>CM042042.1:11908201-14308201 GCA_023525975.1 Smallanthus sonchifolius
CACTCACGTGTGATATTAGTTAACTTGAGAGTTAAGCATGCATACAATATGGCTGGTATGTGTGGTCGCATGGTACACTTAACATTCATAAGTATCTAAGGTTATTCATGGGTAGAAATCCCCAAAAAACCTTGTCGGGCATGTCCTTGATCATCTATGTAACATATATAATTCCCTATGTTACAAATATAAAGTAAAATCTACATCACCTAGAAACGCCTTAGGGTATTACAACCATGTCATATAATTGGGTCCATGAAACACCATCACACAATTAAATTATAAACCTTTTAAATGCCTAACATGTCATAAACTGGGGTTACAGTTTATTTTATATGATTTTTAGAAAAATAATCCTATATATACTATAATTATACAACCTTCGTAAAAACAAATTTTCTACCCTTTCCATGTTTATCATGATACGCCGTAAATATATGTAGTGTGTGAACTCTCTTCTCAAAATCAAATCATAGTTTGATCTTTCACATTTCTTCAAATATGATTTAGATACTTTTGGACATAAGCAACATCATATTGAAAGATTTGAGATCTAAATAAACAACAAACCAAATACCTTTTCAAGAACTCCACCTTACGACACATTAAACTATGCATATAAATCTTCTTTATTTCTTATTTCATCAATTGCTAATAACATCCGACGTAAAATATTTCATGGAAATTGCTGGTTTACAATTCAATCAGTGTTTAATACATTGGTTTCTATCCTAGGTATACTATATAAATAAATGAAGTCATTTCACACAGTTTATATTAGAAAGAAAATGAAATAAAAATGTAAAATTTAAGACCAATCTTCAAAACTAAAATTGAGGTTATAGGTGAAGTAATTTTGAGTCTAAATTACTATTGAGGTTATAGGTGAAGTAATTTGAGTCGAAATTACAATTGAGGGTATAGGTGAAGTAATTTGAGTCGACGAGTAGCAAACTGCCTACGACACTTTGTCCAAATGTTCGTTCATGTTTTTGTCTATATCTTATTAGACTCGTAAGTCCAAATTGTTAAATACGTTAATTACTAGTATATTAGTACGGTTTAGTTTTGTTTAGCTCACGGACCCAAGTTATATTTCTTTTAGGAATTCTAGTCTTTTTCCTATATATTAAGGGTTTCACTCCATTGTAAGCACACATCATTCATATTCTAATTCCAGTCTCTTTTACACGATCAAATCAAATCAAATCAAATTCATGTCCTTTAAAGTTTAATATTTTTCTTAACTCTTTTTTTCTTTATTCAATCACCATTTTAGAGTTTTTGAATCCAAACTTAGACAATCTCTATCGATAACTCTCTCATGGGTGGCCATGCCCTCTTTATGTTGGCTTACCCACCTCCCGCTCCCCACGAGTATCACTCTCTCTCTCTCTATCCTTCCTTCCCCTCTCACATAATTCCTCTCTCCTCCAAGGGCAATGCACGTCCTCACGAGCCTCTTTACTCTTTGTCAACACTCTCTCTCACCCCTTCGATCGTAGCCACGGGCGCCTTACGAGGCATCCATTGGAGATGGTCATATTTCCATATTTGGTATACAATATTTTAGTTTTGACTTCTATTATTAAGATACAAAGAGAAAATTATCTATGCTACAATTACCAAAGTCAGTGCCTTTTCACCGATCAAACTTTGTCACATGGTTTGCACATTATATATATTTAATTCAAAAAAGTTTAACAAACGGGGGGCACTGTGCAACTGATTGGCTATCCTTTCTACATTTAAAAAGGTTACAGGTTCGACACCCTCTTTAAACGGTTTTTATTTTTCTTTTGTTATTCATATTTATGAATGCGTTATATTATTTTCTTTCATAATCTATACTATATAATAAATAAAGGTTTTTGCATGCCACGTGTCGCCTCCATATTCATTCTCATCATTTTTTTCCCGTCTCTCTCTCTCCTATTTAATGCACTTCTATTAATAATAATATATATTTAAAAAAAAATATTAATCTATATCTATACTATATAATAAATAAAGGTTTCTTAATGTCACATGTCGCCTCCATATTCATCCTCACCATTTTTTTCCCGCATCTCTCTCTTATTTAATGCATTTCTATATTTACTAATAATATATATTTAAAGAAAAATATTAATTATACTGATAAAAACATTTATTTTAAATTATCTCTTATTATAAAAAAACTTTGAAATTTAATTATGTAACTTCTATTTCCAATCAGATAGTAAATGAAAGTCAAATTATATTAAATAGTAATTAACGTATTTTCAATATTAAGTATATGTAACATATTTTTACAGTTGTAAAATATATACATAAAAATTTTAAAAAAGTTTATATTGATATTTTTCACCCGTGTGTAGACACGGGATCTAGACTAGTTATATAATAAATAAAGGTTTTTCCATTCCACGTGTCGCCTCCATGTTCATTCTAATCATTTTTTCTCGCCTCTCTCTTATTAAATACACCCCTATCTTTTAATAATAATAATTATATTTTTAAAGAAAATAATAATTATACTAATAAAAAACATTTATTTTAAATTATCCCTTATTATAAGAAACTTTGAAATCTAATTATGTAACTTTTATTTTCAATCAAATAGTAAATTAAAGTCAAATTATATTAAATAGTAACGTTTTTTCGAAACCCAATTATATATTAATTTTTACATATTTTAAATTTTGTTTTCTATCCCTAATATATGTAATACATTTTTACACCTGTAAAAGATATACATAAAGATTTAAGAATTTTATAAATTGATATTTTTCACCCCGTGTGTAGACACGGGGTTCTAAACTAGTAAATAACAAAAGAAAGGCTAACAAATCTGGTTTGGAGTGTGGCGATGTGGGGGGTTTTGAACCTCGTTACATCCCTTTGTTTTCCTTTTTCCATACTTTTTTTCTTTAATATTATTACTTATTATTAATTTTGTTATTATTATTGCTTTTTCTTTAGTATTATTTAATACTATTAATATATTCATTATGGCCGTCCCTGAAATTTTGGAGGCCATGTACGACCAAGAAAAATGGGCCCTTAAAAATCTAAAACATAAAGTTAAATATATAAAAAATCATTAATATGATGAAAATTGTATGAGCATTATGTTTGATTTTTCTTAAAAAAAAAATCAATCCAAAAACCTCCCTTGACTAAATTCATCTGATTGAATTTTGAAGGCAGAAGACATCGACGACTGTTGATGGAGTCATGGAGTAATTGTCGTATTTTTTTTATTCGGTAAAATAGTTAATTTGGACATAGCCCAATGATGGAGTAATTGTTAATGGTTTTTAAACTCAGTTTATATGACCCATAAGTTCATTGTTAATTGTAGTTTTTACATGACCCACCAGTTAATTTTTTTTAAAACTCATTTTATATTAAATATATTTTTATATAATCTATATCTATACTACATAATAAATAAATGTTTTGGTTGTATGTTTTCCCGCCTCTCTCTGCTATTTAATGATGATATTAAACTAATAAATTTTTTTAAGTATTTAATATAAATATATTTATGGATACTTATTAACCAAATAAAGTTAATATAAATTAACATTTATCAATTACATAAAAAAGATTAACACTCAGTTGAAAAAAATATTTTATAAATTAACTTAATATAATTTATAATTGTCACGTCAAAGTACATTTTTTAAAAACATATTTTGGAGAGTGTATGTGTTAACATATTACATTTTATTCAACGCGCATAAAAACGAGTTTATTCAACCCGTGTAATAACAAGTTTTAAAGAAAAACAATTTTTATTTCTAAGTATATACCATTATATTCAAATTACTCGTGTATTATACTAGATTCTAACCTAGTATATATATATATATAGTTTATAATTTTGGACCCCTAAAAAAATCGGGCCCTGAACAAACACCCACCCCGTACATTCTCAGCGCCGGCCCTGTTCATTATCATTACTGATCTACCTTTTATTATTATTGTTATTTTACTTTTTGTTACTATTATTATTTATTAAAAAAAATCTATGTTTTTTCAATCTCAGGCTTTAATAATTTTAGTCTAATAACCTTAAAACCTAATGTCGGTGGCCACTCACCAGCCACTGACATAACTTTATTAATGGTCTCTCATTTTATCAATTTTACTATTGGTCCATTCAACTTTATAAAATATACCTTTCAAGTTTTTAAAGTTTCAAGTTTACGCTTATATATAATTTTAAACTCTACTCCTTAAATTTGTAAACCATCAAGTTTATCCATTAATTTTTTTTTTGAATTTTTTACATATTTCCCCCCTATTAAACTTTTAAATTACATATATCCCCAACCTCTAACGTTAATCACATATTTCCCCAGTTAACTTAAAATTACCCAATTGCCCCTCACAAATGTTTAGGAAGAGAATGTGTGTAAATAGTCATTTAATTGGTTCATTAAGGGTAAAATGGTAATAAAATAATTTATTTTAAATGAATTGAATGAATATGTAATATAAAGGTTTTAGGAGGGAGAAATATGTAATTAAATTTTATGGTTGGATAAATATGTAATAAAGGAACTTAGGAAATGGATATATGTAAATGCCCCTTTTTTATATTCGTTTGTAAGAATTACCTTTTTACTATTTTTGTTTTGTTTTTATGTTATTACTCACTTCCTTTACGATTTTTTCGTTTCAATGTTAACTTATATTCGCGCCGCAGATGTCCTATTTTTCGATATCCATGTACTTAGTCACGTTATTGTTGTCGTCGCAATGTGCGTAACAAGATTCGCAAACCCATTGTATCAAATTAGTTTTAAATATTTACTTAAACGCGTTAGTATCATCATAAGTCCCGTCGTAACACACGGTCGTATTTTTTGGTTATCAACGACTTGATAGTTGATACTAGTAACATTGTAATTCACATAAATGTGACGGTTGGTATCCGTCAGTAAAACCAAAAATGGACATTGAATAATGAATGAGGGTATATCCAAGGACGAAAATCTTTGGCCTCTCCTCAACGATAAGGAAATCCCCTCCCCTCCCCTCCACATAATAAACCCATCTCTTCCACACTCGCTCTCTGCAACTCAATCTTCCAACAATGGCGTCAGCACCATCCCCCGCGTCTCTCTCCCTCCTCCCCACAATCTCTTCATCCTCCACCACTTCCCGTAGCATCCCCACCGTCCGCCTCCACTCTCGTTTTCTCCGATCTCCACTCCGCGGCCTCGGATTCGCCGCCGCCGCCGATCCGCTTCTCTCCGCACACGTGGCATCCAAGCTCCGATCGCTCACCACCTATGACAAGCCAATCAGTCGCGTTGTGTCGATGGCCAAGAAGAGCGTTGGGGACCTGTCTCCGGCTGACCTAAAGGGCAAGAAGGTGTTCGTTAGGGCTGATTTGAATGTTCCTTTGGATGATAGTCAGAATATTACAGATGATACTAGAATCAGAGCTGCCGTACCGACAATCAAGCATCTTATCAGCAATGGTGCTAAAGTCATCCTTTCAAGTCATTTGGTATGTAGCCTGCCACAATTTCATTTCATGCATATGGATTATGTTTAAATCTAGATCGTAATAGCACACTAGGTGTCCGACGTTTTGCTGTTTGTTTTGATCATCTGATTTTGCACACAAGGTGTTCGACGTTTTGCTGTTTGTTTTGATCATCTGATTTTGCACACAAGGTGTTCGACGTTTTTGCTGTTTGTTTTGATCATCTGATTTTGCACACAAGGTGTTCGACGTTTTGCCTCAAACAAAATATTAATACTTAAGATGTTTCCGTACATAATAAAGTGGTGTTATTGTGGGCTTGCTTGTTGTTAGTTAGTTATCATTTAACTCATTGAAGAAAATAGTAGTGAGGACTGATGGCATATGATAGTATTTGGTTTCAAGTGCATGTGTGTTTTATCTGGTTATTAGGGGTGTTCATGGTTCCGTTGGTTTCACGGTAGGTTTCTTTTAAAAGTTTTGGGTTGGTTTAGGGTTTCAACCAACCCAGCCGTAAAAAACTGGACCAGACCGTGAGATGATGAACTTTTAATTTGCCTATTTTCTAATATCTTTCTTTTTATGAAATTTCAGGGTAGACCAAAAGGTGTTACTCCCAAGTACAGCTTGGCTCCTCTTGTTGGGAGACTAACCGAACTCATCGGTGTTGAGGTACATCTTAATGTTCCAAAAAGAAAAATATACACAAATATAAACGAACCCTTTTGCTCAAAAATGTAAAATTTATAAAAGGCGGTTCATTTATTTTGCTATGTAAATCATCTCAAATCACTGTTACGTATTGTTTATAAAACTTGAGATTCGTCACCCTTAACACCTGAAAATGTTAGAATTTAGATGGTTGTTTTAGAAATAACCGAGCTATCGTATCACTGATAACCAGGTTGTGAAGGCTGATGACTGTATTGGTCCAGAGGTTGAAAAGTTGGTGGCTTCACTTCCTGAAGGCGGTGTTCTTCTCCTTGAGAATGTTAGGTTTTACAAGGAGGAAGAAAAGAACGATCCGTCCTTTGCAGAAAAACTTGCATCACTCGCAGATATTTATGTAAATGATGCTTTTGGAACCGCACATAGAGCCCATGCCTCCACTGAGGGAGTTACAAAATTCTTAAAACCATCTGTTGCTGGTTTCCTTTTGCAAAAGGTTTTATAGCTCATTTTTAGTCAACCCTAATACCTATTTTGAGTTTTGACCATTCTAATAATTAAGTTAAACTTGTTTGTATTTGATGTAGGAATTGGATTACCTTGATGGGGCGGTTTCAAACCCAAAGAGGCCATTTGCTGCCATTGTTGGTGGTTCAAAGGTCTCATCCAAGATTGGCGTTATTGAATCCCTTCTCGAAAAGTGCGACATATTGCTTTTGGGTGGTGGAATGATCTTTACATTTTACAAGGCACAAGGCTTGTCAGTTGGATCTTCATTGGTGGAAGAAGACAAACTTGATCTTGCAACCACACTCCTTGCAAAGGCCAAAGCAAAAGGTGTATCCCTCTTGTTACCAACCGATGTGGTGGTTGCAGATAAGTTTGCACCAGATGCAAACAGCAAGGTTGCTTATTTCTCCTTAGTTATGAAAGTTTCAATTATACTGGTTAGAAGTTAGTTCAAGAAGTTATATTTTGTTACGGTTATGCAGATCGTGCCAGCATCTGCTATCCCAGACGGTTGGATGGGGTTAGATATTGGTCCGGACTCTGTCAAGACGTTTAATGACGCTTTGGAGACCACTAAAACAGTTATTTGGAATGGACCAATGGGAGTGTTTGAGTTTGACAAATTCGCAGTTGGAACTGAGGTGCGTAACATATATCTCGTTCACATTTAAAGTTACAAATGACGGAATGGTACATTTAACTGTGAATTGCAGGCGGTTGCCAAGAAGCTAGCTGAACTCAGTGGAAAGGGGGTGACTACCATCATAGGAGGCGGTGATTCCGTGGCGGCAGTAGAGAAAGTCGGAGTGGCGGATGTGATGAGTCACATCTCAACAGGTGGAGGTGCAAGTTTGGAGTTATTGGAAGGCAAAATTCTTCCTGGTGTTGATGCTCTTGATGAAGCAGTTGCAACTGTCTCTGTGTAAGACATAATTCTAAAGTCTGATTTGATTTTTTTTAGTGCCAACTCACCATGCTTATGGTTCAGTGAGTCTGTAAACAAGAACATGAGTTTGTTGTAGATGCTTCATCATAAATTTAAGGTCTTACTGTTGTGTTCCCAAACACAGATGGGTGGTTCAAGATCTTAATATATATTGTTTTTTTCAGAATGAATTTTGAGTATATAGAAATTAATATTGTGATTCTATTGGTTGATGGAGTTTTGTTTAGAAGCTAGGATAATTACAAAATGGCTGACTCATGTAGAGCATTCATACTATCATCTCTATCTTTATCTTTGTAATTTAACTAAATATTATATTTATCTAAATTTATCTATAAATTTGGTTTAACTCTTACTCTAACTGTATCTTTATCTCATTCACAAACACTTATTTTATTATTGTTTTTCTTTACTAACAAAAAATATAGAGATTGATGAAAATAAATCTCTATATTTAGAGAATTACTATTTACTAAACTCGAATCAGTATTTACTAAACTCTGAAATTTAAAGTTAGAGATGGAGATCATGATTGAGGTGTAAAATAGAAGAAAATTTCTAAATAATAGAGATAAAGATGGAGATAAAGACTCTGTTGTGAATGTTCTTAGTCATAATTAGGCTGTTTAGGATTTGAATCTCGAGGATGACTGACAAGATGGAGGTAATGATTGATTGCAGACGAAGAAGCCGTTTGTAATTCAAAGTTAAGATCAACTGCTAAGAGTAAGGAAATGGAAGTCATCGACAGCCAAATGAGTTGCTAAAGTCAAGGAAATGGTATCAAAGTTGACCCAATACGGTCATGGCTTGCTTATTGTCAACAAAAAGGTTGTTCTTTGTGAGAATCTAACCATATCACAAGTGAAAAACACTTTGTCAATCATAATTGGCGATTTTAAGGAGTTAAGGTACTCGAATGGGAGTTTTGATAGCAATTCTTGCAAAACGGTTGGTTTGATAAGTTTAGGGAGCATATAAAAATGAGTTCAGGTCAAACGGGTCGTTTAGTAATGAATTTGATTCGTGTCAAATCGGGTGCTGATCGAAATGAATTCACTCGTTATATTTGTTTCTGTGACGACTAGTGATGACGACATACAATGGTGGTACTGACGGCAGTGGGTGGTACTAACCAATTTGGACTTGTTACAAGTCCCGATAAGTTTTATAAGAGTGAATTATTTTGATCCAAGTAGATCAAAATCTAACCCACTTATGTAACAAAAATATCTAAATCAAACCAATTTATTAAAAACTTGTCATTTGTGGTAGTAAAAATATAATAATTCCCTGGTTTATAAACCATAAACAAAAGAATATAGACTCGTCAATATTCACAAAAATATTCAACGAGTAACATAACCTCACCTCATGAGGACTCAACCCTTTTGTAAAAGAGACTGGAATAAATATTATATCTGAATGTTGTGATTACAACCCTTAGTATATAGGAAGCAGAGTAGATACCTAAACTAACTTGGGCCCATGAGCTAAACACCACTAAATACAAATATTAAACTACTAGTATATTTAAAACTCCACCTCAAGTTGAAACATATATGCTAATCATGTCCAACTTGTAACAAAAACCTAAATAATTGGACTGGAACACGAACTATAAAGGCGATGACACATGAAGAAATCCGACAAGCCACATGCCGACGCGTGGGTGGCCGTGGCGGAGAGAAGGACGGCGGGTTCGCAGGGTTTTCAAATCGGGAGTTGCTGGTGATGGCGGCAATGGTGAGATGTAACCGCGTCTTGAAAAAAATATTTCAAGAATAAGTGAGACCAGAAACAGAAACTTGGACCTCCCCCTGTTGAGAAGTAGAGTGGTGCAGCAGGAGTGAATATCAAACTCATTGAAGCCCTAACAAACAAACATACCTAGTAATGGGGTGAGATGAGGGAACACCTTACCACTGGCGAAGCTTCATTAGGGGCCCCCGTTTTTTCGATCAGAAGTGTTAATTTATACGTATTCAGTCGAAAATTTTATAGGTATTAAGTTCCGGTCTACCTGATATTTTTCCCAAAGTGTTAATTTATACGTACTCCGACGAGGCCCCCCTACATTTTTCTTCAATCTTCGCCACTGACGGTATCTCAATCCCAAGGGATAAAAGGCAAACTACTTGAAACCCTATCATACAATAATCAGGTAAAGACTAGCAATATAGTTTACCTCATGCACTAGTCCGAAAACACCAAGAGATCGGATGAATACACTGACACAGTTTTCAGACTCTCCTTTCAATTGTCAAATTTAGGTAAAAACATATATGAAACCAAGCACATGGTGCCACATACCATATTATGAATAAAAAAAAACCCTTTTTAATTTAATCTTCTTTCCAATGTCCAAAATCAGTATCACGGGTTAAACCACACAATAACTCATCATCTGTTGCCATCACCTAATCTTTTTTATTTCTCACAATGTTTCAAACTCTCAAAAAGCAACTTCACACCAAATTCTTATAAAAATTACCCGGTCACGACCCATAATAAGATTTAAAAAAGATAACCGTTGTGGTGTGCGGCTGTAAACACCTGATTCCTCTCCGCAAATGTCAGGCTGAATCCCGCTTCCACTAGAACCGATTCCATTCGTTAGGTTTTTCTTTGAACAACAACTCCTAGATTTTCTACAATAAATCAACAATTTCGCTCAATAGTGTTAATTTATACGTATTCGGTCGATTTTTCGCTCAGTAGTGTTCGGCCAAAAAATTTATAGTTCTGGCCCCCCGGATAGGAAAAAAAATCCCGCCCCCTGCGTTTTTCTTAAAGCTTCGTGCGTATAACACTTAACCACCAGGACAATCCCATTTGTCAGGCATGTGAATTTTGTATGTTTACAAAAAAAAGGAATTTAAAAAAGATTTAATCAAATAAAGCATAGAAAACACTAAATTAATAGTCTCATGAATAATTTACACACGAAAATCAGTACGTACAGACCACATAAAAAACCGATCTGTCATCGTATGTGTATATATCAAGAGATAATTAAGATTCTTCCACTAATCCTAATTAACAAAAAAAAAAAAAAATCTAACAAACGAATTCATCGCCGAGGAGAATCTGGAGCTGCTCATAACTGGCTTCTTGGCCGAGCCGCACGGCTTCCAGAACCCGCTCAAACAGAAGCACGTGACAGGGGATACGGAGAACACCTTTCTGCTCGTAGCCGTATTCTTGAGCCGATCTATTGAGTAAGCTGATAAAGATGGGGTGGTTAAGTAAGTCGGCGCTGACGATGAATCGTTCCATCTCGTCGCCGACGTAAACGGGTAGGTGTCCCTCGGGAACTCCGCCGGAGCGGCGGGATTTGGGCGTCCGTGAGCGGCGGGAGAAGCGAGAGTCTGATCGTAGGAGAGAGTAGTGGGATGAGTCGGCGACGCGGGAGAGGCGGCGGATGAGAGTCTTCATGGTTAAGGTTGTTGTTTAAGGTTGAGGTTGAGGTTGTCAGTTTGGGGGGATGATGAATGAGGAGTGTGTGTGGAGATGGGAGTATAAAAAGGGAAGGGAGATTCTATTCGCACACGGAATATTGCTATTTGGACACGCCGCCAAGGCTATACGCCTCGTATAGGCCAATACGGGGCGTATAGCCCCTAACCTTGAAAAACAGACCTGCATGTGTCAGTTCTGGTCTGGCGGCTGAGCCTATACGCCCCATATAGGCCTATACGACCCCGTATAGACCTATACGACCCATATAGGTCTATACGCCACCTCTTTTTTTCAAACTTGAGTAAATTTTGATTTGTATATGCCGAGTATAGCCCTATACGCAGAAGCCTATACGCCCCATATAGGACTATACGACCCTGTATAGACCTATACGACCCATATAGGTCTATACGCCACCTCATTTTTTCAAACTTGAGCAAATTTTGATTTGTATATGCCGAGTATAGCACTATACGCAGAAGCCTTTACGCCCCCATATAGGCCTATACGACCTTTATACGACCCATATAGGTCTATACGCCGCCTATTTTTTTCAAACTTGAGCAAATTTTGATTTGTATATGCCGAGTATAGCACTATACGCAGAAGCCTTTACGCCCCCCATATAGGCCTATACGACTTTTATACGACCCATATAGTATAGTTTAGTATAGGATAGTATAACTTAGTATAGCTTAGTATAGTATAGTATAGCTTAGTATAGTATAGTATAGTTTAGTATAGGATAGTATAACTTAGTATAGTTTACTATAGCTTAGTATAGGATAGTATAGCTTAGTATAGTATAGCTTAGTATAGTATAGCATAGCTTAGTATAGGATAGTATAGCTTAGTATAGTTTAGTGGTGGTTTTAAGAGTGAATAATTAAAAAAATAACAATACTAGTTAATTAATACGTCAAACATTAACATGCACCAAAATCTCATAGGTGGCGTATAGGCCTATATGGGGCGTATATGCTTCTGCGTATAGGGCTATACTGACCATATGCAAATCAAAATTTGCTCAAGTTTGAAAAAATAGGTGGCGTATGGACCTATTTGGGTCGTATAGGGGTCGATGTAGATGTTTTGCATAAGTGACCATTTATGTCAGGGGGCTGGTCCTGAGCTTGAGATTTCTTTCTCAATGTAGATGTTTTGCATAAGGGACCATTTATGTCTAATTTAAGTTCAATGGCATGTTGAATCTTCGAATCCCAACATGACGCGTATATCTATTCGTGTTAAAGACATTAACACTATTCACACACATTTAAAATTGTATAACCCCGAGCATGACTAATTTGTAACCGTGGTAAACAGGTTGACGTGTTAACCGGTTATAAAAGGGTTGTAATCTAGTTATAATTGTGGTAAACGGGTTGAAGGGTTATAATAAGCCGGTTAAACGGTTGACAGGTTGAGTTGTTTGATTAAACCGGGTTAAACTTGTTAACCAAACACGATTTATATAATTAAACATGTTGACCCAAACATGATTCGTTTATTAAACTAGTTAATTATGACAACTCAAAATCTTATTGCCCTATACGCCACGTATAGGGTATTTTATTAATTTAAGTTTGTTGTTTTTTTTAATTTAATTTATATAACTTTGTTAATATAAGTTTGTTATATTTTTTAATTTAAACTAAATACAAATAAAAACAACTAAGCCTGACCCGCCCCGCCGTCATCCTGAACGAACGATACAATTTGATGTTGAGCATGAACATGAGGACCAAACCATAATGGAAAAAATGTTTGATTACCGGCAATGCTTAATAGATGAACAATCACCCCAAATCTTTGAGCAATTAGGAGTCCTGTGTATGGCATCCACATCCAACGACTAACTGGCGCGGCTTTCACATCCTGCCAATCTATTGTGTGACGCAGCCTATCATACTCTTGAAAGGCGATTCTGTCGAAAACAGTTCTCCACCATTCTTCTTTACTGTCCATCTCATGTAGAAGCTGTTGACGAATAAATAACCACCGGTTTTCATTTAACCCTAAGCCCACAGCTACCGATCGAAAACCACAGTTACCGTCGGGATTTACATCCTGTATACGTGAAATGTAGGGATGAAACAAAGATGGAATCGAATCCTTAAAACAATTTATATTGTTAACGGCATCTTCCCCAATCATTAATGGAAACCCATGATGGGCGTTATCATCTGGTGGTTGCTTTCCTTTACCCGTCGTTGAACGACGGTGTTGAATGACTGAACTCGCTTGTCGAGAGTTCTGTGACGCAATATAGGAGCTATGTCTCGCAGGGTCACATATGCTTTGTAGGATTTCAGATGAACAAAGAATATCTCCTCCACGACATTTGTGACGGGATCCTAGTGGTATTGTTTGACGTATTAATCTAGTGGTATGTTTATTTTTTTTAATTATTTCGCTCTTAAAACCACCTATTGGTTGGATTTACTATACGATACGATACTAAGCTATACTAAGGTATACTATACTATACTACACTAAGCTATACCACACTAAGCTATACTATACTAAGTTATACTATCATATACTAAGCTATACTATACTAAGCTATACCAAGTATAGGATAGTATAGTATACCTTAGTATAGGATAGTATAACTTAGTATAGTATAGCTTAGTGTAGTATCGTATAGTATAGCTTAGTATAGGATAGTATAGCTAAGTATAGTATAGTATAGCTTAGTATAATATAGTATAGTATAATATCGTACCGTCTCGTATAGTAAAGCCCATCAAGAAGTGGTTTTAGGAGCGAATAATTAAATAAATAACCATACAACTAGATTAATACATCAAACATTAACATTCATCAAAATCTCATAGGTGACGTATAAGGGTCGTATAGGCCTATATGGGGCGTATAGACTTATGCGTATAGGGCTATACTCACCCTATGCAAATCAAAATTTGCTCAAGTTTGAAAAAAATAGGTGGCGTATGGACCTATATGGGTCGTATAGGGCTATATGGGGCGTATAGACTTCTGCGTATAGGGCTATACTCACCATATACAAATCAAAATTTGTTCAAGTTTAAAAAAAAGAGGTGGCGTATAGACCTATATGGGTCGTATAGGTCTATACGCGGCGTATAGGCCTATATGGGTCGTATAGGTTCAGCCGCCAGACCAGAACTGACACCTGCAGGTCTGGTTTTTAAGGTTAGGGGCTATACGCCCCGTATTGGCCTATACGAGGCGTATAGGTCCGGTCCATTTAGCAATTCCTGTGTGCCATTAGTAGTCCCCAAAGGGAATAGGGAGGGTACAGGTAGGCGTACTGGAAGGTACAAATTTTCAACTTTTATTATTTATTTATTTATTATTATTTTATATATATACCAATAAAGAATATGGGTCTTGTGAATCATAACCTACTACTGCTACTTTTTTTTCTATATTTTTTTCTTTTGTCCTTTTCTTTTTCGGTTATTTTATATAATAATATAGTAAATTACATTTTATGTTTTTAAAGTATTTTAAAACTTTAGTTTACGTCTTAAACTAAGAAAATTATAGAAATTATTTTTCACATTTAAATTTTTTAACAGATTTTGTTAACATATATTATATACTAGATTAAAATCTTGTGTATTACACGTGTTAATAAAATATAATATTATATATTTAGTAATAAAAATTTTGTATTTTAAAAAACCCGTGTATTACACGGATTGATAAAATATAACATTATATGCTTAGTAATAAAACGTTTATATCTTTAAAAACTCGTATATTACACGGGGTTAATAAATTAATTTTTATAATTTGACTTACATCACTATTTAGTTAGAAAAAAAAGTTACATAATTAAATTTAAAAGTTTCTTAAAATAAGATATAATTTAAAATAAATGTGTTTTATTAATATAATTAATATTTTTTTAAATATAAATTATTATTAAAAAAGAGAGGTGTATTTAATAAAATAGAGTGGCGGGAAAAAAGTGTGAGGTTGAATGTGACAAAAAAATTAGTTTTTTATTAGAATAGGGATGAGGAATTAGGATCCGCGATATAAAATGAGGAATTGAGTTTAGGCGGAAAAACTAAAATAAGAATGAACATAAGAGTGACATGTGATAGGGAGAAATTTTTATTTATTAGAGTAGTAAAATTGCTCTCACGCGAGAGGCACATAGCTACATTTAACATAAAAAATAGATGTTCGTTAGTGTAAAGGGTTAAACATGTTAACAAATTTAGACATAAAAGGTGATTTTCTATAAGTTTTTAGTTTAAAGACGTAAATTGGAATTTGGTAAATATTTAAAAGATAAAATGTGATTTACTCATAATAATATGCTCAACATGTGGGATGAGAATAAAAACCAACCCGACCGGACCAGTAAACTGAATTATTTGGGACGAGCATTTGAGTACCAGATTAGAGTTGAAACTTTTTGTGTTCATGGGACGAGTATAGTATTAAGTGATACTGTGCCTGATTATTCGAACACATATCCATTTTTCCAAACTATACCCATAAATATATATTTTTGTTTACTTTTACTTTTCTTTGTTCTTGAGTAATAAAGTAATATTTAAATCTACCGAGTTTTTAGTTTTTATATTTATAATTCCTTTGTAATAAGATTATATATAAAAGTTGAATAAAGTAAGAAATGTATGTGAAGTTTTTAAAAGACATTTTTTTTAACAAACTAATAAGTATATCTGATAGTGTCAGACTGAGTTTTATGAGTTGAGTTCTCCACGAATGTGATACCGGTACGAAACTCGATTTTATAAGCTATCATGAAACTAAAATTAATAATAGGGATCTCATTTATCATCCCAATCAACCTTGATTGACATTACTTCACGCTATTACACCTTATATATTCCTTTTATTTTGTCTCTATTTATGTTTGATAATACCATGAATGTTATGCACATGATGGCATACAAATATTATATACACCTCAAATCCCATATACAAAAATAATATAGATATAAATACTTGTATAAAAGCATATAAGTTCTTTACATTTAAAACATATATAAACATTATTTTATTACACATATAATTTCTCACAAGTCACACGTATTAAAGTGTGAAATTTAATGTAACAAAATGGTTTTATAAACTTAAGTGAATCTAGCTTATGTATTTATAGTTCATAAATGCAAGCCCTCTTCTACAAATTCAATGCAAAATATTTACATTACAACAAGTATGAATGGTTGTTTAAAAAGCTCGCGGTTCGTGGCTCGCTCGAAGTTTGTTCGAAAAAAGCTCAGCTCGAAAAAAGCTCGTTTGAAAACAAGCCGAGTAGGGTAGGTTCGGCTCGTGGCTGGACTTGTGACTCGACTGGAAATCGTGATAATATTTTTTCTTACAAGTTTAAGTATACAAATAGTTAAAACTTTTTATGATTTATACCGATAGTAAATGTAGTAATCTTTTTCACGTTTATAATTAAAAAAACACTAAATGTTAGGTGGGGCGGAACCAAGAAAACATTAATGGCTCCATTGACCCAACGATCATCAGAACTTAAAGAGGAAAACATGATTATGATATATAAAAGCTAAGTACTCTTAAAAAAACAAGTGTGAGTTATACCCCTCTATTATAGTCGGTATATAAGAGAATGTTATGTAACCTTATGACTATAAAGTTCTGGTTCCAAGACCATTACTTTTTTATTATTAAAATATATAGAAAAATACACATAATTGATATATTTGCAGTGCATAGGTGTAAATAACTTCACACATATTTTACACATTTTCCTAATTATTCTAGAAAAAAAAAGTTTATTCAAATGACATGTATATTTTTCGATTATGAGCTAAAATGAGTTGTCTTGAAGAGAGAATCTTATAATATATGCTATGGAATGGCATGGCAGGTCGTGGGGAAAAGGAAGAGGAGATATTATTAATTGTCGTTGGTTTTGTTGCACCTTTAATTTTATATATTTTCTTTAATTAATATCTAACGGTGTCATCATCTTACTTCACTTATCTACCACTATTATATATTTTTGGACACTCCTATACCAGCTATGCTGGTCATGCTTAATCAATCATAATGGAATTTAATCCAATTTAATTAATATATTTGAGAATGAGAATAATGAATATCATCATGCAATCATTGCTACGACTAAAGCTGTGTAACAGAAGATGATCAATGTGAATCCGAGTCATACATACACACATTGATACATCTATACATACATACATGTATATAGAGTATGTTTATATGTTTTACACAATCAGTTTTAAGTAAAGGATGACAAGATTGTGTCCTTGTGCATGTTAGATATAGTAGGAGAGAAGAAAAAAGAGAAGGTTACATGGTCACGTCTATCTTATTTATTACAGATAAAACAATAGGCATAAAAGCTTATGTTATTTTCGTAATTCTCGATTTAAAGTTGATTTATTACTGTATAAATATATGGGTCTTATTAAATAAGAAGTGGACTTTATGTGAGATGTGTGCGAAGTGAATCTATACCCTTTATAAAGGTAAATAAATGACTAGGATTTGGTGATGGCGATTTAGTAACTAACTTGACATTAGTTATGATTGTAAGGGATAAAACAAAATGTTATTGTTCATCTTTCTCATTTTTTCTATGTTGATGATGTGGTTTTTATAGGGGAATGGCCTTCTTTCAACATTAACAATATCGTAACGGCTCTTAACTGTTTTATTCAGCTTCTGGCTTAAAGATAAACTTATATAAATCCAGTTTGTTCGGAGTGGGAGTAGATTTTGAAGAGGTGATTTCGTTTGCATCTACGTCTAGGTGTAGATAGGAAAAGCTTCCTTTTATTTATTTGTGTATCCTGGTTGGATTGAATATGGCTTGTGCTCGAGGCCGGTAGGTTTTTGTGGACAGATTTCAGCAGAAGCTTTCCAAATGGAAAGCTAACATGCTTTCTATATGTGGTAGATCTACGCTCTTGACGTCTGTTTTAGGATCGTTGGATATTTATTATATGTTCATTTTCTCTTTGCCAATGAAGGTAAAAATCTTCTCGAATCTTTACA
The DNA here is from genome assembly GCA_023525975.1 of Smallanthus sonchifolius. Classification (NCBI taxonomy): domain Eukaryota; kingdom Viridiplantae; phylum Streptophyta; class Magnoliopsida; order Asterales; family Asteraceae; genus Smallanthus; species Smallanthus sonchifolius. The sequence continues at coordinate 11,926,303 of CM042042.1, forward strand.
TTCTAGATTTTTTTCGGGTGCCATGGTGGACTTGAGAAAAGTTTTCTGGGTGAAATGGGCTTTAGTTGCTGCCAATATAAAAAAAGGGATTGGGGATCGGAAGTTTAGACACGTTTAATGAGGCATTGTTACAAAAATGGCGTTGGAGGTCGGTGAAAATAAATCATGACATATGGGTACAGGTTATTAAAGCTATTCATGGGGAAAGTGCGGGTCTCTCTGTGGGTCATTGGTCGGCTAAAGCCTAAAGGTCACGGGATTTGGAACTGTATTGTTAAGTCTGTAAAAAAAAACTTAACGATAACGGTGTCTGTGACATCCGGCATTTTCAGGTTAACTCCGTTAACTCAAACCTCGTTAGTTCAAACATTTTTCGTTACAAACTCAGTTATCTCAGTTAGTCGCACATACATTGCATTTAATTAGGATTAATTAAATGTGTCAGTCAGTTCGCACACATCGGATCGCACTCGAGTCTAACCCGGAACGTTGGTGATTAATCGAAATTAATATTACGAACATTAATAATTTATAATTAATATAAATTATGAGTTTTTATGATTTATATGTGATTACGTGAATTATGTGAATATTGTTATTTTCGTACGTGTTTATCGTGTGTAAAGCGTAGTTAGTATTTTTTATAAAAGTTGGAGTTTTTATAAAAATATAAATCGAAAACTTTAAATGTTAAATAGGTGTTATTTAAATAAATTAGAGTTGTGGGCTTTAATTAAACTTGAAGCCCATCTTAAAAACTCATTAGGGACTAGATAAGGATAAAGTTTAAAAAAAAAAAAACTAAACATAAACCCTAACCACCCTAAAGCCGTCGACCCCATCCCCACCTCCCCTAGTTCGACCGAGATCTTCAAGGCAGCCATAGAACCCTCAATCGAGCCCCGATCGTGAATCCGGAAGTAGATACATGCTAGTCTACGCATCCCTAACGTTTACACGTAAGTTATTTTATAAAAATCCGTCACTTTTTCATTATTATTTTTGAGATCGAAACCCTAGATTATCCAAACTTGATGATTTTGAAATATAATAATGAATTGGTTAATTGATTGATGTTGTTATGTCGTATTGATGATTTTATGAAATTATGTGAAACCCTAGTTGTCATACGATGTGAAAATTGAATATTTTTTATTATGTGATGTTTAGAAATCGCATGTTAGACGTGAATTATGATTAATATAGTTATAATTATATTAGTTGAAAGATTTGTGATTGATTAGACGTGAGAATTGTGTAAACGAAACGTGTAATGGATGAGTTACTAAAATAGGAAACTTTTTGTGAATTCCATTTTGCATGCTAGACCTGATTAGGATGATGTGATGATGGTTATGAGTTCCTTGATGCATGTTTACATGATTTGTGAAATCAGATTTTGAATACATAACCCGGTTTTACCAACTTTCAAAATAAGGAAACTTTAATTATTGAAAGTAGTTATAACTTGCTAGTTAGATATGCATGAGATGGTTTGATGATAGATCTATGTTAGATAAGACACAATAACTTGTTGTAACGTGTTAGGTGTTTGAAATCACGCATGCTAGTCATAGGTTACTAAAGATGGAAACTTTACTTGGAATTGTGATATACATGTTAAGTTCTATGCAATGGTTATGTGATATGATGATCTTGAACATGTTATAGTAGTCTTACAAGCATATTAACAATGATAATTTCAGGAAACACGAATCCCGAACAAACCTGCTATTTATAGAAACCTGCTATTTATAGAAACTTGCTATTTTTGGAAACTTTCTATTTTTGAAAACTTGCTATTTTTGGAAATCATGCTTGTTTGTTAGAACAATAAGAATTTGTTGCTAAGTGTTACAACATGATCATTTGTGTATAATATATAGGTATTATACTGAACAAACATTAAATCATTAAACGGGTCACCAACGGGTCGTCGGGTCAAACTTGGTCAAACTTGTAAACTCTTTTCAAACACTTAAACAATGGGATTGTTTGGATACTTAGGGTTTGTATCAACTTGCACAAACATACACTTATAAACCGGTGTTTATAGGTGGCAGTTAGTCGTCAAGCATTTTAGGTTCGCTTTCTTTCGCACATACTCTAAGGTGAGTTTCACGGCCCCTTTTCTTACGTTTTAAACTTGGGGGAGAAAACATGGGTACGAACATTTAGATCTTACGTTTCTTTTATATCACTTGTGTACTAAGCGCAAACATATCATGAAAGTCCTTACTTATCGAACCGTTAGTATATGGGTTAGCGAGGTAATCTTGAGTAGTACTACTGGGCACTGACAAGCCCCACCCGCGTTAGTCGCGCTAACACGACAGGTAGTCGAACGGGTGTAACATTGACCTAAACATTCACCATTGATTATGATAGTCATGGTGGGAGGCAGTACAAACATAAACAGTCAGCTTCGGTGTCGAAACGCTTTAGTAACATGTACTAGGTTAGCTACCTATGATATAAATTGTAAATGGTATTATCTAGTAAACTTTACAAACATTGAAACCTGTGAACTCACCAACCTAGTGTTGACACGTTTTAGCATGTTTTCTCAGGTAATTAAGGTACAAGCACGAGCTAAGGCATGCATGCATACGAAGTCTATCATTTACAAACTCAAGAATTATTTATTTTAATTATCTTTGAATTGTTTATTTTAGTGCAACTGTTTTGGCGCATGTTTTTCATTTAACTTTTCGCTTCCGCAAGTCTTACATTAAATCAGTATTTTCATTACTAGTGTTGCATCGTGACTATGAGCAATACTAGTGGTTTTTATTAAACTCATATAGAGTCGTTCAACGTAACTAATGACTGAGATCCTGGTATGTCACGCTCCTAAACGGTAAAACGCCGTTAATGGATTTTGGGGGTGTGACAGTGTCATTCCCTTAAATTCGTTGAGAAAGAGGATTGGAATGGGATGGATACTCGTTTTTGGCAAGATTGTTTGGTAGGAGATTCACTTCTTCGTTTTCGTTTTAAGGAAGTTTATTGACAGGGTTGTACTACCGGATGGGTCATGTTCGATGAGGTGGAATATATCTATTCCAAGAAAGGTAAACATTTTGGCATGGAGAGTTATTATTATCGCCTCATAACTAGAGCTAACTTAGTGGATAAAGGTTTGGATGTGCCATCTACTTTGTGTATTTGCTGTATAAAACAGGTAGAATCTTCTGAAATCTGTTTGGGTCTTGAGACATGGTGACTAAAGTGTGCAAAAGCATTAAAAGATGGGTTGACATTTTCTTTCCTCCACACACCATGCCTTTTAAGCTGATGTCTTGGTTGGATGCTTCTTCTTTATCTAAGGCTAAGAAATCGATGTTGGAAGCGATTATCATGACTGCTTGGTGGGTTATTTAGCAAATATGTGTCGTGGTTGCAAAACCCAATTTTGTTTTTGTAATAGCCTTTGTTCCTCCTATCTAGCTTCTTGCTAGTCGGTGTTTTATTAAATTCTAGCCGTTAAAAAAAAGATGTTACAATTGTTGATATATATAAAGTTGTGCATTATTATATTTTTAACGTTGCATAATTTTATATATAACTGTCTGTTATAATATACACATGTTGTGTAATTATACACAGTGAGGGTCAATTATATCACCCTACAATTCGTACGACTTTTTTTTATTATAAACAGTGAGGGCCAATTATATGATCCTACAATTCGTACGGAATTTTTTTTATTACATGAACCGACTATATCTATATGTGGATACTCATATATATATATGCCTGTGTGTGTGTGTGTGTTATAAAAGTGTCTTAGGTGGGCATGACGAAGAATGGCACACTCCCTACGAAAAAGCAACATATGTGATGATCAAAAGGTTAATCAAGTTGTCCTTATAGTTGGCATCTACATGTACATGATGGTGGAAAGTTAATACACACAATAGTAAATTCATACAAAATCATTTATGATATCTTTGACGACCCACTTTTATGATCATAACTGCTACAACGTACACACTTTATCATGTCGGATAATTTTAAAAAAAAGTTGGTCAATAGTGTCATACAACAGATAATTTGCAAGATAGGCAAGAATTATAATAGAAAAGAAAAACAAGCTATGATCCAAAATAAATTGTAAAAACCGAAGAGGAAAACATATTGGACTCTTTCTTTTGAATGACCGAGTATATATTATGTTGAATATCAGGTTTAAGAACATGAAATTTGATCTCTATTATAATTCTTGATTTATAAATTATATAGACCTTAACCATTTATTTATAATAAACAAACTTTACTAAATACTACTTTCAATTATAATCTAATACTAACTCCAACAAATTAATGGATAAATATAACTTTATCTAAACATTCAAACTATTAATTAAATACTAATTAATTAACTAGTTCCGGATCACCCCTTCAACTTTCACGTTCTTCCAAACCGACCCCTCTTTCTTTCGTAAAATCAAGATTAACTTCTTCATATTATATACGAGACCCGACTAGAAAAATCTAGCCAATGCGGAAAGGAACGAAACAGTTACATCACTAGAAGAGGGTTTAAACCACTTGACCCAACTAACGTTAATCTCATGATTTCTGTTAACGAACCACATGAAAGAAAAATTCACAATAAAGTCACAGATTCCATCTTTCTTCTTTACTGGATCAAAACATATTGAACTTTTACTGAGCTCCTAAAATGCAAATAGATAAAATTAGTGTTAATTGTATAAATGGTTCATTTGATTTGTTCATTTTGCACGTTTAGCCCACAAGGTTTAAAAATTACAATTTTAGTCCAATGTTTTATGACTTTGTTGCTAATTTAGCCCGCTGAGTTTAAGTTTAGTTAGTTTTTAGTGTTAAAGTAATCTAATATGAGGGCATATTTGTCATTATTTTACTTTGTAAGTTTTTATTTGTTTTGTATTACTTTGTAGGTTTTCACTTTGTAGTTTACTTTAACGTTAAAAAACTACAATGATTAATTTAAATTCAGGGGCTAAATTCGTAACAAATTCATAAAAGATTTAACTAAAATTATAATTTTTAAACTTTAAGGACTAAGCATGCAAAATGAACATATGAAACCGAAAACACAAACAAATAAATCTTGGTGGCATTATTCACAATTAAAGCAAAGTATGTGGTCACAAGGACAGCATATGCACAAATATTATCGTTGAAACAAACACTATACACCTCTTGTTATCTTTCTTTCATTATACTTTTATTAATACCAAAATTCTTAACTCTAGCAAGAGTTTTATAAAAAAAAAAGTGAAAAACAAAATACTTTATTCATCCTCCTAGATTTTTTTTACCTTTATCACAAACATTTTATTTAACTTCATGTATGACCTAGTTGCTTTATGAGGCCCTAAGCTAGTGTTTTTTCTTAACCATGCTCAAATTTTACTAGCTAGCTTATATAGAGGCAAATTAAACATAAATATATATGTATGTTATAACAACGTTGTGAAATTCATAATATGAATAGTCTGCATGTGTGATATCATGTTATGATAATAAGAGTGAAAACTGAAATAAGAGAAATTTGGGAGAAAAGTTGGATGATTTTATTGATAACTCAATAATGATTACAAATACTACTTATATACATCAAAGCAACAAACTAAACTAACTGATAAGTTCACCCCTTTCAAAACAAGCGAACTTATAAAAAGTTCGCCAACAACATGTGGAATAGAGTTTCCGATACGTTTGTGTAACGTGTTAAACAGAAAAGAAAATACTATGTGATTAAAAACATATGATGTTGTGTGACACACATACATTATTTCCTTCATTTGTAAACGGTTTATGCAAGCAATTACTTTGTTGAATAGAATTAAGAATATCAATCATCTTAACCATAGTTATGATGGTGGGTTTTCTCATGTAGTTATTAGAACAATTTAAGATGGTTTACTTGTAACATCTTTATAAAAGAGGTATATGTTTTCATATTGTACAAATCCTTCTCTTTAGCTTAGATTATAATCTAGGTTGGTTTGTCACAAAATATAGATCTGAACTTGTATTTGCAATCCATAATCAGAATACTCTCAAATCTGAACATAACCCTAACCGGCCAAGAACATAACAATATGAGGGGAACAAAAAGTCGAAGATAGAATGAGACTCTCAAACAACTAATTGACACATTCCAATACACACACTGAATAACAAAACAAGAAGATTTCTAAGATCTTGAAGAAACCCTAAAACTAGAGAAGATAATGAAGGATCGAGAGAATTTTGATGAAGAGTGTGTGTAAAATGAGTGATTGTCCTTCTCTATCTCTCCAGTTATATAAGATCTAGACGGCAATTCGGGTAACCCGAATTGCCCATGACCCACGTGTAGAGTAAGAGAGTAAACGGGTTAAGACACCTTTATCCGGATATACAACTTCGGCCTAACTTGAACAGACCCATCTTCAGTCCAAACTCTTAGCCGCTTAACAGGATGCGTGGGGCGCAAGCAACCCAGACGTGGATCAAGCACATCAACCAACTATATGCAAACAATCAAAAGAAAAAAAAACAAATTAGTAGGGAATAGCAAACATGTTTGATATTGAATTGTGACTACTTGTATAATTTCAACTTGGCTTCATTTCTCTTTGTATTTTAATCTTATTAACTATCGAAATTATATTGTTGTAACTTTACATATAACGATTTATAAAGTTAGTAGGTTAAAAATCCGTGCAATACACGGGTTTAATAAAGGAAATATTAAACAGTTATTAATAAACAGAAAAAATGAAGGAAATAGTTTAGAAATAAAATATTAAATAGTTGAAAAAAAATAATAATAAATAGTTAAGAAAAAATAAGCGAGAAAAAAATTTGAACTCACAAAATTATTGTATGTAACACAACTAATTACTTACTAATATTATTAGGTAGGTATAGATATGCATACAAATTACATTCTAGACAACTTTAAACTCATTTGATTCACTTTCACAAGCTATAATATAAATGATTTTATGTTCAGAGGTGAATTCATATATCTATAATAAAAATCGACTTAAACCTAAAGAAAATTGTATTTTTTTTAATATGTCTTACTAAGAAGAAATTTAACGTAATTCGATTAAGCTCACTTATTTGTAATTCAAATTGAATTTGATGAGTGCCATGTTTGGACTCAATCCGTCTTTTTCTTTTACCAAACAAAAGCACTACTTTACCTTTATGGTCTCACTTTTAGCTAGAGGTGGGAAAAAAAAACCGGTTTGGAATAGTTAAACCGGTTTCGACCCGAAACCCGACCCGAAAACGAACCGGTTTAAGTGGAACCGGTTTCAAACCGGTATGAACCGGCGGTTATGAACCGGTTTAATAGGCAAATATATAAAACCGGTTTTTTGTGAACCGGTTTGTCAAACCGGTTTAAACCGGTTTAACGGTAACTTTCAAAATATAACTGTTGGGATAACGGCTATATAGCCGTTTTTTGACCGTTAGACCCGTTTTTGACCCTTTTTTTCACCCATTTTAACACCCAAACACATTATAAATAGGTAGTGGGTGTTTTGGTTAAATCACACTTCTCAAACCCGCTCTCTACACTCTCGTTTATAAAAACCGCTCGAAAACGCTCAAAAAAACTCTCAAAAAAACGCTATGGCAGATTCAAGTTTTGGTGTTTCCTCTAACGAAGTTAGCGTTGTGAAAATCATACCAACAACGAGGAACCCCACAATTTGATCAAACTACGATCTATGTGAGTTGTCTAACGGGTTGGAACGTGCTCGTTGCAAAAATTGTGGTGGTTTTTTTAAAAGGAATCAAATTCTACTCTAAAAACTCATCTGGAAAAATCGTGTCCGAGTTTGAAGAATATTCCAGGTGAGGGTCAAGCATCTATGACAAGCGAGGGTGGAATTTGGAACTTTGATCCAAATATTGTTCGAGATAGAATGGCGAAATTAGTTATTCAAAGAGGTTTGACATTCAACCACTTCGACAACCCGCTCGTGACGAGGATGATTCAAGAAGCCCTTCAACCACGTTATCATCAAGTAAGTCGTAGTACTCTTAGACGTGATTGTCTAAAAATGTGGAAAAAAGCAAAAAAAGAATTAATTTTAGGTTTTGAAAAATTGGAAACCGGTGTGAACTTAACCACCGACGTTTGGTCGGCTCCACATGGTATTCCCGACTTATATATTTGCGTTACCGCTCATTGGGTTGATCCCAATACGTGGCAAATGATGAAACATACAATTGCGTTCGAGATGTTTGAATATCCGCACACGGGTCAAAATTTATTTCACATTTTAGATGGTGTGATAACCGAATTTAAATTACAAAATAAATTATTTTCAATATCTTTTGATAATGCCTCAAATAATACAAATGCGGTTCAAAAATTAATATTAAAATATAATCCGATTTGCAATGGCGCTTTTTTCCATAATCGATGTATTGCACAAATCATCAACTTAGCCGTGCAAGACGGGCTTGCGGTTGAACCCGTTATTGAATTAAGTAATGCATTTCGAGTCATGCTTAAATACGTTTTTAGTAGTAGTAAAAAAAGATACCATGAATATATTAGATTATGTAACGATACGGGTTTGATTTGCTTAGGTCCCAATTGTGACCTCCCAACAAGATAAAATTCAACTTATAAAATGTTTCATAGTGCTATACGTCAAAAAAGATACTTTATCAAATTTTCATGATATGCTTTCCCCAAAACCGCGTCGTAAAATTCAAAGTTTTCCGTCTACGAGTTGGGACATTCTTGAAAATATAACCGAATTGCTCGAAGTTTTCAAAACCGCCACTACTTTTTTATCCGGGGTTTATTACCCCACAAGTCCCTTGGCTCTTAAACAAATATTTCTAATGTGTAACAAATTAGCCGAACTTGAAAATAAAAATGCTCTTTTTACGAGATAGATAAAACCGATGAAAGAAAAATTTGTTAAATATTTTAAAGAAATGCCTCCGGTTATAACTTGTGCCGCCGCATTAAACCCTACAATTAATGTTTATGGTGTTGAAACCTTGATTGATAAAATAACTTACGATTTGGATTTGAATGCCAAAGATATTCATTTTTCAACCGTAACAAAAACTTATTTTAACAAATGTTTGCAAGATTTGTTTGATATTTATTTAAATAAATATGGTACAACACAAACCGCACATGATACGATGGGCGCGGGCGCATCAAGTAGTAGCTCGAGGAATGTGAACTTAAATTTGTATAACGAAATGATAAATGAATTTACTAAACGGGCTAGAGGGTCCACCCCGAGTAGCGAACTCGGAAGGTATACGGGAACAAACTTTTTATCATTTATGAGTCAGGATGTTTTTGAGGACTTTGATATTTTGGCTTGGTGGAAAGGAAACGAATCTACTTTTCCGGTCCTTTCCGTCATGGCCCGTGATTTACTAACCGTCCAAGCTTCCAAGGTAGCTTGGGAATCCGTTTTTTCTCTTAGTGGCAGGGTTTTATCTATTCGAAGAACTAGACTCACCCCGCGGCAATGGAAATGTGCATTTGCTTGAAAGACCATTTTGATGCGGTAGATAGGAGACAAGATAGGAGTTCGCTTGAAGACGAAATTGAAGTTGAAGAATTTATACACGAATCTGAGGTCAACCAAGGATTGGCAAGCCCACTTGCAAATGAAGAACTCGCCGAAGATGATAGACTACGAGGATCCACTAGTAACTCCGAGAATGACGGCTAAAATTAAACAAAAAAACAAAAAAAATATATATATTTTTCTTTTTGTCGAATTGTAATGTTTAATTTTGTAATGTTTTATGATTTTCGAACTCCTACGGTATGAATAAACGTTGAACTTTATGTTTTTATTTGTTAAATATTTAAACAATTTTTTTTTTAATAAAACCGGTTTAAACCGGTTCACCAACCCGAACCGGTCCAGAACCGAACTGAACCGGTTCAACAGGTTCGGGATTCTACATGTGAAAAACCGGTGTATACCCGAACCGGTTTAGTCAAAACCGGTTTCACTTTTGGTCAACTCAAACCGGTCCGAACCGGTTTGAAACCGGTTCGGGCCAAAAACCCGGTTTGTGCACCTCTACTTTTAGCAATGATATTCCATAAATGGGTATCAATCAAGTGTTTTAAATTTAATACATATCAAAAACAAGAAAATTGATATACGTCACATCAAACTACATGCTTAATGTTTCTATATATAAGCATGGTTGTAAAAATCCCTATTAGGTGTCGATTAATAGCTAATCATCGATCCACTGTGGAATTTTTCAGCTAATCGGACAAAAAATTAGTAGTTGGTTAACGGCGGTCTTAATCGGCCAAAAATCGGTGGCAACCTAGCGATTATTTCCGGCCATTTTCTGGCAAATTTCACCCAAACCCTGTAAATATAGGATTGTTTCTGACCAAACCCTGTAAATTCCAACGATTCCAGTCTTGAATGCGTTGAGGAAGGGTTAAAACCTGCCTAATTACATATAAAAATATGTATATATATAAGTTTGAAAATTATATACAAAAATTCCAATCCGATTAATCGTTAGTCAATATCACACTGTTCGACTAACGCCTAACGATTTTTATAGCAATGTCTATAAATATGCTTGTAATGTTTTGATGTTCCTTTTCATTTTAAAAAGGAAATCATAATCTTTCCAACAAATATCTAAAAGCTGATCAATTAATAAAAGAACCATTAAGCTCATGAGGGTTAGATCACGATGTTCACATATCTAGCCAAACAATATATCGTGATAATGTGATATCATATGTGGGAAAGCAACCCATCATGTCACGTGACAAAATCCATCAATGTCTAATCAGTGGTGGACTCAAATTTTTTTTCATAAGGGCCGATTGAGTAGCTATATATAACGCGTATATAACACAAAAAAAACATAGGAGACGATCGGGGGGTTGTTACAAAATTCGAGGGGCTGTTACAAAATTTTACGAGGGGCTATTAGAATTTTAACACGTATATAACACTATTTTTTTCTTCATGGAGGGCGGATGCCCTCCATTGCGAAAGAGTAGGTCCGTTTATGTGTCTCATTCTGACAATCAAAACGTCTCGAGAGATTATCAAACATCACGAGATTGTTAAAAGTGGCAATTTCTTATATACTCTTACAAACTTAAAATATATCGTATATACCCTTACAAATCCCTATTTTAATAAAAAACTAAATCTTTTGACACTTGTCATCATAATATTCATTCTCACAACTTTTTTCACCAAAAACCACATTTATATCTAATATTCAATCTTTCCATATTTTGCTTAACTTTTTTAAAAAATTACATAAATAAACATTTTACCAAATTAATCATCAACACTACCATCGACTCAAATTTATTTTTAAACTATCGTCAAAAGTGAATATTTAAAAAAAAAATCAAGAATTAAAAAATAGGATATTTAAAAAAGACCATTTTTGTATTCAAATAAATATATATGTTAAAATAAAGTTTACTAATATTTAATTAGTAGTTTTTTTTAATTAAGTTTAATATTTATAAATAATTTTTTTTATTTTTGATTTTAAAATTTCAATAGTTAGTTTTAATTAAAATTAAGAAATTTATAAATATTTATTTTTAAAAGTGTATTATATTTTAAACTTAATTATTTTTTTAAATGACGAGATTTTTTTTCAATAAAATATATTTGGATTCAATTCTAATTTATTATTTTTAATTTTTTTCATATTTAATTTTGGAATTTTAAATTTAAATTGTGTAAAAATATTAAGGAGTGCGATTTTTAAATTTTGAAGTTTAAAATTTTAAATTTAAAAGACGATATATTGTAGAAATTTATTTTTATTTTATTTTAAATGAGAGATTAAATATTAAAGGTTTAGCGAGATTTTCAGTACAAAATACGAGATTTAAGAAAAGGTAACTTAATTTTGATACGTAAATTTAATTACAACTTAAGTATTTGTAAATATGTTACAACATCAAGGTTAAAATTCAGACAAAAGGGCTGATAGAGTTCAAGAAACTAATAAAATAGAGAAACAACGTATGCAAGGATATCATTGACCAATTTGATTATCTTCGATTTCTTTGACTCCCTACTAGCTTAAATCAGGTTCACACCGTTTGTGCCTTATTTTTTGAACGGTTTTGGTTATTTTGTGGTTTCAGTCATTGATGAAAAGAAACTATATTCTTTGTTGCATTTAATGAGTATTAAACATTGAAAAGTTACCAATATTACGTCAAATGTTGTATACAATAAAGTACTTTCAAATTTGTAAATCATCATTTCATTTGATATGTAATTTAATGTATTGTAAAAATACACCACTTATGAAATGTATTTTCATATATATTTTTTTTATGTTTTGATTACTATCATCCGTATAATTTTAAAATTTAACAAAATAAAAAAGTTACCAATATAATATCAAATTTGTATAAAAAGAGATGCTAAGATAGTTATCAATATAATGTTAACGTTTACCCATGTAACACATGGGGTTAAAGCTAGTTTCATATAAAGAAATAGATTGTTTCAGAATTACGTAGATCTTTGAAACAGTAATAAATTTTATGCTCTACAAATTATCCATTTAATAGAAGAATTAGGTTGTGTTGATATTTAAAAAAACTAGCAATATTTAAAAACCCAAACAATGACTTAGAATATGAACTGCAAACATTACTTAAAAAGTTCGGTAATTATGTTGATAAACATAAACATATTGAAGTTTACGATAAACATGAGAAGATTATTGGTGAAGTAACAATCTTGCTGATGTTAAATCTTAAGGGCAGACGCAGTCGACTTCGTGAATACAATGTTTCTATTTATAGTCATGAACAAAAACTTAATTCGTTTTATTATGTATTGTACGAGCAGAACAGAGAGCGGGTTGAATCTTAGACTTAACTTTTTATATAATCTTAAGGATTGCATCGACGAATATTAAGACAAGGCTATCGTTTCTGATATGAAGGCTTCTTATTTATTATTACTCAAATTAAGGTAGTTTACATCAAGTTTATGTGGGATTTGTAATTATCCCATATATTTAAATTAAAAACATTCAAATATTAAATAAACTAGATTGTTATTTTCTTGAAACGTGATTAGGAGGATAAAATTGGATTTGGTTTAGTGTGTATTTTAAGAAAGGAAATAGTGGGGCCAGGAGGTTGTGACTTATGATGATGAGTACGTATGTAGTGTGTCCTTAAATTGCCGTACGGTCCAAGCCGTACACTAGACGTTACCTGTCCACGTCACCATCTTTAATTTGCTGTTTTTTTCACGTCTTCCAACACCCACTTGTACGATAGGGGGCCCATACCACGGCCCACTCAGTCACCACCCCATCATCACGGGCTGAGGTGGAAGAACGGTGTCACAGGAACATAATGCTATGGTATGCGGCCCTGTTAGTAGTGTCCCGAGCCGGGGTTGTGGCCACGTTCGGTGATGAGAACAAAGAAGCGGGGAATACCGCCCCTTCCTTTGGACAGGATGACCATATTATTATGGTCTAACCCAAACTTTAGAACTACCTTCCTTGCATCCGGTCTTTAATATTCTGTCTTTGTTCACATGTTACAACTTCAATGAATTGATATTATTACCAGGTGATTTTTCTTAACAACAGTTGAGGGACATTTGTTATTTTAACTGGGCCTAAAGTCTTCACCCTCGTTTGAACCTCACCCCACACCTAGGAGGAAACTTATAATTGAAAAAATCCACTATCTTAATCTGTAACAATTTTATCCCAAGGAAGACTCGGCCACCACTCAACCGGAAGGTTCAATGGTTTATCATGACTAAGAACTAAAAATATTACTTTTAATCTTTGGTTTTAGATCTAGACAGTGATTCAATGATTGAAAAGAGAGAAAATCCACTAAATATGAATATTTGGTTATTTATTGTTTAATAATTTTATTTTTATTATAAATCTCCCCCCTGACATATAAAAGTATTTATGAAACGTATCATAACTTGTGCGAATGTCCGGTGTATGAATTATATCCTTTTAGTTAGACGTCTTGTTATGAATCTTATGCGCTTTTATATTTTCAGTAGATAAGTCTTTGTGTCTGGTCATGGTGTGTAGTGAAATTGGTTATTACCTTTTATAAAAGTGGTTGGAGTTCAATTCATAGAAGTATAGGTTTATGTGGTATTTAGGAGTTAAAAATTTGTTGTTAAAAAAGTAGATAAGTCTTTAAATACTTGTATTTAGTTACAAACCAAATTAACTATTTATTTTTATGTTTTACAAATAAGTTCCTAATTAGTATACTTCTAAAGTTATATTATCTTTACGATTAACGTAAATAAAATGGAAAGAAAACAAGTTATATGTCCTTTTCTCTGTTTTTTTTTTAAAAAGACGATAACAAGCAATGGAGAAGGAAAGTAAAACAATGCAAAGGACGTTAGGAGTTGTGCTATATTTGGCACAATTTGATCCTTCACGTTTCATCCTGATTCATAAAATACACCAAATAATATGTTGCTTTATTTCATTTATTACTACAAAATAAGACATACTTTTTTTATTTTTTTGTATTTTCAAGTTCTAAATTGATTATTTATAACGTTATTCGATTTTATGACTGGTCTGTCTGGTCCAAATAATAAACTATTTTCAACCTATTTGGTGTTATTGTTGGAATATATTTTTAGGGACTACTAACCACACACGGAGAATGCTAATCGGACTTGGCCATATACGCATCGTATAGGGCAATACGATGCGTATAGCCCTTCACAAATTCCCGTGCCCGACATTCTCTTACAACCTGTCATTCAAACCTCGTATACGCATCGTATAGGTCAATACGATGCAGTTTAGGATAAAGATTCCTTCTGCCACTAAACCCATCACATCGTACCTTATACGCATCGTATTGGGCTATACGATGCGTAACCATGCAGAATTCTCATTCGAACCGAACGTATGCTTTCAAAATTCAAAAATTGTAAACATGTCTTGGTGGTGGGATGGTAACTACGTTTTCAGGTATATTCTAACGAGTCGGTGGAAAACAATCCGCAAAGTTTTGGCGTTCAAGAGGTGAACCAGGAGGAGGTCTCGTCCAACGTTTATTCTCATCAACGGGTAAGGCTTCCAGATTTGAACGAGCCACTAAGCAATCCCGGGTTCGTATACGGTGAACCGTCTTACCTTACACAACCCACGAACGAATACGTATACGATGAAGCCTCTTACCCGACACAACAAACCGATGACTCCGAAGACGAAGAACAAAATATTCAAAATATGTCTTATAAAACTAACCAGAATTTTCAGTCTCGTGAACAGTTGGTTGATTGGGCTATCCGGAGAGGACGTGACAATGGTTACGTCATTGTCACCCGACGATCGAGGAGAAAAGGCGACGATCCGACGGAACCGTTTATCAAGGTGTGGCTTGTGTGTGACCGTCACGACGAACGTGCGTCTACTGCCACGGTTAGACGTGCCGGTAGCAAGAGTCGGTGAAACTCCAATACAGATTCTGGAAAACCTGCTTTCTTCAAAAAAATACGTCTACTATACTCGAGAAGATCCTGCCACAAATAGTGTGGAGGAGATATTCTTTGTTCATCCGAAATCGTACGAGATGTGGCGTGCATTACCGCACGTGTTGATGATCGACGCGACATACAAAACAAACATGTACAAACTTCCATTTGTCCAAGTGGTCGGTGTGACCTCCACACACCAGTCGTTTTGCGTCGCTCTTGCATTTATATCAAAAGAACGGGAGGAAAACTTCGTCTGGGTGTTACTTCAAATAAAAGCAATGTTGCAAAAGTGTATGGAGCCGCGTGTGATAGTAACAGACAGGGACAAAGCTCTTATGAACGCGTGTGATAAAATATTTCCGAGCTGTTCCAAGAACCTATGTCGGTGGCACATACACGAGAATATCGCAAAACATTGCAGGGCATCATTTACAGACGAAGACTGGAAAAATTTCAAGTATTCATGGTCGGTATTATGTGAGTCTCCCACACCAGATATATACCAGTACAACTTCAACCGACTTTACGAACGTCTGTACGCAGCCAAACGAGGAAGTAAGTTTTAAATATTAAATATTTAATATTTTCAGTATTTAAATATTTATTCAATATTAAATATTTTTCCAGGAGTTATTGATTATGTGACTAAAAATTGGCTGGACCCGTATAAAGAAAAGTTTGTATCCGCGTGGTCCAACAAAAACCTCAATTTTGGTCAACATACAACGAACCGAGTCGAGAGCCAGCATTCGCTCTTAAAGAGCTATCTTAGAAACGCTAACAGCTCGCTAGATAGACTTGTTGGGTTTGTTGATGAAATTGTATCAGATCAGTATTATCACTTACAGTTTGGGTTTGGAACAAGCATCATAAGGAAAATGGACAGCCACATAGCTATTCAATTGTTTGATATCCTGCACGGTAAAGTTTCACATAAAGCTCTAGATTTGATAGAAAACGAGTGGTACAAGTTATCAAATATACGAAAACAAAATGCAACGTGTGGGTGCCAACTTTTCAGTAGTTGTGGGTTGCCGTGTGCTTGTCGTCTAGCAAATATCGAAGCTACAGGTAAACTGTTCTAACTATTTAATTATTATTATTATAAATTAATTCAATTAAAAAAAATATAATAAAAACAATATATTAATATTATTATTATTATTATTTATTATTTAAAATAAATACAATATATTATTATTATTTATTATTATTTAAAAAAATATTATTATTATTTATTATTTAAAATTTAAACAATATTTTATTTTTACAACTTCTACATGAGATGGACAATAAAGAGGAATGGTGGAGAACTGTTTTTGACAGAGTCGCCTTTCAAGAGTATGATAAGCTACGTCACACAATAGATTGGCAGGATGTGAAAGCCGCACCAGTTAGTCATTGGATGTCGATGTCATACACAGGACTCCTAATTGCTCAAAGATTTGGGGTGATTGTTCATCTTTTAAGCATCAACGGTAATCAAACATTTTTTCCATTGTGATTTGGTCCTAACGTTCACGCTCAACATCAAGTCTTATCGTTAGTTCACGTCAAAAATGCTCATTTCATCCACGTCAAGTTAGACGGAGAATTTCCGATTCCTACGCCGAATGCACTTTGGAATTTGCACCGAAATGATGATGCAGCAAAATGGGAAAATATATACAATGATCGTATAGAACGATTTAAGAATATAATGGCCACTAATAGATTCAGTTTTCCACAATATTTCACGAATCTCGGATGATATTTGTTTAAAATTGTATTGTAATTCTTTTTAAATTAATTTTATTGTCATTTTAAATATTTTTATTTAATTATAACTAATTATAATGTTAATTAAATATAATAATAATTAATTTTAATTAAAATGTTTCAAAATTCAATTTTTTTCAAAATTCAAATTTCTATACGCCACGTATAGATCAATACGTGGCGTATCTTCCCTAACCTTTGGTATTCTATACGTCACGTATTGCCCTATACGTGGCGTATATACATTTGATTTATCTGGTTTTGGCCCCGTATTGTACCAAACGAACCAAAATAACAAACATAAAGCCATACGCGACCCGCTTATAAAACGCTCGTTGATTTGGATTGTGTCATCAAAAAATCTTTGAAAAGGTACGTGTCTTAACCCACGATCATTAATGTTAGGTTTTTATTGAATATTAGCGGGTAAAACTGGGTAGATTAGCGATTTTTAGGTTTGAAATTAAGAACTATACGCCACGTACAGGACCATACGTGGCGTATAGTTCTTCTGGATTGATCTAAGGAAGAAGATGAAGCCATACGCCACGTATAAGCCTATACGCTGCGTATGGCTCAGTTTACCCGGTCACATGCCTGCGTATGGCCTAGTTTGGTCGCGTATGGCTTGGTTTACCCGGCAACTCGCCCGCGTATGGCCTATTTGGCCTGCGTATGGCTTTGTTTACCCGGCAACCGCTTATACGCCACGTATAAGCCTATACGTGGCGTATAGGTTTTTAATTTAAAAACAATATATTAATATTATTATTATTATTATTTATTGTTTAAAATAAATACAATATATTATTATTATTATTATTATTATTATTTATTATTATTTAAAAAAATATATTATTATTATTTATTATTTAAAATTTAAACAATATATTATTATTATTATTATTTATTATTTAAATTAAAATATTAAAAACAATTAATTATTATCAGATATGGCGGATTATGATGATGATATTCAGATGGATCAGCTAGACGATTTTGCGCACTATCCTTTTCTAGATTTTCCGCCCGATACAGAGGCTTATTCCCGGTGCCAGAAGCTCCGGGAGGTGCAGATGGGTCCGGGTACGGCGGTGGATTGGGCCCTCCTCGAGGAGGTGCATGAGGCCGAGCGAGCTAGGACCATCATCGGTGAGGACACGCCATGGTCGCGTCTTTTTGACCTTTCTTTTGAGGAGACATACCGAGAGCTTGTCGTCGAGTTTCTTTCGACGTTCATCTATTCAGAGACTGGGCTGCAGCCTCTACCCGGGGAGGCGCCGGATATTGAGGATCCGAATCGTATTTCTTTTTCTATTTTTGGGGTCGTTTACCGTCAGACCCTCCGTCAGTGGGCCGTCACGACGGGCTTGTACTACGAGCCTGAGACGGTCTCGCCGCTATTCACCGAGGCGGTGACGGAGGTTGACAAGGAGGAACTCCTTGTTTTTTGGGGCTTGATTTCAGATAGTCCTTGGTTGGGTACCAAGGGGAGGGTCTCGGGTATTAGAGACCCTTTGTATAGATATCTGCACCGGCTTATTTCGACGTCGATCGCACCGCGTCTGAAAAGCCGTGAGTGGTGCACTGATAGAGATCTTTTCTTCCTTTTCTGCCTGCTTACTGGGAGGCGGTGCGACCTGTCCACGAGCATGACACTTTATTTTGCTTCAGCCTATATGCGACAGAGGCGCGGACTTTTATATGGCGGTGCATTCAACACGCATATCATGCGGTCGGTCATACCATTTGGCCACCATGAGCCTCAGATGTTACCGGCCATTCCCCCTGTCCGATTAGATCGTCGCACGGCGAGCGGCATGCGCATCACGCACCGATTCCCGCAGGGCCTTCGGTTCGTAGGGGCCGTCCAGGACCAGGTTTGGGTCCCGGTGCCGTTGCCGCAGATGCCTGGACAAGGGGACCCGCCTATGCCTCAGCCGCTGCAGGGTATGGCGATTGAGGACGAGCCGCCACATGTCGAGCATCCGCCACAGCATCCCCGACACGTACGTCGGTCTATTAGGATGGATAGGGCTACCCAGGCATTGCTTGATGGCCCTGTTGCCGACTCACGGCGACAGGGTCGTCAACTCGATCGCATTGAGGACCTGATGACGTGGGCGGTTGGACAGCACATGAATCAGTCACGAGCCGCCGGCATCGAGCCACCCCCACTACCACCGCCACGTCATTATCCGGACGACCCCGTTCAGGGTGAGGGCGGGGCAGGTCAGGGTGACGCCGGAGCCGATTAGGTTAGTTCTTTTATTTGTATTTTGTTTATTTCGTTGTTATGTATGTAAAACATTTTGATGTATATATTTAATTTTATGATGTAATGTATATAATGTTTAGTTTACTTGTTTGGTTGTAATGTTTAATATTTTGTTTGGTTTGTAATGTTTAATATTTTGTTTGGTTTGTAATGTTTAATATTTTGTTTGATTATACTGTAAAAATATAATAAATGTTTTAAAAAAATATAAAATATATAAAATTTATAAATAGATAACAAACTTATATTAACAAAATTATATAAATTAAAATACAAAATAATATATTATTATAAAAAAAATATAATTAAATAAATAATCCTATACGTGGCGTATTGAGCCCTGCCTCATACGAGGCGTATAGGGCAATACGAATCGTATGGGACACAGAGAATGACACGTGTCATTCTGGTGTCAGAGACTAAACCCAATACGCCCTCGTATTGACCTATACGAGGGCGTATCGCGCGACGACGGGTCCAATTAACAATATTCCGTGTGGTTAGAATCGGCCATATTTTTTTCATAATAGCAGAATGTATGTGGAAGCGTGTGAGTATCAAAGTATGATTTAAGCATAAAAAATCAAAATAATTTGATGGAGCAATAATGCATCAGCATTAGGGGCTCACAGAACACAAGTAACTTGTCTTGAGTTTGCTTGGTTGAGTAAGCCAGTTGATTGCATAACTCAGTTCATTACCTCATCCACAATATATGCACGTGAACTTAAGATCGAGCTTGGGATCTTTGACAACGACAGGTTTTTCTAGGGCAATTTTAGCCTTAGTCGGGATAGGTGTGTCTAGGACAATGCCATTACCCTCCTACTCCACTTCAGCGTCAGGTCAATCTGGGACGTTCATAGGGCTTCCATTATGGATGGTCTAAGTTTGACATGCTCTACTTGGTAAGTTAATACCAAATAAAATAACTTAGATTTTTTTTTTCTTTTTTATCTAGGTTTAGTTAAAAAAAGAGTTCACAAAATCAAAAGATTTTTTTGACAGAGTGAACATTTTCTTGGAAGGATTGACGAAGCTTTTTCCAAGGGAAATCACTTGTAAATAAAGAATTTTTTAAATATAAATTATTAAATACTATATATAATGAAAATAAAATATTATAACGCGGAGAACATAATCAAGTGGACATAAGAGTAATTGGATTCCACCGTACATATTACATATTTACATGCCCCCATCCTCTTTTGTCTTCAAGATTCACCATGTCTCCTCCCGATTGTTGGTCCCCTAAATTAAAAAAAAATTGTTTTGGTAAAGAAAAACAATTTATTTTTAAATTTTTGTTGTTACAAATACCTTACAAAACTAATTGAAAGGAGCTCTTTACTTAAGAATAAGAGAAATAATTACAATGAAACCCCCTTCCTACATTATTACTAAACATTATAAAAATGAAATATAACTAAGTTAGATAAATGTTTTTTTAATACGCGCTCGCAATTTGAGCATAAGGATCTCGAACGGGATGACGAAATGCATAGGCCTTGTACAAGTTACAACGTTAAAAGCTTACATGTTCTCTAACGAAATTCAAATCATTTTCAACCTATTTGGTGTCATTGTTGGAATATGTTTTTTTTTATAATAGAAAATGTATTGGAAGCGTGTACGTATTAAAGTGTGACTTAAGCATAAAAAAATCAGAACTATCTGATGAAGCAATAATAACATCAACAGTGGGGCTCATGACAGAACTTAACTCAAATTTAATTACCCATTATAATAAGCTCTAAAAAAATTAACTTAAACCCATTTAAATAAGCCAATAACCAATTAACTTAAAATTTAAATTTCCTTTAAATTGTTAAACACTTAAACCTAATTCTAAAAAAATCATCAATAACTTAGCAATTGGCATTTAGCGAAGAACAATTGCGACAGACCTTCCGACCACTGACTAGAAACTTAGAAAGGTTAGTTTCTTTTTTTTAAGTGTTCAACTTCGTATGATTAGATATATTTAGACTTGTTTAAAGTTTATTAAGTATTAAAAGAGGATGTGTCTAGACTTGATTTATGTGAACTTCATGCTGATTGTTGAATGATACTTGTTTAGACTTGATTAAATGATTAAAACCTGAAACGTGATTGAAATTACATGTGAAATTTTAAAAAATTATTGGTTTTAGACTTTTAGGGATTTGGGTTACTAGAAACTTTAGTGATTGGTTATTAATTTTGTTGTTGACGACTTCTAGTTAAAACTTGAATATTATGGATTAATGGATTATGGAACAGTTAAAAAAAAAGTTATCAAACGTTGATTCCTCATCTTTAAATAGTAATCTCTCAAAAATTTATTTGGATGGTCATCCATGAGATTCTTCTAAACAGAAACCAATTTTATCTTATCACCCTGGATAAAAAGATGAAATTAGATGAGCAGGTTCACGTCAAACAATAAGCCATGATTTTCAATAACGAGTGTTTATTGGTAAATCAAGACATTTTCGTCTTGAGTGCTAAAGCGTTACTAAATGATTAGTTATTGTTTTGTAGTCATGATTAGTCTGAATGTTCCATTGGTAAGATCATATTAGAAAATGCTCTAGGAAATAATCCAATACTGTTTCCACCAATTTGGAAAGAAATTTGTAATTGTTTTACACGAGAAGTATAAAAGCATATTTTGAAGAGCTTGGTGATGAATGTATGAATGATTATTACAATCGTTATATTTAAAAAGAGCTTTTTTGTAAATGTTTCGTTCAAAGATGCAATGGATTATTTTGTAAAGATGAAAGCATGTAGGGAACAAACATAGAGTGTAATGTTTTTTTTCATATCTAATGACATTGTATTTCTATAGTGTGTTTTCTAATGACAATATATATTTATTATTGTATCGTATTTTATTATGTGACCGACTCGACTCGAAAATCTTATTCCGACTTGTTAGAAATCCGATTATCGAAAATGCTGATCCATAGGAAAGCATCCCTAGCTACGGCCCACTAAAAATGGGAATGTCGAGTGTAATAAACAAAATCCAAATTTCAAATCTATAGGTTCTACCAAACAAGAAGGTTGATTTTTATAATTCACTGGTAAAAATGGTCTACATAAATTGGTTACACAAACGCAATATTAATCTAACATATGTAAATAAGTACGTTATTAAATCTCTAGGATGTGATTGTGAATCTTTCCTATTGTCTTCCGAAGCAAAAAGTAAATTTTTTTGTCCTTTAAGTTTTCTCAAAGTAATTAGTTTTAAAGTAAATTTTAGATTCAATCTTAAACTAACTAGGGCTCCCCAAGTAAATCTTTGGAGCTCGTTTGAAAGTCGCTCGAAATAACTCAAAAACAGCTCGCTCAAAATCGATTCATTTGTAAACGAGTTGACCTGGCTCGGCTCGATTTGTAAACGAACCGAATTCGAGTTGTGGCCCGACTTGTTTAAGTTAAACCCAGCTTTTAATGTTTTATATCCTAGTCAATTCTTACTTTTTCTCACCTCACAATTTACAGTTCAATTGCTCAACCCCAATACTCTCAACTGATAATGGTGACGGGTTACCTAGTTTCTTTTTTCATTATTCCACATATTTAGTGACCTAGTATTCGAATTCTAAGGTAATTTGTTGAACTTTGGTAGTGTATATATTTTTTTTGTTCTGATTAACTTTATTTTACTCTTAGTTTAATTATGTTATACATTCAGTAGTGTAGTTTGTTTTAATCTTGAATGTTGATCGAGCTTATTTTTGTAAAGATTTACAACTTATTAAAGGTTCTAGTTTTTTTAATGATATTGTAGAATATTTTCTCACAAATAATCAATTGATGGAACCGAGCCTCCAGATAATGATCATATTGAGTTAGGGTTGTTCAAATAGCTCGAAGCTTGCTCGAAAAAAAAACTTGGTTTTAAACAAGCCGGCCCCGCTTGGTTTGGTTTATAGACGAAACAAGTTTGAGCCGTCCTCGTTCGGCTTGTGAATAGTCCTAAATTTAAATAGTGTTCGTTGTAGTAATAACTCAGAATTTACTGCTTTAGTTTCGTGTAGATTCGGTTTTATTTTTTATGGAGTGACAACATTTTCTTGGAAAATTGACGAAGCTTTTAATAAGGAAAAACATTTTTAACTTTAAAAATCCATATAAAGATTCTTTTCAAATATGTTATTACTAATACCGTTACCAATAAAAAGAAACCACCAAAATTTACAAATCAGCCTCTCAACTTTACAAAGTTTTAATCCAACCCATTAATTTGACAAAATGTTCAAATAAACCCTTTAATTTTCTTAATGTTCAAGTTTACCCTTAGACAAAGTTTTCAACTCTACCCCTCAAATTTCTAAGACTTCAACTCATTATGTTTTACCGATTTGATTTTTCTACAATAACTTTCGTTCGTTAACTTTTCTTTAAAAAAAAGTAACTTGGAACCGTGTAATTTCTTTTCTTGACGTCCAAGTATGAATTTTGTTAAAACTTTGTTAAAAACGGGTTGTATAGGGTTTTTTTTTGGGGTATCGTACTTATATCAATTGAAGGTAACGTGCTACTGCTATGAAAAATGAAACTGATACCGATCGAAGAACATCGGTACCGTTAGAGGTGCACAAAAAAATCGGATTTTTTTTTCTACCCGGTCCAAACCAGCAAACCGGTTAGGGACAAACCGGGTTGGGGCAGACCGGTTCGGGTTACGCTAAAACCGCCGGTTACAAACCGGTTTAAAGCATTCAGTAGTCGACTGGGTTGAGGATCGGTTTGTGTGAATCGGTTTTTAAACCGGTTTGAGCACTAATGAAAAAAGAGCCGTTATAAAACGGCTTATAGCCGTTGGGGACGTTTTTGACCCTTTTTTGGCCTTTTTTCACCTTTAATTCACTATAAATAGGTAGGGGTGTTTAGGTTTAATCACACCTCTCTCTACACTCTTTAATCTCTAAAATCACTCTTTAAACTCTCAAAAAACGCTCTCTAAAGTTCTAAACTCTAAAAAAAAAGTATGGCAAGTGGTGTTGGTGGTTCCTCATACGAAGTTACCGTTAAGAAAATTCTAGCAACAATGAGAAATCCGGCAATTTGGTGCAATTACGATCTATGTTTGTTGTCAAACGGGAAGGAACGTGCTCCACATGGTATACCCGATTCATACCTTTGCGTTACTGCGCATTGGGTTGATCCCAAAACGTGGCAAATGATGAAGCGTACAATCACGTTTGACTTGTTTGAATATCCACACACCGGCGAAAATTTATTTTATATATTAGATGTTATAACCGAATTTAAATTACAAAATAAATTTTTTTCAATTTCTTTTGATAATTCATCTAATAATACAAATGTGGTTCAAAAACTAATAATGAAATATAAACCGGTTTGTCACGACGCTTTTTTCCATAGTCGATGTGTTGCACACATCATTAACTTGGCGATGCAAGCCGGGCTTGAAATTGAAGAGGTTTCAAACTTAACAAATGCTTTTAGAGTAATGCTTAAAGATATTTTTAGTAGCAAAAAAAGATACCATGATTATAATAGATTTTGTCGTGAAACGAATAATCTTTGCTTAGGTCCGAATTGAGACATCGAGACAAGATGGAACTCGACTCATAATATGTTTCAAAATGTTTTACGACAAAGACAAACTTTAGAAATGTTTCTTGAAATGCTTTCCTCAAAACCTCATCGTAAAATTCTAAAGTTTCCGTCTACGAGTTTGGACATATTAAAAGACGTAACCGAATTGCTTGAAGTTTTCAAAACCGTCACCACTTTTTTATCCGGTGTTTATTATCCCACAAGTCCATTAACTCTTAAACAAATATATTTAATGGCCCACAAGTCCCGTTATAACTTGTGCTGCCGCGTTAAACCCTACCATAAATGTTTTCAGGGTTGAAACGTTGATTGATAAAATTACTTACGCTTTGAATTTGGATAGTGAAGACATCCATTTTGCACAAGGCACAAAAACATATTTTAACAAATGTTTACAAGATTTATTTGATGTTTATTTACATAAATATGATACAACTCCGACTCCACATGATACAATGGGTACATCATCAAGTGGTAGCTCGAGGGATGTTAATTTGAATTTATATAATGAAATGTTAAATGAATTTAGTAAACGGGCTCGAGGTAGCACCCCGAGTAGCGAACTTGGAAGGTATATTCGCACAAACTTTTTATCGTTTATGCCTCCTTCCATTTTTAAGGGTTTTGATATTTTGGCTTGGTGGAAAAAAAACGAAACTTTGTTTCCGATTCTTTCCGCCATAGTCCGTGGTCTACTAACCGTCCAAGCTTCCAAGGTGGCTTTCAGAATCTGCGTTTTCTATTAGTGGCAGGGTCTTATCAATATGAAGGACTAGATTCACCCCCGTGACGATGGAAATGCGCATTTGTTTGAAGGACCATTTAGATGCGATGGATAGGATACAAGACCAAACTTCTCTCGAAGACGATATTCAAGCCGAAGAAATCATACACAACAACGAGGTTGATCTTGGAATATCCGAACCAGTCACCGATGAAGAACTAACCGAAGATGAAAGGCTACGAAGCTCCGGTTCCGAAGATAACGCACAAGAATAATCAATCAATATTCCAAAAAATAAAAAAAATATATATTGTCATTTGTAATGTTTTCCCACTTTATAATTTTATCTTGTATTGTTTTGTAATTTCCGAACTTTTCGAATATCAATAAACATAGAACTTTATGTTTTATATTTGTTATATTTTTTTTATTTTTTATTAAATTTACAGAATTTTAATGATTTTTTTTATTTTTTTAATATAAACCGGTTTAACACACAAACCGGGTACAACCCGACCCTAACCGGTTTAATAGGTTAGGGATTTCCAAGCCTTCAAACCGGGTTAACCCGAACCGGTTTATGGGCAAACCGGTTTTGACCAAACGTTGACCAAACCGGTTCGGATAGAAAAAACGATTTGTGCACCTCTAGGTACCGTTATATAATGATTTTTTATCCATTATCGATCTCCAGAACCGAATCTCCACATATTTCTTTTGTGTACCTAACTACATTATTGTCACCGCCACAACGTGTCGCGAAACGAAGTTCGTAATCCCGCCGCATCGTGTGGGATTCATTTATAGTTAAATACTAAATAACGAAATTGAAATAACTTTATGGAAAAATAGAATACGGTATCTAAATATGTACATAAAAAAAATTCAGATTGTTTGACTTTCGCATGAAACTGCTTGTTTCGTATGAAAGTTTAACTTTCGCACAAAAATCTCATTTTTGATAGTTTTGTTTGTTACCTCAGTTTAGTTTCTTGATTCTGATATACACTTTGTAATAACTATTTCAAGTTATCAATGAGAATCAGAAAATTTTCTTAATATTGTCTCAAGTTTTACAGTTTGTTTTTTAGACACTTAAACTTAATAAAGAACACGATGACACTAAGATACAATTTCTTAAAAAAATGTAAAAACAAAAGAAAAAAACAAATCCGGTTCGTGACTCATTCATTCCCCAAGCTTAGCCAATGCTACAAAAATAACCATTAGCGATCGTCGTCGGTACTATTGTAACCCGTTGTACGGTTGCTTATACCTTCATCGCTAATGGGTTTTGAATTTTTCTATCACTTTTACGATCGAAATATTTTTATGACAGATATTAGACTTAGTTATTAAAATTTCCCTCACAAAACTAACGGCCGACTTTGTGACAGTCTATTATTTAAAATATAATGAATTTCTTAAATTGTGACCGAATTATCATTCACG
Source organism: Smallanthus sonchifolius (assembly GCA_023525975.1). NCBI lineage: Eukaryota > Viridiplantae > Streptophyta > Magnoliopsida > Asterales > Asteraceae > Smallanthus > Smallanthus sonchifolius. The sequence goes on from CM042042.1 coordinate 11,953,619, forward strand.
TTTTTTAGTTCTTCTGAAACGTTGACGACATCATAATTTAAAAAAAAAATTATATTATTTTTTTAAGATTGCCACCGGGTTAGCGACCGAATAAAATGGTGGATCACTGGACTGGATCCAGATCCCATTCTGAACTGGCCAAGCCCAAACAGTCCCAACCCACTATCCTTGTATAACATAAGACTTTAAATTTTTTATATTTATACGGGAAAAGTGAATATGGTGTTGATACGCGTCAAATTTGTATGCGAAACCTATCAAAAATATGTTGTTTTGATTAAATATAAAAAAACAATTAAATTTCTTTGTTTTTGTATTTTATTTTCATCCTCAAGTCCCCATCAATATTGTTGCGTGTTGTTCATATTTCTTTAAATCCAATCTTTTTAATAAATTCAACTACTGAATAAAGCAAAAGGTTTACTGATTTGAAAGTGAATTAAATAGAATTTCATGGGAATACCGTAAAACGTGGGCCACAACCAGAATATAAGTTGCAAATGTTTTTGTAGACAATTCAACCAAAAGTTGTCTAGAAAGGTTTTCTAATTATCAACAATCTATTGTTGCTTGAGAAAATGAATAGCAGGTAGCCACATTGAAGGAGAATTTGAGATTGAAATAAAATACAAAGGAAGAGATTTAATTGGTTTAATCAAAACGACGTACTTTTGATGAGTTTCGTATACAAGTTAGATATGTAACAACATCGTATGCAATTTCCCCTGTTTATAAATATTAGTTTATCTACAATTGATAATTTGAGTTGCGTATAAATATACCAAGTGCTTTTACTTTTTAACCAAGTGTAGAAAGTCAGTAGAATGCGACACCTTATTTTTACTTTTACAAGGGTGTATTTAGTGGTGGAGTCAGATTTTTTTTTCAAATTGGGTCGTTTTTTTATGCTCAATAGGTTTTTTCATGCTACATGTCGCTTCTATATAAGTTCTCTTTTTTTTTTCGCGTCTCTTTCTTATTAAATAAACGTTTATTATTTAATAATAATATATTTTTAAATAAAGTACTAATTATACTAAAAAAACACATTTAATTTAAATAATCTTTTATTAAAAGAAACTTTGGAATCTAATTATATAACTTTTATTTTCAATCAAATAGTAAATGAAAGTTAAATTACATTAAATAGTAATTAACGTATTTTTCGAAACCAATTATTTATTAACTTTTACATATTTTGAATTTTTTTCTATTTTTAGTATATGTAATACATTTTTACGTCTGTAAAATATATATACATAAAGATTTAAGAAATTTTATGTATTAATATTTTTTACTCTGGTGTATAGGGTACAAAGCTAGTTAAATAATGTATAGATATATTCTAAACGTTTGAAAATAGTATTCGAAAAGTTTAATTTTAAAACCATAAAAGTCAAAGGTGAATAGCTTTTTTTAAATTATTATTTTATGGTGCCCATCCGGTGGAAGGTTCAGTTCAGTTTGATTATTACCAAAATTGAAACTGAAGTCATCGATTAATCTATTTTATTAACTAATCGGTTTTTGGTTAATCGGTTAGGTTTATTCGGTTGTTTGTCAGTTTTCGGTTCGGTTCAGTTAAATCTATACTATATAATAAATAAAGGTTTTTGCTTGCCACGTGTCGCCTCCATATTCATTTTCATCATTTTTTTCCAGCCTCTCTCTCCTATTTAATGCACTTCTATCTTTTAATAATAATATATATTTAAAAAAAATACTAATAAAACACATTTATTTTAAATTATCTTTTATCATAACAAACTTTAAAATTTAATTATATAACTTTTTTTAATCAAATAGTAAATAAAAGTCAAATTATATTAAAAAAATAGTAATTAACGTATTTTCGAAACCCAATTATATATTAATTTTTATATATTTTGAGTTTGTTTTATATTCTTACTATATGTAATAAATTTTTAAACATGTAAAATTTATATACATAAAGATTTAAAATTTTTATGTATTGATATATTTCACTCCGTGTGTAGACACGGGATCTAAACTAGTTTGGTTAATAACCAAAACTAAACTTCAACGATAATTTTTAAACTTTTTATTACTAGAAAATCAACAAAATTATTTCAAACAAAAAAAAAAGAAAAATAATAACATTTTTTAAACTTTTTATTACTAGAAAATCAACAAAATATTTGTCTTTGACACGTTTTAATTACAATAATGCAACTGTGTCAATAAGTTGCCTAGAAGCATCCCTATCTCTGTTTTTGTCACACTCTATTACAACACAAAAAAACAATCACATTATCACATGTTATTTTTGTCTATAATATTAATAGCATGGATTTTTCAACGTAATTGATGTAATATGTCTGAAACGTTATTAGTTTAACTAATTACCAGACGGCAAGTATGATGTGAGTGGAAGCTGATTGTGGGTGGTGTACCTATATCATGACCTCTTGTGGCGTTATTCATCCCCATTACTCCAATATGCTTCTTCTACTCATCGTCTTTTTTCATTTCCGCCACCGTGTTTCTCCACCGTAGAACACGCCTCCCTATAACCAACTGGCCGTTCCTCGGCATGACGCCGGACATCATCCTAAACCGCAACCATATGCATGATTACGCCACACGGATACTCAAACTCGCCAACGGTACTTTCATGATCAAAGGTCCTTGGTTTACCAATACGGACATGCTCGTCACCTCCGACCCCGCAAACATCCACTACATGTTGAGTAAGAACTTCTCCAACTACCCGAAAGGCCCCGAATTCCGTTCCATCTTCGACCTTCTAGGGGATGGGATCTTCAACTCCGACCACGAGTTATGGGAACTCCACCGCAAAACAACAATGTCCGTTCTTAAACACCCCGAATTTCTACCTCTTATCGAAACAACCTTCAAGATGAAAGTCGAAAACGGGCTTCTCCCCGTTCTTAACCTCGTCTCCTCTCGTCGTGAGGAGACGGATTTGCAGGAAATATTTCAGCGGTTCACTTTCGATACTACTTGCACATTGCTTTTAGTTTATGACCGGGAAAGCTTGTCGATCGATTTATCATTCGTTCCATGCGAAAAGGCGTTCACGGAAGCTAAAGAAGCTCTTTTCATGAGACATGTGTTGCCGGAAAGGGTTTGGAAGATGCAAAAGAGATTAGGGTTGTGGAAGGAGAAGAAGTTGAGTGAAGCTTCCAAGGTATTTAATGAGTTCATATACAAGTGTTTGGATCTAAAAGGTAATTTGGAGTATAAGGAAGATAAGTTCGGAGTGTTAACGATGTTGATTCGAGGTTTTCGATCTCAAAACACTCGAGAAAGTTTGTAAAAGACGCGGTGTTGAATCTGATGATCGCCGGGAGAGACACGACGAGCACGGCGCTTTCATGGTTCTTTTATCTCCTTGCTCGAAACCGGAGAGTTGAGGAAAAGATTCTAGACGAGATTGAGCATCAATTGGGTGGCCGGGAATGGGGAAGTTTTGGATTGAAAGAGTTTGAAGAAATGGTTTATCTTCATGGAGGTATAGAATTTTTTTTACAGGTGGTTTTGCAAGTGACTCGTATGTTGGTGGGTTTTGAAGTTTTCATGGTTCCGTTAATTGAATTAGCGGATGCACGTGTGGTGATCTGCTACTTGAACTAGCAAATGTAAATAGTGAAAATGAATAAAAAAAATTTAACTAATAAGTTGATATTCACTTCTCCTATTCACTTTCACTGTTCACATATCCGCTAACTCAACTGGCGGATCACCACATGCATTGCTTTTTTTTCAAAATAGGGAGTATAAGGATTGAGTGATGATTTCTAGGACTGACTTCAAACAATTTTGGTCTTTGGATGTTCCGTGAATGTCATTCACGAAAGTACTGGTATCTGCTGTCACCATTCAGGGATATGCATGATCCATTTATGGCATTCATAGATCTATGTTGGTCTCTGCAACTTTCATGCCACGATCTGTTTATGGCATTCTCAAATCTAGGTCGATCTCTGCAACTTTCATGCCACATACGATGGTCCTGTGAATGTCATTCACGAAAGTACTAGTATATGCTGCCACCATTCAGGGATATGCATGATCCGTTTATGGCATTCACGGATCTATGTTGGTCTCTGCAACTTTCATGCCACGATCTGTTTATGGCATTCTTAGATCAAGGTCTATCTCTACAACTTTCATGCCACATACGATGGTCCTGTGAATGTCATTCACGAAAGTACTAGTATATGCTGCCACCATTTAGGGATATGCATGATCCGTTTATGGCATTCACGGATCTATGTTGGTCTCTGCAACTTTCATGCCACGATCTGTTTATGGCATTCTTAGATCAAGGTCTATCTCTACAACTTTCATGCCACATACGATGGTCCTGTGAATGTCATGCACGAAACACTTAAGACCAAAAATGTTTGAAATCAGTCTAGAAACCTTCATAAAATCCTTATATTCCCAATTTTGAAAAAAAAATCCACTGCACTATTCTCATATGCTAGTTCAACTAGCGGATCACCTAGAAATCATTAAACCTAAAAACCTGATCATCAAAATTACGATTTTCTAAAAACTTTTCAGGTATGTGCGAAGCTCTACGTCTATACCCCCCGGTTGCTTTGGAGCACAAATCTCCGGCACGGGCGGACGTGCTCCCAACTGGTCATGCAGTTGATGAGCACACCAGGATAATTCTATCTTTTTATTCAATGGGGAGAATGGAAGGGATATGGGGGGGGAGGATTGCATGGAGTTCCGGCCAGAAAGGTGGGTTTCCGGTAGCGGAAGGGTAAAGCATGAACCGTCGTACAAGTTTCCGGCGTTTCACGCGGGACCGGGGACGTGTTTGGGTAAGGAGATGGGTTTGATTCAGATGAAAATGGTGGCGAGTGCAATTATTCACCATTATCATGTGGAGTTGGTGGAGGGTCATGATGTTTGTCCAAGTGATTCGATAATATTACAGATGAAATATGGTTTGAAGGTTAGGCTATTTCCGATCAATAATAACCAAAATTGCTGATATTGGATCGTTTGGTGGAGGCAGGCATGCAGCTGGAGTTAAAATTGAATAAACCCTTTGTTTCATGTACCATCTCTGGATGTTAATTAGTATATTAGTTGCTAATGATTTTGTAATGTTATTTTAATGTAGAGACGGGTAAATGGGTGTATATATATATATATACTAGTAAAATGTCCGTGCGCGTTGCGGCGCTAAACTCGGGAAATAATGTTAAGTATATTACATGTGTTTGATAAAAAACCAGCAATATTATAGATATAGTATAGATAAATTAATGTTATTCATACAAATTAATATGCAAATTACCAATTGATCTGTAAATGAAATCAAACAAATTGATTTGCAAATTACCAATTGAAACAACGAATGGAAATTTAGAAAACAAAATGAAACCTTCACTTTCGAATCATCCATCGCTGGAGTGGTGCGGCGACCTTTGTTCGCCGACAACAACCGTCGTCACTGCTAAACCTTTAGGTCGCTCATTACTACAGACCAATATTTTGCTGCTAGGGTTTAAACAAAAACGTCTACTGCCAGTTGCACAGACACCTTCTCTCGCCTTCCGTGTCTCTCTCTAACCTTTTGCTCTCATATACTATACCCTATGGTAAGAGACGTTTTCAGATAGGTGAGGTAGCGAATCACGTTTGAGAAAAGGAACCAAAGAACTTTCTGATAGGTGAGGTAGCGAATCACGTTTATAGAAGACCCGTTGAGCAACAATTCCGCCAATGGATTGGGGGTTGCCGTTGGCGTAGGTGAGGACAACGATGAGGGGATGGTCGGAGATTTCTGATAGAAGATTGAAAAGAGATTATATTGAGAGAAAGGATGTTGGAGACGTGGGGAGGTTAATTACCTCTGAAGGTAATATGGATGTAACCGTCCAAAAATTACCCATAACTTACGTTTTCAATATTTTTTAAGCTTTAAAAGGTTGTACTTTATGTAATAAAAGGTGTATAAGTAAATTTCTTAAAAATGGTAAAATTACTAAACTGTCCTCATCAAATATATTATATATAGTATAGATATCTAAAGACGAAACATGTAATTTATTCTATAAAATATAGATTAAAAGGATGACATCTTAAATAAAAATCAACTTTTGACTCGTACAATCAACTAATAAAATTTTATCACCAATTTGAATTTAGGAAAAAATATTGTCTTATTGTTTTTATTTTATTAATATCAGATACTTAAATAGCTTTTTCAAAACAAGTTTTTAAATAAGTTATTATTTTGTTATATTTTATATCATAATAATTGATGAATATCCGGTTCACAAAAATATAATATATAGCTAAACTTACAATAATTATGAAGAACATAACTAATAAAACTGTGTATAACCATATAATTATCTTGAACATATTTATTTTTTTAACAAAGATACCCACTAATACACCAATAACAATTCAGATTAAGACACGTTAATATAAATATAAGTTCGACATATCCAATTATTTTTTAACATTGTTGTAAAAATTGAGATTAAACGATAATCAGGGGTCTATCGATGCGATTTCATCTAATCGTACCAAAATACAGGTAGGCGGACTAGATCGGCACAACGATTTTATTTTTTATTTTTTATTTTTCATTTGTCACTTATTCTTTAATAAAATTCTAAGTTTCGTATAAATGTTTATCGGTTGGACTGAAACATGGTTGTGTCGCATAGATGTTTACCAGTGTTCCAATATATATATATATATATATATATATATATATATATATATATATATATATATAGAGAGAGAGAGAGAGAGTAGAAGTTCGCGGTTCAGACCAGTTAGAACCGGACCAATTGGAATCGGAACTGACCCGCGAAATACTAAACAGGTCTGGTTCATGGTTCTTCTTATGGTCATTAAATGTGTAACACCCTTAATTGGAAAACAAATTAATAAAACATTTAAACACGCACGGAAGCTTTTGTCCTAGAATTTTTTTTTACCTTCGCGCGTACCGCGAGATTCTGGACAACTCCCCTCGCGTACCGCGAGGGAGTTCAAAAAATCCTGATCGAGAGCCGGGTCTCTCGCGTACCGCGAGAGAATCCTTCCTGGCTCTCGCGTACCGCGTATTATAACACCAAAACATGTTTCAAATTGTCAATATACACCACATTAATGGATTTTTCCTTTAAAATTCCCAAAAACACCACATATGCATACGAGAACCCTCCACGCCTTGGACTTTTACCTTGACCTACATCGGAGCTTTCCCTATATAACCACATATATAAATCACCGTTAGTAATGACGATAAACATATTCAACAAGTATTTACACTTGTTTTCACCCCTTTCACTCATTTGACCCATTTGACCCGTTTGCACCAATTTGGTCAATTAAGGTTCTTAACACTTGCATTTCCACTACAAGTCTCATTCTTTTCATATTACATTCATTTACCACCACCCATTCACCCATTTGAAGTATTCCACATTTCTAATTAGGTTCACGACCTCTTGATGCAAGTACAACAACTCGTCTTACCCACACTTGGAATATTTGACTTCAAGTCCACCCTTTGAAGTATTCCACACTTCAATCCACCATTATCCAAATTATCACATTTTGTTTGACTATATACCACATAAGTCAATTATACAAATTTCACCACATTTACATATTAGATTGACCATTTACCACATAAGTCAATTTCACCAAATTCACCACATTTACATATTAGATTGACTATTTTTCACATAAGTCAATTACACCAAATTCACTACATTTACATATTAGATTGACTATTTACCACATAAGTCAATTACACCAAATTCACCACATTTACATATTAGATTGACTATTTACCACATAAGTCAATTACACCAAATTCGCTACATTTACATATTAGATTGACTATTTACCACATAAGTCCTTTACACCAATATCACCATATTCACATTTTAGTTTGACTATTTACCACATAAGTCATTTACACCAATATCACCACATTTACATATTAGATTGACCATTTACCACATAAGTCAATTACACCAATTCCGTCATATTAGTTTGACCTTCTACCACTAAAGTCAAATTAATACAATTCCACACATACTACATTCAAGCAATAGCCATACACATTCATTTCAACTTATAGTATGCATATATATCACATACACCACACATTTATTAACATTACTAAGTAAGTGCAAAGGCACTTACCTTTTGAGTTGGAAGATCCCGTGCTTCCTCCTCGGTTCACAATTTGATTACCTAAACATATACACCTAGTTTAGTAATCAAACATTCATCACCAACACAAAAATAATTGAGTCTACAACTCAATTTTCATTTCCAACCCAAACTTACCCGTTTGGGTTATCCCCATAACCAAACACCCTCTTTTAAAACAAACTCATCCACTTGAGTTTTCTTTCCAATACATCAACACTAATTTCACATTCACTAACTTTTATTAAGTCAATTTGGTGTGTGTTCAAGTGTCTAATACCACCTAAACACTTAATCATCACTAATTCAACAATCTAGCATCATGATCCAAACACCCCCAATTTTCACCATATGAACCATAACTTTTCAAAATCAAAATCAAAGGGTTCTAGGATGTTAATCACCACCCTTTACCTTTAGTTTAGATATATTATCCACAATCTAACACCAATTTATCACATGCATATACGATTTTTGGATTTCTACAAAACCCATCAACTAACACATTCATGGTGAAATCAAATGAAAGATTATCACTTACTTGATGTTAGGAAGGTATTGTGTGAGCCAAAACCTTCACAATCCAAGCTTCAAATGCAAGATTTAGCTCCAAAATCCGATTTCTCCTTTTCTTTCTTGCTCAAGAACGATTTCAACATATGTGACACAAACCAATTTTGACTTCTTTTAGTCAAAATGGCAGATTTGCCATATTACAACTTTAGTCCCTCAACTTTCATTTCACCCATTTCATTCTATAATTAGTTAAAAACTAACATAACCCCATTACTAACTTGAAACTCATTTGTTTCAACTTATTTCTAATATATTGTTTTCACCATCATAGTTATTAGAATATTTTATTTATTTGAAAACGAAGCCCGGATTTTGGTTCGTTACAAAATGGTTCGCGGTTCGGTTCGGTTAATAACCCGACGGTTCCGGTCCGGACCCGTTAGAACCGTTTGTGGAGTATTTTGGGTTTGTTTTTTTGTTTTGTGGAGTTGGATTGTAACTTTATTTTGTAGGAAACATAATTTGGTATAATGAAAGTGAACTTTAACTTAATCGGTTCGGTCCAATAATTAAATGGTTCCGACCCATTTAATACGGTTCCGGTCCGGTCCGAACCGTTTATATACGGTCCGGTCCTCAGTTAACATATTTCATTCAAACGGTTCGCGGTTCTGATCTGGTTCAGCCCGGTTCGAACCGAATGCTTAGCCCCTAAACTAACATGTAACATGTTTTTTTAATTAGAAAAAAAAACTATAACAATACCATACTCAAATTAAAGAGGATAAATTGCTTGTTTTTATGGTGTAATTTAAAAAAAAAAATATCAATGTATGAAAAAGTTATGGACGTTTAAAATTATGAGGAGAGATGATAGTTATTGTATGAATAACTTATATTTTTAGTTTTTTTAAAGCATTAGAGGACCGTACCTTATGCTTAAAAAAATGTGTAAGTAAATTTCTTAAAAAGTGTTAAAAGACATCTTTGTCCTCCTTAAATGTATTATATATAGTATAGATATATAATGTTTTAAAAAAAATAAATTGACAGAAAAGTTATTACTCGTCCACTCCAGGAACACCGGTGTTACGTTTGATAAACTTGTAAATCATCGATTTAGTTTTCAAATTTAAGGATCATACTTACAATTTATATAAACCAGAGACAAAGGTAAGAAAACATCGAAGAATTTATCAAATATAATTGGTGCCTAAAAAGGTGAGAATGTTAGTGGAAGAGTTTGTTAGCTCATTATTTTTGGATTTACGTATATACGATTACACATATACTTGGGTCGAGTAATATTTTTTTATGTGTCAAGGTCTTTTAAAATTTTCTCTGGAAGTTTGATAGTTTTTCCTAAGGTAATCTGTAATGTTTTTACGCGTTCTTCTTCACGCCCTGTGTATTTTGTTATTTCTTTTTAATAGTTAACGATTATGAGTTATTTGTAAAAAACTAAATTAAATCATAAACTAAATATCAAACTAAAAAAAGAAATTACAATTTGTATTATTCTGATTGGGTGTTAGAGGATACAAGGTTTGCCCCTTTGTCGTGAATGTGTTCACGCCTCACGCCTATAGAGGCGGTGTTCCACGCCAGTGGATTAGCCAGGTGGAAGGGGATATATGTAATAATACTTTAATTGGTTCATTAAGGGTAAAATTGTAATAAAATAAGTTATTTTAAATGAATTAGATAAATATGTAGTATATAGGTTTTAGAAAGGGAAATATGTAATTAAATTTTAGGGTTGGATAAATATGTAATAAAGAAACTTAGGAAGAGATATATGTAAATGTCTTGATTAAAGCTTTAGTCTAAGTTTATGAAAATAATGCATAACTAGAGTGTTTATAGAATTACTAACTTTTTTTTAAAGGCAAATTTCATTCACAGAGTAACTCACTAAACATGGGGCGCCAACCAAACACAAAAAGCAGAAAAAATACATCAAAATAAACTTACACCAATTGGTCCAGCTAATGGACTTCAATTTGAATCTATTTACAATCCATAAAAAACTTAAAGCCTTATATTTTGGATGATGTCTTCAATCCATAATTTGGTCTAATGAAAGTGAACTTTATCTTAATCTCTTCGGTCCAATAATTAAATGGTTCCGACCCATTTAATAGGTGGTGGACTCATCCCTTGCACTTCATCTTTTTTAACTTGGAATATTTTAGTTGTAATACTTAAGAGAGAGAATTTACTCTATGTGAAGATTTTTTTTTATCTTTTGCTATTATCTGCCACCACACTTTTTTTTTGTTTTATTTACCACACTTTTTTTTTGTTTTATTTGTAGTATTTGATAATTCAATAATATATATTTATTTTAAAACGAAATATGTTTTTTTATAACTTTTAAAATTTAATATTTAACAAAATTTCCAGTATACCATTGTGACATGCCTATTTTTATCTACGTTTCGACATAAATTTCATTAAAAACCGAGCTTTAGTTATATACAAGTCATTGAAGCACGAACTTATAAGCTATTGAAGCTCAAGGTTTTCCGGTTTCCACTTGATATTTTTATCAATGTTTTGATGTTTATTTTTTATGGTAAATAGTAGTGTATAGGTTGTAAAAACCGAGCCTTATAAATTTTAAAACTTAACCGATACCGATTGAACAACATCGGTACCGACATCAGTATTATCGAAACCGATATCGGTATTTTTTTTCGATTGATGTTAAACACGTTTCTATATCCTTTTGAGTATGTAATGAGTTTATTTTTTACGTTTTCTCTTTCGTTTGCTATATCATGTGCGGGTTCCATACGGTTACCGAACCGACATCCGAGTCCCGACCGTGTAGCGCGTGGACCCCGCTAGTTATAAACATACGTAAGATTCTCATTTATATTTAACAAATTCTTTTAACAATAATCCTATTTAGTTACTATTAATTAATATAGTTGTCAGTCATTCAACATTTATCCTAAATACTTAAAATCCCTCTTTGATATGTATCCACAAGATTATACACCAATCATCAGATTAATCTCATAGGCAATTAGTGTAATGAATCCTCGTATTATGTAATATGCATTTACGATTATAGCTAATATTAAGAAAATAGTTTGACAACATTAGGTTTCAAGTAGAATTATTTAGCATTAATAGTTTAAAATTTGTATTAGAATTGATGGCTTTCGACTTTAGAGTGCTTTTAAAAAACAATTAAAATGACCCGTTATGACCTATACCATGTGTGTCAGGCCTATATCATGTGTGTCAAAAACTCATCCTGACACGTACCCATTTGTTCAATTATTCATAAGTTATTCAGATAATGTTATAGATGAAAGATGATAAAAGGATGATATAAAATTTTAATTAAATTAAGCAGAAGATTAACACAAGCATTAACAGAGAAATTCATAATAAGATTAATAAAAAACAGACCAAAATGTCAAAAATTAACATAAAACAAAATTGAACATCCATCCATCAGAAATATTTGTAAAAGTAAAACCAAGAAAGAAAAACAAGATTTCTGACCTCACTCACAGCTTGTCTTCAAACTCAGAAAGTGGTGTCATCTGCTCCTTCAAACCCTTCCTCTTCCTGATCTGAGCCACAAGTGTGCTCGCCTGCGACCCGGCTTCCAACGGGTCAGATGACATCATGTCCCAATGATCAAACACACATTGAGGGAAAGCTTGACCAGATGTAGAAGCCCTCAACGCACCCGAAAACCCAAAAGATTCAACCACAGGTAGATAAGCCTTGATGTTATACAACGGTGTGCCCGGCCTCTGCCATTTCCTCAAACACATGCCCACGCCTCTGGTTCAGCACGCTGTAGATTCCACCAAGAGCTTGTTCAGGTGCCTGAATCTCAACCAGGTAGACCGGCTCTAGTAGTCGTGGTTTAGCAGTGAGCTGGGAAGCGTAGATGACCCGTCTAGCGGTTGGAATCACTTGACCGCCACCACGGTGAATGGCGTCAGCGTGCAGGACCACATCACAAACCTCAAAACAACATGTTCTCTTCTGCTAATGCACCTTCCTTTGTAGCCCATTGAAAACCAGCAACAACTGAATCTTTTATTTCATTCAAGTACTGAACCCCCTTACACATATCAACCACCATATTTGGACCCGTGGTTTCCTGCCCGAAACACCAAATTTTCTTCACGAGATCCTTGTCCCAACCAAACTCCTCTGCCAAGATTTTACCACGGACTTTCGGGTCATCTCGTGGCCCGATTCGACCCTCGTCTATAGCCTCTGCTAGCCCGTCCTCCATGGGTCGGGCTTCAATATACAAACGGTTGTGTTTATTCGGGGACTTGCTCATAACAGTTCAGCATGATTTTTCTAAAACGGTCTCACGGAAAGACACAACGGGGTCTGACACAACAATCTCAGCACCTCCCATGAAATCGTCTTGCAAATCTTTCAAACAGATTTCAAGACTGCACCTGCAATAATGTGCTCACCAGACTCCTCAATTGTGCAAACAACCATAGGGTCTGACTTGGCCAACCGTTTCAAACCTTCAACGAGCTTTGGAAGGTCAGATGCAACCTTACACTGAACCGCGACACAAACCACTGGTGAGACAGAGAATTTCATGGCTCGAATCGGGTGTGCGTCTACTTCCTTCTCGTTTGTTAAAGTTGCGTTTTTGGTGATGAACTGATCCAACCCTACCATTGCAACCGTGTTTCCACAAGGAACATCTTCAACAGTTTCTTGTTTCTTTCCCATCCAGATAACAGTTCGTTGAACACTTTTAACATATAGATCTTTCTTTTCACCAGGAACATAATTGGGGCCCATTATCCTAACCTTCAGACCAGTTGAAACCTTACCAGCAAACACCCGACCAAAAGCAAAGAATCTTCCTTTATCAGACGCGGGAATCATCTTCGACACATATATCATAAGCGGGCCATCAGGGTCGCAGTTCCTAATGGCATTGGCATATACATCATCCAACGGGCCTTCATACAGATTCTCAACACGGTATCTCTGGGCAGTATGAGGTGAAGGTAAATGAAATATCATCATTTCAAGTAAAGCAGTAGCAGCAGGAAGCCAGTTTTGCATCACACGTTTCATCAAAGCCTTGCCCATTAACTCCTCTTCAGACTTCATGGTGACACCAAGTTTGGTCAACATGGGCCAAAACTTATCTTTCTGGTCATTCATACAGGTGTTAATAATCATCTTTATGGGCTCATAACAGAACTGAACAAAACCGCGTTGGCATGTAGGAGAGCCTGTATTCTTGGTGGTCCACTTTTTAGTTTTCGGGTCAAAGAAGTTCTCACCCCAAAGCCCTTTCCATCATCTTCGACTCATCAACACCAAACTTTGAAGCATACATTTTTGCAAAGTTGGTCAAAGTAAAAGCCCAACCGTGCAGCCCAGCAGAAAAAGCAACAGTACCTTTCTCAGGGTAAACCATGACATCACCAAGAAGTGGATCCTCATAAGTAGCCATAATCACATTAGCATTTTCAATAACCCTCTGAAATGTCTGCTATGCTTCTTCCCCATCAACTTGAAGCTCAAGAAAACAACGGTCCATTCTATTGACAGTCAATACAGGTCGGATCCTTTCACCAAGAGCCTGTCTAAAGACAGTTTCAGTCTGAACACAAACACCTTCGATACAATCAACAACCACCAACGCACCATCAGTGATACGTAGAGCAGCAGTAACTTCAGAAGAAAAGTCAACATGCCCAGGCGAGTCAATGAGATTGATGAGATACTCGTTCCCATTACGGTCTCCTTTAAAACTCTTGAGAGCCTCATCAGTCATTTCATAGTATAGTGAGATCCCGGTGGATTTGATTGTAATACCACGTTCCGCTTCATCAGCACGCGTATCAGTCATACGCACATCACCAGCAACTTCTTGCGCAATGATACCAGCAGCAGCCACGAGAGAGTCAGTCAGAGTTGACTTCCTTGTTTATCAAAAGAAAATTAGGATTTCTATTGAATGATCATAAACAAACTAACAAAATGATAAAATATATACCGTGATCAACATGAGCAATGACGGACATGTTCCGAATGTTATGCTTAAAGTCCATGATCCGCCAAAGCTCCTCGGCGGTAAACTTCACCTGTTGACAGATTAAAAAAATTTTAAAAATGTAAAACAATTGTGAATAACCACAAGAAACAAAGTTGCAGAATATTTACCATTTTGACTAGCTTCAATCACAGTTCCTGCAAAAAAGAACAAAAATAGCATATTAGCTATAGGAACATCATACTACCAATTTAAATACAACACTATGATATATTACTAAACAGATATCAAAATCCGAATTAAATATAATTTGATCAAAAAAGTGACCACCAGACACCTACAGATCATTGGACCATATAAGCAGCAATAAATAACAAATCTAAACTTGCAAATCGATTATAATCACAAGCTTCATCAGGCGTTAACTTTTAAAATCATAACAGTTTGTGGTACCGATAAAGCACAGATGTAAAATTCTAAATGGATTAAAATCAACACAATTAAGCAAAATCAGAAGAATAAACAATTAGCTACAAGATCTAAAACTCTAAATCGATTATAATCACAAGCTTCATTGGACTATATAAACAGCAACAAATAGCAAATCTAAAATTCTAAATCGATTATATTCACAAGCTTCATCAGTTAACTTTTAAAATCATAACAGTTTGTGGTACCGATAAAGCACAGATGTGGAATTCTAAATGGATTAAAATCAACACAATTAAGCAAAATCAGAAGAATAAACAATTAGCTACAAGATATGACATGAAAATCACAAATCAGCATTAATTACAAAAACGAAGAATATATGGCAATTACAGGTAGATAGATGAGCTATATCGAATCAGAAAAACAATTCACCGGAGATAAATCAACAATGAACGGAAATTAAACATAAGTGATGAATGATTACCGATCAAAACGAGGCAATTAGCGTCGAGCGAGAGATGTTCGAGTGAGGGGGGAAGAGAAGGATGGTGTTACAAAACCCTATATAGTTTAGCATGCCATTAGGGGTTTCAGAATTGGGCTAGTTTTTCCCAGAGGGCCCATTGGAAAAAACCCTTAACCGCCGTAGCAAATTATCAATCCTTTTCCTTAAATTTGATTTAATCTAAATTAACAAATTCACAATTTCTTCTTGGTCAAATTGGTTAGTCATTAGTGCATAAAGGATTGGTTTTTGAACAAAAAATAAGTAAAGAATAAAGGAGCACATTTTGTGTATATATTGATTTATAACTAGTGTTAAAACTCACGCGTTACGCATGTCGATTCCTCACACATTGTGACACGACGTAAACACTAAACAAGACTTAGTTATCGTCAGGGCCGGATCTGAGGATTTAGGAGCCCTGGGCGAGCAAAAAAATGGGCCCCAAACACTGAAAATTTTAAATAAAAAACTCATTATTAAGGCAAAAAATGTTATAGCAATAAACATAACAAAGTTATAGTTTTAGAATGACATACTGTGTTAATTAACCGATAAATCGTACAGATTAAAAAAAACATTTTTATCTAAATGGATTAAAAAAATTATATATAACAAAGTTATAGTTTTAGCTGGCCTGTCTCGGCTCGATTTGTAAACGAACCGAATTCGAGTTGTGGCCCGACTTGTTTAAGTTAAACCCAACTTTTAATGTTTTATATCCTAGTCAATTCTTACTTTTTCTCACCTCACAATTTACAGTCCAATTGCTCAACCCCAATACTCTCAACTGATAATGGTGCCGGGTGACCTAGTTTCTTTTTTCATTATTCCACATATTTAGTGATCTAGTATTCGAATTCTAAGGTAATTTGTTGAACTTTGGCGGTGTATATATTTTTTTTGTTCTGATTAACTTTATTTTACTCTTAGTTTAATTATGTTATACATTCAGTAGTGTAATTTGTTTTAATCTTGAATGTTGATCGAGCTTATTTTGTAAAGATTTACAACTTATTAAAGGTTCTAGTTTTTTTAATGATATTGTAGAATCTTTTCTCACAAATAATCAATTGATGGAACCGAGCCTCCAGATAATGATCATATTGAGTTAGGGTTGTTCAAATAGCTCGAAGCTTGCTCGAAAAAAAAAATTGGTTTTAAACAAGCTAGCCCCGCTTGGCTTGGTTTATAGACGAAACAAGTTTGAGAAATGAATATTAACAAAAACAAGAATTTAAAAATTTATCATTATAACCATTGACTTACATTTTTTTTTAAATCATTTAAAAATCTTCTCACAAATAATCAATTGATGGAACCGAGCCTCCAGATAATTTCATCATTATAACCATTAACTTACATTTTTTTTTACAAATTTTTCATAAGAAATGAATATTAACAAAAACAAGAATTTAAAAATAGGATATTTAAAAAAAAACAAGTTTTTAAAGTATATTAACTAAAAGCGAGTTTCTAAAATTTTATTAATAAAAAACCAAAATTTAAATTTTACATATAAATTTTGAAAATACTACTTTTTTATTTTAAATAAATATGTGTTAGAAAAAAGTTTGCTAATATTTAATTATTAGTTTTTTAATTATGTTTGATATCAAATTTGTACAAAAAAAATGTGTTAACATATTTATAAATATAATCTTAACGTTTCACCTCGTGTGTTATACGGGGTTTAATACTAGTATCATATGAACACGTATCACTTTCTGATTCATTTTTATCATTTTTTCCCTCATCTCTCTCCTATTGAATAATGATACTAAAAGTATTTAATTTTAGATTTTTAATATAACTCTAATTACGAATACTTATTATTTAATTATAAATGGTTATTATATCAATAATAAAATAAATTTAACATGAATTAACATTTATCATTTAAATAAAAAATTAATACTCAATTGAAAAAAAATGTTTTAGAAACTAACTTAATAGAGCTTATAATTGTCACAATAAATTACATTTTTTAAAAACATATTTTGACGAGAGTGTGTGTTAACAAATTACATTATATTTTATTCCACTGATATAATACACCGGTTTATTCAACCCGTGCATTACACGGGTTTTTAAAAATATAAATTTTTTTATTACTAAATATATAACATTTCATTTATTTATTCAACCCGTGTAATATATGGGATTTTAACCTAGTATATATATATTAAAAATTTTGAGCCCTCCGGGGAAAGGGGCCCTGGGCGCATTAATGCTATATAACATTTGTCAAATTAATGAAAGAAATTAGAATAAAATAAAAACAAAACGCATGTTGCGGCGAAACGTACGATGACACTAACGTGGGTAAAAGCGCGTTTACGAACTTAGTTACGCGCGTTGTGGCAGTGATACTCACGTACGTAAAAGAAACGTACGAATTTGAAGCAGATTGGTTTTGAATATTGAACCATATATAAGAAAAAATATTATGGTCAAGATGATAACAAGTGACAAATGCAGATGATATGTTGTGGAGGGGATGTTGAAATTTGGCAACTTTATACAATGGTAATCAAGTTTTTAAAGTGTTCCATTTAAGTCACTTCAAATTTTTGTCCCTTTAAAGTCACATAATTTTCAATAGGTGTTTCAATCCTATGTAATATTTTTATAAATGTTTAAATTTTTTTAAAATTGAATGAGATAAAAGAAACATATGAATATTGTTTACTTTTTAGCAATTATTTTTTTTTCAAATCGACTTAAATATAACAATTTTGAAACTTGTTTATTATTTGTTGGATTTTTTTCTATTATCACATATTCTAAGTTAATTGGAATACAAATTTCACTTGTTGATAACTAATATTCATATATATTTCATTTGTCTCATTCAATTTTAAAAAATTTAAACATTTATAAAAATATTTCATGTGATTTGAACACTTAATAAAAGGTGAGTGACTTTAGATGAACAAAAAAACTGAGTGACTTAAATAGGAAACTTGGTTAGTATTAGGTGAAATTTTCCGCTGAAAATTTTATACGCACTAATTTACATGTCATAGGTTATTATTGCATGACCGGATTTTTTTTGTTTTGATATACTACTACTATAAAATATAAATTAACAGCAAAAAAGTACAATTGTCTAAAATAATTTTGTATAAACTAAAGAAATTGAAGTCAATCGAACTTTTAGTTTTGATAAAACATACATAACTAACTTGTCAATTTATGGCTAACAAGATATGTAAACGATCTTAACAACTTCAAATTAAGAACAACCCAGAATCAAGATACAAACTCAAACAAATAAAAACCTTAAAAAAATCTATTACAACTCTCAGATCATAAATATGATGAATCTGACATAAACAACACTACTATCTATCATCAAGATAAGCTTTTAAAGCCCAGCAGCAACCCAGTCTAATCCAGCCCAGCCCATTACTCTCCAAGCTTCAAGCCCAATCAGCTCATATGATTAGCATAATAAAAAATAACTAACTTTAAGTAGAGAAGCACAAAAAAACCGGTTTGAAAAACCAAACCGGTTTCAAACCGAAAACCGAACCGGCCTTGAACCGGTTTATACCAAACCGGTTTCAAACTGGTTCAAACCGCCGGTTTAAAACCGGTTTGAAACCTATACATTTAAACCGGTTTGAAACCGGTTTAACCCGAACCGAACCGATTAAAAACTGGTTTCAAACCGTTTTTTAAACCGGTCAAACCCGGTCAACGGACCATCTCAAACCGGTTTCAAACCGGTCCGGTTTGAACTTAAACCGGTTTTGACTTTTTGTTGACCAAACCGGTTCGGTTCGGTTTTGAACCGGTTCGGGTTAAAAAACCGTTTTGTGCACCTCTAACTTTAAGTATGTCAACATATAACTTTAAAAATAATGTTTAAAAACAAGTCAAGTCACAACCTTGGTACGTTGGCTCCGACCCGACCGTTAAGCTAAAATGCTTGTGGGTTCAACACATAATTGATATATGCCCATTTCAGTTTGTTTCATATCATAGATTCACACCCGTACAGTACGAGGGTTAAGATTTGTAAATATCTGACAATGCTTAATCGGGTAGTATAACGTTACGCTATGTTTTTTTGACCCATATGCCCTACCATGTTTTCATGAAAAAAAGCTAGAGTACACAAGACCCCGTACAATTAGTAGACGTACATGATAAAGGGCTCCATATGATTAAGCACATGATAAAGAACATAAAGAAAGAAAACCACCGCGTGAGCAAACAATGACATGTGATCCATCGTATGATAAAGTAACAT
Organism: Smallanthus sonchifolius; assembly: GCA_023525975.1. Classification (NCBI taxonomy): domain Eukaryota; kingdom Viridiplantae; phylum Streptophyta; class Magnoliopsida; order Asterales; family Asteraceae; genus Smallanthus; species Smallanthus sonchifolius. The sequence goes on from CM042042.1 coordinate 11,973,548, forward strand.
CATGTGGCGAAAAAGTACCACCGTGTGGTAGAAGACCATTATCATCATATTCATGCATATACACGATAAAAGTGGCATTGTCACAAATATTAAAGATAACGTGATGCACTTGCTTAGTCGGTATCCATACCGTACGAGGTCGATTATTCATGTGATTTGAGAACAAGTTACATTAAAAGAGATACCATGATAATTATCATAAACATCTTTATAAGATAAGTCTAAATCATATGATTCAAGTGATAAAAAGATAAAGAGGTTAAGGCTTTAAAAAAAAGAATACAATGAAGTCGCTATTAAACAGTAAGAACCACCAATCGTTGCAAAGTCCACATGGTTGTGTTGTACACTGCCTAAATTGGGTATATGTGACGGTCCATCAACATCAAATGAATAATAACAATAATAATGATGATGCAAGTTGAGATTCATATGCAAATTAATCACATGGACCCATTGCCACCATTATCACCGTAACGTCACCATCCATCAATTTTCTACCATTTTGGGATTATTATAGATTTAAATGTTTACTAAAAGGATCTCTCTTATAATAAAAAATTAATTAAATGGTTTTTCCACTTGACATCACCATATTTCATCTCACAATTTTTCTCTCCCAAAATCACATTTATATCCTCCATTTAATACCTTCATGATCGTTGTGGCATTAGGCAGGGAGCAAAATGAGTGGGCGTGGGTTAGGCGAAAAATGCTGACGGAGATGGACAATAACATTTCGTATTGGCGGCCCAATTTGAACCGCGAGATGCCTGGATACTATGGCACTGTTCGTAACAGCTTAGATTGGTTTTACACGGTTGAACCCGCACCCGAGAATCGTTGGCCGAGCTTTCCCGCCCATGGACTCGTAATTGCTCAAACATTCAATTGTGTTGTTCATTTTACAGGCTTATTTGGCAGCCAGTCTTTTTTCCCGGTGAGAACACGCCCAGAACCGTGGTTTGAGTATCCAGTTGTAGCACTTGCTAATGTTAACGGAGATCACTTTATCACCCTATAATTGGTTAGGGTTTACCCAGTGCCAAGTGTGATATTCTATTGGCCGAGATATGAATTTACAGACGCACTAGAATGGCGAGTTATGTACCAGGATCGTATAGACCAATACGTTACAATGATGGATCGCATACGAGGCCCCGACCCCGTCCCCATTATTACTATATCAGGATAACGTATGTATTAATGTATCTTTTTAGTGGCTATGAAGTCTTACAATGTATAATATTTTAAGTGTGAACATATGCATATATCAAAAGTGTCAACACATACATATATAAAAAAAAGTAAAGGGTGACGGATTGTCCTATACATGACATATACACCACCAAAACCCTAAAACCCAACTCAACCCTACCTACCAACAGATCCCGACATTCTCTGGCGCGCTAATTATAAAGTCTGATGGATAAGGGTGACGGATTGCCCTATACGTGACATATACACCTCCAAAACCCTAAAACCCAACTCAACCCTACCCACTAACAGATCCCGACATTCTCTGGCGTACTGATTCCAAAGTCTGGTGAATAAGGGTGACGGATACCCCTATATGTGACACCTGTAAAATTCCAGAATCCAAAACCTAGTTGTTGGACTAAAACCCAACTAGGCCCAATAAGGCACAATATGAATTCAAGCCCATTTGAGGCCCGTTAAGGATCCAAGCCCGTTAGAAATCCAAATTTACACAATCTGAATATCATATTAGTCACATGATTTCATTTAATGACTCGTTACGCGATTCTGGGAATTCTAGAAAAGATATAAGAACGTACGCGATTCAGTAATTTTAAACGTTAAACGCGTTAAACATCGATTTTTACCGGGTATTCGACAGAAAGATTAAGTAAAATAATGAATTATTAACATTAAGTATTAATATTCATTTGGAAAGATTGTTCGGATAAATACACGTGTGGCACGTGTATACGAATGTTAAACCACGTTAGATCCTTGTAAAACTAACGATTGCGGTACGGTTATTACTGATATGATAAATATTTGTTTTTAATAAAAATGTTATTAATAACCGGAGAGCGAAATGATAAATCCACGAACGGACTCACACACGCGTTTTCAGCTCATACCGACTCGAATATCCTCCGATAATAAGCTAACAAAATAAATGATTTGAAAATTTATTTTAATATTAATATTTATATTAGGAACAACAAATATTAATCGGGAACTAAAGACATGACGATATTTTGGGTTTGACACGCATTACTGGTAGGTAGCCTATCCACTTAAAACCCTAGAGATATTTATAATTTTCTTGTCCTTTTCCTCATTTGCACAAAAATCACACACACTTGTGTGTGTTTCTAGAGAGAGAACCGAGAGGAAGAATGGGAAAGGAGGGGCCGTCCACCCTTCTGGCGGACGAAGACGACTACACAGTGACGAGCATGGCGGAGGCGGAGTCCCTGAGTCGACCCCATAAAACTTCTAACGGGTTCATGAATCATGATATAACACTATATTCATACTCCAGAAGACGAGAATGACACAGCACCATAATCAACAAACCATTTCTCGTCATAAGACACTGCTCTAGAGCTCTAGCCTTACATGTAAAACATATTATATTACTATATTCTTTTTTAAAAAAGAAAAAAAAAACTCATCCTTGCATATTACCGACCACTCACGACCAATATAAATGATATAAATTACGTACACCACATACGATAGATATAGACCCCGAAAAGGGGCCACCTTAATATTTTTTGGACATGCACTTTGTCCTATCCTAGGCTGTATAGCTCGACCAAACATAAATATTCAAATAAATAGATATGAGACATGGATGGCCTATCTAGTGACATGTTTACAAATTATAATTTAATAAAAATGTTACAATTAATTTGTTTTTTTATAATATATTAAATTTCATTATGTATAAAATAATTCAATAAATAAACATATTAAATTTAAAATAAGTATTTTTCACGTAATAAAAAATTATTTTTGAATTTATTGATATTATTATTGGTGATTAAAATTAAATGAAGGAGTCGTAAGTTGGTTTGGAGTTTACATCTATTAAGTGGGACCCAAATATCACATGTGGGCCCACATCCGACGTGTTCCTTTCCTCTCTGCACGTGTCGTTTTCTCGTTTACCGGTCGTTGACAATATATAAATTGGCCAGACAATCCGCGCTTTTGACTGTGTTTAATTGCTTATATTATAATGTAAATAATTATAATTCATAAAAGGTGGTTTAAGAGTTTGTATTATTTTATTTATACTTGTTTCAATTATCAACAAACCAACCGTCAAGAACAGCAATTATGGATTCAAAACTATATTTGATACAAAATTATTGCCATAATTTAACTCGATAAATGACAAGTGGTTCTGTAATGTTGATGCCTGGTGATATTTACAAGTTTTTAATTAAGAGATTACGTAAAGTCGATTAATTTAAAGAATTGACAATAAAGAAACATTGCTTGTTCACATAAAGTTGATTAAGTTGCACTTGTGTTCATGTACCCTTGGGATTCTAATTTATTAAAATGTGAAATATTATGTTTAAATAAAAGCCAAAAGACTATTTTAAACAAAAATCTCTTAACATTTTTTACATATTAAAAATCGATACACTTTCTGGTTTTTTCTTACAAAAATCATTTAAATATTAAATTTTGTTATCCGAAAGAAATCCATTTTATAAAAAGATGTTTTGTAGTAATCAAATTGAATCCATTTTATAAAAATACTTATAAAATATGTGAAAACACATAAACAATCAAATCAAATTGTTTACTTTGCTCTTTTTTCTGTCAGTATTTACCTTTGTCTTGCTTCCGCACATACATTTGCTAGGGTAATAGTTGAATAAAAATTGTTATGAGATTTTTGTAAGAAAAACACAAAGTAAGGTGCTTTCACCCCGTATCATTGGCAAACATCTTTCTTGTAGTAGTTCGCTAACAAGTTACAATACACACGTGAAAATTGAACTGCGGATTATCTACTTTCTCCGCATATGTGTAATGACAACTGAATACTTCGATTTGATATTTAAGGCATGGAGTTTAGACATCATATATCAATAACTCTAACGATATAAACAACGCATCTTGCATAAATTTAGTTTTGATTCTAATATTCAAATAAAATAAAGAGAAAATATTTAAAAAGAATTAAAATAATGGCATCAGGACATGTGAACATGAACACTGATGTTCTTTGCGGATTTACAAATAGGGCAAATATCGACAGATGAAACGCATACTGTACAGAGGCATAGATGCCTGCAAGGAAGCAACAACACACATGACTCCGCTTCACCACAACTTTTGCACAATCTGTTCATATTACTGTTACTGCTATCCTGCTCCGCTAACATGCGCTCGTTATCGTCGTTGCTTTCGCAACACGACTGAGCATCGTCGGCCACGGCTGCGGCCGTCGTGTTATGATGTCGGTAACCGCCATGGACAACTTGCTCCAGAACTTGCTTCAAATTACTCCGTAATGCGTTGGCTGTTGCTTCGTTTGTTTGCGCTAATTCACGCCAGATTTGATTCTCTATACACAGAGATTTCACTTTATCTTCCAACGCACAGTTTAATCTCGTCATCTTCAGAATTTCTTCGTCTTTCTCCCTCAGCCTCTGTGCTATACGTTCTTCCAACGCCGATATTAGCTTCATCGAATTCCTCCGTCGTCTCTCGTCGATCTCGCTTCTTACTTTCGCAGTCTGATTGAATCAACAAAAATAAAATTCAGAAAACAACGTTTAACAAAATTCAACCGACAAATCGTAAATAATGATAGAGACGAGATGAATTATTACATGACGAGCGAGAAACTGATCGATCTCGAACTGCTGCTGTTGGATCTGAGACGATACATCTTCTCCGAGAAACGTGAAGGTACCGCGACGGTCAACCGGACTCCGGTTGACGTTCGGAGCATCGGAAAACGTACAAACAGAAGAAAAATCTCTAGATCTCTTTCTAGAAACCGGAAAGTTGTAAGTAAGCTCACTCTCTGCCTTCAACGGATCTGGATTAGCGAAAACGGAGGAGTACATCGGAACAAGAGTTCCGGCAACACCGTTGCCGGAAACAGGATACACCGTACGGTATCCTAACCGATCAGTTCCATCAGATTGCTTATCAATGGCGTCGGTCATCATCATTGGTACGGTAGGAAGAAGACGAGCGACTTCAACGGCCATATGGAGTTGCGTTTGAGTTATGGTGGAGAGAAACATAGAAATAGAGAGGTGACAGGAGGTTGGGGACACAGGATTTTGTTTGTTAGTGTATTAATAAGATTCAGTTACCAAATATGCCCCTGATTTCCGACTTTCACATCCCATCCCATGGTTACATCAGCTTTGCACTAGTTTTATTTTGGGCAAAAAGTAATTTCCACTTTTTTTTTATTTAGAGATGATTGAGATTTAAATAATTTTATTTTATAATGGGTGTATCTTGTCAAAATAGTTGGGTTTGTATTTATATCAAAGAAAAGGTGGAAAGGAACATAACGATTAAGTGGTTTTGTCTATCTTGATGTGATCGATCAATACTCACGGATAAGAGGATCACTTGTCAATTATTATTTTTTCTTTTAACGTATATAATTAAAACAAATTATTTTAATTAAAAAATTAATCAATAAGATTATATGACATATCATATTAATATGACAAATTTACAATGCATGGGCCAGTGGCCTAAAGGGTTAGAGATGGAAAAAAACCCGGTTTTGAAACCGTATCCGAGGTCTCGACTTGGAATCGAATCCGATTCCTCCCTAACAACCACTGGACCCTGCTCCAACCCAATTGAATCCGTCAGTTCCTTTTCCACGCCTGAAAACCAGTTACTACCCGAGCCCGATTGTACCCAGTTCCAAATTGGTTCCAAAGACTTTTTACAATTTGGTTTTATATTTAATGGAATACAAGAATCCATGAACGTGAAACACAACTCATCTCTTTTAACTTTGGGCAAAGGTCTCCTTATATAAGAGTAGGTCACTGTTTTGGTTTTTTTACATAACCGATGTGGGATATGAATATTTTCTATAGTTTTGATTTAGGGACAAAGTTATAAATATAGTATAGATTTGTGTACCAACACTTTTACCAAGTGGAATAATTCTTTTCCTAAGTGTCTTGAAATTTTAGTAAAATTATAACTTTGTTCACTCTATATAGTATAGATTATTTATAAGGTTGTAATTGAGGGTAAGTATAAAGAAACAAAATCAGATGAAATATTCTATTTACAAAAATATTATTTAAAAGATACAAATGACAAATTTATCTCTCATCTTTAATACTTGTGTTAACCCTTTGAAGACAACCTTTCAACGTAGACTACGCTTTATCTGGTTTCACTTGTTATGACGGTATTTGTGAAGACCGTAAGTTTTTTTCTAAGAGATTATCGTAGTGAAAAAAGGTATTGGCCCATAAAAAGAAAACTCTGTATATAGAAAGATGGAAATGAGCATGATATTAATGGGACTGGTGGTTAATGGAAACTAGGTTGGAATCCCGTATATTACGCGGGGTTGTATATTAAAAACGATATAACTTATAAATTTAAATTTGTAAATACGTCATAATTTGTCAGACTATTACGATCGTCTCAAGATAAATAAAGTGGAAATGTGTGTATATAACAAATTAGTATTTTTCTTTAATCAGTTATATTTTGATTTTTCTTATTATATATTCTTATTTAATAAAACTAGTATTTTTCTTTAGCAATATATTTATAATATCATTATTATTTAATAAGATATAATCGTATTTATTATGAAAGAGATGTGTGAAAACCAATGTGAAAAATCACGAGGAAGTGACAAATGTACAAATTAAACCTTTATTTATTAGTATAGATGAGCATGTCATTTACTTGCTACTTTTAACTTGCTCCACTTTTATAAAAAGAAAGCATTTTCTCCTATAAATAATTCTCACTGATGTAATCAATTAGTAAAACTAAAACTTGATTTTTAAATGTTCGGCAACTGAAAATGCATTGGCCTCGTTGTGTTTATTAACTTACTAGGTTAAAATCTCGTGTATTACACGATTTAAATAAATAAAATGTTATATATTTAGTAATAAAAATTTAATATTTTTAAAAACCCGTGTAATACACGGGTTGAATAAACCAGTATATTACATCGGTTGAATAAAATATAATGTAATTTGTTAACAAACACATTTGTCAAAATATGTTTTTAAAAAATGTAATTTGTCGTGACAGTTATAAAGTATATTAAATTAGTTTTTAAAACATTTTTTTTCAACTGAGTATTAATTTTTTAATTTAATTGATAAATGTTAGTTCATATTAAGTTCATTTGATTGATAATATAATAACTATTTATAGCTAAATAATAAGTATTCGTAATTATATTTATTAATATAAAGATTATTATTTAATAGGAGGAAAAAATAAAAAATCTAATATTTAATAGGAGAGAGAGGCGATAAAATAAAGATGAGAAGTAACCTGAAAGTGACACGTATCCCGAAAAAATTTTCATTTATCAGAGTAGTAAGATAAGATGGTTACTGTAATGAACATTGGTAATCAAATTAGACTGGAAGTTTCTAATAAGACAACATGAGTATGTAACATGGGCCATATCCAAAAATTAGAAGACATGCTACAATCTACATAGGAGAATGGTAAACCGGTTGTAAAAAACAAATTTAAATGATCATAATTTATTATTCGTTTGAACTTATCGGATTCCCCTCATATGTGATAGTTTGGATGTTTATGATTAGGGTTTTGATGACCCATTAGAGATTAGCCACGATCGACTAAGGCTTGATCAAGTAACAATACAAGCTAAGCCAGCTTGACATATGTTTTCAACCGAGCTAGATGTTGTGCAGAAAACGAATCGAACTTGGACTCTCTGAAAGGCGTGAAATACTTTTACATCAAATTTATTTAATGGTTCACCCAAATGAATTGATCGGATACAATTCAGAGATTAATCAGAACAAAATATGCAGAATTCTTGTGATGAAGATATGAACTAGAAGAAAAAACGTATGATCAAATGTTGAATAAATCTGGGAAACCAGATAACTGTCAATGGCAGTTCTCCTCTAATTTTAAATTCGAATTTCGAATTTAATTAAAAATTTGCCCATTATTTTAACAACAATTTTATATAATAAATTATATAAAATTAGTTTTCTAATGCATTTTTTATAAATCAATAAGTTAATGATAATTAATCATAAGCAATACAACAATGGACCACGAATATACACAAAAACAAGCTAGTTTATATGAGTCTATTCAGCTTGAGTTTTTATATGAACGAACAACCTTCAGTTTGAATTCAGCTCAGGCATTTACACAAGTCATCTAGCTCGAACAAAATCAACTCGAGGTTTTAAATGAACTAATTTATATGAGTGTGTTGTAAACCACATGCTATTTGAGCAAACTAATTTATGTCATACAACCGACAAGTGTTTGTCTAACTCTTTGACTCATATTCCTTCATTTAAAAGCTCAAATTTCTTTAATCTTTAAGAATTTTACTTTATTTTCTATTTCCGTTTTGTTTGAGAATCGTGTCTAATTAGACGATATTGTTAGGTGGTTCATTCAAATTTTGAGTTATATTTAGAATGCATCTTGTCTCCTCTAACCTAACAATACCAATCTTTAGATGATCCAATTTCCAACTATACCAACTTATTGTTTGTTTTTGTTAAAGAGGCTTAGAAAGTGATATGACAGAGGATAAGGAATGGCAGGAAATTTCGGCGAGAGGCAATCAGAGAAGAGGTACCGGCAGGCAACAGCAACAGGTAATCAAGGTAACAAAGATCTATGTGTCTAATCTTCCGGCTGGTTGCACCCCTTGGGAAGTAACAAAGTTCGTGGGAATTTTTGGGGATGTAGTAGGAGTGTACATTGCAAGGAAAAGGGACAAGGAAGGTAATAGGTTTGGGTTTATCTAATTCAAGAATGTAAGGAATATTAAGGAACTTGAAAGGAGTCTTCAAGGAATAAAGATGGGGAAGTATAAACTCAAAATCAATGTTGCCAAATTTGCCATAGAAAATGAAGGCCTGATGATCGAGGAAGATAACAGGAAGAGAGCAGACGGAAATTCTAAGCCGCAGGTTATCAAGGAGGTCGGGAGTTACTATGCTCATCAAAGATGGGGGGTAAGGAAGATCTTTTAAGGAGGTTTTGACGAATCAATCCAGAACAAGAGGTCGCATGAATGAAGATCAGGTTAACAAGACTATCAATGTCCCGGAGGATATTGACGCCTTTGGGATGTTACAGATGAAAGCTCTCGTGGGGAAAGTAGAAAACTTGAATGCCCTAATCAATCTAAAGCAGATGTTCAAGGAATTTTAGAGGGAGGAATTCTGCATCCGATACATTGGCGGTTTTTACGTGGTGGTCTCCTTTCAAGACAAAGAGAAAACGGAAGTGTTTTTGAACAACGTAGAATCGTGGAAACCTTGGTTCTCGTCGCTCGAATGGTGGAATGCACAAACCATCTCATTTGAGAGAATTATTTGGTTGAAAATAACCGGTGTGCCTCTCAACCTGGCAGCGAATGAAGTTTTCGACTCTATTGGCAACCTGTTCGGGCAGGTGGTTCATAGTTCCCAATTGTCTATGGAGGATAGCGATCTCTCAGTCACAAGTGTAGGAGTACTGGTTGGAGATGGTAAAAAGATAGAAGATATGGTCACCTTGAAGTGGAACAATATGTCGTTTAATGTTTGGATCTCGGAAGAATCCGGTGTCTGGATTCCCGATTGTCTTAACGTTTCATGCATGCCGACATCCGTGATCGGAGATAGATGGAAGCCGATAGAGGAAACGGCGACGATAGGAGATTATGGAGACTCAAAGATCGAGGAGGAATGGGAAAAGTCGTCGTCGGAACCGATAGAGGAAGGTGAAATTCTGGTTACCAATGACGAGGAGGAGGTTAGGCAGCCGTATCAGCATAGGGAAGAAGGACAATCGGTTACCATTAGGAACAAGAGTGTTCCTCCTGTAGAAGGTGGCGAGGTTTCGATTATTAATGATGGTGGGTCCAAGGCTTGTGGCCCAGTTAAGTGGGCAATTAGAAGGAACCGGTACAATCTAGTCAAGGCCCATCGTAAGTATCAGGCCCCTCCTGTTTGTTCAAGGCCCAAAAAAAGATCTTGGAAGGAAATTGAGGAGGATCCTTTTGACTTGGACTGCTTCCTGGACTTGGGCATCTTGGGTCAACAAGTGGAATTCGGTCTGGATAGTGACAAGGTCGCTGAGCAGATCAGTAACAAATGTGAAGGGTTTCACTTAAACACTAGGGCTGACTCGGTGGAGGCAAGTCAAGATCCGGTGGATGAGGATGGCTCTAGTGAATCTGTTGGGTGCTCCGAAGGTGACTCAGCTCCGGTCAAGGAGGATACGTCTAAACCCGGCACTGAAGTGGAGGAAACTATCAGTATCGGCGCCGTGGTGGGGGCTAATCTTCAAGGTTTCAGTAAGTTGGTTCTTAACTCGATTAGGGAATAAGGCATCAATGTGTGTTCCATATGAATTTTATGTCATTCAATGTGCACGGTTTGGGAGATGGTGCGAAGTCTTCCTGGATCAAGGATTTTAAGTCCAGGAACGAGGTGGATTTTATCGCTTTACAGGAATCAAAACGAGCGTCTCTTTCCGAGGCAGAGTTGGTTAAATTTTGGGGAAATAAGAATTTTGAAATGAGTTATGTGGAGTCAATGGGTCAATCTGGCGGCATCGTTAGCTTGTGGGATCTGGGAGTTTTCGAAATGGTGGATTGTGTTAAAAACAGGAACTTTTTTATTGTTAAAGGGAGGTTGAAAAGGGAGGACATTGTTCTGAACGTGCTTAATGTGTATGCGCCCCAGGGTGTCAGTGCCAAACAAGCCCTTTGGCATGAGATTGAGACTGCTATGATAGGAGCCTCGGGTCTGTGGATTCTGCTCGGGGATTTCAACGCAGTTAGGTCCCCGGAGGAGAGATGGAACTCTAGTTTTAAAGCGTCGTGTGCTAGGAATTTCAACGCGTTTATTTTCGGTGCTGGATTAATGGAATTCGACATGAAAGGGAGAAATTATACTCGCGCCAGGAACTTTGGGAAGAAGAGAAGTAAAATCGACAGAATGCTGGTTTATGCAGGGTTTTTTGATAAGTGGTTAGGTGCGTGTCTCCGTGCTTTCTCTTCTCACTTGTCGGATCACTCTCGATTGTCCTGAAACTTAAGGAGAAAAATTTTGGGCCACGTCCTTTTAGAGTGTTCAATTCTTGGATTGGAAAATCAGGCTATGAGGAAGCGGTGAAAAAGGCTCTGGATTCCTCTCAATTTAATGGTCCCAGCGATCTCGCGTTGTCCAAAAAACTTGGCCTCATCCGTGCTGAGTTGAAAAAGTGGAGGGATGAAACGAACAAAAAAGATGGGGGGGAGACAGCTCATTAAATATCGAATGCAAAACCTCACCAGAACCACACCACAACTTCCTTCACTCTTAAATTTCCCGATTAACACCTGCGTTGGCCGATTAGAAGCCGCGACAGTCAACCAGAATACCCACCTCGTCCTCCTTCGTCCCGACTTCAAATCAGGTAATTTTTGTATGCATTCCATAAACAGAGGGTGATTCGATTTCATAAACATGATCGATTTCACGAAAGGATCAAAAGCCCTCTGTTAATTTCATAAACAGAGGGTGATTCGATCCGTATTGGGACGATTTCGTTTCTAGGGTTCATATGATTTGGGGGCCGATTTGGGATTCTTGTTTTAAACTTTCTGTCACGGGTAGATAATCACCGAGACCCGTAGGTGGGATGGTTAGGAGTGTGTGTGTGATTTGCGACCCGGTCCCAGACCCGAGTTCGAGTCCGGGTAAACCGATTTTCGCCCCTTTTTATCTTTTTAGCCTTTTAATCAGTTTTAATACTTTTAATAAATTTTATAAATTCTGATAAATCTTTATAAACTTAAATATGAATTTTATTTACAATTTTACCTTCTGGAAATATTTTATTTAATTAAAACTTATGATAATAAATTTATTAAAAATAGTTTTAAACATTTAAAAGAATACTTCCAAAAGTTATAAAACTTGGACATCCAATAGAAATCATTTTTATAAACTTCAAAAACTAAATTCCTTATTCTTTCTATATATATAATAGACTTGTTCTTGTTCAAAACTTTAAACTAATAAATTTTAAACTTATAAATTTTACATTTCATATAAACAAAAGATCCATTTGTTTTTACAAATTTAAAACAATGAGAAAATAAATATACTTATCTATTTTAAACTTATAAACTTTATAAAAACTTTAAAACATTTATACTTTTAAAACATAAACTTTAAATCAAATACTTATACTTATAAACTTACCATTTGATGTAAACATTTATAAACTTATAATTTTATTTAAACTTTAAAGACTTATAATCAAAATACCCATTTGAAAAGAGAATTATTCATACTTTATTTGTTTAATTATTTATAAACTTATAAAACTTTATAAATTGTAAACCTTGAAACTTATAACTTAAAAATATATATGTTATCTTATTGAAACTACAAGATAATAAATATTTAATACCTAAATGCTTTGATAAATCTTAAATATTTATATTAATTAGATAAATATTTAGATAATTATCTATCATTAATAGTCCTGTATTCTTGAAGTAATTATTATAAAACCTTAATTATTATTTATCCTTTAAAATAATAATTATCATTTTGTACATTCTTTAAATAATTATTATAAATCTTTAGTAATTATTTATTCTTTGAATAATTATTGTTAAGACTTTAATAATTATTTAGTCTCCATTTAACAAATACCTCAATTTCATTTACGAATACTTAGAAAACTATTTGGATTATTATTACCTAACTAGAGTAATTATAAGACTTATAAATAATTATTTTAATCAATGATTATTCTAAATCTATAAACTTAGGAAACTTTGATATTCAAGTCTTGTGACATTCATTCAAAACCTTTACTATAAACTTGGGTTAAACTTGATTTAAACTTCATAAACACAATCAATCCCATCTCCCATTGGAACCCTAGTCAAATCCTGAAATCTTAGAATTCTTGTCCTAGTCTTATAAGATAATACTTGAAACTTTAGACTTATATTCCTAGGCTTATTGTGAGGATATTCTCCCTCTCAAAGTCTTGCAAACTTACCCTTACCGGAGACTCTTCATCAATCCAAGTGAGTATACTTAGCCCCTTTTTCCTTTCTATACTTTTGGGGTGAAACATGTCAAAACTTTAAACTTATACAATTCTTGTACAACTATGACTAGATGCTTATTCTTATGTTAAACTTGAGACTTGTATGCTTAGATTAAACTTAAAACTAGCACATTCATTAACTTTGATCAAGCCTATGGTAACAATGATAGATCTATTGCATTTGACCAATCCACCTTGATTGATTGACCCCTTCGGGGGGGGGGGAGCCCTTGGTGATTGTTACTGAATTAAACTTTAAACTTGAGACTTATAAGGGTAACCTGCGGGTTATGCCTAAACTTGGTTGGAGGGTTGATGTGCACAATGTTTAAGATACTTGTTTCTCATACTTACATTATAGAATGTATATAGCATAGTGAATTGTAATTCTTTTCAAATCCTTGTTAAACTGTGTCAAAACCTTTGTATCTCACCAACTATTTTGTAGTTGACAGATTCTTTCACATGTTTCAGGTTCTACAACATGAGACTTTATCGTGATCACATAGGATGCTTGGGTCTAGAATGCTTAATCAATTAGACTTGTATTCTTGCTATGTATTTGATTCATTCCTTGTATTGGAACCTTGAAGTTATTTAATAAAACTATTTAAACTTTAATAGTCAACCTTGTGCTATTGAACAACCGCGTCCGCCCCGACGTATAATCCGCCGTCGGTTGGGGTGTGACAGATTGGTATCAGAGCCTTGGTTATAGAGAATTAGGTTATTAGACACATGACCTAGACTATAACTTAGGAGACCCAAACATGAGTTATCTCATGTCCTTTACTAGGAATTCTCTTCTCATTCTATTCTTAAATCTTATACGTGAACGCTTGGAGATTCTACGTTTCTACTTACCTACGTACTACAAGAGCCTACTACGTCGAGGATACATTCTTAGGCTTCAAGCCTAATCCACCACTAAACTCTCGTCAAGAATATTTAAGTTCTAGATAATGTGTGAGAACTTGTGCGGACCGGAAGGGTGGATACCTGTATTCTGGGAAATTCTGTCAAGGAAAGCATTTCGTATAAATCCAAATCAACCGTTGGACCCGTATGCTTTCCTAGGAATCCTTGGGATGAGTATCCACTTATAGGAATGCATGACTTCTCTAAACATTAGTGAGCTCAAATTTCTCTTGATATGTCAAAGTACTCACTTAGTGATATGCACTAAATGAGTACCATCTCAAATACCTTACGCTTCATAGATTCATAATTCAAAAACTTTCCTCTGTAACCTTTACTCTATGATTCTTATGTTCCGTCTTTTCAAGAATGGTCACATGACAGCATGCTTACTCGTCATGACCTTACGAGATTATACTTACAAACTACATACATAAACTTATATTTATAGATACTACCCAATAAACTTCGTGATCGTTGTAATATAACCCTTAAAACTATGTATTACCCTACAAATTCTTCTATAAAGCTTCATTATTTTATAAATATGACACCTAAGAGGTAACCCTTGTATTTTTACCTTACCTCCTTAGCACTTAACCAAGTTTCATTTGATAACTAACTCAAAAACTTTTGTTACACTTTTATACATCTCAAAGTTTTCATATATCCTTAAACTTCATGATCCTTGAACTAACAGCCCATTTAAAACTATGTATTGACATACAAGTCTTTTTACAAACTTCATTATTTTATAAACTTGGCACATAAGGGGAAACCCTTGTGTCTCGTTTCATTTTTCGTCACTCAAGCAAACTTCATTTTATGACTAACTCAAAACTTTGTTACACTTTTATATATCTCAAAACCTTCATACGTCCTTAAAACTTACACATCACCGTTTCTTGTAAACAAAACTTAACGTCTTTTAAACCTAAAGTACATTAACAAAGGGATTAGTAACCTGGTCGTTTTCCCGCAAGAGAAGAAGCCTACTATAGAATAAACAAGCTCCACGTTTAAGACTCTAAACCCATAATGAACCTCGACATAGTACCATAAACCCAAACATCGGTGACAACAACTGAGAGAAGTTGTAGGCCCATGAGGATGTTCTGGCTAGGGAAATAGGGTACATAAGTGAGTCCTTGCGACCCACCCCTTCTTCCGGGAATTCTCTTCGTTAGCCCACCAACTTCAAGCCAAAACCCATTTTTTTATATATTACTGTGATGACTCAGTATTATGAGTAAAAACCTTTTGAACATATTAAATCAACTTACTTACACACCTTAATTTTTCCATTTAAATTGTAAGGGCTAGAAATCCCAATTTTGAAACATTTAACGAAAGTTATTTTGAAATTTATCTTGTTATCACTTACTAGCTTGACTTTCCTTCTAGCACTACAAACTTAACACTCTTACCCACACACCTTCGTCAAGAGCAGCTCACGTTAGTACTCGAGATAATTAACAACGTGGCATTAAACTATAAAAATCCTAAGTAACACTTATACTTGAAGAATAAACTTTGAACCAACCTTCTAATTCGTAAGCACTCTTTTAAAACAACACGACTTACGAACCACTGCCGTAATCAACCATGATCCTTACCCATTATATAGACTTAACACTCCTAAACTTGACCTATTTTTCGTTTGGCAATCATACAGACCTTTTATAAAGTCCTACTTATACTACTTATCGTTGCCTAACTCGTCGTTTTTGAACCTCTTGATTACATTCTATACAAAAGAAAAACTATGCCTATTGTTATGAAACAAGATAAATCATTTGTAAACACACTATCGTAAACCTTATCGAAACTTTTTCCCGTTACCCTATGCTAGGAAACTTTCCTCATTCAACCCTTATCACATAAAAGATTTGCTATGAATCACAACGGAAACTAAAAGCTTAAATGCACGTTATTAAAAACATTAAACTTCGTATACACAACTAT
Organism: Smallanthus sonchifolius; assembly: GCA_023525975.1. NCBI lineage: Eukaryota > Viridiplantae > Streptophyta > Magnoliopsida > Asterales > Asteraceae > Smallanthus > Smallanthus sonchifolius. The sequence continues at coordinate 11,989,736 of CM042042.1, forward strand.
GAGGTCATAAACTTTTGAGTCATGCAAAAACTTATACAAATACTCAAACCCGTATTCTTAAAACTAAACATGATCAATAAAGGATCATGTAAAGCTTAATATTGAAACTTGTGATCAATTGACTTATCCTACTTTCAAATTCATACTTGGATTCTTAGTCTTGAAAACTTTTTGTGTTCGTCCTAACTAAGCCTTATAAGACTTGATAAAACGTTCATTTTCATATACGCGAGAAAACTTCACTCTTGATACTAGACACTAGCATGAAGGAGGACATTACTCTCTTTAGCAGAGTACATCCCCTGACTCCTATCTAAACCAAACATCGGGATCTACCTAACCTTCTGAACGACTCGAATCTTCTGTGAGAAAGCGTATAACGGTTAATCCTGTTCCAAACGCTGTCCCACACCGCTCATAAATACTAAAGTATTTAGATAACCACTTTATACTCAAAGCATAATCGTATACATCTATACACTGAGGCTAAACTAAGAGACTTTAAACTATCCGATGTTTGACGTATTCTTGTTCAAACACAATTTAAACTATTTTATGTTTGACGTATTCTTGTTCAAACATGATGAACGTATAAGACTTTAAACTACTCTATGTTTGACGTACGCTTGTTCAAACATGATGAACGTATGAGACTTTTAAACTACTCAAGGTTTGATGTATTCTTGATCAAACATGAGGAAAGTGTAAAGACTTTAAACTACCCCATGTTTGACGTATTCTTGTTCAAACATGATGAACGTATAAGACTTTAAACTACTCCATGTTTGACGTATGCTTGTTCAAACATGATGAACGTATGAGATTTTAAACTACTCAAGGTTTGATGTATTCTTGATCAAACACGAGGAAAGTGTAAAGACTTTAAACTACCCCATGTTTGACGTATTCTTGTTCAAACATGATGAACGTATAAGACTTTAAACTACTCCATGTTTGACGTATGCTTGTTCAAACATGATGAACGTATGAGACTTTTAAACTACTCAAGGTTTGATGTATTCTTGATCAAACACGAGGAAAGTGTAAAGACTTTAAACTACTCAATGATTGAGGTATTCTTGTTCAAACACGAGGAAACTTTGAAACTCTAAATCTTGTCACATTCGTTTCTCTTTAATCATTGAATGACGTTTCTCTCTAAGGGACTCAGTAATCAATGATCACTCTTATAGGGAAACTTTAGTCGTGAGTTAAACAAATTCTTGTACTCTTTCTTGATCCACACACCAACGGAAGGACCTATGCGGACTATGCGACGATTTAAATGCTTGCGGGTGCACACGTAAGTATGAAAATCAACGTATGGGAAGGCATAGTAAACTCTGTCGTGTGCTATGATCTAAGACTTATCGTAAAAGGTAGCCACGGAACTTAGGTACCGTAACAATCCTTAGACGTATTAGTCTACAAACTCAAATCAATACACTATCATCGAATCCATCCTAAGTGATGCATCTCACTTGAAATCCTGAATGGAAAATTCAGCAGATATTCTCTCGAATGCATTCCTGAAAACGAATCTTCCTATATTTCAAGGAAACTATATGTTTCGTAGAAAAACTTTTGGCAACCCCAGACCTTGAAAACTTAGAAACTTGAGCATAATCTTATTCCTGTCATTCCAGTTAGGATTCTAAACGTAACACGTAGTTTACTAAGGGACGTAAAGTATCTTTCTCTTTATCCCTGTGCGTATCATGAACTTAAATTTGGGAAAAACATAAACTTTCTACTTTAATTTCGGGACGAAATTTCCTAAAGTAAGGGAGACTGTAATGTCCCGGATTTTCCGATGTGCCTTTTCCCTAAACGCTTACCGTGTTATTTTAAACTTTAATTCTTATTTTCTTAAATAGTAATTTTTTTTAATATGAATCTAAGGAAAACATTCATATATGTGTATATATATATATGTATGTTTATTATATTTTATCTTTATTAAACAGGATATTATTAAAATTCTTAAAACATGTAAGTTTATAATTATATAAATAATTTATAAACTTATTTCTAAAACCTTTAAACTTACAAATCATAAATCCTAGAAATTATTTCATAAAATAATAAAGACTTATAAAACTTACTTAGTTTTTATAAAAATAAAACATAATTTTTTTATAAAAAGTCCGAGGACTAAAACTGTCAAATGCTGAAACTTATTTTAAAACTGAAAATGAAACTTTAAACATAAAGTGACAGAACCTAAGAACTTCAGGGACCTGTTCTGCCACAAAGCCAATCATCCGAAACCAGGATCAGTCACGAGTTCGATCCCGGCTAGGCCCGTTTTTTCGTCACTTTTACGTGAAATCGCGATTCCGGCCTGATTCAGTGAACCTTGAGTCTCGCCCCCGGCGTGCGACTCCAACCTAACCGTATTCAATGCTCGACATTAACTCTAATCACCCGGGGATTCGCATTCGGAGTTAATCACTCTCAACCGTAACCCACTAACTAATCGAGCAATTAAACCACGAATTGGCTATAAATATCGAATGCAAAACCTCACCAGAACCACACCACAACTTCCTTCACTCTCAAATTTCCCGATTAACACCTGCGTTGGCCGATTAGAAGCCGCGACAGTCAACCAGAATACCCACCTCGTCCTTCTTCGTCCCGACTTCAAATCAGGTAATTTTTGTATGCATCATGATCGATTTCACGAAAGGATCAAAAGCCCTCTGTTAATTTCATAAACAGAGGGTGATTCGATCCGTATTGGGACTATTTCGTTTCTAGGGTTCATATGATTTGGGGGCCGATTTGGGATTCTTGTTTTAAACTTTCTGTCACGGGTAGATAATCACCGAGACCCGTAGGTGGGATGGTTAGGAGTGTGTGTGTGATTTGCGACCCGGTCCCAGACCCGAGTTCGAGTCCGGGTAAACCGATTTTCGCCCCTTTTTATCTTTTTAGCCTTTTAATCAGTTTTAATACTTTTAATAAATTTTATAAATTCTGATAAATCATTATAAACTTAAATATGAATTTTATTTACACTTTTACCTTCTGGAAATATTTTATTTAATTAAAACTTATGATAATAAATTTATTAAAAATAGTTTTAAACATTTAAAAGAATACTTCCAAAAGTTATAAAACTTGGACATCCAATAGAAATCGTTTTTATAAACTTCAAAAACTAAATTCATTATTCTTTCTATATATATAATAAACTTGTTCTTGTTCAAAACTTTAAACTAATAAATTTTAAACTTATAAATTTTACATTTCATATAAACAAAAGATCCATTTGTTTTTACAAATTTAAAACAATGAGAAAATAAATATACTTATCTATTTTAAACTTATAAACTTTAAAACATTTTTACTTTTAAAACATAAACTTTAAATCAAATACTTATACTTATAAACTTACCATTTGATGTAAACATTTATAAACTTATAATTTTATTTAAACTTTAAAGACTTATAATCAAAATACCCATTTGAAAAGAGAATTATTCATACTTTATTTGTTTAATTATTTATAAACTTATAAAACTTTATAAATTGTAAACCTTGAAACTTATAACTTAAAAATATATATGTTATCTTATTGAAACTACAAGATAATAAATATTTAATACCTAAATGCTTTGATAAATCTTAAATGATTTATATTAATTAGATAAATATTTAGATAATTATCTATCATTAATAGTCCTGTATTCTTGAAGTAATTATTATAAAACCTTAATTATTATTTATCCTTTAAAATAATAATTATCATTTTGTACATTCTTTAAATAATTATTATAAATCTTTAGTAATTATTTATTCTTTGAATAATTATTGTTAAGACTTTAATAATTATTTGGTCTCCATTTAACAAATACCTCAATTTCATTTACGAATACTTAGAAAACTATTTGGATTATTATTACCTAACTAGAGTAATTATAAGACTTATAAATAATTATTTTAATCAATGATTATTTTAAATCTACAAACTTATGAAACTTTGATATTCAAGTCTTGTGACATTCATTCAAAACATTTATTATAAACTTGGGTTAAACTTGATTTAAACTTCATAAACACAATCAATCCCATCTCCCATTGGAACCCTAGTCAAATCCTGAAATCTTAGAATTCTTGTCCTAGTCTTATAAGATCATACTTGAAACTTTAGACTTATATTCCTAGGCTTATTGTGAGGATATTCTCCCTCTCAAAGTCTTGCAAACTTACCCTTACCGGAGACTCTTCATCAATCCAAGTGAGTATACTTAGCCCCTTTTTCCTTTCTATACTTTTGGGGTGAAACATGTCAAAACTTTAAACTTATACAATTCTTGTACAACTATGACTAGATGCTTATTCTTATGTTAAACTTGAGACTTGTATGCTTAGATTAAACTTAAAACTAGCATATTCATTAACTTTGATCAAGCCTATGGTAGCAATGATAGATCTATTGCATTTGACCAATCCACCTTGATTGATTGACCCCTTCGGGGGGGGGGGGAGCCCTTGGTGATTGTTTCTGAATTAAACTTTAAACTTGAGACTTATAAGGGTAACCTGCGGGTTATGCCTAAACTTGGTTGGAGGGTTGATGTGCACAATGTTTAAGATATACTTGTTTCTCATACTTACATTATAGATTGCATATATCATAGTGAATTGTAATTCTTTTCAAATCCTTGTTAAACTGTGTCAAAACCTTTGTATCTCACCAACTATTTTGTAGTTGACAGATTCTTTCACATGTTTCAGGTTCTACAACATGAGACTTTATCGTGATCACATAAGATGCTTGGACCTAGAATGCTTAATCAATTAGACTTGTATTCTTGCTATGTATTTGATTCATTCCTTGTATTGGAACCTTGAAGTTATTTAATAAAACTATTTAAACTTTAATAGTCAACCTTGTGCTATTGAACAACCGCGTCCGCCCCGACGTATAATCCGCCATCGGTTGGGGTGTGACAGATCGTGGGTTGTAGAACGGAGTCCTCTTCGCTTAAACACCTTGGGTTGACAGTGGACGCTAATATGAACCATGTTAATAACTGGCGGTCGATTTATGAGGTGTTCTAAAAGCGCCACGCGCTATGGAAGGGTACGCTTCTCTCGATAGGTGGGAGGGTTACTCTAATTAAATATGTGCTCGAGAGCCTTCCGTCCTATTATTTTTCGTTATATAAAGCGCCTTGTAAAGTTATCAATGATTTGGAGGCCATTATCAAAAGGTTTCTTTGGGGAAGCTCTAGAGATGTTAAAAAAATTCATTAGGTGGAATGGGACCGGGTCGCGTCTCATAAATCTGTTGGAGGTCTCTGCCTCAGCAAGCTTAAACCCACGGACATTGCACTGCTTAGTAAATGGGGCTGGAGGTTTAAAATAGAAAGGAATGCGCTATGGAAGAAGGTTGTCGAAGCTATTCACATGAACCAGCGGGGCTAGGAGTCCTTTCCAATCAAAAAAGGGCTGGGAGTAACTTGGTGTAATATATATAAAGTTCTTCAAAATACCTACACTGCTAACATGCCTCTGGTTGATTTTCTTCAAGGCAAAATAGGTACAGGGGACTCAATCAGATTCTGGACTGATATTTGGCTTGGCGAGCGAAGGCTAAAAGAGTTGTTCCCCAACTTATTCAAATTGGAGAGGTCTAAAAATTGTTCGGTGAGAGATAGAATTTTGGGGGGAAGTAGTGGTGGTAGTCAACAGTGGCGGTGGAGTAAGGAGATCGACACTGATATAGAACGAATGGAATTCAATAGTTTGCTGCAGATGGTGGCGCCGATCAGGTTAAACAGTCGAAATGACGAATGGATGTGGAGAGGAAATGATTCTGGAACGTTCAGTGTGGGTGACGTAAAAAGGGTCCTCAACATGGAATCAGACCATAGTAATCGTTATGTCATGAAGTGGTGTCCCTGGTTGCAGGCGAAATGCAATATCTTTGCGTGGAGAGCAGAGATGGGTAGACTTCCTACGTTATCTGCCCTTAGAAAAAGAAACGTCGGCATTGAAGACGAGGCATGCCTGCTGTGCCGATCCGGAGACGAAACTGTTGATCATTTATTTACTTCATGTTATATGGAGTCGATCGTTTGGCAAGCTGTGAGTAAGTGGTGTAAAACTCCGAATATTTATGCTTTTTCTTTTCGCGACCTTTTGGAGATGCAGTAGCACGTTGGGTTGTCCTCGACGGCTAAAGAAATGTTCCATGGTATTATTATTTTAACTTGTTGGAGTTTATGGAGAGCTAGGAACGACCTCGTTTATAATGGGAAGGAATTTCGAGTGGAGAAGGTCATTAATGAGTTTAAGTCGATTGGCTTCTTGTGGTTTAATAGTAGGTCAAAGTCTAATGGTCTATCTTGGAGTCAATGGTGTAATTTTGTAAGTATGTAGTTTGTTTTTTGTTTCTTTGCGGCTTGATTCGGGCTTTCGCTGTTGTTAATGAAGTTAGCCTTTCAAAAAAAACTATACCAACGTCATAAGTCATATATGTATTTTCTAACGAAAATCTAATTTACTTCTAATTTTACATCATTGTTCATCGCGGGATTCGAACCCTCGACCTCAAATAAAAAGGGTAACGTTTACAAAAGACCCCTTCACTTCATGAGTCATATGACCATCACAATGCGAAAATTGAAGGAGCCAACTTTGAATTTTGCAATAAATAATAAAATGTGAATGTGAAAAGTTGTTGAGATAAAAAAATTGTGAAATAAATAATTAATTAATTATCAGTCCCAACTAATATGATAAACACAAATCATATTAATTAATTAGTTGATTGATTAAAAGACAAGCTCTGATATTTTCCAAGTGCTCATCTCGTGACTAGACAATAATATAATCAATTATTTCTTTTATGGTACTTGTAAGATTCTATTTTTCCATGGTCAAAGCACGAAATTTCTTTCACATAAATTATAGAAAGGTTGATGTTTAAATAAATTTAATATCATTAAAAATCAAGGTACTTCATTAGTTTTTAATGAAAAAAGTCTTTTAACATATTAAAGTCGCTAAATATGTAAAAAAAATATATAAAAAAGTTTTTCTACTCAAGTTTGCTATACTAAATTTTTTTAATTTGCCTGAAATACATTTACTTGTGAAAAATATTTAAAACAATGATTTATTACATCTTAAATTAGTCAAATTTAATAAAGTAATATTCAACATTTATATAAAAAAAAGATATAATTTTATTTTGATCAATCTAAAAAGTAACAAATCATTATTTTAAATATTTTTCACAGATACAACTATTATAAACAAGTATAAGGGACTATAGTAAAATAAAAATGGCTTGCAGACATTTTCATGTTTTTTTATATACTTACATACTTTAATATGTAAAAGTATAGTTAGAGCATTCGGTATACTTGCTTGGATCTCCTCAAGTGAAAAACATCAAACCAACTATCACACCACAAGGGGATGGTATATCACTCAAGTGAAAATAATCATACTCAATCACTTAATGTCAACTCACCACCCACTCCTTTTCTTTGTTTCTTCTTCAGTGATCTTTTTTCATCCCAAAAAACCACACCAACAATCACATCACAAAGGGTAGTGTATCACTCAAGTGCTAGTGTCATATTAATGTCATCTAGGATTACGGGAGAGAATGATGGAGGTATACCCTTTACTCTTAAAAGGACTTTTTCATGTAAAAATAAAAGAAGGTATAATGATTTTTTTTATGATATTAACCCTAATCATAAAGTTGTCATGGAGTTTTAATGTTATTTATTAAAGTAATTTAATTTTTTTAGCTATAAAAATCGTTAAAGTTTTATGAATTATTTTTATAAGTTATTAAACTCAATTAAAAAAATTATGAAATTTAGTTACGATTTAGTGATTTCCTTTTCATCTTAAAATTAAAAAAGAAAATAAATCGTTGAATAGTATGAATGGTCAATTTAAATCACCAATTTTTAAATACATTGTGTATGTTTAGTGATTACGAGTGAAAAGTGTGTTCCACACATGCGCCACCTCATTCACGTAAGATGTATAGTTAATGAGTGTTAGTGAGGGTGTGGTTATTGAGTATGAGTGGTTTTTTTTTAATAAAAAAATGAAACGTAAATGTGTCCAAATGTGATTGGCTGGTTTGAAGTGTGGTTCTTCCTCACGAACGTGAGCCCACTCACTAGCCACAGCTCACTCATGGGTGAGGGGGAGAGGTGTTACCGTGATTGTAAGTGGCTCACGGCTCCCACTCATAGACCATAGCGGATAGCCTAACTATCTTTTTCATTGCATTTAAATTGCTAAATCAAATTTAGCAGGAAAAGAAGGACGATTACAATAAAGTGGCAGGTAAACGGGCAACAAGTTGCGCTGCAACCCCCTTTTGAATAGCAAAACCGATCTACTAAAAACAAAGCTTTGGGTCTTAGGGGCCGAAATATTACTATGCACGACTCGTTGAACCCTGTTTAGGAATTCCACTGCCTCCGGTGCTAGGAACCCAAAAGTATCAAAAGAAAAAGGGATAAACACGTGTTGGTTCTCTAAACAAGCTTTCTCGTGTTTAGCAACTTTGACTGATTTCGCCTTTAAAGCAGCATGACCCGCCACAACCCCATTGTCCCTGAGCCCCACAAGAGGGGACACTCATGTAAGGTCCACACAAGCGTGTTTCCCTCTGCCCAACTAAACACAAGAATATCAGCCGGCCGTAGAGTAGACCTCCCTTCAAGCGGATCTGTCAGAAAGTTCACGGGAGCCTCTTTTTTAGCAGAAATTCTTGCCCGTTTGAGAACATCACAAAGAACATCCCTAACCAAATCATGCATGTATTTAAACCCGGGTAACTCTTTGCAATGGACCGCATGCTCGCCAAAAGAATCCAAACAAGCCTTGCGGCAAACTGGCAGGGCTCATCAGTCGAAAACAAGGGGATCATTAGCCGATACTTGAGGATAGCCCGGTACTCCACAGCCGACATATGCTGGCCCAGTCCTTCAATGGGGATAACTGTTAGATAATCTTGAGCCCGAGGTGTCACATCCCAACCGACGGCGGATTATACGTCGGGGCGGACGCGGTTGTTCAATAGCACAAGGTTGACTATTAAAGTTTCAGTATTTCATTAATAATAGATTCAAAGGTGTAAGGCCCCTTTCCCGAAAGGCCTCACTTATTGGATTTACTCATCAACACATAGAACTTAATCATAAGACATTCATTAACACAGCGGAAACGATTTAAAACTTCAACATGCGCAGCGAAAATACATAACATGTCTAAACATAACTTGTCGACATACAAACTGAAACTTGTCTGAATCAACTAAAACAATAACATAGACAGGATGCCAGACTCTGGTCTTCGGGTAACTCTTCTTGCCAAGCCAAGCATCCACTTCCATCTACTGCCACCTACACTTAACTGATGTGCATACTAAAAATCAGCAACGCTGAGTGAGTTCTAACGTTTACTTTAAATCTATTTTACAAAAGATTTACTAAAACACATATACTGCCAATAAGGCTAAACTTAACACACTTTACTTTTCAAACATATATACTGCCATTAAGGCTAAACTTAACACACTTTACTTTTCAAACATATATACTGCCATTAAGGCTAAACTTAACACACTTTACTTTTCAAACAGTTTAAAACGTATAATAAACCGTCAATTCCTCTTTACTGTACTGCCCTCATGGCTTACATCCATGAACCGACAAGTACCTGGTCAATGCCCCCATGATCAACGACCATGAACCGACAATACCGCTTATCCGTCAATTCCTTGTCACTACTGTACCGCCCCCATGGATTCATCCATGAACCGACGAGTACCTGGTCAATGCCCCCATGATCAACGACCATGAACCGACAATACCGCTTATCCGTCAATTCCTTGTCACTACTGTACCGCCCCCATGGATTCATCCATGAACCGACGAGTACCTGGTCAATGCCCCCATGGCTCACTATCCATGAACCGACAATACCCTGGTCAATGCCCCCATGGCTCACTATCCATGAACCGACAATACCGCTTAACGCTAAGGGGAGGTTGCGTGGACCTCCCGAGCAACCGCCGTCACTCATCCCAGTTGTACAACCGTTAACGAACCACAAAGGTTCTTACTAATGGGTAGAACCCATATCTGACATCTTGTACAAGTAACATCTGTCCCAAGGACCTTTATAGCTGGTACATATTCCCGAAGGAAAACTGTTCACTTTACTGTTCATAAATATTTCTGTAAATCTTGCTCATAACTTAACATATATCATGCCTTTGTTTATGTATATAAAAATATAGTAAACGCTTGCCAAATGATATATCTTTGCTTTTACTGAAACATAGCTTATCATAAAAATACATCTTGCTTTCTAAAACATAGCTTATCATATATATCATGCCTTTGTTTATGTATATAAAAATATAGTAAACGCTTGCCAAATGATATATCTTACTTTGCTGAAAAACATACTTTTGCCTCTTTTAAACCTTTCACTAAAACATAGCTTTTCTCTTCAGTTTATAATATATAAAATATAATAAACACTTTACACTAAGTATGCACACCACCCCTAAAGAAGGCAAAAAGGGGATTAGAACTCACCTGATATCTTAGCGGGGATGTCCTACTGGAATCTCACACAATCTGAACAATCATAACAATTCGTCACATATCAGACTCATCGAAACTACCTAGTTTCGATACCGGTAGACCTATCGAAACTCCCTAGTTTCGATACATGCAACCCTATCGAAACTTCCTAGTTTCGGTACATGCTGACCACTCGAAACTACCTAGTTTCGATACACGTTGACCTATCGAAACTACCTAGTTTCGATACACGCAACCCTATCGAAACTTCCTAGTTTCGGTACATGCTGACCACTCGAAACTACCTAGTTTCGATGCTTGCCCCTGACTCGAAACTACTTAGTTTCGATACCCTTCAGCTCAGTCATCTTCCCCACAAAACCCTAACTTTGCATGCAGATCCGACCTCGTCAAGATCCAAACTTTTTACGTTGAAAACTTGTGTTTTCTAACCGAGAGTCTAGATCTATACTTTGTTTCCATTTTTAAACGTAAAAATCTAACATTTACCCGATTTTATTTCAAAACCCAACTCATACAAAAACTCAGATCTGGAACAAATGGTTACCTGAAATCGCTTCCCTTTCGGTGATAAACACTCACGAGACTCTTGCTAATGCTCCTTGAAGCTTACTCCGAAAACCGGGACTTTCTCTCTCTAGGCTCTCTCTCGCTTTCTCTCTCTAGAATTCCGAAAATGGTGTTGCAAATGAGGGTTGTGGCTGGTCTTGAGACTTATAAGGGCCCAAACCCTTGCCCTTTTCGGCCCATACACTCCGGCCCAAGCTCTCTACCCTTTTTTTTTATTAAGTCTTAATTTCTCGTGAATTCTTTCGCACTCTAAAACTCGGGATGTTACAAAAGGTTCAAATACAAAGGAAATAACATGTATACAACATTTGTTTAATATGAAATTTAGGTCCAAAGCGTCCTATGTGATCACAAACAAGTCTCATGATGTAGAACCTGAAACATGTGAAAGAATCTGTCAACTACAAAATAGTTGGTGAGATACAAAGGTTTTGACACAGTTTAACAAGTATTTGAATAGAGTGACAATTCACTATGATATATGCATTCTATAATGTTAGTACGAGAAAACAAGTATCTTAAACATTGTGCACATTCAATCCTCAACCAAGTTTAGGCATAACCCGCAGGTTACCCTTATAAGTCTCAAGTCTCAAAGTTTTGGTTTAGTAACAAACACCAAGGGCTCCCCCCGAAGGGTCAATCAATCAAGGTGGATTGGTCAAATACAATAGATCTATCATTGTTACCATAGGCTTGATCAAAGTTAATGAATATGCTAGTTTTAAGTTTAATCTAAGCATACAAGTCTCAAGTTTAACATAAGAATAAGTATCTAGTCATAGTTTGTACAAGAATTGTATAAGTTTGAAGTTTGAACATGTTTCACCCCAAAAGAATGTAAATGAAAAAGGGCTAAGTATACTCACTTGGATGATGAATAGTATCCGACACGGATAAGTATTTGCAAGCTTTGGAGGGAGAATATTCTCACGATAAGCCTAAGTATGCAAGTTTAAAGATTTAAGTATGATCCTATAAGTCTATGGTAAGGATCTAGGATTTCGAGATTCGACTAGGGTTCCAAGTGGGAGGTGGGCATGATTGTGTTTTGTAAAATTTAAACAAAAGTTTCAATGAAGGTTTTGAATGAATGTCGCAAGGTTTGAATACCGAAGTTTCATAAGTTTATAGTTTAGAATAATTATTAATTAAAATAATTATTTAAAAGTTTCACAATTATTCATTATACGAAAATAATCAAAATAGTTTTCTAAGCATCTGGAAATAAGTTGAAGCAATTGAAAGGTCAAATAATTATTAAAGTTTAACAATAATTATTCAAGAAATAAATAATTATTAAGGATTTATAATAATTATTTAAAGGATATATAATAATAATAATTATTTTAAATAATAATTAAGGTTTTATTACAAATTGTTTCAAGGATGCATAATTATTACGAATAAATAATTAAAAATTATTTATCTAATTGAAAGAATTAATATAAATCACTTACGATTTATTAAAGCATTTAAGTATTAAGTATTTATTAAAATATGTATAGTTAAATAATGTTTAAAATGTGTTCTTAAGTTTAAATATAGTTATAAGTTTATAAGGGTTCTTTTAGGATAAAGTTTACAAATATTTTACAATGAATAAATGCACAAGTCTTATGTTTTATAAAATTGATTTTATAGAAGGTTCAAGTTTTCAAATTCTATAAAATATTTCCTATTCCGAATATAACTTTTATAAGATTTAAAGGTGGTTTTTATACTTTTTTAAATATTCATTTTCAAAGATTAAACAAGTTTTAACTAATTTTAATTAATTAAAAATTGTTCCAGAATATAAAAGTATAAATAAAAATTGTTTTTAAGTTTATAAAAGTTTAATAGATTTTATAAAAATTATTAAAAGTGTTTAAAATCGTTTTAAAGGCTAAAAAAAATAGAAAGGAAGCAAAACCGGTTTACCCGGCTCGAACTCGGGTCTGGGACCGGGTCGAGACACACACACGCGCACTAACCATCCCGACTACGGGTTCGTTAGTGTTTTAACTGGAAAAGGAATTTCTTAAACAAAAGCCCAAAGCACCCCCCCCCCCCAAATCACATGAACCCAAGAACGAAATCCGTAAAATACGATTCGAATACCCCTCTGTCATTGTAATTTGACAGAGGGCTTTTGATCCTCGTATGAAGGCGAAGTGAATAAGCACTTGGATTACCTGTATTGCTGCCGGGACGAGGGAGAACGGGTTCCGAGTTCAGGGTCGGCTGCCTCCAAGTTTGATCGAGCAATGCAGGTATTAAACGATGGAATTCGATGTTTAGAGAGTGTTGGTGTGGTGTAGTTTAGGTGTATGAGTGGGTATTTATAGGAAACTTGAGCATTAAGTGCGCGAACGGTTGGGTAGATGGTGGTTACGTAAAGGCGGATTGAATCTGAAAATACGCGTGGTTAAAGTTGGAATTGGTTATCGGGATGCATTGGGTTTCGGTCGCATGCGTGAGCCGATGCTCGAGGTTCAGTGAACCTGGTCGGAAACGCGAGTTCGAAGGAAAAGGCTGAGAAACCGGTTGCTGCGGGGTTCGAACCTGAGACTGGTTTCAGTCTCGGGGGTTTGGAAAAATGGCAGAACAAGTCCTCAAAGTTTCACTGAATTACACTTTATGTTTAAAGTAGAATTTTAGTTTAAAACAAGTTTCATTACTTGGCAGTTTTGGTCCCTGAACTTTTATAAAATCAAATGTATATATGTTTAAAATTTTAATAAGTTTTTCTCAAATGATTAAATTTTATAAAATATTTTATAAAATCTATTAATAATTTTAAGAAATTACGAACTTGTAAGTTTTTTTGAGGATTTTATATACATATATATATTTGTATGTATATATATATATATATATGTTTATAACTCTTATATACATACGTATATGTTTTAAGTATAATTTACTTTTCCTTAATCATATATTAATTTAAAAATTAATATTTATAGCTTTAAAACGAATTCAAGTTTTAAATAAATGATACGTGTAAGGGTTCCGGGAAAATATTGATCGGAAAAATTCTGGATATTACACGAGGAGCCCTGAGACATTCAAACACCGCTTTTTGGCGAGATGATAAATCAAACTTTACTCCCAAATTCTGAACGATTTTGCTAAATAAGGCATTCGCCAAAGCATGTTGGGCTTTAGGGGGGGTCCTTATTAGAGAAACCGATAAGATCGAAATCAAGGAGGGACATGCGCAAGCGATCCATCGCACACCCATAATCAGAGTCTAACCTATCAATATCACAACCCCGAAGAATGTGGTCCTGTAAACTCCAAGATTGTGTCCTCGAGGCCACAAATGCATAAGCAGATACATCCTGAGCCGCACATAAGCCCAAACCCTCAAAACGGGTTGGAAGTGATGCCAACCTCCATTGAAAATCCCCAAAAAAAGCACCACCACAAACCACGATATCCTCGATCGCACCACGGAGGCCCTTGTCAAAAATTGAAACAGCTTCCTCCACATACATAGGCTGGCATGTTCTAAGGCCGAATAATATCTTTGCAACTCCCATACACGAGCGGAGCAAAAGGAGCTCGCATTAAGGGTCCCGCAAACGTGGGAGACAGCTCATCAGTTCCACCGCACAAGAAGCCCTTTTCACAGCCAAATTACTGATGAACCCTGCATCTCTGCTAACGGCGCCCCCAAAGAGTTTCACACCCAGCACTGGTCTTCCAATCTCACAAGGGAACAATCCATCTTGTACCTTCACCCCATTGCACGACGGCCAAAAAACTTCCGTTTTCTTGACATTAAGTTCAAGGCCCAAACAGGGCCCCTCCGACCTGATAAAAGCTAGGGCTTTAGCCACCTCTTTAGCGTCTCCGATAATCGTACCATCATCTAGGTACCAAGCATGGAAGAGAAGCTTGCAGCAATCCCTGATATGATGAACCAGCGGATGCAAAACTATGGCAAAAAGGAGAGGGCCCAAAGGGTCTCCCTGTTGAATCCCAGTGGTGGACCAAATATGGTCATCACCCACATATAACCTAGCCGGCTGCCCATATAAAAAATCCACCCATAGCGAAATGGACGGGCATCAGGTCCGAGCCTCTTGTAGGAGGGCAGTCCTATCCACTAAGTTGAAAGCATTGGAGAAATCGACGGTAAGCATAGCCAACAATCCATCCGAGTGAAACTCATTTAAAAATTTGTTCGCGCTATGGAGCACAGCCTTTGCCCCATTGGGAACTCCCACCCCAAATTGAAAGTCACATAGATATTTAGCCATCTCCTTCCCAACACCCCTCATGGCCACCTTAGAGACCAATATCCTCCAGATCGCACCTACGGCAATAGGTCTAATCCCGTTATCCGGTTTGAGCAGCGGTGTGAGAGGGGCCGAGGCAACGAACTCCGCCAATCCCCTAGGGCATCTCCCCCCGAAACATAAATTAACCACCACAGAAATAACCCTGAGCAATTCAACGGCGATCGTAGACCCCTCTACACAAAGAGCATCCAAAATATGTTGGGCTCTCAATCCGTCCCTCCCACAAGAGGTCCCTTTGGGGAAAGCTTTAATGCATTCAAGCACGACATCATCATCCACAACAAGAGGAGGCTCAGAAAGTAAGGAAACAGGCATAACCGAAGGGGGCAGGATGGGATGCTTTGCCACCAACACTTTCATAGTATCATTACCGAAAGATGCAACCCCTGAAGATCATAATACTTTGACCGCAGCAGTGAAATGCCCATCCGCAACTTTCCGTAAACATTGTTTAACATTGTTGCACGCCATAGAATTATCGGACCCAGGGACAAGCTCTACACAACACGTGGTCGGCCCCAAAGGTTGGGCAAAAAGCGATAGGATGAGCTCCTCGAAACCATCCCCACCACGCCAAGCTGCCAGCGACCGTTGAATACTATGACATTGCAAAGACTTCCTATTACCAGACCTGCGCTCCTGACGGTTAGAAGGCCTGAAAACTCGTAACGTGCAACGCGGGTAACAACAAAAGTCTCACCCATGCCTCAACAGAGGCTGGCATAGCCACCACTTTACCGAGTGCAACAGTTAATGCCTGGGCAAACGCCATCCGACAATTATGAGGGATGCTCTTAACAGTCGTGATAGGAAGAGAGAAGACGCGTTCAAGGAGAACCTCGTCCACAACCACCCCTCCCAAAGGAACAACTTCCCTCCCAACATTCGGCTTCGGAATCCCCACTATAAACTCCTCAGCATCTCCCGCAACCCGTTTGAAACGGGCTATCCCATCCACATGTTGGCATGCCCGACTGAGAGCATGTAGGCACATACACACCCCGCACAGCCACTGGCTGAGACCTTTAAAGCCTCACCAACCGAAACAAACAAATCATAATCCGTGGAGACCGTTTCCCGCAAGGTCCCTTTCCGATCGTCCGATGACAAATGGAGCCGCTTGATATGTGCAACCAACCGAGGAAACCCCTTGGATCCCGACGTTCCATCCGGGCAGCAATGGAAACCTTTAAATGGACACAGCCAAACACCTACCTCCAATGGAGGAACCACCCTGTCATCCCGAATCCCAGACATAACAACACCTCCTGACAAAACCCCCGAGCTATGAAACGAAACCACAAACCCCAAAAACACTCACTAGCAAGGTAAATATAAACCTCACCACCAAACCACAACCCTAACACCCCCCTCCCCCTCCACCCATCCGATTCGGGGAGACTACATATTGGACACTACATAACAAAATTCAAAATCAGGTCAAACCGGAAGTTCACCTTCAATGTTGTAGAAGAAAGGTCGCCGAACAGGAAGTTCGCCTTCAAAGAGAGAGGTTCAATAAACCCTTACATACCAAGAATGCCGATGAGAGGTTCAATACCAAGAATGCCGAGAGAGGTTCAATAAACCCTTACAACCCAAATAATATGTTGTGCCGAGAGAGGTTCAATAAACCCTAACTATTGATAAAAAAAAAATTAACAACAATAAAAAACATTATTAAAATTGTAAATAACTTTTACAATCAAATTTTAAATGACTTTAATTAAACTTGATTAGTATTAAATCATTTATTTGACAATGATGTGCTAATGACAATCATAACAATGACATCAAATCTCTATAATTTGTTTGATCTCTTTAACACAACCACCATTATATATTATATTAAAACACTACGTGGATAAACGATAAATGGACACAGGGCTGGTTTTTAATGAACCACGAGAAACCAATCAATTACAGCCTGCAACGTAATGTTGCTAACGCCGCTCCCAGGTTCGAACCCCCCCTCCCCCTCCTCTCAATTTTCGCTTTTCTTATTTCTTTTTCAATTTGTTTCCTTTTTCTGTTTCTCCTTTTTAAATATTTTTTTTCTGTAATTAGTTTTAGGTTTCTTCTATATTTTTTAAAATTATTTAACTAAATCATTTTTAAATTTTTTTGGAGACGGAAGCTTTCTAACCTATCGGTGGATGAAACTAGGGAGATGTTGCACTGTAGCAGTCTGCTACAGTAGGTCCAACCTATGTGTGGATGGGATTCATGGACTTGGCTAGGTAATTCCTCGAACCTATTCTCTATCAAGAATGTCAAAGAATTAATTGCTCGGAAAGAGGGTGACACGAGGTTCTTCATTATGGATTGGTGTAAGTGGATTTCATTAAAATGCAACATACTAGGATGGAGAGCTGAAATTGATCGTCTCCTTACTTTGGTGGTACTTGGTAGACGTAACAACCAGGTTAACTTTGCGTGTTGCCCGTTATGCAATGAGGGGGCTAAATCGGTGGATCATTTGTTTACATCCTGTTACATCGTGTCGGTTGTTAGGCACAAGGTCAGTTCTAGGTGTAAGGTGCCTCCCATTTTCGCATTCCCGTTAAAGGATTTATTGCTACTACACAAGTCTGCCTCGGGTATTAGGACTCAACAATTGATTTTCTATGGTATTAACCTTACGACAGAGTGATGTATATGAAAAGCTAGAAATGATGTCCCTTTCTTTAATAAACCGGCTAAGGTCGAGAAGAATATTGAAGATATTAAGGCTCTTGGATTTTTATAGGTTAAAAATATGGTTGAGTTTTCTTCTATCTATTGGAAAGATTGGGTGCATTTCAGTTTTATGTAATAGCAATTGGGAATTGTGGGTTCAAAGCCCCCTGTACGGGTTCGGTTAACGTTTTGGTCTTATCTGGTATTAGCTTTTATAGGAGGCCTCATTTTTATTTATGCACTTGCTATGGCTTTTGATTGATAAGTTCTTGTAATTAGGGTTTTTCTAGTCATCCGCTAACTTTTATTTAAGTATATCTCATTGTTGTTAAAAAAAAATATAATGGTTTGTGTGTTCTAGTGCTAGGGGCTGGCTGTTTATATGAAATTTGCCTTTTGGAAAAAAAAACATTTTGCCAATAACTTTATTAATTATTACTATTATTATTTTTTTGAAAAACAACTTTTTTTTAAACACGTTGGAGTGTGACTTAAACACATTAACTACTTAGGGTGATGGGGGCTATTAACCCATTTAATCATCAAAACTGTCTAATATAATTCTGTCACATCAAAACTACTCATTTACTCAGATTTAATTGGAAACACACTACTCATTTACTCATCAACTTTAAAAAAAAATAAACATTTAAATAAAAAAACATACTTTTTTATTAATTAAAAGTACAAAAGACAACTAAAAATAACAAAATACAATAACAAGTTACAAAAAAAAACAAGAAATTAACACATAATCCTCTTCCGAATCGCTGTTGGCCCAATCCAGTAGTGTAGCAAAATGTTCAACAAGATCATATCATAGTGTAAAGTGTGTTTCTTGATCCCGCAATTCATTAATTACACAATCGTCTACTACTTCATTGGTTGGAGGGTCCATCACGTAGCTGAGTGAGATTGCATTTCCGTCATGCTTTAAAATCAAATTATGCAATATGATACATGCGTAAACCACATTTTATATTTTTTTGACGTTTATGTGACCGTTGCGGACGATTAATTATCCCTCATTTAGATTTTAAAACACCAAATCCGCGTTCGACGTCTTTTCTGGCCGACTCTTGAACTTTCTTAAACATTTTTTCTTTGGGTTGACAGGGAATGGAAATGATTTCACAAAAACAGACCAAGTGGGGTAAATCCCATCCGCAAGATAGTAGCCACGTTTATATTCACGACCGTTAACTTGGAAAGGACACTTCGAGGCGGTTCCATGCATTTCGTTATTGAACAACAGAGATTGATTGAGAATATTTATGTCGTTATTGGAACCGGCAGGACCACAAAACGCATGCCAAAACTATAAGTCATTTGACACCACTGCTTCCATCATGATCGTAGGGTATTGGTGATCACCTCTCATAAATTGGGCACACAAATTAGTCGGACACATCCTCCAAACGACATGCGTACAATCGATGTTACCGTTCATCCCTGGAAGGCCCCATCTAGTTTCATGTGCATTATACAAATGTGCAATGTCATGGTTTGTAGTTTTACGTAAAAACTCTTTGTTGTATAACATAATAATAGAATTGCAAAATTATTCTAAACATTCACGAGCAATCCTAGAGGACATAGATAAATATTCATCATATTCGTCAGGAGGGTTACCTGTAGCGAGTTGACGAATAACAGAAGTGCATTTCTGAATCGACGTGAAGCTCTTCTTTAACCTCCCATCATACCCTTCGTGAAACCAAGAAAACCTTGAATTCATACTTATATCCCTTACAATGTTTAGAAACAAATCTTTCGGTAAACGAAATCTCCCTCTAAACGTATCTGCGTCGTACTTGGGGCGTTCGACGAAGTAATCCTTCAACATAATTGTATTAGCAACTTCACGATCACGATGTACACATTTTTTCTTTTATTTTGTCATACCCTCAAGCTCACTAGCCGCAACTGCAACTTTGGACAAAAACTCAATGCCGCTTGATTCGGAAATGCCGGAAAGAAAATCATCAAAATACTAGAATCGGATAATCCCGAAAGCAAACCAAGAATGCTAGAATCGAATGAAGACATTTTGTTAAAAAAAATTGGAGTTTTATAAAAATATATGAATGAAAAAATTGATTTGTTTTAAAGAGTAGAGTAAGATATATATATATATATATATATATATATATATATATATATATATATTGATGATAATTAGATTTTTTTTATTAAAACCCCCACCCCTAACGACTCAATCCACCAACCACACCCGAGTAAAACAACTCGGGCATTCTACCCGGCACACTACTCGGGAGCCTACTCGATTGGTTAGGGACGGTGTACCCATTTACTCGGTTACCATTTTCCCTACTCGATTGTGTTCGAGCCTTGCGCCCCCATCACCCTTAAACATTAGTATTTCAAGAGATTTTACGTTTAACATCGGGTTACAAACCCCAATAATTATTATTAAAAAAAAATTCAGCGTGTTCAACCGACGAACAGAGCACGTCTGTCAGGCCTAACCCACCTACTCCCTGAAGATTTGGTCTTACTTTAAAAACCTAGTAAAAGGTTAGAAATTATTACTTCCTCAACAACACTATCTCCATAATTTGTGTACATCTAGCCAATCAGAAACAAGGTACATATAATTCAATGGACCCCATTCAATTAACGTGTTCTCTGTTGCCTTATCTTTTTTGCGCAGAGGCATCAAAAAGAGCGACCAACTTCGTGCGAGATACGAAATGATGCCACAAAATATGCTATCCGCCATCTCCACACTCCTCATAAAAAAAAAAGTAAATTTTGTTTTTGCCCCGTAAGATTTGGCCTGTTTAACCCTTTAAATCTAAAAAATTATCTTTTAACATATAAACCCCTTTAGTTTACATTTTGTAACGGTTTTGGTCCATTTGACTAACTCTATTAGATTTTTCAGTTAACTAGAGCTATAATTCAGTCATTTTAAATATGAGGTTCTATTTGTGTAAATTATTAAGGTAACTTGATGTTTTTTCAATTTACTTAAGATAATAAAAATTTAAATTATGAGGGGCTATTTTTGTATTTATTATAATATATATATATATATTTAATATCCCTAAATCTAAATATTTTTAATGAAGGTCTAAATATATCTCAAGTTTGGATCGTGAGTAGTTTTTCAAACTCAAGCTTGGCTCGGGCTCGACGCGTTTATTATTTATTAATTAATATATATGTATATATATATAAATACTTATAATTATTTTTATATGTAAATTATATAAATATATATTTATTATATTTATAAAATTTAGTATTGTGTTTTATATATTCAACTAAATATGTAAATCTAAATCGGTTAATCGCTTAAAACTTGTAAAATGTTCAACTAAATCGCTTAAAATATTTTGTATTGTATTTTATATATTTAATTTCAAAAATATTTTGTACTGTAAAATATCCAACTAAATCTCTTAAAAATCTTTGTACTGTTTATTCAATTTTAAAAGAATCATTATAAAAACAAGGATCAAACGACGATTAACCGATGCACATAAATCTCACGAACAAAGATATATATTTATAAAATATATATATAAAAACAACTCATGAGCCAAACTCGAGATTTAATAGACATTCATTAAAGATATTTAGATTTATGGTTATATATATTATAAAAAGTTTACTAAAATAGCCACTCATAATTTATATTTTTATTATTTTAAATAAATTACAAAAACAATCCCTAAACATCAAGTTATCTTAATGATTTATACAAATAGTCCCTCATATTTAAAATGAGTGAGTTACCCTTCTACTTAACTGAAAAATCTAACAGATTTAGTCAAATTGACCAAAACCGTTACAAAATGCAAACCACGGGGGTTTATATGCTAAAAGATTCCTTTTTGGATTGAAAAGGTTAAACAGGCCAAACCTCAGGGGCCAAAAACAAAATTTACTCTAAAAAAAATTACAAATCACGTACGTTAATTATTATCTAAATTTTACTCTACGTTCTTTAACTAAAAAAATTACAAAAAACGTTCTTTGTGTTTAAAAAAACCTTGCACGTTAGATCTTTTAACCTAACGACCGTTAAGTTTGGTCACGTGTCATGCATAGGAACGTATTTTGAGGCTTTCACAAATAAAATGACTATTTTTGTAATATGTTTATATGGATGAGAATTACAGAACTAGTCATTTTAGGGTAATAAGACCAAAATACTCTAATGTGCATTGTACATGACCTGATTTAACGGTCGTGAGGCCAAATGACGTAACGTGCAAGGTTTTTTAAATATAAATGTCGTTTTCTGCAATTTTCCTAGTTAAAAACGTATATTGAAATTTAAGTAATACTTAAAAAACGTAATTTGTAATTTGATAAAAAAAAATTGTTTGAAAGACATATCTAACCTACTTTTACACTTAAATTACACCATACACTTCATCTAATACGTAAGTTTAAACCCATAAGCTCGCATTTAAAAGCAACGAGTTTCTATCAAACAACATAAAAAAGATTTAATTACACTTTTATAGAAATTAACTCATAAATAAAAAAATAAAAAGGATTTAATATTTTAAATACGTTTCTCTATGCTGCTGATCTGTCAAAATGAAGTCATGTTAACATGAACGACGGCAGACTTGGTTGAATTGCAGACGGGGCAAATGTCGATGGAGGAGACACACCGGCTACACACGCAGAGATGCCTGCACGGAAGCAACAACACGCATGACTCTTCCTCTCCACAACTCCGGCACCGCCTGTTCAATCCGCCGTACCTACTGCTACTTTTACTTTTACAGTACTCACTTTCATCATTCGGATTATTATTCACTTTTCTCTCTCCTCCGCCATTCTCCGCCATCTGACGGTGATCCTCCTCGAAATTGCTGCCGCACTGTGACTGAGCGTCATCGCCGTTGTCTGCGAGATCGAGACGTTGTTGT
The DNA here is from genome assembly GCA_023525975.1 of Smallanthus sonchifolius. Taxonomy (NCBI): domain Eukaryota; kingdom Viridiplantae; phylum Streptophyta; class Magnoliopsida; order Asterales; family Asteraceae; genus Smallanthus; species Smallanthus sonchifolius. Next base: position 12,012,806 of record CM042042.1, read on the forward strand.
TGTAACTGAATCTCTGCTAGCACCTGTTGGAGGTTGTTGCGCAACGCGTTGGCGGTTGCCTCGTTTGTTTGAGCCAATTCGCGCCATATTTGATTCTCGACGGTTATGGATTTCACTTTTTCTTCCAGTGATCGGTTCAACTGTCCGATTTTCAGAATTTTGTCGTTTTTCGTCTTCAATCTGTTCATTATTCCTTCGTAAGCTGCCGCTAATCTACTCGAGTTTCGCCGTCGCATCTCTCCGATCTCCGTTCTCACCTTCTCCGTCTGTAATTCGTAACAAATTCAATTTCCAGATCAGAAATCTAAAATCGAACAGAATACAATTCACGAATCATGAAATGATATAGATAGACTTTTATTACGTGATGAGAAATGAATCGATCGATCTCCAATTGCTGTTGATACATCTGCAAGGAGATACCGTCGGTAAGAAACTCGAACGCGTGCGCGTACGCGCCAAACTGTTGTTGATTCAGATTAGCAATCGGAGCGTTTGGAAGCGAAAATGGTTGATTAAACGACGACGAATCACGTAACCGCTTCCTGGAAATCGGAAGGTTAGAAGTAAGTCCGCTTTCCGCCTTGAACGCCGGTGCCGGAAACGGATCCGGCATTCCAAAACCGTACACCGGAAGGATTTTCTCCGGCTTATTTCCGTCTCCGTGATAGATCATCTCCCTGCGTAATCAGATATTGTTCATGAACAAATTAATACACAATGAAACAAATAATCAACAACACACGAAGAAATTAAGTTAATATACATGTTTGGAGGTGGATAGAGAGTGATATGTGAAGCTTCAACCGCCATGAAAGCAAAATCATGCAAATGAAGGTGCAGGTGTAGAAGGTGTGACTTGATTTTATACCGATCTCACCACCGACCGAAGCAATGGGGGAAGTCCGTGATAAAAGCAAAATGCAAGGCTTTTTGTTTGTTTTATATTTTGAATTGACTCTGTTTATAAGGAATCATTATGACCACGTTAAAATCGGCAGGTGGGCCCATTATTTGTCGTAAAGTATGGGTTTTGATACGGGCCAGACCCAACTGATACGGCCCATTCAACATGTGTCTCTCTTTCTCACACTGTAACGAAACATCATTGTCCGAAGGGAAAGTAGTGTCAAGAAAGATGACAGAAAATGAAAGCACATATTAAAATCACCCCAAATAGGGGAAGAGTTTCGATACAAATTCTCCAAATAGTTATTACAAAAAAAAATATAATAAGCCAAATTCTTTTAATCTCTTAATTTTGTGGACCGTAACGTTGCACTCCATCGGATGATTTAGCAGCAGTGACATCAGTGACTTGGTTTTTCGAATCGATAGGGACTGAAGCTGGCAAATCGATAGCCAAGTTTGGTTTTCTTCGTACTAGTTCAGGCAAGTCGTTTCAAATTCCATTTCGATACAAATTAACTTTTCACCCGTAAAATATTAAATTTAAAATTAAAATAATTGTAAAGAAATTATGAAAAAACAACATTTTTAAAATTCATTTATAAAACAATTAGATTCGATTATTGTTTTTTAAATTACCTATATTTAAAATAGCAAAAATCCAAATAACCCTCAATTTTATTGAAATTATATATATTATTAAAAACCAAACTTTTAATGTGAGGCAAAGTTACTATTCAAATTTTACAAATGAATAGGAATAAGGTACAAGTATGTATTTCATCTATAACAATATTTTAATTGATAAACTAAATAACCAATTCATTTAAATTATATTAGGATGTTGACTAAGTACATTTTTTATGATAATTTTTTAAAATCGAATATTTTTTCAGTATCGTAGGCTATAGCAAGTGACGTTATTGCGGTACTGTGACAAACCCAACCAATATCGGTTTTCGCTTTTATGGTTTTTGATGACCCGAACTGATAATAACGCAACTCTTGCCGCGCAATATGGGTAAAAAATAACCACGCCCCCGCCGCGAAACACGGGGAAAAAAGTAGTTTAGTTTAAGTTGTATAATCAAAATATCCTTTTTTTGTTATAATTTAATTATATGCAAATTTCATGCTTTATAGATGAAAATACCATTATTATAATATTAATAAATACTAGCCTTTTACCGAGAACATAATAATATGGTGGTTTATTGATTCATCTTCAAATGCATGTATTAGTTTTCTTAGTCATGTTACCCATTGCATCAAATGAAGTATTTTAAATAATTTAACTTTTAAGATGAGTAAATAATTAAATATTGATAATGATATGTTTCATGTAGTAAAGTTGAAAATCATCAGTTGACTTTGGTCAACGATAATGGAAGATTGACTAAATGAAATTTCAAATAAAATAAAAAGATTGGGTAGGTGGGGTGGTCACAATTACATGGAAATTGCAATGGTGGAAAGACAGAGTGCCTCGTTCCTTGCACCAATTTCATCTTTTTCTTTTCCTATTAATGCATATTTATTTTTATGGCCAAAACGTGTTTTTTACGTGTTTTTTTTAATAAATTACTACGCGTTTTATTTATATTTGATCTTTATTCAAAATAAAGATTAAGAGCATACATTTACCATCTAAAAAGGGGATTTTTTTTTTTGTAAAAAAATGAAAAATTTTCAAACATGAAAAACTACAGAAATCTATAAAAAAAGATATTGAAATTTGTTTTTTTACATTTTAATGATAATACAAGTTCAATTTTACGTTTATAAATGACGTATTCGCTGTTTGACTTAGCACTCGCAATTGTGCAGGGTCCGAGGAGGGGTTGGATCACTTCGATATATATATATATATATACATATATATATACATATATATATATATATATATATATATATATATATATATATATATATAGGGGTATGTTCATTAGAGAACCAACAATATGTTAAGAACCGTGAGAACCGCATTAACTCTTCCTCTATTTATAATATAAATTGACTAGAATTCATGTACATTTCAATATGTTTAAGGTTTGGTTTTAAAAGACCTCGAAATTATAGTCGTTTTTTTAAATGCGTATATGCACTCACACTATATGCACAAATGAATGCATATATGCATATTTTTACACTTTTCTTAAAAAAATTCAGGAGAGAGGAGATAAACTCAAACTAAGAGTGGGAAGAGATAAATAAAACATTGTTGTTGAATTTTACTTTTTTCACTAAAGCGATATGTACACGTTTTGTGCGGTTCTTTCGGTTCTCAACATATAGTTGGTTCTCAAAAGAACATGCCCCTATATATATATATAGGGTTAGGTTATAGTAAAAAGAGTTTTAAAAATAAGAAGGGTAAGAAGGATTCTACGTTTGACATATGTCATTTTATTGTTTTTAAAGGGATGGCATAATGGTCAATGTGTAATATACCAGGTCAATGTGTAATACATCAGGTCAATGCGTAATACACCAGGTCAATGTGTAATACACCAGGTCAATGTGTAATACAATGTCTGATATTACACAATGATCAGACCTGATATTACACAATGATCATATTACACAATGACCTGACATATTTGAGCGAATTACACAATGAGCTGGAAAACGTAAAACACAATGATGAAAACATATAACACAATGATGGAAAATATTTGACACAATGAACTTGTATTACACAATGACCTGACTAATTACACAATAAACGTGTATTACACAATGACTTGACTAATTACACAATGAACTTGTATTACACAATGAAATTGTATTACATGATGAACTTGTATTACACAATGACCTTACTAACTACGCAATGAGCTGAAAAACGTAAAACACAATGATAAATACATATAACACAATGAACGTGTATTACACATTGAACTTGTATTACATAATGAACTTGTATTACACAATGACCTGACTAATTACACAGTGACTAGATATACACAATGACCAGATGTGGTATTACACAATGAACTTGTATTACACAATGAGCTGAAAAACGTAAAACACAATGATAAATACATATAACACAATGAACTTGTATTACACAATGACCTGACTAATTACATAATGACCAGACGTGGTATTACATAATGAACTTGTATTACACGATGACCTGACTAATTACACAATGAGCTGAAAAACGTAAAACACAATGATAAATACATATAACACAATGAACTTGTATTACACATTGAACTTGTATTACACAGTGAACTTGTATTACACAATGAACTTGTATTACACAATGAACTTGTATTACACAATGACCAGACGTGGTATTACACAATGAACTTGTATTACATGATGAACTTGTATTACACAATGACCTGACTAATTACACAATGACCTGACTAATTACACAATGAGCTGAAAAACATAAAACACAATGATAAATACATATAACACAAATTACACATTGAACTTATATTAGACAATGAACTTGTATTACACAATGACCTGGCTAATTACACAATGAGCTAAAAAACATAAAACGCAATGATAAATACATATAACACAATGAACTTGTATTACACGATGAACTTGTATTACACAATGACCTGACTAATTACACAATGACCTGAAAAACGTAAAACACAATGATAAATATATGTAACACAATGAACTTGTATTACACATTGAACTTGTATTACACAATGAACTTGTATTACACAATGAGCTGGAAAACGTAAATTCTTTTCTTTTTTGTTTATAACGACACTATACTCGTTTTTATGGTGTAATTTTAAAAAAAAAATAATGTCGTATGTAAAAGTTATGAACGTTTAAAAATGAGGGGGGGGGGACTTGATAAAAAGTCAACAAAAGTGACCAAGACTAAAATACCCTTCCAACAACTTTTTCTTCTACAATTTAATCTAAACCATTAAATCTTTTGTATAATTTGATCTAGTGGCTCTAAATCCTTCTCGTCCTTCTTAGAATTAGAATCTTTTTTACCTGAACCTAATCATATATATATATATATATATATATATATATATATATATATATATATATATATATATATATATATATATATATACACAATTTTACCTTACACTTTGTGAAGAAGATAGTTTCCACATATTTACGTTTACAAAGGTGATTGGTTATTGGCTAAATTTCTTTAAAATATAATTTGGTTTTTTAAAAAGAATAGATACCTTCAATGACATTTGTATAATAAATCTTCTTTTTAGCTATTATTTTAATTAATAAAAATGTATTTGTCTCATGTATTTCATTAGGTAAGAAGATAGCTAGATCAAGTGAATGGATTTCAAATAGACATGAAACGTGATCAAAGTCTTACACGTTTATGAATGTTGTTTGAAGATTAAAAGACTTGAAATAATTTAAATACTAATTTTTTTGTAAATAATTTATTTTTAAATTTTTCTTGTTATGAAAAAGGGGTCAAATTTGAGTATAAATGTTTAGTGCAAATACTATGAGGTAACTCATACATGCATTACCAATGTTCTTGGTTATTGTCGTGGTTGGACGGTTCGGCTTTATAAAAAAAAGACTTTTTGGAGGCTATATTGTGAACATCGTGGTGGGTAATTTGGATGTCTAGAAATGCGGCTATCTTCCAAGTTGACGATCTAAAAAAGATTTTATTTTTTTATTCTATTTGTCATTTTTCGTATATTTGGATTTGTAATAGGAATACCAAGGCAATAAATTTGGATGCGTCGAGTGGCTTCAAAACTCCTACTTATTCATTTAATTGTTTTTATATTGGTTAGCTTTTTTTTAACCGGTATCCGTTTTTCTAAAATTTGCTTTGCTGTCTAAAAGAAAAAAAAATAGTTAAAGGTTATTTTAAAGCCCTGACTTCAAGATCTCTTCTAACGAATTTCCTTTTGTTATAGTTAACTTGAAGCTCGGAATGACGATGTATAATCCACTCTAATTGTAAGACAATACTTAGTATTAGTTGCAAAATATGAAGTTAAGACATAGTATTAAGTCCGAATTTTCTTTGAACTGAAATTATATTTTCTAAAGCAAGAATGGAATAATATTATATGGACCTCACTAGCTAAAAGTCTTCATTGTAATCAACATATAATTCTCATTTTTCAAAAGGTGATAAAATGAAATGTTATTTACAAATTATTTCTAGTATAATGTCTAACAAATATATAAAATAAAACCAAAACATATATATGTCCAATGAGGGGCCCTGCCTATAGTTACATATCTATCAAAATGTTTCTTCTCTCTCTATGTAACTTCATTGAAATATCATTCATATTTGTTTTTTTAATTTTTTTTAAATTTAATCTTCTATAAGAGATATATGAATAATTAAAAGGGTAGTGGTGTGCCATACATATGATCATGTTATACTTTCATATGTGACTATTTTGTGTTGCAAGTATATCACATACAATCAAAACCAAATTGTCACACACTAAAATGAAAATTAAATTCAAAATTTTAATTTGATGATAAACATTTTAAAGTTGAAATACATGGACAAGAGTTTGGCATCATTGTACGAAGCATCGCATGTGCTTCAACAATAATACATGACACACTTCGACACAAAGGATGTCGTACAAGGATTTCTCTATTTTTAGCACGCTCGTTAAATATTCAAGTTTTAATATCGACATCAAATACTAGAAGATTATTACCCAAATAAACATGTGAAAATCAAAATATATTTATTTTATTTTTATGTGATTTACCTGGTTAAATCCGATAAATCTGTCATTGTGGATTCTGTAAACTGAAGATAAGGGACAAATGGGCCTGATTAATCCCGGGAACTCTGCTTTATGCTACATGTTCACAACAACGAAGTCATCATCACATGGAGTGTCTATTAGTACAACCTTTAGGGGAATATATCCAAGTAGTTACATCTGGTGTGATTCTTGTTACCTTCAACTATTTTTTGTTACGCATTGAGGGTTATGTTTACCTAGGACGCTCGTTTGTGTGGTATAAAAGTGCCCGCGGGTTAATGTAACATGTCATGGATCGGTGATAGCATGGCCACCCATAACAAAAGCTATCAATTTAGTTTATTTTTAGGTGAAAACAATATAAACATAATTAGGTAGAGGCTAAAGAAGTTAATGGTTATATTCACATACGAAGTTAAGGGGTGTTTTTGGAAATAAAATGGGTTAGTATTGGAATTTGGTTTTGAATTGCAATGTGTTTCAAATGGTTGGTCGAATGCTTATGTTTGAAGTGAAATTGGATCGTGACTTCTTTTAGATAATTTAGGAGTCTTGGTTTGTTTAAATTAATTAAATAAGTTTGGATTAGTTTGAATGTTTATGTTTATCTAGAAAGTTATATTGTTTTGCAAGTTTAATCTATTTGAGTCATAGTATGGTACGGTTTTGTTTAGTTTAAACAGAATGTTTTAGTGTTATTTGTTTAGTATGAAAGTTACCGTTTAATAAAGGTTTTATTGGGTCAAAGTTCTTTGTTTTTCAACTGCAAATTTCTCTTCATCTATATCTCTTGTTCTCGGGTTTGTTTCTTTGGGTTGGGGCCAATAATTGTTATCGGAGCTTAGGGTAGAAGAACCAAGAAGATGTGTAACCGTGGAGTAGGTTATCAAGATCAGTTTTTGATGAATTAAAGAATGTAAGTGAATAAAGTATGTAAAAAAAGGCAGTCAAGAGTCATTTTTTAAAGAAAGAAAGAGGGTAGTTAAGAGTCAGATCTTTAAGAAAAAAGATAAAGTGAAGAGTGGTAAACTCTCCGTAATGCTTAACTTCCCGATTACAATCTTTTGAGTGCTATGAATTTGAGATTACATGCCTACATTCTGTGAGATCACTCTTATTTATTGGTTTTTCTCTTTCTATTTTCCTCTAACCGAATGATGTTGACACTTTATCTCTCATTGGTTCATAACCGTTCTTCATTCTCCTTGTGGGCCCCATTTTGTTATACGGTTTAAACCTTCTGTACGAATACACGTATAGGAATATTATCATACGTCGTCATAAAGTAAGAAAGAATGACAAATCCAAACCAAGTTTTGGGTCTAGTACGTGAGCAGGGGAATGTGTCACTTTAATGCCCAAAGTTGTAAGACCCAAACCCCGGCATCCTACAATTGGTTCTCATAACGGGTCAATCTCATATAAAACACATTTATTATTAACTCAATTACAGCAGAAGTCTTTCTAAATTCTTTTGTTGTTATTTAATGATACTAAATTACCTTACGAATGCCTACACACCAATCCGAGTAACACCGCTCCCAAACCAAGATACGTCAACGCTACGCTTACCTGCAAAACAATCTAATGTACACACAAAGTCAGCTACGTTGAGTGAGTTCTAATAGTTTAATTTGAACATAAACCATCACATCACATTTATTAGTTTATTCCACTCAGGACCCTCCGGTGCTTATAAAATAGTTTCACGATTCATTAACGAATAGTTAACCCCCTGTTATCCCACGGCATCCCATAATCATTCATCACCCGAGACTCAGCCCGTACTTCCAATAATAAAAATAATAATAATTTTATCACCTTGTTAACATAGACTTAACTTACCATACTAAAAACTCATACCCAAGTACAATAATTAACCCGACACTTGTTTAACACAACAAACTCTAGACATTAACACATCCGGCCTTAACCAAGGCTCTCACAATTAACCGACACGACAATTATACACGTCACGTCACAATCCTGACACATCGGTCAATCTAACTCTACACACCACAACAATATCATCTACATGTCATACTAACATTATCACATTAATATCATCACATGCATAATCAACATAACTCAATGTTTGCATGCACTATTACATATCTATAAATACCCACGTAACACACATACCTCATCATTGCACCCTCGTCAGGGCGTTTCGACACACCCCGAGCTCAGCATTAACCTGTTAAATATACGTCACCGTTGGTGATTTCCCGAAGGACCTCATCCTTCACAATCTCATTTGTTGTGCCATAATGACACGTTGCAAACATACAACGACGAACACCCAACACAAACAACATATTAGCAATTACATGACTCATTAACTATACTTGCGCCTCACGCCAAAACCTAGTACAACATATTTCTCACACAATATATCATAAATATTTAATGTACGACACGACTCTTTCCATGCGGCCCTTAACACGACACGCATTAATAACCCATACTCTTAACTCACACATTTCCATGATCCCACCATATAGACCCTACGATCACTTAACAATTATTTTGTATTCAAAACGCATAACACATTTAATAGAGTAAACCTTATTTCACAAGTGTGTACGATAGCCCGAAAACGTTAAAATCATTTAAAGAGGGGGGGGGGATTAGAAATTCACTGCATACCCGCAAACGCGTAGTCGAGGCGAACCTGTCGCCAAATGAATTACCCGGATCAACCCTATTAACGCAATAACACTATCCCATCTACTCCGGACCAGCAGCTACAAGCTCGGTCTAAATCGCCCCAAACCATATAACTGACGCGCTCGTTCGCGTACAAAAATCCCTAAATTAACGTTACCGAAAAACGTTCCCGAATTTCGTCCCTGACATTTTTCTCACATCCCAAAATAGTCCTCAACAATGAATATAAAGTTCTATGGGGTCATACCTTTGCGTACAAGCTGTTCAAAGCAGTTTTGTACGAAACTGCTGAGCACCACACGAGAAGAAAATTTGTTTAGCTTATATCTCGACCACACAGGCTCCGTTTCGCGCGATTCACCTATCCACGCGTTCGTCTCAACATGCCCGACCTCAGTATATTATTGGCGTCGGCCGTTGCTGCCACCACTGCTTCCAGAACGCAGACTCGTCTTTCAGCACGTTCGGTTTTGCGTGTCAATATACGAGTAGCTTAAAACCGATCCAAATGGACTCCGTTTTAGGCGAACTATATTTCCACGCGTCCCTATCGCCGAATCCTTTCAGACAAACCAGACTCCGTTGCCGGAAACCGCCGCCGGAAAACGAAACAGTGGCCGGATTCGTCCATTTTCACGCGTCTGTCTTCACGCTGCTTGAAACCCTATCAAACGAACTCGGAATTGGATAGATAATATATCCACGCGACCGTGTCGCCAAAGATTATCAGCCCCATACCATCTCCGCCACCTGCCGCAGCCAAAGCCACCGCCGGAGACACAAACAGTGACCGGAAATCCTTGCCGGATTTCCGTTTTCGCTCGTTTCCTTCACCAATCGTTTCCATGTCGCCTCGTATTGGCCATAACACTTCAATTAAGCAACATTAACATAAAAACCATCCAAAACCGAATATAATGAGGAAAAGGATATTACCTCGTCGTGTTTCGAAGCTTCCCGGTCGTAAACCATCGCGCCGCCGCCTACACGTGCTTCGCCCGATCACCCTCGTCGCCGACTTCTCGCTTTTCCCCCTTGCGGCTGTCGTCGCGCACACCTAGCCAAAATGGTCTAGGGTTTGCGCCTAGAGTGGTTTAAATACCACTCGCGAGTTACGCTTCGGGTCCTCCTAGTTCCAATTCGCATGATTTGATCCCGAACTCTCTTTTAATAACTAACCCTGTTAGTTAAAGTCGTTATAACACCTCATGCGTGACAAATCTTACCTCTCATTTTAATTAATACTAGTTCGGGTCGTCCACTAACCCGAACCACTAGTTCACGGATTTTCGGGATGTTACAAAAGTTGACTGAATCGAACTACACCACGTGGTCGATTCTAATGGAGCAGATCTTGAGGGTTTATGGTCTTTGGGAGGTGGTAATTGTAGCAGTAGGTACACAAGTGGAAGAAAAGAAGGTGGCTACGACAAAAGCAATGATTTTTCAGATATTACGGGAAGATATCTTGATGTAGGTGGCTCGGTACCAAACCGCAAAGGAGGTGTGGGATTCGATTAAGATCCTACATCTAGAATCAGATATGGTTCAAAAGGCACGCTTGCAGACTTTGAGGGCTGAACTAGAAGCTATGAAGATGAAGAAGAGTGAGACGGTAGATATGTTTGCATGAAATTTAAGTGGGATAAGAGCCAAGTTTAGATCTCTAGGTTATGTTCTGAAGGAAAAGGTGATAGTGAAGAAGCTGCTGATTTCAGCACCAAGGAAGTTCTTACCGTTCATAGCCTCAGTAGAATAGTATTCTGACATCGATAAGATGTTTTTTGAACATGCAGTAGGTAGAATGAAAGCATTTAAAGAAAGCTTAAGATTTTTGATGAACATGAAGATAATTATCAGAGTAAATTGCTTCTGACAGGTGCAAGTAGTCGTGAAGGAAATCAGGGTTGTGGTGGTGGTTTTGGATGGGGTCGTGGATCTAGAGATAAGAATAACTTGAAGTGTTTTGAATGTGGCAAACATGGTTACTTATGGATATGAGTGTGCTAAGAGCATTCCCAGTCGGTTCCTTATATTCATTTTCCTTATCCTTATAATTACACTAAAAATCACTATTTTTTCTATCTTTTCTCTCTCCTTTTCAATTAAATAATACTTTTTTCTACCTTTATCTTTATAATTACACTAAAAACCACTACATTTATCCTTATATATACAAAAAATTTATACCTTTTCTCTTTTCTCCACTCACAACCACTTTAAACCACTCCTTAAAATATACAAACTCACTCATAAACTTATATCAAACCGGCTGTGAATGCTCTAAGTGGAATGACAAGATTCAAGATAACGACAAAGAAGCTAACCTCACTCAAGAGGTTAGTCAAAAGAGGATGCGGATAATGTGATTAAAATTGTGAACTTAACCATTAAAGGGGTGAATGAAGAAGTTAATGATTATGTTCACATACGAAAATTAAGGGGTGTTTTTGAAAGCTTTTGAAATTAAAACGGGTTAGTATGGAAATTTGGTTTTGAATTGGAATGTGTTTCAAATGGTTGGCCGAATGCTTCTGTTTGAAGTGAAATTGGATCGTGACTTCTTTTAGATAATTTAGGGGTCTTGGTTTGTTTAAATTAATTAAATAAGTTTGGATTAGTTTGAATATTTATGTTTATCTAGAAAGTTAAATTGTTTTGCAAGTTTAAGCTATTTGAGTACTAGTATGTACGGATTTTGTTTAGTTTAAATAGAATGTTTTAGGGTTATTCATTTAGCACGAAAGTTACAGTTTAATAAAGGTTTTATGCATCAAAGTTCTTTGTTTTGGGTTTTATTTCTTGTTCTTGGGTTGGGGCTAACAGAGACATGTTCAATACAGAATCAATTTTAAGTAGAGAACTACATAAACATTTATACATAGAATTGGCTGAATATACCTGGAGAGAGAAAGAGAGAGACGGTTATGTGATTACATAACCATCTTATGTATCACATTCAAAGCAATAGATACATATTTTTATGCAATTCTCGTGGTTATCTACTTCAAATTAGCTATATTTTGAACGACATTTGTTCTTTTTTTATTTTGGCAGTTTATAAAGTATATAAGAAAACAAGTGCTTTAATCTAAAATGGTAGGGGATAATCACCAAAATAGACACCCGGCTAAATGGGTGTCGGCCAAGCCGTCAATAACAAAGACTTTAGCCGGCAAACAATAAAGGCTTAGCCGGCATCGCCGACTAAATATCTATTTTGGTAAAGTTGACCTAGTCAATGTCTATTTTGGTAATTATCCCAAAACAGCAGTTCAGGAGGAATTCACCAACTTCTGTTACATGTCATAGGCACATGACAAACCACTGTAACCTCACATTTCTCGATTTGATACATCATGTCCTTTTATATGCAATTTTAAACGAAAAAAAATATATATTAGTTACCAGATGGTTAAGTACGTCAACAAATGGATTCTATCAACATAAAAGTTGAACCCAATTGACTAATAATGAAATTGAAGGAATATATAACATGGTTTTAACTTTTAAAATAAGAGTATAGTAACTGAATGTCATTTCGCAATCAATTTTGAACGATAATTACAGATATGTCCGTCGCTAAAAGCCATCTGATTTATCACATCAAAATGTGATGATTATCGTATGCCTCAAATTAGCGTTGTAAACGATTCAAATTCTTATCGAGTCATTCAAGTCAAAACTACATCAAGCATGGTTTCTTACAAATATTTCCAAGTTATTCAAGCTCGAGTTAGACTTGCATCATGAAGACTTGTCAAACTAACGAATAGAGTTCAACTCAGACCACGCGGTCGAGCTTGGTTCGGCTCATTAGTAATGACTCTTTAAACAAACATTTTTCGGTACAAGATGATGAGGACAAGATAGTTGTATAAACAAACAACAAGATAGTTGGTTCTGAGTTCAAACTCAAACTTGCATCAAAGACTTGTTGGTGGTGTTGTGTTGGGGGGGGGGGGGGGGTTCTCGCGCTATAACTTGCAGCTTAAAGTAGGATAACCAACCCAACACTTAACCACATGCGGTCCATCACACCCCTGGCTTACCCCTCATTTAGCTTCTCCATCTGTACCTGGTGACAAAGGATCAGACCTCCTTCTCTTGGGCTCATTGTCTCCCAAATGAAGTGCAAACCCGAGATCCTCATCTGTCCCGCTTTTCAAAGCGCTTAGATTCTCAGAAACCGCCCTACTCCGCCTCTCATTTCTATGGAACAGTGAGTGTTCATTGAAACTTGGAATGAACTGATGCTCGATACTCGGGCCCACATTAGGCCCGTCTTCTGCGTTTTCGGTAGGAGACAAATTGATATCAGGACCACCACCGGATGCTCCGTCTTCTAAAGGTATATGTTGTTGGATGTGAAGCCCTAATGGTTCTGCATTGTCTTTAGGTAGCACTATTTCTGGTGGTGAGGAATCCCCGCCTGTTGAACCAACCACTGTTGCTGATACAGCTCTTTGTTCTTGAACCGCTCCTGCCCCATATATAAAAATCTCACAAATTAATACAAATATATAAAAAAGCCCAACTTTAAAAGATAATAACTTCCAAACCTTTTAGGGCATCACTAGTTGTAATAAGATCAAGCTCAAGAAGATTAAGTAGGCGACCAAGGTCAACACCACTCGTCCAGTTTTCCGGTGGTTGACCGACTTTAAGTTTAAGTCGACCCCGATTTGCGGTCCCGCCCCATATTATCCCAATCGGTCTCGGTTTCTCCTCCTCTTCACCTTTTAAGATAATGAGGCTTCCACTATCGCCTTCAAGGTCAAACGTTTGTTGGTTTTCTCCAACAACAAGAAAATCAGTGAAAAAGCAAATGCCCTTTTCATCATTATATTCAAGGGCGTAAGCCAGGACCGTTCCTTTAGTCAACCCTGAGCTTCTTCCAACTTTCATCACTTTCTTGCCAATAAGAGTATTGATAGAAGATTGCAAATTTATTATATTGACATCACCAATTTCTCCAACATCTTTCACAGATGTAGTTACAGTGGACATGTCGAAATCATCACTGAACGGGATGAATGCCCCGTCTGCTCTCACAAATGTCTCTGCGTGTCAACCAGATTTCAAATTTTAATCACAGAAATTATCATTTCATTTGATTCAAACCACATTTTAGAAACTAAACCTGCTGATGCTTCTTAGACCACCCACAATGCAAGCCCATGAGTGCTGCCCGTGGCTGATGTGGCCTGGCCCTACACAAGGGCTGCATTGGAGCTCTCTCGCGGATGGAGTATGGCCCTTGTACAAGGGTGGTAGGTAACGGATGGAATGGGTGGGACCCAAGTAATTTTTTTTATTTTATTTTTTGTTTCAATTTGATTTGTACACCACATTTATTTTTAATTTTAAATGTAGTAATAGGATAAAATAACAAATATATATAATGTTTTTATTTTAAAAACGTTAATTTATTTAATTTTTTAAAATACTTTAATTTATATAAATTATTTTACTAACAAAGTATTTGTTTTCTATACTAATTTATATAAATTAACTTGAATTGGTATAAAAAACATATTGATTATGAAATATAAATGTAAAAAGTAGCAATGATGTGGAAAAGTAAGGATTTTTAAGTATGTTTGTAGAGTTGGAGAGAAGATGTGTGTTCAGTGTTGTAAAAATCGCTAGGCGCTAGTCGGGCGGTGGGTTAGGGCCTAGGCCTAGGCGGGCGGGATTAATCGGATTGGAATTTTTATATGTAATTTTCAGTTTTTTATATATATACACATTTTTATATGTAATTTTTATAAAAATGTTCATTTTTAAACCACACCAAAGGTTTTCGCCGAAAATTTCAGGTTTTCGCCGGAATCTGGCCGCCTAGGCGCGATTTGGACCGTCTAGCGATTTTTGGACCGACTATGTCAAAATTCCTCCTTAGCCGAGCGCCTAGCGATTAATCGGCGCCTAGGCGCGATTTTTACAACACTGTGTGTTTTTGAAAAATGAATGGAAATCTGTTGTGGCAGCTAAATAAGCGCGTTTGCGAGTGTTTTTGAGGTTTGCATGGTGGATGGTCTTCCATTTCAACAACCTCAAAAGTTATTAAGCATAGGATGACAATGTTTATAAAAGCCAAACCTGGGTTAATGCCAGCAAAGATGCCATACCAAAGGTCATCTGTGATAAATGAAGTAGCTCTCTCCACTGCACCAAGATAAATCCCAGGTCCAAGCGATGGTGGTAAAGGATGAAACATCTTTTGATTTGGATAATCCAAATTAACAGCCACATGGCGGTTTGTAAGAAAACCAACTTGTCGGTTGCCTGTTTGGCTTCTCACAATAGCACCCAACGTTCCGTATGTCTCTTGACTTGCTACCTAACATACATAAAATGTGGCTTATTTATACAAGTTGATTATTCAACTTTTTTAATTATCAGATGTCTTTCAGAAAGAAAAAAAAAAGCAACTTATTACCTATCATATATACAATAAACCACCATTATTTAACCAGTCATTTTCATATAAAGTTAACTACTTGGTCAATAATTTCAACATAAAGACATAAATAACAGTGGTTGATGATGCAACTTTAAATCACATCCAATAAGTAAAGATCGCATAGCATCTAATAATACCTGAGAACCTGAACCGATACATGAACCACTTCCACGAAGATCATCCACAATCTCAGTGTACAACTGTTCCTTGCTTGTCGGTTCAGGTGCACCAAAGTATGAAAATTCCACAACATCCACATCACACCACACACTCCCTGGTCCCTGTTGGGTTACAAAGCGATCCACCAACAGAAAATGAACATTTGAGTAATCATAACAATGCATAATCAATGCAATATGATGCATAACATTTGAATAATTATTATTTATTAATTATCTGATAATTATTTTATTTATATATTTTTTTAATTATTTTTAAATATATTTACAAGTATAACTTTCATATGTTACATGATATATATTTTTTAATTTATTTTATCATAATTTTATATATAATAATATTTATTATAAATATATTTTTAATATATTAAATAAAAGCTATATAAATGAATGGCTCATTTAGGCTCGCACGCTTGCTTGAGCTCGATATGTGAAGTTGGGGCTCGAGCTCGTTTATTAAATCAGCCCCAATGAAAGCTCAAGCTCGTTTAAGCGTGGCTCGATTCGAGTTTTTAGTGAGCCGATCTCGAGTAGCTCACGAGCGGTTCGGCTCGTTTACACTCCTACTTTCTTACCTCCAAAATAGTGGGTAGGCACTGAATGGGACTAAGCCATTGTTTGTGAACTTTACGCGATACAAACACTAGGATTGAAGGTATATCCGTCAACACACCCCTACGAATCCTAAACCCAATTGCAGTACCAAGACTGTAACAACGCAAGATCTTACTGTGAGACGCGCGTATAGTCATTAGCTCAAGCAAAGTGGTTGCTTGGTGCCCTTTAGGCAACTTGCCTATAGATTCAGGCAAAACACCCTTTTGTAGGTTAACAAAATAGTTTGTTCTTTCTTCAGCAGCATCGCTTAGTCGGCTGGAAGTAGGCCATGAAAAGTAAGCAGCGTTACTCTCCGAGTGCTGTCCACCCGAAGCATAAGGTTGAAGTGTTGGTTGATTAAATGATGGCAGATTACCCTGACTGTAACAAGTCTTCTCCAAATCCAATGCCGACTCTTCAGATGGCGTCGATCCAGAAGAACGAACCCTCATGTTTACTCGCGTTGGATTCGGATCCATACGAGCTTAACCAATTAACCAGCCCTGGATTACTTGAAATTAGTTACTTAGTTCTCAAGCTGTATCAAAAGGGTTTGAATTTTGATAAACACACATACTGACATGAATTATTGATAATATTTTCAGTGAGGCGTTTATACAAACACCTTTGGGCAGTCATAACCCTAACCAATTTTGGCTTTTCAATTACCTAAATCATAGCAAAAATAAAAACTTGAAGCATATATGACATAATTATACAAATCAAATAACCAGAATAACAGAATTAACAGGCAAAACCCTAGAAAAATGAAAGATCAAACAAGAACAAGCTGTATAATCAACTAAATTAGGACTTACTGATTGGGAAAGAGGGTTATGGTGCTTCAATTGTTAAGAATATTATGAAGATTTGATGACTATACATACATGATAATATATAATACGGAAATAAGGTCAGAGTTTGTAAAGGTTAATAAACCTGGAGTGGAGTGGGAGTGCTGGGTTGATCTGGTGCGGGGGTACCATGATAACAACGGTGTGGTTCCTGTGATTGTGAATTATGATTGGGCCTGGCTTTTGAGTTTTTTGAATATTGATATCGAAGGTTACTTTATTGAGCATTGGGACAAGTGGAGCGGAGCGGAGCGGAGCTGAGCTGTGCTGTGCGCGTATCAAATAAATCAATCCGCTAAAGCATAACTGCAATTCCCATTTGTCAGACTTTAAATTTAATTTTTACTTTATTTTTGCTAGCAAAATTTATATAGATCTATAGTAAAATATTAAAAAAAAGGAAAATTATAAAGTGGTTCGAGTTGAAATTAGTTGTCTTAAAAAAAAAAGTACCAAAATCTGCTATATTTTTTTCCACAGCGACGGTTGTCTAGGGCTGTAAACGAACTGAACGTTCAACGAACAGTTCATGAACCGTTCGACGGGAAGTTCGTTTACGTTCGTTCGTTTAACAAATGAACGAACATGTACAAGAATTTCCGTTCGGTTAACTAAATGAACGAACATGAACAGATGTCTCGTTCGTTCAATTGTGTTCGTGAACGTTCGGTAAGCTGTTCGTAAACGTTCGTTCATTTATGTTTGTTCATTTTCGTTTCTTTAAGATGTTCATTAAGATTTTTGTATATTTATGTTTTATTTTATCTAAACATTTTATATTCTTTAATTTTTAAATTTTTTTATTACCCTAACAATTAATTAAGTAAAGTAGGAAACAATATTCTCATTTATGCGTCATTTCTCTATCCGCTATTACTCGATTAGGGCTTCTAAGTTCTCAATTCTAAATAATGTAAGCTTCCCTCAATCCTAAATCATGTAAGCATTAGGGTTGACATCAAAATTCCTAAACTTCGCTTCGTCCGGTAACGTTCGTGAACAAACCCATTTCCTTAATGAACGAACATGAACATGAAATTTCGTTCGATTAGTGTTCGTGAACAAGTCCAATGCTTAACGAACAAACACGAACAAGGCTTCGTTCGGTTCGGTTCATACGTTTACAGCCCTAGTTGTCGATGACCGTGGCGTCATGGTGGTGCAAGAGGCGGTGAGTGGTGGTGGTTGTGTTAGTGGTAATCTTAAGTGATTTTCTCGCTAAGCATGTCATTGGCCTGTTGTTACCCATTTGAATCCATTCTAAATTTTTTCATAGTTTTTAGGCGACCCTATCTTAACCCAAAATGTGTTAAGGTGTTACCTATTTCAAACCGTTCTATATTATGGTGTTGCCCAATTCAACCCAAAATAAAAAAAATTTATTCTAATCTGAACTGGTTTTGACTTTTTTTGACTCGATTCAAACCGGTTTAAAACCGATCCAGTTTGCCCCAAAATATGCAGTTTGGTTTGTCTAAATTTGAACATTTCAAATCATCAACCTATTTATATTTAAATTAAAATTTTAGAAATATATAATTCATTAGTTTAAAACATCAATCCAATTACAACTTTATTACAACCTATCAAACTCCTTACGGTTATCACTTACAACCTAATTACAACTCATTTATAACTCCAAGTCGTTTAGATAAACGGGTTACACTAGTCCATATTCTAATTATTTAATTATGAGTGTATTCCGGTTAAAGTTGAGCACTAAATTTGATTAGAACCTTCTATGTCTGATATCATAACTATCATAACTGTAACAACTAACTCGAATATGCTTACATGTCACTATAATGGTAATCAAATCCAAAACATAATTTAACTTGTCAGTTCCCTCAAATTTATTGTCACTATGAAACCTATGGATCAACTTCATCTTTCTCAAATTTAACCCGCCTATCTGAACACGATTAACTCCTTTAAAATATATTGTTATAAAGAGAGAAAAATGCATTTAGAATATATAACTTTCTAGTATATAAAAAGTATTATAGGTTTCATAGTTATTATAAATATGCATAACTAAAATAATTAATAACCATCACAAACTTATCATTTAACATGATAAAGATGTGACAGGATTTAAAAAAAACTCTTACTTTAATGATCAACTAGTTTAGATCCCGTGTCTACACACGGGTGAAAACTGAAAAATATCAATATATAAATTTTTAAAAATTTTATATATATATTTTACAAGTGTAAAAATATATTACATATACTAAGGATAGAAACAAATTCAAAATATGTAAAAATTAATATATAATTGGGTTTCGAAAATACGTTAATTACTATTTAATGTAATTTAACTTTCATTTACTATTTGATTGAAATAAAAGTTATATAATTAAATTTTAAAGTTCCTTATAATAATGGATAATTTAAAATAAATGTTTTAATTAGTATAATTAGTATTTTCTTTAAATATATATTATTATTAAAAGGTAGAAGTGCATTAAATAAGAGAGATATGCGAGAAAAAAATGGTGAGAATGAATACGGAGACGACACGTGACAGTAAAAACTTTTATTTATTATATAGTATAGATTTATAATATCATTATTATTTAATATTATTTAATAAGATAGATACTCATTTATTAGGAGAGAGGGGCGGGAAAATCAATGTGAGAAGGCATGAGAAAGTGACAAGTGTCCACATTAAACCTTTATTTATTAGTATAGATTAGGCAAATTAAATGTTAATTATATTCCTCTTCAATAAAATCTTATTAGATCTTTCACATTTATGACCAAAGAAGTGGGACATTAGAAAAAAATGAATAAACATTTGGTGACCAAAAGCTTGGTAGGGCCGAGCATAGGCAGAAAACCGGGTCGACCGAAGTTTAAGATATGTTGAGACGACAACTGGACAGTCCAGTCTCAATCGAGTTCGGTTCGGGTCAATTATTAGTTTGGACCAGTTGTTAAATCTCAATGTTTTCATGATTTGTATTTTATTTGTTTCTGAACCCAAATATTGTGCCGAAAAAGATGGTTTATTAGTAAATGGATCGATTGTGAAGATTGAATCTTTCATGTTTAAACTTTAACAAGAAGATACTTGCGAAGTTACCTAGTCATAAAGATTAATTACTATTATTAGTAACTTTTATTTGGTTGAGTATACACTTTTGCTTGTGTATAGCATGCCATTAAAAAACATTAATTCAATATAATCCTTTACAATACTTTAATTTATGTAAATTATTGTATTAATAAAAACATTTTTTATCATAATAACTTAATTGAACTTTTAAAAATAGTTTAATTTTTATTTATTATAATTAATAAAATAGTAAAAGGTGGTAATGATGTATAAATAGAATGATGTTTGTGAAAAATGATGGATTGGTACGTCTCATAGTTGGCACAAACAACATAAACATAGTTATTAAACCTTAAATAAACATTAACAGCAGAAGTCTATTACATTTCAAAGTCAATTAAAACTTTTAATTTAACATTGTTCAACATTCATAACATTAAAAACTATTGAGTTGTCAGTCTTGATCAGCAGCCATCCATTCTTACTTACTCAACTTCAAACATGTTTATTTTCTTTGTTACTTGATGTGCATACTAAAATAGTCAGCTAATATTGATAATTAAAGTTTTTAAAACATTTAATAAGTAACATTTCTTTTTCATGTTATTCATAATAAACTACTTTAATGAAAACATACGTTAAACATATTTTACAATACTAAGTAAATATATTACAATGCAACATGTAAAATATTACATGGCCCTTCCTTCGCATTGTTACTTATTTCATACATTCGCTTTCGTTCATTAAGTACACAAAGGACACTTTCGTTAACTACACCCCACAAGGAACACATTAATTACGGTCCGCAAGTGACATTTTACATTATTGCCCACGAAAGACACTTTACATTATATCCACAAAGGATCACTTTCTTTTGATGAGAGTCCCTAAGGCTCTACGTCCAAAGGCCAAACTCATCGGACTTCCACGAAGGACATTATTTCTTTGGTGACCGTCATCATCGAGATAACCGTCGTTACCTCTCATTAACCAGTTGCAACATCCCAATTTATATCAATGTTTTAAAACCGGATGACGTCATAAATATATAAAAACTAAAACTATGAAAGATTGATAATTAGAGCTTGATCCTTGGCCACATACAAGAAAATATGTGAGAGTGGATGAGAGAAAAGGTAGAGAGGTCAATGACTTTCTAAGATAAAATATGATGGTTTTTTAACGACAAACTTTAGGCAGGCTGATACAAAGGTTCCCATGACTAGGGCTGTAAACGAGCCGAGCCGAGCCAGGCTTGGGTCAAGCTCGAGCTCGAATTTAAACGAGCCAGCTCGGCTCGGCTCGATTTTTCTTTCGAAATGAAAAGTTGAGCTCGAGCTCGGCTTGTAAAAAGCTTGAGCCAGCTCGTTTTTTTAATAGATGGAAGGGAAAATATATATAAAAAAAAAAACAATCATAACCCAAAACTTATAAAGTAGAGAGTAAATACAACGGTAAATAAAGTAAAATGTTAGTTCAAAACTTAGAATACTTGAAAACAAATGAACTTAAAAAATCAAAACATCTTACTTCAAATATAACACATATAACACACACACACACACATATATATATATATGTGTATAAATATTAGTTATTTAGACGAGCCATGAGCCGAGCCAACCCTAGCTCAAGCTCGGCTCGATTACAATTCGAGCCAACTCGGCTCGACTATTGTACAACCGAGCTTTTTTCAAGCCGAGCTTTTTCCTAGCTTTTTTCAAGCGATTTTCAAGCTAGTCACGAGTCGCAAGCTTTTTGAACAGTCCTACCCATGACCTCCTCCCATAGCTCATACTCTATGAAAGTGAAATAAAGGTTTCGGGAAAGAAACTTTTAAGGAACATTTACTAAACTCTGTCTCCGGTAAATAACACACATTACAAAACTTTGACTCTTCAAGTGTCAGATACATAAATAATACATACAAAATAAAAAAAATAAATATAAGATACTATATAACAAATAACAAATAAAAAGTTACATGTGCATGTCACACATTGAGGGTTGTTGTATTATTTTATTTATTTTGTTAATATAAATTTACCAACAAATTAAAATAAAAACTTTCAAGATCAAATATTAATCCAAACACCATGAACTATTTAAGTATACACAAACACCAACCAAATAAAGTTATGAATCAAATTAGTATAATAACGGATTCACAATTAAACCTAATCACCTAAATCTAAAAAAAAATATAAACCAGATTTCATACAAATAGAGGAATTAACGAGTTAATCAACACAATATAGATCTGCTAACTCGGCCCAAGAATCGGAACTCAGACTCAAATCGGAACTCTCAACCATCCACAACAGATGATCAAATAGCACAACTTCACAATTAACAACCGATACGCCATCGCCGCCGGTCGATTTTCCGATCAGAGCATTCACGAGCGGATGACTTAAATACTTGGAATCAATCACGTACCGTTTCCTCGTGCTTCCGACGAAAACGGTTTCCTGAAGTTGTATATCGCCGCCGTAGTTATCATCGACGGCGATATCCTTCCACATTATTCCTCCGGTGTCTGCTTGAGGTTCGCCAGCGGTACTGGATTTGGATCTCCGATTGGCGGAAGAGGAGGTTCCGACGAGTTGCCGTGATAGCGTCTTGCATTTTCGTAGCATGAGATTGATTTTCTTCATGATTGGAAGAATGTTTGTTGCGGGAAATTAGGTTTAGATATCGATATGAATGATATGATATATGAGTTTGTATATGTGTATATATACTCACGTGGAGAGGAAGGGTGGTGAATGGAAATGTTAATAAAGAGGTGGGTGTGATGTGGATGTTTGAAGAAGATGAGGGGTCTCAATTGTTAATTAATCTAATTTTTTGAGATATATATAATTTTGATTAAACTGTCATTTTTTTCATATGGTTTGATTATTTTTGACACGTTTATCCGAAAGATGTTTTTTTACATATCCTTATGTTATCCAAAACTTGTCATTTTCATCTAATTGTTTAACTTTATTCATTTTTTAACGTTAAATTAGTGGTATTTGTGTCTATTTATATATTTGTGTCTTTTTTAATGTTAAATGATGAAAATAATTAAGGGTTTAAAAGTTAATAAAATAAACAAATATATAAAAAGACAAATACTCCTCATTTAACCTTAAAAAATAGATGAGTTAACCAATCGAATGAAAATGACAAGTTTTAAAAAGTATGAACCAATCGAATGAAAATGACAAGTTTTAAAAAGTATGAGTTTACATAGGAGAAAAATAAATCTGTTGAATGAAAATAGCAAAAATAACGAAACCACATGTATGATATCTACTCCAAAATTTTCCTAATCCAAGAAAATTTCGATTATTAATAATCTAAAAATATTTTTTATTTAAAATCTTATAAATACCGATCAAAATTTATTAAATAAACTATTTTAGTTAGTGTTAGATATGATTGTAGTTTATCGTATAGATAAGATTTGTTAATTGTTGTTATAACTATCAAAATCTTAACTAAAACTTATCATTAGATTGGATTTCTTTTATAACTATTGTTTTATTCTATTAGATAATATATATATACTGTATAATAAATAAAGGTTTTTTTTATACCACATGTTGTCTTTATATTCACTCTTATCATTTTTTTCTCGTCTTTCTATCTTATTAAATTTACCTCTATATTTTAATAATAATAATATATATCTTAAAAAAAAATACTAATTATACTAATAAAACACATTTATTATAAATTATCTCTTATTATAAGAAAATTTGAATTCTAATTATATAAATTTTATTTTCAATCAAAGAGTAAATAAAAGTCAAATTATACTAAATAGTAATTAACGTATTTTCAAAACCAAATAGAGCATTCACATCACGATGTCTATCTTAATCTTCATCTTTTATAATTTAGAGTTTTCTTCTATTTTGAACTTGTATCAGGATCTCTATCTCCATCTATATATTTAAATTTTATAGTTTAGTAATAGGGATTATCTAATATAGAGATCCATTTTCATAAATTTCTATATTTTTGTGAGTATTTAGGAAAGAAAAAATATATTAAAATAAGTGTTTGTGAGTCAGATAGGAATAGAGAATGAGATGTGGGAGATTAAAAGAAATTTAAAGATAAATTTAAAAAATGTGATATTTAGTTAAATTATAGAGACGGAGATGAAGAATCTGATATGAATGCTCTTATATATTAATTTTTATATATTTTGAATTTTGTTTTTTTATCCTTAGTAGTATATATAATACATTTTTACACATATAAAATATATATACATAAAGATTTAAAATTTTATGCATTGATATTTTTCATCCCGTGTACAAACACGGGTTCTAAGCTAGTTGATTAATAATTCATAGTATCTTATTTGGTATATGTTAATATTTATTACATATTTATATATTAAGAAATAGCACTAACCTAATAATCTATAACACACTATATGGGTTTCTCTCTTTTGAAAGCTTCAAAGTATTATGAACTAGATATCTTCATCTAAACACTATACAAGGGTGGCAGAAAACACTAATGGGAAATTGAAACATGAAACATATATAACAGGAAATGGGACAAATATTCGGGTGCGAGATTAAATATAAAAAAATTAACAGACTTGGAACCAGTATAGTATTAAGTGACACCGGTCTTATTTAAAAAACTAATCTCACATCCAATTATCCACATTATCAAGTATATTAATATACCATATGTCTTAGAAGTATAATAAACACTAAATTTTATATAATATTGTTAGAACTCTTGTGTGATATATGTGGATGCATGTTCAAAATATAATACAATGAAACCTGGAGTAAAATGTTCGAATATTAGTTAAAAGAGTAAATATAAATTTGTGTCAAATATCAGAATTTCTACTCTTGAAGGGCCATTATTGCCCTTTGACTTTATTTGGCTTTTAGGATATAGGATATTTGCATAACTTGGTGAATTTGGTTAAGTGTGTGTATATTTCATGAATTTAGGAGAAGAAACATAAATCCATCAAAAATTGAAGGCTTAAATTAATAAAATAAACCTATTTATATATTTGCTAATTGAAGGCTTAAATCCACTTTCTAGATTATCTAATCAAAGGATAAACAAAATTGTAATTTACCTTATTGCTTGATCTTTTTATAAGTAACCAATTTTTTGACTTGTGAATATAGTTTATCTTGTGTGAATAACATGTGAATTTTCATATATCTGGTAGCCTAAATATGAATTATGAAGGATTAGATTACTTGCAAGTGAAATTGTATTATGTTAAAAGCTCTTATTTCCATAAACACAGATCTAGAATTTCTTATTAGTTGTGATAAAAAAGAATGAGTCACTTTTTAAGGGTTAAATTAAAGTTAAGTAAAAAGAATTACATTAAATCGTAGTAAATTAAGCATGCATTCGTGTATGATAATGAGGTATGTAATATATTTGAAATAATTTACTACGTTTCGTGCTTAATTATATGTATATATACATTAATATAATTATTTTTTACTTATATCAACATCATGAAAAGATTTTATGTGATAACATAATAACTTATATTAGGCATTTAATTAAAAAGACAAAACGGTGAAAGTAATTAGTTAAGCAATCTGTAGTGGTTTCATGTCTAAGTGATTCACGTCTCGCCACGTCATTGCCACATCAGCACTGGGGCAATCACTGTCCAAAATTACTAAAGTGCGTATGGTTTCATGCCACGCATTAACGAGTGATTTTTTTTTATCCCGTTTTGTTAATTTTTATAAACAATTGATACTTATCTTTTAAAAGAATTATTTATTAGTTGATATGTTGATCCAAACACGTTAAAAACGTAACGAAAAATATATTTTTTAAAACAACTCCGTTTTCGTTAAAATTTATACCTAGATGTTCAGAAAAATAAAATAAACAAGCCCGTGTATTTCTTTTTTTAATAATTACCAAACATTAGTTATTTAAGAAAAAATAAATTAAATCAAAATGTAAATACTGAATAAAAAAATAGAAAAATATAATTATGAGGTGTTGGGGTATAATTGGTTACCCATAAATGAAGATGTGACCCTTGCACCGTGAATGCCTTCACGTCTCCATGGGCTCACGCCTGTTATTGCCATCGCAACGCAATGTTCATCGACGTGAAAGGCTTAGGTGGCACTTGCGCCCTCCCTTTCACACCCACTACACACTCTTAGTGCTTATTATATAGATTATAAAAACTAAAACTTATAGGTGGTATGTTTTTTTCTCATTATATTATATACCATACAATTTGTAAAGAGTAACATATACGATGAGGTGCATGATAAGAATTTTTTTTCTTCTTAACTTTTAGTTTCATCCTCTGGATTGTTTATAATATGTGTTTAACATATTTAATTTTTTTATGAATTTGATTTTTCTTTGATAACTTATGTTAGTTACCTTTTTATAAAAACCTGATACGAGGTTGTGTTAAAAAAACATTTTTGAAATTATGGTATAAATTTTGTTAAAAACGGAATTGTATTTGAGATAGGGTCTTCTTTTGGTATTGTGTCGGTAGCGTGATGGACGGAACCGATACCGACCGAACAACATCAATATCATTATTGTTATTATCGGAACCGGTACCGGTATTCGTTTTTATGGTTTTCGATCGATGTAACAGGTTTGTTTCTCTTCAAATATTATATTGTCTAAAATTCAGAATATACCGTTGCGACGAACTATTTTTTTTTTATCTATGTTTCTATGGAAACGTTTTCAAATCCGAACCACCGCAACACGTGAGGATAACCTACTTATTATAAACAAATAGTTATACTTTGTCCATATTAAATCAGAAGGATTTTATTTATAAAAGTATTTTTATATATCCATCTTGTAGCTATAACTAAATATCTCGTATTCTAATTATTCAAATAATAATAATTTCAAAAATTATAATATGTATAAATGTGAAATCTTCCTTCAATAAGATGTGACATCTCAAAATTAAAGTTACAACTAGTACATCATAAAGCTTTGAATGTTGATCGTAACCGGTAGACATTACCATGCATTACGACGATTAAAGTGACACGGTTAAACAAGTAAAGAGAATGTATGAAATTGCGGTGACTCAATTCTAAATATCAAAATATAGATAAAAATACACATCGCAACGATACATTCATGAATCAAGAAAAAATCATGTTGTCCTAAAAATGAGCATTAGAAAACACCAAAACGTATTTATAAAAAAAACACATTATTAACACCAATTGCTCACCACTTCACCCAAACACACAAAGTGATTAAAAGTGCATGTCAACTTTTGCATAAACACAACTACATCTACAACCCTACAAATCTATATCGACTATAACCTTTTGATTCATAACCAAATTCTCTGCTCGCAATCGAAAAATAACCATAGACGTAGATAATAAGTGATTCAGTAAACGAGGAGCGTCCTACAACCAAGAGGTTATGGGTTTAAACCTCGTCCAAAACAAAACAAAAAAATAATAAAAAATAATTGCCGTTAAAAAAAGTTATTTATGAGAGATATTTACAACTTATCATAAATCTCAACTTGGGACTCTAAAAGTTGAAAAACAAAACAATAATTAGTTTAGGCAGATGGGAAACTAACAACATAATTGTACCGACTTTGTGAGACATGAGAATACAAATAGATATTTATGTCTTATTTGTCCATTTATTTTATTTCCATAGTCTAAACAAATACCATATATATTTTAATCATTTCAACCAACCACAAAAGTATAATATAGAGATAATTTTATAATTAACTAGAAGTTAAATATTCGTGATACTTTTTATTTAACTAGATGTTAAATATGACCGGAAAAGAAAAAAAAACAATTGTTATGCCATTTTTTTTATTTAAATTTAGTTTCATCAATTTTTATAATCCAAATAAATTTTATATACTTTGTTATTTAAAACAAAATCTATTTAAGTTTATTCTCTTTTACTTTTATTATAGTTAATATATTTTAAAAAAGAGAAACTTTACAGAATCATAAACATGTTTCTCATATGTTTTATTTTAGTCACTTTAATTTTTTTGTTTCATGTAGTCACTCAAGTTTTTCATATGTTGCATTTTAGTCAATCAAGTTTCACGTGTAATTTCAATTTTATGTAATCACGAGGTTAACATGTTACTTTTTTGGATTTTGTATATATATGGTTAATATGTTGGTTTATTCTTTTTGGATTTTATTTTCACCATATTCATAAATAAAAATCTAAAAAAGTAACTCGTAACATGGTCATTATGAAAGATTGAAACATGTGAAACTTGAGTGATTAAAATGAGACAAAAAAAGTTTTAATGATTAAAATAGAATAGATGAGAAAGTTGGTGACTAAAATGAGATAAAAAAATTTAAGTGAATAAAATGAAACATATGAGAAACTTGATTACTATTATGTAAAGTTACTTTTTTTAAAAATAACACTTTTTTTAATATTAATACACTAATCATTACAAACTCACCTTGATACAAGAGCTTGTCTATCTCAGTTACAACACTACATTTATCATTAAAATGGTTGGTATAATAAATTCTTCGACTAAACCCATATAAAGGTGTGTCCAATTCATATATTTATGGACTCAATTACCCTCACCCTAGGCTCACACATTTTATGACTTCTAACCTTTATATAATAACAGTCTCACGTGTGTGCGTATCATGAATGTCTTTGTTTCATGTTGGTAATTTACTGTGATCATAGACATTTTAATTTAATTGGATTTACTAAGATTAGATGAGAAATTATAGTAAATCTTGATACGAGTTAGGGGGTTCGTTACAAGACAAATATAATTTCGGGCACCATGAAACCTCTAAGGGTCTGTTTGTTATGAGGTAATGGAATGGACGAGTGAATGGAATAGACGAGGTAATGGAATGGACAAAGGAATGAAATGGACCATGCCATTTCATTGTCTTGTTTGGTTACCATGAGTGAATGGAATAAATCATTACTTTATATTGTTTGGTAAGCTACAAAAGACGTAGGAATAAAATCGGTAGTGAGTGACGGCGGTGGTGGTGGGTGGCGACTGGTGATGGCGGCGGAGAAGGTGGGTGGTTGTGGCAGTGGCGGTGGTAGGAGGTGGTGGTGGTGGGTAGTGGAGGAGGCGACTGTGGTGGTGGTGGGAAGTGGCGGTGGGTGGTGGTGACGGTGGCGGTAGTGGGTGGTTTCGGTGGCGGTAGTGGGAGGTGGGGGTGGGTGGTGTCAGTGGTGGTGGGAGGTGGCGGTGGGTGGTGGGGGGGTGGTGGCGAGAGATGTCGGTGGGTGGTGGAGGTGGCGGCGGCAGTGTAGGTGGTAGTGGTGGTGGTGGAGGCGGTGGTGGGAGGTGGTGGTTGGTAAGAGGGTGTGGTGGTGATGAAGGGTGAAAAAGGGGATGGAATGAAAAAAAAACAAGGGGGGTGGATGAAATGAATTTGAGGGATTTAGAGGGAATGACATTCCTTGTGGAATGGGTGATTCCATTCCATTGTCCAAACAAACACCATATTTTTCATTCCCCGTAGTCGTCAATTTCATTCTACCTCTCATTTCTACATACCAAACGCTACCTAAGAGTCTAAGGGGTGGAGTCGGGGGGGTTCCAAGGGGCAACACAATGGGATCCAATTGTAGAGCCCCTAGCGGTGATGGCTTCGGATTTGTTTAACTGATGAAAATTTACATGAATTTCAATCTTTAAAAAGAACTAATAATCAGTAGCACTTTGCTACTGACCACAAGTGGCAACTAAACATCAATGACAACTTAATAAGCATTAGCAACTTGGTCAATAATGGTAATTGGCAAGAGTGGTAACTTGGTCATCAATAGTAACTGTTAATAAAGTTTCTATCGATGGGCTTTCCCACTAATATAATTACTTAACTGCCAACATTTATAACCGTTAACTGTCAACTAAAACGTTATGATGGTTCAATCCCTATACAAACGAATTCGTTTGATCTGTTCAAACAACAAAATTACAATTTTGATTTCACATAAAAGAAACTCTCATTCTTTGCATAATATTTTATGTCTTATCCAATTATTATTTCTATTAAAAGATGAAATACTTTAATCTGAAAGTGAATTCTTACACGATTTAGAAAGCTATATAGGTCTGATTAACACACGCTACCTATATTTCATCGAGGAACAAGTGACTTGATCGCCGTAGTTGTCTACTACAAACCGATTCCCAACTTCTTAAACCGATCATAACTGTAAACTTGGTAGGATCAATACCTAAATTTGCTTACAAGGTAGTAACATGAATCATAAAGGTCAAATTTTGAAAATAAAGAGGTTCAATTATTTTAGTTGCTAGTAGTATGGAATAGCAATAATCATAAATAAAAATGGGGATTTCTGCCACATCTCCGGGAAACAAGGGCTGCCACATAAATTGACCACCCAAAATAACTGCACTGATTGTACCACAAGAAACAGACAACACCCAACGCTTTCAATTTCCCCACATACATACAAAAGATACCAACTATATTTTGCTTCTCCAACTAAACTTTATGCTTTAACGAGAAATTGGGAGTCACCCATGTAACCTTTTCAGTCTAGACTCCCAACAACACAACTCACCAACCGCACTACTAACGGTGTTTATAAACCGTCTCCAAAACGAAACAAGTCAGATGGGTTTAGCCGGTCTAAAATGTATACATTTTGGTTTGACAGTTTACGGTTTAGAATTTGGAGCAGGCCGAGTAAACCGAACCACTTGTTTAACATTTTCTTATTCATTTTAGGAATGTGTGATTGTGTATGCATATTATATTCATAGGGGAAGGCTCCACTAAGAAGTGGGTCAAACGAACTCCGATTGAGCTCATTCCAGCGGCGTTGGAACCGTCTCATCGAACCCTAATTCGGACCCAAAAACCTAAACCCCTCTCCATCCGCACCCACAAAAACCTAAACCCCCCCCTCCAACCCCACCCCAAAAAACCTAAAACCTCCACCCCCCAAAAACCTAACCCTCCCCCCACCCCAAAACCTAAACCCACCCCCACTCACCCCCAAAAACCTAAAACCCCACCCCCACCCAAAAAAAAAAACCTAAACCATAAAATCTAAACTCTAAAAGCTAAACCATAAGGCTAAAACCCTATAATTCAAACGTAAAAGCTAAACCCTAAAAGCTAAGATGGTAGAGTTCGACGAGACGGTTCCAACGCCACTGAAATGAGCTCAATCGAAGTTCATTTCTTAGATTTTTTAGCCAAAAACTACTTCTTATTTGAACCTCCCCTATATTCATAAACCATTATTACCAATTTTAAAATAGAATAAAAAATAGGGTTTAGAAGAATAATAAAAAAAAAATTGGGTAAAAATAGCCAAGCCGTAAAAAAAGAACGGTAAATCCCACCTAACTAACCGGCCGGTTTTGGTTTTGTTTTTCAAATTCATGGTTGGAGGGCGGGTCTTGAAGCAACTGGTAAGGTTGATGCTTTGTGACCTTAAGGTGGTTCAAATCGTGGAAACAGCCTCCTTGACAGACTGTAGGGTAAAGCTACGTACATCAGATCACGAAGCGATCCGACCCCTCCCCAGTTCTTACGCAAATACGAGAGTTAAGTCAAGCACCGGGTATTCCTTTTATGATTAGTAGTTAGGCAACTATCTTCTCCCCCAAACAAATGCCAATTTCATGTACCAAAGGTCGGTATAAAAATGTTTGATAAAAGTAGTTACAGTAGAAAAATATAAAATCATACACGTAACAAATGCCAATTTCATGTACCAAAAGTCGGTATAAAAATGTTTGATAAAAGTAGTTACAGTAGAAAAATATAAAATCATACACGTAAAATAACCAAATGACATTAGTAAAATAAATAAAAAAAACTCATAAAAGTTGTGTGTCAAATATAGCTATAGAGTTTAGACCCATGAATTTAATTGGTTGAATGTCAAATGCAAAATAATAAAATAAAATTACAAAACATTTTGTTTGACTTGTAAAAGAAAAAAAATATATTTTAACTTCTTTTCAATCAAATTTATAAATAAAAATAAGCTTGTTTATGGACCAGTAGTCCACGACCCTTGGACCCTTGACTACATGATATTGTTGGCAAGTGTCCCAAAGAGTTTTAAAAAAAAAGTAACACCCCACCCCCACAAGGACCCTACCACAAGGTGGTGGGAACAACGACCAAAATATACTATCAACAATTTTATTTGAACATTTTTAAATAATATTTATCACCATGACATTGTGGTAAAATCACACATCATACGTTTAGATTCATACCAATAACGTGTTTTAGACACATTTGTTAGGAGAAATATCTGATCTTAAATACCTGATAGACAACGGTTAATATTGGTTGGTATAAAATAGTGCTCCGCCTTTAAACAAAAAGGTTTTGATAGTGAATTTGATGATTGCAATAGGTAGATGTTGGAAGCTAAGGCACATGACATTAACATCACCATTATGCATTAACTAGCTTCTAAGTCACCATGTGTTTTGATTAAAAGCAATAGCAATTACCCAATCAATCAAGATTGGAATAATGACAACAAACCACTACTAACAGTTTATAAATGATACCATCAACAACTTGAATCTGTTTGTATCAAAATCATAAGTTTTAAAAGAATATTTCTACTCAACTTCATCCCAATGTTCCTTTTCTACAAAGGGATACCTCCTTAACTCTTGTTTTGTAATTTGATATAAAACATTTCTTTGTATTAAAGCTATACGAAAGACGGTGATTACTTGTCTCGTGTATGAGAAGCTTACCTAGGAAAAGTCGTATGTTGAACTACTCTATAACCGTGTGACTGCGTATGCAAAAATTTGTTCCAACATTATCAGATATTAAAGCGGAACAACATAACGTCATCTTCTTGTACAACATAACCTTTCCCGCGGATCTTAACTGCATGTACATAGAAATTATCTGCTAAACATCAGAAAAAAAAAATTTATTTTTCTTGTAACCTTGTTTTTATAGATTCTTGATCTTTTAGATTGTTTAGTTTTTTATTTTTATAAAATAAATTTTTAATTAGTTTTACTTAAAATGTGGTTTAACTAGAAGTTAAGCTATAACATTATGACTTATAGTATAAACAATTTAGTAAAAATATAATTAATAATAGTATCTCACAGTGAAAATTTATTTTCATTAAAAAACATATGAAGCTTTGCATACCAATTTAATATAAGTCGTGTATATTAAGCATACCAAACAATGTATTTGAATGGCCATTACATTCCTGTTGGTCAATTAAACATGCCGATGAAATGAAACTGATTATCGTGTTCATTCCATTACCTCGTCCACATTATATATGCCACCTAATAATAATGATAAAAGGTAAACATTATTATCCAATAATAACAAAAAATAAAAAGATCCACAGAAAAGGTATTACCAATTACCTCAATTAGCACCGACAAAATTTACCCTTCATATTCGTTACATGTCACAATTTACCCCTTAGTTTTTAAAAATATCATTTTAACCTCCTTAAGTTTATAAAGTTTTAAGTTTACTTCTTTAGTATATATAATTAGATTTTTTCTCAATAAATTTTGTTCCTTAATTTAAAATAATAGTAATAATAATTTGTTGTTGTGTTCAATTTTTTTTTCTAAATGTCACAAGCTACCCCTCAACTTTTTACAATATCACTTCAACTCCCTCAAGTTTTTAAAGCTTTGAGTTTACCCTTTTAGTATATATAATCATATTTTTTCTCAACAAATTTTGTTCGTTAGTTTAAAATAATAGTAATAATAATTTGTTATTGCGTTAAATTTGTTTCTTGGCGTTAGAGATGGTGATGGGCCGGGTTTGGGTCGGGTTTAGGTAATCCCAACCCCATACCCGGTTATAAAATCTTGTCCCATACCCGGCCCAAAACCCGTCGGGTTTCTATCCGATAATTACCCGTCGGGTATCGGGTATACCTGCGGGTTTCGGGTAAACCCGTTAGTTTGTAAAAAACACCCGTTGCGTATACTCGACCCAAAACCCGTCAGGTATATATAAAGTTGTAATTAAAATAAAAAGAAATAAAATAAAATCATGTTTGGTATTTGTATTTAAAATAATTACGGTATATGCATACTTAAAATAAATGTGGTATATACACTTAAATTAAGTAAAAAAGAAAGATATGTCGGGTATATAATCGTGTAATCGGGGCGGGTAAACGGGTATATCACCATATCCCATACCCGTCCCAAACCCATGAAAAATTTCAAATGTAATCCCAAACCCGGTCCCATACCCGATTCCCTGGCCCATACCCGTCCCAAATGCTTCGGGTTTTGGGTTTTCTCATCGGGTTCGGGTTTCATTGCCATCCCTACTTGGCGTCCACGTATAAATTTTGTTAAAAGCATAATTGTATTCAAAATATATTATTTTGTAGGTATTATGGGTTATATTGACTGACGGTAACCTGCCGGTACCGTGAATAATGACACCGACACCGACTTAAGAACACCTGTACGTTATATAACTTCTGTCTTTACAACCGAGTCGCTGTAACTTCATACATTTCTTTTATATACTTAACCACGTTTCTTTTGTACTTAGTCATGTTAACGTCACCGCTCGACCGTTTAAAATCCGCCTCCCGCCGCAAAGCGCGGGCCTAATTTTCTCATTGAGCTTAATCTCCAACAGACTCACTGTATCTACTCAAATGAAACCTTTCTCAAAGTCAGAATGGATACCCCCTGCAACTTGAGACGCGGTCATTCCTAATGCATCAACTGGTAAGATTGCTGCTTTATAACCTTCGCCTTCATTCGTTGTAATAAAAATGTTTTTTGTAATCATAACTAGTGTATTATATATATGTATATCTATGTCTATACTATATAATAAATAAAGGTTTTCCATGCCACGTGTCGTCTCCGTATTCATTCTTATCATTTTTTTCTCGTCTCTCTCTTATTAAATACACTTATATCTTTTAATAATAATATATTTTTAAAGAAAATACTAATCTTTACATTAATAAATCTCCTTAAATATTTTGACGAGTGTATGTGTTAAAAATTATATTGTATTTCACGGGTTTATTCAACCCGTGTAAAATACGAGTTTTTTAAAAAATAATATTTTTATTACTTAATATATATAATATTATATTTTTTCAACCCGTGTAATACACGAGATTTTAACCTAGTATGTGTATATATATATAGGAAAGAGTTCCAGAGAAAACTACATAGTTAGACAAAAATCCAGAAACAATTGGTTCCTTTTTTTAATTGTACCAAATCCACCCATTGGTTTCTTGCCATGTGCCACCAACTGGTTGCTTTTTTAAATTGTGTTTTGGTATTTTTTTTTATTATTTTTCTTTTTTATATTCAGTTTTCTTATATTCGACCGATATCACACCAAAAAAATAAAGCAGGAAATAACAGCGTCTACTACCTTCCACGGGTTAATCAAATGACAAATTCAATATCTTGGGCATATTACGGCTTTATCTTTTGGTTACACGGGAGCACGTGTTACGTTTG
Source organism: Smallanthus sonchifolius (assembly GCA_023525975.1). Lineage (NCBI taxonomy): Eukaryota > Viridiplantae > Streptophyta > Magnoliopsida > Asterales > Asteraceae > Smallanthus > Smallanthus sonchifolius. Next base: position 12,048,809 of record CM042042.1, read on the forward strand.
TGTGATTAAATTTAATACCTTTTCTTATCCCCTCTCCCTTTGGATACCAAATACTGATACACATACGTATATACATAAATACATGAACATATATGTCCGATTATCACGGCCGATAACATAATAACTTGAGTGTCGGAGTTTCGGAACTAACCCCCGGGCCCTCTAACTAGAGTTTCGTGTGGATACAACCCTGATCTGAACCCAAGAAGACCGAGAGCCGACTTTATACCATCATTGAGGCGGATCTCAACCGGATCTACTTCCAATCAACAAAAACAAGTACTTCAATGATTTTGCATCTTGTAATTGGTGTTTTGATCTTGTATTTGACTTTGTCAATATTGATCACTAAATTAGTTTTATAGAATTGAAAGCTTTTTACAAAAGTACATCTTTTATAAAAAAAAGGTTAAATTCTTTAAAGACTTGTGTAAAGCAAACCAAAAGTTCATAAATCTTTATAATATATTCCAACCTACAACAAATCTAAATGGTTGATAGAAAAAATATTTATTAAGAGCAAATCATCCATGCTTGAAAATCAAAAAGCATCAATGTATAATGGTTAAAAACACATTATCCAACTCATTTTCCTCCCCATAGAATCAAAATGAACCATTTACTCCCTTCTACCGCGATCCCTATCATCATATCTTGTGCTGGTTTTCACATGATCTCGATCTTCCCCCTTACTCCTCTTACGTACGATATCATCTTCGCGTTTTGTTCTGCTATATGACTCATCTCTTCGACTATCCTTTTTCCTATCATACTCGTCGTCACTGTATCTTTTCCTATCCTCTCTACTATCGCGCCTCCTATCGTCATTATGACTTCTGTCTCTATCATCATTTCTACTAGTTCTATGATCCAACTCGTCTCTCTTGTAATCTCTTCTCCCCCCTGATGTGTGGTGCCTATCATCTCGCCTATGGTCTCTTCTTTCATCCACCGAGTCTTTATGTCTGTAATCATTTTTCCTTGTGTCATCCATGGCCCGATGACTCGATTTTCGATGCTCGTGACGGTCCACATCATTGTGTCTTGGTGGCTTCTTTCTTTGTGGACTTGCATGAGTGTCATCATCAAACACCATGTCATACCTGTAAAATGAGTGGTGTTAGTCTTAGAGAGTATGCAAACCTTCAGCTATAAGAGAATATAGGTGGCAATTTTGACCCGTTTACTTATGGACGGGTCGATTTAGGTTGTGGGTTGTGTTTTATTTCAAACTGGTCAAATGAGTCTAGTCAAAAAAGTTTGCAACATTGTTTTATTTCAAACTGGTCAAAAAGTTTTATTTTAACCTCCCACATTGTTTCATAATTTTCATTCAAATATTAATATTGTTATTGTAACAATATTGTTTTTGTAATCATACTTAAGGAATTAATTATAAACAAATGTAAAAAAAATAGCATATACTCATAGATGTCGTCCGTTTTGGTAATTATACCCTTCTCAAGCCATTCTGGTAAATTACAAGTTTGGTGAAAAGTCTACTATGGTAATTATCATGTAAAAACATAGAAATTCATAACTAGGGACCAAAAAAGCTGTTTAATTACCCAATTTGGATGTTCAAAACTTGTAAGTTTTTTTTTTCGGAAAGCAATAAGTACTTATAATTATCAAAATGGACCACTGTTAGAAGTATAGTGCTATTTTATGACATTTGCCCCTCTAGTCATTTATAACTTCTTTGAAAAAAGGAGACAAGAAGTGTTTGCAGCTCATCACAACACCGTCTATACCAAAAAAATGACTCGACCGGACCCACCCAATCGCCCATCTTGTGACCTCTACATGCATGTATAGTTGTATACTTGTTTACTAACCTCAAGCTATCATTGCCACCTTTTCTAGAGAACTCATCATCCTTCAAGACGTATTTTGGAGGTTGTTTGGCATCAGGGGCATCAGGGTTCCCGGTACAGTCTTTTGCAATATGATCAAGAGAACCACATTTGAAGCACCCTTTACCAGCTACAACAAAGTCAATAGTAACTTTTAACAAAACAAGAGCTTAATATAATAGCTTTAAGTGCCACCAACCATTTTTACCTGTTCCAGACCGGTTGCCTTTACGCCTGTATTGGTTCCACATTCTTGAAACACTTTGACTGAAATCCACGTGTATTCTCCGATCATCTATTAATGCATTATCCATCTGTCATCAAAGATTGTACAGAATACTTTAGAAATGACAGTTGTAGCTTGAAATTTCTTTAAATGACATAAAAACAGGCAACAAATGTTGGAAATTAATCGTTTAGTTCACATGTGAAGCTTTTGAGTTGGAATAAGAGTCTTATGGAGGCGGCAAGTTTCTGTTGGGTTCAAACTTCAAAGTATGGGTCGCAAGTTTTTACTAGATAAGAGTCTTTTTTTTATTTGAATTAATTAAATGAGTTTGTTAGAGTCTTAGATAAGCTAGAGTTTTATTAATTACTTTGGTATTTATCTAGTATGAGTCTGAGTCCTAGTAGGTTAAGTATGTTTAAGGGTCTTTGTATTGCAAGTTAATAATGAATTAAGGAATGGGGTTTACGTGAGATATTAGTTCATCTTTCTTTCTGATCGCAGCCATCATTATTTCTGGCGGTGCGACTTTTTGTACTATAAATCAGATCTTGGGACTTCAACAAAAGGGGATGCAAACATGAAAATATAAAAACATATGTGTACCTTGAAGTATGCTTGCTCACAAGCTTCTCTGTCCTCAAACTCTGGAATATAAATAACAAGGTCAGGTTACACAACCACGCATATTAATTGCACACAGAGAAAATAAAAAAATATTTAAGACCCACTAGTATTCGTTGGAACCCGATAGATGGACGTGGATTTCTCCAAATTCCATCAAATTTGTGTGCAAGAAATTCAACTCCCCTTCCCAACATGGGGTTAAAGTTTGTAACCCCAAAAGAATTCATACATTTCGACATAAAAACCAATTAACTTTATTTTTTATTTTTAATATAATATCAAAAAGGCATGATTTATTTTATTTTAATTTAGAAAAGGTATAACTTTAGTATTAATTTATTTCTAATATAATGTTTTAAAAGGTATAATTTATTTATATATCAAATTGTAATTGTAATATAATTTAAAAAAAAGCATATTTGAACATCCATCTCATTTGATCCATTTTCTTAGTTCCCGATGTAACAAGTAACTGTTAAATGGTAAAATATTGAGTTGATTATTCTTTCAATAGAGTTACATTATATAGGGATGAACCGGGCCCGTGGGCTACGATACTAAACCCTAAATACTATATTCCAATACTCCCCCGCAGTCAGAGCGGTAGAGAATCGAACTATCAGACTGGAAACAAACATAAAACAAAGAAAAATAAAAAATAAAAAAAAACAAGTCTCGATCTCGGTTCTTGACTTGTAGGTCCAAAATCCTCTCTTAAAATAAATCCACGAGCTACTCTATTTTGCCAAAAATAATAATCCATATTCTTCATAGCAGTGATCCCAAAGTGTTGTAAATGGTGCGATGGAGGACCGTAGTCCTACAAAAGGAGCAGCAGCGTGACCGTGATCAGGCGGCGGCTAGGCATGGTGACAGAACTGTAGGATCCCTGAAACTGAGATTAGGACTGCTTGACTTGAGTTCAGTCCACGGAGTCCCCCTAGTTTGGTTCATTGTCCCGGAATTACAACCATGATCGGTATCCCAACGAAACAAGAAAAAAAGAAAAAAAAAACAGAGAAGAAACAAAGGACACCCGGCGACCGTGGTCGTGAGACGGTGTGTCAAATTGAAGGCCGGTGACCGTGGTCAGGCGGCGATCTCCGGTGGCAGCGGATCGTGGTCCGGCAAGAACAAAGAAAAAAATGAAACACATAAGATGGGGTACCAGATCTTGAATGAGGGACAAAAAACCAGAGAGAAATCTTCATCGTAACGAAAATCCGGGCAGATGGGTTTGTGGGGATTGAGATTCCGATCGCACCGAAAACAAAAATAGGACAAAATACTTGTCGGACGCGTCCTCACGCCACGGTCAAAGGCGGCGTGTGGCGGCGGTTGACGCGAAAGAACCGGCGCTTGAAAGGGAGGTTCAACGACGTCTTTTGGTGGTCGGCTAATCGGCGAAGGGTAATATGGCTATTACAACGGTGGAATTAATTGGCACCCCAATTGATTGTTTGGTGACACATTATGTTTAAACGAAGGGGAGGAGGCGGCTGTACACAAAAAAGATAAAAGAAATTGAAGCAGGCAACCTCACACCTCCCGTAGCCACCATCACCGGCAAAAAAGAATAAGCAAGCACACAAGCAGATTTACAAATATTGAAGGAATTTAGAACCAAGACGGGTTTTTATTTAGAACAGGAAATAGGAACGGAAATAAAAGAACTGAAAAATAAAAAACGAGCGTGAATGGACAGGGCGGCGGCGGCGGTGGCACACCGCCCTGTCTAGGGTTTGATCACGGTGGCGACGGCTAGGGTTTGTATTTTTTGTGGTGGCGCAGCGGTGGTGGTAGAGAGCCTAGGGTGGCTCTGATACCATGTTAAATGGTAAAATATTGAGTTGATTATTCTTTCAATAGAGTTACATTATATAGAGATGAACCGGGCCCGTAGGCTACGATACTAAACCCTAAATACTATATTCCAATAGTAACAAACATCAGTTCTCTAGCGCTCTCCAACTTATTACATATTTTAATGTTTTAGACACAGATTCCATTTGTTCTAAGTTCTCACTACTATAGTAACTAGAGTAAGAAGTTCAGACATTCATACTAAAATGAATAAATTTCCAATCCTACTTATGCAACTCTATTGTTACTAGTTTATAAAACATTAATATGTCTCTTTCTCCCAAAGATTCGTACTTTCAATATATCAATTTCCATTTAAAGATTAAAAAACATTAAGGACTATCTCACAATTTTCATAAATTTGAGGGACTGTCCTTCATACCCAGAAAATTCAGGGACTACTAATTAGTTTATTATATAATCTGTCACTTCTACGAGCTAAAATGAACAATACGGTGGAGACGTCACGTGAATATCGATGAAAATAACAAGACTACTGAAGCAACATGAATTGCTAATAGCAAATCATCAAGAAACTGATTGACTTGCAATTATATCAGTAGCTACAAACTGAATCATAAAGACTCACCAATAAAGGCATAGCACAAGCTGTCTCCAGTTTTATAGTCACGGATTATATCAGCTCTGCATAAGTTTATAGATTCTAGGAGTTATTCTTCCGACAAACAGTAAATAGATTCGTTCAGATAGAAAGGCTTAAGGCTTGATAACTTACGAGGTCACTGTTCCAAACCGTGAAAAGATAGTATTCAGATCCTCATCCTATGATAAAAAAGAAGAGGGGGAGGTTATGAGAAAAGAAAATAATAGATAGAAAATCAATAAAGTATAATCACTGTATATATTTAATTAAAAGCCTAACAGGCTAACAACTTACTTCAGTTACTGGATTTAGTTTGCATACAAAGAGCACGTTATCAGGAGGTTTTATCTCAGCATCAGGAATGTCCCCTATCTGGAATGCAAAAAAAATGTGAATGTCTTATGAAGCCAATAATATTGGAAATTACAACCTCTATCCAAAACTTAGTGCAACTTACAAAGCTAAGGCTCATTTTCTTCACCAACAAATATACTAACTAAATGAGAAAAGTGGACAGGTCAAGTGGCTCGGGTAAAGGTCAAAACAGTAGTTTTTTCACACATGTCAAAATGGGTTGAGTTGACCCGAAATATTTTTTTCCAAAATTTATAAACTTTATAACTAACTAGTGTGTCAAATATGTGGCACAAATTATGTTATTTTAAAAATAATCATTTTTTTGGAATAAAATGATTTAGGAGGTTTTAAGCATTAAAAATACCCTTTGGAAGACCTGCCACCCCTTCAACCCAATTGAGCCATTTCTTCTTTAGCCAACTTATTTTAATTTTACCCGTTAGAGATAAACATAAACCCCCCCGAATCGACTTGTGATATGGTAAGGGTCGAAATCACCACCTCCAATATTAACAAGAATCATTAAAATCATGGATACATACACTTTCAAGCACAACTGCTCTAGAATGTGCTTCCTTGGCACGAATGACCTCCTCAAGTTCCGTTGTACCTAATTGTTCATCCATAGGCACCCAATCATCTTCAAGCCGCACCTCATCATCAACCTAAGTGGATTTGTAACAAATTATTAACTATTTTGAACCCAAAAACATATCAAACTTGTAACCCTGTGTGGTCATTTATTACCTCATCTTTTGGCTTTCCTTCAGGTGAAGCATCTGGCACTAGCTCAGCTAGCTGTTCAGGATCCTCAAAAGGATCATCAAGGACATAAGTGTGCTTGATGCTGTAGCAAAAACATTAATTTTGCAAGTTAGTAAAAACTAAAAACCACAGTATGAGAATACTTGATGTGAAATGAAGGGTGAAAAGAGGTTAATGAACCGTATGTTTTTATATGGTCTGTTTTTATCGTCTACATAAGCTTCATTTATCCTGCTGAGAGTTTCAAACCCTTCAGCCATCTCCCCGAACACCTATAATAGTTAAATAGCATATAGCAACGTAAGATATTACAAATTAATTAATAACCAAAAAACATATCATAAACCATAAAACTCACAGTCTTCTTGCCATCGAGGTAGTCAAGATCATCACGCAGTGTAATGTAAAACTGAAAAAACATACAAAGTAATAGTGAGAGTAGAATTTAGATCATAAATCAAACTCAGAAACTGAATTAGTTTGTTTAAGCTATGAGGAAGAAATATATAGCCTGTGAAAAATACTAAAATCAAAGTTTCTTAGACTATATTCTCATTTGTACAAAAAAGAAGAATGCTTTCTAGTCAATGTTAAAATGGGACTAATTGGTGAAGAGAAAGATGAATACACTGTAATTTTTAATTCAACAAGAGTACAAAATGAAAACCAAAAATACCTGAGAAGCGTTAAGATTCTCTCCTGCACTAGCCATGGCAATTGTACCCATCTTTGCATGCTTTAGATCCAAATGAATTTCATCTTGAAAAAAGCGAGCTTGATCACCATACAAGAATCTGAAAAACAAAGCCGTCAAATACTAATTTGCACTAAGAATTCACCATCTAACTAATGATTTAGTTTCTTAATTTCAGCTACAAGTGAAATAAACTTTTGGTTTTAAAAAGTATAGTATTCAAGCCACCCTACTTTGACTATCTAGGCTATAAACCACAAGTTTAAACAAGCTATTGGAATGGTTATCACATTCACACCCAATCTTAAATGTACTAGCGAGCTTTAAATGAGCCAAAAACTTGACACTAAACATGTTAAATCAGACTCGTATGGCATAGCCTTGTTAGCAGAGATAAACATGAAGTCATGAACAATATTAAAACTCGATGTATGTATGTCATCCTTCATTGATACCAAATCTAGTGCTGTTTTGATACCAAATACCAAATGCATATGGCATCAACAGCACAGTAGTCAAATGCGCAAAAGGCGCTAGCCTAGGCGCCCAAGCGAGACGCGGCCATCAAGGCGCTCAGGTGAGGAGGATTCCAGCCAAAACCGGTCTGAAACATCTAAAAATGGCCTGGAACATGTGTTAAGAACCGAAATTTCTGGAAATAGAACACTAGTCAGCCCGATTCAAGAGAGGCAAAGTCTCCTGATTACAACGAAAGGAAGAAATTAACAAAAACTAATCTGCTCATGACTCGAAACATATTTATTTGTTGCTACTAGATGAAGTTACTAAACTGCCTTAAGTCCCCACTCATCCACTAAGTGGGTTGTGCTTTTGACTGAATGGATCTGGAGAAAAACCCATTAAGGAATGAAGCTGCTCCATCGAGCCATTTGAATTGGGTCGGGTCGTCCGTCTCGAATAAACCTTCATTGGGGGTTTATCAACATGTCTAAACTAGACTAAACCAATCTAAAACCTAGGGGTGTTAATGAGCCAAGCCGGCTAGTGATAAAAATAATAATTAGTATATATAAAATTATGATAAAAATAATTAAAAATATATATTATGTTCCCTGTAAAAAAATATGAGTAAATATATATATTAAGAACTAGGTTAAAATCCCGTGTACGGTGTATTACACGGGATTGATAAAATATAATATTATATACTTAGTAATAAAAAATTTGTATTTTAAAAACCCATGTGCTACACGGGTTGATAAAATGTAATGTTATATACTCAGTAATAAAAAGTTTATATTTTTAAAAACATGTATATTACACGGTTTGGATACATTAATTTCTATTTAATATAATTTCACTTACATCACTATTTAGTTAAAAACAAAAGTTACATAATTAAATTTCAAAGTTTCTTAAATTAAGAGATAATTTAAAATAAATATGTATTATTAGTATGATTAATATTTTTCTTTAAATATAAATCATCATTATTAAAAAAAAGGGAAATGCATTTAATAATAGAGAGAGGCGGGGAAAAATGGTGAAAAGAGATGTGGACGCAACACGTGGCGTAAATGATTTTCATTTATTATATAGTATAGATAATAAGCGAGCAAAGCTAGAGCTTGAAAGCTACTCACAGGTCGAGTTCGAGCTCAATGTAGGTTAAACGAGCTGAGCTCGAGCCTAGTCGAGCTCGGCTTGGCTAAGCCCCTACTAAAAACTCTAAAAACATGTTCCTTGCTTAAAAAGCCCTCTTTTTTTCCGGCACCTTGCGCCTAGGCGATCGGCTCATCTTTAGAGCCTTGAGTGTGCCATTACGATACAATCAACATTAATAAGTTTTAAAAGATCAAACAAAAAGTAAACACAATTTCTTCTCTTACTTGTAGATAGAATCACCACCGGAACCTGTTCCGGTTGGATCACCAGTCTGCGCAGTAAAATCCTTCTGAACTGTGTGAAACAGACAGCCATTGTAATACTTAATCCTGCACCAACCACCACATATACATTAAGCTACAAACTGATGCAATCATAAACAATTATTATGACTAATCATTTATAGAAGGAATCAGGTAATATCAGACGAGAAAACCGAAGAAAATAAAACAGCAATAGCAATAATGAAGCTAATAAGGGGAAATTAGGGTTTTACTTGCAGAGTTTTAAGAAATTTTTGCAGGTGAGAGGGCAACGATCTGTATGCAAATCAATGACGATGTCTCCCAAACTTGTGACTACAAGAACCGACATATCTGCTGCTTAAATTTGATTTGATATGATTGGATTGTGAAACGGAGATATGGCTTAGGGCTGGTGGCAGTTTTGTCGAACGGAGAGGGGTATTTTGAAGCCGCTCGGAACTGGACTAGGGTCCGGTATTTTGAACAAACCTCATTTTGAAAAAAGATATAAAAAAAAGGTAATGTAAACATGGTGTTTATCGGTTTGGTTTATTTAATTTTGACCTTTTTAACCGTTATCTGTTAACCGAACCGAATTAAAAATGTTTTAACTGAACTGAATAAATCGAATAAACCGATTTTAAAAAAAAAGTATATCCAAATAAACCGACCTTAGCCGAATAAACCAACTGTATTGGAAATATGTCTAACCGAATAAACTTAATTAAAAAAGGCATATCCGATAACGAAACGAAAACTGAATTCACACTTCGGATACGGTTAGTAACCGAAACAAAAACCGGATTCACACTTCAGTTCATTTTTTTTCGGTCATAGATACGGTTCGATTTTTGGTTTTTTTTCACACCCCTGATTCTAACTACATGATTTGAGCTAGAACTCCAATGCTAAAAAAACACTCGAGAGAGCTCGTCAGCTCGTTTATTAAAAAGAAGTTACATTTAATATTTATTTTACAAATTAACATGCACATAATACGGAATATATAAACAACTTAATCTATAGTTTATACACATTAAAATTTGATATATAAGCTATACGTATTAAAACTTTGGCTTTAATTTAAACGAGTTAGTTTACCTTGACTCGAGATCAGCTCGTTTACGATTTTGAGTGAGGCGCAGTTTTTTGAACAATTCTAAATACAGCTTGAAACTAGTTCAAGCTATAGCTCTAGTTCTAGCTTCGCATAAAGTTCATTTGTTTAACGAGTTCGAGCTTTGAGTAGAGAACCTTTATGCTCACAAGCATAGTGGGAATCCGAGTCATGTTGTCCCACATGTCTTCCAAGCATGTAATGTTATTGAACATCTCTCATATGTTCTTTCAAAATTATTTTCCCTAAATCCTCAATCGATATATGTTAATTAGAGTTCTAATCCTTCTTTCAATTCGCTCAATCAGCCATCAGGCTTCTGGTTAATATGTACCAATCGGATTTCTGATAACTAGAAGGGGATTAAAGAAGACCAGAAGCAATTTAGAGAGAATATAGAATCAAATAATTTTCATTCATATCTTTCAATCAAACACTAATGTGGTGTAAGCCCTAAACCCGGGAGGCCTCACTTGTTGGATTTACTCATTCACAAACAGTTATTAAACTTGAATATCAAATAACGCAGCGGAATCATTCATTCATCATAATTAAAACTTGTTCATACATGCGGAAGCGTAACGTTATCAAATACATAAACATAACATAAACAACTTATAACGGGATGCCAGTCTTCATATCATCCGGGTAACTCTTTTCGCTTGCCAAGCATCACCGTCCATCATCATAACCTGCCCTTAACCTGAATGTGCATACTAAAAAGTCAGCTATGCTGGTGAGTTCTAGCTTTACATAAAACCTTAACACAAACATTTTGCCAAAAACATAACATACTTTTGTTTAACAAAGCGTACGTAAAACATGCAATAACTTAACATCCTCAAAACATCGTAACATAGCATCATAACATAAGTCAACATGAACCGAATCTGCGCCTTCTCGTAACCGTCAATTCCATACATCGCATGTCAGCGGATGAACTTAAGGCTCGTTACCTCTAAGTCATCCGTCACACAGGTCCCCTAAGGCTCGTTACCTCTAGGTGGACCAAACATGTCTCCTAAGGCTCGTTACCTTTAGGTAGACCCAACATATGTCTCCTAAGGCTCGTTACCTCTAGGTAGACCAAACATATGTCTCCTAAGGCTCGTTACCTCTAGGTAGACAGAACATAACATAGGCACTATTTCCCCGCAAGGAATAGTACCTTCCATCGGGATCCCGGTAATCCCATGGGTGACCGTCGTCACCCCATCATCAACCAGTTGTACAACCGTTAGCCAGTCACAAAGGCCCCGTAAGGTGAGGCCAATACATACATATATACATACCTTAGCTCTCGTAGGAACTCGCGGCAGATTCGTTCATTCGTGACTTTCATAAAACCTTTACCTCATTTTAGTTAAAGCATTTGTACGTTTTATTAAACAAAACATCATCTCTTTCGTAAACTTTTCATAAACTTCATTTGGCAAAACATTTCATAAACATCATCCCGTAAACATCACATCGTAAACATTATTTCATAAACATCGTTTCGTAAACCTCATTTCAAAACATCGTTCCGTATGTATGCACACCAGCCCGAAAACATTTAATTAAAACATTTAAAGAAGGGCTTCTAGAACTCACCTGATAAGCTAATCTGGGTTGCCCTAAACAAAGGTCCCACTACATTACTTCCGATCTGAATTGATTAGTTAAATACACATCAGACCAAATCCCGACTCTAACGGTTTAACCTTCTAAACATACCGAATTTACCTAATCAGCCTGATGCCTGCGCACTTAGCAAGTGCGCAGACCATGCTTCATGCGTACTTGATAAGTACGCAGGACCCTCTTCCTGCGTACTTGATAAGTACGCAGTGCCCTCTTCCTGCGTACTTGATAAGTACGCAGGACCTGCTCCGTGCGCACTTGGTAAGTGCGCACGATATGTTTCTTCGCAAAACCCTAACTTTCGCATTCAGGTCTGATCACGTCAAGATCTCGAACATGTTTGCATCCAATACGTTTGTTTTCCATTAAGAAACTCAAATCTATGTTTATCTTTCAGTTTCATCCGTAAAAACGTTCCCTTTTCACCCAAAACCCAAAAACGAACTAAAACTCAGATTTAGGTCGGATCGTTACCTGAATCGAGCTTCTGATCCGGAGGTTCTTCTCACGAGTTATGGAGTAACACTTTGCTAAAATCTTGGGTCGATCCGCTAACTTTCTCTCTCTACGGTTTCTCTCTCTAGAACTTGCAAATGAGAGAAATGGTGAAGGGTCTAAGCTATTTATAGGGGAGGCTCCCCTTCCAGCCCGCCGGCCCGACCCGACATGCCTCGTTCGTTTATTTCGTCATTTTAACTGTCGTTTTATTTTTGGGATGTTACAAGTCTACCCCCCTTACAATAGGTTTCGTCCCCGAAACCTATCATAAGTCAAATAGATGAGGGTACGACTCCCTCATCTCCTTCTCCGTTTCCCAAGTGGCTTCCGATCCCTTTCGATGTTTCCATTGGACTTTAACCAATTGGATAATCTTATTACGCAAACGCTTCTCCTTCTTGTCTAAGATGGCCACGGGTTCTTCGATGTAATTAAGGCTGTTGTCGACCTCGATGTCAGTAAGTGGTACGTGAGCTGATTCATCCGCCAAACACTTTCGCAAGTGTGATACATGGAAGGTAGGATGAATCCCACTCAACTCATCAGGCAACTCTAGCCGATAAGCGACTTCACCAACCTGTGCCATTATCCTAAATGGTCTGACGAACCTTGGACTTAACTTTCCTCTCTTCCTGAATCGTATTATTCCCTTCCAGGGTGACACTTTCAACATTACTCTGTCACCAACATCAAACACAATAGGCCTTCGTCGTTTGTCCGCATAGGATTTCTGACGATCTTGTGCGGCCTTCATTCGTGCTTTGATTTGATCAAACCTTTCCGATGTTTCTCTTACGACTTCAAGACTTCCTAATTCCTTCTGTCCAATCTCACCCCAACAAACCGGGGTCCTACATCTTCTCCCATACAACATTTCGTAAGGCGGCATGCCAATCGTCGTGTGATGACTATTGTTGTAGGAGAATTCGGCTAACGGCAGATGACTGTCCCAACTGCCGCCGAAATTGATAATACAAGCACGAAGCATATCCTCCAATGTCTAAATGGTCCTTTCGGACTGACCATCCGTTTGTGGGGGGTACGCCGTGCTGATATTAAGCCGCGTGCCCATCGCCTCGTGAAATCTTTTCCAGAACCTCGATGTGAATCGTGTTTCCCGGTCAGATACGATCGTCAAAGGCATCCCATGCCGTGCTACTACTTCGTTAATAAATACTTCCGCTAACCTTTCCGACGAGAACGTCTCGCGAATAGGTAGGAAATGAGCACTCTTCGTTAAACGGTCCACAATTACCCAAATGGTGTCATGACCTTTAGCTGTGCGAGGTAGCTTAGTTATGAAGTCCATGGTAATGTGTTCCCACTTCCATTCTGGTATCTCAAGTGGTTGAATCTTTCCATATGGTTTCTGGTGTTCTGCCTTTACTTGCGAGCAAGTCAGGCACTTGCTTACATACTTTGTTACTTCGTGTTTCATTCCAGGCCACCAGTATTCCATCCTCAGATCTTGGTACATTTTATTGGTATCAGGATGGATAGAGTAACGAGACTTATGAGCCTCATCCAAGATTTTGGTTCTAAGTTCGCCACCCATAGGTATCCATACCCGTCCAAAACGTGTCCTAACACCAAGGGTGTTATATTCCAACTTGTCCTGTTGGCCAACCATCCTTTCCTTCTTTATGTTTTCTTCCTTAAGTGCTTCATCTTGAGTTCTTTCAATTTCCCTCATCACATCAGATGTTACCACCAACTGGCAAGCTTTCACTCTAATAGGAGCAGGCACATCCTTTCGGCTTAGAGCGTCAGCCACCACGTTTGCCTTTCCAGGATGGTATATTATTTCACAGTCATAGTCTTTCAACAGTTCCAACCATCGCCTCTGCCTCATATTAAGTTCCTTTTGTTCGAAGAAGTACTTCAAACTTTTATGGTCGGAGTAAATAGTAAACTTCACCCCGTAAAGGTAGTGCCTCCAGATTTTCAATGCGAATACGACAGCAGCAAGTTCCAAATCGTGGGTTGGATAATTAGCTTCGTGAATCTTCAACTGTCGTGACGTATACGCGATCACTCTTCCGCGTTGCATCAACACGCATCCCAATCCCTGACCCGAAGCGTCAGAGTATACCACTAAGTCTTCATTGCCCTCGGGAAGGGCCAAGACTGGGGCTTTGGTTAGCTTTTCCTTCAATTCCTTAAACGCCTCATCTTGGGTCGAACCCCATTCATACTTTACCTCTTTCTGAGTCAAATTTGTCAACGGCGAAGCTATTTTCGAGAAATCCTGGATGAATCTCTGATAGTAGCCTGCCAATCCCAAGAAACTACGGATTTCAGTTGGCGTCTTAGGAATATTCCATTCCCTTACCGCCATTATCTTCGCTGGGTCAACCATAATGCCGTTCGGGTTGATGACGTGACCTAGGAATTGGACTTCCCTAAGCCAGAACGCGCATTTAGAGAACTTAGCATACAACTTTTCCTTCTTCAGAGCCTCCAACACCTCCTTTAAGTGACATGCGTGATCACCCTCATTCTTGGAGTAGATGAGGATATCATCGATGAACACAATTACCGATCGGTCCAACATCGGTCAACACACCCTATTCATTAAATCCATAAACGCTACGGGGGCGTTCTTCAATCCGAAATACATTACGCGGAACTCGAAATGTCCATAACGCGTGCGAAATACAGTTTTCGGTATGTCTTCTTCCCTCACCTTCAACTGATGGTACCCGGATCGAATGTCGATTTTTTAGAACCAACTTGTGCCTTGCAATTGATCGAACAGGTCGTCGATCCTTGGTAAAGGGTACTTGTTCTTCACCGTTCGTTTGTTCAGCTCGCGATAATCAATACACATTCTCATCGAACCATCCTTCTTCTTCACAAACAACACCGGAGCACCCCACGGCTAGATGCTCGGTTGGATAAATCCCTTCTCAAGTAACTAGTCTAGTTGTGCCATTAACTCTTTCATCTCCAATGGTGCTAGTCGATATGGAGCCTTAGCCACGGGCTGGGCATCTGGTACTAAGTCGATTCGGAACTCAATCTCTCTGTCGGGTGGTATCCCAGGCAAATCCTCTGGAAACACCTCCGGGTACTCGCGTACCACGGGCACGTCATCTAGTTCCTTCACTTCCTTACACTTGTCAATCACATACACCAGATAAGACTCGCATCCGCGCCTCAGGTAATCTGCTGCCTTGATCATTGAGATGACGTTAGGCATCAGGGCGTCACGATCTCCCAGAACCTCGACTTTGCTACCGTCCGGAGCCTTGAGTCGGATTATCTTTCGTTTACATATAATTTGTGCTTTATTGGCAGTTAGCCAATCCATTCCTAGCACGACATCGAACCCACCCAAAACCATGACAAACAACCTGACAGGGAACCTATGACCTTCTATTTTTATCGTGGAGTTGTCAACTACATCGGTCACTCCCGCAGTTCTACCCTCAGCAGTTTCTACGCTAAAGGCCCTTTCTAACTTACTCACAGTGTACTTCACTCGTTTACAAAAAGTCGCATATATGAAACTCTTACTGGCACCCGAATCAAATAACACAGAAACAAAAGTGTTGTCAAGGATGAACGTACCTGACGCCACGTCGGGGTCTGCCCTGGCTTGTTCTTGCGTCAGTGCGTATGTACGAGTCTTTGCTCGGGGCCTCTCTTCTTTCTTTTCCGGGCCTTTCCCTTTCCCGACTTCACCCATTCTGGGCTTGGTGCATTCCCGGCTCATATGACCGCTTTCACCACAATTATAACAATTAATGCCTTGCCTGCATTCTCGGGAGTAGTGCCCAGTCTTGCAACATTTGTAGCACAGATTTGTCCCTATCCGACATTCACCCGTATGTCTCACCCCACATATTCCACAGGCTGCCGTCTCGCCTACCCTGGCCTGTTTGTCCCAAGCCCCAAACAACTTCCCACCCGATCGCTTAGCGGGAAAACTCAGCTTCTTTTTGGGCTCTTCAATGGCAACGACATTCAGTGCCAGATCATCAAATACCACTCCACTCAATTCTACTACCGAATCGTAGGTAGTAGGGGCGTTTGCTTTAACATAGGTGCGGACCTGGTCCGACAGCCCTTGAATGTAGCATGCAATCTTTCTTTCCTCCGTCGTGACAAGATGTGGCACCAGACGTGCCAGTTCATTGAACGTGTGGTGTACTGCCGGTGCGTCATGCTCCCGGAATTCAAACCCAGAAATTCCCTCTCTACCTTCTCAATCTCGTTCCTTGGGCATAAATTTTTTATCACCAAAGTTTTCAAGTCAGCCCACACCATCGCATCCACAACCTCGCTCCCTTTTGCTTGACGTACACCTTCCCACCAATGGGATGCTTCCTCTCTCAAGGAGTTAGCAGCAAATTTTACAACTTGATCCGTTCGACATTCGCTCAGACGAATGGCAGCTTCCATACGGATCACCCAATCAAACGTAGTCACCGCGTCTTTCTTTCCAGTGAGGACCGGTGGGTCACATGCTTTAAATGACTTGTAGTCGCATCCGCGTGCAGGCGGTGCATTGTCGGTCTCGTTGTTCTGGGCACCAATTGCCGCACTAGACCTACCCTCCCCATTAACCTTATTTAATGCTTCTGCCAACAGACCTGGCAGTGAAGTCTTCATCAACTCTGTAAACTCTCGAGCTATAGCTGCTCTCACTTCAGGTTCAAAAGTGAAAGGTTGTTCTTCAACCAGTGTCTGCTCAGTTCCATGCACACTAACCGCCGGTTCAGTGTGAACACTTCCTTCTTCACTATACTCTTGGCGCGCAGGGGTCCTGCCACGCACACCATTTCGACCGCCGGTACGACCACCAGTACGGCCCCCACCACGCCTTCCGTTTACTCTTCTTTCCATTTTGTTCTATAAGACAAGGAACCCAACGTTATCACGCTAGTTAACAAATAAAATTCAATAAGTACTGTAAGATGTTAATATACACTGGCCATCTGCAATTAACCATTACACTACCTTTCGATTTCTATTTGACCACCTTTGTGATTCCATCAGAACACAAGTCCTTACCTAACCCTTTCCAAGGCATACTATACATGTAAATATATACTACCTTCATACCTGATGATTTGGCTCGAGTTACCCGTACTGGCATCCGCTTTCGGTCCCATTCACAGTTTAAGTTCAGACACTAAGAGTGTCCGAATCTCTCAAACTATTGCTCTGATACCAACTTGTAAGGCACCAAACCTGGGAGGCCTCACTTGTTAGATTTACTCATTCACAAACAGTTATTAAACTTGAATATCAAATAACGCAGCGGAATCATTCATTCATCATAATTAAAACTTGTTCATACATGCGGAAGCGTAACGTTATCAAATACATAAACATAACATAAACAACTTATAACGGGATGCCAGTCTTCATATCATCCGGGTAACTCTTTTCGCTTGCCAAGCATCACCGTCCATCATCATAACCTGCCCTTAACCTGAATGTGCATACTAAAAAGTCAGCTATGCTGGTGAGTTCTAGCTTTACATAAAACCTTAACATAAACATTTTGCCAAAAACATAACATACTTTTGTTTAACAAAGCGTACGTAAAACATGCAATAACTTAACATCCTCAAAACATCGTAACATAGCATCATAACATAAGTCAACATGAACCGAATCTGCGCCTTCTCGTAACCGTCAATTCCATACATCGCATGTCAGCGGATGAACTTAAGGCTCGTTACCTCTAAGTCATCCGTCACACAGGTCCCCTAAGGCTCGTTACCTCTAGGTGGACCAAACATGTCTCCTAAGGCTCGTTACCTTTAGGTAGACCCAACATATGTCTCCTAAGGCTCGTTACCTCTAGGTAGACCAAACATATGTCTCCTAAGGCTCGTTACCTCTAGGTAGACCAAACATATGTCTCCTAAGGCTCGTTACCTCTAGGTAGACAGAACATAACATAGGCACTATTTCCCCGCAAGGAATAGTACCTTCCATCGGGATCCCGGTAATCCCATGGGTGACCGTCGTCACCCCATCATCAACCAGTTGTACAACCGTTAGCCAGCCACAAAGGCCCCGTAAGGTGAGGCCAATACATACATATATACATACCTTAGCTCCCGTAGGAACTCGCGGCAGATTCGTTCATTCGTGACTTTCATAAAACCTTTACCTCATTTTAGTTAAAGCATTTGTACGTTTTATTAAACAAAACATCATCTCTTTCGTAAACTTTTCATAAACTTCATTTGGCAAAACATTTCATAAACATCATCCCGTAAACATCACATCGTAAACATTATTTCATAAACATCGTTTCGTAAACCTCATTTCAAAACATCGTTTCGTATGTATGCACACCAGCCCGGAAACATTTAATTAAAACATTTAAAAAAGGGCTTCTAGAACTCACCTGATAAGCTAATCTGGGTTGCCCTAAACAAAGGTCCCACTACATTACTTCCGATCTGAATTGATTAGTTAAATACACATCAGACCAAATCCCGACTCTAACGGTTTAACCTTCTAAACATACCGACTTTACCTAATCAGCCTGATGCCTGCGCACTTAGCAAGTGCGCAGACCATGCTTCATGCGTACTTGATAAGTACGCAGTGCCCTCTTCCTGCGTACTTGATAAGTACGCAGGACCTGCTCCGTGCGCACTTGGTAAGTGCGCACGATATGTTTCTTCGCAAAACCCTAACTTTCGCATTCAGGTCTGATCACGTCAAGATCTCGAACCTGTTTGCATCCAAAACGTTTGTTTTCCATTAAGGAACTCAAATCTATGTTTATCTTTCAGTTTCATCCGTAAAAACGTTCCCTTTTCACCCAAAACCCGAAAAACCCAAAAATGAACTAAAACTCAGATTTAGGTCGGATCGTTACCTGAATCGAGCTTCTGATCCGGAGGTTCTTCTCACGAGTTATGGAGTAACACTTTGCTAAAATCTCGGGTCGATCCACCAACTTTCTCTCTCTACGGTTTCTCTCTCTAGAACTTGCAAATGAGAGAAATGGAGGAGGGTCTAAGCTATTTATAGGGGAGGCTCCCCTTCCAGCCCGCCGACCCATCCGGCCCGACCCGACATGCCTCGTTCGTTTATTTCGTCATTTTAACTGTCGTTTTATTTTTGGGATGTTACATGTGGCTATATATAGCCTTACGAAATAAAATAAGTAAACATGTAAAAATAAAACTAGCACCACTAAACCCACTAAACATGTTTGACCCACTATTAAGAAACTAACACAACTAACCACTACAAGAAATAAACTACTTTTATTTGAAATAGAAAACCACGTGACCATGACTTAGGATTGCATGGAGTAGACATGATTGAGATCTATATATATATATATATATATATATATATATATATATGGGAATGATCATAAGAAAACTCAATGTTTATGAGAAAATCAAAAAACTATTTATTTAAGGTAAAAAAATAATAAAAAACCATAAATCAAAAAATAAATCAAAAATAAAAAAACTGCTTCGGGGGGTTTAGGTTTTTGGAGGTGAGTTGGGTTTTTGGGTGTAGTACACATATACAGTAGGAGTTTTTTGGTTTTCTCATGAAAATGAGTTTTCTAGTAAACTCACCCCTACATATATATATATATATATATATATATATGTGTGTGTGTGTGTGTGTGTGTGTGTGTGTGTATATATACGGGAGGGTTCAATTCAGAACACTAAATATTGCGAGAACACGTAGAACAAAAAAAAAGCATTTACTTTTTCAATGTCAAAAGATTTTAAAATATAGGAAAATTATATATATGTAATATTTATTCATTTTTTATGAAATTCAAACAAAAAAATATGAACAAACATAGTTTATATATATACTTACACATGTGGGTTTTTTTACCTACACATGTGTAGGAAACTTTTAAATATATTAAAATATATGAAAAAAACTAGTTTGATAGGTGGAACACAACACTGGTCTAGTGATCAGAGGGTTTTCCAATAACCTATTGGGGAGTTCATAGGTTCGAATTTTGACGAGGGAAATTTTGCTAGTATCCTCCACTAGACTAGAAGTTGGCCGTTAAAAAAATTCCGCTCAATCAGTTTCTTTTTACTAAAGTAGTGCACTTCTAACAGACTTCGTTAACAAACTTGAAGCAAACATTCAAACTTAAACTATTGCCGCTTAAAAGAACCAACTTTTATGTAGAGTACATTATCAAATTTAGCATTCAAACTATAAAATCCGACGAAATCTCTCACATTGGTCATAGCAGTAAGTCATTGTAGAGGAGTAAATTTGTTGCCACTCTTTATAACAAATTTTATTTTTTTAACATTTATAATAATTGATTTAAATTATATTTTAATTTATGTTTAAATATTTTAAGATACTTCTCTTCCTTCCTTTTATATAAAAAATGGTATTATTTAAAAACACAAACACATTTTATATCTATCATCTTTAGTGGTGTAGAGTACAACACAAATCACATCCCTTTTCGAAAGGATAAAAAATTTTAGCTTAATAATAGAAGGTAGAATAGTCTTGTTAGCGACACATTCTAAACGATGATTGTGGCGTCAGCTATCCGGTCTGTGATGACGATTCTTGATGTGTGGTGGAAGCGATGACGATATGTGGTTGCCTCTACACTGATAGCTCGGTAGGGATGTTCACGGTCGGTTTAAAAAAATGATATACGAGTCGAACCCCTAACAACAGTTTCGAACAAATACTATATGACTATATAACCTTTCTCTATATTTCATAAACTCAATACCTGACCTCCAATCTTTTTTAGCCACATATGATGACCTTATTGAGACAGTATAGCAACAGATGCAGCGCGTACAATATCCACAAGCTGTTCATCAAGTTCCAGAAGCTGCCCGGAGTTACGAAGATGATGATACGAAGGTGCCATAAATTTAGCAGCCAATTCAACCAAATCCCACTGGCAGCAATCAGCGCCGATTTGAATTATTTTAGTTGCCATGTTAACTGAATCTAAGCAATTCATAATTACTCTTGAGCATTCTTTGTGAAGATCTTCTAGAAGCCAAATGTCTGATAAACAGAAAAGCTCTATGTACGGAATCACTTGTTCTAACTTCCCTTCTTCGTCTAGATTATGCCATAAACAACCGGATTTCGGTTTTGGCACTAGCTTACCAGAATAAAGCCAGTTTACTAGTTGAACGAGTGCTTTCCAACCAAGATCAATCTTTATACGTTCTGACAGGCTGCAAACAGATTATATCTGATGAAACATTCTAATGTAAGTATGAAACACATAAACGCAATGTTTTCATAACCGGACCAATCATCGAACCATCCGCCTAAGCAGTCCACTGGTCGGACCGGTTTCAGAAACCGGATGACACATAATAATTTAAAATTATATATATGGCTAAGGTAATCAAAACAAGCAGTATGGTTTCATATATGTTAGTACTGTAGTTTTCTTGTACTTTGTTCTTTTATCTGTTAGTGATGCAGTTTTCTCACCACTTTATGTTATTGGTAGAGTACTATTATTATTATTATTAGTACTTTCTATCTTGTGTGTTGCCTTGTTTTGATTACCTTAGCCATGCATACTTTATGTATTATGTTATCAAGATTACTATACTTTACATGGAAAAGGATTTTTAGAGGCGGTTGGGGGTAGCCTCTCTATCCCTCCCTGGGATAGAGGAAAGGTTTGCCCTCGTTCCATCCTCCCCAGATCCTACCAGTAGCTTCTGCTATAAGTGGGATTTCACTGGGTATGTTTGTTATATATATGTAATTTAAAACAAAATGCGGAAGTACTTTAACTTTTGATATGGATTTGATGTTAATAAAATATGGAACCTGGATTAGTAAATAAACCAGTAAACGAGATTTTGAAATAAAAATAAATAAAAAGATTTAAAACTTGGTCTAACCACTAAGTCTGGTGTGCCGGTTCAACCGGTAATCGGCCGGATCAAAAGGGGGCGGTTCAAATAGATTTAACACGGCCAGTTATGTATCCAGTATTCCGATACTCGGTCCGGTTCTGAAAACAATGCATAAATGGAAGACTAGAACATGAAACCAGTTAAGTACCTTTCTTGCATTCCAGAACAAAGCAAAGCACGCATGTGGTCAGAACTTGCACATAAAATGGCCTTGTGAGCATGTAAATGTGGTTGTGATAAATTGCATGATTCACACTTCCATTCCTCAAATGTATTACCCTTTGCTTCAAGGACAATGTCCCTAAAGTATAATTTAAGTTGGATATAAATATATAATTAACTTGAGATGAATCATGAAAGTAATTAAGTTGAGAAAAATATATTCTTACGAGAAACAGAAACCGTTTGGTCCGAGAGCTGAAGTAAGGTCAAAGGTTGGAAAAGGAGTTCTCCATTTGGGACGATTTCTACAAAGCATTTGCAATAAAGGCTGCAAATTACAATGTTTAGCCAAAGTTTTTAATCTTTTCACAAGTTCTTCTCCTGCTACCAAATGTCCGGAGTACACGTATTCCAATAACTTCAACAACGCCTGCTGATTCACATGAGCAGAGTGCCGAATTTCGTTTCTTCTAGAAGTTCTCACTTCGGATGGAAAGAGTGACGGACAACGAACCCTAAGGATGACACCATGGACATTTACATGTTCCTGGTTAGCAAGAACCAGTGTCAAATTTGTAATTTCATCCCCACTAAGGGCGTTCCCAATTCTATTTCCATGTTTTGATGAGAATCCATAAAAGCCAAAATAGCTAAGAAGATAAGCACAGTACCATTTTGCTCCAGAAGCAAAGGAGTTGATGCAGATTTCCTGCACTTGAGATATCAGTTGACCCTCGTTTGACTTCAACCATACCTGATCTTTGACTGAACCAGAATGGTGTATCAGTTCAGCTAGCCCTAAACAACCAAAAACCAGAAAACTTTCGTCGCCTTGCCAGTCTTCTTCTTCAAACTCATAGCAACACATCTTCATGTTATGATCACAATAATGAAGTGTATTCATCCCTTGTGCATGGACACGGTTTCTTGATAACACGTGAATGAAAGATAATAATATATGTATTCCTTGATTCTTCATAACATACCTACGGTATTGATGAAGACCCGAATAACAAGCCATGCTTATTAGGTGTATATCTTGAAGATTATCAGACACTGTATTGTTGACACCTGATGATGTGGCATTAAGGGTATTCAAAAGGTAATTAATATCCTCCTTGGCATATGGCTTTAAAATTCCAGACAATACCGATTTGGCCTGTGATGAAATGTATTTTGAAGGAGAGTAAATCATCAATAAAACTGCTCTAGACACTGGCTCATTTTCGACATTTGGGCAACACTGACGTGTCGAACGCAATGAAACCACAAACCCTAAGCTGTTAGAATACGTAAGCAAACAGACTAAAAATGTGAGAAATTTGTTGGAAATAATAACAATGATAATACATAACAAGATGACCAAGAACATTACCACGCACATGTGATGAGAAGTTTAAGGTGAGGTTCGCTTTTAAGCATTTGTGCAGTAAAATCTTCTGCACAATGTGCTGCAAGCCCACCAAGAATATCCCACACGTGAGGCTTAATTACAGGTAGAATATTAGAACTTAAACCATCTCGTGCAAAGGCTTCCAATTCATCCGGTGAAGAAAAATGCTCGGGGATTTGCTTAATATGAAAATCATCTAGAAGTAACTTAAGAAGAACACTCAAGATTCCTAGTTTCCATAAGTAATTATGATGCTTCCCAGGCCAACAAATGATCTTGCAAACACAACAAGCAGCCTTAATTAATGACATCTGTTCTTTAGTAAGCTTCCCTGAATGCAAACTCCAGTTGTTTAGCACATCAATGAAAGATTTCACTAATGGCACACCATACGACTCGATCATTTTTAATCTTCCTTCTTCACTTACCTAAGTGGCACGACCATTTGTACATGTTATTACAAAATATAACATAAAATCATAATGATAGTAAAAGATAAGTGATAAGTTGAATATATACCACAAAGCATTCAGCCAGTGTAAATCCAGCCAACTGTAGGTAATTAGGGTTTAAGCAATCCATGGATTCCACCATTAGTTGTAAAGGGTAGTTCCCGCTATCTAAAAGCTTCTTAGCTCCATTTCTACATAAGGCTGGTACCCAAAATTAGGGAATGTTTAGAAAACAATTTTTTTTAAGTCAAACATTTAAAACACAAAAAAATGAATACCTATGGTCGAATACAATTGCAAAACTGCAGCTTTCACAGAAAGCATAGGCTCATGGCTGAGAGAACTTAATACTTCCATTAATCCATTATTATTCCAAACACAAAATCTAGAAGACGGCCAGCGGTGAAGTATTTTACTCAAAAGTGAGATTGTTTGAAAGAAAAAATCAGGTGGCTTACTCCCACCACACTGTATATGGTGGATGATATAATTAATCGTCTCTGTTCCTTCTAGAACTTTCCATACATCTCTCTCCTTTTTGGAACTTAGACATGATAGGATCAAATTCAACGCGGTGGCACATAAAATAACAACTGGTACATGACAGGAAGATAAAGAAGATGATATGGGATGGACTATATCCAACACAAGAGATTCAATAATTGAACTAGGTATAACATTCACCATTTTTACAAACACCTTTGAAGCTAATTTCATCACTGCTTCATTTTTTTGAAGAAGTGTAGTTCCCAATGCTGGTACAATATCAGCAACTGATTCCTGACATTTGATATAAAACATTAAACCATGCATTTTAGGATTTGATGGTTTTTAAATTAGATTAACAATAATATGCAAATACCTTTACTAAAGGGTGCATTGTCATATCGCTGGATATGCAATCAAGAAAAGCATCGATAGAACGAACAACATGTCTTTGTGTCTCGACATCTGTACATGACCATCTCCGTCCTCCCTCCTCATTTCTGCGAATCAATGATTTCTGTTGTATCACATCATCATGATAAATAAAGTAATAAAAAAAGTTGTTTTATATCACGCAAACAGCTTCTTGAGAACTCTTTAGGCGTGTTTGGAATAAACAGATTTTGCTTTGATTATCAGATTATTTAGAAGCAAACTAACCAGCTTTTGGAAAATAAATTATCATATTACATGCAACAAGATGATTATTCAACTATGAACTAAAAATACCTATCAACCAGTGAGAAATTATTACTCTCATTTCACAAAATGTCGATCTATTTTCACAAAAATGTGTTTTAGGGAACTAATCATCAGTTAATTCCACTAAACATTATTACAACTTAAAGCAAATCCAAAGAATATCTATACAGACAAACTAGATATTAATAATCCAAACTATGAACCATTGGTCGATAACAATCCTTACTGGTAATTTGACCGGTGACGGTCCTAAGTTTCACTTTTGTTGTCAATGGCGGTCCCAGTAGCATAATCATCATAGATTTACACTTGTTTTCGCTCAAAATGATGATTTTGAGCGAAATGGAGCAATGTCCAAGCAAAATTGAGTGAGAACCAGGTGTAAATATATGATTATTATGCTACTGGGTTTGGCCTTGGCAACAAAAGTGAAATTTAGGACTGTCACCAGTCAAATTACAAGTAGGGATTGGATTATTATCAGCCAATGGGTCATAGTTTGAATTATTAAAATCCAATTTGCCATTCTATATATATGTAATTATGTAAGATCACAATAAAATAAAGCATCAATTTTCTGAACACTCAAATTGTTCTGATTATCAATATCACAGGATCAAATTGTTCAAACTTCCAGAAAATCCATTGATATATAATCATTCCAATATAACAATCGTTCTTCTCTAAAAACCCTAAAATTTCCGCTTGACAGTTTCAAAACCACCTGAAAATAACATAACCTAAGAAACTGATCATTCTTACACATACACATACCGATTAAGTCAAAATCTGAATTAAAATGCCGAAGAAGAAGTGAATAAACCTGAAACCAAGACCTAGAGCGTTATAGAGGCGGCTATGGAGAGTAAAGAAGCGGCCGTTTAAGCCTCGATTGTCCTCTGCAACCTGCTTTGTTGACGATGATCGCATTTTAGCTTCCGAATTCGGTGGTTGACAATTGAAATCGACTGAAAACACTTGTTGTTAGTTCAATTATTTGAAGCTTATTTTGGAAATGTTGGTTTCTTTCCAATTCGGTTGTGCACTTGTGCTGGGTCTTACTTGTCAAAGCTACTTAGTACTTACACGTTTCTTTAACAAAATAAATTTCATTATTATGAAATTTTATTAATTTTTACTTTTTAAATTTAATTAAAGTTACATACATGCTTTTTTAAGTTATTCAAGTCCGGTGGTGCTTAGAACATGTGTCTTACAGTATGGACCTCGTCCTTTTAAGTTTTTTAATACATGATTTAATAAAGAAGGTCTTGCGGGTATTATCGGATCTTTCATGATTGTGCCACTTGTGGGAGGACGAAGGACCTCCTGGTAAGATTTTGACATCCGAACTTAAAACTCTAAAATCAGATATCAAGAGTTGGTGACTTGTAGAAAGAGAAATGAAGGAAAATGTTTTATTGGATTGGAAAATGAAGTTGGGCACAATTGATTTGAAGGTTGAATCATTTGTGTTGTCTGATGGGGGTATTGCTTCTAGGCTTTATCGCAAGAGAATGTTCCTCGAATTGGAAACGATGAAATGCAAAAGAAAGCTCGAATAAACTGGTCCATAGACAGGGATGAACACACTGCCTTTTTTTCATGGCATCACTAATTCTAATTTAGCTTATCATGCTATCAATAGTCTCAAAATCGACGACGGATAGGTTACTAATCCAGCGATCATCGAAGAGGAAGTTTTGTGCATCTCTAAAAACGAATCTGCTTAACCATTGTCTACCCGACTAAAGTTCGTCAATAGTGGCTTCAAAAAACTCTCCTCGAGATGCAACCATGTTGATTGTTGAGTTTTCACAAGACGAAATAAAGAACGTGATATGTGATTGTGGGACCGACAAAGCCCAGACCCTGATGGTTTTACCTTCAAGTTTATAAAGCATTTATGGGATCTACTAAAATCATATTTCTATGACGTGTTGACTCATTTTCATCGATTCAGTTATGTAATTCGGGATGTAATAATTCTTTTATCACATTGATGCCCAATATTAAAGATCCATTATACTTATCAGAATTCAAACCGATAAGCCTTGTTGGTTGTATCTACAAGGTTAAAATTGATACCGCTATGTCCTAGCTAATCAGTTAAAATTGGTGATGAATTCGATCATAGATGGTTGCCAAAGTGTCTTTATTGAAGGCAGGAAAATTCTAGATGGTTCGTTCATTTTAAATGAAGCATTGGTTCAAGAAATCTAAACCAAAGACTATGTTTTGAAAAATTGAATTTAATAAAGTGTCACGTCAGCCAAGCCGACTAATGTTTAGCCTACCCTTTTGGACGCTGAAAGACTTGAAAAATACAACGAGACCCACCTTCTAGTCATTCAGAGAGCGACACGTGTTACTCGTAGGCTAAATTTAGTCTATCAGTCCACCTCGCAGGCTTAGCTAACGTTAGGATGATTATGAAATCATAGGCTAAATTTCAATATCTATTTATGAAAAACTTTGGTCAAAGTTGATAATTTTGATAATTTTAACGGTGTTTGGGACTTTTATATTGAAAAGATAGAGGGCAGAGTTGTTTTAGACAATGTTTTAAAAACCGGACCGGGAACCGTGACCTCCATCGGTCTGGTTATATGCTCTGAGACTGTTTGCTGGTTGAACCAGGCGGTTCAAGCGATTCAGCGGTCGAACCGTGAACCGCGAACCGGTGGTCGAACCGGGTAGTTTAATTTAAAAAAAAATTTACTATTTTTTTTATCTTTTTTATCCTATAGTCCTCCTACTTACTTCTATTTACAATTTTAACTCAATTTGGCTCTTTCCTTTTAACTTATACGCTGCCACAGGTCCTCCAAAACCCTAATCAAAATTAAAATTGAAGATTCAAGAGAATTAAAATTTCTACAGACCTACAACCCTCGTCCTTGACTCAAAATTGTTTAAATGGTTGTATATGTAGTATTTGGAATTTTTATATTTTTCTATATATTTTTATGAATATTTATATTATTTATTGCGTCGTCCGGTTCTTGAATCCGGTCCGACCGGTCCGACTAGTGAACCTCTAAGACGTCCGGTTCGTTGTCCGATCCGATTCTGAAAACATTGGTTTTAGATGAAAGTTGAAGGTGCAAACTTTATATTCTTGTTTATTCTTCAACGATAAGATGGTTAACAGGAATATCTTCGTGGACAGGACCGGAGCCAATAGCATCGTTCTTCTGCTTCTTCAAACCCTAACGGCATCTCGTATGTTCTTCCTTCCTTCATTTTGATGTTCACATTCACATTCATATTCATATTCAGTTTCGCAATTCAGCTTAAAATCACACCATTTGTTCCGTTTGAATCCACTATTTCCGTTTGAATTCGAGATCATCCATGGCGGTTCTGCTAAATTCGGTCCCTCCGATGACAAATCTGTCGTCAGAACACGCCAGAAAGTCTCCGATTTCTCAATTTCACCATTTCCCACCCAAAATTAGATTCTCTAGGGTTTTAGCTTCTACTCAGGTAGCATCAAAAGACGCTGTTTTCACTCTACCGAATTGGAGATCAGGTAGAACAGATTCGAAAAACAAAGACTATAGGATTAACGATGCGTTTTTGTATTTGGAATATATGGTAGGAAAAGGTCACAAACCTGATGTTTATCATGCTACTCAATTGTTATATGATTTGTGTAAATCAAAAAGGCTTAGGAAAGCCACTAGGGTTATGGAGATGATAGTTGATTCAGGTGGTGTTCCAGACGCCGCGTCGTATAATTTCTTGGTGAGTCAGTTGTGTAAAAGAGGGAATGTAGGGCACGCGATGCAGTTAGTTGAAAAGATGGAAGAGCATGGGTATCCGACACATACTGTTACTTATAACTCTTTGGTTAGAGGGCTTTGTATGCTTGGGAACTTGAATCAGACCTTGCAGTTAATTGATAAATTGATACATAAAGGGTTAGTTCCTAATGCGTTCACTTATTCGATCTTGTTAGAGGCTGCGTATAAAGAGCGAGGGGTTGATGAAGCGATGAAGCTTTTAAGTGATATAATTTCTAAAGGCGGTGAGCCGAATTTGGTTAGCTATAATGTTTTGTTAACTGGATTGTGCAAGGAAGGTAGAACCAATGAGGCGCTTTCTTTCTTTAGGGAGTTACCTTCAAAAGGGTTTCCACCTAATGTTGTGACTTATAACATTTTGTTGAGAAGTTTGTGTCGTGAAGGGCGGTGGGATGAAGCAAATGAGCTTTTGGCTGAAATGGTTGAAGCAAGGTTGTCACCGTCTTTGGTTACATACAATATATTAATCAGTTCTCTGGCTTTTCATGGTAGAACCGATAATGCACTCAAGGTGCTCAATGAAATGTCTAAGGGAGAGTTTAAGCCCATTGCTGCCACCTACAATCCAATCATCGCGTGCCTTTGTGAGGAAAAGAAGGTGGAAGATGTAATGAAGTGTCTTGATTTGATGACTTATAGGGGTTGCAGTCCGAATGAGGGAACTTATAATGCAATCGCTGGGCTATGCAAAGAGGGCATGGTGCAAGAAGCTTTCTCGATCATCAATAGTTTAAGCAGTAAACAAAACTCCTCGAATCATGACTTCTACAAGAATGTGATATCGGGATTGTGTCGAAAAGGGAATACTTTTCCTGCATTTCAGCTTCTTTATGAAATGACTAGGTATGGGTTTACACCTGATTCCTATACTTATTCGTCTTTGATTAGAGGGTTGTGCTTGGAGGGATTGTTACATGAAGCAATGGAGGTATTTAGCATCATCGAAGAAAGTAGTTGCAGGGCTGATATTGACAATTGTAACGCGCTCATACTTGGGCTCTGCAAATCTCAGAGGACAGATCTGTCTTTAGAGATTTATGAGATGATGGTAGAGAAAGAGTATATGCCTAATGAGACTACTTATACAATTATTGTTGAAGGGATTGCCCATGAAGGTGAAAAGGAGCTGGCAGCTTTAGTCTTACGAGAGCTATATTCAAGGCAGGTGATTGGTAGAAATACAGTAGATAGGCTTCTTATGCAATATGATTTTGAGGATCTCACTGTGTAAATAGCTGCAAGTCTGCAAGGAGGAAGTTATAAACTTTTCAGGAAAAACAAGCAGATTGAACGGATCAGGATTCAGTTACAATGTTGCTGATTGCATCAGCAAATGTTACGCATTTGCAGGCTGAAGGATGCAGTTTTTAAGGTTATTAATTGAGAATTTGTTCTTTAAGTTGTTGCTTTTGGCAAGCTTTGGGGCATGCTAATTTGCTAATGTTGTTTTGTTGTTCATGCCATGTAATTTCACTTATAACCGGTTTTAGGTTTTATAAAACAGCATGATCTCTATTGTATATCTTATCTAATATGCTAAAGTGATATTTTGAAAATGCAAGTTCAAATGCCCAATTCTTGAAAATTCAACCAGCCTTGAAAATTCAACATGCTGTTTGGTTGATTAATTCTTTCATAAAAGCTCAATAACGCAGTGTTTTTAGTAGGAGTGCCAATCGTGTTGGGTTTTAGGTTGACGGGTTGAATTGTTAAACCTAAACATGACCCATATATTTATTTGTGTTAAAGACATTAACCCTAATATGGACACACTTAAAAGCGTCCCGGTTGTAATCAAGTTATTGTAAATGGGTTAAACGTGTTGGAGGGTCGATTTGTTTAATTAAACGGGTTAAACAGGTCATCCTGGACACGGCTTGTTTATTAAACGTGTTGGATATGACAACCCAAAATCTAATATTTATCTCTCGTGTCAAAATTTCACCCCTAGTTTTTGATGTGTTAGTTTTAACCGTGGCATTAGCGCGAGTTCTTTCCGACTCTTTGACGCCAATGGTGTTCAAGTTTCTGATCAGTTCACACTTTGGGATAGTTAAGTGGTTAGTCCATTCAGTCAAACTGTAGCACATGTTACTTGAGGTTTTGGTGCAGACACAGTTGTTGGATATTAGAGTATTTGTATCTATTTACTTCCAAGTGGTTTTCGCTTAATGGGTTCGACACTAATTGCAAAATTCTTTCATACATACATTAGACCATACATACATTAGACCACTATTTTAGATCCAATGTATACTCACGGGGTGAAAAATATCAATATATAATTTTTTTAAATCTTTATTTATATATTTTACATGTGTAAAAATATATTACAAATACTAACGATAGAAAACAAATTCAAAATATGTAAAAAATAATATATAATTGGGTTTCGAAAATACGTTAATTACTATTAAATATAATTTAACTTTCATTTACTATTTGATTGAAAACAAAAGTTACATAATTAAATTTCAAAGCTTTTTATAATAGGGGATAATTTAAAATAAATGTGTTTTATTAGTATACTTAGTATTTTCTTTATACATATATTATTATTAAAAAATAAAAGTGCATTAAATAAGAGAGAGAGACGAAAAAAAAATTATGAGAATGAATATGGAGACGACACGTGACAGAAAAAACCTTTATTTATTATATATTATAGATTGAAAATTAACGTACCGTTACAATCACAATTGCATCAATATTAAAAGGAAAACCCTTTAATAAAGCAATTTTACGCATTTACCCTCCCGACTAAGTTTGAGGTTTAGTTAAGTAATTTTAACCTGATTAGTTTTCTAATAGTTTTTTATTCTCTGATAACTTTCGTTCATCACCTTTTTTTTTAAATGGAACGTGAGGTTTTTTTTCGTTTATTTTTTAACGTACCAGTATAATTTTTTAAAAACAGATTTGAATTTAAAACCGAGTATATTCTTTTGTGTGTCGTACGCTATATCAAGTGATGTTACCGTTGCGATGCCTTGACAAACCTAGTCGTTTATGAGCGAACAACATTGTAACGAACCAAAATCTTGGTTTCGTTTTCAAATAAATAAATATTTTAATAAATATAATGGTGAAAATAATATTTATGAAACAAGTGGGTTTCAAGTTAGTAATGGGGTTATGTTAGTTTTTAACTAATTATAAAATGAAATGGGTGAAATGAAAGTTGAGGGGCCGAATGTGTAAATGGAAAATTTCTGCCATTTTGACTAGTGGAAGTCAAAATAGAAGCCATTTGAGGTTTTGGGGTCGTTCATCTCAAGAGAGAAAAGGAGAAAAGCGGTGTTTGAACAAAATCGTGCATTTTGAGCTTAAATTGGTGAAAGTTTTGGCTTGCACATCATCCTTCTAACATCAAGTAAGTGTAATCTTCCATTGATTTCACTTTTGAATGTGTTAGTAGGTGGGTTTTGTAGAAATCCAAAAATATTGTATGCATGTGGTAAATTGGTGTTAGATTGTGGATAATCTAGCTTAACTAAAGGTAAAAAATGGTGATTAACATCCTAAAACCCTTTGATTTTGATTTTGAGAAGTTATGGTTCATATGGTGAAAATTGGGGGTGTTTGGATCATGATGCTAGAATGATGAATTAGTGATGATTAAGTGTTTAGGTGGTATTAGACACTTGAACAAACACCAAATTGACGTAATAAAAGTTATTGATTGAGAAATTAGTGTCAAGGTATTGGAAAGAAAACTCAAGTAGGTGAGTTTGAATTGAAAGGGAGGTGTTTGGTTATGGGAATAACCCAAACGGGTCAATTTGGGTTGGAAATAGAAATTGGGTTGTGGACTCAATTGTAATGTGATTTTGATGAATGTTAGATTACTAAACTAGGTGTGTATGTTTAGGTAATCAATTTGCAAAGCTAGAAGGTGGTGCAGGATCTTCTAACTCTAAAGGTAAGTGCCTTTGCACTTACTTAGTAATGTTGATAATTGTGGTGTATGTGATATGTATGCATTCTACATGTTGAAATGAATGTTTAAGCTTATTGCTTGAATGTAGTATGTGTGGAATTGTATTAATTTGGCTTTAGTTGTAGAAGGTCAAACTAATATGTTGGAATTGGTGTATTTAGACTATGTGGTTAATAGTAAAAAAACTTGATTGTTGCAAAGAGGTAAATATGTGTAATTGACTTATGTGGTAAATAGTCAAATTATTATGTGAATGTGGAGTAAATGACTTATGTAGTAAATAGTCATACTATTATGTGAATGTGGTAAATGTGGTATAAATGACTTATGTGGTATAAAGTCAAACATAATGTGATTTTTGGTGAAATAGTGGTTAGAAGTGTGGAATACTTCAAAAGGTGGACTTGGAGTCAAATACTCCAAGCGTGGGTAAGACGAGTTGTGGTATTCGCTCCAAGAGAATTGTAATCCAAAAGAAGTGTGGAATACTTCAAAAGGTGGACTTGGAGTCAAATACTCCAAGTGTGGGTAAGACGAGTTGTGGTGCTCGCACCAAGAGGTTGTAAACCAATAAGAAGTGTGGAATACTTCAAATGAGTGAATGGGTGATGACACATGAATGGCAAATGAAACTTGTAGTGGGAAATGCAAGTGTTATGAACCTAAATGACCCAATGGGTGTAAACGGGTCAAATGGGTGAATGAGTGAAAACAAGTGATAAATACTTGTTTGTTATGTTCATCTTCATTACTAATGGTGAAATGTTCATGTGATATTGTAGGAAAAGCTCCGATGTAAGTTCAAGTCAAGTCCGAGGAGTGGAAGGATTCTCGTATGCAACAATTTGGTGTTTTGGGGGATTTTAAGGAAAATCTTTGTAAAGTGGTGTAAATGACACTTGAATTATGTTTTTGGCGTATATAAATGTGGTATGAAGGTTCTTGGTCAAAACCCAAGTGTTAGGAATTTTTGGGTGTCATGTTGAATGAAAAATTGTTGAAAAACGGCTAATTGTTGAAAACTGGGCAGCTGAGTAAACTTTCTATTTACTCAGGCTCCCCGCGGTACGCGAGGAACAAGGCAGGGTCTCTCGCGGTACGCGAGAGACTGGGTTTCCGGGTGAGGCGATTTGGGACTCCCTCGCGGTACGCGAAGGGATGTCCCAGATCCTTCGCGGTACGCGGAGTAAATAAAAAAAAATAAATTCTTGAGATAATAGCTTCCGCGGGGTTAAATGTTTATTTAATTGGTTTCCAATTAAGGGTGTTATAAACATCGTTAGCAGTGTTGTGATATTATCGTATCCGGTATCAGTGTTTGATTGTATGGATTTGACGAGTCGAAATGATAACGGCCAAACTATTGCCACGTAATGCCAAGAAAAAATGACCGCGCTTCGTGGAGGAGGTAAAAATACTAGTTGAAGTTATATCTAGAGGTGATCAAAAAAACCGGAACCGGAACCCACTATACCCGTAGGATCTAGATAGGTTCCAATATTTCTAGTCAAAACCGGTTCTAAAAATACCCGAAACCGGTTCTACCCAAAACCGGTTCCTACAAAACCGGTTCTCCCAAAACCGGTTCATCCAAAACCGGTTCTCTCCCGAAAAACGAAGACAATCTAGTTTTTTTATATAACTTATCTATGTGTTTATGAGTTTATGTTTTAAACATTTATATATTTTGTAACATTTTAAGTTTTTAATGTTATTGGACTTTTTAAGTTAGTTATTTATATGTTTAATTAATATATTTATATGTTTAACTAAGTTTTTCGAATAGCCAGAAATAGGTTCTTGAAATACCCGTCTTGAATTACCGGAAGGCCGAAACTAGGTACATAGGGTTCGGTTTTTCAACCAAGAACCGGACCTGAAACCAAAACCGATAAAAACTAGAATCGATAAGAATCGAAATCGATAAAAACCAAAACCGGTTCTTAAAAATACACGATTTGTGAAGATCTGGTTATACCTAAAGGCAAAAGGGTAAGGGTGGAAAAGGAACGAGAATTGGGCTTTGAATCTATGTAAGTGGGTCAAAGCCCACTTTATTTAGTCACGACTTGATTTCCCGTTCACAACTCAACGGCCTCAAATCCCCACCCAAAAATAATGTCCGACGAAGGGCGGCAGTACGATTCCGGCGAAGAACAAACCTGCGTTAACCTCGCCAATGACAAGCCGTATTCTAACAACAAAGCTCCTGCTACTTCCAGTGAGCTCCCGGAGGAGGCGACCACCGCCACTACCGACGTCGATGACAGTAAGAACAATAATACGTCTTCTCAAATGGCCAAGGGCTTGTCTTACACCATATCAACTATAATTAGGGATTTCGATAGTCAAGCGCAACAGACTTCTCGAAGTCAAGATCAGTTATCTTCCGCCATCGATCGTCTAACCAACGGTAAGCGATCTTCATACTGCAATTAGGGTTTTCGTCAAACATATTTCTGGATTTTAGTTATTTACTATTTAATTTGTTAATTCAGTTTTATTGTTAATCCAGCACATAAATGACCAATTGATTAGGTGTTTGACTACTAATCAAAGCTCAAATTTCTCATGGAATTGGTTGTTGATTAATTAAAACAATAAGAAGTAAAATTTGGCAAATCTAGATCTTTAAGTGTAAGCTAAAAATGTTTATAATCAGGTCAATTTTGAACAAAATCTAGCTTCATTGATTACCTTATGACTGTGATTATGCAGAATTGGATCAGCTTCTAGCAGATGCACCATCACCTTTCATTATGCAGCATGCTGCAAAAATATCTGGTGTTAGAAAACGAGTATCATCTCTAAATTCAGTTTTGAAGTCCATACAACGGCGTGTGGACAATATAGACAGATTGGTCTCTGCTGGCTTGCCTAATGGTATAAATAAACAGCACATTCAATTGCTCATTTTTTTTCATGAATTTGCATTGTTGATTTGTCAATTCAGTTGTTTTATATTCTTAACACTTGCTTCGCTAACTTAGCATATAGATTTTCTTGAAAAGAGAGATTTGTTGAAGTGACTTAATACTATAGTTCATAGTTTCAGCAAATATCTTTGTGTAATATTTGCTGAAACTATGAACTGTAGTGTTACATGAGGTTTTCATAAATTATATATTGAATACCCTGTTGACAGGGTTGCAGCCATTTTTACACATGCTTTCCTTTTGCCTTGGTCATGTATAAAGTTCATTGATAGATGCTCTTCCACTTGCTGTGTCAATTACTGATTTTTTGTATTTTTTACACTTGGCAGAAGAAATTGCCAGTGGATGTCCTGCAGAAAACTGACGGTCTTTTGACTTAAAGATTTAGAGGTAATCAATATAACTTGTCATCTTTGTATACTGTCTATGGAAAGTTGTAAATGACATTTATACTGATTTCTTACTTAGGTTAAATGCAGGGAAGTAACAGTGTAAAACCATGCTTGGGGTTACTCATAAATTCATATAATAACATTTGATATTTTTATCATGGTTTTTTTTTTGCATAAAATAGCAATATACTATGCATCAATTCCTGATTCTAGAAACCAACATTGAAAATTACCTAGCTTTCAATTTTTTGCAATTTTATCAATTTTTTACGTTGTTACCAAGTAGCTAGTCGTTTTTATCTTTCTTTTCCTATGCGTCACTGCCCATGTGGAATTTTCTTTAATATTCAATATTTTTCATTGTTACTATTAAAGGTAATTATCATGGTTGCTTGCTAGAATTAGGAATTAGTGTATAGTATGTCCCTATTTTATGCCCGAAAAAACGCTTATACCATTGCAATTTAAAAGTTTTAGGCGAGTACCAAGTTAATATTAGCATTAATCAAAACTTAAATTGCAAAAGTCAGGCGTCATTTACTTTTTAACGTGTCACAGACAAGGTGCATTGCATTGTACATGATTGAAACTAGAAGCTGTTTAGTGTTTGTCTGGGTAAGATTTTTGCCAAGATCTAGGACTGTGACTGTACTAATTTGCATTTATGTTTTATATAGAAATACTGAAATGAATTTAAACTCTCAAAAAGACCCGGTTTAAACCACTACCATGTTTTTGTCTTTCTCATTATCTGTTTTTTAGTTTCCTTGTTTTGTGTTAAAATAAGCTTGAAATTGTGCTATTAACCTGTTCAACCCTTTTTACATTGTCCAACGGTAACAATTACTGTGTTAAAAAGTTCTGTTTGTAAAAGACTGCCAACTGAGTGTATCATTATGACATTATGTTGAGGCCATCTGTATAATCATTCATGTTCTCTCTCTCCCTCTCTCTCTATATATATATTATATGTATGTATATATATATGTGTGTGTGTATTTACATAGAGTGGTGTTCATTTTAGAATCTAGAGTAAACTTCGTTTTTGTTTCCTGTGGTTTGACCATTTTAACCATTTTGCTAAAATAGTTTGAAAATAGCCAAAACACTCCTTGAGGTTACCTATTTGTTGCTATTTTGCTTCCTGGCACTAACTCTGTTAAATATTTCAGTTAAATTTTTGGGCATTTTGGTATATATATATATATATAATCTTACATTGTGAAATTACCACATAATGCATTTATATGTAGTGCTTAGAATGTGATACATAAGACGGTTATGTAACCGCCTCACTTTCTCTCTTTCACTGCTTTGATTATCTTTTATGCATTGTGTACAAATGCATTATGCGGTTCTTGCATTTCTCATCATCTGTGTCTGACCTGAACCGCTAAGGGTTCAATAAAGGAACATGAATAATGCGAGAACTAACGAGAACCAATTTAAACCATTCATTTATCATTAAATTATTTCACTCTCTAATAAATTAATTTTGCTACTTTCTCTCATCTCTCTTCCTCGAAACAATATTTGTACACGTTCAGATAAAAGAATTATAGTGATGTGTTTAGATTATATGAATACACGTAAATTTATTTGCACATATGCATATATCAAGTCAAATATATTCACATAACAACGATGTATTTTAATAGTCATTAAAATCTTAGATAAAACACAAGTAAATGACTGTTGTAGATTGGTTCTCACGTTTT
This sequence comes from Smallanthus sonchifolius, assembly GCA_023525975.1. Lineage (NCBI taxonomy): Eukaryota > Viridiplantae > Streptophyta > Magnoliopsida > Asterales > Asteraceae > Smallanthus > Smallanthus sonchifolius. The sequence continues at coordinate 12,086,799 of CM042042.1, forward strand.
CTGTATTATCTGTGGTTTTGCATACACACACATATATATGCATATCTTTGCGTGCGTGCTTGTATGTTATATGTTTCTATCTTGTAATGACAGATGGTCGAGTATTTTGTGGTTTAGACAGATGACCTGTTGTAGTCTTGACGATCTTTTTGGTTTTGGATATGTGTTATATGCAAATGTTCAGTCACTTGGCATATGTCTTACAAATGTCCACCCCTTTTGGTTGCAGGAAATGATTACAAACCTTTGGCTACCAATTGCAATGAAGCTGGTAACTTCTTGGTGTGATTTGGTTTCGTAGCTGACAACGTGGATGGGAAAAGTGGATTTGGTAATGCATCAAAATGTGTCGGGTTTTTAAGTCAAAATGTGTCTGGTTGGGTTGACATACGTAAACTCTTTTATGTAAGTTTGTTTTTTTTTCCAATCAAAACCATTAAATTCTCACCAAGAACCACATTGTTTTCAAAAAAGGTTTGTGTGCATCCTTTATGTTTAGAGTTCTCTTCACCGAGTTTACCCACCTCTAAGACTGAGGGGTATACCCTCACGGAGATGATGTGGCTAGGGTGGCTCGTGGAACACCACGCCCCCTAACGTGGTCCACGGGTGTGGAGAATTTTCGTGGAGTTTTCAACGGGTGTGCAGAGAGTATTATTTGTTTTATTATTATTTTTTTCCTTTTCATTTTAAACCCAAACACATCCACATATAAATCATCATACACATTCATAAGCATACATATACACACATACATATTTACAAATACATACACAAACAATTTCTGCTAACCACAAAACCAAGAAGCTGTGTCGCAAGCTATTTTTGGATAGCGAAACCAAAGTCTTTTAAAAACTATATTCATAGATATTGGGATCATAACATAATTATACATAAACCCGTTGGACACGACTAAGAAATAAAAAGAATTTTGTCTTAAAAAAATAATTTTACAAACAATTAATGCTAACATGTTTCAAGATACATATTGATTATTTGTATTTCATCATGTTCCTTTTCTTATATTGATTCACCGTTTTAGCTCGTCCTATCTAATATAACTTGAACACATAAAATGAGCTCAAAGTAAACTATTTTACACATAATCAAAATTAAAAACATTTAATTTTATATGAATAACACATTTAAATCACTCACTCATCAGTATCCATATGGTTTTGATTATGAGGTTAAAGACAACCTTATGCATGAGCTTGACAACTACATCGCTAATGTGAAAGGAGATACAAGGTTTGCCAACATGAATGGTCTACCCAGTCTCGCAAAAAGATGGTGGAAACAAGGTTACACATTGATTATCCATTGATAAATCGTTTATTAAAGTTATCACTAGCTTTACCAGTTGCAACGACACGTGTTGAGAGATGTTTTTCTTCAATGAAGCATATGATCAAGACGGACTTGCGTAACCGGACGGGTGATGAATATATGAATGATTCTTGCATTTGTTGTATTGGAAAATAGTTCTTTGCGAATGATTCGTTCGAAGATGTAATAAATCGTTTCAAAATATGAAAACCCGTATAGAACAACTATAGAGTCTAATATTTTTTTTAATTTTAATGATATTGTATTTTTACTATTTGAGTTTTAATGACGCTTTATTTTCATTATCATATTATATCTTGTTATGTGATCAATCCGACCCAATTATCTGTATTAGACCAAAATGATTTTTGTCGGCTAGTTAGAATTTTGAAATTAAAAAATAGCAATTAGCAAGAAAAAAATTTATAATTCCGTCACTGTTATTACAAATATGTTTGTTTTATTTTTTCCTTTTAATAATACTTATTGAATACTAAAAATATATTTCTTGATTTAGCCATCATGTGGATTCGTTGACCTAAGAATCATGGACAGACAACTAGACAGTGTTTTCCTTATTTAATGCTTAGACAATGAGAGTTTCTTATAGTGGCAAATTAAATATAAGTGATCATATTCACATACGTAAGTTTTGATATAGACTTCTAGTTTGTGAACTCGAATCAAAATCGGAGGCTTAACTATAATTTACATTTTTTTAAACAAATTATATCCGTCACATCACAACTAAGTAGGCATGTAAATGTATTGAATGAACACGAACTCGAATCAAAATAGGAGGCTTAACTATATTGAATGAACACGAACAACTAAGTAGCAAACTTGACTGTCAGTAAATTATAACACACACACACGAAAGAGTTCAAATGATAACAATTTTTTTCTGTGATAATCATGAAAATAATTTTTAACCAATCAAATAATTTACATTATTTAATAGAGCAAATTACAAATTACGTCTTTTAAGTATTACCTAAATTTCAGTATACGTCATTTAACTAAGAAAATTATCGAAAACGTCATTTATGTTTAAAAAACCTCGCACATTATGTCCTTTAGCCTAACGACCGTTAAATTTTACCGTTAACTCAGTTCATGTGCAAGTCACATGAGAGTATATATATATAATTTTGAGGTTTGCAAACCATAGTTAAGAGAATCAATCTTGATTACCGTTTATAAACTTATTTTATGAATCTTAACACGTTCTTGAATTAAAATTATTTATTATTCCATTTTTTAATAAATTTGTTAAGATCTATGCTCTTAACCATAGTTTTAAAATTCATGGTTAGCATAAGCTATGTGTACCCTAGGTAATAAATGACATTTTAAGACGTGTTTACGTGTTCTATATAGTTATACTAGTTATACAAAAAAATTTATTAAAATAACTACTACTTGTATTTTTATAATTTTTTGTTTTTCAAAATTCAATTACGTTTTTATTTATCAAATGAATTGAGTCTAACAAATCTTGCCTCGTCCGGGACCGGTGTTGAATGTCGGGTATTTCTCTTACTTTAATTTGGTCTTGGATTAGAAATATTTTGCTTCCATGTGAATTGCATGAATTGAGAAGCTGTTGTTCGGTCCTAAAAGATGTTCGATTACACAATAGGACGGATAAGTGGATATGGTTGGGTAGCTCGGACGGCATGTTCACTGTCAAATCCGTCCGGTAATACTTGGCTAAACAACAAATCCAGTTTCCGGGCTGGCCCTTCGCTTGGAACACGTGGTTACCGTTGAAGATTAATATCTTTGGATGGAGAATGGAAGCAGAGAGGATCCCAACAAAACGGCACTTCAACGGAGGAACATCCACATTACATCCTTAGCCTGTGTTTTTCGCGGGGAGGTGGACGAGTCGGTTGATCATGTTTTCACTACGTGTTATGTGGCTTCTATAATATGGCAAAAGATATTTTCTTGGTGCAGGCTTACGCCAATCTTTGCCTTTATGGTGCGAGACTTGCTCAATACACAGTCGTTCGGTGGGCTGCATCCTTTAAAGCGGCGCATGGTCCTCTCAATAATTCTCATCTCGTGTTGGTCGCTACGGAATGCTAGGAATATATATTTATTCGAAGGCCATCCAATATCCATCGCCAAAATTATCGACGAAATAAAAACGTTGGGGTTCTTTTGGATAAAGAATAGGGCGAATCTGAACTCATTTGAATGGAGTAATTGATGTTTTTTTAATTTTGAGTTGTAGGTTTGTTGGTATGTTCTTGGTGTAAGCTTCTATTCTCCCTTTTGTTTTTGTTTATTTATGTTCCTTCTGTATGTTGCTAGTCGCTGGCTAGCCTTGGTAAAGAAAGTTTGCTTTTCAAAAAAATAAAATAAAAAATAACTATATACTAGAAAATTGGCACCCGTGCTTCATGGCGGAAAGTGGACCCTAAATGTTTGAGGCGGTGATATTAACGTGTCTAAGCACAAAAAGAAACGTGGCTAAGCACAAAAAGAAACGTATGAAGTTACAACGACTCGGTTAGCATAATAAAAAATGTAATAAACAAAAGGAAAAAACCAGAAAAAATTAAGACGGACCAAGAGGGAGGTGACACGTAGCGTGACGGTGGGGAAAGATACCAAGTTTTGATACTTTACAAACTTGAGAGGGGAATTGTGGTGACACATGTAAATGTGAATAACAAAATTTATACCGGGACACAGAAAAAATATTAAACACAATCACAATTTTTTTTTTAAATTAAGGAACGAAAATTATTAAGTAAAAATCAGATTATATATACGGTAGGGGGTAAACTCAAAACTTTATAAACTTGGATGGGTTAAGATGAAACTTGAGGGTAAGTTTTGCCAAGTAATTACAAATTTGAGGGTAGGTTTTGTCGATAGAAAAGTCCATTGACACTTGTAAATGCGTGTATCGATAATTTGTAATATTTTTAATTAAACTAGTGGGTTACACTCATGTTTCGTGACGAGAGGTTCGTTGGTTTTTAATAAAATTTAAATGGAAACACAGACACGACGGTAAAAATAAAATTAATAAAAAATAAACCTAAAAGAAATAAAAAAAGTAATTATGACATAAGCGTAGGTATCGTTGCTGATGTCATCGACCCATGAACAGGAAAGGGGCCAGGATTCAAACCTATGTGACACAAGTGGGAACGTCCTTGTTCTTTTAGCCGTTCAAACTAATATTTAGTAAAAAAAGTGTTAAAATTAAATAAAAAACAATCAGAACCTGTCAAGTGGTTGGTCCTGATTGGCTTTCGGGTCACTGGTCATTATACTTACAAAAGTTGTTGTTTTTGTTTTTTTTTTAATATTTGGCTTCTCTTTAAATAAATCAAAATCCAAATCTGGGTCGCTAATTATCGTATTGTTATTTTTTTTATGATCAAATTCATAAATAGAAGAGTCAAAATATATAATGTATTTGTATTATCATTATTATAGCAACTAGAAAAAAGTCTCGCGCGTTGCAACGGAAATATAAGAAAAAATAAAAAACCTTTACGTAAAAAAAAGGAAAAAGTTGAGAAAAACATGAACCCTTTGTTTGTACTCTTATTATGCAAAGTGTACACTTGCTCTTAATGTGGGACTAGCTCACTTAGTAGAGACTCTTGTCTCTAAGATTGAAGGTCCTGGGTTCAAATCCAGATAGATTTGCCTTTCAAAAAAAAGTGTACACTTGCTAGAGTAAAATTTACTCACAACCCATACTTGCCTTTTAATTATATTGTGTCCGTTTAATATAATTTTTTTGATATATTCAACTAGTATAAATATGTATTTGGACCGGCCTCCTCTCCGTTCGTTTCTTCGACATTGAGGAACTCGATTGATGACATTTAATGCTCTCCTACCATTTGTGATCAAACGGTATCTTTTGTTGGAATAAAATGATTCCTATTAATGTTAACTTATTTACTTGGAGAACTATTCAAGACAAGATTACAACAAGACACTCTTTAACTATTATGGGCGTAACTTTGCCCTCTCTTCTTTGCCCGTCATGTGGTGTATGTTGGGAATCGACCGACCACCTTCTAGTTACTTGCCACATTGCTTCTACGATTTAGTCTCAACTTTTTTTTATTGGTGCAAGCTTCCATTACCCCTATCTCCACCATACCCGACATTCTTAATCCTCCAATCCATTTCTCTTAATTGCATAGTAGGCAAAATCCACCATGTCATTCCGCTTGTCACTCTATGGTGTTTATGAAAGATGCGGAATGATTTAATCTTCAAAGGCATTTGTATCCTTCCCACAAGAACTTTGGACGAGGTTAAAGTTTTGAGCTACCTTTGGATTATCAATTGTAGGAAACTAAATTGTATTTATTGGGATTCTTGGCATAATTTTAATTTTGTAATTTAATTGTTTTTGTTCTTGAGGTTGGTGTTTCTTGTTTTCTAGCTTCTTGCTAGTTTTTGGTTGAATATAGTCTCTTCGTCGTAAAAAAATAGTTATTTGGAATAAGACACAATGAAAAATAAGAATTTCTACATGTTTAATTTTATTATTTTTATAAGCTAAAATCATTGTTGCAGAAGTCGCTAGGCGCTCCCAGGTCAATCAACTAGGAAGTTGCGAGTACTCGGCTTAGGCGGGGAGTACTCGGACATGGTAAATTATAAATAAATTAATTATTGGGAGATTATATATACGTCAAATATCAAAAGTTGTGCATGTATGATATGTTCGGATAACGTGATTTCAGAGTCTTTTAAGGATTCAGAGACTCGAATCAGATCTCCGTTCATTGTTTCGATTAGATACATCGTGTCCAGTTTATGTAAGATATTATTTAATAGACGATAGAACTTATGATCCATGAAACTTTGCTTCACATTAGAGTCAAATAAAACCCTAACATAAACATTATACAAGAAACGTAATGGGGGTTATTTCTGGTATCTCTGCCGCTTCTCAGATATTCTGAACAAATGCTCTGGCATTTTTCTTTACTCCTTCGACATGTTTAGGACTAGTCCCATTTGTTGTCTACTTTGGGCAGTTGATCCTAATGTGGCCTAGTTGTAAGACCCCAACCCGGGTATCCTACAATTGGTTTTCATAACAGGTCGTAATCATTAAAAACACTTTTATTGTAATTAAAACTACAGCGGAAGACTTTCAAAACTCATTTATGACCATTTAATGTTATTAGGTTTACCTTACGAACGCATGCACACCGATCCGAGTAACGCCGCTTCCAAGCCAAGATACGTCGATACGTCGCTTGCCTGCAAACAGTCTAACGTACACACAAAGTCAGCTACACTGAGTGAGTTCTAATAGTTTAGATTAAAGAAAAACCACCACACCAAGTTCTTTGGTTTGATTCATTCAGACATTCTGGTCTTTCAAAAATATAATTGCACTTTATTAATGAATGACTAATCCCGCATCACCCCATGACATCCCGTAACCGTTTATCACCCGATAATCAACCCGTACTACCAATATAAATAGTAATAACCTTACCGTTACAACCGCATAGACCCAATATGCTTTGCTAGCAACTCGTACCCAAGAATACATATTGACCCGACTCTTGGTTAACGCAACCTACTCTAAAACACTAACACATCCGACCTTAACCAAGGATCTCACAATTATCTGACACGACTCTTATTCACGTCATGTCACAAGTCCTGACTCAACGGTCAGTCTAATCCTACACGTCACAATTCAACACGTCACAATAACACTAACTCATACACAGTAAATACAATTAATCATTAGCATGCACATTAACACTTATATATATACATATATATATATATATATATATATATACGCATGCAAACACATACCTCATCGCTGTACCCTCGTCAGGGCGATCAACACACCACGAGATCATCATTAACCTGTCAACTAACTGTCACCTTTGGTGACTTCCCGAAGGACCTCGTCCTCCATGATCCCGTTTGACGTGCCACATGGACAACGAAGCAAATCCGACATTTAAATATAAACAAGTAATATCATACCTATGCACATAACTCACTAACCACACACACTTCACGCATAACCCTAGAACAATATATTAAATATGGTAAACTCATTAGCATTTAATACATGGCACTACCGTTCCCTTTCGACCCTTAACACGTCACACACTAACAACCCATATCATTAACTCACACATAAAATCATAGGCATCTAACTTAAAGGCCGACTCTTCCCGATCCACCCTTATTACGTCACCTAATAATGACTCATGCCCCCGATCTACCCTTATCACCCTAGTGACCCTACGACTCTTAATAATCATTTTATACTCAAAACATAGCGGTTAGAACCCGAAACCCTTGACATGATTTATTATATTAACACCACGTGAACGTATGTACGTTAGCCCCAAAACAGTAAAACGTTTAAAAGAGGGGGATTAGAAACTCACTAGTTATGATGAGTGCTGGTCTCTGTCCTACACTTGTCCACTCTCTAGTAGCCCCGTACATGCCAAATGTATGGTCACATTATCAAACGACGTTCTAAACATACTTTTAATAACACATAAAATAATACAATCCCACCACTTAGTCTCATCTTCTCGCCCTTCTGATTCACCTAACCCGTAGCTCCACGCATACGTATCGGGTCGTCCTTGACCCGTCTAAAAACCAAACACCTGAACCGGGTTTCCATGCATGCATGCACGTCGCGCGTAAAACCCTCAACTAACAAAACCACAATCGGGTGATATCCGACCCCATGCTCCTCCCTTGATCATTTCCGGGAACCACCACCACCGCGCACCACCACCAAAAATCTCCCGTTGTGAACCACCATCTCATTCCATCATCTCGAGTCACCCTCGTACTCCCTTCACCCTTTCCAGTCGCGAGAAACTCTAACTGGGTTCCCCTTTTGTAACGAACCAAAATCCGGGTTTCGTTTTCAAATAAATAAAATATTCTAATAAATATTATGGTGAAAATAATATTTTAGAAATAAGTTGAAACAAGTGGGTTTCAAGTTAGTAATGGGGTTATATTAGTTTTTGACTAATTTTAGAATGAAAGTGGGTGAATTGAAAGTGGAAGGACTAAATGTGTAATATGGCAAATCTACCATATTTGACCATGGGAAAGTCAAAATCAGAATTTTTACAAGGTGTGGGTCGTTCATATCAAGAGAGAAAAAGGAGAAATCTCAATTGAATCTCAAATCGTGCATTTGAAGCTTGTTTGGTGAAGGTTTTGGCTCACACAACACCTTCATAACATCAAGTAAGTGTTAATCACTCTTTGATTTCATCCTTGAATGTGTTAGTGGGTGGGTTTTGGAGAAATACAAAATTTAGTATGCATGTGGTGAATTAGTGTTAGATTGTGGATAATCTAGCTAAACTAAAGGTAAAGAGAGGTGGTTAACATCCTATAACCCTTAGATTTTGATTTTGAAAAGTTAGGGTTCATATGGTGAAAATTGGGGGTGTTTGGATCATTATGCTAGAATGATGAATTAGTGATGATTAAGTGTGTAGGTGGTAATAGACACTTGAACAAACACCAAATTGACCTAATAAAAGTTATTGAATGAGAAATTAGTGTCAAGGTATTAGAAAGAAAACTCAAGAAGGTGAGTTTGTATTGGAAGGGGGTGTTTGGTTATGGGAATAACCCAAACAGGTCAATTTGGTTTGGAAATGAAAATTTTGTTGTGGACTCAATTGTATTGTGATTTTGATGAATGTTAGATTACTAAACTAGGTGTATATGTTTAGGTAATCAATTTGCAAAGCTAGAAGGTGGTGCGAGATCTTCTAACTCTAAAGGTAAGTGCATTTGCACTTACTTAGTAATGTTGATAAATGTGTGGTGTATGTGATATGTATGCATACAATAAATTAAATGAATGTTTATGCCTATTGCTTGAATGTGGTATGTATGGAATTGTACTAATTTGACTTTAGTGGTAGAAGGTCAAACTAATAGGTTGGAATTGGTGTAATTAGGCTATGTGGTTAATAGTCAAAACTTGATTGTGCAATGGGGTAAATAAGTGTAATTGACTTAAGTGGCAAATAGTCATGCTATTATGTGAATGTGGTGATTGTGGAGTAATTGACTTATGTGGTAAATAGTCAAACTAAAATGTGAATGTGGTGTATATGACTTATGTGGTATATGGCCAAACAAAATGAGATAACTTGGTGAAATGGTGGATTAAAGTATGGAATACTTCAATAGGTGAACTTGGTGTCAAATAATCCAAGTACGAGTAAGACGAGTTGTGGTACTCGCACCAAGAGGTAGTAAACCCAATAAGAAGTGTGGAATGCTTCAAAGGGTGGACTTGGAGTCAAATACTCCAAGTGCGGTTAAGACGAGTTGTGGTACTCGCACCAAGAGGTCGTGAACCTTATTAGAAGTGTGGAATACTTCAAATGGGTAAATGGGTGGTGGTATATGAATGAAAAATGATATGAATGAAACTTGTAGTGGAATTGCAAGTGTTAAAAAATTTATTTGACTAAATGGGTGCAAACGGGTCAAATGAGTGAATGGGTGGAAACAAGTTGTGAATACTTGTTTGGCATGTTTATCGTCATTACTAATGATGATTTATATATGTGGTTATGTAGGGAAAGCTCCGATGTAGGTCCAAGTCAAGTCCAAGATGTGGAGGGTTCTCATATGCAATTTTGGGTGATTTGGGATTTAAAGGAAAATCCATTAATTGTGGTGTAATTTGACACATTAACTTTATTTTGGTGTTTATATATGTGGTAGATATGTTTTGAAACCAAAAACTAAGTGTTGGTGATGTTTTTGTCAAGTTGGTGAAAAAGATGGAAATTTGGCTAAGTGTTGAAAGTCTGAGAATAAGTAAACTTTCTGTTTACTGGGTGTCTTCGCACCACGCGAAGAACAGGGTGGAGTTCTTCACGACACGCAAAGAACCAGATTTCCGGCCTGGCAGATTTTGGACTATTCGCGGCACGCGAAGATGTCTGTTTGGGTTTTCGCGCCACGCGAAGAAATAAATAAAAAAATTTCAGGGACAAAAAGCTTCCATGTGCGTTTAATGTATTTGATAATTGGTGTTCCAATTGCGGGTGTTACACCTTTCACATCGGACATCACACCCACTCTCATCCGTCGACCGCCGCCGAGAACCACCATCACAGCCGACTCCCATGATCACCGGCGCCCTCCGGAGTCAACACCACCTCTCTCGACTCTCCTTTTCTCTCACTCTTCCTCTCTCTCTGCCTCCGGTTACTGACCGTCGTCCCGCGCCATTGCCTGACCACAAACGACCACCCTCTCCCCCTTTCCTTTCGGTTTTTCGAGTGCTATCGACATAGTACCATCACTGGGGTCGCCGACCACCCGCTGCCACTACCTAGCCGTTCGTCCTAGCCATACACAACCACTTCGCCGCGTGTCACCGGTCCTACCGACCCCGCCACCACAGTCGGCCGCCACCTCTTTTTTGCTATGTGACTTCGGCCGATCAAGAATTCAAACCCTCGTTGGGTTTCTGACTAAAACGTAAACGAATACATACACAATTAATAAAAACGATTACCTTAGTTAAATATGGAGTCCTTTGCTTGAAACCACCACGGAACCGCCCGTCTCCGGCCACCACCGTCGTCCACCTCTCCTCCTTTCTTGCGGCTTTTCCTTGCTGCCGTCACACCCTTAGCCAAGAAATGGTCTAGGGTTTTCCCATAATGTGTTTAAATATAACCCACAGTTACATCCGGGTCCTCGCGTTTACTTTGCATGCGCGTTTCGATCCCAACTTAGACCTAAACCAGTCAACCGTATCCTCTACGACCCACCAATATGTAACTTCACGCGCCATTTATGCTGACACTCACGTTTAGAGAGATTCGGGTCACCCCCGACCCAAACCATTAGGAAAAATAAAAATTTGAGATGTTACAAGTCTTCCCCCCCTTAAAAGAGGATTCGTCCTCGAATCCTGTGACGGTACAAATCCACCAGCACATTCTTCCGTCCTCAAACGTTCACCAAGTCCTTTTGGTGACAACTCCTTACTTGCACCATTTACTAAACTTTCAGTTTGCTTAATATTCTGACCACCTTCTTAGTGTTCAACGAGGTCTCCTCATTGCATGTTCTCAACTCTGGGGCTTGTAGGCTTACCTACATATCCCCCTTATTACTCTCCTTCCCAGCCGGTATTCCTAAGGCTCTCCTTGCCAATTAGTTATTTACTTTTTGAACCTCTTGATACCCTACATCATACATGACGTCACTTGTTTTCATAATTTCGAGTGACCTTGTCACTCCGACCGTCGTACCCAATTAGGGTTCCTTGCTTTCCATTATTGGATCATTCACCGTCCTTCTCGTCTCTTATTCTAATCGCCACCTGGCGATGATCCCTTAAAACTCAGGCACCCCAGCCTTTCTCACAGATGTGGTGCATCTATCCCTCTCACGTGATCACCAAGGGTTCATGTCAAGCTTTGCTGATCTCATCTCCGGTCTTGCTACTACAACACCTCCTTACTACATTACCTTGTGCTCATTGCATCTCATTGGTGAGCACATGACGCTTATCATTAGCCTTCGGCCACCGTCCTCTGATGACTTTGCTCAGTCAATCATGTTTGTTTTAAAATTCTAACATCATCTCCTTTGATACTCCGCAGGAACTTGCTCCTTATAACTTTGCCGTACGCGTACCAGTGTAAGCATTCCTTTTTACGGTCACTCAGGTGCAAACCTGCACCTATCCTTATCTCGTTCCACTTTTCTCGTCATTACTTTGTCGTTGCCACACGATCACTGATCGCGTCTAGTTCCACGAGTATGTATAGGGAATCCATCCTAGCATTAGCTTCCACTAACCATCGCCTCGTTCTGAGTAAACATCCATATCCTCTGGTATCTCACATTAGCGGTATTCTCAATGTGTAACGTATTCCATGAAGATCTCTTTGCCACTTCATTCGCTCCATGCTGGAATCTCTAGCGTTGTCACCTCGATCACGTCATCACTAGCTCAAACCAAGCATCCATGTAACGCTCTTATCACTAACCTTCGCAGCCGCACTCCTTGGCTTGGTGCTCAGAATTCAAGAGATATAAGTATAGGTATCTCATAAGAACACCTCGTCGATCGCATCGAATATCGTCAAAACTCCGCGTATCGCATCGATGCATCACCGTTGAGAAAATCGTACTAGTAACCACCCATCCTAGTTCGCGCGTAGTGCGCACAATTAACTAGGCCTGAACAAATTTACTGTAATATCCGGTATCTTTCTGACCTATCCTTACCCTAACCCTGGTGCGCATTCGAATCCAAATCTTAAAACATAATTCTAAATAATAAATGTGGATTCATTTATTATATATATATATATATATACATAATTGTATGAGAATCGATTATAAATATATATATATATTTATATATATATAAATATATGTATACTTATATCTTATAATCTTTATAAAACTTATTTGGTTTCATAAAAACAAAAGAATATATATGTATTTATCTTCACAAAGTCAAGGGACCAAAACTGCCAAATGTTGAAACTTTTTTTAAACTAAAACTATACTTTTAACCTAAAACGTTAAACTCCAGAAACATCAGGGACCTGTTTTGCCTTTTCACCAAACATTCGGAACTCAGAACCAGTCATGGGTTCGAGTCCCGCATCGGCCGATTTCCACCTTTTTTTCGCAAAGTCGAGATTCCGGCCAAGTTCAACGAACCTCGAGCTCCCACTCGCGCATGCGACCTCTCCCCAAGGTGCATTAATGTTCAATTTCGACCGAGGCTACGCGTGGTGTCATATTTGAACCCACTCGGCTCAATCACCACCCTCCGAACCGTTCACGCATTTAATGCCCAAATCGGCTATAAATATCGACTCCCACATCTCATAAACATCATCCCAAAACTCTCTCGAACACCAATTTCATAGTTAGGCGCTCACATTCTTCGATTTGGAGCCACGACCGCCGACGACCACCACAGTCCCGATCTCCCTCGTTTCTGCATCAATTCAGGTAATCTCAATGGCCAATCGATTCGAAATCTCTCATTGATCGAAAGCCCTATGTTTAATTCCATTAACAGAGGGCTAATCGATGTGTATTTGGTGGATTCGAATTCTAGGGTTCATATGAGTTTGGGGACAATTGGGGTTTCTGTTTAAAAATTTCTTTTTCGAATATAAACACAGCGAACCCGTAGCCGGGATGGTTAGTGTGTGCGATGGTGACCCATGGCAGGTCTTGGGTTCGATCCGGCCGACCCCCATTTCCTTACTTCACATTTTTTTTGTGCTATTTATTCAGATTTAATATCCCGAATAATTTTTATAAAATCTATTAAACTTTTATAAACGTAAAAACGATTTTTATTTATACTTTTATATTCTGGAACAATTTTTAATTAATTAAAATTAGTTAAAACTTATAAAGATTTAATCCTTAAGATTTGTTTCCAATACTTAAAATCTATAAAAGATACTTTTAAACTTTATAGAACTTATACAATTTTATTTACTATTTAATTTCTAAAGTAAATAAATTCTTTTGTTTTAAAACTTTAAATAATAATTAATAAACAGAAAACTTATATAACTTTTATAAAATCATAAAAGTTTATAAAACTTATATATTATTTAGAAAACAGAAACTTATAAACTTGTACAACCCATGTTTTATAGAAAACAGAAAACTTGTATTCATTGAAAAACAAATATTTTTCTAAATTTATAAACTTTATAAAACTTAAATAGAAGCTTTAATATTAAAACATTTATAAACTTATATATGAACTTAGAATATTTATAAACTTATAATTTAAGACTTAATATACATACGGTTATATTTACACTCTAGGGTATTTATAAACTTATAGTTGAAACATAAAACTTTATAAACTTATCATTTAAGACTTTGTAGACTTATGTTTTCATTCAAACTTTAAAAACATCTATGAACTTATAATTAAAAATATAAGCTTTACAAGAAATTCTATTTAACATTTTATAAACTTATAAATGCCTATTATTATTTAAACTTGTAACCACATTTTAAACATTATTAAATTATAAATTATTTTGTAAGATAAATACTTAATTCTTAAATACTTCAAATCTTGAATGATTTATTCTTTTGGATAATTATTTGTCCTTAGTAATTATTTATTCTTAAATAATCATTATTTATTCTTAATAATTATTTATTTTAAATAATTGTTATTAATCATTATTTATTTTTCTTAAATATCCTTACAACTCTATTTATAAGATACTTAGAAAATTACTTTGAATTATTATTGCCTATTTTGTGTGATTAATAATTAAACATGTTAAATAATTATTTTTATTAATAATTATTCTAGACTATAAGCTTATTAAACTTTGATATCCAAATCTTGTGTCATTTATCTAAAACTTTTATTTAGAACTTTGATTCAAACTTCTTAAACACAATCAATCCCATCTCCCATTTGGAACCCTAGTCGAATCTTGAAATCTTAGAATCCTTGTCCTAGACTTATAGAATCAAAACTTGAGACTTGTATTCTTAGGCTTATTGTGAGGATAACACTCCCTCTCCAAGTCTTGCAAATACTTACTCTTGTCGGATACTTTTCATCAAATCCAAGTGAGTATACTTAGTCCCTTTTTTCTTTCTATACTTTTGGGGTGAAACATGTTCAAAACTTTAAACTTATACAATTCTTGTACAAACTATGACTATGTGCTTATTCTTATGTTAAACTTGAGACTTGTATGCTTAGATTAAACTTAAAACTAGCATATTAATTAACTTTGATCAAGCCTATAGTAACAATGATAGATCTATTGCATTTGACCAATCCACCTTGATTGATTGACCCTTCGGGGGGAGCCCTTGGTGATTGTTACTGAATTAAACTTTTAAACTTGAGACTTATAAGGGTAACCTGCGGGTTATGCCTAAACTTGGTTGGAGGGTTGATATGCACAATGTTTAAGATACTTGTTCTCATACTTACATTATAGAATGCATATATCATAGTGAATTGTAATTCTTTCCAAATACTTGTTAAACTGTGTCAAAACCTTTGTATCTCACCAACTATTTTGTAGTTGACAGATACTTTCACATGTTTCAGGTTCCACATCATGAGACTTGTTTGTGATCATATATGATGCTTTGGACCTAGACTACTTATTAAATAAATGTTGTATACTTGTTATTTCCTTTGTATTGAACCTTTGAATCTATTTATTAATGAAATATTGAAACTTTAATAGTCAACCTTGTGCTATTGAACAACCGCGTCCGCCTCGGCGTATAATCCGCCGTCGGTTGGGGTGTGACATTTACATACATACAGTAATGCTTCACTATTTATAACAGACAAACTACTGATCTCTACCTTCTATTCGTTATAATAGTAGCTCCTGCCACGCGTCAACACATATTCTCACATGATTCACACGGTCTCACCCCTACGGGCAATACTACTCTACTCGATCTAGACACAAGTCAACTCTCTGCACATGCATACATATAACATTTATAAGCATTATTTCCCACAGGGCCTTGCCCTAGTCATTCACACAAGGTGTAACACACTCCCTGTACTTCACACCCCCACCTAGCCCTTAACTCATAGACGACACTATCACACTTTCGTTAACACAGAGAATTTCATGACCCATAGCTACACAAGTCTACTCACAATACCTAATCAATCACATTGGCATGAACTCACGTCATGCAAAATCACATCACACCACACTGCATATAGCTTCCTATCGTAAGCACCATACAATGCATTCACGAACACAATTATTTTAATCACGTCTAAATCACACCACGACAAAGCAAAACTCAATATCAAAATCAAATAGTCACATCCCAGTCACACACCATATCACATAAGCATCTAATCCACAATAAGAACCCCAAAACAAATATCTCGTCACACACTCAAACTACTACTACTCAAAACATGCCAACCCTCTCGTGAAAATATATCAACGCTCTACCCCTCGAACAACCCGAAGTTGTCGCCCACCTGCTCCTCGTCGTCTGACTCCTCGAGCCATCCGTTGCTCGATCCCGCATCATGTCTCGGTGGTTGATGCCTAACTGCAAATGCACTACCTCCCAACCAGCTGCTCCTCCTATAGAAGGAACTAGTGAGTCCCATCGCAGCTGCCCTAGTAGCACTTGGCGCACTAGGCGCCGGGAGTGCCAAAGTCACCTCCTGTATATGTAGCTCACGCTCCTCCTCGACTGTCGGTGGTACTGCTGTCAATGGAACGGGTGCTAATATCCGCCTCCTGTCGACCACTATCGCCCGTGTAGCAGCCAAACGTCTCGCTCGACGCTCTGTCGCCCTCCTGATAAGAGCACCTCGTCCTGATCGTCGTAGCCATCAGTACCCGCACAAGATAGAACGTTGGAGTGATTACTATGGGCTCAAATTCAGAATATAAGAGTAATAATAGACTACCAAATTACGGTGATCAAATTCAATTTGGTGGTCCACATTACTGCTCGTACTCTAAACCTTTCCCATCATCTTCACACTAGCTTTCTATCTTTCCCACATGCCAGATGCACATGCATCCCACACCACTCACATAACTTCACACAAATATCTTGCAAATCATCATATATATCGCACTTACACATCACATGTAGTTACACACAACTGCGTTACACTAAGCTAACACACCAAGCTATGTCACAGAACGCAATTAATGCTACTATAAATTAATCAATTCACAATTATGGTTTCACCCAATCACACCACGCAATTTCACATAGTTCTACACACTATCATAACACATATTACACATCATGTCCCCACACGGGACCATAGATTACTCATTCACACTAACCGCTCTACATATCGTAATACTACACAAATGGCAATTAATAATTACTGCTCAACTCGAAAGACATACCTCTTGGCTCGCGGTTACTCGTGGTGGCATTCGTTTCACCCTCGTCCCATTCTCGGTTTAAGTTAAAGTATTTTATTTGTTTAAAAATATCAGTTTTCTCTTAAACCGCGGCTCTGATACCAACTTGTAAGACCCCAACCCGGGTATCCTACAGTTGGTTTTCATAACGGGTCGTAATCATTAAAAACACTTTTATTGTAACTAAAACTACATCGGAAGACTTTCAAAGCTCATTTATGACCATTTAATGTTATTAGGTTTACCTTACGAACGCATGCACACCGATCCGAGTAACGCCGCTTCCAAGCCAAGATACGTCGATACGTCGCTTGCCTGCAAACAGTCTAACGTACACACAAAGTCAGCTACACTGAGTGAGTTCTAATAGTTTAGATTAAAGAAAAACCACCACACCAAGTTCTTTGGTTTGATTCATTCAGACATTCTGGTCTTTCAAAAATATAATTGCACTTTATTAATGAATGACTAATCCCGCGTCACCCCATGACATCCCGTAACCGTTTATCACCCGATAATCAACCCGTACTACCAATATAAATAGTAATAACCTTACCGTTACAACCGCATAGACCCAATATGCTTTGCTAGCAACTCGTACCGAAGAATACATATTGACCCAACTCGGGGTTAACGCAACCTACTCTAAAACACTAACACATCCAGCCTTAACCAAGGCTCTCACAACTATCTAACACGACTCTTATTCACGTCATGTCACAAGTCATGACTCAACGGTCAGTCTAACCCTACACGTTACAGTTCAACACGTCACAATAACATAAACTCATACACAGTAAATACAATTAATCATTAGCATGCACATTAACACTTATATATATATATATATATATATATATATATATATATATATATATATATACACACACATGCAAACACATACCTCGTCGTTGTACCCTCGTCATGGTTACCCTCGTTAGGGCGATCAACACACCCTAAGCTAATCATTAACCTGTCAACTAACTGTCACCTTTGGTGACTTCCCGAAGGACCTCTTCCTCCACGATCCCGTCTGCCGTGCCACATGGACAACGAAGCAAACCCGACATTTAAATATAAACAAGTAATATCATACCTATGCACATAACTCACTAACCACACACAATTCACGCATAACCCTAGAACAACATATTTAATATGCTAAACTCATTAGCAATTAATACATGGCACTTCCATTCCCGTTCGACCCTTAACACGTCACGCACTAACAACCCATATCATTAACTCACACATAGAATCATAGGCATCTAACTTAAAGCCCGACTCTTCCCGATCCACCCTTATTACGTCACCTAATAATGACTCATGCCCCCGATCTACCCTTATCACCCTAGTGACCCTACGAATCTTAATAATCATTTTATACTCAAAACATAGCGAGTTAGAACCCGAAACCCTTGACATGATTTATTATATTAACACCACGTGAACGTATGTACGTTAGCCCCAAAATAGTAAAACGTTTAAAAGAGGTGGATTAGAAACTCACTAGTTATGCTGAGTGCTGGTCTCTGTCGTACACTTGTCCACTCGCTCGTAACCCCGTACCTGCCAAATGTATGGTCACATGATCAAATGACGTTCTAAACATACTTCTAATAACGCATAAAATAATACAATCCCGCCACTTAGTCTCATCTTCTCGCCCTTCGGATTCACCTAACCCATAGCTATACGCATACGTATCGGGTCGTCCTTGACCCGTCTAAAAACCAAACACCCGAACCGGGTTTCCATGCATGCACGTCGCGCGCAAAACCCTCGACTAGAAAAACCACAATAGGGTGATATCCGACCCCATGCTCCTCCTTTGATCATTGTCGGGAACCAACACCACCTCGCACCACCACCAAACATCTCCCGTCGTGAACCACCATCGCGTTCCATCATCTCGAGTCACCCTCATACTCCCTTCACCCTTTCTAGTGGTGAGAAACTCTAACTGGGTTCCCCTTTCCCATCGGACATCACACCCACTCTCATCCCCGTCGACCGCCGCCGAGAACCACCATCACAGCCGACTCACATGATCGTCGGCGCCCTCCGGAGTCACCACCACCTCTCTCAACTCTCCTTCTCTCTCACTCTTCCTCTCTCTGCCTCCGGTTGCTGACCGCGGTCCCCCGCCATTGCCGTGACCACAATCGGCCACCCTCTCCCCTTTTTCCTTTCGATTTTCTGAGTGCTATCGACATAGTACCATCATCGGGGTCGTCGGCTACCCGCTGCCACTACCTAGCCGTTCGTCCCAGCCGCACGCAACCACTTCGCAACGTGTCACCGGTCGTACCGACCCCGCCACCACAATCGGCCGCCACCACCTTCTTGCTACGTGACTTCGGTCGATCAAGAATTCAAACCCTCGCCGGTTTTCCGACTAAAACGTAAACGAATACATACACAATTAATAAAAACGATTACCTTAGTCAAATATGGAGTCCTTTGCTTGAAACCACCGCGGAACCGCCCGTCTCCGACCGCCACCGTCATCCACCTCTCTCTCCTTTCTTGCGGCTTTTCCTTGCTGCCGTTACACCCTTAGCCAAGAAATGGTCTAGGGTTTTCCCATAATGTGTTTAAATATAACCCACAGTTACATCCGAGTCCTCGCGTTTACTTTGCATGCGCGTTTCGATCCCAACTTAGACCTAAACCAGTCAACCGTATCCTCTACGACCCACCAATATGTAACTTCGCGCGGCATTTATGCTGACACTCACGTTTAGAAAGATTCGGGTCACCCCCGACCCGAACCATTAGGAAAAATAAAAATTTGGTATGTTACACTAGTTCACTAGATTCAGAGTAGGAAATGGGTTTTCTTTTAAAACATTCTTCCGTCTTCTGAGCTGCCTGCTTGCTGGTATTGCAGTAAGTTGCAAGCTTACGATTCCCTAAATGTTTCCTTTTACTTACACAACATTCAGGAAACGAGGAACAAGTATGTTTAGACGTAAAGCATTGACTTGGCTTTCTATACTCATTTCGGCCTTGGCTACTGACATCTTTCTTCTTTTTGCCCTCTTCTTGATTTCAGGTCATGCCATCGATTAATGATGCATCAAGTTCCATAGCGTCATCTAAAGTCTCGCACTTGGCCATTTTAACCATATCGCGAATTTCACCGGACAATCCCTAAATATAACGCTTAATAAGGTTTAATTCTGGGTAGCCAAATGTGGCATAATCCTCACATACTCCAATAGTTTTGTTGTAACTAAGAGTTTTGCCCTTGATTTGCTCTTTTTCGTTCAAAGGGCATAATTTCTTCTCTACTCTCTCCTTGAACATCTTCCATCTCATTGTGTTGGCTCCCTCTCGGCCTTTAGCTGCATAATGTTATTGTACCACTCGAGTGCTTGATCTTTGAACATGCTGGAAGCATAGAGGACTTTATCCTCTTTAGCGCACTTACTAATGGCTAGAACAGACTCGGTCTTTTTTGTCCATCATAACGCTGCAATTCCACCTTATTTACCAGCAAATTAGAAAGGAATGCATGCTTGAAATGTTTTATAAGTACATCCCACCTTTTTATTTCTCTTATCTCTGTGGGAATAGTTGTTCCAGAACCTTCTTTCAATGAATTCTGACAATACTCCTCCCTCTCAGTTCTTTTGGTTCTCGAGCCTTGATGGCTGTCATTATTCTATGGCTTCGAGAAATAGTGATTTGTTTTGAATGAGCAGCATGTTTAGAATGAATTGACGGTTCAACCGAAGGCTGTATTTTCAGTTCTTTGGCTTTCAAAGCCTGTTGAAGCAGATGACATGGAAGTTGTCAAAGCAAGTAAAGAACTTATTTGGTTGAAGAATTTTCTTTAGCAAGAAGCAAGCAGATTATCCAATGCTAGGTGACAATCAAAGTGCCATTCGTCTCATCAATAATCCAATATTTCACTATTTCATGGGAAGATGATACACATCCAGTTGAGATATCCCTTCATGAAAAGGCTGATCAGCGAAAGAATCCAGTAGATATGCTCACCAAAGTCGTGATGCTGGATTAGTTGAAGTTGAAGCTATATGTAGCTTCAACTTGCCTTCAAAGGCGCTGCACTAGTTTGAGAAGAAGATTACAAAATTACAAGATGGAGCACAAATGAAGTGTTCAAGCCTCCTAGTGGAAAGCCATTAAGTTTTTTTGTGGAGGCTCACTGCCTACTTAGCGCGATACTAAATTTGATAACTTCTTTACCTATGAAGGATCAGTACCTATAACAATAGACATCGACACCTAAGGCAGCCACCCCTGGTGCCAAGTCGACTTTTGACAATGCCAAATTAAGTTCCAGGTGTCTTTCTTTGTTTCCAAGTTTGGTCAGTAATTTGGAAAGTGGGCAATTAGAAAGGGATATTGCCGGTCATCTATTTCCTAAAATAATCAGGGATCCCTAATTTTTTAGTCTATAAATCTCGTGTCTTGTCTTATTTAACAAGATCTCTGGTAAATGGCATGACTATAACCACAAGTTTACTAAGTTTAACAACTTTTACAACAAACAGTACAACAATCGTAAAAGTGGTCAAAGTGACCACGATATATATTTAGAAGTTTGTAAGGAGTACAAACCCGTAGTGGGTGCGGTTTTTAATTCTAATAAATCATGGGAGATTATTTGAAAATCTTCCAAGTGGGGCCAAGTCCTGTTGATGTCCCAGCCGTCCAAACGAACAAAATCGTCGTCTACCGACGATTATTCGCCCGGTATCAATTCAAGAATTAATCTAAATGATACCGATGATGAAGTTGAAACATCGAAAGAACCGGTTCGTCCGCCCGGAAGAAACAAAGGTAAACGGGATGCTTCTTCGTCAACACCGGACACCCGGTTTGAAAGAATAGACTCGAAGCTTGAAAAGTTACTTTCTGTCAGACAGGATAAACAACAAATACATGATATCAAGTTTCTAACTATGAACTTCGTCCACCTTACCGGAGGTGTTCGTAAACTAGCGGAGAGGTGAAAAAAAGAAATATACGAACGCCAAAACATAAACGACGAGTAGTTTTTTTAATGAATGTAGTTTTTTTATATTTAGTTTTATTTTATTTGATTGGTATTTAGTTAATTATTAGTTAATGATTAAAAATTAAATGTGGCGCAGTGAAAACCCATGTGCTGATATGGAGGGGTGTAAAAGAGGAAGATGTAAAACAACTACGAATAGCCTTACAATCCCACCAAAGGCGCAACACGCTTTAACCATCTTACCAAAGAACCCATTAGGTTGAGTATTAAATATATATGAAACTGATAGCATTGAAGAAAGGTTTTGTCGGTAGCTTTCGATTGGCCACCGACATTCTATTTTAAGGTTTAGTAAATAATGACACGGGATAAATATGATGAGAAGGCTGTCATCTCGTAAAAAATAATACATAAATCAGAAAACTATTAGTAATGTATTAATACATGTGTTTACCGTTTATCAAATGATAATAGGTTAAAAGTTCTTTTTATATCAAAAGAAACTTCTTAAAGTTAATTTTATAAAAAAATGTTTATATAAAATGAATTATACTTTTAAGATAAAAAGTATATATTTTTTGTTTAAAGATAAAAGCATTAATAGAAAATACATGAATTTGTAAAATAATAATTTAAATTATTATCTTGTATAACTTTAAAAAAATGAAAAAAAAATAAAAGTAAGAATATCTTGGGTTTAAGTCCCAACTGTGATAAAAAAATGGAGAGGGGATTCAGGTTGGGCTATAAGGTTTTCTCATCGGTAAAAATACCAAAATTGATATAGTTCTCTTAAAAATACCAAAATGGACATTTAGCCTGTATGAAGCCGGCTGAGCCTAGCTTAGCCTCCGAATTTTTTTTAATGTCCATTTTGGTTTTTTTTCCCTTTTCTCATCTATAGTAGGCTTATTTCTGAGAATGGTGAAAATTATCGGATGGACCAGTGACCCGTCAGTGATCCAAATTGACGTTAAAAAAAAGAATATCTTGGGTAGAATATGGGAATAATAATTGTTTAACATTTAAGCCTGTTTAACGTCCTTCAATTTATTAGTCAATGAAAACATGTGATCTCACTTTGAACCTTTAAATAATTATTAAACAAGTTTTAACCACCTAACCCCACACACAAATTGTTATTCTAAGTCAACCACCGTCACCTTTAGGGGTGTTCAAAAAAATCCGAATCCGAAACCGAACCCGAATTATCCGAAAATCCGAATCCGAATTATCCGAAAATTCGGATATCCGAAATTTCGGATATCCGAAATTCGGATATCCGAATTTTCGGATTCGGATTCGGATAGTGATTTTCGGATATTTCGGATAGTTCGGATATCCGAATATCCGAAATATTATATTTATATATTTTTTTAATTGTTTTTATTATTTAAAAATAAGAAAATTTGAATCAAAACCCGATATATTATATTTATATATTTTTATATGTATATTTTCTAATGTTTTTTAAGATTTTTAATTGTTTTTGTAATTTTAAAATATTTTTTTTATATATTTTTTTATTTTTTTTATATTTTCGGATATCCGTTTCACTATCCGAATGGATATCCGAAATTTTGGATATCCGAATTTCGGATATCCGAAATTTCGGATACGGATTCGGATAGTAAAATTTACTATCCGAAATTTTCGGATATCCGAAATTCGGATATCCGAAATTTCGGATATCCGGTTTTGAACACCCCTAGTCACCTTCCTACTAGGAACACCAATTTCTTACAAAACTTGTTCAAACAAAGCCCTTTAAATACCCTCAACGACTCTAAACTCCATACACACAACCTCCGATCTTAAACTTTCCTCATCGTATCAACTGGTCATCTGGTCACATAGATCATCAATTCTGTTAATTAAACCCTAATAAACTCTATCGAGATTCCAAAGATCTTATCGATCGTGGAAGATGGAAATATACGTGAAAAATGGAAGATTTATTATGTTCTTGACGATTTTGATGGCGTTTTGTTGGGAAATAGAAGGTGCTACCGTAACATGTGACCTTCAATACGGGTTCCTGCCATGCACAAATGGTCTTTGGGGGAGACTGTTCTTGATCGTGGTTTATCAATACTTGATGACCATTGGTCAAGGTTGGCTTTCAAACGGTTCGGATAAATTCTTCAACCTTGTTGGACCCGGTATCTTTGGGGCTAGTTTGTTCCATATTCTTGGAAACTTCCCTATGCTTTATATCGTCCTTGGTAAGCTTCATTTCTTCCCATAACAGTAGAAATTACATATTTGTGTATTATTATAGGGCAAACTATAAATTATGCCATTTAAATATTACCCATAATTCATAATATCGTCTTTAATGTTTAAAAAACCTTGCACGTTACGTCCTTTAAACTAACAGATGTCATAAGTTAGGTCACGTGTCTTGCATGTGAAGGCTTTTTGGTCTTTTTACCCACAGATTCAGGTACTAGATCTGAGAATGGATGGGTCTTTTACAAATTTAGGGTTTTAAATTTATTTTTGTGAGTAAAAAGACCAAAACGCCCTCACATGCAAGACACGTGACCTGACTTGACGGTTAAATTTAACGGCCGTTAGTCTAAATGACGTAACGTGTAAGGTTTTTGAAACATAAATGACGTTTTCTGTAATTTATTTAGTTAAATGACGTATTCTGAAATATGAGTAATAACTAAAGAACGTAATTTGTAATTACTCATTATTATAAGAAACACTCAAAATATCATATACAAAAACGTGTGATGGTTTTATAAAGTATTGCCTGGATATGATATTTAAGCTTTTTAGGTTATTGATTCGAAAATAGAAAGAGAATACTATTGTTATTGAAATGATCGTTTTTTCTATGTTTTTGTTGGGGGCAGGTAGGATAGGGTTGACAGCTTTTATTTGTATTATAATATAGTAGTTAATGACTTGATTCAATTATTTAATTCTAGTATCACCTATTTATTAAAACTATTTATATTAAAAAAGCTATGTGTTTCAATTATTATATTAAATTTGAGAATTACACATGGCGGATAAATATGGATCTAAAATATTTGAAAAAACAATAATATAATTCTTTGACTTTTTTTTTCTTTTCTATATTTGTACGCTATGTTAGATTTCGTGTATTACACGTGCTGAATAATAAAAATGTATAATAAATAAATATATTATATGTTGATAAATTATTATAAGATTTTAGATATCCATAGTTAGCAGATAACTTAATTTTATTAAATTTTGTTAAAGAAAATATCAATCTAAATCTGAATGTTAAATTTAGACTCTAAATCTGAATGTTAAATTTAGACTCTAAATCTAATTAATTATAACGAATTAGTTAAATATAATTCTAAATAATGTATTTAAAAAAAGAAGTTATTGGTAAACCAAAAGATATCCAAATTTAATGTTTAAAATTTAAAATCGTAATAAATATAAAAACATTTAAATGGTATTTTATCAATTTAGGAGCTTAAAAAATTAAAATAGATAATTAGAAAATATTTAGAAGAGAAAACAAAGATATAAAGACTCTAGAATGATGACATGTGACACCTCAAAACCTTTATTTATTATAATTGATAAATTAGAACAATATTAAGAAGTAGAAAATAAAAAAAGTCCGTCATTTAACATGTTATTAGTTATATTTATCTATAATATATAGTAAATAAATGTTTTTAATGTCACGTGTCGTCTTCATATTCATTCTCACCATTTTTTCCCATCTCTCTTTTTATTAAATACACCTCTATCTTTTAATAATAATATATTTAAAAAATCTAATTATACTAATAAAACATATTTATTTTAAATTAACCTTTTTTTATAATAAACTTTAATCTAATTATGTAACTTTTATTTTCAATTAAATAGTAAATAAATTTCAAATTACATTAAAGAGTAATTAACATATTTTTGAAACCCAATTATATATTAATTTTTACATATTTTGAATTTTATTTTTTATCTATAGTATATATAATACATTTTTACACCTGTAAAATACATACATACAAATTTAAGAATTCTATATATTGATATTTTACATACGTATATAGTATAGTTTATTATAAACGAAAGTGTTAACTACTCGTACAAAAGATATTATTAATTTGACATTTATAATTATGTGTATCAGACTTTAGAATTTCAGTTTGGATGACTCTCAAAACTTGCTATCATGTATGTCAATGTAATTCGACATATTTTAAGAGATAAATATGGCGTTGTCTTTTTTTTATTTTTTTTTATCATGCAACCCAATTGGCATGTGGATTCTTAATTGTTTTAGCACTTAAATATTTCTAATGACGTACTGTTTATAGACAATATTATTATTATTATTATTATTATTATTATTAATACTAAATACTATCATTTATTTCCTCTTTTTCCGAAACACTATAGCAAGTTGACCACTAACTACTCTTAACCATCGGACCCTCTCCCTTCAATTTTGGCAACCAAAGATCAAATGAATCGAACACACACACCTTTGGCAAATCCCCATCATCCACACGTAGCCATGTAAGTCGAATCCTCATTATCCAGTATCTATAGGTTATAAACCAAAACTTAAATCACTACATCATTTGTTGAATTTTGTATAGGGGTTCACCATATAATTGATTTAGGGTTCACTCCAGCTTTTTTTACCAACCGTTCTGATAAAATTTCAAAACTCGGGGGGTTCTGGTGAAACCCTCCCGGTCTAAGTAGGTCTGCCCCGGTAATCATACGGAGGGTTGTAAGCGAACCGAACAAGACTTTGTTTGTGTTCGTTTATTAAGAATTACCGGACTAACGAACGGTTTACGAACAAATAACCGAATAATATTTCATATTTGTATCCGTTCATTAAATAAATAAGGATAATAAGGTAACTATTAAAAAATAGAATAATATACTTGGAAACCTATTCGACTAGTTTAAAATTAGGATAATAAAGTAAATATTAATAACCAGAAAATACAAAAAGTTTAAACTTATTTAACTTACGGTGATAATTAAAAATTAAAGAATAATAAAAAACCTTTAATTAACAAACATAAAAATAAATGAACGTAAACGTATGAACATAAACGAATGTCAACACGAACGTTCACGAACACAATTAAACGAACGTGATCGCGATCTGTTCATGTTCATTAGTTTAATGAAGCGAATAGAATTCCATATTCATTCATTTAATTAATCAAACGTAAACGAACTTGTTGTCACTAAGTTCGCTAAACATTTAGTTTGTTTAGACCCATCCACGTGTCTTTCTCCATCCGTATATAGCCATCCTCTCACCAATTGTCAAAAGCTTTTTTCGTCACTCTTAACCAAAACCTAAATAGCAACCATTGTAAAACTCACAATTTGCAAGGACGGTGGCTTATCATCGCATGCCACGCATATATTTTTTTTCTTTTTTCAGAAATAGTTATATCTATTTAATTATTTTAATAAACCTAAACATGGGTCACCGTTTTAATCCGTGTTTTCTGCAACTATTTTTTTCCTTTTACTTTTCTTTTAGTTTTTCTATTAAATTACGTTTTTAAAAGTCTTACAACGTTTAGGACATAATAATGTTTTTTATATATCTTTCAATCTCCATAACCGATCCGTCGTAACTTCATATGTTTCTTTTAATCGTAACACTCCGTGCGTAACGCACGAGTATCGTGAATAATGAGACTGACACCGATTGAAAAACAACGATACCGTTATATAGCTGTATTTTATATATGTTTCGATCTCTACAACCGAGTCGTCGTAACTTCATACATTTTTTTATGTATTTAACCACAAATCCTTTTTTTTACTTATCCATGTTAATGACACCGCCTCAATCGTTTAAGATCCGTCTCCCGCCGCGAAACGCGTGGTAAAGTTTCTAGTTACTTGACATTCAACAAATACGCCCCGGAGATTCAATAACTTAAAAAAAATCTATTTAGTTTTTTTGTAAATATATAATAAGCTATTTAGTTTCTTATAAGTATATTTATTTTTTAATTTATTTCTTACAAATTTGTAAAAAAATTACAAAAAATATAGATTATTATAAATATATAATGTAAATTTTATAAATCATTACAACGTTTTAACTTTACAAATTATATGAAAAAGGAAAAGGAAAGAACAAAAGAAAAAGAAATGATTTACAAAGTTGGCATCCCTCATCTGATTTTGTTCATCCTTCACCACCAATGAGCACCTCAAGGATGCTCCGGGTAAAGCTATGTGTAGTGAAGTCGCTAAATGGTGTAATCACGCCATGCCACATTGCCACGTCAATACATGGGCCCCACAATCACAAAAACGAGGTTTCACTGTCATGTCACTGACTGCATTCAATTTTTAATCATTAATTAATCTTTATTTAAATCAACTAAAACATAAGTTAAACATAAAAAAATCAGGTTAATTTTAATATTAAATAATACAAATTTATTTAAATAATTTTCAACAATACTAATTTTTATTTAAAATGAAGACAAATGTTTTTTAAAAATATTAATTTAATGTTTATAAAAAACAATACGCGTGTCAAAACCACTTACGAGACAAAAATGTTTTTTTTAAAACAACCTCGTTTTTATTAAAATTTACACCGGGATGCTCATAAAAAAAAATCATGTGTATGTTTAGTTTCTTATGTACTTCCTATAGCAGCTTCATCTTTTAAGCCATGTGCCAACATGATGGATTTAGTAGCCCAAAAGTCGGAAACCACAATATGTAACTCAGAGTATTCTTTACATTTGATTTCTAGAAATAGAAACATAATGTGGTGTGGTGTTCTTCTTGATAATAACCTTGCAGAATCACGGCTATCTAGCGACGACACCGGTGCATCTTCTATGGCTGAAATGGGGATGAGTGTGCTAGCAGGGTCAGCAGTCATGAGCCTCACACTGATTTGGCCATCTGTGATAGTTTTCGGAAGCTATCATCTTGCAGATGATGATGAGACCATTTTACCTCAACTTCCGGATGAAGAGCTATCATTTCTAACGAAATTAACAGGTACTTGATTATTTTTACTAAGATCACATTCAATCAGTAACGCATAAGACCATATGTTATGGAGCGTGAGACGGAGGGGCGTGAGTGCCACCTTAGCCAGTCACACCACTGCGCCACATCATTGTGAGTAGGGGTGCAAACGAGCCGAGCTGCTCGCGAGCTACTCGAGATCGGCTCGTTAAAAAGCTCGAAACGAGCCGAGCTTAAACGAGCTCGAGCGAATAAGCTTGTTTATTAAACGAGCCCGAGCCCGAGCTTCACTTATCGAGCTCGAGCCGGCTCGCGAGCCTTAACGAGCCTTTTATTTATATAATGTTTTTAATATATTTAATATATATTTATAAAATAATAATAATAATTAGTATATATAAAATTAAGATAAATATAATTAAATAATATGTATTATGTTATATATAAAAACTATAATAAAATTTATATAAAAATAATTATAAATATATATAAATTAATTAATATATAATAAACGAGCCGAGCCCGAGCCGAGCTCGAGCTTGTAAAGCTACCAACGAGCCGAGCCCGAGCTTCAAAATTAGAGCTCGAATCGAGCCGAGCTCGAGCTCGAGCTCACAGTAAGTTAAACGAGCCGAGCTCGAGCCTAGTCAAGCTCGGGCTCGGCTCGGCTCGTTTGCACCCCTAATTGTGAGAGGGGCGTGACCCCAACAATGAGGGTGAGTGCAATCTTGTTTATTATTTATTAAAAAAAAGAGACAAATCCAATCAAACAATGACACATCACCCTCTCCTTATTTATTTTTTTTGTTCCAATTTTTAATTTTAGCATTATTTTGATTTTTCTCAAATAGCTTATATCCGTTAATTAAAAAAAACTAAATACGCAATCTTGTTTTTCTCTTGAATATTTCAGTATAAATTTTAATGAAAACGAAGTTGTTTTAAAAATATGTCTTTGGTCTCATAAGCGTTTTTGACACGTGTTTGGATTCACATTTCATATGATAAGTATTTAAAAATAAGTCTATTATTTCTTTCAATAAATAAGTGTTTTAAAATAGTTTTATACAACAAAAAAATTGCAGTACTTATACGTAAAACATAATATGTTAAACGATTTTTTTGCTAAAATATGTAATATTACATTAATACCCTTAGAAATAAATAAAAAAACAATCTATAAATTATTTATTTGGCCGGCTTTTAATGGCTTTCGCATAACTATGTGGTTTTCGCATAACTAAGTTTTACGTATACGTAACACTATGTACAATGAGAAGTTGTTACATATACATAAGTAAGACTATGTTACGGTTTTCATTTGATCCATACACACACACGCATATAAAGTACGAATCAAATAATTTATAAATTTTGTTATTGGTTGTCTTTAGTTTTCGCATAACTTTTTTTTAATGGCTATGAAATTTTTTATTAAAATATCATGACTCTAACAAGGTTTTCGTATAACTACGTGGTTTTCTCTACAAACTCCCATATAATAACAATGATTAGCTAATATTTACAAAAATGACTCATATTCACTGACCATAACACATGCTTAGTGAGTCCGAGTGTGAAAACACCTAAAAACTATGTGAAATACTTTTTGGCTCACACTCACTAATCATAATACATAGCCTAACGTTCAAGTACCTCCAAACTTACACGCTTTTTAAGTAGTCGAATATGTTTCGGTTTTTTAATATGTTTTTTTCAGCATATGGTCTTACAACTGATAGTGAGACAAGCTATACCGCAAGACTCATGCTTGTGTCAATGATCCCATTTCTCATTCTTCAACTCCCCCCAATCATCAATTCGCCTTCAGTTGCTCGAGTGATAGTTTTAATTGCTCTCATTATATCGTTGAGTTTCTTCATTGCTTACATTGTGTATCAGGTTTGCATTTTATATTTTAAACCTGAAACAATATATGTTCTTATGACATAATAAAAGTTTATATTCAAGTAAAGATAACTGTTTTTAATTTATACACAGATCTTCCAACCCTGGATTCAAAACAGATGATTTGACTATGTGAGACAACAATTTGTGAAGAACAAATTATTGAAACTACTCTCTATAAACGGAAAAGCAAATGTGCAGCTTATTAAAAAGTTAGTACCGTCGTAACTTTTTTGACGTAGAACGGAAGCAAGAATAAGCATTGAGGGCCTTGTTAAGAAAAAAAGATGAAATTTACAAATCATTAGACTATTACATAAGGGGCTTATATAGGGGATTGTGAATTTGTTAATTTTGCCAAAATCTTGAAATTACATAACGTAAATTAAATACTGAAATTAAGACTATAATTAGACGTGTAAATAATATTGATTTACACGTTTTAGACTAAGAAAGGAAAGGATCAAACATTGCAAATTTGGGGAAAATATTGGTTGATGAAATTGGGACCTTAATTGGTGGAATTCGGGTATGATAACTGGGCCAAACTGTCATATGTTGTTTTGCCTCGTGATTAGGCTCGTCAAGACCTTTCTGTTCACTGGTTATGGACCTCGTAACTCCACTATTAGCCCAAGTTATGACCATTTGAAGTTTAGGCCTTTTCTGTCTTGTTCGTATTGTCCAATTGTTCCAAATAAGAGTGTCAACTTTTGAATCGACTCCTTATCACTCTTATGATTGAGAAATATTTTTGTGTGCAGCCTTTACAAGGAACTTGATAAAAATCATGATGGTAAAGTCACCAGTGCTGAGTTGAAAACTTTACTCATGGGAATTCAAGTGCAAGCAGACGGTGAACTAAGCCAAGATCTTGTAGATAGAATCATGGATCAACTGGACATTACAGGAGATGATTCTATTCAGGAGGATGAGTTTGTTAGAGTAATAACACAATGGTTGCAGGATGCAAGGAAATCACTCTCTAAGAACGACTACAATCCTCTTAGTTTCTTCAACAAACCTCAAGCGGTAACACTCTAATTCAAGAAACATAATCTATTTTCTCTTATATTATTCGATGGATAGTTTCTAGGCTGTCTCACAACTTAAAAGAGGGCATAAATTGTTGACAAATTTTGTTTAGTTTTAGATGTTTTTTCCTAGAGCTGGCAAAACGTCTCGTGTTCTACTAAACAAGTTAAACATGAAACAACACATTTAACATGACTATTGGACCCAAACACAATACACACATGTATAATGAACGGGTTACACGACACCACACATTAACATAATTAAATGCAACCGGTCCAATAACACGAATGAAATGACACAACCCGGCTAAAACATTTAACATGAATATATAAAAGACGGACAAAATCAAGAAACTTGCAACTATTTAAGGTTAGAAATAAAACATAAAATGTAATTACAAATTTTAAATTAGGGTTAGGGGATTATGATGTATTTAATTATTGAAAAAATAAAAAAACTACGTCATTTTGTAGGTGTCGTGTCAAAAACAAGTTAAGTGGGTTGAACCCATTTAGACATGTTTTAACCGTGTCATAAAAGTGTTCCCCATTTATGACCCGAACACGTTTACATCAAACTCTAGCCCATTTAACATATCGTCGAGTGATGTTGTGTTAATATCACATGTCATAAATTGTCAACCCTTAGTATTACCCTACATATGTGATAAGTAGGTAATAAAGTGACCATCTCGGGTATTTATATAGAATGCAGATGAAGAACAACAAGAGGCTTTGATACCTAAGGACCCAAATGTCAATGCTCAAACTTCTGTTTGGGAGTACTTGGAGGCTTCGGCATTGATACTCATTGGTATTGTTGTCACAATTCTCATTGCACGGCCACTCATAACTAATATCGCAAATTTTGCTACTGATGCACACGTCCCTTCATTTTTCATCCCATACTTTGTAATACCGTGTGCCATAGGCATACCACGTCTCTTATCAACGATTGCCTCAGCAAGCCAAAAGACTCAACGTGCCGCATCTTTAACTCTTTCTCAGGTATTTTATTTTCTCATCATATAGATGGTAAAATGCAAAGAAAATGAGTAATGTTGAAAATAATTTTGGCCTAACTGAATTTGTTTTTGTAGATATATTCAGGATTGTTTATGAGTAATATGAGTAGCTTGTCGACGTTTCTGTTAACGGTTTATATAAAGGATGTGGCATGGGACGTGTCCGCGGAAGTTCTCGTTGTGTTGGTTGTCTGTGTAGTAATGGGAATATTCACAAGTACAAGGACAGTTTTCCCACTTTGGACCGGTTTTGTTGGGTACCTGTTTTATCTTATCTCGATACTCATGTTGTATCTTCTTACTGTTGTGTGGGGTTGGTCATAGGCTAGATTGATGGTATATCTTGCATTCCACTTTTGATTCTGTTTCATTGTTTTTGAAGTACTCAAGTACTGCTTTGTGTTCTTGAAATCTAGTTTATTTATGTATTTGATTTGATTTTTGTACAATAATAGACGATCTAAAAAGATAATCTCTAATGTTGTATTTGGTTTGTTAAATATCTAAACATTCAAAGGTATCAAGAAGATGAATGTAATTTTTATTACTCTCTTAAAAAAAGAGACAATATAAGGATTGAATAAGAAGAAGATGTGAACATGAAAAGCATACAAGTTATGACTAGTAATTGAGGAAGAGGAATAGATAAAGATATAATGAAGGAGGAGAAGACCAAAAACCAATATTCATTCTTAAGCTGGATCATGTAGGTTACTAGTGCCCAGCTTGTCCAGGAGAAATCACAATTGTTGTGCGCCTAAACTTTTTGTGAATAGATCAGCGAGCTGTAGCTTTGTATCAATTTGCATAGGTTGGATTTCTCGGGACTCAACCCTTTAACAAACAAATAACAGTCCATTTCTATGTGTTTAGTATGTTCGTGGAAAACATGGTTGTTGGCAATGTGGCGTGCAACTTGGTTATCGCAAAAAAGGAGGTTAACTTGTGCCGGAAATGTCCAACTCCTTTAGGAGCCAACACATACACAAAATTTCATAGCCTGCTATTTTGCTTCAGCAGAAGAACGTGAAACTATATATTGCTTATTGGTCTTTCACGAGATAGGGGCGCCGCTTAAAAGTAATAAGTATCATGTTCTTGATCGCGTAGTGAGAGGGCAGTCGAGCTAATCTGAATTAGAGTACGCAAGCAGTTTTGTTCCTCCTTCTCGTGGTAATATGATTCCTTAACCAGGGGTAGCTTTGAGATACCGTAGGACCCTAGTGGCGGCATCCAAATGGTTTTGTCTAGGGTTTGCAACGATATGGCTAAGGATATTGACCGTGTATGCTATATCGGGTCTAGTTTCTTGCAAATAAAGTAATCATCCTATCAGACGTCGATACTGATTGGCGTTAACCTTAGGCTTCTTGTTTCCATGTTTAGCTTCAAGTTTTGCTCGAAAGGGAATGTACTTGGCCGACATCCCTCCATTCCACTATCTTCCAAAATATCAAGAGTATATTTTCTTTGACTTACTAGCAGCACATGAGAGGTTCTTGACTCCTCAATCCCAAGGAAATATTTCAGACCCCTTTGGATCCGTAATACTAAACTTCTAATCCGAACATCTTTTAATTTCTTGTATTTTACATGAGTCGTTTACTACGATGATAACATCATCAACATAAATTAGACCTGCAATGAAGATGTTGCCAATCCTGGAAATAAAAAAAGAGTAATTGGACTCAGATTTATCAAAACCAAGTCCAAGAAGAACGGTTGTAAACTTTTGATACCAATTACGTGAAGCTTGTTTTAGCCTGTAAAGATATTTTCGTAGCTGACATACTCTAGTCTCATTTTCCTTAGAAAACCCTCATGGAACTTTCATGTATACTTCCTCATCCATATCGTCGTGTAGAAAGGCGTTGTTGACATTGAGTCGGTGGATTGTCCATTTTTTTCTAGGTGGTAACGGCTAACAAGGTTCTAACAGTCACTACACGGGGGCAAAAATATCATAGAAATCCACTCCCTCGGTTTGTGTGAAGCCCTTATCCATGAGTCTGACCTTGTATCTTTTGATTTCTCTGTTTGGCTTATATTTTATCTTATAAACACATTTTGAGTCTATAGCATGGTTCCCTCCGTTAAAGTCTCCAGGGTCCACGTCTCATTCTTCTCTAGAGCTTGAATTTCCTTCTTCATTGCTTCAACCCATTTTGGATTCTGCATGGCTTACTTAAAATATTTGGGCTCGTCATTTAAGGAGATGGCCGTTAAGAACGCTTTGTGTAAATTTGAAAAATTATCATAAGAAAGATAATTAGAGATATGGTGTACAATTGAGGCCTCTTGATTAGGTGCAGGTTGTGCATGGGTCGACCGAAGGGGAAGCTCCACAATGAAATCATCCAAATGTTTTGGTGGAGTTCAATTTCTTTTGGGCCTGTTTGTAACATTTTGTGTTCAAGTGCTCGATTCCTTTGTTAACCCTTCTATCATGTTAGATTGTGTTTTCACTATTATTCGGTAGGCTTTGAAGATGTGGACTCAAAGGATCTTGTTCGTGTTGGGTTGTATCTTCACTGCCATCTTGTGGGCTTTGACAATATGGGTCTGAAGGGGATTGTTCTTCTATTTGTTTATCTCATGTATGTTGTTTGGCATTATCCATCTTTGGAAAAATGGGTCAGCCCAATAACATAACCATCAGGCTCGTTACAGCCTTAAAGGAAGTCGAGAAAGAGAAATTGTCTTCGTGGAATCTAGCATCTTTTGAGATAACAATCTTTTTTATTTTTTAAGTCATAATTTTTATACCCATTCGTTCCTTGAGGATACCCCAAAAAAACTCCACAACCTTGTCATCCTCATCATTAAGTCTACTTGTCATGTTAGCAACTGAGTTTGTCGAGTTGCTCTAGTCGGTTTCTACTGTTTTTCTTCATAGAGCAGGTTGGGATCCCGCTCTAATACCATCTAAAAATTCAAAGGTATCAAGAAGATCAATGTAACTTTTATTACTCTCTCATACAAGGATTAAATAAGAACAAGATGAGAACATGAAAATGTAAGACACGATTTATTATGTGGCTCTTATAATCATTTATCTAATTATTAAATGATCAAATGTTTTATTATTAACCTATGGCTAGTAATTAGTTAATGGGCCTAATTACTCTTAATGGGCCATTAATGGGTTTCCCCTTGGGTGTACAATATATAGAGAGATAATTAGAGGGAATTGACTAATGAATCAATGACTACCAACACCTAAAAGCGTCCATCTCTCTCTTCCATAACCATGAGTTCTTACGAACTCACCTTAACCATCCTAACCGTACACCCTAAACGGGAACCAGATCTTCCTAGCGGATCATGACGTCTTCCCTCTCTGCGGTTAGCTCATCAGGTATGATTGATATTATTGTTTTCCATCATCATGTTACAAGAACTGATCAACATGTGGTATCAGAGCGTATGTTGTTTAATCAGTTCTTGTTTCTTTCACTAAACTGGAATTAAAATCGGAGAATAAAGTTCTGTTAAAACCTGATGAAAATCGTTTTTATTTAAGCTTCACGGTTTTCTGTTTTTACTAAAATATAATGTTTTTGATCTCATAAAATTCGAGATCTATTAAGTTTTCGAAATCTGTTAAGAATCATGTTTCAAGATTTCAATTCCAGGCATTTATCTGATATTATTGAATAACAGATTATCTAATGTTCATAAACTGTTCTTCGTGTTCATCATTATTTTTTATGAAATCCCCTTAATTTGAGATGAATAATGATTTTGATTGTGTTTTTCATAAAATCTTGTAACTTTATTTCTAAGATTTTGAATTAAAATATTATTTTATTATTTTAAATAAAGAAATTTGGATATAATTAACAACTTAAAAAGATTTTTGAAATTTAAAACTCAATCAAAATCCCTTTATTTTGGGATAAGTTAGGATTTTGATTATGTTTTAAAATCGTGTATCATTATCTCCAATTTCGCATTTAAGTATTATTTTTTTATTATTTTAAATTGCGAACTAATTAAATTTGTGATAAACTAAAACATCTAAAAGATTTTCGAAATCAGAATATATTCAAAATCCCTAATTTTCGCACTGCCTTTTGAGGTTCATCTTTTACGGTTTAATAATTCACGGGTTTAACCCAGCTCAAGGTTATGCATCATGGGCATTGTAGTTCACGACCATAGTTTACAGGTATTATAATTCACGGGTTCTAATTTACTGTTCATAGTTCACGGGTTTAAGTTCACGGATTATGCTTATTGGAACCGTGAACATCACTGGAACCGTGAATCTTACTGAAAACCGTGAACTTTTTTTAAAACCGTGAACCTTACCAAAACCGTGAACTCTTTCTAAAACTGTGAACCTTAATTTTTCTGGAGCCGTGAACCTTATTTTTTCGAGAACTTACTTGGAGCCGTGAACTTACCTGAGCCATGAACCTAGCCTTATTTATGTGCCTAAAATTTATGTGCTATTAATGAATGCTTTAGTTTTAGTTTTTGTTAAACCTTAAACTTAAATGTTTTCAAAACCTTAAAACCTACTTGAATAACACATAAAGCTTCACTTCTGTCCAAAGGTGATGTGATGCATGTGTAAATGTATTCAAGCTTAAATAAGCATTATAACTTAGTGCATATCATGATATTAAACTAATTGTTTTGTTAAATCTTATACTTTACAAAACCTCAAATTAGAAAACTTGATTAACTTCAATAACACCTGAAGTTTCACTTATGCCCAAAGGTGACGTGTCACGCTCGTAAAGTTATGTAAGTCTAATTAAGCACTAGTTCGCCTAAAATAAATGAATGTTTCTACTTCTGCCCAAAGGTGATGTGTTAC
Organism: Smallanthus sonchifolius; assembly: GCA_023525975.1. Taxonomy (NCBI): domain Eukaryota; kingdom Viridiplantae; phylum Streptophyta; class Magnoliopsida; order Asterales; family Asteraceae; genus Smallanthus; species Smallanthus sonchifolius. Next base: position 12,124,877 of record CM042042.1, read on the forward strand.
AATTATGTTACGCAAACCTAATTATGTGTATTCTAAACAAATGTTTCACTTCTGCCCAAAGGTGATGTGTTACATTTTCTTAATGCACTTACTCACTATTAAATTGTTCCTAATACTAAACAAATGTTTCACTTCTATCCAAAGGTGATGTGTTACATTGTTTAAGTAGAACCTAATTAATATATTAGTTTGGTGTTATAATAGATTTTTTATCACATCACTACAAGAAAATGAATCTAATGCAAACCTAGTAAAATGTTGCATCAGGCCTTAAAAAGGTTGCATTAGGCCTAATGCAACCTTTTATCAGGGGCTGCATTAAAAACAGTCGCATTAGATCTAATGCAACTGTTTCTAGTTCTAATGCAACCTCTTTTTAAGGTGTTGCATTTACCATTCAAATGCAACATTTGTACTATGCAACCTTTTTATATTATAATGCAACTTTTTTTTACTTTGAAATACAACATTTTCTGCACTCAAATACAACTTTTTTCATACTTAAATGCAACCTTTATAGTATTTTAGTTGCAAAAATGCAACTTTTTTCAAGACTTAAAGCAACCATTATTATATTTTTAATAGAAAATTTGCAACATTTTTTAAAAGTAAATGCAACATTTTTACAAATTTTAGTTATAGTTAATGCAACATTTTTTACACCCAAATGCAACTTTGAAACATAAATTTTAAGTGCTACAAATTAATATGAATTCAAATGATCTACTTTAAAATGTTTGTCCAAACTAGATAACAAAATAGTCAACACAAAGTGACAATAATAAAGAGAAATGAAACATTCTATTAATTGTAATATCTAAGTGGTAGTTGTTTCATAATCTTCCGCATTATAGCTTCCAAGTTTTGTCGTTGGCTATCAACTTCTTTCTTCATAGATTCGAGCTCGCCTTTTTTTCTTTCACTATCCTCTTCAAACTCTTTGCGCATTTCTAGCTAATGGTTTTTTTCAACTTCAACGTTTGCTTTGAATGATTCCATCAACTCCTTTGGAATCACGTATGATGTGCAAGCACCATCTACTTCTTTATCAATGCATTTGCAACACCTTTACCATAAAGTCAACGAAATCCATAGTTCTCTTTGTTCATTACAACAAGAAAAGGATCTACTATAGCATTGCTATCCTCTATAGGCTTGTAGTTCTTCATTTGTTCCTATAATGTTGTCTAAAACAATATTAAGAAAATATTATTAAAACAATTTTATATATTTGAACAAGTAAAGTGCTAAAATGTAAAAAGGAAATTTGAGATTGATATATGTTAAACAAATACGTCACAGAGATACAATTCATTGAAGAAGTAATATATATAAGAGCTTAGACGAAAGAAAAACAATTCTAGACTATGGATGAGTGGGTGAGTGGAGATTTCATCAAAACCATATTAATCATATGCATATTAAACACATGAAACATGGATATTTACATAAGGTTAAAAGTAAAAAAGAACTTACAATTTTCCTTGACATATCATCATATGTATCAACATATGTACGTCCTTCCGTCCTTTTACATGTACGTTCAAACAACTGGGTTAAAGTAGGTAATTCTTGGTTTGGGTCATCATTTTTCTATATCCATAATAACATAAACATTAATAAAAAAAATATTAGCATATTGAACAACAAAAAAGACACAAAACCATCTCCTCACGAATCCTAGCAAAATAGTTTACCAATTGAATATCTTCCCTGCATGCTCAGGCCTGAAGCTTGAAATATATTTCCTGCGGAATAAAAGAAAGTGAATAAATAGAAAAGTTTTCAAACCTGCAATATGGGCGATATCCTTTATAACTACTATTCAAACAGAATATTTCATATTAGACCATATGAAAAGGTTTTTTACAAGTTCGGTCCATAACATAAACAAAGTTATCATCTTTAATAAACCATCTAAATTCCTGCAAGCATTGGATAAAGAGTGGTGTGGCAACAATCTGTTGAAGAATAGATTCAAAATCAAGGGTGGATCAAGAATGAGTAGTAGGAATAAATTTCGTTTAATTCTTTCATTTGCATTTAACTTTCATCACATACTTAATCATATAGTCATATATGATGCACGCAAATCCCAAAATCGTTATACCATGTAAATTTCAGATCAATTTTTGATAATCACTCAAAGAGCGAATGTCAAATGATGTTCTAATAGCTTTCAACAGCAAAAATCTCAAGAAATTTTATTTACTTCTCATATAACGTATTCAGTACAATTTCTTAAGAAAATTAAATGCTAAATGTCCAATTAATCAATTAATTATCTTTGCAAATCATGGAAATCAGCAGTGTCAACTTCATATGTTGGTTCCTTATATGTAATTATTCCTACAATAATTAGAAAGAATTTAAATTATTTCTACAAAACCTGCAACTTTTTTTCCTAATTTTATAGAGTTTCAAAGGGAGTGAGGACATACCTGAAAATTTGCAATATGCAATTAGCAATGTCCCAACTAGAAAATCTCTTATGACATTTGGTTTGCTCCTTGTTGTTGGGGTGTTCCTTGTGTTCATTGCTGTAACCGTGTTTCTACCAGTCATGGTGCTTGTGCCACAGACGTTTGTGACGTGTTTCAATGCATATAAGCTTCTCTGCTCCAATTGCCAAAGCACAGGCACTATCAACTTCATATGTGCTGCATTATTTTTCGTCAAGAAACAAAAGGAAGTGCTTTGACACTACTTTTGTATGCATAGAGTATTGATACCGTTTCCTTGCCTTCCTGTATAAGAGTATTATACAAAATACATATATACGAAATTAACTTAGGGATATGAATCATAAAATGCACATAAATTGTAGAGAGTATTGGATTAATTACAATAAGAGCCAACTGGAAAATCTGTCTGAAACATTAATGGGTATTAATGAACATGTGTTCAACATTTTAAGATACAAAATGAAATGATATAAGAGCAAGATACCAGCTAATTTAGTGCTTTTGTTTGCTTTGATAAAGATAGCCACCGCATGGACATCACTATACTCTTCAAAAAGGAGCTACGAGTTTCAGTTTCACGTTCACCTGCGTCTTTAACTTGTCGCCTATGATAACAACCCTCTTCAGCAAAATTACAAACTATCGATCCAACTTCTTCACCTACATTTGATTCCCTCTCCACCTTGTGCCTTTGCTTCATCATCTATATCCATAAATTCATCAAATCCACAACACCAGAACCCACAGTTTCATATACCAATCATCATATCAGATCTACGGGTATGACGGGTGATGCCCGTTTCTTGTTCACCCCTAACTAATTAAACTGGGGTGCATTATGAATATGTCCAGTGGTACTTTCTCTATAAAACCTTGTTAAAAACTAAACTGATGTTGTAGATTTGGTTGATTACTTACAAAACTTATTAAACTATATGCTATATATAATGTTTCTTATAGCAAAAAACTATGCAGAGGGCCCTCTCTAATACAAGCTCCACTATTAATCAAAACACGATAACAAAACAAAGAAATAATCAAAAACAAATAAAGAATCAACAAATGATAAAAAAAAAAAAACAGTCTGATGTTTGCACTAATTTCACTTAAAAAAACAAAGAAGAAGTATGCATTATTTTCACTTAGTAGCATAAGCACAAATTTACACCTATTTAATCTATCAATTGCAATTCGTATTAATCACAAACAAATAAGGAATCAACAAATGAGACCAAAAGAATATGTATCACAGATCCATATCTTATTTGTTGATGTTTTTTTGTTTCAGGTCTTAATATGAGACTTATTTGTTGCTGTTATTTGTTTCAGGTCTTAATATGCATCAAAAACAAATGAAACCAGAAGAATAAGGTCTTAATATGAGACTACAATTCTTAATTATACATTATTCATACATGGTACCTCTGTTGATACAGATATGAACGATTTTGAAGATTGGTGTATCTGTGATGAAGGTGCCTCTGTTGACACAGATATGAACGATTTTGATAACCTGATGATGAAGGTAGATAAAAAAACTTTTAAGTAAGGCTACATTTGTTGATTACCTGGTGATGAAGGCAGAAGACGGAATCGAGAACACCCACTAGTAACACAAAAAATTCCAATTGATGATTACCCGATGATGATGGCAGAATGGCTGTGACCGCCCTCTAGTAACACAAGAATCTTGATTGAACTGCTGCAGATTTTGGGAATTTAAATTTTAGGTCAATTTTGGGGAGTAGGCGGCAATGCGAAAGATTTTGGCTTTAGGAGGGAATTTTGGGGGGAAACAGATATATTTGGATGAAAATGTTAAGAGGGAAATTAGTTTCTCAAATTTTAACAAATAAATGTGATTAGTATTTAAATGTAAATATAAAAATATTAAAAATAAAATTAAAATTTGTTAAAAATATATATAAGATTAGTTCGGGTCGTATGATGACTATATTTTTGGTTTTTATATTATATATTTGTATTATTGTAATAAAAAAAATAAAACTACAGTGTTTAACGATCAAACATTTTCAGTGATGGTCAATGATGGTGAATTGCTATCAAACATAATAGTTCGTAGTCATACATAGGGTGTATAAATATGACCCATTATGATTCCTTATTAATATTTATGTCTTATAAGGACCCATTACGACCCATCAATCCATTAAGGGTAAATAAAGGTCAATTAAGGTTAATGATAGTCATTTAGGGTGATTGATGGTCGTTTAGGGTTAATATGGGTAATTGTGGTAATTGATGGTCATTTAGTGTTAATATAATATGTGCATCAATAGACAACTACAGTTAATTTTGGTCAACTAGAGTCGATACGGGTTATTTAGTGTTGTTTTAGGGCTTATGATGTTAAGTCAAGGTTAATGACAGTCCATTAGGGTCATTAACATCCAATTAGGCTGATTAATGGTCGTTTAGGGTTAATAAGGGTAGTTATGGTGACTGACGGTCGTTTAGTGTTAATATGTGCATCAATAGACAACTAAAGATAATTTTGGTCAATTAGAGTCAATACGGGTTATTAAGGTCATCGATTATTTTTGTCAATTAGGGTTAATCAAGGTTATCGATTGTCAATTAAGGTTAATGGCTGTCGATTAGGTCATTAACAATCAGTTTGGATCAGTAATGATCATTTAGGGTTAATTTGGTCATCACTAGACTACTAGGGTGATTGATGGTTATTTACTGTCATTGTTGTTCATATAGGGTTATTCAATGTCACTTATGCTTATTGGTCATTAATGACCAATCATAATTAATTTGGTCAGTTGAGGTCAATGACGGTCATTGAATGTTGTTTTTAGGTAAACTATGGTTAGTTAAGGTTAACGGTCGTTGATTTTAGGTAAACCATGGCAAGATATGGTAATTTATGGTTGTTTCGGGTTAGGATTATATTTGTGCCTTTGAAGCTCACTGTCAGGATATTAAGAGATTTCATATCTTGATCAATCAAATAACCTAGTCAAATAGGTTGGTAATGGGTCAAATGGGTTTGGGTCAACATGGGTTTGGGTGAAAATGGTAACGGGTCAGATGAGTTCGGGTTGGGTTGACCCGCATATTCATACAATATTCATACATAAAAATAACAGAAAAAGAAACAACAAATAAAATACAGATAAAAAAATAGAAAAATGGTAATGGGTCAAATGGGTTTGGGTGAAAAGGGTAATGGGTCAAATAGGTTCAGGTTGGGTTGGCCCGCATATTCATAAAAAAAACATACAAAATAGGAAGAAAAAAATGAAAAAATACATTAAAAACAGCAAAAAGAAGAAACAAAAAAAAACAGTTAAAAAAATGACAAAAACAAAAAACAGCCGAAAAAAAAAACACTAAATTCAAATGTGTTAGTGTCAAATGGGTTTTGGTCAACATGGGTTTGGGTGAAAATGGTAACGGATCAAAACTTGTAAGTGTAAGTTTAGGCTCGCGAGCCGGCTCGAGCTCGATAAGTGAAGCTCGGGCTCGTTTATTAAACAAGCTTATATTTAGGCTTGAGTTTGGGTTCGAGCTCGTTTAATCTCGAGTAGCTCGTGAGCCAGCTTGGCTCGTTTACACCTTTAAGTTTAAGTGAGTTGAATGAACAAAAACAGCAAAAAAGAAAAAAAAAAAAAAAAAAGCAATAAAAAACAGAAAAAAAATAGGAAAATAAAACAGAAAAAATAGGAAAAAATAAACAGCAAAAATAAAGACAAAAGAACAAAAAAATAGGTTGGTAACGGGTCAAATGGGTTTGGATGAAAATGGTAACGGGTCAATTGAGGTCAGGTAAAAACCTGTAAGTGTAAGTTTAGGCTCGCGATTCGGCTCGAGCTCAGACCCGTTTATTAAACAAGCTTATATTTAGGCTCGAGCTCGTTTAAACTCGGCTCAATTCAAGCTTTTAACAAGCCGGTCTCGAGTAGCTCTCGAGCCGACTTGGCTCGTTTACACCCCTAAGTTTAAGTAAGAGTTGAATTAACAAAAACATTAAAAAAATCAGTAAAAAAACAGCAAAAAAATAACAGAAAAATTGGAAAAAAGAAACAGCACAAAAAAAAGATAAAAAAACATAAAAATGGGTTGGTAACGGGTCAAATGAGTTCGGTTAACATGGGTTTGGGTGAAAATGGTAACGGGGGTCGGGTCAAAACTTGTAAGTGTAAGTTTAGCCGGCTCGAGCTCGATAAGAGAAGCTCGGGCTTGTGATCGTTTATCAAAAAAGCTTATATAGCTCGAGCTCATTTAAGCTCGGCTCGATTCGAGCTTTTAGCAAGCCGTTCTCCAGTAGCCCACGAGCCGGCTTGGCTCATTTACACCCCTAAGTTTAAAATTAAAATTAAATGATCCTAAAAAATCTAGGTTTATTTGTTTTTTCATTGTTTTGTATTATTTTGTTTTTACTTTAACCAAGAATTGAAGATGGCATTGTGGTTATTATTATACCCGTTAAACCTCAAAACAAAGGTTCGAATCTTGCTGATTGTTTTTTTTATTTAATTCTACTCTTTGTTTTAGTCCACGTGGCTATGTTTTAATAATACAAATATTCTTCTAAAAATAAGCTTCAATAATTATTAAAATGTTTATAGATATTTTTAAAATGGTTTTTTAAGTAAGTACGTTGTTGCGTTTAAATTTATTATTTTTTAGATAACTTTGTGTAATAACACCATTGTAAATAGACTTTCTTTTACTATAATACACATAACGAGCCCGAACAACACGGTAACGGTATTCATTTTTAAGGTTTTTTTGTTTCGATAAGAGTCGGTTTTGGTATTTTCTATATGTATTGCGTGCGGGGAAATTTTGCAACATTTATAACAAAAGTTGCAAATTTCAATAAAATTTGCAACCTTTCAAGAAAAATGTTACAATTTTTAGTAAAATTTACAACTTTTAAATAAAAAGGTTGCAATTTCAATAAAATTTTGCAAAAAGTTGCATTAGATCATTTAAGGCAACTTTTATGTTGAACGAAGTTGCATTAGACTCAAATACAACCAATTGAAAAGGGTTGCATCTAAAAAGTTGCATTAGCCTCATTTTCTAGAAGTGCATCTTCGTAAAATAATTGTTCTTATGTAGAACCTTATTTAATTTTACTATTTATGTCTGCCTTAGATTATTACCCCATAGACCACTTTAAGTTCTTCTTTAGCTATTTGTACCTTATTTTCACTCTAGTTTCTAAGATGAGTTTTGCTTAATTAAAAGTTTCCATAAATATTTGCTCTTATTGAGTCTTGATTATCCCTTAAGACATGACATTCCTGCTCTCTTTTTTCTGATAAAAATACTACAGAATAAAATAGAGCATAAGAACTAGGATAAGTCAAACAGAATGTCTCTTATGATAATCAAGAACTCCTTTCATGATTGCTATCAGGGGAGCTATTCAAGATTCTGAATTTCCTAAGACTAATATATTCTCTATGGAAATGGAAGAATCAAAATAATTCCTAAAACGCATGCAAACTTTCTAATTCTAAATAAAAGGTTAAGAGGCATTTGTGAACACATCATAATATACACTGACATGGCCCATAAACTAAGGGTTTATACATGGAAATCAGCGAAAAGTTTTTCAGTGCATACATAATAATTTTTTCAACTAGTACGATTAGTTGCCTTAAAATCAAATATAACACTCAGAAGTACCAAAGGAAAATGAGTGTATTGATAGCAATAAACGTACAGGAAAAGAAACGCCTAAAACTGAAAAACCGGATGTTATTCACCTCACTACCACTAAACCTAAAGGGAGGATAGTTCTAAGGTCTGGGAACAAAGTACAAGTACTACTTCCAACTCTAAGTCCTCTAAGGAGAAATCTCATTACAAAACTTATGTCATTATACTAGGCATAAGCAATGAGACCATCCATAAGCCAAGGGACTAGCTGGATAAGATAAAGTAGTCATTAGTTAATTATTTTTTGAGTCCGCTAATATTAATATTCCAATCAACACATGATGCATTGAGTCTAGTTCTATACGTTTCCTTACCATATTTCAACTAATAATAAGATGAGAAGTTAGTGGTCGATTTAAATGTTAAGGCTACACAGAACCATGAAATAACTGATCTTTGTATTAGACTTTATGATACCTTACATATTCTGAAGCATACTCAGAATTTAGTATTAATAATAAAGCTACACTTTGACAGTTATGAGGTTTGCGTGGCCAAAACAAAGTCACCATTAACTTAAACTCTCATATTATTGGTTATCATTATCCGGATAGAAACCATTATGACATAAAACTAGCTGATTTTCACAACTTTTGTTATCATGAAAATGAAAATTTAACAAAAGATAAATGAGACATATGCATTTCATCCATTAAGACCATTTTTTTGAGAAATCATGACCAGGTCAATGCAGGATGAATTGTTACCAAGTCTCATTCTCAGTGACTTTAAATCATGTGTTAAACGCCCTATATATCAAATGGCTAAGGGAATAAATGAAGGGTCCACCATAAGTTATCCCAAATGGAATATTCAGACATAATTTATCATTTAGAAGTTGTATCTAATCTGTTTCCTACGACTCAAAGCTTTAAAGATATCAATTCATATACACTTGATAGGATTCCTTCTAAACTTGTTTCTAAAATTTCTTATGAAATTTTGGACGATAAGAAAATCAAGTCTAAAATATATGAAAGGTTCCCACGTCACGCGTATCATTGAAACTTGTCATGTGTAGTTCCTATAGACCTTAAAGATCAGTGGAAATACCAAGTGTCCTAATTATAACTTGTGAAAGTTGCAAGAGGTGGGGGAGTGACAAACTGGTCTTACCTCAAAGTACACCTCTTGCACACGACACTGCTCTCCATCACAACTTGTCTCCTTAGAATCTAATACTACTCCTAACAAAGTCTCATAGATGCTACTATGTGGGTAAACCTAGATTTCTTACCAAAACTAAAGTAATCCTCAACAAGAAAAACTAACATAAACATCATTAAGTTGTTTCTCTATTAGAATGTATTGGTCTTCAAATGTTTGATACATTTTTGACCCTAAGCATGATTAATTACTTATAATTTATAAGCTAAGTGGGAGCAGTAAAAGTCCTTATCAAGACTTGCCAAGAGTACAAGAGGCGGGGGGAAAGACTCGTTAAATTTAACTCCGAATTTATGTAACGAACCAAAATCCGGGTTTCGTTTTCAAATAAATAAATATTCTAATAAATACTACGGTGAAAATAATATATTAGAAATAAGTTAAAACAAGTGGGTTTCAAGTTAGTAATGTGTTATGTTAGTTTTTTTTAGCTAATTATGGAATGAAATGGGTAAAATAAAAGTTGAGGGGCCAAAAGTGTAAATGGAAAAATTATGCCATTTTGACTAGAGGAAAGTCAAAATTGAACTCATTTTTGAGTTAGGGTCGTTTGGGAGCAAAAGGAAAAAGGAGAAAATCGATTGTGGAGCTAAATCGTGCGTTTGAACTCGGATTTGTGAATGTTTTAGCTCACACAACACCTTCCTAACATCAAGTAAGTAATTATTTTCCTTTGATTTCACTTTTGAATGTGTTAGTGAGTGGGTTTTGTAGAAATCCAAAAATGTTGAATGCATGTGGTTAATTGGTGTTAGATTGTGGATAATCTAGCTAAACTAAAGGTAAAGAGTGATGATTAACATCTTAGAACCTTTTGATTTTTTATTATGAGAAGTTAGGGTTCATATGGTGAAAATTGGGGGTGTTTGGATCATGATGCTAGAATGTTGAATTAGTGATGATTAAGTATTTAGGTGGTATTAGACACTTGAATGAACACCAAATTGACGTAATAAAAGTTATTGAACGAGAAATCAGTGTCAATGTATTGGAAAGAAAACTCAAGTAGGTGAGTATGTATTGAAAGAGGGTGTTTGGTTATGGGAATAACCCAAACGGGTCAGTTTGGGTTGGGAATGGAAATTTGGGTTGTGAACCCAATTGTAATGTGATTTTGATGAATGTTAGATTACTAAACTAGGTGTATATGTTTAGGTAATCAAATTGCAAAGCTAGAAGGTGGTGCGAGATCTTCTAACTCAAGAGGTAAGTGCCTTTGCACTTACTTAGTAATGTTGATAATTGGGTGGTATATGTGTTATGATGCATACTATGTGTTGAAATGAATGTGTGTGATTATTGAATTAACTAGTATGTGGAATAGTATGAAAGTAGTTATAGTGATAAAACTATAATGGATATGTGTAAATGAATAAATGTGATTATTGTGGAAATACCATAATGGTTATGTGAATGAATGTAGTTATAGTTGAAATGCTATAATGGATATGTGCAATGAATGAATGTAGTTATAGTGTAATACTATAATGGGTATGTGTGAATGAGGTTATGATCTATGAATCATAATGGATATGAGGTTATGATATATGAATCATAATGGATATGAGGTTATGATTTATGAATCATAATGGATATGAGGTTATGGTTAAAATACCATAATGGATATTAGGTTATAATATAAGTATCATAATAGATATGAGGTTATGACCTATGTGCCATAATGGATATGAAATGGTGAAATATGAATGTTATATGAAATGAATAAAACTTGTAGTGGAAATGCAAGTATTAAGAACCTTAATTGACCAAATGGGTGTAAACGGGTCAAATGGGTGAAAGGGTGAAAACAAGTGTAAATACTTGTTTGAATATGTTTATCGTCATTACTAACGGTGATATGTTAATGTGGTTATGTAGGGAAAGCTCCGATGTAGGTCAAAGTCAAGTCCAAGGCGTGGAGGGTTCTCGTATGCGTTTTTGGCGTTTTGGGGATTTAAAAGGAAATCCTAGAAATGTGGTGTAAAATGATACTTAAACCATGTTTTTAAGTGTATATAAATGTTGGTCAAATACCCAAGTGTTGGGAATTTTTTTTGTCTAGTTGATTTGGTGAATATGCTAAAATTTGGCTAAGTATGGAACTGGGCAGCTGAGTAAACTTTTTGTTTACTCAGGCTCCCCGCGGTATGCGAGGGCCTGGACAAGTTCTCTCACGGTATGCGAGAGACTTGTCTTCCGGGTGTTGGGTTTTGAAGCTCCCTCGCAGTATGCCAAGGGAGGTGCCAAATCCCTCGCGGTACGCGAGGGTCGTAAAAAAATATTCTGAGATAAAGCTTCCGCGTGTGTTTAATGTTTTAATAATTGGTGTTCCAATTTAGAGTGTTACAATTTAACTCTACATACACCTCTTGTACACCATACTGCATCAACTCCTACATACTTAGAAACTAATGTTGCTCCTAATATACCTGAAAATGAAAGCACCTAACCAAGAGCTAATATATAAACTTGAAACTCCTAATAAACCCAATACTTAACTCAGTAAGTCATCTAGGTCCAAAAGGCCTACTAACTTTGATGATTATGTATCCTACCTGACTTAATTTGAAATGGATGCTGGAAAGTTCACCGATCCTACTTCTTCTAATTAAGCCATTAGCATCAATCAATCTTCTAAATGGAATAAAGCTATTATTAGCAAGCTTGACTCCATGAATTGGAATAACATTTGGGATTTGGTTGAATTACCTAAAGGTGTTCATAACTAAACTAAATCTGAATGGAAACGCGCGATTGATTGCTAAAGGTTATACTCAAGAAGGAATAAATTATCAAAGAACCTTCTTACCTGTTTTTACAAAAGGTTTCTTTGAGGATCATTATTGTTCTAGTAGCTTACAATAACTTAAAGCTACATTAGATGGACATTAACACAACTTTCCCTAACATTGACATACATGTTCATAAAATAACCTGAAAGTTCTAAACTGAAGGTTAAGAACACTTATTATGTAAGTCAATGAAATCCATGTATGGGTTGATTGGAATCATAAATGCAACTCTCTTTTATCAAGAACTAAGTGAATTTGTACACCTACCTCATGATTAGTGGGAGCAACTAATGCAAACTTATCCTTATATAGATAACATTCTTTTGACAAGTATATGTTACATGAGTCAAAGCATTGATTACTCGTTTTTTGACATAATGGATCTCGGAGATACCTCTCATGTAATAGGTATCAAAATACACCGAGATAGATCCAATGGGACATTAGTTTCGTCCCATAAGTTTTACACTAAACGGATCCTTACACATGTAACATTTAAAATTGTTCTCCTTTAGAGGCTAACAGGATAAATGAAATTTATTTCCTTATGCTTCATTAATGAAAATTGTTCTCGTTTAGATATTGCTCATATTGCTGAACACTAGACCAGTCTAGATTATTGTGAAGCATCTAATGGAATATTACAATACTTTTAAGAACGAGAGACTATAAGTTAAAGAAGAAGTGAAAACTTAAAACAGTTGACTACTCTTATTATAACTTTGTTGTATTCAAAGGTAACAAAATGTCAATTTATGGGTTTATCATTATGTCAGTAGACAGACCTATCTAGTGGAGGAGTAATAAGGAACTGGTAACAACAACCTAAGTTTAAATGACATAATTTTCATTAATGTTGTTGGAAAATTATCAGTGGACTCATAATTTAGTAACTCCACATAAATATCATATCGAAGACTCATTGTGATAAGTCAGCTACTCTTACTTCTCGAACAGTAACAGTTCGAGCGGAGCTGCATTAATGTTCGATACGAAATTATTGTTCACCTATGAATTATGAACAAGTTGAGGAAACTAAATCTTTGTATCGAATACATTCATGATATGCAAATGGATCCATATAATTGAAGGTCTACCACCCATAAGTCTTATGTAAGCGCTTATAATTAAGACATGCTTACTAATGACCATACGTAATTGCATATCGTACTATGAATGATTAATTATTAAAATTTCCTCATTTATTTGAATTTGTTTGTCTCTAAATACTTTATTCATGCATGCCTAAAGACGTATAGACAAGTAACTATACAAATCAACGTTAAAGGGCTTATTGGTAAATTTGATCCTAAGTTTACTTAAGTTTTAAGTTGGGATTGTAGTATGATTAATGAGGGTCTTGAGTTGCATACTGATTCAATGACTGTATTTCTCTGCTACAGTTTTGGTTTAAAACTAAAATGAGTATTAAATCTGCGCAGACTTACTAATGATCATAATAAATAATTACCCAGCCAAGTGAGATGTAACAGCCCGAGTTTTAGAGCGCGGAAGAATTCACGAAAATTAAAAAAAACCTTAAATAAGAAACGAATGGAAGCGGGCTTGGGCCGAGGTGTATGGGCCGAAAGGGGCAAGGGTCGGGCCCTTATAAGCCTCAAAATCAGCCCAAAACCCCCACTCTCAACCTCATTTCCGGATTTCTAGAGAGAGAAAGTGAGAGAGAGTCTAGAGAGAGAAAGTTCCGGTTTTCAAATCTGAGCTCATAGGACCTTAGGCATACGTATCTGGAACGATTAGCTGTGAAGAAGAAGCATTTACAGGTAACCGATTCTCCTAAATCTGAGTTTTTGTTCGTTTTTAGGTTTTTCGGGTTTTGGAGGAAAAGGTAACGTTTTTACGGATTAAACTAAAAGAAAAACATAGATTTAAGTTCCTTAATGAAAAGCAAACGTTTTGAATGTAAACAAGTTCGAGATCTTGACGTGATCAGACCCGGATGAGAAAGTTAGGGTTTTTTTTTGCGAGGAAGCAGTTCGTGCGTACTTATCAAGTACGCATGAAGCTGATCCTGCGTACTTACCAAGTACGCAAGAAGAGGATCCTGCGTACTTACCAAGTACGCAAGAAGAGGATCCTGCGTACTTATCAAGTACGCATGAAGCAAAGCCTGCGTACTTATCAAGTACGCAAGAACAAGGCCCTGCGCACTTGCTAAGTGCGCAGGCATTAGATGGATATATATAGTTGTTAGTGAAGTCAGTATGATCGCCTAGCCAGAAATGGTGAAACCATTTAGCGTTGAGTTAAGTCTAATACGTGTCAATTGTTATGATTGTTCAGATTATGTGAGATCCAATAGACCATTGCAGTTAAGATATCAGGTGAGTTCTAATCCCCTTTTTGCCTGCTTTAGGGGTGGTGTGCATACTTAGTATAAAGCGTTTATTATATTTTATATATTATAAACTGAATGGAAAAGCTATGTTTTAGTGAAAAGTTTAAAAGAGGTAAAAGTTCATTTTAGTAAAGTATGATTATATTACTGGCAAGCGTTTATTATATTTTTCATATACATAAAAAAAGCATAATATAAGTGCTAGTATGTTTTCAGTAAAGCAATATATATCATTTGACAAACGTTTACTATATTTATTATACATAAACAAAGGCATGATATATGTGTTAAGATATATTTCAGTAAAAGCAAAGGTATTTATGGCAAGCGTTTACTATATTTTTATATACATAAACAAAGGCATAATACATGAAAGTTATGAACAAGATTTATAGAAAGTTTTATGAACAGTAAAGTGAACAGCTTTCCTTCGGGAATGTGTACCAGTTTGTAAAGGTCCTTGGGACAGATGTTACTTGTACAAGATGTCAGATATGGGTTCTACCCATTAGTAAGAGTCTTGATGGCTCGTTAACAGTTGTACAATTGGGATGAGCGACGGCGGTTGCTCGGGGGACTACGCAATCCCCCATGTACCAGTTAAGCGGTATTGATCACGAGGACAATACCCGGTGTTGATCACGAGGACAACATCGTGTCATGTGGTGTTGATCACGAGGACAACATCAATGGGTCACGAGGACCCAACTATGCTAAGCGGTATTGATCACGAGGACAATACCAGTTGTTGATCACGAGGACAACAATATGCTAAGCGGTATTGATCACGAGGACAATACCAGTAGTGACAAGGAATTGACGGTTAAGTGGTACTGATCACGAGGACAATACCAGTAGTGATAAGAATTGACGGTTAAGTGGTATTGATCACGAGGGCAGTACCAACAGTGACAAGGAATTGACGGATACCTTATGAATGTTTTAAACTATTTTTGAAAAGTGAAGTATGTAAAGTTTGCCTTAAGGGCAGTATGTATGTATTAGTAAATCTTTTGTAAAAATTGATTTAAAGTAAACGTTAGAACTCACTCAGCGTTGCTGATTTTTAGTATGCATATCAGTTAAGTGCAGGTGTAGTTGATGGATGTGGATGCTTGGCTTGGCGAGAAGAGTTACCCGAAGATCAGTGTCTGGCATCCCAATTATGTTTATGTTATATTCTAATTTGATGTGGTTAAAGACAAATTGTATTAGACATGTTTATGTTTCCGCTGCGTATGTTGAGATTTTAAATCGTTTCCGCTGTGTTAATGAATGTCTTATGTTTAAAGTGCTATGTGTTGACGAGTAAATCCAATACGTGAGGCCTCCCGGGAATGGGGCCTTACAAGTTGGTATCAAAGCCATAGTTTGAGAGATTTGGACATCCCCGATGTCCAGACTTAAACTGAGAATGGGACCAAGTAGCGGATGCCAGTACGGGTAACTCAAGCCAAAGCATCAGAAGCGTATAGTAAGTAAAGTTTACATTTTAGAGTGTCAAGATAAGAATACAGGCTTTAGTGGAACCATGAAAGCGGATAAATAGAACAACAAGAAGTGATGTAATGGTTAATTGCAGATGGCCAGTGTATATTAACATCTTACCTTACTTATTGTGTTCTACATATTCCCTAGCATGATGAAATTAAATCTTTTGTTCTCTATCTTTCAGTTAGAAATGGCTAGACGTGGAGGAACTAGAGGGGGTGGAGGAGGAAGACGTGGTGGGCGTACAGGCCGCCACGGTGGAGCTAGCACAAACCAAGTGATTGAGGGGAGTGTTCACACTACCCATACTGATACGGTAGTCAGTCAGATGTTGAGCATGCAGAAGGAGATGACCAACCGTTTGAGTTTGAACCAGTCGTACAAGCAACTCTTGGCCGTGAGTTTACCCGGCTGCTGAAGGAAACCTTACCAGCCATACTAGACGAAGCGTTAAGAAAGGCCAAGGAAAACCCCAACGTAATCCCAGCCACTGAAGGGCCAGTGGTGCTTCCAGCCATGGGAGGACCAGTTCTGGTGGAGAATGTTGCACCGCCTACTCGCGGATGCGATTACAAGGCATTTCGTGGTTGTGATCCCCCTGAGCTAACTGGGGAGAAAGAAGCAGCTAATACTTTAGATTGGATCAACGGCATGGAATCCACCATCCGCCTCAGTGACTGCCGACCGGATCAAGCGGTCATGTTCGCAGCTAAGTCACTGAAGGGAGAGGCATCACACTGGTGGGAGACTGTGAAACAGGCTAAGGGTGACCAAGCAGTCGAGCTAATGAGGTGGAGTGATCTGAAAGCGCTAGTAATTGAGAAGTTCTGCCCCAAGAACGAAGTCGACAAGGTGGAGAGAGAGTTCCTGACGTTGCAAGCCGGACTCATGACTCACAGACAATATACTTCCAAGTACAACGAACTGGCACGCCTGGTGCCTCATCTTGTAACCACTGAGGAGAGGAGGATTCATTATTATGTTCAAGGGTTGCCTCCAAAGATACGTACCTTTGTAAAGGCCAACACACCGAGTACCTTTGAGTCGGTGGTTGTTCTGAGCGGAGTTGTCTATGATGACATTGTCTCTGAAGTCATTTCTGAAGCACCTAAGAAAAAAGCGGCTAAACGGACTGGGGAGGACCTTCACGGTTGTAGTGATTGGAGGTCAAGGTTAGAAGAAGAGGGTCTGTGTGGAAAATGTGGGAAAAGGCACGGAGGAGAGTGCAGAGCTGGGCAGGCGGGATGCTTTAAGTGTGGAAAGTTTGGACACCAATCACGTGAGTGCCCGGTGAAGTCTAGGTGCCATAACTGTGGGGAGCTGGGGCATTTGAGCAGAGACTGTAGAAAGCACAAAGAGTCGGAAGCGGGAGGATCCGGAAAGGGTAAGGGTGCAGAGAAGGAACCTTACATCAACAAGGCCACAGCAAGGGCTTACCAGATGACTCAGTAAGGTACGTTGCAAACTCTTATTCGTGATATGCCAAGTTTATGTTATTATTTCCTTAAATGATTAGTTAGCCCCATCAGCTTAGAAGCCTTAGAACTAGATATTTCCTTGATTAGACCCTCGGCGGTAGTTAATCACAATGGCCTTCATGACCAAGCTGCCTTGCATAGCTACGGTTTATGCCACCCATTCTGTGATTAGCTATCAGTTTAGCTTATGGCAGGCTTCGAGAACGAAACCTATTGTAAGGAGGGTAGACTTGTAACAGCCCGAGTTTTAGAGCGCGGAAGAATTCACGAGAATTAAAAAAAAACC
This sequence comes from Smallanthus sonchifolius, assembly GCA_023525975.1. Classification (NCBI taxonomy): domain Eukaryota; kingdom Viridiplantae; phylum Streptophyta; class Magnoliopsida; order Asterales; family Asteraceae; genus Smallanthus; species Smallanthus sonchifolius. Next base: position 12,142,621 of record CM042042.1, read on the forward strand.
TTAAATAAGAAAGGAAGAGAAGCGGGCTTGGGCCGGGGTGTATGGGCCGAAAGGGGCAAGGGTCAGGCCCTTATAAGCCTCAAAATCAGCCCAAAACCCTCACTCTCAACCTCATTTCCGGATTTCTAGAGAGAGAAAGTGAGAGAGAGTCTAGAGAGAGAAAGTTCTAATTTTCAAATCTGAGCTCATAGGACCGTAGGCATACGTATCTGGAACGATTAGCTGTGAAGAAGAAGCATTTACAGGTAACCGATTCTCCTAGATCCGAGTTTTTGTTCGTTTTTGGGTTTTTCGGGTTTTGGAGGAAAATGTAACGTTTTTTACGGATTAAACTGAAGGAAAAACATAGATTTAAATTCCTTAATGAAAAGAAAACGTTTTGAATGTAAACAAGTTCGAGATCTTGACGTGATCAGACCCGGATGAGAAAGTTAGGGTTTTTTTTTGCGAGGAAGCAGTTCGTGCGTACTTATCAAGTACGCATGAAGCTGATCCTGCGTACTTACCAAGTACGCAAGAAGAGGATCCTACGTACTTACCAAGTACGCAAGAAGAGGATCCTGCGTACTTATCAAGTACGCATGAAGCAAAGCCTACGTACTTATCAAGTACACAAGAACAAGGCCCTGCGCACTTGCTAAGTGCGCAGGCATTAGATGGATATATATAGTTGTTAGTGAAGTCAGTATGATCGCCTAGCCAGAAATGGTGAAACCATTTAGCGTTGAGTTAAGTCTAATACGTGTCAATTGTTATGATTGTTCAGATTATGTGAGATCCAATAGACCATTGCAGTTAAGATATCAGGTGAGTTCTAATCCCCTTTTTGCCTGCTTTAGGGGTGGTGTGCATACTTAGTATAAAGCGTTTATTATATTTTATATATTATAAACTGAATGGAAAAGCTATGTTTTAGTGAAAAGTTTAAAAGAGGTAAAAGTTCATTTTAGTAAAGTATGATTATATTACTGGCAAGCGTTTATTATATTTTTCATATACATAAACAAAGGCATATAATAAGTGCTAGTATGTTTTCAGTAAAGCAATATATATCATTTGGCAAACGTTTACTATATTTATTATACATAAACAAAGGCATGATATATGTGTTAAGATATATTTCAGTAAAAGCAAAGGTATTTATGGCAAGCGTTTACTATATTTTTATATACATAAACAAAGGCATAATACATGAAAGTTATGAACAAGATTTACAGAAAGTTTTATGAACAGTAAAGTGAACAGCTTTCCTTCGGGAATGTGTACCAGTTTGTAAAGGTCCTTGGGACAGATGTTACTTGTACAAGATGTCAGATATGGGTTCTACCCATTAGTAAGAGTCTTGATGGCTCGTTAACAGTTGTACAATTGGGATGAGCGACGGCGGTTGCTCGGGGGACTACGCAATCCCCCATGTACCAGTTAAGCGGTATTGATCACGAGGACAATACCCGGTGTTGATCACGAGGACAACATCGTGTCATGTGGTGTTGATCACGAGGACAACATCAATGGGTCACGAGGACCCAACTATGCTAAGCGGTATTGATCACGAGGACAATACCAGTTGTTGATCACGAGGACAACAATATGCTAAGCGGTATTGATCACGAGGACAATACCAGTAGTGACAAGGAATTGACGGTTAAGTGGTACTGATCACGAGGACAATACCAGTAGTGATAAGAATTGACGGTTAAGTGGTATTGATCACGAGGGCAGTACCAACAGTGACAAGGAATTGACGGATACCTTATGAATGTTTTAAACTATTTTTTGAAAAGTGAAGTATGTAAAGTTTTGCTTTAAGGGCAGTATGTATGTATTAGTAAATCTTTTGTAAAAATTGATTTAAAGTAAACGTTAGAACTCACTCAGCGTTGCTGATTTTTAGTATGCATATCAGTTAAGTGCAGGTGTAGTTGATGGATGTGGATGCTTGGCTTGGCGAGAAGAGTTACCCGAAGATCAGTGTCTGGCATCCCAATTATGTTTATGTTATATTCTAATTTGATGTTGTTAAAGACAAATTGTATTAGACATGTTTATGTTTCCGCTGCGTATGTTGAGATTTTAAATCGTTTTCGCTGTGTTAATGAATGTCATATGTTTAAAGTGCTATGTGTTGACGAGTAAATCCAATACGTGAGGCCTCCCGGGAATGGGGCCTTACATGAGAGATGATAAGTGACCAAAGTTTCATGCATTAAAGGGTGCAATATGTTATATTTATGCAAATTAATATGGGGAATACAAAGGTTTTGTGTAGCTATGCATGTGCAGGTGTTGGAAGCTTAATGTATGATTTTAGAAGAGATTATGCGAGAGATGCAAGAGTTGGATGGAAGACGGAGGAAACGGGGCAAAAATGCAGGACCCGGCGTAAGCTTACGCCGCCCAGCGTAGGCCTACGCCTAACCAATTCTTTCACAGCAGGTTTCAGGGATGCGGCGTAAGCCTACGCCACCCCAGCGTAAGCTTACGCCAGTTACGTTATTTTGAAGCAGATTTTCGGGAAACTGCCGATTTTTAGAGTTTAAGTGGGGGTTTCTTCCGCAAATTTGAGATCATCTTTTTAACAGCAGTTTTGGGCGATTTTGGGAGAGTTTGGGAGGCTAGAAACATATTATTGAAGACCGGTATCAAGAAATTGAAGAATCGAAGATGAATTCCACAACCATGAGCGGCTAATCCACCGGTAATCATTCCCGGGTGGATTTTTTGTAAGTTTTTAGGGTTTTTATCATATGCTAGCTTTGAGAAACAATTCTTATAATCGTTTGGTTTGGAATACTTGAATCTTTGTGTTTAGTATGGTTATGAACTCACGGGAGTCGATAAATTCTTGCACCATTGACCCCGTTAGATGATAATTGCTATGAACTTTGATTTGTGTTGAATCTATTGATTAATCTAATTCTATATTGCATACATTTGTCTCGATTTCATTCGTGAATATTGTTTTACACTATTTGCCGATGATGTATGAATGTTGATGTTCTTGGTTAGATTTGGTTAATTTGATTTGGATAACCATTTGATTGTTTGAACTCATATGTTGGTGTGATAATCCCTAATTACTTGTGAACTTGAAACCCGGGTGTGATTCCTTTTTTTAATTATTTTTACAATCTAAATCGTTTGTTTGATACTTGATTACTATTGGTCATAATTGTTAGTTGATAATCCTTGTTTGTTGAGTTTGATAAGTTTCACCTAAATCATTGCTTGTGTTTGGTCAGAAAGACTCATGTCACTTCATAAATCGCATTGTCAATTGAAGTTAAGCACCGACCACAAACTCTTCGTGGTTCGACACCCTTCTTACCCTAACTAGTTTAAGGTGATTATGACACTCTAATTCTTTATCTTTGACCGGTCCCTTCGACACCGATCAGGAGAATGTAAGACACGATTTATTATGTGGCTGTTATAATCATTTATCTAATTATTAAATGAACAAATGTTTTATTATTAACATATGACTAGTAATTAGTTGATGGGTCTAATTACTCTTAATGGGTCATTAATGGGTTTCTCCTTGGGTGTACAATACAATATATAGAGAGATAATTAGAGAAAATTGACTAATGAATCAATGACTACCAACACCTAAAAGCGTCCCTCTCTCTCTTCCATAACCGTGAGTTCTTACGAACTCATCTTAGCCATCCTAACCGTACACCCTAAACGGGAATCCGATCTTACTAGTGGATCATGACGTCTTCCCTCTCTACGGTTAGCTCATCAGGTATGATTGATATTATTGTTTTCCATTATCATGTTACAAGAACCGATCAACAGAAAAGCCTACAAGTTATGAATAATAATTGAAGAATGAGACGAGATAAATGTATAATGAAGGAGGAGAAGACCAAAAACCAATAAAATATTCTAATTATTTATTGGAATTCTATCCGTAATTAGTTAGGCTCGTTATATCATAAAAAGTGGAGATTAATTCGAAAGGATCACATTTTGAGAATATTTATAAAGCAGGGATTGGACATGCTTCTTCTATTTTTTTTCTTTATGTAAAAGGTACAAGACAATGCTAAATTTATTATTTATAGGACTTGAGACATCAAACGGGTGTAATTTTTGCGTTGCTCACCTTCAAATAGCTGCTATTCATTTACTGCATGAAATGAACGTGAGTTTATCGAGCCGTTGTGACTATCGGAGGGAGGGGTGTGGTGCAGTGGCGGACCCATAATTTTTTTTCATGGGGTTCGAAATTTTTGCGGTCGGTTGTTTATCATTAAATATTAATTTTTTTCAGTCTAGTTCAAGACGAGTCGGGTCAGGTCACTTAGTACACATTATCACTTATTACAATTAGCAAATAGTACATATGACATAGCTTATAACAAAATAATATGATAAACAAAATTCAAAACTTAGATGAAAAAAAAGTTACCTGAAATCGTGAGGAGGCAACGACGCAAAACTGGGAATAGTGAATCGACTAGTAGGTCAAGAATCGTAAATTCGTGATTAGCGAAGAGGTTTGAAATCGTGAAGAGGCATGGCGAGAATCGTGATTAGCAAATTGTTGTTCTTCAGATTGCGTGAAACGTGAATATGAAATGTCGAGATGTTAATGGATCAGGATTGTCACTACTTAGATTTATTATCAGGTTAAAATGTTTAAAAATTTTAATGGATAATAGGTTAACTAAATATGGGCTTAATTGTCTAAATGGATAATGAGTTAATTAAATGTGAGTTTAAATGTTTAAATGACTAAGTTTTTTAGTCCATATTATTCCAAATTTCCAATTAAGTTATTAGTTTAAATGGAAGTCGGTGTTAAAAATTAAATTTTCTTGGGGTCGGTGTTAAAAAATATTTCTTTTGGGTGGTCGGTAAAATTTTTATGGGGGTCGGTGTCAAAATTTCATGAGGGTCGGTTAAGGTTATATCGCATATATAACAAATAGAAAAAAAAAATCACCGGGGTCGGCCGACCCGCCTAGCAAAGGCTAGGTACGCCTCTGGTGTGGTGTTTCAACACACCATAAAAGTAACACGAAACTCGTGGGTTAGATTTAGCCTAAAAAGGTCGAGTCAGTTTAGGGTCAACTAACCAACATGTTTAGCTTTGTGTGATGAATTTGCATGTTAACCCATTTAATTTTATAAAAAATTTTAAAAGTATTTTAAGCCAAAATTGAATATTTGAATCTGAGCTGATATTTTATATCAAAACTTTTAAGTTAAAAGAAAAATGGGTGTGGGGTGTGCAGTTTATGAGTGCGGTTTATGCGTGATTGTATTGTAGACATTTGTGTTAGTGTAGATACACAATTTTAGAGTAGTAATGTGCAATTATAACTTTTTGGGTTAAGCGAGTTATCTTCCTGTCAAATGAAGAATATGTGAATTGTGCTTCAGTGTTTGATACGATTTTTTGGTTTATGTAAGATTTTTTAGGTTTGTGTCGAGTTTAACTCATCAACTCGTTAACACCATTTGTCCACCCTTGTTTGAGGATCATGCAACGAACCCAAGTCCAAACAATCGTGCATGTCGGTTCATACGTCGTTTTTAACTTATTTTGATGATTTCATGAAGATTTCCCAGCAATCTAGCTTAGTGTCGAGTTGAAATTAAGCAAGGTATTGAAGAAGTCTCTTAATATTTCCACAAATTAGTATTCCATTTACTAAGCAACTTCTAAATGAGGTTTACAAACTAATGTGATATACCAATTAAATATATAGTTTAAGTTATTCAACAAACTAACTGTATAGAATTACATGCCATATTTTTGCAGTTTCCCATAAATCAAAAAGTTTAACGAGTAGTATGTTTGAAGCTTCAAATCAAGAAGTTTCATTGGACAAATTTAACCAATAGGGTTGTTTTGTTCAACTTTGAAGCAAGAATATAGACTCTTTTCTTTTAACAGCAAAGGCCCGTACATCTAGGATTACCCTGACAAACGCATTTTTCTGCCCGAATAACAGAAGTATGGTGTCCCGGCCCCACAACATCCAAGAGGAAACCCCTAACTGGGAAAATCTCAGGCTCAACCTAAAACATTTTGTTTCAAGCGAGACTCAAACCCATAACCTTTCATTTGAAAAGTCATGGGTCTACCACTCAACCAGAAGGCTCGATGATACAAGAATATAGTCTAAAGCTATAGTTCTACAAACAGATAGTATGCTTTGAATCCAGGTTTAATACGTTGAACCGAATCACTTTTCAGTATATAATTATATATTATTATCTTTTGTTAGAAGCATTTGTCTACTAGAATATCCTAACGTTTCATTAAGGTAAATGATGACATATATGACTTAATTTCATAAAAAAAAGTAAAAAATACTTCATTTATTTCTGCTTTTTTGGAATTTTTTGCTAAAATAGGTTATAGGAGATTGTGTAATCACATTTGGGACTGTTCTCTCTAAGTTTATACATTCGAGGTTGTCGCCGTTTGGATGGGCGACAGCTTCCCTAAATTCTCACTCCAATCATTTGATGTGTCTGGTCAGTCAGTGAACCCAAAGCTGTCGCCCTTTGGAATGGCGACAACTTCCAGTCACACCTCCATCTCAGCTTTCTGTTTGACTAGACAACACACCAAAAGCTGTTGCCATTTGGAATGGCGACAGCTTTTGTATTCAATTAAGAAAGATGTTGTCATTCCAAAGGGCGACAGCTTTGGGTTTACTGACTGACCAGACACATCAAATGATTGGGGTGAGAATGTGGGGAAGCTGTCGCCCATCCAAATGACGACAACCCCAAATGTATAAACTTAGAGAGAACAGCCCTAAATGTGATTACACAATCTCCTATAGCCCATTTTAGCAAAAAAAATCGCTTTTTTGGGAGGCTAAAAATAGTTTGTTTTTCCTCTTTTATATAGTGGAATGGTTTTATCTTTTCCGTAAATAATGTAATAAAACCAAAATATATAAACATCAATTAATCAATAATTTGGCCTTTAATGATTCTAAAAATTCATGGTTTAATCCTATTTAAATATTTGAAGTAACAATATAATCCTATCAATTCATAATTTTAGTCAAAACACGTTAACTAGTCTTTTATACTTATGGAAACCATCATAATCGAAAAGTTCTCAAAGTTAGCTAATTCAATCTGAAAGAAAATAGATCTTATGCAATCCTAGATGAATCTCACATTCATAGAAAATATAATAGAAATTAGGTTAAGTAGAGTGTTTTATCTTACAAGGAATGACGTGTTTTGAGGTCACAATTACGATGGATCACATGGGATTTCCCCAATTCTAACATGTTTAGGTGAAGTAGTAACAAGATGTGTGACTCGTGGTAAGTGCTCGTTTAATTGGTCGTTAAAAACAAAGTTGTGAGCGAGTGGCGGCAAAGGAGATGATATCATGACCGTGATGGGGTGTTACAATGTGGTGTTAGAGCAAATCCTATGGTGTTCAGGACGACAAATCAATACTCATCGAGGACGATGAGTTCCCACTGCTAATCAAACAATGAACTTTAGATTCATCATTTACAAAGATTAAACTCAGAAAATGTCACAAAGAACATAACAATTTTTTTTGATATCATTAGAGAAAAGAACAATCATACAACATCCAAGTAACACAAAAACATAAGATTGCATAACATAATCAAATACACATCTGATGAAACATAAAGTCACATGACTTTAAGAATTCAGAACAAAGTCTGAAAGACAATAATTGTGAATAACTTAAAGACTAATTTGACTCAAGCAAAAACTTTTACAACGTAACAACGAATAATGAACGAGATTCAAGAAATAAGTTTCATAATAATGAGAGTAGTATTATTTATACCAGACTATAAGACACAGCCAAACATGTTCTGATTGAACACAAAATCGCATATTTGCATCTAGAAAAAAACATCTCTCACAAGACAAAACATACAAGCATATCAGCAATTATTCAAGAACAATATTGACAATACTGCCGGTTAAAAACACTCGAACCATGTGGTTTGACTAACCAACAATATTGACAATACTAACCGGTTAAAAACACTCGAACAATATTGACAATACTACCGGTTAATAGTCTCGTTGTAGAAGAGTGTTAGCAGCTGCGCGATCATGGTTTAGACGAGCTCTTCAGGTTCTTAGTTACAAAGTTTGACCTTGTTGCCACAACTGAAGCGTCGCGTTTGAGTAACCACAGAAAAACATGTCGTCTGCAGAGCCGGATGAAGATGACGATGACAACATTAAAAAATAATAATGTGTGTGTGAGATTAGTTGTATGAGAAGCGTATAAGTTGTGATAGCTCGATTCTGAATATCGAAACATAGATAAAAAAACACGTTGTAACAGTACATTCGGAAATCAAGAAAACGTAAGATCGTTGTAAAAATGAGTGTTAAGAAACACGAAAGCAACTTAAAAAAAGAATTAAAAATCTATCGTATTTTACCGGAATGATTTTGAATAAAGTTTACGTCGAAACATAGATCGACTTGGTTTTGAATAAAATTTATACTGAAAAGTATATAAAAATAAGCCAACGGTACATTCAGAATGTAGGAATAAATTATATTTTAAAAGTTATAAAAGAAAAGTAAAATATGTTTAAATTTATTTATAATTATTAAAATAATAAAAATATTAAAACAATAAAAGAAATTATAAAAAGCCAAAATGTGTGAATGTGTGTGCGGCCGTGTAAGGAAATCAGAAAAGGTTAACAAAATCCCTACAACTCTACGAGTTATAAATTATATAAATAAAATAATAATGAAAAATTCTTAAAATCATTGTAAATGTCATTACCAACTTATTTAAATTCTATTAAGGTGAATAGTAATTACATTGGCTTACAAGTTTTAATGCATCAAATACAAACGTTGTGTTACTTGTGGCTTTTATAACGCGTTCCTCTATTCATATTCTTTTTTAAAATAGGCTAATAATAGCAGAAAATAGAATAAGTATAGTTACTTGCATTTTTTTCTCACTTAAATGATATATTTCTTATCGTTGGTCATTTGGTGTAATGGTAGTCCTAAGACTTCTCATAGTAGAGGTCTTGGGTTCGAATCCTGACCACAACAAAAAAAAGTTCTGTTGTCAGCTCATGGGGTTTACTCAGTTAAGAGGTTTCTTCTACGGTGAGCTGTCCTGGATGTTCCAGGTGTTATCCAGGGAAAACCCAATTATCCTATAATATCTAGGTATTGCCGTTAAAAAAAATCATATATTTCTTACTTTTTAATTTTTATAATCTCCAGCTAACTGATCAAAATTACGTGTCTCCAACACATTGATGATTTTCACATGTTACTCCTCTACAATTAAAAAGTCAATTTGAATACCGAAAATCCTTAAATCAAGGCAATAATCTTATAATCATTATTCTACTAGCCATGTGACCATTTAAAAGATAAAGTATTTTATTATAAGATCATTAAAGCCAATGTGAGACTAGCTCATTTGGTAGAGGCTCTTGCCTTTTAGATGAGAGGTCCTGGGTTCAAATTCAGGCATGGGGTGAAATATTTGATGTAATTTAGAAGTAACAGTAGGATAGATTTGCCGTTCAAAAAAAAATTACAAGATCATTAAAAAATATAAAAGTAACGGATATAAAATTATTCATTTTACAATAAATAATTTTTAAGGTAGGGGTGTACATGGGTCGGTTTTGGGGTAAACCAAACCAAAATTAAAAGTTCGGATTTTTGTTTTTTTAAAACCGCTCGGTTTTGGTTTTCGGTTTTTAGAACAGGTTCGGTTTGGTTTCGGTTTTTTCGGTTTTAAAGCCAATTAACCTTGAATTTTCTTGGGGTAAAAGAAAGATTGCCCAAAATAATGAAATGGGTTTGAAATTTTGGACCTAAACTTTTTTTATTAACTAATGATTATTTGGACTAAATATTTTGGGCTATAAAAATTATTAGTTTTCTTAAAAAAAATACTCAACATAAAAAATAAACTTTATAATTATAAATTCAATAAATATAAATAATAACTTACTATTAATGCAAATACGTGTAACACAAATATGTATACGTTTTTAACATACAAGTACACAACATAATATAATATATATTATGAAACGTGTATCCACACAATGTATAATTAAAGTATATGCATGCGTTCGGTTCGGTTTTTTTGGTTTTCAAAAAAATACAAAACTAAAACTAAACCGTTATTTTCGGTTTTCAAAAAATACAAAACCAAAACCGTCGGTTTTTTCTGTTCGATTTTTTTGATTATTTTGGTTTCGGTTCTGTAATTCGGTTTTTGCTCACCCCTACCAAGGCATAAAATGTATGGGACAAGCATGCAATTGATTTTTTTTAAAACATGTTCCCATATACAAAATCAAGATTAAAAATTACTATGCGTGTGCCCTTGAATATATGTTAAAAGTAATATTTGAAAGAATAGTTAAGTGGTATTTCAATTCATGTTTTCTATGATTTTAATCGTATTTTGTACAAAGAACGTAGGCAATTCCAATGCGCATGGAAAACGATGAATTGTTTTCTCCTTATTTTACGTTTAATTTGTCCCAATGAAACGTGGCATAAATTATTTGACAGTTTTTTATCAGCAAAGGCCCGAACCCAGTATTATCCTGGCAAACGGACCACTTTTTCGTTAGAAGAACAGAAGCATGGTGACCTGGCCCCCACACGTTTCGGATTTTCATTCGCGCACTTGTAATATATTTATTATGTAATCATTCTCTATTTGAATAAAATGCAAGTGTTTTCTTTTATTTGGATTTATACAAATAGGTATTTTATTTTACGGATTTAAACTAATTAGAATTTTAGAAATTTTAAAACTAATATAAAGTTTTATATAAAAATCTAAATTTAAAAAGTGGTATATTTAATAAAATAACCTATTTAAATAAGGTAAATAACTTTTATAAAAATTATTTATAATAATAAAAAAAATAAAAAAATAAAATAAGTTTATAAAAACATTTTTAAATTAATTTGATTTAAAAAGAAATTAAATTAATTTATTTAAATAAAAGTTGAGGGGCTATATTGGAATTTTTCAAACTAAAAGGTTTTAAACCAAAAACCGGTTGAGGGACTAAACGTGGCCAAACCAAACCTCAGGGACCCATCCGTAATTATCTCAGGGGCTGATTAAATCAAAAATCAAACTTCAGGGACCATTCTTGCCAAAGTCCAATTCGTATTTCCGGTCTCCCTCTTCCCCCTTTGTCCGGCGGTCCGAGGCTATTTCCGGCGACGCCCCGACAGGGCTGTTCCCTGCACCTCGACAACTGCTAAAGACAGCTCTGGCCTCGTCGTCCCCACGCGAATAAAATCCCTCGACAAATTTGTCGATTAAACATACGGATCGTCTGATCCGGTTGGTGGCCGAGAACCCACGCCACGATTTCGAGCCGACAGTCAACCTCCACGCGTGCTTGATAGCTCGTTAGCTTCGTCTCGTCCATACGAATGTGCAGACACCCTCAATTGCATGTTTCATTATAGGGATTGGGCTCGGCTATAAATGGCCATTTACGGACCTGCACGAGCTCGCCACCCCTCCTCCACCCACTCTCACTTCAAATTGAAACCACCATCGTGTTCGTCTCTTCTGTGCGAAACTATACCACCCCTATTGACGGCCTACCTCCCTCTGGAACTCGAAATCACTATCTTGGTATTTGCGGACCAAAAAGTTTGGCGACCAGACCCTTCGCGACCAAATAGGTACCTCAAATCCATTCAATTACCTTCTGTTACCCTTTGGCTAACTATCCTAATCGAAATCGCGGCATGAAACCGTCGATTACCGGGCAAACCCAAGTCCTCGGACATGGTTTGCCGGTTGCCGAGGACCAGTGACCAATACTGGTTGTGTGTATATCAATTAAACGACACACACATAACCAGCGATGGGCAGTAGCCCGGCTGGTTATGCGTGTGTGTGTTTGTATCACAGGTCGCGGGTTCGATCCGGGTGGCCTACGGCCCAACCCATTTTTTTTCTATTTTCTGTTTTAAAAATATAATTTAGTTTATTTATTTATCCCACCATATTTTAATACCATATTTACACAATAAAAACTAAAACGAGTCGGTTTACCCGTTCGTTTATTTTGAAATCGATTAAACAATTTTTTTTATATAAATCTTGTAATATTTTTATAAACTTCCTAAAATACATTTTAATATATATAATGTCCCATTTTTTTTATATAAATCTTGTAATATTTTTATAAACTTATTAAAATACATTTTAATATATATAATGTCCCATTTTTTATATAAATCTTGTAATATTTTTATAAACTTATTAAAATACATTTTAATATATATAATGTCCCATTTTTATAAATCTTGCAATGTTTTTATAAACTTGTTAGAATAAAAATTTAATATATAGAATGCCCTATTTTTATAAAATAATGAACCTTGCATTATTTTTAATAAACTTGTTAAAATAAATTTTAATATATAAAATATCAATATAATTAGTCAAATAAAGACTTTTCTTTTATTTGTTATTATTATATAAATACATTAAACGTAATAACTACTTGTTTAAAACAATATATATATATTTTTTTTGAGTTAAAGTTTTACAAATCCGTTATCATTTTTCTAACACATTTTATACAAATAAATATTAAGGATATTATTAAAAAACCTATACTCATTTAAATATGAATACGCTTATACATATAAACATACAATAATACTTATCCATCCACATAGGGTTCCATCGTGCTTAGGTTTCAACGTCCTTATCACCCGCACTCGTGGATTATCATATCCGCTAGCCAGGTGAGTTACATAGCCCCTAGTTTACATTTTTATACGTTTTGGGGTGAAACATTATACATGCTACTCACATTGTTTGTACGTGTTATACATGAGACTATATGCTTATTCTTTGGATGTACATACATTTAAACACAAGACAACCAACTGTAATATTGATAGATCTATTGTGCCTGACCAGCCCACCCGGTTAGGGTGTTTATTACTGCATACTCGGATATAACCGCGTGTTATATTCAAACATATCGGATATAGTGGGTAACTATATTCAAACATACCGGACTTAGCTGTTGTGCTCTGTTCAAGCGGGTCAAACTCGGTTTGAATTGTGATTAAATAAATGATACATCAAATATACTATGTTTAACAAGATAAACAATGAGTTGCAAAACGATTTACAACTACTATTTACCGGAATTACTAAACCTATGTACTCACCAACTTTTTAGTTGACACTTGATTTAAATAATGTTTCAGGTTTGGATATGTGACTACTTGCCGAAGATTTCTCCACTTAAGAACTATGGACCTAGTTAAATAAATCAATGTTTTGAACTAGACTAGGTTATTTGGAATGTATTGTATTTGGATCTTGTTGTCTTTAAATTTAATTAATGAATTATGCAACCTTTTAGCTATCATGTGCTTTTGAACAATCATTCTATTGTCCGCCTCGATGATTTCGCCATCGGTCGGGGTGTGACACACACCACCTCAGTAGAAAACACACAACTGGAAAAATCACATGTCTCAACCTAGAACATTTTTGCCTCAAGCGAGACTCGAACTAATGATCTCTCATTTAGAAAATAATAGAGCTATCACTCAACCAGAAGGCTCGATAAATTATTTGACAGTTAGGTTGCTTGATAATTAATATATTGCATTTCAACCCATAATCTAGTAATTTGGTTGCTTAATAATTAATATATTGCATTTCAACCCATAATTTAGTGATTTAGCGGTATAGTGTTTTTTCTTTACAAAAATAATACGAGTTTAAATTTTTTCAAATGCAATAATAGGTTGTATTAGATTTTTTTTTAAATATCTCTCGTTATTTGAGACCCTATTCACCTCTGTGGGCTTCTATTAATTCGAGAAATAAGTTTGATTGTCCATCTTTATGATATATTAGATATCATTCAAATCGAAGCAATTGAATGTCCAATTCAGGCCTATATGACATGACCGGTCAAAAGAAATACTCCAACACTCCAATATTTCATATATCACACTAGATATATATATATATATTCATGGAATACGATTTACTTTCAAGATGCCTTGATAGTTACCAAAGGTGGACATAATCAAAACACATGTTAAAAACAAGATCCATTCTCGTACCCCATAGGTTTCCAAAGGTGCACATATTCCAAACACATATTATTATTTTTTGAACGGCCAACAAACATAGAATTGCCTAGGTACTCCGTACGGGGTCGATGTCGTTCATTCTCTTATAGTTAACGTGTTCCTTACAAGGGACCAATCCAACCAAACATTTCCCTATGGCCACCTGCCTAAGCGGTACTCCTCTATGGCTCCAGGACTCCAGGTTTTGTAAAGAGATAACATAAATAGAATGAAGTTTTATGAAGACAGAACTTTTATTTCATAACTGTCCTTTCGAACGGAAGAACTTCTTGATATTTACATCTCTCCTTAAGAGTTAAATTAAAAAAGTTTTTATATCAAAACAAACATCGATTAAAATCGAAAAATGATTCCGCAATTTGGTATCAGAGCCTTGTGCTCAACTTTTTAAAAAAATGAATTTATTAAATGAAAATTCAAACGATTCTGAGGAATCAAATCAACAATCTACTGAGATAATTAATTTCAGTGAAAATGGAAAAGGTTTTTGCTCCGATTATATGATTAATTCGGATCAACTAACAAAAATAAACAAGCTTAAATTCAAGCTTGATAATAGGCAGGTTTTTAACCAACCTACTAGTTTACAGAGTTTAGTTTCAAAAGCTTTCTCTAGAAAAAATAAAATATTTTATTGTTTTAATACTGAAGAAATCTCAGTAGATATAAAAGATACTTCCGAAGAAGTATTTTTACCACTAATAACAAAAGGAGAAATAGCTAAAAGACTTTTGTCTATTAAACCTGAGTTAAGAAAATCTATGAATATAGTGCATATAGGAGCTGTAAAAATCCTTTTAAAAGCATAATTCAGAGATGTAATTAATTTTTCTATAAAAATGGCTCTTGTTGATAACAGAATCATCAACTGGCAAGACGCTCTTTTAGGAGCAGTACAAGGAAACTTAGCATATGGCAAATTTATGTTTACTGTATACCCTAAGTTTGCTTTACATCAAGATTCAAAAGATTTCGACAAAACATTAAGTTTCATACATCAGTGTGAAAGAACTGATATGATGGAACCTGGAAATAAAGTATTTTCGATTAATTATTTAATCTCTTATGCTTTAACTAATAGTACTCATTCAATTGAGTATAAGGAAAGAGAGAATATAACTATAGAAGACATATTCTCAGATATTAGCACAGTTGAAGAAAGTAAGTTCTCTGAACCTTCACAAATGCAAGAAAACTGGGCCATTAACATAGCCCGTAATAAACAAGTTCTAGAGTCTAAGCCTAGGCAAAGTTTCTCTTTTAATACCTTAAAAATAGGAGAATCGAGTTCGAGTTCAAGTTCATCTAGTCCTACTGAACTACAAATAATTCGATCCATGTCATAAAGAATTGACAAATATGGAGAAATCCTTAAAGAAGTTATTGGGAAATAATTTCTGACAATCCTAAATTCTAGATATGAGTTCTCTCGTCAGAATTGAGGAATTAATTAAAAAATTAATTAATAAAGTAGAAAGTCTATCTACTAACGAAAATCTTGAAGCAATAGCTGCAAAAATTATTAAAGAGATTTTCGAAAAAATAAAGGACGCAAACACGCATCCTTTAAATCCAGAAAATACAAATCCATTGATTAATAAAAGAGAAAATAAATTTCAAAAATATTCATTTCCTAACTTCAACGTTGGAAACCCATCTTTAGGAAGTTCAAAAAGCCCAAATGCTCTCAAATGGCCTTTTGGATAAAACTCAAATGACTAATAAAAGTCCGATGAGATTTTCTTTTAGAAAAATAAATATAAAAATTGGACAATATTATTTACTTCAAAATAATATTAACCAAAGAATTATAGAACTCCATAGCGACTGGAGCGTTCATCCAACTAAAAAACTAAATGAGTTGACTCATTTACACAAACAAATACAATATTTCATCAATGAAATACAAAAACTTAAAGACATAAAAATTCTTTTATCCTGTGGATAAATGATATATATAACTAAAAAGCTAGAAAAAATCTTTGATGAACAGCTTGATAATTTCTCGGCTGAAGAAATAAACGAACTCGTTCAACTTATGTCTCTAAGCGACGGAGAGTGCGAGAAAAGATTTTTAGAAAATAAGGATCTTAAAGAAAAATATTTTCCTAAAAATCAAGTTTTTGTTATAGAACCAAAAACTGAAGAAGAAGAAGACTCTTCTGAAGAAGAAGAAACCTCAACCTATAGAGTACACCAAACTAATGCATGAAGCAGTAGTTACAGAAAAACTCATAGGAAAAATACAGAATTCTCTATGCCCTACCATAAAGGTATACATAATTCTAGTAATGGTAGTTCAACTGCAATTGACACCATAAAAATAGACTGTATCTTCGATCTTGAAAAAAGAAAAGAAGTTATAGATAAATGGAATACTGAGATTAGCTTAATAATCCAGTCGAACCCAGAAGAATTTTCTAAAGCTAAGGCTTTGTTACTGCTAATTGAGCATAAATCGGCAGGAATCATCCAAGATTTCATTAAAGGAACAACTTGGAACGAAGATTTACATGGTGAAGATCTGTTTGATCAGATCATCAATGCCATTTACATGATGTTCTTAGGTCTCGACTTTCTTACAAACAAAGACCAAGAAAATCAAAAGCTGCTTGAAAAAGCAAGACAAGTTTTGACCAAATCTCATATTTGTAATATATGTCTTTTAGACGATTTCACTTGTCTTTTTGAACAAAACCTATATAAACTTAGTACAGGAGAATATCACTCTTGGATAGAAGTTTATTTAATGAAAATACCTATCGTTGGAGAAAAAGCCAAAGAAAGGTGGAATAAAGAAAAGAACAATCTAACTATGCATTCCCTCGGATTTGCTACAAGAATTGTTAAAGAAGAAATTGCAGTTTACTGCGATCTCTCAAATAAACAAAAACAGCTAAAAAGATTTAACAAAAGCTATTGTAAGAAACTTACAGAAGAACCACAGTTATCCTTTGGCTGTGATCTTATCAAAGATAAAAAATATTTCAAAAAGAAAAATAAGAAAAAATATAAGAGAAACAGAAGGTTTTGGCAAACTAAGAAGAAAAGATTCTCCTTAGGAAAATACTTTTCTAAAGAAAAACAAAAAATCTGCCCTCAGGGGAAAAAGAAGTGCAGATGCTGGATATGCTCAGAAGAAGGACATTATGCCAATGAATGTCCCAACAAGCAAAAATTTCCAGAAAAAACAAAGCTCGTTTTAGAAGCCGAAAACGAAGGATATTTTCCATCGGAAAACATTTTTGAAGGTTATATGAACGTATATTTTTCAAAAATCAAAGATGACTCATCCTCTGAAACAACTACAGATAGTTCAGAATGAGCAAAACTGACAACTTATATTTTTGTCAGAATATTCAAAAGGAAAATGAATTAGTCTATTCAAATATAACTAATCCAAATTCCATTTATATAAAAGGAAAAATCTTTTTAAAAGATTATAAAACCATAACGCTACATTGTTATGTAGATACAGGAGCAAGCCTATGTCTTGCAAGCAAATATGTTATTCCTGAAGATCTATGGGAAAACACCCCCAAAGATATCAAAGTAACAATTGCGAATCAAGAAACTATTAAATTAGACAAGGTTTGTAGAAACCTTATCGTCTACTTCTCAGGAGAACCGTTTCCTATTCCTACCATTTATCAACAAGAGTCAGGAATAGATATACTCCTAGGAAATAATTTTTGTCAATTATACGGGCCTTTCACCCAATGGTTAGACAGAATATCTTTCCATCTTAATCAAGAAATGATTTTAATCAAGAAGATAACAAATGCTTTTCAAATGGGAAAACCAGATTTCCTTGAGTCAATGAAAAAAGACTCAAAAACAAAATCAATCCCAGGTACCAATATAACTCAAGAAGTTATAACTCCTGGAGAAAGATATTTCCTTGAAATACAAAAATATCAAAAAATCGAAGCCTTACTGGAAAAGGTTTTTTCAGAAAATCCTATCGACTCTGAAAAATCCAAAAATTGGATGAAAGCGTCTATTGAATTAATAAATCCAAAGGCTATAATTAGGGTAAAACCAATGAAATATAGTCCTTAGGATAGAAATGAATTTAACAAACAGATTAAAGAATTACTTGATCTTAAGTTAATCGTTCAAAGCAAATCTCCTCACATGTCTCCTGCATTTTTAGTTGAAAATGAGGCTGAAAAAAGAAGAGAAAAAAAGCGTATGGTTGTAAACTATAAAGCAATTAATACAGCTACCAAGGGAGATAGCCATAACCTTCCTTCCATGCAAGAATTATTAACCCTCTTACGAGGAAAACCCATATTTTCAAGTTTCGATTGCAAAAGTGGTTTTTGGCATGTTCTGTTAGATGAAGAATCTCAGCTTTTAACGGCGTTTACATGCCCTGACGGCCACTATCAATGGAAGGTAGTACCTTTTGGTTTAAAACAAACACCTAGCATATTTCAAAGACATATGCAAAATGCTTTAAGAGGATTAGAAAATTATTGTACTGTCTATGTAGACGATATTATAGTTTTCTCAAACTCCGAAGAAAAACATTATTTTCATGTTATTTCAGTTTTAAAAACAATTGAAAAACACGGAATTATTTTGTCAAAAAAGAAAACTAATCTTTTTAAAACAAAGATAAATTTTTTAGGTCTTGAAATAGACCATGGAACACATTGTCCACAAAAACACATCCTTGAAAATCTTCACAAATTTCCGGATACACTTGAAGATAAGAAACATCTTCAAAGATTTTTAGGTGTTTTAACCTATGCAGAAAGTTACATTCCAAAGTTAGCAGAACTCAGGAAGCCATTACAGGTAAAATTGAAAAAAGAATATGTATGGGAATGGAAACAATCCGATACAGATTATATTAAAAAAATAAAGAAAAATCTAATAAGTTTTCCAAAACTTTATCTTCCAAAGGAAGAAGATTTCCTTATAATAGAAACTGACGCTTCTAATGATTTTTGGGGGGGAGTTCTAAAGGCAAAAACTTCTGAAAAAGAAGAAATTTGCAAATGCATTTCTGGAAGCTTTAAACAAGCAGAAAGAAATTACCACAGTAATGAAAAGGAATTACTAGCGGTAAAAAACACAATTTCTAAGTTTTCAATCTATCTTACTCCTGTAAAATTTTTAGTAAGAACAGATAATAAAAACTTTACTTATTTCCTAAAGACAAAAATCTCAGGAGATAACAAACAAGGCCGTCTTGTCAGATGGCAAATGTGGTTTTCAAGATACTCCTTTAACATTGAGCATCTTGAGGGGACCAAAAATGTGCTTGCTGATAGCTTGACACGAGACTTTCAAAAAACGTACGCACTTACGTATTTCAGCAAAAACTTTGCCTATTTAAACAAGCAAAGAGTTTCAAGAAAAGATCATCATTTCTCAAAAATCTTTCAAAAAATTAGAAATGGAGGATCTAAAGGCTTTACGCCTCAAAGAAAAAATTCTTCTTATAGAATTAAAAAACCTTCGGGAAAAAATAGCTGTCTATGACGAAAGTCTAGAAACAACTGTTAATTCAGTATAGGAAACCGAAAGGTTACAAACTGAATCTATTCCCCTGCAAACGGCAAAGGGTAAAGAAAAATCAAATCCGTTGATTCCTGTTGCTTTGGAAAAAAGCAAAAATAAGAAATATGAAGAATCACAATCTTCATCTAGCCCAGAAGCAAACGACTCTGGTAAAGGCATATCAAATCCGTTGATAGCTGACAGTTTGCTAAAAACTGAAAAGGTCTCCCTTAGACCAAGTTATTCTCAGATCATTCAAGAACCCATGAAATCCGGAAAATCTCGATTTTATGTCATCTTCGATGGAGAAAACAGAGGCATATATGAAGACTGGTCCATAGTCTCTCAATACGTCTCAGTGGATTCTTTCCCGTTTAAAAAATTCGGGTCTCTTTTACAAGCCCAACAAGAAGCTACCCGATATTCTGCAGAATTCGGAAAGAAAGAAATACCTCTAAAGGTAACAATGTTTCCTGAACCTTTGACAGCCAAGAAAAAAGAAAGAGTTATTGAATTCAAGAAAACTTTCCAAAAATCTTTTGTAAAAGAAGAAACGGAAGAAAGTGACGATATCATCTCTTTAGATGAATTTAGATCAATTTGGTCTAAAGCCAGGTCTCTAAGTCAAAATGATTTCGAGAACGAACACATCTATACGGAAGATAAGGCAACTAAAAGTCTTATTATCTTTTGTCCAAGTGCTGACACAAAACTCGTTTCTCTAGCATATACTGCTGGATTAATAAAGTTTATTTATCCTTCTCCCAATCTGTTAGAAATTAGTCTTTTTACAGAAGGAGTAAAGAAAGCTATTAAGAACTTTCGAAAGAAGATTGCAGCAGCAAGAGATGCTGATATCTTTATTAAGTGTAATTCTACACTTCCTGACTGGTATCAAGGAAATTCCTTCCAAAGCTACCATCATCTAAAAATTGGTATCACCAAAACAAGAATGGTTAATCCTTCCAGAATTATGGAAGAAAATTATGAAGACCCAGAAAATTGGGTAGAAATAAGAGTGAGAGGATTCCTAAAAATTCTTAATAATCTCCAAAAGATAAAAGCAGGAAGCTTTAATAAAGTAAATTATTGCAGTCATAACTGCATTATTACAAGCTTTAGTGTGACACCACTGCCAAAGCATGAAAAGGAGGCTTTAGAAAAATAGAGCAGAGAATCATTTTCAACAAAGTTGAAGCAGGTCCCTCCACCAAAGAAAAACTTTGTCAAAAGTTGCAGCGCACTTATGAAAATCATAATTGCCAATACTGTGCAGACATCTCAAAAGAAAGTAACAACCCTCCTTTGGACAGCTACTTGTCAGAAGAAGACACAAGAGAACTGGACCCAACACATGGGTTTGTCGATTAAAAACGTCATGCATGACGAATATAGAAGGCTAGTTTAGTCTTTTGTAACAATCTTCTTCTACTATATAAAGGAGTTTGATTTTAATGTTTAGCATCTCATCCTCCCCCTAGAATTCTTTTTTTGAATCCTTTGTAATGTGTGAGTAAACTCTCCCTCTTAAGGAGAGATGTAAATATCAAGAAGTTTTTCTTTTCGGAAGGACAGTTATGAAATAAAAGTTCTGTCTTCATAAAACTTCATTCTATTTATGTTATCTCTTTACAAAACCTGGAGTCCTGGAGCCATAGAAGAGTACCGCTTAGGCAGGTGGCCGTAGGGAAATGTTTGGTTGGATTGGTCCCTTGTAAGGAACACGTTAACTACAAGAGAATGAACGACATCGAAGAGGTATAATTTTATTTTATGCTGTTAAATACTTCAAGGATATTTATCTAATCTTTCCTTAAGCGTTAAATTAAAAAAGTTTTTATATCAAAACAAACATCGATTAAAATCGAAAAATGATTCCGCAATTTGGCCCAACCCAGCCGTACGGAGCCCTTAAGCGCCCCAAGTTATCTCCAGTTCCGGGGAAAACTCACCCGCCCGAAAGCCCACTGGTGGTAAAACCTGGACGCCCTCAGGATCGAACCGGAGATCACAAAGATACAGGTCTTCCTTCATTGAGCCACCATGCCCCTTTCAATAGTGATGCTAGTGGGGATAGAACCTGCGTCTTTTTTTAAAGAATCCAGGCTTCCTACCACTACACTACATTAAAAGTTGCATTCCAAACACATATTAAACCATGCAAACCCATTTCCATTAGTGATTAACTTCGAGTCAATCCATTCAATCATAAATCCACAAATGATTTTGTATTTCAATATGGAAAAATTCATGAAAACTGAAGAGGCGTACTTTCCCCATGATTACCTGGCAGCTAAAGCCCGTCGCAACTCTGATCTATAGGCAACAACTGAAAAGTTTGGGATAAAATGTTATCCGATATCTTATCTTCACAATTACCTGAGGATTACTTACCGGGGGAAATTATGTCTTAAAGTTTCATGACCGACATCAACAAATTTCTCTAGGTGATCGAACACTAAATACAAAGGGATTACCAACAAATATATTCTTTATTTTTTTTTAAATTATCTATCGGTAATCTGCGTAATCTACTGAGAGATTACCAACGAATACTTATAGTTTTTTATTTCTTTCTAGTATTGACTATTAATACAAATAGTGAATGAAAATGATAAATCACAATTAGTATCATCGTCTCTTGTGACAATACTCAAAACATGCATTTACAAATTTTTGAGCAAGTTGTTTCAATATTTCAATACATAATAAAGACAGTTCATATATAACTATTTGTATAACCCAATTGATCACGCCATCTCACGTGGCCCTATATAATTATCCAGGAATTAATACTCCTATTCTTGATTTTCTTTCTTTAATTTAAATCTAACGTAGACATTTAAAAACATGGGATTTGATTCAAATGTACAAAAACACATGAAAAGATTAATTTCCATCATTTAATCCAAAATCATACTCAACCATTGTCATCTTCCAACAAGCAACATGGTTTCTCATCTATAAAATGATTCATTCAAACAATCCTCCTCAAATACCCATAGAGATTCGAAAACCTATTCACACACTTTATCGATCGAGATCATTTTTATATTCGTTGTTTTCGTTAAAAGGGCTAAAATTAAACTTGTTCTTGTTGGGCGAATCTCGTTAATTTCTCTTTGCAACATTTAGTTTACATAAATGACAAAAAATGGGATTTTTGTTATTTTGTTGGCGATTTTGATGGTGTTTTGTGGGACCATCGAGGGTGCAACGGTGACATGTGAACTTGAATATGGGTTCTTGCCATGCACGAGTGGAACTTGGGGCACTTTCTTCTTAGTTGTGGTTTATCAATATTTGATGGCTGTTGGTCAAAGCTATGTATCAGACGGGTCAAATAAATTTTTCGGTCTTACCGGGCCGGGTATATTTGGTGCTAGTTTCTTCCACATTATTGCCAACTTTCCTACACTTTTCTTAGTCCTTCGTAAGCTTCATTTCTTCACTTTCTTTTACATAAATTGAGTTTTAATAATTTAAACTATAAATCAGTGACCTATAATAATTTATACTGATAATTTGACCAATGTCACTTGTATAATAATAATAATAGATTTACACTTGATTTCTACTCGATTTCGCTCGCAAAGATAATTATGAGCGAAATAGGGAAACATGACTTGCATGTAAGCCAAAACCAAGTGGAAATCAACTGTAAATCTATTATAATTATGCGAGTGATTTTACGGTTGACCACAAAAGTAAAACTTACTATAGGTTCTCTTAAATGCAATATGTTCTTTGTTTAGAAAGATCTTTTATCAACATGATCTTCAACGCAATGTTCACATGCTCTACTTTGTTTAGAAATATTTTTGTCAACATGATCTTTAACTCTAAAACGTATTCATTACACATGTTAATTAAAGTTTACACATAATTTATGCATTTTTAACATATTTGATAATTAATTTTCAGAGTCAGGATTAACGGATGACGCAAAAGGTGCATCAAGTAGCACTGGAATGGGAATGAGTGTTCTAACAGGATCAGCAGTCATGAATCTAACGCTAATTTGGCCCTTAGTCATAACTTCTGGAAGCTATAATCTCGCAGATGATGATGATGACTCCCTTGCAGAAGAAGAGCCATCTTTATTAACAAAATTAACAGGTATTGATGCATATAGTGCTCAAAATAAGTCACTAAAACACAGAATTTTTGGTTTCTAGGTGAAATTTGAATTCAAATGGTCGGTTTCTAGGTAATCCGCTCTTTTAAGATAGTGGATTCAAGAATTTCTGACAAGAACACGCTGAGGTGGCAAGATTTTGATGGGACATATCACTAAATCCGCTGGTCAAAGGAGCGGATTCACTTTTCTTTTTCTAGAGATTCACATGTGATGGTGCAGATGTCAGAGATTCCCATCTATTCCACTTGCCACCTGAACGGAGCCATGTATTCCGCTAAGCATGTCTTGTCTGAAGTTCTTGAATCCGTTACCTCTACGAGCATACCTGGAACTAAGTCGCCTAAAAAAGCAAAAATATCCTAAAACACATGATCTTGAAAGAGTAAAATATCACTTGTTTTTAGTTTCTTATGTCTTCCTTTTGTTATTTTTTAGCATATGGTGTTACAACTGATGTCGAAACAAGCTACACCGCAAGAATCATGCTTGTGTCGGTAATCCCTTTCGTCATCCTTCAACTCCCAGCAATCATCAATTCGACGTCACTAACCCAAGTGATACTTCTAATCACCCTCATCGTTGTGTTATCTCTCTACGTTACTTACACCGTGTATCAGGTTACCTTCTTATATTTCAAACGATACAAATCACATAAAACTTTTGTTGGCTAAACATAGAAATAAAAATTTTCATATTTCAATGAAAATAATTCTTTTTTATAATTCATATGCAGATCTTCCAACCATGGGCTCAAAACAGGATATTCGACTATGTGACACAAAAGTTTGTCAATAACAAATTACAGACACTACTGTCTACAAAAGGAAAGCCGAATGTGCAGCTAATTAAAGAGTTAGTATCTTTTTCAAAGACTCGACTTGTTTAAGACATGAAACATGTTAATTCTGTGTCGTTTTGTGTCATGTTAACATGCCCGTGTCAGAAATTGCCAGCCCTACTAATACGTGGGAATATGATGACAAAAAATTATTATATACGATTTCTAAAAGACACATAATCACGTATAATAGAGTTGAAGTGACGACTTTCAGTGAAAAGAAACTACCCTAGTAGTATACTGACTGTTTGCTCTCCTTGTTAAAACATAGAATTAAAAGAAGTTATGATAAAAAAAAATTACAGTCGAGCCGCATCTATTTCTCACAGTACTCATTTTTTTTCATTTTGAATAACTAGTTATGATCATTTTTTTTTGTTTAATGTGCAGGATTTATGAGGGACTTGATAGAAATCATGATGGTAAAGTGTCGAATGCTGAGCTAAAAACTTTAATACTGGGAATACAACTACAAGAAGATGGTAAAATAAGTGATGATATGGTACAAAATGTCATGGATCAGTTAGACATCACAGGCGATGAGTTTATTCAAGAGAATGAGTTTGTTAGAATTCTAACAAAATGGGTCATGGAAGCAAGGAAATCAAGCCCCCAAAATGATTATAGCCCTCTTAGATTATTTATTAAATCTAATACTAATGCGGTAACTTTCTATTTAGCAAAACTTAAACAATTTTTATTCTATTTTGTTGATGAACACATATTGCTAATCTCTATTTAAGGACGAACACGAATCAAATGTCACCGAATTGAAAATAGTCGTAAAATTGTAATTGTAATTTACTGTTTACAAATTTACGACCGATTTGCTACTTGAAACAACCACAACTTTTGCAACCGTAGTAATTTTTTTATTTTAATTACTTTTTTCATAAATTTGCAACCGATTTATGACCAAGTCGCAAGTTTTGCGACCTTAACTAAAATTTTAATCATATATATCTTTTACATAAATTTGCGACCGGGTTGAATTCAAGCGGTGCGACTTTAATTAGAATTTATTTTATCCACAAAATTTGGAACATTTTGCCACCTATTTTCGATGGTTGTAAATTAGTATTTGTGCTATCGACATTGCAACTGTCGTGCGACGATCACAAATCTATCGTTAAATTTACAACCGCTTTTTTAGGTTGTAAAATTTGATCGCAAATACTCAGTTTAGTGAATCATTGTGCCCAATCTAAGCTCACCTTCTTTCTTATTAGTTAGTAATCTAGACAAATCCCATAGCTTGGACCTTTAAATGCAAATTGTCTAATATTCAAAATACAAAACAGTTTAATGAAATTTTTATGTATGTGTATAGGATGCAGATGAAGAACATCAAACGCCTTTGATACCTAAGGAAAGCCCTAACGATCAAAGTTCGATATTCGAGTTCTTAGAGGCTTTGATTTTGGTGTTCTTTGGCAGTGTATTGACGTTTCTTGTCGCAACACCACTAAAAACAAACGTTGTGAATTTTGCTACCGATGCAAATGTGCCTTCATTCCTCATCCCATACTTTGTAATACCGTGTGCCTCAAACATATCACGTTTGTTACCAACGATTAGCTCTGCAAGACAAAAGAGTGAACGGGCTGCATCTTTAACCCTTTCTCAGGTACAAGCTTCTCTTGCTCCTTATACTTAAAAAAAAGACCCGAATTTAAAAAAATGGTTCGGTTTTGACCATTTTGTTTGAACTTGGTTTGGTTTAATTTCTGGTTTGACTAAAAAAACCGAGGAACCTGAAACTTGAACCGATGAACACGTGACATATCTTAATATGAGGTGACGAAGTCTTGTCAAACATAAAATCTAAATTACCTTATAATAAATAGAGTAAATGAGTATCAAGAGCTTGTGGTTAATTTTTTTAAATACTTGTTTGAGTGTAATTATTTTTAACTAATTAAACCTCATGCCGGGGAACAATAGCTTTTTCAGTGGACCGCTGCCACGCTGCTTTTTTTCATTTTTATTTTTAACCCTTATAATATATATAATATACGTTTTTAGCTCGTTTCATTTTCTATTAATTTCGTTTTCCTTTAATAACTTTCGTCCATTAACTTTTTTCAAAATACGGAGTATGCGGTTGTTTTTAGTTTTTTTTTTGTGTCAACGTTCCGATATAAACTTTTTTAAAACGGAGTTCTATTCAAAATCAAGTTTTTTTATCGTTGCCTATAGCGAGTGTCGTTACCGTTGTGATACCGTGGCGAACCGAACCTATTGTGAGCGAACAACATCATTGTCGGTATTGGTATTATTGGAACTCGTATCAGTATTCGCTTTATGGTTTTCGACGACCCGAACTGGTAATTTTTTTTCTTTTTTATTAACATTATTTTTACAGTTGTGACTACGTTTTCGTTTAAATTTTGTTAACGATGGGTCCGACGGTTAACCATCTAGTTTAAACCTTAAATTGTGAATTGGATTGGAAAAGCAACTAAAATAATTAAGTTTTTAATATTTCGTTGCTAAGTTTTTTTTTTCCATAAAGTTGTCGGAAAACGGTCGGAATTTCCAATCAACTTCTTTTAATTGAAAATTTCCGTTAGTAATCGACCAGTTTTCTAATAGTGATAAGTAATTTTTTGTTTTGGTGGCGGTTATCAATATAAGGACCAAATAATGACTTTCGATTTCAGATTTATCATAAGGTTAATTGATTAATTGTTCGCTTGAAGTTGTGTTTCAATATAAGGACCAAATAACGACCCTAGTTTGTAACACACGTAACACGACTCACAATTGAAATCACCTAATGATATTAAAGAATCCGACCTTATTATGTTATCGTTTTGCAGATCTATTCGGGAGTGGCCATGAGTAGCATGAGTAGTTTAACGACGTTTCTATCAATTGTGTATATAAGAGATCTGCCATGGGATGTATCGGCTCAAGTGTTGGTAGTGTTGATAATCTGTGGAGTGATGGCGGTTTTCACAAGTACGAGAACGGTTTACCCCCTTTGGAGCGGTTATGTGATTTTTCTGTTGTATCCCATATCGCTACTTATGTTGTATTTGCTTATAGTCGTTTGGGGTTGGTAATAGACTAGATTAATGATATGTGGGATGTCTGTCTTGTTAACTATGTTTCATTTTATCTCACTTCTTTACATGTAAAATACGTTTGGAAATGTGTCTATTTTTCTTCTTTTATAAAATAAATAAAAATACTTTTTTTATTTTCTAGGAAATAATAAGATATGATAGCGTTTACAAAACATATTACATTATTACAATAAGTGTAACATACATTTTGCATAAATGTAAAAGAATTCAAACTAGTGTGTGGCTCGAAAAAATTAATAAATAATAGATGTCATCTTTGGCTGGGATTCGTGTATAACACAATTCCTTTAAAATAGGTTTCACGTCTCAACTAAGACGACCGTGTTTGTCTCCAAGAATACAACAGTCGGAGAAATAGTTGTATTGTTAGAGATGAACGTGAGAGTCCGATATAACATTGGGTTTTTTCTTGTTACATCATTTGTGAAAAAGAGGACGTAGTGAAGGAGTACGCCAACAAAGGAGTTTTTTCCAAAAGAGTGTTGATGAAAAACGTATTTACCAAAATGGTGTTGTTAGAAAATTATTTACCAAAATAGTGTTTTTGAAAAATTTGATTTTTCTCACTCCTAATTTCATTGGATAATGCCTAATTTATTAATAAGTAATCTAAAGAAAAAGATAATGCCATTTTTTATAACTAACTAGCTTAGACCCCGTGTAATACACACGGGTGAAAAATATCCATACATAAAATTCTTAAATTTTATTTATTTATTTTACAGGTGTAAAAATGTATTACTTTATATTAAGGATATAAAACAAAATTCAAAATATGTAAAAAATAATATATAATTGGGTTTCGGAAATACGTCAATTACTATTTAATGTAATTTGACTTTCATTTACTATTTAGTTGAAAATAAAAATTACATAATTATATTTCAAAGTTTTTTTTATAATAAAGGATAATTTAAAAATAAATGGGTTTTATTAGTATATTATTAATTTATTAAAAGATATGGATGCATTTAATAAGAGAGAGAGGCGGGAAAACAATGACGAGATTGAATATGGTGACGACACGTGACATACAAAAACCTTTCTTTATTATATAGTATAGATTTGCAAGAAAATAATACACGTAATTTATTAATAGCATCTAATTTATTATAATCAGTTGATTATTAATAGATGTAATATAAAAACTATATTACAACGTAGTATTATATTAAATCCTAATTCTAATAAATTATTCCAAAGAATGTCACGTGTCATCATCATACATTTTCTCAACAAAATCTTCTAATTTTCCCTATTTTAAGTAATTTTGAATTTCAAATTTAATTATGCTAATGTTATTATTTTTAAAAGATAATATAAAATTTGAATTCTAATTATTACTTAATTAAGGAAACAAAGAAATTTATTTCTTGTTTTACACATTATTTTAAAAAATTTTACACATTATTATACTTTCATTTTTTTTATTAAACAACCTCATGTAATACATGGGTATATAACCTGGCATATTATAACATAGTATTATATTATATTAACAAAATTCTTAAATGGATTTACATTCTTTTGCTAAGATATGTTTCGTTATTAAAAAAATCAATTTAATAAATCTAATTTTAGGTTCTTTTTAAACATGTCACTACAAAACAAATGATAACTTATCGACGGACTACCAACTAAATCAAAAAGGAAAAAAAATATTTTTGCCGACAAATTTACTAAAGGTTCCCATGGATTCTCAAAAAAAAATTATATTGTCATTGGAAAATTTTATATTACATATATTAATAATCAAATGATTATAATAAATTAGGTGCTATTAATAAATTACGTTATAGTATTATTTTTTTGCAAATTAGTTTTAAAAAATGGCGTTATCCTTTTCTTTAAATTAGTCATTAATAATGAAACTAGGAGTGAGAAAAATTAAATTTTCCATTAACACTATTTTAAAAAAAAAAACTCAACAAAGAAGAGACTTTAGTGTCTTGGTTATGCGAAACAAAACTAATCGATGAGAGTTCAACGGTTTTTAGTTTCAATTAAAGACTATTAATATGCAATTGAATTAATTGATTATATAATGGTCAAAGAAACCAACCATTTCATTAACTATAAAAGATTGTCGTAAGTGGGAGAAAAAGGACCAACATCTTCATTTTGAACTAAGTTCGCTTCTTCCTTTTGCTCTCACTTAGGACAATTAGCAACATAATGTCCCAACTCGTTACACTTAAAACAAAATATATGAATTTTATGTCGCTCCCGTTATTGTTAGACTCAGCCCTCTCATCCTTGACTAAACCCACGACCACGTATATGATCTTCTTGGTTCAAACTTCTTTGATACCTCGATCACAATGTTAAAAAAACCAAATCATTTTCATTTTCCTTTTCTTTCCCACCATGCTTTGTGAATAGCAACTTTCCATGAGGATCACAAATCTTCATCGGGTTCTTTAACATGTTTTTTGTAGCCTTCAACCTTCCAACAACTTTATCGAGTGGCATCTTATCCTGAGTGCTCAATTGATGCTATGATCTAAAGAAATGATTTTAGCATTGAGTCTAAAAGCTTCCTCACTAGTTGTCCTTCGATAGCAGTTCCAAGTCCTTTTGCGTGTGACACTAATCCACTTAATTTACTTGCTAAACATCACATCTAAATTGCATACTATCACCGTCGAACACGAAGTCGGGCGCATCATTCGATGAAATCGGGCGCATCATCCTATGAAATCGGGCGGGAAGTATAATGTACGATCCATTTCTGGGTGTGTGTGGGTAGAAAAAAATGGTTTATATACAAATAAAATGTTGAGAAGGAAAATAAGTTTTTTTAGTGTGAAATGAATAAAGGGTATGAAGTATATTTATAATTTATTTTTTTTATGATGTTCAACGGCTAGTTTTTGACCCAATGTTCGAATTTCACCCACATACCCATTGCGGGTTTCGATAGCCGTTCACGCTACCTGTGAACACATTCCCAAGGGTACCCGCACTGTGTGCGGCGATATACCCGCACACTACCCAGGCGGGTTGGGAACATGCCAAAAGTCAAAATGGGTTTTAAAACCTTTTTTAGAGCATGTGGTATAACGGTGTGATTGTGGTGTAGTGTGATAATAAAGTGCACGTCACGTGACGCCACATCACTATCCTTATTATCACACCACTCATCACTTGGCAAGAGGTATACCCGTGTGATTGTGATGGTGTGATAATTAATTTTTTTTAATTTTCATTTAAATAAAATATAATATAATATTTCATTAAAAAAATACATTAATTAAAATAAATAAATAAAACATTACTAAAAAAAATACATTACGTTAATTATAAAGAAGTTAAACTATCATAATATTCATATTCATTTAAATAGAATATAATATTTGCCATTCAAAAAAAAATTAAATAAAACATAATATTTAATTGAAAGTTGTACGCAAGTTGTCACTATCATCCAGATACCTCCATTGTTAAACTAGAGAACTCCATTGTTTTTCCTCTCCATAATCCTTCAAGATTTCATCAAGAATGTCCTTCATCTCTCATATTCCTTCAAAAAATCAGTTCGTAAACTTGCAAAGCTCCCGTAACCAGCTATTAACTTATTTAAACTGCTACGAATATTACAAAGCTCCCGTAACCAGCTATTAACTTATTTAAACTGCTACGAATATTACAAAGCTCCCGTGATAAATTTGCAAAGCTCCCGTGATAAAACTCACGCCAAAGAATCACGTTCCCCTTCATGCGGCAAGGGGGCGGTGTTCCTTCATCTTCACGTCGTGATTTGGGATCCACATCAGATCACCGCGTGATTTTGGAGGGTATACCGGATGCTCTTAGTACAATCTTTTTGTCTAGTTGGTAAATGTTTGATGAATGCTATAACTACTTTCAACGTGCTCAGTCCCTTTGACATGTTTTAGATAAACCGAAGTAATCAACCCATTCGAAATAAATGAATCGAAATTAGCACCTCTTTGATAAGGGATGACACCAACTTTTATGTAACTAAAACAAACTGAAATAACCCTTCTAAATGATTAAGTTTATCAATAATCCAATTTTATTTATGTAACAAGATCCATGATGAATAATCTGTATCTGACAAAGATCACTTAGGGAACTCGAACTCTTCCAATGAGGTGGTTTTTTTTTTAACGGCGTGGCCTCAACTGGCACGTCCCACCAAGGGAGGCTCGTACATCAGTCTACCCATACAACCCCCAAGAAATTCGAATCTGCAGAAGGTGTTCCTAGTTTTTATGAAGTGCACCTTGCAAGATTCGAACTTATGACCTCCACAGAAGGGAAACCCTTTGGGAAAATCCCCCTGACCACCAAGGCAGAACCTTGATGACCTTCCAATGAGGTTGTAGCCGGTGAAAGGGAACTTCCAACTACCGATGTAGTAAGTCAATATCCTTTAAATGAGGAATACACAGTTTTCTTTCTTTTGATTTTATAAATAATGGTTGAAATTATTGTAAGCAGGATCTGCTTCTATTGTCAACTATACCAAAACATCCTCTATGTATGTTAGTTAACTTAATTTAAGTATGATACACTTACATCCTTCATGTCATTGGATTTTGCAGCTTCAATCATACTTTCTTATGCTTGATGATATCATGGCTACGTTAGAAGTACTTAGAGAATTATTTATTATATCATTTTCGTTATTTAACCGGTGCAATACACGGGTTTCTAATCTAGAGACGGATGGTCAGCTGTGCGTAGCATTGTCCAGAGTTAAAAGAAGAGGCGGGCTGAAACTATTAATCATTGATAAAGATGGTAAACTTATAAATAAAACATCAAGTATTGTATTAATAGCTAACTCACACACTTATTTTATTTCTAAATCTGCATCTAAGTAAAGGAACACTTTTTTGTTGTATAAATGCAAAATATATTAAGAAAATTAGTTATTGTTTGAGATTTTCTCATTAAAATGTATATTTACTATAAAGAATGTTAAAATAAAATCATGTGGTGATGAATATTGGTAGATGCTTTACAATGAGCTACAACTAAAACTAACCACTTTCTTCTCTCACATTGTGTACTTCAGATTCGCCATCGTCGCCGTCGTTCCCTCGCCGGTAACCGCCACCTCTTCAATTCCTTCCACTTCACTCATTAATCATCGAATCGGACGCATAGTTATCAATAACTCCAGGACCACAGACGCAATCCGTTCACTAAAAATTGGTTACAAAATCTGTTTCGATGAGCGAATCCACCGCCACCTTCAGCGGCGGTGATAATAACAGAAACGCGGCGGAGGAAGTTTCTAGAATCGTGGAACAGAGTAAGGAGTTGCAGGAATCAGCGACAGCTTTAATTTCTAGAAATTCGCAGGAGGAAACATCGCTGAGGCAAAGAGCCCTAGCTCTTGATTCGAACATTAAACGTGTTAATTCGTTCATTGCTTCTTCTGTTAAGAAAGGAACTTTGGATCCAAAAGATGCAGAAAAGGTCAAACCTAATTGTTTGATTGATTGTTATTTAAATCATGCGTGCAATATCACTTTATGCATTTTAGCTAGTTTTTTTTTTTCAGCAATTTAGTTTATTAATTGTTTTGTTGTTCATCATGCATTCGTGCCTGCAGAATCACTTTATGAATTTGAGCTAGAGGTTTTTTTTTCTTTTGTATATCAATTTAGTTGATTTATTGTTTTGTTGTTAATCATGCCTGCAAAATCACTTTATGAATTTTAGCTAGAGTTTTTTTTTTTTTGAACAGCAATTTAGTTGATTAATTGTTTTGTTGTTATACAGTTGGTTGAGGAGCTAAGTAGAGCAAGGTATACATTGAGTGAAGGAGACGCAGCTGCATTTCTTCCTAGTAAATCTTATGGTAGTTTGATTTTATTAGCTAAACTAACTAATTAAATTTGTATTTTGAAAGCAATATAGTTTGCCATCACAGTTTAATAGTTTGTAATTTTTCTGTTTGATTGGTGGTGTTTGGTTACAGGGAGATTTTTGAGGATGTTTCTTGGTCCAATAAATGTTTATGCCACTAGAAAGGATGTTCAGTTGAAAGTGAAAGAGGAATACAATAATTTCAGGGTAGGTTTTAATATTTGAGACTCATATTTGGTATTTCATTATGCACATGAATGGTTTCCTATTTCATATGATAATTGGTGACCAAGTTCTGCCTTATGCGGCTTTGTTTTAAGAAGCGCGCCTGAGGCACAAGGCGATCTGAAAAACACCTCTGGGCCTTGAGGCGGCGCTTCATGTACATCTAGGTCAAAGTTGGTTAAAGTTAGGGTCTGCAGGAGGTTGATACGTAAAACCAGCCAAGTAATCAACATTGATTATGAATGGTTTACCTGATAAAATGGTTGATATGTAAAAACTAGGTTTTAACAAGCACGCGGAGGCGCGAGGCGATCTGAAAAGCACATATGGGCCTTGAGGCGGCACTACATGTACATCTAGGTCAAAGTTGGTTAAAATTAGGGTCTATAGGAGGCTGATATGTAAACAACCAATAGAGATTATGAATGGTTTACTTGATAAAAAGGTTGATATGTAAAGACTAGGTTTTAACAAGCGCACCTGAGGAGCGAGGGGGTCTGAAAAGCGCCTCTGGGCCTTGAAGCGGCGCTTCACGTACATTTTGGTCAAAGTTGGTTAAAATTAGGGTCTATAGGAGGCTGATATGTAAAAACAACCAACAGAGATTATGATTGGTTACTTGATAAAAAGGTTGATATGTAAAGACTAGATTTTTACAAGCGAGCCTGAGGAGCGAGGCGATCTGAAAAGCGCCCCTGGGTCTTGAAGCGACGCTTCATGTACATTTTGGTCAAAGTTGGTTAAAACTAGGGTGTGTAGGAGGCTGATATGTAAAAACAATCAAAAGGATGAAGAGATTATGAACGGTTTACTTGATAAAAAGGCTGATATGTAAAAGAGATGAGAGAGATCCAACTTTTGGTTGTACATAAAGCTTATTGGTTGTACATAGAGCTAACGCCGAGTGTCTCATGTTTTTTAAAATCCCGCTTCCAAATAAAACCCTTATATCTGCTATAAATGCTATAATAACATGCATCTAATGAGAAGTGGCTCCAATCTCCTGTTTATGAATGTAATGTATAATCATTTTTGTTTTCTAAACAATGAGGCATGGAACTATATTTTCTTTCTGTTTGGTTTGTATGAGCAGGATAGAACTGCATATCTGTTTCTCTTTTTCCCGTCTTTGTTACTGTTGCTAAGGTCCTGGTTGTGGAATGGATGTTTTCCTGCACCGCCTGTCCAGCTTTACCAGGTAACATATATGTTTATATCATGATACTCGTGTATCTTGATTTAGTAAATCATACAAGTGAATGGGACCTGTTCCAAGATTATTATTAGTTTCATCTTTTCAGGCATGGTTGCTGTTTCTCTACACAGGGTTGGCTTTGAGAGAGAATATTTTGAGAGTTAATGGAAGCGACATACGCCCATGGTAATTTTATGTCATTTTGCTTTAAGTTTTTCTTTTAACAATGGTGTTACACCACATTTTTCCTCAAGTCAAGAATTTGTTTTCATGTATGGTTTGTGTTACTTTGATTATATTTTGATTATTGCGACTTCAAGTCTCATAATCAATTTCTAATGCTTCTAATTATTCATAGTAAAATAAAATTACCCATTGATGGCGCCTTGGCCTGGTGGCATCTGGTGTTTATCACCACCAAAGTGGTGTGGGTTCAAGTCCCACAATGTGGGAAATAGGTGGATTTTAGGAGTAGATTTTAGGGGTATGTGTTTGCCGTTCAAAAATATAAATAAATAAAATTAGCCGTTATGCCTTATTTTAATGTTATCAATATAAATGAATGCACAACTTGAGATTCCTATTTTGATGTATACTATTAAATGTAATTTTTCAGGTGGATATATCATCACTATTTTGCAATGCTTATGGCACTCATCAGCCTCACATGGGAGATAGAAAGGCAACCCGATTGTTCCCAAAAGCAGGTTATTCTATTATTTGTTTCATGTAACTTTTTATCTTGATTGTTTAATCTTATTTGTGTATTTAACCTTGCAGAAAGGTATACAATTGTTTCTGAAATGGGCAATCATGCAAGGAATTGCAATGCTTTTACAGAACAGATATCAACGCCAGAGACTCTATACGCGTATTGCACTGGGAAAGGTGTCTTTCTCTAAAAGCATATTGTCATGAAATATTGAAAAGAAATTTGTTGTTCTTCAAATTCTAGGGTTTCACAAAATATATTTGTTCTTAATTGACCCTAAAATCATAAAATTGACTCTTCATTTTTATTGTAGGCTAGAAGAATGGATGTTGTGTGGGGAGAAACTGCGGGAGTGGAAGGTCAAATATGGTTGTTATACCCGATACTCTTTGTCTTGCAGGTGAATTTTTGTGTACTTGGTTCTTTCTGAATAATTTGAAAAATTGCTTATGCTTTTTGAAGAACTATGAAATTTGCAAACTGTATTGTTACCTACAGGCTGTTCCATTAAGGTCATTTACACCTTGAAGGCTACCGTTTGAAACTTTTTTTAACTAGATTATGCCCACTTACTCCGATATTTGATGTACACTTTTGACTTTTAAGAGTCAAAGGATAAGTACTGGAAACGCAATTTCCAACTTCAATTTTGAAATGTATTTGGTTTGATATAAGGGTGTCTTTGGATGTGCTTTTCTGTTGTTACCAAGTTTCTTCAGTGTTCCACTAAAGTCGCTCACACTTTTTTCCAACTACAAAAACCACTCAAGTTTCAATGTTTGTTCCTTCATTGTGAAATTTTTTATATATATTGTAAGTTTTTAAAATTAAGTGGCCTAAATGAACATATATGAAAATTGGTTACTATTTAATGATTATTTTTTTCTTGTTTAACCTGAAGTAAGAGGAAATTTTGAATAAAAAAGAATCACCAAATAATAACCAAGTTTCATAACTGTTCCATTTAAGTCAATTGGAAAAAAATAATCAGTAATATTAACCAAGTTTCATATATGTTCTAGTTAAGTCACTTAATCTTAAAAAAATTTAACATTTATAAAAAAATTACATAACAATGGAACAATAATGAAAACTTTAGTGGTTGTTAATGTTAGAAAAAAGTATGAGTGGCTTTATCGGAACACTATTGAAACTTGGTTGTTATTTCATGATTTTACCCCCAAAATGGTATAAGTCATTTTTATTTTACTTTCATATAATCAGAAGCAGAATCTATATGTTTACTCCCTATTTGTTTTTTTCTTTTTAGGCTTTTGAAGCATATGTGGGTCTGCTATTGCTGAAAACAGCAATGGTTGGTGTTGTTTCCGAGTGGCAGGTAAGAAGCCAAGAAATTATATTGACCTCTTAGTCATATATATATATATATGGATATATTTTCAGTTATTCATCATTTAAAATTCAATTTTGTTGGGAACACTTGCATGATATATGTATACTTAAGTAAAAAAATTCTTTTTTATCCGTAACCAGGTGGTTGCGTGTGGAATCCTTCTGATAATTATGGCTGTGGGGAATTTCACAAACACAGTTCAAACCCTCGTGTCAAAATCACGGGTCAAAGTCAAAGCCAAATTGAAGAAAAGCAAGAGTGATTTGCTTCAGGGATCCTCATGATTGGTAAGATCATCTTAATAATCAAACTGAGGATATACTGTGATATTAACATTTGTTAAATTTGATTACAAAAGGGCGAGTTGACCCGGGTGCACCAAGGCTCCTCTTGGTTAGCATGTTTATGTCATTTGGAAGAGTGAACTGTTGGAGTTTGTTCAACCTAGATTTATAGTTGTTGTGGTTCTAATTTGTTTGTACACAAGCTTTTAATGATTTTACATACTTTTTTGCTTTTTTTAGCATATTTAACATTGTTGCTGTTGGAAAATTGTTTACCAAATTTTGTGTCCTTTGTCACTATTGTGTAATGAGTTGATCTTTGTAACAAAAAATGGTTATTTGGGCATTTGATTCTTTGAAATTCAATGAATTAGACTATGAGTTGTATTCGATAAGTGTTTGATTTGCATGTTAAAATTTGAAATTTGAATTCAAGGAATGACAAGTTTGGTGGCAGGTTAAACCTGTTATGACGTGATTTTAATCGTGCCGACCCGTTTATTACCTATATCTGTTTAACTCAAACCCGTTTAACTTTGTGTCGTGTCGTTTAAATGGGTCGTGTTAGAAATTGTCAACCCTATTTTGCAGCCTTCTCATTTGTTTCCTCCCACATAATGTGCACACAAAAAGTTATACATATGCTACATTGATATATAAATTAAGTCTCGTGTGTGTTATAAAATCAAACATGAATCGATAATGAAAATACTGAGAAACATACAGAAATAGAAAGCAATAGGAATCCTTAGCCATGTGTAGTGGTAGCATAAAAGGAATTCACGATCATGGAACACCGTCCCCCTAGGGCTTGAATGGGGTGTGGGGGCATTCACGGGCTGAGTGGCGCTTGCTTTGGTCTAGGGGTGTTCATTATTCGAATTCCATTCGAATAACCCGAAATTCGATTCGAATCGAATTCGAATAAAAATTTCAATTTCGAATTTTTGCTTATTTGAATCGAATAATTATTCGATTCGAATAAATAAGTCGAATTCGAATTCTAAAATCCTCAATTCAATTCGATTAGATTCGAATAACCCGAATTTATATATTATATAATTTATAAATTTTTAAATATACAATATCCTCATATAAAAATAGGTTTGGTTTGTGCTTCTAACTTTAAATTATTTGTTGGTTTTTTTTAAAAGTTTTTTATGGGTTTCAAAGTTCAAATCCATAAAACATTTACTTAGACATCGATTTTTCAAACACGATCTTTCTTCGTTTGAACATTCGGGACTACTTTAATGTTGTTTAAGTTTGTGTTTTTTAGTTGTGTAATGTTTGTTAGGATTGTTTTGAACCCTCTTGAATTATGGTATAGTTGACACGACTGAATATTTGTAAAAAAAATATTTCAAAAAAAATTATAATAATAATTCGGTTTATTCGAATTCGATTCTATTCGAATAAGTTTATTCGAATCGGTTTATGTGATTCTTATTCGAATTCGAATCCAGGAAAAAAAATTCAAATTGGAATAAACCGAATAATCCGATTCGATTCGTTTGAACACCCTACTTTGGTCAACATAGCCGTTGCCAACGGCTAGAGTCATTAAAAATAATAATAATGATAATAATAATAAATAATTTTTAGTATTTAGTTGTAATCTATAAATATATATCATATTCTCTCAATCAATAACACACTACTTTTTATTCTCTCAACCAATAGAATTATTTTTCTCTCAACCAATAAAATTATATTCTCTCTTAATCAATTAAAAATGGAATGGTCATATTCGGCGTCAGTTTCAACGGAAGAAAATGAGGTGATAACTGAAGCGATTCGTTACGCGTACGAACTAACCGAAGAAGCCGATAGTTCACGAGAGGTAACACGGCGAGTTCAAGTAATGCGGGTTCACAAAGCTGCTAATGAACGTCTAGTACGTGATCCGTTTTCGTATGAGACGAGAACTTTTCTTACGGATATGTGGTGATTTATATAAAGACTATGAATATTTCCATCAGAGGGAAGACGCGAGACGTAAGCTTGGATTTACTATTTTACAAAAATGCATGTATGTAATTCGACAACTAGTGTACGGTACTTCACATGATTCATGGAATGAATAAATGTAAATTTGTACTTAGCAAATAAGTAACTAGTTATGACATGTGTCACAATTCTATGATACTAATATTATTTTTCTCGCTTTTGTTTTCTTCATTACTAACTATTTAATATATATATACATACTAACTATTTAATATTTTATTTATTAATTCTTAAATCCTAATTACTATTTAATATTTCCTTTATAACTCCTAAATATTTATTAGTATTTAATATTCTTTTTATAATTCTTAAAGCCATTACTAACTATTAAGATTTTATTTATTTAAGTAAAACATAAATTTCTAACATAGTGTACTAATAAAAAATCATCTCATGAAACATTTGATTTCAAGAGAAACTAACTTAATAAATTATTATATGTATGGCAAAACAAAAAGATCCAATATAACAATGTACTTTGTTTATAGGATGTGAAAAAGAAACAAAATGAATAAATGATATAAAGATATAAGAATCGTTATATAAAGGATAGATATTGATACCTCAACCATTCTACAAAGATTAAACTTATTTATTAACATCCTTTAAAGTAATTTGGATGAAGAATATATATTTTCCATCTTGAGAAGAGTTAGGCCCTGTTTGGTAGCCTCTTAATGTCATTAAGAGGCTACCTCTTAATGGTTCAAAGCCTCTTAATGGTTAAGAGGTAACTTTAAGTCTGAATGGTTAAGAGGTAACATCTTAATGGTAAGTCCTCACAAGTTACATGGCCCCTTACCTCTTAATCATTAAGAGGCTTTGAACCATTAAGAGGTAGCCTCTTAATGACCATAAGATGCTACCAAACAGCCCCTTAATAGTTCAAACCTTATTTGAAGAATATATTTTATTTTATTTACTTTTGTTTTTTACCAAGTTCATTTAAATAAAATAATGTATGAAGAGGTTTGAGTTTATAAAAATGTGTAAATATATTTGATACGGGAGCATCAAATCTAATTGGATCTGATAGAATCTGAATTTGAAGACATGTTTAAGTTGATTAAAAGATGATATTTTATTTAGAGAAGATCAAAACGTTATTTTTTATTTTATTAGTTTACCTTATATTATTATACTAGCTTACAATCTCGTGTATTATACGGGTTAAATAAATATAAGAGTAAACTCTCGTTTTAGTCCATGTGGTCTGGGTCAATTCCCTATTATAGTCCAATAGTTTCAAAATCCTCATTTACATCCAATAGTTTCACAATTTGTCTCATTTTTAGCCAACTCACTAATCTCCATCTAATTTTCTGTTAAGTTTTAACTGAAAAGACCATAATACCCCTATTAATAAAATAAAAACCTAACCCCATATTTTAAAAAACCCTAGCACACAAGTTAGAGAGAGAGATTGAAGAGAGAGAGAGAGGGGGGAGCCGCCATGCCATCTCCAGCGGGCTCCACCTCCGGCGGGCTCTACCTCCGGCGGGCTCCACCTCCGGCGACATATTGAGGGTGTGACGGCGGTGACAGCAGTGGGTCTAGGTCCATGTCCAGATCCGGCAACACAGATGGTGGTGGTGTCTCCGACCGGTGGAGGAGAGCCGGGAAAGATAAAGGTGGAGGAGAGCCGACGACGGCTCTGGCGTGTCTCCGACCGGTGACAGTGGTAGGCGGCATCGGGTGGTTCAGATGGCGTGTCTCCGACCTGTGCGTGAGCATCCACCTGTGCGTGTGGCCGGAAAAACGTGGTGGAGGGTGGTGGTGGTGGTGGTGGGTGGCAGTGGCGGTTGCGGTGGTGGGGGTGTGGTGGTGGCAGTGGCGTTGGTGGTTTGGGGTGGCGGTTGCGATGGAGGGTGGCGGTTGACAGTGGTGGTGTAGGGTGGCAGTTGCGGTAGTGGTGGAGGGTGGCAGTTGCGGTAGTGGTGGAGGGTGGTGGTTGACAGTGGTGGTGAAGATGAAGGTGAAGGGTGGCAGTGACGGTTGCGGTGGTGGTGGAGGGTGGCAGTTGCGGTGGTGGAGGGTTGCGATGGTTGGGTGAGGTGGCGGTAGTGGGGGTGTGGTGATGGTGGTGGTGGTGGGGAAGATGAAGGTGGAGGTGGAGGTGGAGTTTATTTTGTTTTTAGGGTTTTTATGAAGATGGGTAGTGGTGGGTTATAAGGGTATTTTTGTCTTTTTTTTAAAAAACTTAATAGAAAATCAAACGGTGTTAGTTATCTGGCTTTAATTGGAACAAAAATGAAACCAGAGTAACTAAAAAAGAGAAATTTAAACTATTGGATTAAAATAAGAAATTAATGCAAACCACAGGGACTAAACGAGAGTTTACTCTAAATGTAATATTATATATTTACTAATAAAAATTTTATGTTTAAAAAAAACCCCTATATTACATACAATCGTCAAAATGGAACAATGTATGTAAATACATGATTAAATGTTTTTTATTCTAATCTTATCTAAATATAAAATTGTTTTCAGTTTGTAGATTCACATAAATATGATTAACAATTTTATTGATAATAAACACAATTTTAAATTAAAAATGTATAGATAAAAATTGAAATAAGTAATTAATTTATTTGCCTAAAATATCAAAGTTGATTATTAATAGAACAGAGATCCGGGAAAATTAGAATGAGAAGGTCTAGAAATTTAACAAGTGTCATAATAATTTACTTGTTTATTAAATGACTAGTTTAGAACCTGTGTACTACACAGGGTAAAAATATATGAATACATAAAATTCATAAATCTTTATATCTTATAGATGGAAAAATGTATTACATATATACTGACAATAGAAAACAAAATCAAAAAATGTGTAAAAATTAATATATAATTTAGTTTTCAAAATACATTAATTACTATTCAATTTAATTTGACATTCATTTACTATTTGATTGAAAACATAAGTTAGGTAATTAAGTTTTAAAATTTCTTATAATATGAGATAATTTAAAATAAATGTGTTTTATAAGTATAATTAATAATTTGTTTAAAAATATATTATTATTCAAAATATTGAGATGTATTTAATAAGAGATAGAGGCGGGGAAAAAGTTATAAGAATTAATATGAAGCCGACACGTGTCATTGAGAAACCTTTATTTATTATATAGTATAGATATATAGATGTTTATCTTGTTTCCATGTTTATCTCATTTGGTTATTTAATATAAGAAGGGTTTTGGTTAGTTAGTTTTATAGATTATGATTGATTTGAATTTATAAAAACTTTGTTCTTGAACCTTTTGATTCCTTTTAAGATTTTGATTAACTAATCGTTTTTTAGTCATTTGAAAAAAGTTAACAGTTCAAACCTTATTTGAAGAATATATTTTATTTTATTTTGTTTTGTTTTGTTTTTTTACCAAGGTCATTCAAATAAAATATTGTATGAAGAGATTTGAGTTTATAAAAATGTGTAAATATATTTAAAATTTTATTTTAGAATTATTAATCCATAAATTCGTTTATACAATGATGATACCCTACAAGGGCACAGTGATGCCTTTTATCAAGTGTGGGAAAGGTACAGTGACCTACCCTAGACTTGCAAAGAAGACACATATTTATTTACAGCTGTACCCTCAGATGATAAACCACCGGTCTAGCCCATGACCCATTTAATAATGTTGCACTTCTATCCCCATTATTATCATTTTAGGAAGAGGCATGGTGATTCAATGAAGACATAGATCTTTGTGATCTCCGGTTCGACCCCGAGTGTGTCCGGGTTTTATCATTAGTGGGCTTTCTGACGGGTGGGTTTTCCCTGAAACTATAGATAACTTGTGGCGCTTAAGGGCTCCGTACTGTTGGGTTGGGCAGCTGGCGGTGGCCTTTTGCCAATGAGTCACCCCGTACGGAGTACCTAGGCAATTCTATGTTTGTTGGCCGTTAAAAAAAAAATACTGTTGCACTTCTATTTTGTCTCAATTTTTTTATAAATATATTCTGTTTTTAGTGTAATTAATTTTTTTAACTTTTATTCATTTAGTTTACAACTTTTAATAAAATTTTAAGTAAAAGTTAGGGGCAATTTCATATATATCCCTACAAAGTTGAAAAATATTATATATACCCAATCAAAATTAAAAATATCATATCTACCCTTATAAACATGTAAAAATATCATATATACTCATTTCATTAAAAACAATTTACGAAATGACGAGATCCAAAAACATATTTTTAGAAATTTGCTTTTTTTAATATCCCGAGATCCAAAAATATATTTTTATTGAAAACTGAGTTGTATTCTAAATAAAATATTTTTAATATCACGAGATCCAAAAACATATTTTTAGAAATTTGCTTTTTTTAGTTTTCATTAACATATAATTTAGTTATTCAAAAGAATGTAATATTTAATATTTAAAAAAACAAATACACAGTTTTTATCTAATTTTTCATATTTTAATATATTTTTAATAAAAACTGAGCTGTATCTGAAATAAAATACTTTAATATCCCAAGATTCATATTTTTTTTAGAAATAACTTACTTTTCAATAATACTAGGAAATTTGTCCGCCTCGTGTTGCGGCGGCATCGAATTAACGTGGCGGGAGTTTGGTAGTTATCGAATCAGC
The DNA here is from genome assembly GCA_023525975.1 of Smallanthus sonchifolius. NCBI lineage: Eukaryota > Viridiplantae > Streptophyta > Magnoliopsida > Asterales > Asteraceae > Smallanthus > Smallanthus sonchifolius. The sequence goes on from CM042042.1 coordinate 12,186,602, forward strand.
TCGAAAGATAAAAAAAAAAACACTCGAAACGCTAAAAAAAATAAACAAACCCGTGTATCCCGTTTAAAAAAATCGTTAACGAAAACTATTACTAATACCACTTAAATTCCTAAAGTTTTGTATCAAATTTTTAAATACATAACTTTTGTGCCAATTTGAAAACCACAATATAAGGCCCCTTTTCCCGGGTGACCTCAATTTTTGGATTTACTCATAAACATAGTCATCAAAATTGAATAAACTATAACTTCTAAAACATAGCGGAAGCGTACATCACTTTATTACATAAACAATGGAAGTCTTTAACATATAATGAAACAATTGTCTGAAAAACACATAATCACATAATAGGATGTCAGTCTTGTGTCGGGCAGCCATCACGCCTTGGCACGTTCTTTCCTTTTGCTACCTGAAGTGAATACTAAAATTAGCTAACGCTGGTGAGTTCTAGTTTAATTCAATTAGGTATAAACATTAATTCTTTATAAGTATAAATATATATACATATATATATATATACACACACATTAACACTTTAATTGCTTTCATTTATCATTCATTGTAAATACATATAAATATATATTCACGTCATTGGTTTCATTTAACATTCATTGGTCATACACATAAGGGTGATCAACCCGTCATAATTACTACGTATGTCACAAAGACAAACGCCAAAACAACTACCGTCGTAGCCCATTTACTCGTCCGGTCCACGGACCGTCCGTCATAACATAAATCCGTCCGGAAAACCTTTGTCCGTCCGCCTAAACCGTCCTACCGTCGTAGTCCGTCATATTCACCCGTCTGCCCTAATGCATCTGTTTCCCACTCGAACTAGTTATACAGTCGTGCATCGATTGAGGGACTTACTCCACCGAAGTGGCCATAGTTTAGTCTACCTTTCCAGACTTTCATTTTTTACTGCATAATAGTCGAGTGGTCGTCCGTCTACCGTAGTAGTCGTTAGCTTCGAAGCGTCCATAACGTTTACTCACATTCATAACCTGCAATACATATAGAATATAAAGCAAGATTTCATTGTTACACGTTATGTCATACTTTCTTTTCTTTATTCATATTATACTTGTCATATTTCTTTGTTTATGAATATACTTGTCATGCATCTAATTATCATGTATTATCATATAACACGTAATATAACATTTATTCATATCATGTATACACTTCCGCCCCAAAACATTTATAAATCATTTGCACGTAACACATAGGGGGCACATAGAACTCACCTGATAAATAGTTTCTGAAATACACATAGCTCGTTATTGAGCGTCACTAATGTCACTCGCAATCTGTATAATAAGGTCATCCACATAAGGTAGTGTTCCTTATTGAGACTAAACATTTCCATGCTTGGACCTAGTAGTTTCGATAAGTAGTTTTTATCGAAACCATGGTAGTTTCGGGTCATGGTTCATGTCGAAACTAGAGTAGTTTCGGGTCATGGTTCAGTCGAAACTAGAGTAGTTTCGGGTCATGGTTCATATCGAAATTACTTGTTCAATAGAAACTACTTTGTTCAATAGAAACTACTTTGTTCAATAGAAACTATTTGTTCAATAGAAACTACTGTTTCAACCGAAACTACTTTGTTCAATAGAAACTATTTGTTCAATCGAAACTACTTTGTTCAATAGAAACTATTTGTTCAATAAAACTACTTTGTTCAATAGAAACTACTTTTCTTCGATAGAAACTAATTTCTTCAATAGAAACTAATTTTCTTTAATAGAAACTATTTTTTCAATAGAAATTAGCATCTCAAGAACAAATTCAGATCTGATCTTTAAATACGTAAAGCTTCCAACTTTAATCGTTCAAAAGACTTGATATCATCATATTTCCATAACTCATATACCACTCCTTGCCAAAAACGTAAAATTTATGTAAAGTTGTTACCGTTGTAAGATTTGCTGACAAACATACGAGTAGCTCAAAACTATAGCAAACGAACTCCGATTGAGATGATTCAAGCGTCCACGGAACCGTCTTGATGATATCTACCAGATCCCCACTTAGCCTCTGCCGGAAACCACCTCCACCGTCGCCGGAAATCCGAAACAGTCGTTGGAATCCTTACAAAATCACTGTTATGTTCGGGACATAAAAACTCACCCTCCAGGTTTCCAAATTTAAAACCCAACGGTGGAAGTCTTTGCTTATATCCTATGAAGCTCCAGTAAAATTTTGAGAATGATCCGACGGTTAAATCTCCAGGGATCATCCGATCTTTGAAGTTGTGTACCCTAAAAACGGGATTTCTTCCCTTCTTCTCTTTTCTCTTGTTCGAAATCTGGAGGAGAAATGAGGTGGGTTGCACCTATTTAAGCCTACTATTATAACCCTAGCTTCCCCTCCAAGTTTGTTGTTCATTTTGTTTTACGTTTTCTACCCTAGACTTTACTTTAAATTACAATTTCATGCTTTTACATTTGTTTATGAAAACGGGATGTTACAAGTCTACCCAACTTACAAAAGGTTTCGTCCTCGAAACATGTTACAAGTAAAATGTTGAGGGAATACTTCTCTCATTTGTGTTTTGGCTTCTCAAACTGTTTCTGATCCATGTCTATCTTTCCACTGTACTTTAAACTTGTCGGATTACATGGTTGCGTATACGCTTTCCTCTCTTGTCTAGGATTTCCATGTGCTCTTCAATGTAGCTCAAACTGTTACCTACCTTGATGTCCATATCTTGCACATGTGCTGATTTTCAATCTCGTGCCCATTCATTCACGAGTTATTTTCAGAACCTTGACATGAATTGTGTGTCTCGGTTAGGTACAATTGACAATGGTGCCCAATGTCGTGCTATCATCACACTAATGACTACTCTAGCTAACTCTTCTGATGAACTCTCTTCAACACTTAGGAGTGTTTCTTTGGTATTTTAGTACCCCGTTTTAACTATCTACTCGTTCTTTAGTCAGTTGTAATCAACATCTTTCTAAACTGCTTTGGTTATTATGGGTGACTCATAGGCTATCCTTGGTGCATTAGCTCTCGAAAGAACATACTATCACACCCCGGCCGACGACGGATTATGCGCCGGGGCTGACGAGGTTGTTCATAAGCACATGATCGTCTATTAACAAATGATAATATTATTTCATCATAGTTAAAGCATCCATTACAAATAGAAATGGAAAACAAAGAGTTCAAACATGACATAAGTTGAATTTAATCTTTAATAAAGCTAGGTCCAAAGTCCTAAGTGATCAAGTAGTGTCCTCAAACTGGTGCACCTGAAACATGTGAGTAACTGTCAACTACAAGTAGTTAGTGAGTAACATAGGTTTTGACACTAACAAAAGTTAAGAAAAAGTATTTGTAATTCAATATTGTTCAAAGCATAACTATGGCATAAATGTGAAAACATACAAGGTTTCAAGTGTATAATTCAATCCGTAGTAAATGGAAAACTGGTAAGTAAAATCCCACTGATTGTGTTTTGGAAAAATAGTAATATGGTACACACAAAACTCGCCAATGTCTGTGTTAACTGGAATCAGATTCCCCTATAAATGATCATGTTAGGTACTACCTTAGGCCTGGGTAGCAGGTTAATGAATGTACTGACATGAACACATGTAATGGTCACCAAGTAGTTTAAGACATAAAACACATCGTAAATAGCATAAGAACAATGGTATTGAATTTGGTATAGTATGTAAACATGTTCCACCCTGAGTATTTGTAAACAATAGTAAAGAGAAAGAGGGCTATGAAACTCATCTTGCAATGAGTAGCTTAGATGTCACACAAGTATATTGTTTGTTGCACAAATGTTCTAGCTAACCACAAGGTTAACCTATGTTTGATGGAATATATGTATCAATGATTTGTACAACTGAAATAGGGAATCCTAATGTGCGAGGAGATTAATGTGGGTGTCCTCATTTTAATAGTAAAATAATTATTTGAGTTACAAATAATATTTTATGTAAATCTTTGATAAATATTTGTATTGTAATAAGTGAAAGAATAAATGAAGATTTTGTTTGTTTGTATTAATTATATAAACGTATAAATAAATAACTAGGTTTCTTTTGTTTGTAAATAAATACACAAATAAATAAATGAGTAGTTTTCTTTTATTTGTAATCGCATAAATTAATAGATGGATAAATGAATAAATAAATGAGTAATAATTAGTTGAGTAATTAAATAATTTACTACATAAATAAATGAATAAAACCTTTTATTTGATTTATGAAAAATAATTGTTAAAAATAATGATTTAATTAGTTGGTAATTAAACCAAAATTTAAAGTATAATAATGTTCTAATTAATTAATAATTAAACCATAATTTAATTATTAATTAAAAGTATAGAATTTTGTTTTAAATGTTCTCATATAATAAAAATAAATTATATAAAAGTTTGTATAAATATTTGTAAAGAAATGAGTTTATAATCATAATCATAATTAGTTAAAAGTGGTTATTATACACTAGAATGTTTATCATTCCAGAGTAGTACCTCTAACAGAAAAGTTCTTAGGAAATAGTTGGTTGGATCAGAACCCCGTCTTTACCTAGCCAGAACTTTAATGTTTGCCAGATTGGTTTGAAATTTACTCTATTTGCATACTTAACCAAGTTTAAGTTGTGCTTGGAAAGTATATGGGCTAAAGTGAAAATATGAGTTTAGTAAAGATAAAAATTGAATATTAAATAATTTAATTTGAAAATAAGGATTTTTAGTAAAAACATGAATTTTGAAATTGAAATGAGTAAGAAAGATCAAACCAAGCTTTTAAATAAAAGTTTGAATAAGTTTAATTAAAATAGGGCTTTTGATCTTTGATAGGTCTATGATTATAACATAAACATGTTAGGGATCATAGATCTAGCTAGTTATGAGAGATTTTTGAAAGGAAATGTATGAACAAGCAAGAACATAAGAAGAACTTACTTAGAATAGAAAGATTTAAGCTACAATTTTTCAAAAGATGAGAAGAACGACCTTTAGTAGCTAGAGAACACTAGAGTATCATTGAGGTGTGAATAATACATGTGAAATAAGGGCTCTATTTATAGGGTAGTATCATGGGCTTATTTGTTATAGGGACTAAGATTGTAAAATATGAAGAATAGTTTTTAATTTCATAACATATTTTAACTTAAGTGCTCATTAATTTTATGTTTATAACTTCATTTCATCATAATTCATATTTTAAATGTTTATAAATGTAATTATATACTTATTTGTTTTATTTACCTTTAGTAATTTAAAAATACTAGCAATGTTAATTAACAATGTTATATTTTCATAATAAATTGTTTAAATGGTTTATTTATCATGTGTGTATATATATAGTCACATATATATTTAAAAGTAAACACATAAAGAATATCTATTCATAATCAAAGCTTGTAAGCTTAGATTTGGTTATTATAACAAAGTGTATATATTTATTCATAACAATCATATAAGTATGTATGCATACTAATGAATTATAATGAATAAATAGGATACCTTCATAAATGCGAATCATAAAATAATGAAATTACAATTTGCCGGAATAGTTAAAATAAAGGTCGGAATTTCGTGGGGAGTACACATACCATGTCGTTCCCGAATGAATCATACCATATCCTTCCCTACTATCTCATCCCCGAAGGGTCATATCATTTCATTCCCGAAAGAATCGTATTGTTTCGTTCCCGAAGGGCCATATCATTTCATTCCCGAAGGAACCATATTCTTTCGTTCCTAGAGGAACAATAACATTTCGTTCCCGAAGGAACCATATTCTTTTGTTCCCGGAGGAGCCATATGAAGCATTACTCTATCGTATTTGTAGTGAAGGTATTCATTCAGACGGAACACTAGGCTTACAATCCTTACATTCATATTCATGTACACGTAACGTCCTTATTGTCTTTTCTTTAAAACATACCCGTCATGGTTTCTCATTTCTCATCATCAGTCTGAAAGGCATTATTCTTTCTTATATAGTTTATTGGTCTTAAGGATTGGCATCCCTTGTGACCAAAACAGACATTTCTAACTTTTCGTGCTCGTTGACATTTTTCGTATGTGATTATTTTAGGATTTCGTTCGTAGGTTTCATTATGAATAGATGAAACGTGTGGTGTTACTTGATTGTTCCTTTCCTTTCTAGTTTCATTGGGTCCTTTATCAGCATTTAACTTTCAGCAGCTTCACGTGCTATTGACTTTACTAATCATTATACAGCGTTTTCTGACTCGTTTTGAGTCTGTGCTGGTACTTATTCCTTACTTCACATCATTGTTCAAAACTTGAACATCACATTTATTCTGAACATCCAAACCCTAGGTTTGATCTGTTTCATTTGCTTTTGCCTGCACGCCCTAATTAACATTGCGATTCCGGTCACTTGTTGTCGTTGGTATATCTAACTTCTCGTTTCAGTGGATACCCATAGTAGTTTTTCTATGGTTGGCATCTGCATGGAAAGATGTCATTTGTGCATTCGTGTACTCATCTTTTCTTTGGACAGATAGTTGTGTGGTTATTTTCTTCATAGTTCTGTACACCTCGACGGTAGGCCAATGTTCATTCATCATATCACGTTTACGTTAAGTATAGACATTTTTTGTTCAAAATCAGTTTCAAATTGTATGCTTGTTTAACATAAGTAGCACTCACATCTCGTACTAACATGTAATCCTTGGTAGCTACTTTCTAAATTTGAATTAGACAAGTGTTGAGCTCTTCAAATTCTACTTAATCAGTCTCGCCGTTCGCGGTTTGCCATGCGAAGTAATCTTCTCACTGGACTTGATAGGCTCTCTTATCGTCCTCATACTAACTCTCTTCCGGTGCAATCCTTCCTTTTCTTTGTCTTTGCTTGATTTACCATCCTCTTCACTGCTGCATCAGGATCTGGACTATGTTTCATTAATCTTCCTAAACTTGTTCCTTAGTGTCATTCATCTCCAGCAACTTTATTTAAAGACTCATTCCTTCTCGTTCCACCTCCGGTATGCCTTTGTTGCCATCGTTCGTCTTACTAAATCGTTACAATCATCATCACTTAAGTGAGTACTCTCATTGTCATGGTTGGAGTGATTTAATTGTTTTTGGTGACATGTGTATTAGTCCACATGATAAGGTTCATCAGTATGCACAAGCACCTGTAAATTCACAATTACGTGGATCCTGACATAATTGCCAACTTACCTTACTTGTGAATTCCTGACTCGTCTTATAATGCTTCATAATTTAAATGTCTTCTATAAACGGTGTTTAATCCATGTATCCTTCTTCCCTTTCCGAACTCCTTGTTGACGGAAGTTGTTCATGAATGTTCGTTACTGATCTACTCGAATCGTTGATATTCCGTCATCTTTCTTTCTTTGTGGTTTATCGAACTTTTTCTCCTTGTTTGTGATTCACCTCACATGGATCTCACCGTTCTTATAATTTGTGTGCATTTCATAGTATTAGACTAACATCTCTTTCACTCTCTATGGTGAGTACATACGACGGATGACAAATCGACACACACTTACATAGTAAAAGATTGATAACAGTAGCTACGTGTTATTATTAATCATTTACTGTACTCATGTGCTCAAATCGCCTACCATTGTATGCCGTATGTGTAACTATTCCTATTGGTAGTGACGTTGATATATAAGGCATGTGTTCTACGTTAAGGCATCTACCCTGAGCTAAAAGTGTTAACCTTGCTACTTACTTACTTGTTTTGGCGTTGGCTACCCGTACTGACATCCTTGCGTTGGTCCCATTATCAGCTTGAGTCTAGACATTTAGGGATGTATAAATCGCTCAAACTATTGCTCTGATACTAACTTGTAAGGCCCCTTTTTCCCGGGTGACCTCACTTGTTGGATTTACTCATAAACACAGTCATCAAAACTGAATAAACTATAACTTCTAAAACATAGCGAAAGCGTACATCACTTTATTACATAAACAACGGAAGTCTTTAACATATAATGAAACAATTGTCTGAAAAACACATAATCACATAATAGGATGTCAGTCTTGTGTCGGGCAGCCATCACGCCTTGGCACGTTCTTTCCTTTTGCTACCTGAAGTGCATACTAAAAGTCAGCTAATACTGGTGAGTTCTAGTTTAATGCAATTAGGTATAAACATTAATTCTTTATAAGTATAAATATATATATATACATATATATACACATTAACACTTGAATTGCTTTCATTTATCATTCATTGTAAATACATATAAATATATATTCACGTCATTGGTTTCATTTAACATTCATTGGTCATACACATAAGGGTGATCAACCCGTCATAATTACTACGTATGTCACAAAGACAAACGCCATAAGAACTACCGTCGTAGCCCATTTACTCGTCCGGTCCAAGGACCGTCCGTTATAACATAAATCCGTCCGGAAAACCTTTGTCCGCCCGCCTAAACCGGCCTACCGTCGTAGTCCGTCATATTCGCTCGTCTGCCCTAAGACATCCGTTTTCCACTCGAACTAGTTATATAGTCATGCATTGATTGAGGGACTTACTCCACCGAAGTGGCCATAGTTTAGTCTACCTTTCTTGACTTTCATTTCTGAATACATAATAGTCGAGTGGTCGTCCGTCTACCGTAGTAGTCGTTAGCTTCGAAGCGTCCATAACGTTTACTCACATTCATAACCTGCAATACATATAGAATATAAAGCAATATTTCATTGTTACACGTTATGTCATACTTTCTTTTCTTTATTCATATTATACTTGTCATATTTCTTTGTTTATGAATATACTTTTCATGCATCTAATTATCATGTATTATCATATAACACATAATATAACATTTATTCATATCATGTATACACTTCAGCCACAAAACATTTATAAATCATTTGCACGTAACACATAGGGGGCACATAGAACTCACCTGATAAATAGTTTCTGAAATACACTTAGCTCGTTATTGAGCGTCACTAATGTCACTCGCAATCTGTATAATAAGGTCATCCACATAAGGTAGTGTTCCTTATTGAGACTAAACATTTCCATGCTTGGACCTAGTAATTTCGATAAGTAGTTTACATCGAAACCATGGTAGTTTCGGGTCATGGTTAATGTCGAAACTAGAGTAGTTTCGGGTCATGATTCATGTCGAAACTATTTGTTCAATAGAAACTACTTTTTTCAATTTTGTTCAATAGAAACTACTGTTTCAACCGAAACTATTTTGTTCAATAGAAAACTATTTGTTCAATAGAAACTTTTGGTTTAATAAAAACTAATTTGTTTAATAGAAACTACTTTTCTTCAATAAAAGCTATTTGTTCAATAGAAACTAGTATCTCAAGAACAAATTCAGATCTGATATTTAAATAAGTAAAGCTTCCAACTTTAATCGTTCAAAAGACTTGATATCATCATATATCCATAACTCATATACCACTCCTTGCTAAAAACGTAAACTTTATGTAAAGTTGTTACCTTTGTAAGATTTGCTGACAAACAAACGAGTAGCTTAAACCTATAGCAAACGAACTCCGATTGAGATGATTCAAGCGTCCACGGAACCGTCTCGACGATATCTACCAGATCCCCACTTATCCTCTGCCGGAAACCACCTCCGCCGTCGCCGGAAATCCGAAACAGTCGCCGGAATCCTTCCAAAATCACTGTTATGTTCGGGACAGAAAAGCTCACCCTCCAGGCTTCCAAATCCAAAACCCAACGGTGGAAGGCTTTGTTTATATCCTATGAAGCTCCAGTAAAATTTTGAGAATGATCCGACGGTTAAATCTCCAAGGATCATCCGATCTTTGAAGTTGTGTACCCTAAAAACGGGATTTCTTCCCTTCTTCTCTTTTCTCTTTTCTCTTGGTCGAAATCTGGAGGAGAAATGAGGTGGGTTGCACCTATTTAAGCCTACTAATATAACTCTTGCTTCCCCTCCAAGTTTGTCTTTTATTTTGTTTCACGTTTTCTACCCCAGACTTTACTTTAAATTACAATTTTATGTTTTTACATTTGTTTCTGAAAACGGGATGTTACACACAAACTTGTGTGGCCAAAACATAAAGCATTAAAATGTGTTTGTACCAATTTAAAAACCACAAAGTTGTGTGGCCAAAACATAAACCACCAAAACTTTACTATGTGGCTAAAACACAAACATTTTTGTGCCGATTTGAAAAAAAACAAAGTTTTGTGGTCAAAATACAAATCATCAAAAGTTTACTATTCATTTCACTTCGTAATTCAATATTAAGAAGAATTTATATCGAAATTTAGAAATAAAAACTAAACACAAGGATATATTTATTAATTTTTAATATTACATATTATTATATGTTAAAGTGAATTCACTGTCTCAATTCAACTCTTTGAATTTGTCTTAGATAATTCATTTTCTTCTACTGGTATAATACCATATATACCCCTGTAAACATGAGTCAATATCATATATATCCAATCAAATTTAAAAATATCAAAAATATCCAATTTAAATGATTTTTTATTTTATGACCATTCTACCCTTATAAGATTTTATAACCAATTTTTTTAACATCTGTTCTTGACAGCAATTCTCCAACCTTTTCAGCATGGTTCTAGTATTCTTGATTGCAAGTTCCACTACGAGAGCATCAATCGGTTAAATTTAAGTTATTGTTTCCGTTCCTTATTTGTGAATAGAAATGGGTATATTTCATATTTTTATATGTTTATAAGGGTATATATGATATTTTTAATTTTAGTTGGATATATATAATATTTTTTAACTTTATAAGGGTATATATGAAATTGGCTCTTCTCTATAAAATAGTTTGGAAGAACCTTTATTTTTTTAAAATTCGATGATTTATTTATATTTTTTTTACATAAAACTAATTAGTATGTTTTTAAGCACGAGTCGATTCATGAGAATAAATGTAACGAAAGCAGTCAAAGGAAACAAAATGACAAAATCAGCATAATACACTATCCAACCACTGTTCATTAACAGTTTAAACCCTAAATGCAATGAACGAGTTCCGACTATTTAACTTTTACGCACAAAACAAAAATATTTAAAATTCAATATTATTTTATTTATCAATAGAAAACAAAGGTAGAATGAAATGGAGGAAAATGTTTCCATCACCATCGACCAACGAATCAATATGAAACCCTTTAACCGATAGAGATTCATTATTTTTTATTGGTATTACTTTTTAAAATGTTCATTGAAGTGTTAGCGCTTATTCTAATAAATAAAGAACTAAGCCCGTCACGTGGCGTGTTCTAGTGACTTATTTTCTTGTCTAAATCGTTGTCTTCTATTATCTCATCATTTTCTTTAATTAAAACACAATTAACTCGCATTTTAATTAATAATTATAGTATGTATGATTTATAAATATCCATTTTAATTTAACGATAAACCTGTTGCGTTAGACCATGTTTATTTTTAAAAGAAAAAACAAGGTATCGCATCACTATTTATACACGATACATGAAAAATAATCACATGTTGGGAGAGAGAAAGAGATAGATTTCTTTTATTCAGCTCGTGTAATACACGAAATTCTAACCTACTATAACATAAAAAAAAATTATTGATGTCACGTGACACTCATACTGCCTACATAGATCCTTTCAGAATGACATGCATTCTCGTCTTTTCGACCATGTCAGTCATAACATAAACTTGATCAAAAGAACTTGCAAAAGCTATTATGATACCACTGTTGTGGTTTACGCGTCTGTTTTACAATTTTTAGCAGTGGAATGGAAGTTATGACCATATCAACCAACAAGAGAGTCAACTTTGTTTATACACTTGGTTTGATGAACGTAGGAAAATGGTGTGTCATGGTTAAAGTGTTTATCATTTAGCCTAATTAGTTCAACACATTTAACTAAGATGGGTTTGGTTCTATAAAATATCTCCCTAATAAATAATTGTTTCTGATAAAAAAAACAAGATTTATAGAAATGCATACTTTTTGTAAACAATCATTCAAAGAATCATGCCACACCTAAGCGGGTCATGCATGGTAATCTTCCGGCCCCCAAAAAATCTTGAATGGTTTGAGATGTTAGCGCTCAACTTTAACCTGAATTTGACTCGTTCGGTTAGGACACGGTCAATTTATGATCGCTCTGCGTCTTAGCCGTCCTCTCTTCTATAAGATTTTCTTGACTTAGAGGTAGGTAAACTCAGCGAAGAGAACGCTAAACATAAAGAAAGCACACAAAACTTTTTGAAAACAATAGAAGAGTTTACGCATGTCAACCCAACCAGGAACATTTTGACCTAAAACCACGGCACGTTTTGATGCATTACCAGATCCACTTTCCCCATCCATGTTGTCGGCTACGAAACCAAATCACACCAACAAGTTAACAGCTTCATTGCAATTGGTAGCCAAAGGTTTGTAATCATTTCCTGCAACCAAAAGGGGTGGGCATGTGTAAGACATATGCCAAGTGACTGTACATTTGCCTATAACACAAATCCAAAACCAAAAAGATCATCAATTAAGACTACAACAGTTCATCTGTCTAAACCACAAAATACCCGATCATCGGTCGTTACAAAATAGAAACATATTATTGTGGGACAATCCAAATGAGAGCCACAAACTTTGAGAGCTATTCTAAAAATATAAACTACTTTATTATCGTTTGATAAAAAGATGTTTTACGTGGTGGCATTTTCTTTCTTAATTATGGTAAAAACACCTAGCGTATTCACCGGTAAGAATACATGTATTCACTGATGAACAGACTATAGATTCTATCATTGTATTCACTACTAAACACAGTGCACTGTCACGGACTCACGGTGTTCTTATAGTGTATGTATTCACAACCTGGTTTCGTGTTAATCACGAAAAAAGCCACCGAGTAAATTTTTTTCATTGTGGGTCAAACAGCTAAAAGTAGTTATTATTTGAACCTATGGCTATACACACACATACATATATGTATATATGCAAAAACAAAGATAGACGAAAACGTGAGAACCAATCTAGAACAATCATTTATTTGTGCTTTATCTAAGATTTTAATATGACTATTAAAATACACCGTTGTTATGTGAATATATTTGAATAGATATATGCATATGTGCAAACAAATTTATTATTTATGTGTATTCATATATTATCAACATATCAATGTAATTTTTTATCTACACGTGTACAAAATTTGTTATGAGGAAGAGATAGAGAGAAAGTATGAGAAATTAATTAAGTAGAGAGAAATTATTTATTAATAAATGAATGATTTAGACCGGTACTCGTATTTCTCACATTATTTGCATTCCTTTATTGAACCCTTATTCAGAACCAGTAATAAATTGAAAACTGCGATAACATAATGCACTTGTACATTATGCATAGAAGATAATCAAAATAGTGGGGGAGAGAAAATGGGGCAGTTACATAACCGTCTTATGTATCACATTCAAAACACTACGTACAAATGCATTATGGGGTTCTCGTAGTTCTTAACATACTCTTGGTTCTGAAATGAACTCCCCTCTATGTATCTATCTATATCTATATCTATCTATCTATATATATATATATAGAGAGAGAGAGAGAGATCATGAATGATGAAACAAGGCATCAACATAATGATACACTCAGTTGCCAGCCAAACACGAACTGAACTTTTTAACACAGTAATTGTTACTGTTGGACAATACAGGTACACTTTGAAGCTTATTTTAACACAAAACAAGGAAATTAATGAAACAGATAATGAGAAATACAAAAACATGAGAGTTTAATTCATTTCAGTATTTCAAAATAAAGCATAAATGCAAATTAGTAGTCATACTCCTAGATCTTTGCAAAAATCTTACCCAAACACTAAACAGCTTCTAGCTTCAATCATGTACAATGCATTGCACCATAGACATTCAAATGTAAATGGCCCCTGATTTTTGCAATTTAAGTTTTGAGTAATGCTAATATTAACTTGGTACTCGCCTAAAACTTTTAAATTGCAATGGTATAAGCGTTTTTTTGGGCATAACATAGGGACATACTATACACTAATTCCTAATTCTAGCAAGTAACCATGATAATTACGTTTTATAATGAAAAATATTGAAGCAGTCGCGGCTGGATGAACAAGTTAAGCTGGAACTTCTGGACTTGGGCTTGGAAGAACGGACGGGATCTCCGGGTCTTGAAAGGGTGATCTGCAAAATAGGAAACACCGTGAGCCTCGCCACGAGTAGAAGGAGTTTTCTCCCCGTGACCACCCTCCGGCGTGGCAATAAGTACGTGTGTAGTGGAAGGTAAAAAGATGAGAAAGAAGAGATAAGTAAATTATGATATTGTGAATTTGTGAGTTAAAACATGAGTCATCCTTTGAAATCGGCCAGACTATTTATAAGGTATCCATGGTCAAGATGTTTGGACTGAATGTCTATTATAGGTTGTCTGCAGTCAAACATCTTTCCCTGCTTCTGCTAATATGACTGTTATTTCCTCTTTCGTGCTTAGAGAGTTCAGGGTGTGTTTAATTACCTTTGTCTATATAGTTGACCCGTGTTCCTTGTACACAGGTTCTGTTCCTGACATATCTTGTCTTGTTAGCTGACTTCCCTTTTTGTGTTACTGGTTCTTACCTGACCTCTTTCTATCATGGGTTCCGGTTTCCCCATTGGTGTTGTCTTTATAGTTGACTCTTATGCCCAATGGGACTTTATCTTAGTTATTTAGTATTATTTTCTGGTATGAGATTATTTCCCTCGCAACTTCTTTGATATTTTCTAAGTGTTGAGTGGGAGCTGTCGTCCGTTGTCAAACGAGTCCATCTTTCGGTCAGGATCCCTTTGAGCCGCGGCACGGCCTCAGCCGCGGCTGGGGTTGGGTTTTGGCTCCGTCCTTGTTTTTTACTTATAGCCGTCATCTTTAGAAACTCGATTTTCCTGAGGAGGATTCTTAACCGTAGCGCCAGGTTCTCAGCCGTGGCATGCCTTCAGCCGCGGCACACCTTCAGCGATGTACGGGTATGCTTTGATGGTTCGGCACACTCTCAGCCGCGGCAGGCTCTCAGCCGCGGCAGGTGGCTCCATTGGTGGGTCTCAGGTCTGATCGTCTATTCATAAGCTTCTCAGCCGCGGCAGGTGGCCATGATGATGGTCACAGGTCTTGGTGAGCCGCGGCCGGTGGCTCTCAGCCGCGGCAGGTTTGCCATCGTTCATTTGATTGCTTAATCCCCTTCAAGTCCCTAAACCAGAGATCCGGTTCGTTTGTTTCTTATATTGGGTTTTAATATCTTAAACCCCTTAAACCGGAGATCCGGTTCGTTTGGTTCTTACATTGGGTTTTAATATCCTAAACCCCTTAAACCGGAGATCCGGTTCGTTTGGTTCTTACATTGGGTTTTAATAGCCTAAACCCCTTAAACCGGAGATCCGGTTCGTTTAGTTCTTATATAGGGTTTTGATATCTTAAACCCCTTCATGTCCCCCCAGTCCATTATTATGGTGTTCATACCATGATATTGGATTATTTTTCAACCTAAACTTGGCAGGTGACTCGTCTTTCCAGTCGCGGCTGAAAGACTTAGATTATTTTTCAACCTGAACTTGGTCAGGTGACTCGTCTTTCCAGTCGCGGCCGGAAGACTTAGATTATTTTTCAACCTGAACTTGGTCAAGTGACTCGTCTTTCCAGTCGCGGCTGGAAGACTTAGATTATTTTTCAACCTGAACTTGGTCGGGTAACTCGTCTTTCCAGTCGCGGCTGGAAGACTTAGATTATTTTTCAACCTGAACTTGGTCAGGTGACTCGTCTTTCCAGTCGCGGCTGGAAGACTTAGATTATTTTTCAGCTGAACTTGGTCAGCTGACTCGTCTGTCCAGTCGCGGCTGGAAGACTTAGATTATTTTTCAACCTGAACTTGGTCAGGTGACTCGTCTGTCCAGTCGCGGCTGGAAGACTTAGATTATTTTTCAACCTGAACTTGGTCAGGTGACTCGTCTTTTCAGTCGCGGCTGGAAGACTTAGATTATTTTTCAGCTGAACTTGGTCAGCTGACTCGTCTGTCCAGTCGCGGCTGGAAGACTTAGATTATTTTTCAACCTGAACTTGGTCAGGTGACTCGTCTGTCCAGTCGCGGCTGGAAGACTTAGATTATTTTTCAACCTGAACTTGGTCAGGTGACTCGTCTGTCCAGTCGCGGCTGGAAGACTTAGATTATTTTTCAACCTGAACTTGGTCAGGTGACTCGTCTTTTCAGTCGCGGCCGGAAGACTTAGATTATTTTTCAGCTGAACTTGGTCAGCTGACTTGTCTTTTCAGTTGCGGCTGGAAGACTTAGATTATTTTTCAACCTGAACTTGGTCAGGTGACTCGTCTGTCCAGCCGCGGCTGGAAGACTTAGATTATTTTTCAACCTGAACTTGGTCAGGTGACTCGTCTGTCCAGTCGCGACTGGAAGACTTATATTATTTTTCGCGTATACCTTCTTTCATTTTTGGGTATTGTTGTCTTTGTGGTTGCGACAATGGGTATGATATAACCAAATGTGAATGCAATCTTTGGTGTTCGCGTACACCTTCTTTGAAAATTGATTACAATGGTTCCTTGCGTGTTGATTACTTATAGCACTTTCGGTGTTAGACTCCGTTACATTTTCGTGGTACATCTACTCTGTCCAAACGTGTTACCTTATCCGCTCCGCTGTATCTCTTAATACCCCCCACCATGTCTGAGGGTTGCTTTATCCTCGTATTGTGTTGCTCATCTGTGTTGTTTGAAGTATCTGGTGCTATAACTTTTATGCTTTTACGTTCCTTACTTGATAATAAAGTTACCACACCATTTGGGGTTGGGAATTTGATTGCCGCGTGAACGGTAGATATGACTGCTCCAAGTGCACATAAACCTGGCCTTCCCAAAATTACGTTGTGGCTTGACTGAGAGCGTACTATGAGGAAGGTCATTGGAACCGTACGACTTCCCGTTTCGTTCCCCATTGTCACCTGAAGTTGTATTTTGCCCAGCGGCTGCACTACTTCTCCGGAAAAGCCTGTTAGCTTGTGTACTTGTGTGACGAGGCCTTTCTGTACTTCTTCATCTAGTTGCATGAAGCAACGTTCATACATGATTTCGGATGCACTTCCGGTATCAACATAAACCCTTCGTACCTGATGACCGGCAATGTCAGCAGTTACATGAAGTGCCCCACTAGCAAAATCTCCACCTCTTATCGGAGGGAAACTGATTTCTTGCTCCATCCACGGCTCCATGTGGTCATTATTTCGTTTCATGCCTGCACTACTTGATGGTTGGTTTACCATTAGGATCTCCTTTCTCCTTCCGCCGGCCTGAGGTGTTGCGTTAAGCTCCTTCAACAGGTGTGACAGTTTACCTGTTTTTATTGCTGATTCGATTTGTCTTTTCAGGGAGAAACACTCATCAGTGGTGTGCCCATTATCTTTATGAAATTCACAATACTTG
This sequence comes from Smallanthus sonchifolius, assembly GCA_023525975.1. Classification (NCBI taxonomy): domain Eukaryota; kingdom Viridiplantae; phylum Streptophyta; class Magnoliopsida; order Asterales; family Asteraceae; genus Smallanthus; species Smallanthus sonchifolius. The sequence continues at coordinate 12,204,048 of CM042042.1, forward strand.
TCGGTGGCCTTCTTAGGGCCTGGTCTCATGGGTGCAGGTTTCACAAAGTTGACGTTCTCGGTTGCGAGAATTTCAGTTGGTGTTTTGGTTAATGGCGGAAGACTAACCGTTGGTCTATCGACGTGTCTTCGTGGTGTTGAAAACTGAGAGGGCGCCACGTTCCTTTGTTGGAAACACGGTTGAGAATGTGGCTTATCCCACATCTTTGGTGGTCCTTGTTTCCTTGAGTTTTCCCAATTCAACGGCTTCTTTTGTGTGCGGTCTTTCAGTTGGTTGCTCGCTTTTCTTCCTCGTACAAACGCCTTTGCTCTCTCTAGCATTTCTTCCACCGTTTTTGGATGGCTTTCATGGAATCTTTCCACCAACTGCTCGCTCCGAACACCATGAATAAACGCTGAGATACGTATATCTTCTCCAGCTCCTTTGACTTGCATGCTCTCTCTTACGAATCTTGTAATGAAATCTTCCACTGACTCACCATCACCCCTTTTAATGTTGTGCAACTCTGTTGGATCCTTTATGGACCTTCTTTGTTGGCTGAAGTTCTTTAAGAAGCTATCTTCCAGTTGCTCGAAGCTCCCTATCTCTCCGATTGGGAGACTGTCGAACCATACCCTCGCTGCTCCCGTCAGCGTTTGCATGAACATGTGACACCACACCGGGATAGACCATTGTTCCACCTCGGCCGCACCTATGAAAATTGCGAGATGGTCATCTGGATCACCCAAACCATCGTATTTCCCCACGTTTGATGGCATTTTTAGTTTTGGGGGAAAAGTAAACTCTGCAATTTTGTTGATAAACTTGGATCTTGATCGCGCCGTGGACGGTCGGTATGGTTTGCTGTAGTCATCTTCGAAATCTTTCTTCCTCTTGGTTGTCTCCTGACGCACAACCTCAGTGTTATGTAGCTTATCCTTCTCTTCTTCGCTTTTCTTTAGTGAGTCGTCATCCTCGTTGTCTCCGAACTCTAGACGGGTTCAGATTTCTTTCAATTGGCGATCTTTTTCCTCCTCCTGTAACATAGCGAGGATCTGTTGACGGTTCTGTCGTAAGAACTCTGGTGTAACGACTACCTTGTCAGTACTTTGTTTTTCAGAATCGTTAAGACGACTCTTCGGGTTCTTGCTTCCCTCCCCCCCGGTAACATTGCTACCGTCTGGGTACAGGACATCATAACTTCTGGTTTCATTGTGAGGAGTTTCCTCGCCCTCGCCCATCGTTTTTTTTTTTTTTTTTTTTTCTCTTTTTTGTTTTTGTTTTTGTTTTAGAGCACGAGATGGCGCCAAATGTTGCTACAAAACTTATCACCTAGGGGTGGAGGTCTTGAAGCAGTGCTGGATGAACAAGTTAAGCTGGAACTTCTGGACTTGGGCTTGGAAGAACGGACGGGATCTCCGGGTCTTGAAAGGGTGATCTGCAAAATAGGAAACACCGTGAGCCTCGCCACGAGTAGAAGGAGTTTTCTCCCCGTGACCACCCTCCGGCGTGGCAATAAGTACGTGTGTAGTGGAAGGTAAAAATATGAGAAAGAAGAGATAAGTAAATTATGATATTGTGAATTTGTGAGTTAAAACATGAGTCATCCTTTGAAATCGGCCAGACTATTTATAAGGTATCCATGGTCAAGATGTTTGGACTGAATGTCTATTATAGGTTGTCTGCAGTCAAACATCTTTCCCTGCTTCTGCTAATATGACTGTTATTTCCTCTTTCGTGCTTAGAGAGTTCAGGGTGTGTTTAATTACCTTTGTCTATATAGTTGACCCGTGTTCCTTGTACACAGGTTCTGTTCCTGACATATCTTGTCTTGTTAGCTGACTTCCCTTTTTGTGTTACTGGTTCTTACCTGACCTCTTTCTATCATGGGTTCCGGTTTCCCCATTGGTGTTGTCTTTATAGTTGACTCTTATGCCCAATGGGACTTTATCTTAGTTATTTAGTATTATTTTCTGGTATGAGATTATTTCCCTCGCAACTTCTTTGATATTTTCTAAGTGTTGAGTGGGAGCTGTCGTCCGTTGTCAAACGAGTCCATCTTTCGGTCAGGATCCCTTTGAGCCGCGGCACGGCCTCAGCCGCGGCTGGGGTTGGGTTTTGGCTCCGTCCTTGTTTTTTACTTATAGCCGTCATCTTTAGAAACTCGATTTTCCTGAGGAGGATTCTTAACCGTAGCGCCAGGTTCTCAGCCGTGGCATGCCTTCAGCCGCGGCACACCTTCAGCGATGTACGGGTATGCTTTGATGGTTCGGCACACTCTCAGCCGCGGCAGGCTCTCAGCCGCGGCAGGTGGCTCCATTGGTGGGTCTCAGGTCTGATCGTCTATTCATAAGCTTCTCAGCCGCGGCAGGTGGCCATGATGATGGTCACAGGTCTTGGTGAGCCGCGGCCGGTGGCTCTCAGCCGCGGCAGGTTTGCCATCGTTCATTTGATCCCTAAACCAGAGATCCGGTTCGTTTGTTTCTTATATTGGGTTTTAATATCTTAAACCCCTTAAACCGGAGATCCGGTTCGTTTGGTTCTTACATTGGGTTTTAATATCCTAAACCCCTTAAACCGGAGATCCGGTTCGTTTGGTTCTTACATTGGGTTTTAATAGCCTAAACCCCTTAAACCGGAGATCCGGTTCGTTTAGTTCTTATATAGGGTTTTGATATCTTAAACCCCTTCATAAATGGCCCCTGATTTTTGCAATTTAAGTTTTGAGTAATGCTAATATTAACTTGGTACTCGCCTAAAACTTTTAAATTGCAATGGTATAAGCGTTTTTTTGGGCATAACATAGGGACATACTATACACTAAGTCCTAATTCTAGCAAGTAACCATGATAATTACGTTTTATAATGAAAAATATTGAATATTAAAAGGAAATTCCACATGGGTACTGATAGAATTGCAAGAAATTTTCAAAGCTGGTTTCTAGAATCAGGAATTGATGCATAGTATATTGCTATTTTATGCAAAAAAAAAATATTTAAAAACATGATAAAAATATCAAATGTTATTATATGAATTTATGAGTAACCCCAAGCATGGTTTTACACTGTTATTTCCCTGCATTTAACCCAAGTAAGAAATGGCATTTACACCTTTCCATAGACAGTATATAAATATGACAAGTATATTGATTACCTCTAAATCTTTAACGCAAGCAAAGATGGTCAGTTTTCTGCAGGACATCCACTGGCAATTTCTTCTGCCAAGTGTAAAAAATACAAAAAATCAGTAATTGACACAGCAAGTGGAAGAGCATCTATCAATGAACTTTATACATGACCAAGGCAAAAGGAAAGCATGTGTAAAAATGGCTGCAACCCTGTCAACAGGGTATTCAATATATAATTTATGAAAACCTCATGTAACACTACAGTTCATAGTTTCAGCAAATATTACACAAAGATATTTACTGAAACTATGAACTATAGTATTAAGTCACTTGAACAAATCTCTCTTTTCAAGAAAATCTATATGCTAAGTTAGCGAAGCAAGTGTTAAGAATATAAAACTACTGAATTGACAATCAACAATGCAAATTAATGAAAAAAAATGAGCAATTGAATGTGCTGTTTATATATACCATTAGGCGAGCCAGCAGAGACCAATCTGTCTATATTGTCCACACGCCATTGTATGGACTTCAAAACTGAATTTAGAGATGATACTCGTTTTCTAACACCAGATATTTTTGCAGCATGCTGCATAATGAAAGGTGATGGTGCATCTGCTAGAAGCTGATCCAATTCTGCATAATCACAGTCATAAGGTAATCAATGAAGCTAGATTTTGTTCAAAATTGACCTGATTATAAACATTTTTAGCTTACACTTAAAGATCTAGATTTGCAGAATTTTACTTCTTATTGTTTTAATTAATCAACAACCAATTCCATGAGAAGTTTGAGCTTTGATTAGTTGTCAAACACCTAATCAATTAGCAGTAAAATAATTCAAATTCAGAAACATGTTTGATGTATACAGTGCAGGATTACCGAAAACCCTAATTGCAGTAGATACGAAATGGCATAAGATCGCTTACCGTTGGTGAGACGATCGATGGCGGAAGATAACTGATCTTGACTTCGAGAAGTCTGTTGCGCTTGACTATCGAAATCCCTAATTATAGTTGATATGGTATAAGACAAGCCCTTGGCCATTTGAGAAGACGTATTATTGTTCTTACTGTCATCGACGTCGGTAGTGTCGGTGGTCGCCTCCTCCGGGAGCTCACTGGCAGTAGCAGGAGCTTTGTTGTTAGAATACGGCTCGTCATTGGCGAGGTTAACGCCGGTTTGTTCGCCGGAATCGTACTGCCGCCCTTCGTCGGACTTTTTTTTTTGGGTCGGGAAGTCGTGACCAAATAAAGTGGGCTTTGGCCTACTTAGATAGATTCAAAGCCCAATTCTCGTTCCTTTACAAGTCCAGTTAGAAAAAAACGTTTAAGATATGCATTATTTTATATTTAAAATAATACATTTTTTTAAGTATTTAAAATTATAAATTAAACTCAAATGTAATAACTTTTTTCAAATGTTTCGGAATCTGAATTCTTCATATGCAACATTTGTTGGATCTAAAATATAAAACCATGTTTACCGTTAAAATCAAGTGGTCACAACACCTTCTACCTAAGTTTCGATACAAATTTAATTAAAAACTGAGCCTCCGCATTTTTAACATTCTAGATATAACATTTTTGAATTTTTTTTTTCAAAACAACGTACTATTTTTTTTTTATTTCGAATATATTTTGCTAAAAACTTATTTCTATGTACGTTTCGGTCAATATTTAGAATTGAGTCATCGCAACGCGTCCCCCGCCGCAACGTGCGGGTATTCAAAACTAGTTAGTTTTATTTTACACTTTATGTATAAACTACGATGGGGGTAGGGGTGTGCAAAAGAACCGAAAACCGAATCTTATTATTTGTTCTTATTTCTTTTAGATATGAGAAAGACATCGATCGAGTGAAACATGCGTTGAAAAAACTCAAGTTTATTTGTTGTGGCATTAAAACTAATTGGAAAAAACTAAGTTTCTTTATTTATGTTTGAACATTGAACTTTACATTTATGTTTAAGACTGTTTTCCGGTTCGGTACTGTTTGTTATAATTATAAACTCTTGGTTTTAGGATATGTTTAAAATAAGTATTGTTTTCCTAAAGACAAATAGGAGACCGAATAAACCGAATCGGATTGAATTGGGTTAGATTAGGTTAGGTTAGACAAAGTTTCAATTGGGTTAGGTTAGGTTTGCGGTTAGACAAAAAAATTCTCAAAACCAAATAAACCGAATCGAATAACCGAACAAATCGAAAATCAAACCGATGAACACCCCTAAATGGAGGAGGCCAAGGCAACCAAAAATCATGTCTCTCTCTCTTTCTTTCTCTCTTCTCCCTCTCTCTCTCTCCCTCTCCCTCCCCCAAAATCCGACTTTGAAAGATCTATATCCTCCCCCTCTCATATCAATTCCCTCACCTCAAATTATGTATAGTTAATAAACACAAACATAAGATAGGGCGGATCTCGTTGTCGGGTTTTAAGAACGGTGTAAGATGAGTAGACGCAACAAATTCCGGCAAAGTCGACGGGAATCTCTCCCCTAACGACAAATTAACCACTGCGGAGATAGTATATAAGATATTAGTGACAACAACAAACCCTTCTCCAAAAAAGCATCCAAAATATGTTGTGCTTTCAAGCCATCCCACCCACACGAAGTTCCTTTATGAAATGATTTAATGCAGGCAAAGTTTTATTTAACCACAAATTAACCTGATGTGTGGGTGTTTAGCTTCTAAATCCTTCAGAGTGTCACCATTAGTGATTCACATGCAAGTTTGATTTAGGCTTCCTTTAGTGGTTTGCTTGCAAGTTTGATTTATTGGTTCGATTTAAGCTTTATTAAGGTTATGTGGTATATCCATGTTTCACTTTCCAACATTTTTCGTCACATTACCATCTTTCACCTTATGTTAAATATATGCTCCACTTTCCTCCATCTTTCACTTTTTAAAATTTTAATGCAAATAAAATAATATTATATAAAAAATAATATTAATTACAAAACAAAAATAAAATGTAAACTAACATTAAATAATAATAAAAAATAAATAAACAAAACATTAAGCATATTTCGTTGCAATTCTCGATCAATTATACAACGACAACTAGGCCTGTAAATGAATCGAACGAACACAAACATTGATGTGTTCGTGTTCGTTTATTTAATTTTAACCGAACACGTTTTTTTGTCCATGTTCGTTCATTAAGAAAATGGAAATGTTCGTGTTCGTTCATGTTCATTCGTTAAAAAACTAAACGAACGTAAACGAACACAAATGAACAAACATAAAACGAACACAAATGAACAAACATAAAAAAACATAAACGAACATAAATTTAACATTAATGAGCACACATGTAAGTCAGTAGTTCAAATGTACATGATTCATCCAAAAACAAATAAACACAAACAAACAAATATAAATGAACGTTAATAAACGAACATAAATGAACATATATTAACGAACATAAACGAACGTTCACGAACATAAATGAACGAACATGACATGTGTTCATGTTTGTTCGTTTAATTAAACGAACAAAATATTTTGTTCGTTTTCGTTCGTTTATTAAATGAACGAACATAAACGAACTTCCCGCCAAACAAGTTCATGAACGTTCGGTTCATTTACAGGCCTAACTACAACGCGGGTCGTTCCGCTTAGAGGATTGATTGGTCTCGGCAACGAATTTAAATCTTCCCACCCAGCCGCTTCTTCTTCAAACAAAGTCTTTCTATTTGTATCTCGTTAAATTGTCTCAACCTAACCGATACAAAGTCCATTTTGAGTCCGGTCGAGCTGAAGATGATGCTCGTTTTACTTTATGTTATGTTGTTTGATTCATTTTTTTAGAGAGGGATATGTGATAATATGAGATGTATAAAAAATTAGAAGAATAAAATGGTATTTATAAGGGTTAAAATTAAATTTTAAAGAATTTTTCATTTTAATTATATTCGTTGCCCAACGATCAAAAACTGCAGCGGCCAAAAGTGTGGCAACTTACATGGTGGGGTGGGGGGTTGTTACCGCACTTTGCCGTGAATTCACATTACCTTCACGACACCTGCGATGAGGGTATAACACATGCTCTATGGGTCTGTTTTTGGTATGAGGTAATGTCATGAATGAGGGAATGGAATGAACGAGGTAATGGAATGGACCATTTCATTCCATTGCCTTGCTTGGTTACCACCACGAGTTAATGGAATAAATCATTACTTTATGTTGTTTGGTAGACAAGAAAAACGAAGGAATAAAATCGGTGGTGGGTGGCTGTATTAGGTGACGATGGGTGATGGCAGCGGTGGTGGGTGGTTGTTGGTGGGGGTGGTGGTGGTAGGAGGTGGTGGTGGGTGGAGGAGGAGGCGACAGTGGCGGTGGTGGGAGGTGGCGGTGGGTGGAGGTGGCGGTGGTGTGGTCGTGGGTTGCGGTAGTGGTGGCGGCGAGAGATGGCGGTGGGTGGTGGAGGCGGTGGTGGGAGGTGGTGGTGGGTGGTGGTGGTAGGAGGGGGTGTGGTGTCACACCCCAACCGACGTCGGATTATACGTCGGGGCGGACGCGGTTGTTCATAAGCACAAGGTTGACTAATAAAGTTGAAATATTCCATTAATAAATTTAAAGGTTCAACATAAGAGAAATAACATATTGTTCAACAATGAAATGAAAACATAAGTTTAATTTTTTATTGTCTTTCTAGGTCTAAGCATCCTACGTGTTCACAAGATCATCATCAAACTTGTGCACCTGAAACATGTTAAGTAAACTGTCAACTAAAAATAGTTTGTGAGATACAAAGGTTTTTACACCGTTTAACAAAGTCTTTAAAAGTTTTACAATTCACTATGATTAATGCATCTAAGTATAAATGTGAGAACATGCAAGTTAAACATTGTGCATTTCAAACCTCCAACCAAGTTTAGGCATAACCCGAGGGTTACCCTTAAACGTTTAAAGTTTAAGTTTAGTAACAATCACCATGGGCTCCCCCGAAAGGTCAATCAATCAAGGTGGATTGGTCAAATACAATAGATCTATTATTGTTACCATAGGCTCGACCAAAGTTAATCAACATGCTAGTCTTAAGTTTAATTTAAGCATGCAAGTCTCAAAGCATATAACACATAGAAAGCATATAAGCGTAGTTATGTTTGAATTACATAAGTCTAAAAGTTTGAACATGTTCCACCCCAAGTTTATAAATCAAAAACAAAACAAAAAGGGGCCAAGTATACTCACTTGGAATGATGCAAAAGTATCCAACAAATGTTAAATGTAGTGAAGCTTCGAGGAAAGATATCCTCACAACAAGCCTAAATGACAAGTCTAAAGTTTAAGGATTGATCATAGAATCTAAGACAAGGATTCAAGATTTAGGATTGACTAGGGTTTCAAATGGGAAGCGGGAATGATTGTGTTGTAAAGTTTAAGTTGTAACAAGTCTTAAGTGAATAATATAAAGTTTATCTAGTTTGAAGTTTACAAAGGAATTATAAGTTAATTATTATCTACACATGATATTTAATAACTTAAATAGTTCTTCAAAAAAATATTAATTTAGTGAAGAATAAACAAGTATTTAGGATAATAAATACTTATCTAGTAGGGTTGAATAATTATTTAAAATAAATAATAGCTATCTAAACGAATAATAATTATTATGGATTAATAATAATTATCAAAATAAATTGCTGTTAATGATAATCAACAATTTATTTAGATAATTATTGAAGTTACAAAATAATTATTTAAAAGAATTTGTAAATAAATGTTTTATCACATTTTAAAGGAAGTATCAATTTATTTAAAGTATGCAAGCATTCATTTTATAACTATTCTAAATAATATTTAGAAATTATTTGTAAGTTTAAATAAATAATGTATATTTATTTTCTGTTTACAAACTAAATAAATAATTAAGTTTTAAGTTTTTAATTCTATAAATTTTCTAAAACGTACAAGTTTATAAGTTTCTAATTTCTAAAATAAGGATATATGTTTTATAATTTTTTCTGATTTTATAATATTATATAAACTTTCTGTTTAATTAAACAAGTATTAAAGTTTAATCAAAAGATTTTATTACCATAGAAAATAAATAGTAAATTTAGTTTCCTGATTTTACAAAATAGCTTCAGCTTATTTTATGAGTTTTATAAAAGTTTGGATTACTTTTATAGTTTCTAGTTATTTAATACTATAAGTTAAAGAAGTTTTAATTAAGTTTTAATTAATTAAAAATACATTTTGGAAATAAAAGTATGAATAGAATCCGGTTTTGGGTTTATATAAATATAATCGATTTTATAAAAATAAAAGGGAATATTAAAATTGATTAAAAATTCATAAAGAAATAAAAGTTCAAAACTCAGGTCGGCCGGATTCGAACCCGGGCCGCCTTAGCCAACACACACGCGCACAAACCACCTGACTACGGGCTTCATTGTGTTACAATCTGGAAAATAAATGTTTTAAACACAACCCCAACCCAGCCCCCAAATCTCGTATGAACCCTAGATCTTTAAAACCAAAATTCGAATTGAAGATCCCTCTGTCATTGCAATTTGACATAGGGCTTTTGATTATATGATGAAAACGAGTATGATGGCCATAAGAATTACCTAAACACGTAACGAACTGAGGGAGAACGGGTTTTAACTTGGAGTCGGCCGTCTAAGGATTTCAACGAGCAATGCAGGTACGAATTGGTGCAATTGACAGTTGAAGGAGGTTAGGGGTGATGTCGTTGAGGTGTGTGAGTCGATATTTATAGCGGATTTCGTTAATTAATGCCCGAATGGTTGAGGGGTTTACGGTTGAGCCGACGGATTCAAATTCGAATCCACGCGTGATTACAGTTGGAATTGTGAGTTAATGCACCTTGGGTTCGGGTCGCATGCGCGAAGGGACGATCGAGGTTCGGTGAATCTGGCCGAATTCGCGATTTCGGGTAATGAGGGGCAAAAACCGGGCTGAGCAAGACTCGAACCCACGACTGGGTCTGGGTCCTGGGAGTTTGAGTTAATTGCACACAGGCCCTGAGGTTTCAAGCATTTAACACTTTATTCTAAAACTTGCATTTTTAATTTAAAATAAGTTTCAGGAATGACAGTTTGACCCCTAGACTTTATAAAATAAGTGTTATGGTTTATTCTATAAAATCTAATGAGTTTTATAAGTTTCATACCTCTTAAGTTTGTAATAATTTTATAGGCTTATTAATTGTAATTATTTAAAAATAAGTTTATTATTTATAGTAAATATAAAGTTTTAGGGTTTTAATCATTTTTTTTGTAAGATACATACACACACACACACAGATATATATATATATATATCTTTAGTTACACATATATTTAAGTGTATATATATATGTATTAAATATAATCTATTTATTTTATATTTGTTATAAGAATCAAGTTTTTAAACCAATAATACTATAATGATATGTTCATTAGAGTTTGAAATGAGCGGGTTACAAAGGATTGAAATTGATAATCGGAAAAACCTTGGATGTTATAGTCTCCCCTACTTTAGGAATTTCGTCCCGAAATTTAAGAGGTGGGTCAAGAGAAAAGGTGCGGGTACTTGATTTTCATTTGGTCTTCACGTTCCAAGTAAACTCTGGGCCACGTTTAGACTCCCAACGCATTTTGACGATAGGAATACGACTACGCTTCAATTGCTTGACTTCACGATCCATGATCTCCACAGGTTTCTCTACAAAGTGCATAGTTTCGTCAATGCGTACTTCATCGAGAGGTATGTGGAGGTTCTCATCAGCAAGGCACTTCTTAAGGTTAGAGACGTGGAAAATTGGATGAATGTTGCTAAGATTTTCGGCAGTTCAAGTTTGTAGGCCACGTTTCTGATTCTTTCGAGAATTTTAAAAGGGCCCACGAAACAAGGAGATAGTTTCCCTTTCTTTCCACGAACTACTCCTTTCCAAGGTGATACCTTGATCACCGACTTGAAATTCTAAAGGCTTTCGCCGCTTGTCGGCATAGCTCTTCTGCCGACTTCTAGCTGCTAAAAGGTTATCACGAATATGAAGGACTTTATCGGATGTTTCTTGAATGAGTTCAGGTCCGGTGATTTGTGATTCACCAATCTCGTTCCAACAAACAGGAGAATGACGCTTACGACCATAAAGGGCTTCAAAAGATTTCATGTTGATACTAGTATGATAACTATTGTTATAGGAGAATTCAATTAATGGCAGACGTGAATCCAAGTTACCACCGAAGTCAATAATGCATGCCCTAAGCATGTCCTCTAACGTCTGAATGGTCCTTTCGGATTGACCATCGGTTTAAGGATGGTAAGCTGTGCTGAGATTCAATTGAGTACCAAGAGTAGGTTATAAAGATTGCCAGAAACGAGAAGTGAAATGACCGTCACGATCAGAGATAATGTTAAGAGGCACACCGTGACGACTAACTATTTTATTAATGTAAATCCGAGCCAATTTTTTGAATCCATAGTCCTCGCGGATAGGCAAGAAATGTGCAGATTTAGTCAGTCTGTCAACGATTACCCATATGCTATCATGGCCATGAGTGGTACGGGGTATCTTGGTAATGAAATCCATTGCTATACACTCCCATTTCCACACGAGGATCTCTGGTTGTTCTAGAAGGCCAGATGGACGTTGGTGCTCGGCTTTGACTTTGGAGCAAGTGAGGCACTTTGCTACGTACAAAGCAATATCTTTCTTCATGTCGGGCCACCAGTATTGGTGACGAAGATCCTTGTGCATTTTGTCTGCACCAGGATGAACCGAATAGCGGGTTTTATGAGCTTCGTTTAAAATGACAGTACGAAGATCATCACGATCAGGAATCCAGATACGGGTTAGGAAGTTGAGTAAGCGGTTGGGCTTAGTCTCCAATTGAAGTTCAGCTCTGCATGCCATTTCCTCGTATATATTCCCCTCAGTGACCGAAAGGTGTTGGGCTTCGAGGATGCGGATTTGAAGGTCGTTTTGAACTCTTACACAATGTAACATGGTGTGTTCCTTTCGAATCAAGGCATCGGCTACAACATTCGCTTTTCCAGGATGATAACGAATGTCGCAGTCGTAGTCGTTAAGTAACTCTACCCAACGACGTTGCCTCATGTTGAGTTCTTTTTTATTGAAGATGTGTTGAAGGCTCTTGTGGTCTGTGAAAACCACACACTTTATACCGTAGAGGTAGTGTCGCCAGATTTTGAGAGCAAATATAACTGCACCCAATTCGAGATCGTGCGTTGTGTAGTTCTTCTCATGAAATTTGAGTTGTCTTGACGCATAGGCAATAACCTTGCCTCGTTGCATAAGGACACAACCGAGACCTTGGTTAGATGTATCACAATAAACCACGAAGTCATCGTTACCCTCAGAAAGGGTCAAGATTGGATCGTCACAAAGCTTCTGCTTAAGAGTTTGAAAGGCTTCTTCTTGTTTTGGTCCCCATTCGTAAGGCTTGCCTTTATGAGTTAAGGCTGTGAGGGGTACCGCAACTTTGGAGAAGTTGGAAATGAAACGACGGTAATAACCAGCTAAACCAAGAAATGAACGGACTTCTGTAGGGGTCTTTGGGGCTTTCTAGTTTTTCACTGCTTCGATCTTTACGGGATCTACATGAATTCCTTTCTCGTTGACTATATGACCTAAGAATTGGACTTCGTTTAACCAGAATTCACACTTGGAAAATTTGGCAAACAATTTCTCCTTCTTTAAGAGGTCTAACACCAATCGTAGATGTTCCTCATGATCCTTTTTAGTTTTAGAATAGATCAAGATGTCGTCAATGAAAACGATTACGAATTTGTTCAAGTATGGCCTACACACACGGTTCATTAAGTCCATGAATACCGCGGGTGCATTAGTTAGGCCGAAAGGCATAACCATGAACTCGTATTGACCATATCTTTTACGAAAGGCTGTCTTAGGAATATCCTCCTTGAGGACACGAAGTTGATGGTAGCCAGAACGAAAATCGATTTTGGAAAAACATGAAGAACCTTGGAGTTGATCAAAAAGGTCGTCAATTCTTGGTAATGGGTAACGATTCTTAACGGTAAGCTTATTGAGTTCACGATAATCAATACACATACGAAAGGATAATAAATTAACTTGAAAAATTAACAGACCTTATAACTGTCATGACAAATTACATTTTTTAAAAACATATTTTGATAAATGTGTTTGTTAACAAATTGTATTATATTTTATTCAACCGGTGTAATATACTAGTTTATTCAACCCGTGTTAAAAATATAAAAATTTTATTACTAAATATATAACATTTTATTTATTTAACTCGTGTAATACACGGGATTTTAACCTAGTGTATTATTATAATAAAATAATTGATTGCTTCTAAATAATTAGCATCATTGTATTTATGATTATACTTGTTATAAAATTGTATTCTTTACGTATTTTGTAAAGAGAAAAAACATTCAACTAATTAAAAACACAATAGTTGCATGTCTAACTATGAGCCGTTTGTTTGTGGATAATAAATTAAAACGAAGAGTGTATGGCAACTTATTAGCTCCTATAAGGTCGACATGTGTTTGAACGTGTGTAATAATATTTAAGTAGGAGGGTTCGACCTATGCGATGCCGTGGGGAAAATAGTCTGAACAATATATATTCAGAATTTCATAAAACAAGTATATATGAGAAGTTAAAACTTAAAAAAGGAAAAACGACTTGCTTTTGAACAATATATCATATATTAAAATGTAGATAAAAATAAACAAGTCTCAAAGTCAAGTTTTTTATAATAAGAGATAATTTAAAATAAATATGTTTTATTAGTATAATTAGTATTTTCTTTAAATATATATTATATTAAAAATAGAAGTGTATTAAATAAGAGAGGGATGCGGAAAAAAAATGATGAGAATGAATATTGAGGCGACACGTGGCACTAAAAAACATTTATTTATTATATAGTATAGATAAGAGAAGGGATGTGCCACAGGGGTTTGAACATCTGACGTTGTGGATGGTGGGCAACACGTTTTACACCGAGCGTTGTCGTGGCTAGGTTTCGAAAAAAGTTTATATCGAAACGTAAATAAAAATAAGCACGTCATAACAGTATATTTGGATTACGTTGCAGTGAAAATGAACGTTAAGGAAAACGAAACTGAGTTTAAAGTTAAAAGAAGTTAAAATATAATATATCTGACCCGACTCGGTTTTGAACAAAATTTATATCAAAACGCAGATAAAAATAAGCATATCGTAACGTTATATTCGGAATTTAATTAAGCATTATATTTAGGATTATTGGATTTTAATAATTCCACTTTTTACTAATTGGCCAATAATAATCTCAACTGATAATATTTTTACCAATAGTCCTTACTTTCAAACTATTTTCTTACATTGGACCCCCATTAAAAAAACTTAACGCAGTTAAATTTTATATGACGTGGACATCAGCAAAACGTCGGAAGGTCGAGCCAAGCTAGCAGGGGTCTCGTGGTGGGTTTGCAGATGTCCACGTCGTATAAAATCTAACGATGTTAAGTTTTTTTTAAACCGGGGAGGGGCGGTCCAATGTAAGAAAAATAGTTTGAAAGTAGGGAATGGTGATAAAAAATATTCTTAGTTGAAATTATTATTGGCCAATTGGTAAAATGTGAGATTTTTGTTAAGGGCTCCGTTACACACTTGTTAAACGCACACACAATCATTGAGTTAGTATGGTTTCAAAACAATCAAATCAATTAATGTTATGGGTAGTATAGTACAATACGGCTGAGGGCATGCAGGGAGTACGGTGCAACGCGACCCGTATGCTCTATATATTTTAACTTTTATTTTTTTATTTGTTATGACCTCAATAAAACTAGACATATAGAGACATAGGAAAAATTACAAAATTGCATACCGATCGAGGTTCAAGGTAAAGGTTATAAAGTGTATGCATGTGAAGTGTATCGGATTATATAAGAGTTTATTTATTTCTGATGCCCTCGTTATCTAGATAGGGTTTAGTGTCTGTTTCAAATTAAATACCCATGATCTATGGTATACGCTTTTGACAAATACCTATGGAACTTGTAGTTGGATCCAAACAATATGAATAAAAACACAACGAATATGACAACCATGACATCCTATTAGCATAGTGGTTAAAAAGATTAAATCTCTTTAATTGAATGTGATAAGAAGCTAAGCTATCTCTTGACAAAGATATAAATATAGGAGCACTGTTAAAATAAGACTAAATTACATAAAACAACCTTTAGGTATATACCAAATTACACCCGTAGACCTTAATCTTCATTAATTATACTGGACATCCTTTATCTATATGGTTTGTATCAAGTTATAACCTTTAAAATAACCAGCGTTAGATTTTTCAGTTAAATGACATGTAAATGACTAATTTACCCTTCATTTTTATACTAGGTTAAAACTCATGTATTACATGTGTTGAATAAATACAACTTGTTATAAAACATCAGTTCCTATATAAATTTGTAAATTCCAAAAATGCTATATAGTTATTTTTTAAAATGTTTTATAGAAAAGAATGAAGAAATGTTCAAATTATAAAAATGTTTTATGAATAAACCTATTTTTTTTAAAATAAAAAACGTTTTATAAAAGTAATTTTAAAAATCATTATTATTTAATAGGAAACAAAATCTATAAAAAATTAAAAATTTTGAGTAGTTAAAAAGAGAGAGAGGCGGGAGACAAAAATTAAAAAAAAAACAAAAAAAACTTGTATAATTAATAGGAGAGAGAAGCGGGAAAAAAAGATTGATAATGAATGTGTGAGTGACAAGTGTACCCTCAAAACCTTTAATTTATCATATAGTATAGATTAACAAATCTATATCTATACTATATAATAAATAAAGGTTTTTAGTGCCACATGTCGCATCCACATTCATTCTTATCACCTTTTTCCACTTCTCTCTCTTATTTAATGCACTTCTATATTTTAATAATAATATATATATTTAAAAAAATACTAATTATACTAATAAAACACATTTATTTTAAATTACCCATTATTATAAGAAAATTTGAAATTTAATTATATAACTTTTATTTCAATCAAATAGTAAATAAAAGTCAAATTACATTAAATAATAATTAACGTATTTTCGAAACCCAATTATATATTAATTTTTACATAATTTGAGTTTGTTTCTATCCTTAGTATATGTAATATATTTTTACACCTGTAAAATATATACATAAATATTTAAAATTTTTATATATTGATATTTTTTTAATTTTTACCCGCGTGTAGACACGGGATCTAAACTAGTTAATATATATAAGGGACGGCTATCGTACAAAGAGCCTAAATCGTACGAAACGTACGAAGGGCCTCCAACCGTCCGATTAATATGATCTAAGGTTGGGGATAACGCGGTGGCATAAACATAATTACATTGAAAAAATAACGCGTCGTCCAAATAAAAAATGGCATAAATGTCAATTTTTTTAAAATAATCACACTTCATGCGTGCCTTTTTTTTCGTAATCGCGTTTTTACGTAATCACGTTTTTACGTAATTATTTTTACGTAATCACGTTTTTTTATAAAAAAATTTACCGTAATCACGTTTTGTGTGATTGCAACTAATTTTAAACATGAATAATCGGCAAAAACAAATTATCTGCAAAAACATTAATCAAAGTTTCTATCGAATGTGTGTGGATCTGGAAACGAAAACGGAAAGGAACAAACAAACAAAACTAACTGAAAAATTTAACCTCTGTTAGCCTAAAGGTTATAATTTGATACAAACCATTTAGATAAAGGGTGTGTAGCGTAATTAGTGAATATAAAGATATGTCGATGTAATTTAATATATATACTTGTTTTCTGTAATTTACTTTTAAAATAAATTCGAAAAAACAATAATAATTTACTGAAAATTTGAAATACAAAAAATAAATTGAAGAGACAGAATATCCATGTGGGAGAATTGAAGCTAAATTATCTTCAGATACTTTCCATGTATCTAGGGGTGCAAACGAGCCGAGCCGAGCCCGAGCTTGACTAGGCTCGAGCTCGGCTCGTTTAACTTATTGTGAGCTCAAGCTCGAGCTCGGCTCGATTCGAGCTCTAATTTTGAAGCTCGGGCTCGGCTCGTTGGTAGCTTTACAAGCTCGAGCTCGGCTCGGGCTCGGCTCGTTTATTATATATTAATTAATTTATATATATTTATAATTATTTTTATATAAATTTTATTATAGTTTTTATATATAACATAATACATATTATTTAATTATATTTATCTTAATTTTATATATACTAATTATTATTATTATTTTATAAATATATATTAAATATATTAAAAACATTATATAAATAAAAGGCTCGTTAAGGCTCGCGAGCCGGCTCGAGCTCGATAAGTGAAGCTCGGGCTCGGGCTCGTTTAATAAACAAGCTTATTCTTAGGCTCGAGCTCGGCTCGAGCTCGTTTAAGCTCGGCTCGTTTCGAGCTTTTTAACGAGTCGATCTCGAGTAGCTCGCGAGCAGTTCGGCTCGTTTGCACCCTACATGTACCTTCCTTTCAAACAAAACCCTATTTCTTTAATATTTTTATTATTTTTTAATTCTTATACTCGCTTTTTTGGACTTATTATGCAGAAAGCTCCACCTCCATGTCCCACATCATCTTCTTCCTTATTTATACCAGTTGCCACTACAAAACCCTAGCTATCCACTGTCAATTTCTCCAACAAATTCATCTAATCTTCTTTCATACTGCCACTGGAGTAACATTCAGTTCTTATGGCGTCCGCTTGCCTGAATAGAATTGGAATATCGCCGGAGAATTTATTGGAATGTCCGCCGAAGTATTCTTCCTACGGTTGGTTCAGTCCCAGGCTGTCAATAGGTCGTGAAATGACCGATGAAGATGCATCTAAATCCAAGGCCAAAAGGATTTCTTCGCCGGTCAAAAACCTCTCAGATCTTTCTGAGGTAACAGATCCCAAGGATTTTGACGGATTAGAGTCTAGACTTGAAGATCCGGCGAAGGAATTCTCAGATCTGCCGGAGGAAGAAGATCCGACGGAGTTTGACGGATTTGAGTTCAGACTTGACGATCCGGTTATGATGCTTCCCGCTGACGAGCTGTTCGCCGACGGTAAGCTTGTTCCGCTGCAACTGTCAGTTATCCACCAGGAAGTTGCCACGTCAACAACTATCATGTCCGGTGTTAGGTCTCCAGATACGCCGTATTCTCGTGGAAGAAGGGACGTCACGTTTGCTGCCGATCCTTACTTCTCACCTCGAGCGCCGAGGTGTTCGAGCCGGTGGAAAGAGCTTTTAGGTTTCGGAAAGCTTCATCCGTCCGGTAATAACAATGCTAAGGTAGATAACAACAAACGAACGCCGGTAACGTCTTCGCACACCGGCACCGGAGCAACCAGGTCTATCAGACAATTTCTCAGTCGAAGCTCAAAATCATCTAACGATTCGTCGATTAACCTTCCGCTTCTCAGGGATACAGATACTGAATCGGTATCTGTTTCATCACGTCCGTCTCTGTCCTCTTCATCTTCCGGTCACGATCTCGACGATCTTCCTCGTCTCTCTCTCGATTCCGATAAGCCAGGTAAGATCAACCTGAACATGAACATAAATCCTAACAATCGTCCGAAAACACGAATGGTGAAAACGAGAACACAGTTGACCGAAGCACGAGCAAGCACTCGCGTAGGCCGGAGCGCGTTGCGCCGGTCATCGGAAACCACCGCCGTCACCGTAAACCGCGGATTGTCCGTCGACAGTCCACGGATGAACTCATCGGGAAAAATTGTGTTCCATAGCCTGGAACGGAGTTCTAGCAGTCCGAGTAGTTTAAACGGCGGACCTCGATTCAAACACAGAGGAATGGAGAGATCATATTCAGCTAATGTAAGAATCACGCCGGTGCTGAACGTTCCGGTGTGTTCTCTCCGAGGCTCGTCAAAATCCGGCGGTATGTTTGGTTTTCCGATCTTCTCACAGCAGAAACGAGAAGCTTCTTCAAGCAGCAGCAACAATGGCGGATTAAATCGTAGCCAACGATTCCACAACAAATCTCGAACAGATTGCTCTTAATTCAATGTATTCGGTAACATTTGATTTGACTTGGATCCATGAATGGCGTTAGCGTAGGTTATAGCATTAGGCATCTAGGTCTAGAGTTATGTGTACCTATTTTTGTTGATTTCTTCCTGCTAATTCCTAATGGTAGAATCAGATTCTTCCCAATCTTCAAATATTATTATTAATTGTTGAATTCAGTAATGAAATGATTCATGTCTGAAGAAAAACTAAATAGCTACTGACGGCCAAATTATGTTGTCGGTAAAGGAATCTGATTAAATATTTTTATAATAGTTTGAACAATGGGTTTGTATAAATGAGAATGACAGTTAATAAAACAGTTCCAGCATTAAGACGCCGGTGCCGGTGACAGCTTTTTTGATGCGCTGCTATCTGCCGTCGGCTTTCATTTAACAAACATTTAATATTTAAATAAAATTTTGTTTTATTTTTAACATAATGTATTTTTAACCTGCATTTTTTCACACCAAGATAGGGCAAATGATGAGTATAACCATTTTGATAAGTTGTGTTGTATTACTTTTGCGTCTATGTCACGTTTATTTTATTAGGACTTAGGCTGGCACCTCAGCCCTACGGTGACACACACCGCTCCGTACCCTTGTGATAAAGGGCGTGTGGCTGTAAGCGTGGGTCGACGGCCTCTGTGTTTTTGTGTGAGAGTGATCATACTCATTAGAATATTACACATTTTTTTGCTCTATAGTATAATCAGCTAAAGCAACGCTTTAGGGTTTCAAATTTTAAAGGTCTCAAAAAATATAAATAAAAACTGTTTTAATCTATGTATCTAATCTGAAAATATATGTGATATCTTATTGTGTTTTAAAGAGATATGAAAACAGATAACAAAATATATGTATGTTTATTTATAAGGTTACTATAATAACATTCGGCCTAAAATTTAATATTATACGTTTTGACGTCATATAAAATAAAATTTTAAAAACTTTCATATATTTAAAATACTTTTATTAAGAGATTTCAATTTTATAGTTCCCTATGTGTAGGTGATATCATTTTTTTTTTTTGGTTACACTCATTAATTACTAGCTATAGCTTTAAATACTTTGTAATGATCAACTTAATAAATTTCAAAAAAGAATTAATAACGAGCAGTTGGAAAGAAGGCAACTCCTATGGCATCGGTAGCTACGAAAGAAGGTAAAATGTTGACTGAAATGCCTTTATGTAAACCTGAACGGACGTGTGTTAAGCCATAATTAAGCCCCTGTTTTACTTTTGCCCATGCAGATTATGCGCCTCAGGTTCTTTAAAAAATTAAAATATATTATATATATATATATATTCTCATTTTCCAATAACACCTTAAGTCTTTTCCCCTTCAAACTACCAATGCTAAGTCCTCCCTCGTCCTCGTTATACGAATTCTTGTTAGAATTTTGGTTTTATATGAAATAAATTATTAAAACATGTCACATCTTTTGAAAACTTCGATATACATATCATGTCAGAACGTTGATATCATTGTTGGAGACTATTACACGAAAATATACAAAATGGTTAGATATACCTTCTGCAAAGTACTTGTCCGAAAGACGGTTGTCTCTATCTTCCACGACCCTCTCTCTATATGTTCGTGTTTCCTAGTTGATCGTCTGTCACTTGACTCCTCTCCGGTATGGAGATTCACCAATTACTCATATTGGTTTTCAAAATCATGGAACATCATTTTTTTGTAACTTTATTTTGACTAAATTTTTTTTTTTTTTTTTTTTTTTTTTTTTTTTTTTTTCAGTTCAAATCAAGATTATAATCATTCCAATCAACAAGGCAAATTACATAAGCATAGCAGGTAGACGGGCAACAAACTGCGCCGCCATCCCCTTCTGAATGGAAAACCCTAATCTACTAAAAACAAAGCCTCGCCCCTGAGGAGTCGTAAAGTTGCTGTTGACTAAATTGATTATTGATAATGACACATTTGAGGGATCAAAAGTAGATGGTTAAGTAGACGGGATTTAATTATAACTTGGACTCATGTTTGTGTGGAGGAAATGAGAAAAGAGTTGAAAGATAAAAGTTATGAGGTGTTTAATGTGTGAACAAAATAAAATAAAATAAAAGAACTCACATTTATAGTTTTTTTGACAGGAAAAATTATAGCTGCCAAAAATTTAAATAGTCGTTGGAGACTTAAATTTAAACATTACGGGCATAATTTTTTTATACGTTATATATATTTTTTTAAATTACACCATAAAAATAGCATTTAATTTTTTTTTAGTTTAAGTATTATATTGCTATAGTTTTTTTTTAATTTAAAAATAAAAAATAAAAAATTAACATGTTTCATGATTACCAGTGTTTGTGTTTCTCGTCAAATATATATAAATGTGCATTAGGGACATTCTAGTATAACTTGTGCCGGATAAATCAATTTTTGTTCAAAAAGTGATATTCCTTCTCAATGCTTAAACGCTACAACTTTCTCATAGTAGTACACGTTGTTAGATCTGGAGAATAGGAAAGTGGTTGATATGAGGCAAAAAGCTAGAGTTCGGTGGGCGGTAGATGGGGATGAAAATTCCTCTTTCTTTCACGGTATGCTTAACTCTAGGCTAGCCGTCAATCGGATCAACGGTATTTTCGTTAATGGGGTTTGGTCAACTTCTCCAAAGGACATAAAAATTGAAGCATGTCGTTTCTTTGGGGAAAGATTCAAAGAAAAAATGCAAACTAGGTCTACCTTGAATTGCTCAGGTTTAAAACGGCTTTCGGATACGGATGCTGCCTCCATTGTTGTGCCTTTCTCTCTTGATGAAATAAGAATGGTAGTGTGGGATTGTGGGGGTGACAAAGCCCCGGGACCGGATGGGTTTAACTTCGCGTTTATAAAACACTTTTTGGAGATACTGAAGCAAGACTTCGTCAATATTCTTAATGTTTTCTATGAAGATGGTGTGATAAATGGGGCATGTAGTTCTTCATTCATCTCCTTGTATCCTAAGTCTACCAATTGTGTTTCTTTTAATGATCACATGCCTATCTCTCTTATTGGGTGTATTAGCAAAGTCATCTCTAAAGTTCTTGCAAATCGTATAAAATCCGTCATTAGTTCGGTCATTTCGGAGTCTCAGACGGCTTTTCTCGCCAAAAGGAACATTCTTGATGGTCCTCTTGTGGTTAATGAAGTAATATCCTAGCTCAAGAAATCTATTATCCATGACCTCGTGTTCAAAGTAGACTTCAACAAGGCTTTTGATTTATTATCTTGGGCTTTCATCGATTCCATGTTACAACAAATGAACTTCCCGTATAAATGGAGGATTTGGGTCAAAGGGGTTCTTCGGTCAGCAAAAGCCTCGGTCTTGGTCAATGGATCTCCTTCCAAGGAATTCATTTGCTCTCGGGGGGTTAGGCAAGGCGATCCCCTCTCCCCCTTTCTTTTTCTTATTGCCATTGAGGCGTTAAATTGGATGCTTCAAAGGGCTAGTTTTATTGGGATTTTTCGTGGTATTCACTTGCCAAACAACGGGCCAGTTATCTCACACCTTCTCTTCGAGGATGATGTTATTATCTTGGGCGAATGATCTAAAAAGAATCTTCAAAATTTAGTGCGTGCTAATGATGTGTTTTTATCTTGCTTCAAAGCTGGAAATTAATCCATCTAAGTGCAGCTTCATGGGAGTAAATGTGCCTGAAAACAGTGTGGCTGATTTGGCCAACATAGTTCGGTGTAAAGTGGGCTCTATCCCCTTTACCTACCTTGGTTTGATTGTTGGAGCTAACATGAATTTGGTGAAAAACTGGAGGCCCGTCATTGATTCGTTTGAAGCAAGATTATCGGTTTGAAAAGCTAAAAATCTCTCCATTGGAGGGCTTGTGGTATTGATTCGTGCGGTTCTTGACAGCTTGCCGGTTTATATTTTCTCTTTATTCAAAGCACCTGATAAAGTTATTGATACTCTAGTAAAAATAAGAAGGAACTTCCTTTGGGGTGGCGTCGGAAACACTCGGAAGATAAATTGGGTTAACATGGAGACGGTTTGTGCTTCAAAATCCGCTAGGGGGCTAGGCCTTGGGTCCTTAAAAATTATGAACCAAA
The DNA here is from genome assembly GCA_023525975.1 of Smallanthus sonchifolius. NCBI lineage: Eukaryota > Viridiplantae > Streptophyta > Magnoliopsida > Asterales > Asteraceae > Smallanthus > Smallanthus sonchifolius. The sequence goes on from CM042042.1 coordinate 12,227,284, forward strand.
GTCTCCTAACGAAGTGATGGTGGCGTTTTAAGACTAAAGCAAACTCTCTTTGGAGGAAAGTCATTCAATGCATCCATGAGTCTTCTCGAAACATAGCCTTCATTCCTTGTAGAAGTGATATGGCTGGAGTTTGGAGTAATATTAAAATAATAAAAATCGTTCGTAACAAACAGAATGTGGATCTTAAGGCTATGCTTTGTTGAAAAGGATGGTGTTTGGACATGGATTGGAGATGACCAAGGGGTTTTTTCCGTCAAACCCATGCGTCAGTTATTGTGCCAATCCACTCCCCCTACGGACCGTTTCATTCTCAATTGGAGCAACCGTGTTCCACTAAAAGTCAACATTTTTGCTTGGCGAACTGAACTTGATCGGATCCCCACTCGGCAGACCCTAATTAGAAGGAAGGTTCCCCTTGACTCCGACTTATGTCTGTTATGTTTACAAAGTGCCGAAACATCTGAACACCTTTTCACTCCGACTTAGTGACTGGTGTCGCATCCCTCCTATTTTCATGTTTTCGGTTAGGGATATTCTGGATCTGTTTAAGACTATTCCGATATCCTCTAATCGAAACAAAGCTATTCAAGTGGTAGTCTACACGGCCTTATGGTGCCTTTAGAACATGAGGAATGGGGATGTCTTTGACAGGAAAAAGACGTCTATTAAATGGTTACTTGAAGATATCAGGAACACAAGTTTTTTTTGACAAAGAATAGGTCGATATCAGGTTACTAGATTGGTCCGAATGATATAACTTTCGGTTTTAATCTCTTTATTTGCTTCATTGTTATACTATGTCATTCTAGTACCCTGTTAGATTGACCTTTTTAATGATATTTTTTTCGCCTTTCAAAAAAAGAAGTAGTACACGTTGTAATGATTTTATTGAGTCATATAGCGGACCAAAATTTCTTACGCAAACACGTGCCTTTGATTTTGAAAGTGAATGAATGATAAAGATTGAAAACTTTAATAAAATGTTTATTTTATTTTAATAATAATAATAATGGTAAGGGATAGAATTATCATGTGTATTTTAATTTTTTTTTATAATTCTATATAATATTTTAATAAAGTATTATAAAAACTTTATATGCTATCCAAAAGAAAATAAAGGATAGGGTTGGTTTAGTGGTCTTTGTCTGAATGAAGGTAGTCATGTCTTTTCCGCCAGCTATAACCAACACCAGCGCTTTGGTGGCTCTGCCCTCTCCCTGCCTATTTTCTGGTATTTATCTACTTTTTACTTACAAACATTTATATATTTAAAAAAAATTATACTATATAATAAATAAAGGTTTTTACATGATACGTGTCGCCTCCGTATTCATTCTTATTATTTTTTTCTCGTGTCTCTCATATTTAATGCACTTTTATCTTTTAATAATAATATATATTTAAAGAAAAAAATATTAATTATATTAATAAAACATAATTATTTTAAACTATCTCTTATCATTAGAAACTGTAAAATTTAATTATATAACTTTTATTTTCAATTAAATAGTAAAAAAATCAAATTATATTAAAAAATAGTAATTAACTTATTTTTAAAACTCAATTATATATTATTTTTTACATATTTTGAATTTGTTTTCTATTCTTACTATATGTAATATTTTTTACACATGTAAAATATATACATAAAGATTTAAAATTTTAATGTATTGATATATTTCAGAACCATATGTAAACACGAGATCTAAACTAGTTATTATGTTTTCTATTGGTTCTTTCTTTTAGACACATGAGCTTAGTCGAGTTTGGTATATGAAGCTCAAGCTTAGACACAAATTTGTTTAAACTTAAATGAAGTTTTTAGAAGCCAATCTTAATTATCTTACAAGCATCTTCGCTTGTTTACATACCTAGAATTTAATACATTATAAAATGCTTTCGTTTTAAATTGTATTTATACACCAAAATTGCACCAATATGATCTCTATAACATTAAATCTTACTTCTTACTACTCTAATAAAGTAAAAAAATGTTTGATGTCACATGTCATCTTCTTAGACTATTTCAATCATGTTTTCCCGCTCAAAATACTTTACTTTTATTTATCACAGTAATAAACGATTTTGAAGTTATTAAGGTAATGATTTATTAAAATACATTTACTAATTATGTTAATATATCTTAAGTTAATTTTTTTTTAAAGTGAAGATATTTTAAAGTCAATAAATATATTTTTGAAACCAAATTAAATGTAAATTTTAACTCATATAGGAAAATTTAAAATTCTTATATATAATACCTATTCTAATAAAAAACTAAACTTTTTGCCACTTGTCACTCACATTCAACCTCATACTTTTTTTCCCGCCTCTCTCTCTTATTAAATACACATTTTTTTTAATAATGATTTATATTTAAAGAAAAATATTTATTATACTAATAATTTAAATTATCTTTTATTTTAAGAAATTTTAAATTTTAATTATGTAACTTTTATTTTTAACTAAATAGTGATGTAAGTCAAGTCATATTAAATTGAAATTAATGTATTCAAACCGTATAATATACGAGTTTTTAAATATATAAAAGTTTTATTACTAAGTATATAACGTTATATTTTATCAATCCGTGTAATACACGAGTTTTTAAAAATACGAAATTTTTATTACTAAATATATAATATTATATTTTATCAACTCGTGAATACACGAGATTTTAATATAGTTAGTTTATATATTATAAAATTATATAATTATTGTATTTTATATTTATAATCTAGCTTGCATGTTGTATATACAACTCAATTTTAATATTCACAACAGATATTTATAAAAGTTGAATAAATAAATATATTGATAAATAAAAATGGGAAGAATTAATACAAAAGTATGGATTTTGATGGATAATTGTTTTGTATTTATACCAGTTTTGGGGTTGGGTGATTAGACTCTTTGACCCTTGAAATTTGAAAAAGTGGACCATCATTGCTTATGACAACAAAGTATTGATTCTTTTGTCTTTTACCTTTTCTATTTTTTTATGTCAGATTTATGTTTAATAATTTATTTTATTATGAAAATCATTTACGAATATATTAAGATATACCCATCTTTTATATGAGTTTGTTTAATAAAAAAAATAAAAATATCATAATGTATAAAAAAATTAAATAATTTATAAAACAACAAATAAAATTCATTGAGTAATAATTAAAATTCAAATTTTATATATTTTTTTATGAAAAATAGAAACATTAACATAATAAAATTTTAAAACTCAAACTTAATTAAAATATGAAAATTTAAAAGATTTTAATGAGAAATAATATTATGATGACACGCGACATTATTTGAAATCATTTATTAGAATAAGGATGATTTATTATTATTATTATTAAAGTTCAAAAGAAAATCGTAACAGTTTAACAGATTTATGACTGTAGTTATATTTGCCGAGTTTAACATACTGAAATGATGAAAAGAAATATAATAGAGTAATAATATTTGATAAAAATAATCATTATTTTAATAAATGATGCTAAAAAATATCACTTGTTATTATCATATTCTTTATTATTAAAATCTTTTATTTTTTTCCTATTTTAAGTAAGTATAAATTTTAAAATTTAATTATCTTAATGTTTTTATTTTTAAGAAAAAATAATATAAAGTTTGAATTCTAATTATTACTTAATTAAGAAAACAAAGAATTTTATTTTTTGTTTTACACATTATTTTAATTTTTTTTTTAAATTATTATAGTTTTATTTTTTTATTAAACATTCTCGTATAATACATCAGTATATAACTTAGTAAAAGAATAAATGTATATTAAAAAGTTTGACGGCTAGGATGACTGACTTGATAAACCCTAAAGATCAGTGCTCTATGTATATAGCATTTAACCACTGGCTTTGGTCCAGTGGTATAGGCGATGAAGATTCAACCTGTTCACATAGGTTCGAATCCGAGCCGAACCGGGTTTTAGTCCGGAGTGCGTTACGCTAGCGGGGTTTGGTCCGTGTAGCGGCGTAACTGCTGTCAAGTGGCAGCAGGCTCCATGGTTTCCCGGTGAAAGCCTAGCCTCTCGCTCTGAACCCGCGGGCCCGGTTCAAACAACGTAGTGGTCAGGTTGAGGGGTAACGGGTCTCCGAATTTCGGAGATGCGACTGCCACTTAAAAAATGAAAGTCGTCTTTCAAAAAAAAAATGTATATAGCATTTATTAAAGAGAAATCTCCGAAGTATGTTACTTTTGTTATATTAACATAGTTCAAGGATCAGAATTTTATCAGTACCCTTCACATGTATGTATTAACCGTTAAAAAATGTTACACTTGTCATAATAGTTTTAGATGTATGGTATTAAAAAACACACATATATGTGCGTGTGTATATATATTATCACATGCTGTCGTTTTTAAGCTTTAGGTCACGGGGGATATCTTCACCGTAATCTTACGGGGTTGAGATGATATTCTATGTTGGTGATTTTAATGTTATTTAGGTATAATTGGATTACTTTAGACCAATTTAGATATATTAAATTACTAGGTTAAAATCTCGTGTATTACACAGGTTGAATAAATAAATGAAATGTTATATAGTTAGTAATAAAAAAAATATATTTTTAAAAACCCTAGATTAATATCTCGTACACGGGCTGATAAAATGTAATATTATATACTTCGTATTAAAAAATTTATATTTTAAAAAACTCGTGTGTTACACGGGTTGATAAAATGTAATGTTATATACTTAATAATAAAAGTTTATATTTTTAATAATATGTATATAACATGGTTTGAATACATTAATTTTTATTTAGTATAATTTGACTTACATCACGATTTAGTTAAAAAATAAAATTTATATAATTAAATTTCAAAGTTTCTAAAACTAAGAGATAATTTAAAATTAATGTGTTTTATTAGTATAGTATATATATATTTTTAAATATAAATCAATACTTAAAAATAGAAGTGCATTTAATAAGAGAGAGATGCGAAAAAAATATGATGAGAAGAGATGTGGACACAACACGTGGCATAAATGATTTTCATTTATTATATAGTATAGATATTTTGACTTAAGTTAGGAGGTGTGAAAATGCACGCTCTATTATGACTATTATAATATAAAAACAATGAAACTTTTAAGGTTGTTAGAGGCGAAGCCTCTAAACCATGGGTTCCAAGGGGGCACCGCCCCTAAGGGTGTTTATTAGTTCAGTTTACGGTTTTTTCAGTTTGGTAACTGAATACCGAACGAATTCAATGATGTCCTAACCGAACCAAAAACCGAATTAGAATTCAGCTCGATTTAACAAAAAAACGAATTTAGCCTAAACAAAAAAAGTTTAAATGCAGTAGCAAGTTCAAACATGAGTTAAATGGTGTATAAAGGAATGTGTAACAAGTTGAGTTAAAAAATGTGTAACAAGCTTAGTTAAAAAAACAGAATTCCTATAAACATTGACTGATACGTGTAACGAGTTCAGTTAAAGGAAAAAAAATGTTAGCCTACTTTGTTAACCTAGTTCAAATAAGATATGAGCTACACATGAATGAATTGGGCCACATATGGGTATAGATAAATTGGGTTAAATTGAATAAAATATGGGATATGTGTATAAATGAATTCGGTTTTTTTGTTATAACCGAATTAAAAATATTGGAATCAAACCGAGCCAAAAATTGAGTTACATATCAGGTTTTAGGTTATAACTGAACCGAAAATCAAATATATAGTTCGATGCCGTTTTAAACAGTTTTGGTTCGATTTAGTTATCGATTTAAAACCGAATAATAAGCACCCCTAAATCGAATATGTATTTTTTTTATGTTTAGATTACTCTCATCAATGTAATCTTAACATTTAACAAAATAGAAAAATTACCGATATAATATCGAATTTATATAAAAATATGTGTTAAACTATTTATCAATATAATACTAACGTTTTACCCATTATAACATAAGGTGTTAAAGCTAGTCATTTAATATGAGAAGATAAAAAGCCATCTTTTTTTTAAGATATACGAATCTAGAAGACAAATACTTGAATCACCTTTGTGTATTATTTAACTAGGTTAAAATCCCGTGTATTACACGGGTTGAATACTTAGTAATAAAAAACTATATTTTTAAAAACCCGTGTACCGGTGTATTACATCGGTTGAATAAAATATAATGTAATTTGTTAACACACACTCGTCAAAATATGTCTTTAAAAATTATAATTTGTCGTAACAGTTTAAGCTCCGTTAAGTTAGTTTTTAAAACATTTTTTTCAACTAAGTATTAATTTTTTATTTAATTGATAAGTGTTAATTAATATTAAATTCATTTGATTGATGATATAATAACTATTTATAATTAAATAATAAGTAACCGTAAATTATATTTATATTAAAAATCTAAAAAAAGTTATTTTAATATCATTATTCAATAGGAGAGAGAGAGACAGAAAGAAATGATAAAAATGAATTAGAAAGTGACACGTGTCCATATAATTTGTATTTATTAATACAAAAATTATTATTTAATAGGAGAGAGAAAACGAAAAAATTAGTATTTAATAGGAGAGAGAGGCGGTAAATAAGAGTGATGAGTAACCAAAAAGTGACACGTGTCCCACAAAGATTTTTATTTATTATAGTAGTAAGATTAGTTTTTTCTTTAAAGATATATTATTATTAAAATATAGAAGTGTATTTAATAAGAGAGAGAAACGAGAAAAAAATGATTAGAATGAATATGGAGGCGACACGTGGCATGAAAAAACATTTCTTTATTATATAGTATAGATACGAACAATAATATTTTTTAAGGATACACGAATTTAAAAGGTAGATATTCAAACTTTATTCGCATATCAATTAATATGGTTGGACGAAAAACATTTTTAGGGATACATGAATCTAAAAATAGATTCTTTAATCTGATTAACATCATTTAAAATGAGAAGACAAAGAAAACATTTTTAGGCATATACATGAATCTAAAATGTAAGTTATAAGAGTTTTGGGTTTTAGGGATACATATTAGGATTAATTTGTTAGACTTGCACCTTTTTAGTGATATGATCAGTAATAAGAGTATTGGGTTTTAACATGCATTTTGGAAAGAGTTTTGTAACGAAAACGGTTTTGCCATGTTTAATCTAAAACTTTAGAAAACTAAAACCCTCCATGGATCCATATGAAGTTCTTGAAACAAATGAAATACATTCATATGATCTTTCCCTTGATGGTAGTCTTTCAACTCAACAATGTGAAGAAGTCCATCTCCTTTTAATAAACACAACTAGGAAAGGCATCTTATGGATTTATCATATACAAGGCTTGGTAGCACCAATTCCACACAAGAGATTAGTCAAACAAGAGAGAGGACACCCTCTCTCTTGCTCTCGGTCTACACTACACAAAAGGGGGATGGTGAAGTTTAAAATGCAAGAAAGGCAACTTGTTTTCATTCCAAAAGTGTCTTATAACACAACTTATATGACTTGCATTCTTACAATACATAGATACGTGTTTAATGTATAAGATTAATTTACAATACTAATAGTGTATTAATCTCATACAAAACATGATTATCTAGCAAGTATTGCTAGAATGTCTAAATCATGCTTCTTTACGTTTAAACTGAACCATTATATAAATACGACATTTATATATATAATCATATTAATATTTATATTCCATGTAACTTATTGAAATAAATATCATCTATGAAATGATTCATGTTACTGCTTAGCTGACATTAATCGAGTTGTACGCATCAAACCACGTTTAATTGCATATGTGGAATATTTTCTAGGTTTGTGACCTTTTAGTTTCAAATATCACTGGCAAAAATGTAATATGTTGTGTCTTGGGAACATAACTCCAACAAAGAGTTCTTGGAAATGCCACATAAAAGTTAGGGATTTTTAGTGAGGCACATAATTTTTGGTTTTCACCAGGGCCTCGTACTTTGGATTGCAATTCCCTTGGGTTACCTTTCGACATAGACCGCAGGTGAGGGTGAATAGTTGATTTTAGGTTTTGCCTCTAGGTTTAGTTCTGCTGTTAGACTTAGGAGTGTTTTTTAGTGTCTAGGTATGCTTCTATTTTCTAGGTGGGCTGGTAATTTTAGGTGTCTTTAGTCTAAGCTACCTTACTATTAAGGATTTTTATGCATTGTTGTTCATATATTGTTTTGATTTCATATAATGGTTCTCTTTTGCATGTTATATCCTCTTTAAAAAAATCTTTGTTTTTCCTGAGCTAGGGGTCTATCTGGAAGCAACCTCTCTATCCTTTAGGATATAGGTCAGGTTTGCCTAATCTCATCCTCCTCAAACCTTACTGTTTGAGGAGGATTCACTGGGTTCTTTTGTTGGTTTAGCACTATGTATTAAAGTGTGATTTTATTTATTCTAACTAATGATTACACCAGATATTTAACATACTTGGTACAACAAATATAGGCCAAGAGAGAGGTTGGACGTTCCTTGGTATCAACAGCTCGATTGGCCATGTTAAGATGAAAGAACTGTTAGCCTCACCACAAGAGAGGGCCTCCTGTAATCAATCTTTGGCATGGGTATAAATTAGCTAGCCTTCGGGGGCGATAATGGAGAGAAAGAACTGAGAGTTTAGAGTTATGAAGTCGGGGGTGTGAAAGAATACATGAGGTGCCTAAGGAACCCTTATATAGTGGAGGGTTCTTGCCCAAGCCAAGCCTTGAAGTTTGCTTCATGCCTTCCTTAGGCTATCTTCTCTCTATCTTTCTTTTATACAAGTTTGACTTTTGCCTTTTTAATATAAATAGCTAAAGTCCACTATTGGGACAAAACTCATTTGCTCAGGTAATTAATGATATAGATTATGATGTTTTATCTAAGCATGTTAACTATGTGAGATGTTAGGTAGGTCGCTATCAAAAGATGCCTTCTTGCCACGTCACCCTTCGACGGCCTGAGCTTACTACATTCATTTGCTTCATGATAGCCTGCTTCATGCGTTTTACTATGTCAACGCGCCTACTCACGTTATCACATACAATTGTTATCACATACAATCGTTTGCTTTAAACGCTACAACAACTTGATTGATTTATAAACATAACCCCAATTTGGGTCATATATCCAAAATATCAAACTTGATATTGTAATATATATTACTTATTTCAAGCTAAAATATAAAATTTGATGTAAAATTATTTGATCGTTTTATATCATATTTAATTTAATACTATTCATCAATATAAAACCGTAATCGATAAATTTAATTTTCAAATAAGTATTGTCTTGAATATGTTTTTATTCTTATTATTCAACTAATTCTCACTTAGTAGCTGTTATTAAAAGTATATGTTTCATTCAATATATGAAAAGAAGAACGATTACAATAAAGTGACAGATAAACGGGCAACAAGTTGCGTCGTAACCCCCCTTTGAATAGCAAAACCGATCCTATTAAAAACAAAGTTTTGGGTCTTAGGGGCCGAAATATTACTATACACGACTCGTTGAACCCTGTTTAGGAATTTTACTACCTTCGGTGCTAGAAAACCAAAAGTATCAAAAGAAAAAGGGATAAACACGTGTTGGTTCTCTAAACAAGCTTTCTCGTGTTTAGCAATTTTGCCTGATTCCGCCTTACACGCAACATGGCCCGCCACAACCCCTAAACAGTCATTAGTTTTTAAATGATGTGATTCACAAGTACATAGTCATTAGTTTTCATACACAAAGACAAAATAAAAACAAGAATTAATTACATGGATGGACCCTGTGGTTTGGTCAAATTACGATTTCGTCCCTACGTTTGAAAAATTACGAATTTAGTCCAACATAGTTTGATTTTGTTACACTGACGGTCCCCAAAGTGGATGGGGGTTAAGTTTTTTGTTAATTTTTTTTAAAATGACCAAAATACCTTTCTTTTAAAAATATAAAAAAAAATCAAATTATCCCTCTTCTAATAAAAAACTAAATGATTTTGACACTTGCCATCACCACATTCAATCTCACAAGTTTTTCCCCCAAAACTCACATTTATCATCCATTTAATACTTTCATATTTAGGTTTCTTTAGATAGTTTTATAAATAAACATTTTACCAAATTAATTAATCATCATTACACCTGGCTTACATTTTTTTTAAAATTATCATCAAAACTTAATATTAAAAAAAATTAAGAATTAAAAAACAGGAGATTTTTTTAAAAAAAACGAGTTTTTAAAGTTTTATTATTGAAAAAAACGATATTTTAAATTTTTTTTATAAAAAACAAGATTTTTTTAATTTTACATATAAAATTTAAAAATATTACGTTTGTATTTTAAATAAATATATGTTATAATAAAGTTTATAAATATTTAATTAGTAGTTTTTTAATTAAATTTTATATTTATAAATAAATTTTTTATTTTGATTTATAAAATTTAATAATACTTAGTTTTTAACGAAGTTAAGAAACTTGCAAATATTTATTTTTATAGTGTATTATATTTTAAACTTTATTTTTTTCTAAATGGAGAGATTTATTTTCAAAAAAAAATTCAATTCTAAATTTATTAGTTTTAATTTTTTCATATTTAATTTTAAAAATTAAAATTTAGTTGTATCGAAATATTAATGAGTGAAATTTAAAAAAAATTAGTTTTAAATTTCGAATTTAAAAGACGATATATTGTTGAAATTTAAATTTAACTTGTATCTTTTTCTTATTTTTTTAATGAGATATTAGGTTAAAATCACGTGTATTACACGGATTAAATAAATGTAATGTCATATATTTATTAATAAAAATTTTTAATATCTTTAAAAATCCGTGTATTACACGGGTTGAATGATTTGACGGGACGGTTACAAATTCTGTTAAGTTAAAATTTTAAAACATATTTTTCAACTCGGTATTAATATTTTTTTTATGTAATTGATAAATGTTAATTTATATTAAATTCATTTCGTTAATGATATAATAACTATCTATAACTAAATAATAAGTATCCATAATTAGATTTATATTAGATATTTAAAAATGTATGTTATTTTAATATAACTATTTAATAGGAGAGAGAGCCAAAAAAAATATACTAAGGATGCACCACAAAGTGACATGTGTCCCAAAAAACCTTTATTTATTAGTATAGATTTAGTATTAAAAATTTGTCGAGATTTTTCGAATACAAGTAGAAATAGTATCCGTCAATCAAAGCATCTTGATGATGATTTTGATTAAAGAGTTATTAAAATATTTATCAATATAATGTTAACAGTTCAACCGTGTAACACACGAAGTTAAAGCTAGTATATTAATAAATCATTTAAAAATATTAACCCAGCCCCCACCCCACCACTTCTTCTTCCATGTCCGGCAGCCTCCGCCTCCACCGCCACCGCCGTCCGGTATACCTTGATAGAACTCATTCTGCCCCTTTCTCTTCCGCTTTTCCGATGAGTGCATCACCACCCCCACCCTCATCACCGACGACAACTTCCAGCAACACCACCACTGCTATCCCTTCTTCATCATTGTCCCAACTAGTCAAACCATGGTGGTGTGGTGCGATTGAATCCATCGATAAAATAAAGTTTCGATTTGTTACCATCGATTGTTCTCAGTCAAACCCAATCTGCAATTTCCAATTGGAGAAGAAATTCGCATGAGTGATACAGTGCTAACCTGCAACTTGATTTGAATGAAAATCCAATTAGTGGGGGTGGGGGTGGGTAGACAAACGCATGTGAACTTAAAAGATGAAGATGAATCAAACTATGTTGGATTAAATCCGTAATTTTTCAAACATAGGGACGAAATCCGTAATTTGGCCAAACCACATGGACCATCCGTGTAATTAATTCTAAAAACAATTAGTTGAAAAGTAGTGTGAAAAATTGATACATAAATTGGAACTGAATTTAACTTGGTGTAAATAGTTTAAAAATATGTTTTTAACACCAAAATTAGGTCAACTTGTAAGCAATGTTAACTGTATGCATAAATGTTGCTATTTATTTATTTACTTTTTAATGTAACACTATTTATTTCACTAACTTATCGTAAACTTATAGTGTCAAGTTACATATTTATTAAATATCTTTTAGTAATTATCATTTGTAATATCACAAGTTTATATGTGAAGCAAAAAGTAGTGGAAACACCACCTTGTCACATTGCATGCCATTGCACATGGTCTCTTCACAGTTTCTGCCCAGACACAGCTTCTGAACATCCATAAGCATCAAGCAGAAGCTTGTCAATGCAGACCATGATTTTGATCCATGACCTGGCAAGATAGGTTAATGGGCCCGAATTAAAACGGGTTGGCCCATAAACATCTTATTGTCCCCTTCTTACATTTTTTTAATAAAGATATAATAAGGTTGTTGGTGTTAAAAATATACTTTCGGGTAAATTTCGACCCGTTTGACACGATTCCTTTTAATTAAGTTTTCGATCCAGCCCGTTTAAGATGCTATTAAAATTAAAATTTAATTAAGTTTTTCTATCCACCCGTTTTAGTAAAGTGTCAATTTGGTTCGGGTCAAAACAGAATCTATCAAAATGGGTTCGAGTTAAAATGGGAAAAAAATGTTAGCCTAAAACCTTATTATATCTTTAGTCCAACCCTTGGATATTGGCTCATTTTTATTAATGACTCACCAATAAACTCGACATTTAACAAACTAAACATAAATCAATATTAAAACGCAACCAAACCTAAACCTACTATGACTCAAATACTAATTATAAACAAACCCAAACTAGATAATCCCAAACGAGTGACTAAACAAACCAAGACTCAAAGTCTAACCTCTAATGACTAGATAAACATAAACACCAAGACTCTAATTTGTAGACAATTCAAACTTAAGCAAACTTTATATTTTCTATATTTATCAAATACCCTTTTTGTAAATGTGAACCAAATCGGGATTAACACCTTCATTCTCCCCTTCAATCCTGATTTGGACCCGCTTATAATCACAACAACACCAACTCATCTTCTTGAACTAAATTCGCCTATTCTTTTCTCCCACTTAGGATATTTGGCTGCATAATAATCGAACTCATTGCAATTGTAACACTTGAGGTTGGAACCTTCGTCCTCTACCAAAACCATGACCTCTTCCTCGGCCACCTCCATGGTTTTCTTGATTTGAGTACCCTCGTTCGTACGACTCATAATTGCTCTCTTGCCCATTGCCTTTGGAAAGCAACAAATTTTCTTGATCTTCACTTGACCCGTCTTGTTCTCTGATTCGTTCTTCATATGCTTTCAATCTCTTGACCCGTCTTGTTCTCTGATTCGTTCTTCATATGCTTTCAATCTCCTGACAGCTTCCTCAAATGGTATAGACTCGATTTCCGAGTATTGTTCGTTAGTAGCCACGACTTGCAAGAATTTCTACAGGACCGGACTAAGCAACTTCCTCATGATTACCTCGTCATCAAGACTTAAACCAAGGCTCTTGAACTTAGTGATAATTCCATTAAGCTTGCCTGAAAAATCACCAATTGTCTCATTTTCTTTCATCTTCAATATCTCCAACTCGGTTATAAGGGTTTGTAGATAGGCTTTTTGCACTCGATCAGCTCTGAGAAACCATACCCGGATTGAGTCCTAAACATCTTTTGCATTTTTGTGCGTTGCTACCTGAAGTAACATATCCTCGCGTAACGTTTGAAAGAAAAACACCCTAGCCATTAGGTTCTTCCTACCTTCAACCGTCCTTCCATTCCTGGATCTATTGCTTTCCATAGACCGTAAGCTTGTAAGATCGGCTCCACCATAATCGACCAAAGTCGTATAGTTTGTGGTGGTTAGCTTTGGCGGCTAAGGCTAAATTTAACCTATCAAATAACACATCGGCTAAGCCTATGGATTAAATTTAGCCTACGCCTTCAAATTTTAGCCTAGGCTTTCAAATTAACCTACTGGTTAAATTTAGTCTGCTTTCAATTTTTAGTCTACTCTAAAATTTAAAGATGGGAATCTTGATGGAGGTGCAAAATAAAAGAAATGTCTAAATAATGAAGATGGAGATAGAGATAGTCATATTTTGTGAATGCTCCTAGAGATGTTGTTTAGGTTTCAAGGGGAAAAATAAATTCATAATAGTTTCTACATAGTTCACTACCTTAGGAAGAACTCTAGTAAAAATGACAGGACTCTAAGTAAATAAATGTCAATCGGTTTAATCCAAGTAAATAAAAGTCAATCATAGTAGATAAAAACCGATTAACATTTATTTGGATTAAACCGACTGACTCTGTAACATCCATGATTTTAAGGCCATAAACTTTCTTTAGTCATCTTATTATTCAAGCATTTCAAAACCCGTACGCATCCAACACCTTATGTCACATTGATTACTATTTTAACGTATATAAATTCCAAATTTCAACCTAGCAATGACATATTGTTTTCCATTATACATGTAACTTATGGATACATACTTATATATGTAAGTATAGGTATATGGTAATGTAAACCTTTTTACATAATTAGTAATATTATAAAAATGGGAATTCGATATAAAATAGTTTTAAAATAAAATATATAATGTTTTAGTTCACAAGCTCTTATATATATATAAAAAAACTAATTTTATAAGAAAAAAATTCAATTAGTTTGGTCTTGGACTTTTTTCTAAAAACAAAGAAAACCCTCTCCAAACACTTGAACCCTAAACCTTTGAAATTGGACCTCTTTAATATCAATTTTGACCACGTTCATCCCAATCTGACCAATTTTGACTTTAAGAGTCAAACAGTTCCAAATCCTTACAATTCAAGGCTGGAATCGATCATTCTCGGTTGTTATAAACCTTCCATATATACTAAGACAAGTATCGACCATATTCAGACTCAATTAACACCCCAATCCAACGATTCTCGCGGCCAAATTCGAAATTTAAACAGTTTGACTTCTCAAAGTCCAAACCGGATCATTTCAGTTTCAAATCATGCAATTTAACGTGTTTAAGACCCGCAAATCATGCCCTAATTGTCTTCGAGTGTATTCAACCCAAATTCGCGACCCAATTCATCAAGAATTAAACGGATTAACACGTAATCTCGCTCTATGGCCGTCGGCCTTAAACCACGAATCGAATCCTCTAATTAAAACACAATTAAACGAATTAATATACCCTCACACCTTCGAACGACCTCATAAAAGTTCTCTAAACGATCCCTCAATCCACATAATGGCTCTGGTCATCAATCGAGCACCAAGAACACCCCTTCGGACTCCCTAGTCGTTTGCATTCATTACTTCACCAAAACAGGTAATTCTTGTGACCTTCGTACTCGCTACATCTTGTAGATCGAAAGCCCTCTGTTTAACTCCATTAACAGAGGGCAATTCGATGCGTATTTGGCGATTCTTGGTTCTAGGGTTCATATCAATTCGGGGGCTGATCTGAGTTTTTGTTTAAAAGATCTTCCGTTTCATGATATACACTAACGAGCCCGTAGTCGGGATGGTTAGATGCGTGTGTGTTTAGTGTCCCGGGACTGACCCGAGTTCGATCCGATCAGTCTTGGTTTTCATGTTTTCTTTTTTTTAGCCTTTTAATCAGATTTGTAACTTCTAATAATTTTTATAAATTCTGTTAAATCTTTATAAACTTAAAAAAATATTTTTATTTATACTTTTATGTCCAAAATCTTTTATCTAATTAAACTTAACTCAAACTTATGTTAATTTAATCTTTAAAAATTGATTTAAATTCTTAAAAACTATATAAAACACCTTTAAACTTTATAAAACTTACATTCTTAATAAGAAATACTTTATAGAATTTAAATTACATATCATTTATTTAAACTTACACTACATTTTAAACGTTATTTATTTCCAAGTTAAAATGTGAAATAAATACTGAACATCTAAACACTTTAATAGATGGTTAGACAAAATAATTATTCGTATAAGATAATTATTCATCCTTAATAATTATGTATACTTTAAATAATTATTATTAAACTTTAACCGTTATTTACTCTTTAAATAATTATTTATCTTTAATAATTGTTCTTTTATTATTAACCCTTGTTTATTCCTTGAATAAATCCTTAATAATTATTTAGTCCTTAAAAAGATTATTATTAACCTTTGAATATTATTTAACCGTTAGATGATTTTTATCCTTTAATAATTTATTATTCTTTAAATAATTATTTTAGATCATTAATAATTATCTATTCTTACACTTAATTTATTTATAAATACCTAGAAAACATTATTTCCTATTTTTGTGTATTTGTGAGGCTTTTAAATAATTAACAAGCAAACTTATTACACTTTGATGTCATTCATTCAAAACTCCTATTTGAAACTTTGACCTAAACTTTATAAACACAATCAATCTCATCTCCCATTGGAACCCGAGTCAAATCTTGAACCCTAGATCCTAGCCATAAACTTGTAGATCATACTTAAACTCTAGACTTGTATTCTTAGGCTTATTTCGAGGATATTCTCCCTCAAAGTCTTGCAAACTTACTCTTACCGGATACTCTTCATCAATCCAAGTGAGTTTACATAGCCCCCTTTTTATTTTGTACTTTTGGGGTGAAACATGATTTACTTCTTGAAACTTTTTGCATAGACTTAAATACAATTCAACAATATGATATTATGTGTTATGTGCTTTATGCTTGAATGCTATGAGTTAAGACTACATATACATGACATTAGTACAATCATTAATTCCGTACAAGCCAACGGTTAACATTGATAGATCTATTGAGTCTGACAAACCCACCCGGTTAGGGTGTTTGTTACCGACTTTACATTAGGGTAACCTGCGTGTTATGCCTCAGTCACAAGGTTTGATTGTACACACTTAGTTTAACTATAGACTCTCCATAAATGCCTTATACACGTGTATCGTATGAATTGTATAAAACACTTTAAACTTGGTTATGTGTCAAAACCTATGTATGCTCACCAACTTTTTAGTTGACCTTGTTTTCATCATGTTTCAGGTACTAATGCTTGAGAATAAGTACAAGTTGCTTCACTTAGGACCGAGGACCTAGAATCTAAATTAATGAAACTATTTATGTATTTATATTTTTCCTTGTATTGTTGAATTCATGATTATTTATGATATGAAACTGGTTGTTTAAATATTTAAACTTTAGCAAACCTTGAGCTTTTGAACAGTCTACATGTCCCGCCCTGACGTATTCCGCCTTCGGTTGGGGTGTGACAGACTCCAAGTAAATAAATGTTCTTATTTGGTAAAAAAAATATTCTAGAGTCTATTCGATCTCAATTTTTTTTGGGGTGGAGGGAATTTTTTTTTTGAAAGATTAGGTATTAGAAGTTTGAGGGTTTAACTAAGTATATGAGGACACTGGGAGTGGGAGGCGGGTAGTGAGGAAGGAAAGGAGCGGGTAAGGAGGGTACCACTCCCACTACCACGGGTTCAAGCGAGGGTAGTTTGGAGGGTAAGGTTAGCGGCTTTAGAAACCCACCGAAAGAAAGAGGAGAAGATCAAGTTTGGGATGGTAGTTTGGAGGGTACCACGGGTTCAAGCGAGGGTAGTTTGGAGGGTAAGGTTAGTGGCTTTGGAAACCCGCCGAAAGAAAGGGGAGAAGACCAAGTTTGGGATGGTAGTTTGGAGGATACCACTCCCACCATGAAGGGTAGTTTAGAAGGGTAGTTTGTCAAAATGAGGTGACATATCCTCATTGGTGAGTTTGAGAGAATAGTTTTAAATTAGGAGGGTACCACTCCTAGTGGCCTTAGAAAATAAAGCATTGTTATTAGGGTGAAGGGACACAACCCTCACAAAAAATCTACCCTCACAAAACCAATCAATGAGGTTGCGTCACCTCACTTTTACCATTTTACTACCCTAATACCCTAAAGTGAAGGGGGCACAACCCTAATACCCTCATTTTTTTATTTTTTATTTTTAAATTAAAACTAATATATATAAAACACATTTTATTTATTCAATAAAATAAAAATAACAAGAAATAAAAAAAATTACATAGGATAAAAATAAAATAACATAAAGTCAAACTAATCTTCGTCTATAACTGGATTGTCCAAATGCATCGTGTTATCAAAATGTTCCAAAAGATCAAATCGTAGTCTAAAATGTGCACTCGCATCGTGCAACTACGGAAGGACATTATCATCTATTACTGGATTGGTCGGAGGATCCCTAATGTAGACCAGTGATATTGCATTTCCTTCTTCTTTTAAGATCATATTGTGGAGTAACAAGCACGCATAAACCACATTCCTAATCTTTTCCGGCTTACGAGAGCGGGTGGGTCGCCTAAGTATACCCCATTTATCTTTTAAAACACCGAAAGCTCGCTCGACGTCTTTTCTTGCCGACTCTTGCACCTTTTTAAACTTCTTTTCTTTTGGATCGGTTGGATAGGCGAACGATTTCACAAACGTAGACCAAGTAGGATATATACCATCGATAAGATAGTATCCACGTTTGTATTCTCGCTTGTTGACATGAAATGGACATTTAGGCACGATTCCAAGTTGCTCGTCGGTAAATAATGGAGATTGTTGGAGAACGTTGATGCCGTTGTTTGAGCCCGGCGGACCACATAATGCATGCCAAAACCACAAATCATTAGAAGCCACCGCTTTGAGCATGATCGTCGGGTGTTGGTGATTATCTCTCATATATTGTCCACGTAGCCTGGTCGGACACATTCTCTACACGAAATGTGTACAATCGATGCTACCGAGCATACCCGGAATGCCATGTTTTTCTTCATGTGCGTTGTACAAAAGTGCAACGTCGTGGGTTGTCGGTTTGCGTAAGAACTCTTTGCCATATAGTATAACTATGGAATTACAAAAATATTTTAGGCATTCACGTGAGGTCCTACAAGCCATACTTAAATACTCAACGTATTCGTCGAGAGGATTACCGGTTACGAGTTGTTTGACCGTAGATATGCATTTTTGTAACGCCACGAAACTCTTTTTCATCCTCCCGACTACGCCCTATTGGAACCATTCAAATTTTGATTCTATATCCGCAACAATTTTTAAAAATAAACGTTTGACATCCGAAATATTTCACGAAACGTACCTTCATCAAATTTTAGATTTTCGTCGACAAAATAATCGTTCATTAGAGTTTCAAGGGCTTGTTCACGATCACGTGGCACATATATTTTTTTCGAGGTTGCCGTGTCTTCGTGTTCGACTTGAGCGACAATATTAGTGAAAAAGTGGAGACTAGACCCGTGATGTAGTGCAAAGCACACATCTTTATTCCAAGGTTTTCAAGTTGTTTTAGTTAGTTTTGTATTCGTTTTGAGTCGTTTTTTGTTTGTATTGAGTCTACGTTATGTTTACAGGTGCTCGTGATGATTACAAATGAAAACAGGAAGAAACCGAGCACGAGAATGAAGCCCGAATGTTAAAAGTAAAAAATGGGAAACTTTAAGTCTTCGCGGTACGCGAAGTTCAGAGGTGTATTTCTCGCGGTACGCGAGAAGTTCCAAAACTGGGCGCGACTATATTGTCCTTCGCGGTACGCGAAGGACCATGTTAAATCTCTCACGGTACACGAGGGCCCTAATTTTCGAGAAAAAACCCTAATTTCTAATTTAATAGAATTGTAATGCCATAAGAGTTCAATTTTTAGCCGTCTTGGGAGAGTCCAGAGGTGATTTTGGGAGAATGAAGTTGAATTGAAGTGTAAGATCAAAGCTTTTGGATTCCGGGTTCGTTGTAGTAACGTTCTAGGGTTTAAAGTTCGAATCTTTACATTTATATTATGTGTTTGAACCAATGTTTTGCTTAAATACTTCTGTCATGGTTGTTTTGAGAATGATTTTTGGCTAAAACGTTAATACTGCCTAGGTAAATTGACGAATTCTTATTAAAGTTTCAGTTTTTATCGGTTTTGGTTTCGTTTGATGGATTTATGATTTTGTAACGATCCTAGTATGATAATTGTGATGTACATGCATGCTTGAATATGATTTTGTGATTGATTAGAAATTCCTTGCGTTGATTGTGGTTGTCTGCCAGTTTGATTAGCGTATCTAGGTCATAGATCTTAGGGTTTGTGATTTCGGTGGTTTGCTAGACGTAGTAGCCATAGGAATTCTTGTTGATTGCTGATTAGAATTGAGTGTGTGACCTAGTTCAATACCCGATAGGTGAGAAGTAGTCGGTTATTCTTCGTCATTAGGAATCCGAGTGTCAACTGTCTGAGAGGAAGTTGGTTTAGGTGTCTAGTGACTGTTGCTAGTCTGAATCATAGTTGTTATCCTAGGATTACCCCGTGCATTCTTTGAGTGTAATGTGGGCGGTGAGACTGAGAGTTAATCCGTTCATTTGTGTACATTATCATAGTTGGAAATACCCGAGAGGTGATCCAGTCATCTGGTGAGTTTAGTACACTTTAGGTAGCTTAGTTGTTGACACCCTGAGAGTGATTAGGGATCCACTAGGTTGTCTTTAGCAGTTATCCTTAGAAACCCAGATCCATCATAGTTTCCAGAACAGGTAGAAGTTGTTCTTTGCAAGTAGGATTCCGACCTAGGTAGTGTTCTTCCTAATCTTGATTTCACCTTAGTCTTTGCCTTGATAGCTTGATTCGTTCTTAGTTTATTGCATTCGTAAGTGATAATCTGTAGTGTAGTAAAACCCCCATCAATCAAATATTTAGTCCGAGTCAGAGTCTAGTATTAGTATTCAGTGTCTCTAGGGTTCGATAACTCGGTTTACCATTAAGTTGTGCTACACTCGATAGGTTCACTTGCCTGTCAGTGCGGTTTAGTTAGAGGGTATTCCTTTTATTACTTAGGAGTCTAGGTTAGGTTTAGTTAGTTATTTTATAGACCATCTGGACGACATCTAGGTGTTGGCGCCGTTGCTGGGGACACTTGGCAATAGCAATATTAGCTTTGAGTAGTTCTTTGTTTGATTTTTTGGTTTATTTTGTGTTCTTTGAGTCCGTCTTGTGTGTCTGTCTTCTTTGTGCTACGTGTGTGTCTAATCTAGGATAGAGTCTTTATATTATTTGAGTCTTTCTGTTTCCTTCTATCTTGTGTCTTTCTGTTTATGCACAACACTCGCTCGCAGGGATCGCCATCTTATTCTGCTTTCTTAGAGCCCGAGCGAGAGCTTCACGAGTGCACCCGTGACTTTCGGGAGCGTTTGAAACAGTTGTACGAAACCCATGTACGTCCTATTAGCCCTATTCCATTTCTTACTATGGGCGACGCTGAAGCATCAGCGAGGCGTACAGTACACCAGAGGGCCAGTGATGGGGTCACGGGCGCGAGATCTCCGATCACCCGCCCCGCCATTTCAAATGCCTATTCATGGCAGATCCCATCACATGTTATGAGTACGATCACTCATGCCACTCAGTTCCATGGCCTTGAGGATGAGGATGCACCCGGACACCTGTCCCGCTTTGTTCACATATGTGATACCTTTAATATCACGGTATCTGAAGACGCTATCTAGTTGCGTCTATTTCCATTCTCTCTCTCTGGGCGTGCATCAGCTTGGCTTGATAACCTTCCTGACAATTCTATCAGCACCTGGGAGGATCTTCAAGCCAAGTTTTACAAGAAGTATTATTCACCTTACAGGGCCGCTCGCCTCAGGGATCAAATCCACTCCTTCCAGATGGATTTCGACGAGCCTTATCATTTGGGTTGGGAGCGGTTCAACACGCTGTTGAGCCGATGTACCGAGCATGGTCTGTCTGACTGGGCGATATTGGAGAAATTCTACAATGGTTTCACTTTCGAGAAGCAGCAAATGTTCAATATAGCTGCGGGAGGCCATATAATGTCGAAACTCGAGCTAGCTACGTGTGAGGTGATTTTTGAGAGCTTCGCTCAAGCCGAACACCAGTATCCATCTACTAGGACTTCCATGCCTAGTGCTAGAGCACCCACCTCGTCTCCTAGAGGTGTGCATCAGGTCACTCCAGATTCTAGCGTGGATGTTGTCCTCGCCTCTATGGCTAATGAGATTAAGGAGCTGAAGCTCAGTGCTCACCGGTGTCAAGTGTGCAGGGGAGGCCACGACACCCATGATTGCCTAGTGAATAATCAAGAGCAGGTGAGTTTTGTTGGCAACCAGTACCAGGACTGTGGGTATAAAGATCAGAATTCATTTGGCTCGGGATGGAGATCTGGACATAACCCACCAGGGTTTAATGGTCGTCAGCAGTTTCAGCAGGGAGGAGGAGATACAGGACCTAGCACGGGAAGCAGTTTTGACACGACTTCGATCAAAGAGATGCTTGAGACTCAGACACGGCTGCTTGCCCACCTAGTCCAGCAGGACATGGATGTTAGGCAGAGATTGGATGGCCATGACACTTTACTGAAGAATCAGCAATCGGCATTCCATGATCTGCAACGCAAGGTTGAGGACATCGCTAAGAGTTTGAAGGATCAACAGGGAGGTCAATCTTCAGGCTCCAACGCTTCAGTGATGGCCATGTCAGTTAGGAGTGTGGAGGAGAAAGAGGTTGTAGAGGATGACTCCCACTCCAGCAAGTACAACATTCTGTCACGTGAGGAGGTCAAGAAGATTGACTGGAAGGCTAGATTCGCGGAGATCGATGCCACGATGACCGAGGAGCGGGTAGACGAGGAGATGGTAGTTGAGGTGCCTCCCGAGAAGGCATAGGAGAAGAAGAAGGGGGTGGAGATGAAGACCCCCGAGATTGACCTGACGTGTGTTCCCTACCCAGCACGTTTGCTGCCATTTAAGCAAGCTAGGGAACACGGTCACTTCCTTGACTTGTTTAAACAACTAAAGGTCAATCTTCCGCTAATAGAGACCCTCCAGCAAATGCCAAAGTATGGCAAGTTCCTTAAAAATCTTCTTTCCAACAAGAAGAAGCTCTAGGAGGTCTCTAAAGTCTCACATAGTGAGCAATGTTTTGCGGTGGTGCAGAACAAGCTGCCATAGAAACTGGGAGATTTGGGTCGATTCACGATCCCATGTCACCTAGGCAGTTTGCCTTTGCACCACGCGTTGGCCGACTTAGGTGCTAGCATCAATCTGATGCCATATTCTCTTTATAAGCAGCTAGACCTAGGCGAACCACAGCCGACGCGCATGAGCATTTCCTTGGCTTTACCGTTCAGTCAAGTATCCACGGGGAATTGTGGAGAATCTGTTAGTGAAAGTAGGCAAATTTGTCTTCCCAGTGGATTTTGTCATTCTAGACATGGAGGTGGATGACGGAGTCCCACTCATCTTAGGGCGTCCATTCTTACGCACCGCCAAGGCAGTGATTGAAGTCTTTGACGGAAAACTCACACTTCGTGTGGGAGATGAGTCAGTTATTTTTGACGCTACATAGTTAGTGGAGGATGTTAGCGAGCATAGCCACTCCGTATGCATGCTTGATTCCTTCATGGACTATCATCAGGAATCTGATCCACTGTTAGGAGTAGATGAACCCGCCCCTAATTTAGAAGAATCATCTGATTGGGCGATAGAGTTGGAGAAGTTGCTGGATGAGCCGGACGAATACGGTGATGAGGTTCCTGATGATCTGCTAGAGATGATGCAAAATTTGATGAGATCATAGGCAAACCCCCAAGTGTGGGGATGTTAAAAGAGAGTGCTGAGGATCTCGGAGATCCAGGTGGAGGTTTAGAGGTCATTCCCATAGAATACCCAATTCCTAAACCTCTGTCTAATCTTTGTTATGAGGAGAGAGCTGTTGATCCGTCCCCTAGCTCTAGTGCCCCTAGGTCTAGGCCCCCTCGTAAGAGAAACCATGCTATTAGAGACTCATCTAAATGGAAGCTATTGCAAACCCCAAGTGTGGGGAAGTTTAGGGGTGATAGGTCACTTGATTACATAATGCATATCATCTTTGGACCCGGTAGGTTTAAGTGGTGGTGGAATGATTTGAGTTCAGTGCTTGACAGGAGTATGAAGATGTTGTTGAGGTTAGGGTTGATGTGTAGGACCGGGATACCATGAAGGATGAAGGCTGTCCCGATTAGGATCAAGGAGAAGCCTCCTGATAGGCGTGTTTGAGTCTTGGGCAAGTGCCCGAGATGTAGAGTGTGTATGCTTACGTGATCCGTGTCAGTGTCATTTTCTTTGTTTTTTTGGTACTGTGTTTTGTTTGTGTCGTAATCTGCAGGGATTTGCGCTTGATTCGGTGAGGAAAATCATCAGGAACGAAGTTCCAGGTATGTTTACATTGGTTTTTATCATTGGAACGGGTTTTGAAAAAAAAAAATGGTTGAAGAAAAATTTTCAAGGGTCAAAAATATTGTAAGTATAAAACTGAAAAAATTTCTTAACTTTATGTGAACAAGCCTTCCTCGCGGTACGCGAAGGAAGTACCTAAGTCTCTCGCGGTACGCGAGAGACAAAACAGTCGGGCCGGCTTGAGATTCAGTCCCTCGCGGTACGCGAAGAACGTGGCCTGCTTCTTCGCGGTACGCGAGGGGTACCTAGTTTTGCCCTTCCTCCTTGTTTCCCCATGGTCACCCATTCCCGTCATCATCACCATTAACCACCATTCCCCCACCATCTAAATCATCATCATATCACCACCATTCTTATTTATCACATCTTCTAATCCATCACCCATCATCTATCATCCATCTCATATCAAACACCACTCAACACCGACCATGGAAAACTTAGGAACCGTTTCGTAACCGATGATCCACCTTGCCGTGGCATTCATGTCTTTGTGTTTGCCACCCATCGGGTACGTATCCTTTCATATCTATCCAGAGTCAGTTTGAGCCAGTGAGTCTTTTATTTGAGTCAGTTTAATGCTGCGGGTATGTTTGAGGTTTATTTTGCAGGAATTGATTGTCCTGCCCGTACTCAATCTCCATTCGGGCGGGATCGATGTTTCAATCACTTTGTAAAGGCAACCCAGCAGGATGTGCAACCGCGACCGAAATGCTATACAGTGCACACTAGGAAGAACGAAGCTTGGTACATTTGTTTGCATCTACATTACCAGCTAAGTCGCCTCCTGTTTATTTTTCCATTTTTATTTTCGTTGTGTCTTACTTCACATTGAGGACAATGTGTCTTTCAAGTGTGGGGATGTGAGTGTTTAGTTTGTCAAGTTTGTGAGTGTTTAGTTTGTCAAGTTTGTGTCCTTTATAAAAATCCAAAAATACAAAAAAAAATAAAAAAATTTTGAAAAATGTCCTTTGAAAGTAAAAGTTTTTGCATAATAAATGGAAAATGATAGTACAACTGGATCTACTTGTTTGTTAAAATGAATAAATAATAGAAAACGCGACTAATTAGTGATGTTTTGGTAGACCCAGCCGACTTGAATAGCTTAAATATCATGTGAATGTTACTTAGGATTAATCACGTATTAATAACATGATATGTTGTGGGGTACTCATCTTAGGGTGTCGGTAATACTGAAACAATCAACATAGGGTGGTAGGTACCACGTTAAGTTAATATTTTGAGGTTTTTGAAAACTTTCATGGCACACCACTATCTTTTTATGAGAATAAATCCGAGTTTCGGTGGCGCCCATTCCATAAATCCATATTTTCCATAACTACGAGCTTAATGTGACAATCCGACTTTTTAGGTTAACCCCGTTAACTATTCCGTTAAGTTTCCTATTAAAAACTTAACCCCGTTAACTAAATCTAACCCCAGGGACTGATTCGGTCACAAATTCAACTCAACACTGCAAGGACTAATTGTGTAATTATGCCAAATTGAATAATTTGACTACCCAAAGTCAAAATTGACAAATTGGTCTTCTGTTGAATTTTAGAAGTCAAAATCGAGACCCTTTGATTTCCAATCCGCGATTGATAACAGAAATGAATTTAATTATGTAATTGATTATCACCTAAATGCCTTAATTGTTCATCATGGAACTTTAATCGTAATCATCAATCAAATTAAACTCAAATTATGACAATTATGTTCATAACCGTCGACCTCATCTTAATCGATCACCAAATTCGACTAATTCTTGTATTCTTCTCACAAATTATTCACCTGCAAACCTTGTACGAGTCACTCAGAAGAATTCCCATACACCAGCCGCGCCGGAGAAGCAACCAGAAGCGCCGAGGATCAACTCACAGCCGTCGAACCCCGTTTTACTTGATCACCATTAATCCGACAACATTTCTGGTAATTGCTTGCACTCACACTGTCGTTTTTACCCATAGAATGAAAGCCCCATCATTACCAGGGCTTACATTATCAATTCGATCGAAATCTGTAACCTAGGGTTCATCTCTGACCGATTTAATGGAACCCTAGTCTAGACCCAATCAAAATACAATTAACCTATACAGTCAGATTCGCAATACCATTTTCATTGAAAGCCCTCTGTCAATTCGATGTTTTATTATACAAATTGTTGTAACCCATAATCTAGGGTTCTTATGAAACCAGATTGTCAAATTCAACTCTAAACTGTATTTAAATCAAATTAAATCACATCATTAGACTCGTAATCGTCTGTAGAGTGAAAGCCCTATGAAATATCGGGCTTCCATTATCGAATTGATGTTGATCCAGTAATTAGGGTTCATCCTGAAAACGATTTGGGGTTTTCAATCTTAAACTCAAAAGAAATAAAATTAAACCACACAATCAGATTCGAAATGTCGTTTTTGTCAAAAGCCCTATGATCTTATCAAATCTTATTATCAGAATATCTCAAATTGATTAAGTGTTCATAATCTAGATTCTAAAATTAAACAAACTTAAACTTGAATATTTTGAAATTAAACTTAACCACATGACCGCCTTAAATCGATTATCAAATCCCCTCTACTGTTTCGATCGATTACCACCGGAAAAGATGGATGAGGGCCGGGTTTCGATCGCGAGTTGGTTTGGGAGGAAAACCACTTGAGCCTGGATGCTAAAAGAATTCAACCCGGGTATCAGTCGCGATACCCTAGCGGGCGGGACTGGTTAATGGCTTGTGCGTGTGTGGGAGAGACCCGGGTTCGAGACCGGGCTCCCACAATTATTTTTAAAACATTTTTCTGGATTATTAAATTAATAAAAATCAAACCTTTTAATATTGTATTATTATATAAATGGGTTTTAACCCGGAAAACAACCGTTAGGCTCGTGGTTGAAATATTAGTTTGTTTTTATAAATTATACCCACTTTTATAATTTATACATTATTATTATTAATAAGTAAAATTAATATAATTATATTATTTTTAAGCCGTAAACTCGTGTAAAATAATATGTTTATATTATTCTCAAATTGTGACCCGTATTATTAAATAATATATATATATATATATATATATATTATTTCAAATCATTTTATAACGCCGTAAATCAATCGAGACTAAATAATAATATAAGTAATTATATTATCCACTCGTATATATATATATTATTATTATTTATGTCGTTCGTCGCGTAAAGTAATTCCTAAAACCGTGGACACGTTCGTCCACTCTCGTTTATTGGAGCGGTTCTTTAAGACGTTCTTTCCGTGTCACAGTCACAATTCCCATTATCGTTCCTAATTTATATGTTTATAATTTTAGGACATTCGTAGGTATTTTGAGACTTACACTCGTGGTTCCAACTTACTTCTAGTGTGAGACTACCTTCAACGCCAAGCAGGTGAGTTTTCACGGCCCCTTTTTACTGTTTTAACTTGGGGGAGAAAACATGCTTAACTACTTTTGAGATTTTGTATTTCGTATGATATCAATGTTAAAGCTAAGTGTAACACGCTATCACAGAAAGTCCTCATCTTATATCGAACCGTTAATATGGATCTTAGCGAGGTAATATTTAGTAGTACTACTGGGTTTGACAAATCCCACCCGCGTTAGTCGCGCTAACTCGATTGGATATCGAACGGGTGAAATGTTAGCCTACTCACATCGCCAGTATTGATAGACCTGGCAGGAGGCAATAAACAAACAGTCAGCTTCGGTTGCGAGCACTTGAGCTAAACATGAACATAGGTTAGCTACCTATAGATATGCATATTGAATGATCATAAATCTGGTAAACGCTTACGTATTTATTTGAAACATGTGAACTCACCAACCTTGTGTTGACACTTTTTCTTACATGTTTTCTCAGGTCGCTAAGATAAGACACAAGGTGCACGTTAGGACATGCATGGGATTCAACTATTTTACTTATGATATATTTTATGACTTCCTTGTATTGTATTTTGGTTGGTTGGACGTTTTGGACTTTTTGGACTTTGGTTTGGGCGCGTGTGTTTTGCGCATTTACTTTTCGTTACGCTTCCGCATTGAACTTTGATTATAATGGTATTTTCATTTGAGTCCCATGTAGAGTCGTTCAAAGTAACTAATGTCTGAGATCCTGGTTAGTCACTTCTCAAAATGGTAAAACTCCGTTAGTTGAAATTTGGGGGTGTGACAGATTGGTATCAGAGCCATTGGTTATAGAGAACTAGGATTGCATACTAGACTATAGCCTTACACATTAGTTACATGTCATTTGGATGTTTGGTACTTATACATACTGCTACAGGATCATGTCGTCAACCCCACCTCCGTCACCTAAGGTACTAGGACATAAGGCACCTATCCTACCATCCCCGGAGCCCAAAAGGCGCCGGACTACTTCCAGTGACCAATCAGTTGACCAAGGCGAACCGAGTAACACACGAGCATTGGATTATGCTCTCAATTGGGACGTATACCCGCATATGATCCAAAGATGGATCGAAATAGGAGATGTTCCATCACCTTACTTTGGATCCGCATCTTCTTCATCTACACTACCTAGCTTACCATGCACCATGGAACAAGCTTTCGCAGCATTCGTATCTTATATGTCGAAGGAATTGAGTATCGTACAAGCTGCCACCGAGGAGATACCTAAACTTCTGAAGAATGGACCCCAAATAGAAGAGAACAAGATAGGAATAGAACTTTTGACTACCGAACTAGCTGCAACGGACCATGTTCATAACCTTTTAGTGGATCGTGTGGCACATCTAGAGACGAGGGCTGACACTATGGATGATGATATGGAAGGAGTTCTGGAGAGACTAGCTGCTATGGAAGCTCAGCTACATGTGGCAAACCACACTGCTGAAGGTCTTCAAGAGAGGGTAACCCACTTGGAAGCCCAACTACAATCCGCTTTATTTCCTGAAGAAATTCCACATTCTGATGGCGAGGAGGAACCTTTTGAGGAGGAACCTTTTTAAGAAGAGCCTTTCGAGGAGGAGCCCGTGGAAGAAGAACCGGTTGAGATAGACGATGCACAATCGTATGTTTCTTCCGATGACGAAGATGCTTGATGATCTTCCTTTTCATGTTTGTTTTTGCTTATGTTATTTCTCTTTTCAAACCTAGATGGGTAAGGTTGTTCCCATCCAATAAAAGCATGAGAAGTTTAATATTTGAGTTATTTATTTTGTAGCCTTACAATGTATTTAATTTTCAAAATATTAGATGTTGTATCTCCTTACTCATATCTGAATAATGTTTAATATGCGATATATTTCTCATTGTTTTTCATTTGTGATTGTGAAGAATCATGTCTAGGAGAGGACGCGGAGGCCGTGCCAGTGGTCGTGGTACCATTAACATGACGGCAGCAGAGCTAGCAACACTTATAAATGATAGTGTGGCAGAGGCTCTAGCAGCACAGAATGCTGCAGGTAAATGCTTTAGCTATTGACTAATAGTGTCAATCCTTCTCCTAAAGACATCTTTCTGAACTCTATAATTCCAAATCTATTTGTATTTCTAAATCCAGGCCAGCAAAACCAACAACCAGCCTGCACTTTCAAAGCATTCATGGATTGCAAGCCCCACACCTTTAGCGGAGCTGAAGGAGCCGTTGGATTACTTCGCAGGTTTGAGAAGGTTGAATCAGTAATTGCCATGTGTAACTGCCCCGTGGCTAATCAAGTGAAGTTTGCTGCCGGAACTTTAGAAGGCCCGGCACTCACATGGTGGAATGCCCAGGTCCAAATGTTGGGTCTGGCTATGGCGAATGGACTTCCGTGGGAGGAATTCAAAGCAATGATGAAAGAGGAATAATGTCCCCGCGATGAGATCCAGAAGTTAGTGGGAGAATTTTGGAACCTAAAGATGCAGGGTTCTGAGATTGAACTCTACACTACACGTTCCCATGAGCTGGCTACTATGTGCCCGCATATGGTAACTCCTGACTACAAAAGAATTGAGCATTACATTGGAGGTCTAGTGCCTCAAATACAAAGTATGGTTACTTCATCCAATCCTGCCACTATTCAACAAACCATTCGACTTGCGCATAAGTTAACCGACCAAGCGGTGACACAAGGAACCCTACCACCGAGAGGTTCAGTTGTAAATCCACCGACAATCACAAACGCAAGTTCGATCACCATTCCAACACCGACAACCACTCCAACTCCCACTCCAAAGGACCTCAACCCAACCAACCCCAGTTTAACCAACCGC
This sequence comes from Smallanthus sonchifolius, assembly GCA_023525975.1. Classification (NCBI taxonomy): domain Eukaryota; kingdom Viridiplantae; phylum Streptophyta; class Magnoliopsida; order Asterales; family Asteraceae; genus Smallanthus; species Smallanthus sonchifolius. Next base: position 12,257,693 of record CM042042.1, read on the forward strand.
AACAGCAGCAACAGCGTAGGTTTGAGCCTACTAAAAAAACTTTAGCCAGTCGACCTCTTCAGGTCAAAACCAGGGTGGTTATACGGGGAAATACCCGAAGTGTAACAAGTGTAACTTTCACCACTTTGGTTTCTGCAATCGTTGCCAGAGGTGCGGGAAAGTAGGTCATGCTGTTAAGGACTGCAGGGGTGAGTTACAAACTAAACAACCTTTTCAACAACCGTGATCCACAAGGGGTTGCTTTGAGTGCGGAAAGGAAGGGCATATTCGAAAGAATTGTCCTCAATTGAAGAAGGGAGGTAATAGAAATCACAACCCTAACCAGAATAACAATGGTAATGGTGGTAACAATGGAAATGGTGGAGGAAATGGCGCGAAGGGACGAGCCTTCGTACTAGGATCTGGAGATGCCCACCATAATGTAGTCACCGGTAAGTTCCTCGTAAATAATTACTTTGCTTCTGTCCTTTTTGACACCGGTGCTGATAGAAGTTTTATATCTAAGAAATTTAGTAATATGATAAAAGGAACTTCATCTCTATTAGAAGATAAGTATACAATAGAGATAGCTGACGGCCAAATAATTGAGGCAACTCACATACTTAAAGGATGTAAACTTGAGCTAGCTACACATACATTTGATATCGACCTTATGCCGGTCATACGTGGTAGTTTTGATATAATCGTCGGCATGGATTGGTTATCTAAAAACCAAGCCAAAATTATCTGTTGTGAGAAGATTGTACGTATACCTCTCTCAAATGGAGAAACCCTTTCCGCCCAAGGCGAAAGAGTTGGTGCAGTCATGGGCATCATATCTTTCATGAAAGCACAAAAATGTCTTCGAAAGGGGCATACGGCTATTTTGGCTCTTATTGCTGAGCAGCCCTCAGAAGAGAAGAAGATTGAAGATATTCCCATTGTGCGTGAATTTTTGGAAGTGTTTCCCGAGGATCTGCCCGGTCTGCCATCACACCGTCAAGTGGAATTCCAAATTGATTTAGCACCCGGAGCAGCACCGATTGCTCGGGCACCTTACAGACTGGCACCCAGTGAATTACAAGAGTTGTCCACTCAACTACAAGACTTGTTGGATAAAGGTTTCATCCGACCTAGTTCATCACCGTGGGGAGCTCCGGTACTATTTGTCAAGAAGAAGGACGGAACTTTCCGTATGTGTATTGACTACCGGGAGCTGAATAAAGTCACAATCAAGAACCGGTACCCTTTGCCTCGCATAGATGACCTTTTTGATCAACTCCAAGGATCAAGTTTCTATTCTAAATGAGATCTTAGGTTCTGTTACCATAAGTTAAGAGTCCGAGAAGAGGATATCTCAAAGACTGCATTCAGAACGAGGTACGGCCATTACGAATTTATGGTCATGCCTTTCGGGTTAACCAACGCACCTGCGGTATTCATGGATCTCATGAACCGTGTGTGTAAGCCTTACCTTGACCAGTTCGTTATTGTTTTCATCGACGACATCCTCATTTATTACAAGAACAAGGAGGAACATGAGGAACATCTACGCCTAATTTTGGAATTACTTAAGCGAGAACAACTGTATGCTAAGTTTTCCAAGTGTGAATTTTGGATTCGGGAAGTTTAGTTTCTAGGGCATGTGGTTAACGAGAAAGGGATACATGTCGACCCATCCAAAATAGAAGCCATCAAGAACTGGGCAGCACCGACGACTCCGACTGAGGTGCCATAATTTCTGGGATTGGCCGGTTATTACCGTCGTTTTATCGAAGGATTTTCAAAGATTTCACAACCTCTCACCGCCCTAACTCAAAAATGGAAAGCCTATAATTGGGGCGATAACCAAGAATCAGCTTTCCAACACCTCAAACAGAAACTTTGCAGTGCAAATATTTTAGCTCTTCCGGAAGGAATCGATGATTTTGTGGTGTATTGTGATGCATCCATTCAAGGCCTGGGTTGTGTCTTAATGCAGCGCGAAAAGGTAATCGCATACGCTTCATGTCAGTTAAAGGTTCACGAGAAAAACTACACCACTCATGACCTAGAGTTGGGAGCAGTAATTTTTGCACTTAAGATATGGAGACATTACTTGTACGGTACCAAATGCACCATCTACACCGATCACAAGAGCCTCCAACATATCTTCGAGCAGAAAGAGTTGAACATGCGACAACGTCGTTGGGTAGAACTTTTAAATGATTACGACTGTGCGATCCGTTATCATCCGGGTAAAGCTAACGTTGTGGCTGATGCACTAAGCCGAAAGGAAACGAAACCCAAACGAGTTCGAGCGTTACAACTTACTATTCACCCTGGATTGCCTGACAGAATTCGTAGTGCTCAACTCGAAGCCCTAAAAGAAGGAAACCTACCGCTGGAAGGTACACGCGGTCTGGAACCACAACTTGAAGTCAAATCTGACGGTATTCGCTACTTTGTCGAACGAATATGGATTCCAGTATTCGGAAATTTAAGGGAACTAATCATGGATGAAGCTCATAAATCTCGTTACTCCATTCATCCGGGTTCCGACAAAATGTATCATGATCTAAAGATACTATATTGGTGGCCGAAGATGAAAGCCGATATAGCCACCTATGTTAGTAAGTGTCTAACTTGCGCGAAGGTCAAAGTTGAATATCAAAAACCATCCGGTCTTCTGCAACAACCAGAAATTCCTATGTGGAAATGGGAACAAATATCCATGGACTTCATCACCAAATTACCACGAACCCCTACCGGATGTGATACCATATGGGTAATCGTTGATCGATTAACAAAGTCCGCTCACTTCTTAGCAATCAAAGAGACCGACAAAATGGATAAACTTACTCGTACTTACCTAAAAGAAATAGTCTCTTGGCATGGGGTGCCAATTTCTATTATTTCGGATCGTGATGCACGATTCACTTCTCGTTTCTGGCAGTCGTTACATAAGGCCTTAGGCACGCGTCTAGATATGAGCACAACATACCATCCTCAAACTGATGGCCAAACTGAACGTACTATCCAAACTCTGGAGGACATGCTACGAGCTTGTGTGATCGATTTCGGTAACACTTGGGAGTCTCACCTACCATTGGTGGAGTTCTCCTACAACAACAGCTATCACACTAGCATCAAGGCAGCTCCATTTGAAGCACTTTATGGACGGAAATGCCGTTCTCCCATTTGTTGGACTGAGGTTGGAGATAGCCAACTCACAGGTCCTGAACTTGTATTTGAAACTTTCGAAAAGATCGTTCAAATTAGAAACCGTATGGCGACAGCTCGTGATCGTCAAAAGAGCTATGCCGACAAGCGTCGTAAACCTTTGGAGTTTCAAATAGGTGACATGGTCTTACTCAAAGTCTCACCTTATAAAGGTGTCATTCGTTTCGGGAAACAAGGAAAGTTGAATCCTCGTTATGTTGGACCATTCAAAATAATGAAGAGAATCGGACCAGTCGCGTATCAACTGGACCTACCTGAAAGACTTAGTGGTGTGCACAACGTCTTTCACGTCTCAAATTTAAAGAAATGCCTGGCAGACGAATCACTCGCAGTTCCTCTAGAGGAACTACACGTTGATGAACAGTTACGCTTCATCGAAGAACCTGTGGAAATTATGGATAGGGAAGTTAAAACGTTAAAGCACAGTAAGATTCCTATTGTCAGAGTTCATTGGAACTCGAAACGCGGACCGGAATTCATGTGGGAGCGCGAGGATCAGATGATGCGCAAATATCCTAATCTGTTCAAGCACTCCGCGTCAATTTCTTAAGGTACTATTTAATTTTCGGGACGAAAATTCTTTCAACTAGGGGATAATGTGACACCCCAGAAATTTTTTTTTTTTTAGTTATTCTAATTTTCAGGACGAAAATTCTTTCAACTAGGGGATGATGTGATAATCCGACTTTTTAGGTTAACCCCGTTAACTATTCCGTTAAGTTTCCTATTAAAAACTTAACCCCGTTAACTAAATCTAACCCCAGGGACTGATTCGGTCACAAATTCAACTCAACACTGCAAGGACTAATTGTGTAATTATGCCAAATTGAATAATTTGACTACCCAAAGTCAAAATTGACAAATTGGTCTTCTGTTGAATTTTAGAAGTCAAAATCGAGACCCTTTGATTTCCAATCCGCGATTGATAACAGAAATGAATTGAATTATGTAATTGATTATCACCTAAATGCCTTAATTGTTCGTCATGGAACTTTAATCGTAATCATCAATCAAATTAAACTCAAATTATGACAATTATGTTCATAACCGTCGACCTCATCTTAATCGATCACCAAATTCGACTAATTCTTGTATTCTTCTCACAAATTATTCACCTGCAAACCTTGTACGAGTCACTCAGAAGAATTCCCATACACCAGCCGCGCCGGAGAAGCAACCAGAAGCGCCGAGGATCAACCCACAGCCGTCGTACCCCGTTTTACTCGATCACCATCAATCCGACAATATTTCTGGTAATTGCTTGCACTCACACTGTCGTTTTTACCCATAGAATGAAAGCCCTATCATTACCAGGGCTTACATTATCAATTCGATCAAAATCTGTAACCTAGAGTTCATCTCTGACCGATTTAATGGAACCCTAGTCTAGACCCAATCAAAATACAATTAACCTATACAGTCAGATTCGCAATACCATTTTCATTGAAAGCCCTCTGTCAATTCGATGTTTTATTATACAAATTGTTGTAACCCATAATCTAGGGTTCTTATGAAACCAGATTGTCAAATTCAACTCTAAACCGTATTTAAATCAAATTAAATCACATCATTAGACTCGTAATCGTCTGTAGAGTGAAAGCCCTATGAAATATCGGGCTTCCATTATCGAATTGATGTTGATCCAGTAATTAGGGTTCATCCTGAAAACGATTTGGGGTTTTCAATCTTAAACTCAAAAGAAATAAAATTAAACCACACAATCAGATTCGAAATGTCGTTTTTGTCAAAAGCCTTATGATCCTATCAAATCTTATTATCAGAATATCTCAAATTGATTCAGTGTTCATAATCTAGGGTTACGGCCCCTAATTCTAAAATTAAACAAACTTAAACTTGAAGATTTTGAAACTAAACTTAACCACGGGACCGCTTCAAACCGATTATCAAAACCCCTCTACTGTTTCGATCGATTACCATCGGAAAAGATGGATCAGGGCCGGGTTTCGATCGCGAGTTGGTTTGGGAGGAAAACCACTTGAGCCTGGATGTTAAAAGAATTCAACCCGGGTATTAGTCGCGATACCCTAGCGGGCGGGACTGGTTAATGGCTTGTGCGTGTGTGGGAGAGACCCGGGTTCGAGATCGGGCTCCCACAATTATTTTTAAAACATTTTTCTGGATTATTAAATTAATAAAAATCAAACCTTTTAATATTGTATTATTATATAAATGGGTTTTAACCCGGAAAACAACCCGTAGGCTCGGGTTTGAAATATTAGTTTGTTTTTATAAATTATACCCACTTTTATAATTTATACATTATTATTATTAATAAGTAAAAATAATATAATTATATTATTTTTAAGCCGTAAACTCGTGTAAAATAATATGTTTATATTATTCTCAAATTGTGACCCGTATTATTAAATAATATATATTATTTCAAATCATTTTATAACGCCGTAAATCAATCGAGACTAAATAATAATATAACTAATTATATTATCCACTCGTATATATATATTATTATTATTTATGTCGTTCGTCGCGTAAAGTAATTCCTAAACCCGTGGACACGTTCATCCACTCTCGTTTATTGGAGCGGTTCTTTAAGACGTTCCTTCCGTGTCACAGTCACAATTCACATTATCGTTCCTAATTTATATGTTTATAATTTTAGGACATTCGTAGGTCTTTTGAGACTTACACTTGTGATTCCAACTTACTTCTAGTGTGAGACTACCTTCAACGCCAAGCAGGTGAGTTTTCACGGCCCCTTTTTACTGTTTTAACTTGGGGGAGAAAACATGCTTAACTACTTTTGAGATTTTGTATTTCGTATGATATCAATGTTAAAGCTAAGTGTAACACGCTATCACAGAAAGTCCTCATCTTATATCGAACCGTTAATATGGATCTTAGCGAGGTAATATTTAGTAGTACTACTGGGTTTGACAAATCCCACCCGCGTTAGTCGCGCTAACTCGATTGGATATCGAACGGGTGAAATGTTAGCCTACTCACATCGCTAGTATTGATATACCTGGCAAGAGGCAATAAACAAACAGTCAGCTTCGGTTGCGAGCACTTGAGCTAAACATGAACATAGGTTAGCTACCTATAGATATGCATATTGAATGATCATAAATCTGGTAAACGCTTACGTATTTATTTGAAACCTGTGAACTCACCAACCTTGTGTTGACACTTTTTCTTACATGTTTTCTCAGGTCGCTAAGATAAGACACAAGGTGCACGTTAGGACATACATGGGATTCAACTATTTTACTTATGATATATTTTATGACTTCCTTGTATTGTATTTTGGTTGGTTGGACGTTTTGGACTTTGGTTTGGGCGCGTGTGTTTTGCGCATTTACTTTTCGTTACGCTTCCGCATTGAACTTTGATTATAATGGTATTTTCATTTGAGTCCCATGTAGAGTCGTTCAAAGTAACTAATGTCTGAGATCCTGGTTAGTCACTTCCCAAAACGGTAAAACTCCGTTAGTTGAAATTTGGGGGTGTGACACTTAATTACTTTGAAAACTGAGTCTTGTTTATGTGTTTCACTCTGGGATGGCGACTTGGAGAATACACTCCTAAGTGAGATTTATGTGCTTAAATGTTTAGAATCTAGTCTATGTGTTAGCTTCTGGGATAATGACTTGGTTGAGACGCCTCTAGACGAAAGTTCTTATGCTTTAATTAACGCTCAGTGTCATCCATTAATTCCATATTCCATTGATTTCTAAAAACCTGTGAATCTTAGTTTAACGTGGTGGGCAAATCTACATAGTTTAACACGTGCCTAAACATGACCTTGAGACGAGATTAGGTAGAGCTGTAGCTTTTAAGTGTGAGTCACATAGATTGATTGATTGTAGTATAAATTGGAATTAGAACACATTATGGGGGGTAGATAGTTGGTCCTTGGGTTTAATCGGATAGAAATACTAATTGTTGCTTTTTAACGCGTGAGTATATCTGAACTGATTGGTAATTGATTTTTAAGTTAGATTTCAGTTATGATTCCATTGCAGACTTTTTCGAGTACGAAAAAAGGTTAAGTGTGGGGATGTTTGATGTAGTGCAAAGCACACATCTTTGATCCTAGGCTTTCGAGTCATTTTAGTTAGTTTTGTATTCGTTTTGAGTCGTTTTTGGTTTGTTTTGAGTCTACGTTATGTTTACAGGTGCTCGTGATGATTACAAGTGAAAACCGGAAGAAACCGAGCACGAGAATGAAGCCCGAAGGTTAAAAGTCAAAAATGGGAAACTTTAAGTCTTCGCGGTACGCGAAGATCAGAGGTGCATGTCTCGCGGTACGCGAGAAGTTCCAAAACCGGGCGAGACTATATTGTCCTTCGCGGTACGCGAAGGACCATGTTAAATCTCTCGCGGTACGCGAGGGCCCTAATTTCCGAGAAAAAACCATAATTTCTAATTTAATAGAATTGTAATGCCATAATCAAGGGAGTTCGATTTTTAGACGTCTTGGGAGAGTCCAGATGCGATTTTGGGAGAAGGAAGTTGAATTGAAGTGCAAGATCAAAGCTTTTGGATTCCGGGTTCGTTGTAGTAACGTTATAGGGTTTAAAGTTCGAATCTTTACATTTATATTATGTGTTTGAACCAATGTTTTGCTTAAATACTTCTGTCATGGTTGTTTTGAGAATGGTTGTTGGCTAAAACATTAATACTGCCTAGGTCAATTGATGAATTCTTGTTAAAGTTTAAGTTTTAATCGGTTTTGGTTTCGTTTGATGGATTTATGATTTTGTAACGTTCCTAGTATGATAATTGTGTTGTACATGCATGCTTGAATCTGAATTTGTGATTGATTAGAAATTCCTTGCATTGATTGTGGTTGTCTGCTAGTTTGATTAGCGTATCTAGGTCATAGATCTTAGGGTTTGTGATTTCGGTGGTTTGTTAGACGTAGGAATTCTTTTTGATTACTGATTAGAATTGAGTGTGTGACCTAGTTCAATACTCGAGAGGTGAGAAGTATTCGGTTAGTCTTCGCCATTAGGAATCCGAGTGTCAACTGTCTAAGAGGAAGTTGGTTTAGGTGTCTAGTGATTGTTGCTAGTCTGAATCATAGTTGTTATCCTAGGAATGCCCCGTGCATTCTTTGAGTGTATTGTGGGCGGTGAGACTGAGAGGTAATCCGTTCGTTAGGGTACATTATCATAGTTGGAAATACCCGAGAGGTGATCTAATCATCTGGTGAGTTTAGTACACTTTAGGTAGCTTAGTTGGTGACACCCTGAGAGTGATTAGGGATCCACTAGGTTGTCTTTAACAGTTATCCTTAGAAACCCAGATCCATCATAGTTTCCAGAACCGGTAGAAGTTGTTCTTCGCAAGTAGGATTCCGACCTAGGTAGTGTTCTTCCTAATCTTGATTTCACCTTAGTCTTTGCCTTGATAGCTTGATTCGTTCTTAGTTTATTGCATTCGTAAGTGATAATCAATAGTGTAGTAAAACCCCCCATCAATCAAATATTTAGTCCGAGTCAGATTCTAGTATTAGTATTCAGTTTCTTTAGGGTTCGATAAATCGGTTTACCATTAAGTTGTGCTACACTCGATAGGTTCACTTGTCTGTCAGTGAGGGTTTAGTTAGAGGGTATTTCTTTTATTACTTAGGAGTCTAGGTTAGGTTTAGTTAGTTATTTTATAGACCGACTGGACGACATCAACTATCGTGAGGAAATAGCAACTCGAAGTCACCGGATGATTCAGAAGGAATTAACAATTAACGATCCATTGTAGATAAAAAATTTGATCTTTGGGTTGATATTTTTGTGTGTATAATTAATTTGGATGGAGGTGAATTTTTATAAATGGTTTTGATTATTTAAATTATTATTTTTTTGTTTCAAACGGCATTATAGCTGTTGGGTAACGACCTCAAACACAACCCACACTCGGGTATATGTACCCGTGAAACTGAACCCGTGTGCCTACCCGAGTTAATGGCGGCAATATACCCGCAAACCCACATGCCTTACCCAAAGGTGCCCCCTTCATCCTTAAATCTTAAAATTATTTAACTGTTATATTTTTAAGTATTTGAACCTAGCTAACCTAATAAATAAAATTCTCTTGAGACACTTGGCACTCAATGAGATGATCTAGAAATGTGTTTTCATGTCTAAACCCATTTACCCGTTTGGCAGACACGCGGATCTAAAAACCCACCCATTCTAATCAGTATCTTTCTCCAACTCTGCCCTCTCTACCCGGTTGATTCACTCAAACCCTAATCTTCATCTCTTCATATTCGGGACTACTGCTATCAAGATTTTAAGACTTTCCACAAGTTAGATTTTCCAAATTTCAAATCTAAAAACCCACCCATTCTAATCAGTATCTTTCTCCAACTCTGCCCTCTCAATCCGGTTGATCCACTCAAACCCTAATCTTCATCTCTTCATATTCGGGACTACTGCTATCAAGATTTTAAGACTTTCCACAGGTTAGATTTTCCAAATTTCAATATTTCGTTCTTCGTCTCTAAATCACCTTATTATTTTACCATTATTCGGATTGTTAGATTCCGAGTCTTTTAAGGCTAATGTCAATGATGGTAGTACGATCTAGGGTTTAATCCCGATGATGTTCTTACGATCAAGGATTTTGAGGGAACATTCTTTTTACGTTGATGATTGTTACATAACCGGAGACGCTGCGTACTCGTGGGATGATCGCCGAAGGTTCCTGTGCTTCTCGATGCAAAAGAGGGTTTGTATTTTCAGACACGATGGTAATCAATTCTTTCGTCCTGTCAAATTAGGGTTAATTTCTGAATAATTTGTAATTACTAATTTGGAAATATGATTATCTAATTGATTATGGAAATCTGTTTCTATGTTTTTAATAGTGAGAATGGTGTGCAATAAAAGAAGTAAAAGTTGTTGCGGATTCTCAAGCAATTGAACGAGGCATGTTTTCCCTCCACACACAAATATATATAAAATTATACGCGTGTGTATATATTGTTATGTATCAAGGAAATAGGAATGATCCCATTCTACTATTATTTAAAGCTCATTGGGATGAATAGTTACTACAGGAATTTACAACTCTTTTTTGCATTGAGTACAAACCTTTCTTGCTGCTTTATTAAGAAGAAAGAAGGCCAGGAAGAGAGATGGAAAGAGAAGGCGATCAGGGCTTTGCGTAAAGAGAGAGAAGGGGAGACGGTGGTGGTGTTTGGGAGCTTCATGGAGCTGCACATGGGCGGCTTGAACCACCGCTTATTTCGTAGAATGCGGCTGCTGACGAGGATCTTTCGTGATGTCGGGCAGCGTCACTGTGGGGAACTGGGTACGACGGTGCGTGAGCTTCGCTTGTTACATACAAAAGCGATGTTGATGAATAGTAAAACACTGTTTCTTTTGCTTTCGTACAACCTGTGATGCAGAGAACCTCTTCTTCAACTAACCTTTCGTATCCATTTTCCTATTTTTGTGCTAGGGTTTACTCTCAGAGAGTCACAGAAGAATTTTTCTTTGCCGGAGGTCGTTATCGGCGCAGGGGGCGGTTGCATCGGAGAAGAACAGGTAACCAAAACGTCAAGCCAGTGGTTCTTGAACCCACTCTCGGCGACGGTTAGTCAGAGTACGTCCGGTGGTTGCCTTTCTCTTTTCGAATCAAAGGTTGATCTTCATTTACCCAAACGATGATGTTTCTTGAATTGTTAAAGTGTTGGTGTTGTTGAACGTATATGGACGACGATGGTGTCGGTGCAGGTAGCGGTGGTCGACCGTGCTTTTGGTGCCGAACGCCCTCAAAGGCTTCCCGATCAATTCGTTTATGTGCATCAGGAGTCCATTTAAAGGTAGTTCCAAGCTTTTTATTTTCTATTTTCTTAGGTTATTTACATTTTTGTGTTCCCTATCAGAATTTTAGTTTGAATTTAAGTCTGCTATATTCAAAACCCTCTTTAATTGTTTTTCATTAATTTCCCCAATCCATGAATTTTAGCGATTTTGTTGTGTATTTGCTTTGGTTGCTGAGAAACTTGTATGAAATTGATACACCAGTGATGAATTTGCTCCCAATTTTAACTTTCATTGGTTTGTTAAAGTTATTTTGATCGAGTCAAATTAGGGTTTTGGTTTCTCAGCAGTACATTATAAGACAATTATCATTTCAAATGTGAGATTATAAGTCAAATATTTTAAGTCCTATTAACTGTAGTTTAAGTTTTGTGTTGAAAAGTTACATTTGCTTGTAGGTAGTGTTCGTGGGTGTCACGATTGTAAGTTCAAATCCAACTTACTTTTTAGGGTTTTTTTTATACATTGCTCTGCTTCTGAAACCTTGAATATGACTGTTTCTTTAACTGATTTGATGTACAGTACACATAACCTTGAATATGACTGTTTCAATACAAGAATGCCAATATCTTTGATTTCAACCCCTGTTACAGAACTAACTTTTGCTTTGATATTGCTTACCAATGCCTTAATTCCTTTTGGTTTGAACAACACAAAAGGGTAAATTAGAACATAGGCTATAATGGGTCAAAGTCACTCATGTATAAAATGCATATAAAACCCTTATTTTATTAATAAAATCTGATAAGCTTGACCTCAAACAAGTTTCACCTGAACATGTTTGGATTTACTTCTACAACAAATGTATTGTATGGTAATAATGTAATATGATATGTTTTATTTGCATTAGATGCCATGTTTCAATGAAGATATTTTAACATTTAATTACCAAATAATTTGCATTAGATATCATGCATCAATATACATTTTGTTTGTAAGTTTTTAGCAATACATATGTTTTTTATTTTCTGTGCTTTCTATGTGTCAAGTGTCGCCACTAAAAAGGGTAAATTTAGTATTGCAAACATTGAAATCCATTATGTGTTATTGTTATTCACATGTTTCTGGTTTCATTTTTTTTATTTCCCGTTGGATTTTCTTATAAGTAACTGGAAATTTTAAGATTTTTATTACTAATGTTTGAACATCCAAAAAGTTCCCCTGTTTCTAAATGGAATATCATTCTGTTAACATGGATAAAATCAGGTTCCTGCGATTGAGGACATTAGGAAAGAACAAATAATGAAATATCAGGTATCTTTCACTGTTTTTTTTGTTAGTAATGCCATCCCTTCTTTAATAAGATATAAAACTATATAGTTATTATATGTATACATATGCATGACCGTTTAAATTTATCATGCATCTCATTTGACAAACGCATGAATATAGGACCCATCAAACAAAATGATCACATAAGTTTAGACATTTAATGGTGTTTTTAGATTCCAAAACAAGAAACATTGTAGTTGCGGTTATGGTAAGTGGTTGTATGTTTAATTTGTTATCTGATTTTGTGTTCATGATCAATATTGTAATAGATTTGATATCCTTACATGGTTATTTTCTGTCGACGATTATTGCTTATGTTATGTGCATAATTTTTCCCCGAATTCTGCCATGGAACATTGTGGTTTAGGCAAAAATAAGTGTTATTAACCAGAATGCTACTATAATTAGGTGATCTATGAATATTGAGATAAAATTTGTTAGACAATGGGTTTCTAATATTCCATGGCTTTTTGTTATCTAAGGCTACTAAAAAAAGTTCTGTTTCTTTAATTTAGTTTACATTTGTTAATGTTGGTTTTAAGCTTGACAAAACAGGCGGGTTGGATTGGGTTGGGCTGGGTTGTGTGTCGGGTTAGATCGGGTTCCGGTCAGAACGGATTTGATACAAAATGAGTTCGGGTCAAAACGGGTTGAGTTGTGTGCCACTCTAATCTTTTGCTAAATTTGATGACAAAATCACTGGAATTTGAGTTCAAGTCTGATTATCTATGTAAACTGAAAAGAGGATGGATTTTCTAACAAAGTTTAGCAATTTGACCAGTTCACTGTTTCTTTGATTCTTACTCAAGTCAAGTGTTAGGATTGTTGTTTCTTTGATTCATACTGAAGTCAAGTGTTAGGAGTGTTGACTAAAGTGCATAGACCATACCGAACTGACAGATTCTAGCAAATGTGATTGTGAGTTTCTTAAGATTGTACATTACTTTGTGGTGATTTTGCTTATTTTTGTGTTATTTCACTTATACAGCCCTCATGTGTGTTAGATTTGAAATGATTAAAAACATTAATTTCCTTCAGCAGGGAATGAAAACAGTTTGCCAAATTATGTTCATACAAGAATTCCCCGCCGCAACGCGCGGTGGGGAAAAACCTAGTTATTTTCAAGCTTCAATTTTTTTTTTGTGTGTACTGCTTTCTTTTTAAACTTTTTTACCGTCTTTGCAACAAGAGATCACTTTGCTCAGTCAAATTTCACACCCAAACATTGTTCAATACTATGGAAGTGAGCTGGTATTGTTCCTATTTTGTCTTATTTTTGTTGGCAAATTTGACTTTGTGGTTTGGGGGTGGGGAGTGTTTGGATGTGAATGTTCAAAGTAATTATTTTGACTTAAACAATCAGAATTAGGTAATGAAATGAATAAATCAGGATAGTTGGGCAGTTTTACATCTATGCCAATAATTAGTTTTCTTATGGCAAATCCTTATGGTCATCTCAAAATGTGACCCTAAATGATTCAAAAATCAAAATCAGAATTGCGGGTCAGCCAGCCCAGTTGGTAGTCGTCTATTAGCAACTTTGTGGACGTGTAAAAAAGTTAAGCTTTTGTGGGTTTTTCAGGGAGAGGAAACCTTATTTGTTTTCTTGGAATATGGCCTGTTTAGGGAACCCGTAATTCAAAATTACACCAGGAAAGTTCTTAGCGGTCTTGCCTATTTACATGGAAGAAACACAATACACAGGTAAGCCGGTGTTGAAATGTTAATAATTTTGGATTTTACCTTCATACGGGGTTTGTTAATAAGAAATTTGTGTTTTTTGGCAGAGATACAAAGGGGCAACCTGTGGAACTGAAAACTAAAAGTCCTAGACTTTCTGTTGAAATTCCAACTCCTGGTGAGTTTTATAAGTTTTTCTTATCTCAGGGGGGGGGGGGTTATATATTTGTGGTTAAAAAGTGATTATTGCTACTTGAATAATCAGAATAAGTTAACTAAGTGCATAAAGGTAGGGAGATGGATAGTTTTATTTTATTTCAATAATCATTTTTATAGAGGTGGCAAAGTGGGTGGACTCGTAAGCTGTCAAAACTCAAAACATGTGGTTTTGGTGTGGGTAGGATTGACCGGAAACACCTTTTTCCCATTTTTTGAAAAGGTATCTATATATAGTAGTTAGTGTGTCAAATTTGATTATAAAAGTTATATTACTGAAATATTAAACTGCTTTTTGAATGATAGATGTAGAAGGGTGTCTCCATTATAAATAAATGTTGGACGACTTTCAAATACCCGTTTGATGTGTTTTTAACTGAAGTTTATGATTTTACTCATTTGAACATAACACGAACTGACCCATTCGTAAGTAAGTGAGTCGATGTTGCCACCTGTAGAATTATAAAATTAGAATCATTATCATATTTTTTCCCCAACACTCAAAACTGATCATTACTAAAGTGGCAATAATTAATTCAAAAGCATAGCATCCAAATACCCTCATTAGTTTAGTAATCTTGATTTCTAATTATGCATGTTACCTATATATTTTTGTATTTTGGATGGTTGTTTTAGAACCTGCATGTCCTACCGTTTGGAATCCTTCAGCTCATATTTTTTGTATTCCCGATGGACAAACAAGTGATTTTCAAGGTTCCTGGCATTTAAGTCAAACTGGAACTGGTAACAATGGTTGCCATTTCAGGACTCAAATGGAGCCATGCTGGCTATGTTGGTTTCTGAAACTAAAGATCAAAAAGGTCTCTCTACCTGGTCAACTTATTCACCTCATGAAACCATGAAACAGCCTAATGATTCATGTCAAACTTCAGTTGACATGAAGAAATGTGAAAGTGTTTTGTTTGGCATTTTCTTTATTTAACTCTTGTACACGAATTTTTAAATTTGTAGATTTATGAATTATATTGTTTTCATTATTTAGACCGTGTAACTATATTTAGAGATGTGTTAATTGTAATTGTAACAGTTATCATTTTCATTATTACATGTAATTATCTATTATAAGAAGTATTTACTAATTTCTTTATTGCATCTTTTTTAGTACTCAACCCCTTGTAATACACGGGTTTTTAACCTAGTTATCAATATAGTTAATACTAAGTGTTGGTGGATTTTTTTTTTCCTGGATATACTTGTTAAATATATTTAATTCAATTACAAACACAAATATATGTGTTTAGAGGAGTTGTCAGGGCATATGCTATTAAACTTGGTTGTCATGGGCCACAACGTTTGTTGCATGATAATATTTTTATATATGATTCAATCTTCATAACTGATTCGCAGTAAGTTCATATGTTTCTTTTAATTGTACAGCCCGACATAGATTTAAGGGGCAATTTATTTAAATTGGGTATATATGATATTCTTAGTTTTTGTTGGATGTATATGATATTTACCCATGTTTGTAGGGGTATATATGATATTGGGTACCGTTATATAACTGTTTTTTATATATGTTTCGATCTCCAATCGAGTCGTCGTAATTTCATACGTTTCTTGTAGGCTTAACAACATTTTTTTGGTTAGACACGTTAATGCCACCTCCTCAATCGTTTAAGTCCACCTCTCTCCGCGGAACGCGGGACACAATTTTTCGTTCAAATTTAAACTTAAGACCTTTAACATGTAGACGCCATGTTTTACCACCTAAACTAAAAATATTTTATAGTATATTTCAAAGTAGTTAATTTAAATACTCTATCAACTATTTAAATTATTTCCTATACAAAAATCTTTTATTACTTTATTCTTTTAATAATTAAGAAACAACATATTTTTCTATTTATTATTTAAAAATAAACCAACATGAATGTTTAAATCATAGTTGTTCCAAGCTACACTCTTTTGGTTCAGTTGAATTGGTTCAGTTGAATGATCAACCATTATTCTTTCCCTTTGACGAGCATCGCCTGAAAAGCGACCCAAAAGTTTTAGTGAAGGCCGATAGGTGTTTCCGAGACACGATTGCGAGTTCATTCGCTCGGCATTGGCATAGTGTTTGCTGCGGATTTTCGGCACTGGGTAAGCTGTTGTGCTGTGTTGTGATTGGGTGGAAGGATTGTGTTGTTGGTTTGGGTGCAGCAGCACTTGTGATCATATGCAGGGTCGTCCCCGAGAAATTAAGTATCTGGCTCGACATAAAAAAAATGCCCATATTCCCCCCTCAATCAAGAAATCAAAGTTCAAACCTATAACAGGGGCTTCTTCTACAAAATCGAGTGTCAGTGCTGCCTGCCTCGTCCGACCTTCTTCTTCCTCAGCGGTCCGGCCTCGATTGAACAACAACAACAACACAGCAGCGTCGTCGTCCGATCCGAGCATCACCCTGGGAGGGAGTCGTCAATCAGCAGCGTCCCTTCGTGTTCGTCTGTCTGGCCTTCATCGCACGCATCAGGTTACGTTTTGTGTAATTGGGATGGGCCATGGGATAAATGTATAAAGGTTGGGCCATTTGGTATTATTGGGTTGGGTATTAACAAAAAATTGCCCGTAAATTTTATAAAATTTTACATAATTTATAAGTTATTTAATTTTTTATTTTTTTTATAATATATATATAGGGGCATGTTCTTTTGAGAACCAACAATATGTTAAGAACCGTGAGAACCACATTAACTCTTGGACTATTTATAATATAAATTGACTAGAATTCATGTACATTTCAATATGCTTAAGGTTTGGTTTTAAAAGACCTCGAATTTATAGTTGTTTTTTTAAATGCATATATGCACTCACACTATATGCACAAATGAATGCATATATGCATATTTTTATACTTTTCTTAAAAAAATTCAGGAGAGATGAGATAAACTCAAACTAAGAGTGAGAAGAGATAAATAAAACATTGTTGTTGAATTTTACTTTTTTCACTAAAGCGATATGTACACGTTTTGTGCGGTTCTTTCGGTTCTCAACATATGTTTAGTTCTCAAAAGAACATGCCCCTATATATATATATAAATTTTTTTTTTAAATTTATGCCCCGCTTGTAAACATGCCCCGGTGCCGCGGCACCACCCTCTAAGCCGGCCTTGATCATATGTAGTTTCTTTCTTAGTTTGACACCAATGTCTTGCCTTCTCTGTAGTTTCCTGCTTAAGATAATGATCGCTGTTTGGTAAGTGTTATTAGGGTTATTATTATTTGATTTGTCATTTATCTTATTTTATGTCTATTTTGAATATTATGATAGTTATTGAGGTTTTATTGTTATTGTTAGTTCGTTAGTTTTATCGTTATCTTTTTCATTGTAATCTCTCGAGATAGTGGGTTTCCGTTATTAAATGCATTCACCAATATTGTTTTTCAGTTCTTTTGAATTTTTCAGTAAGTTTATATGACTTCCTCTTTGCAAGATTTTATGAATCTTGAGTTGTTGCCTTAAATTCCATTTGATTCCGGTTGTAGATATAGCTTTATCAAGACAATGCATCATGGAATGGAACTTTTATTCTGGTTTTATGATATATTCACTATCTATGGCATAGAGTCAAAGGCTCAAGGCCCACTCAAACTCAAGGTGCAAACTATAAAAGGCGAGCGACGCTTTTTTAAACAGCGCGTAGTATAAACATGTCATTTTAGGGGGTTTTATATATGTTTTACGGGCTTGGTATTAAAAAGCTAGGCACATGTCCCACGCTTTTGTGTAGGTAAGGTGACCTCCGTACAAAAGACGTAGTTGAGGCGCACCAAAAAGCGGATTTTAAGGTTCCTCATGTACACGGCAACCTTTTGTGCATCAGGATGTTGTATAGCAGTCTTTTTTAGGTTGTATATGTAGGTAATTTATATATTAAATCATATATAGAGCTTATTTATAGCTAAATTACATGGCGACCTTTTGTGCATAAGGATGTTATATAGCAACCTTTTATGCTTGTATATGTAGGTATTTTATATATTAAATCATATATAAATCTTATTTATAGCTAAATTTTTTGTAAGGGATGCCAAAAAAACCTACGAGAAATATAAAAAAAGTTTATATAAGCGCTTTGCGCCTCTGAGCGTATGCAACGCCAGCTTGGGCATATGGTACGCCCAAAACCAAGTCATATGGCCCAAAGATTCTACCAGTGGTGACCAAACGCTCAAATGTCAAAACGCTGCCCGATGTTATGATACGCCCAAGGCAAAAAAGACATCCTTTTTCACATCCGAATCTTCGACACACTCAAGTTTCATATATTATGGCTCTCGTAACTCATTTCATAGCACGAGATATGCTTCTCTAAAGTTTTGGACTCTGGAATTTCCTATTAAGCCTCCATCTTTTGCATAACTTCACATCCAGTCCTTCTACTCCCTCCCAAATACATCCAAATCACGTTCTTAGCATCCACCAAACTATAAATCATAAACACACACCAAGTAAATGTGTTCCACACTAAAAACATATAAAACAAATATATTAAACATTCCATATATCAGTCAAACACCCACTGATAAGCCACCGAGTATACATATCACCGCTCGTGTTGCAGCCTCGTAAGTGGGGCGTGGTGTTCCCACAACCCCGGAGGTGCCACGTAGGATCCTTCATCCCACAACACCGTTCTTCCTTCTTCCTCTTCATCACTGTGCATGAAAGAGACGTCGTGCGGGGTTGGGTTGTGACACCATTTGTACACATCTTTGTTGGCTCAGTTCTTGTTTGGCTCAGTTCTTGTTTGGCTCATGAATCGGGCCCAACCCATGTGTTAGTTGTTTTAATTAGTAACTTTATGACTAAGTTAGGGTTTCATCATGAGAGTTAGAGAGTTACTGTAATCGGTTTTTTAGTTATATTTTTCGGTTATAATAAAGAGTTGTTTAAGAGTTGGCCAAATTAACGTCCTCTTTTTTTATATCAAATTCACCAATCAATAGATCAAGGGTTGTGGGGTGGTATACCGGACGAACTTATAAGGATATATTACACTTTTCATCATCAAAATCTATGCATAAACTTTACCTAGCTAACAATAGATTTAATGATAACATACTAATTAGCATACAAGATGCCTAAAAAGAAATAAATAAGCTTTAGATACGATATAATCATTTAAATCTTTTTTTGTTTTTTGACTTTAGGTTAGATGTCTTCTTTCATTGATGAACATAGTTCATTCCTCAATTTTACTCTGTTAAATGGGTGCTTGGTTATTCGAAAACATGCATCAATAAAGAAGACAATGGTGATGAAGATGACAGATGGTGGCAGTAGAAGCATGGTTTAGGTTACTTGCATTTTGAATTATTTTGTGATACATATGGAACTTGTTTTTGTTTATTAGTTGTAAAAAATGAATCACTTGCTATACCGTTTTCGCAAATCTCATATTGCCCCGTCCAAAAGAGAGACACCGGGAGTCAGTGTCACACCCCGCCTAGGCGGAAACATGGGGTGCGGCGGAGTAGGTGATCGATCATACCCTTTGATTACAACAAACGACATCTAAATGTATACATTACCAAAAGTTTCAGTCATTACATGAAATGATAAATTATTTCAAGACAATACATGCCAAAATATCATACTTAGCCAAGTATACGGCTTAAATAACAAGTTTGTTAGCTATGACCTAGATGTCTTAGATTATAACCAGAAAACTTCAAAAGTGATCCTACGTGCATGCATGCCTTTCCTTCCATGATTAGTTACCTGAGAAATACATGCTAAAATGTCAACATAAAGTTGATGAGTTCACAGATTTAAGTAAACAGTAAAATATGTTTTATTTGGACTACGAGGTTTACCCGTGTGTAAAGCATTGTCGATCAAACAATACTTATGTATGTGCATTGTTATCATAAACTACCATAACCGACACTTGACGTTTGTGAATTAACCCGTCATTTGACCGAGTTATTGTTGTGAGCTCCGCCCAATGCTCTGTCATGAAACATTGTATGTGTTTGTGTATGGACAGTATGAACCCACTTTGACCTCCAGTCAAGGTTAGCGCGACTAACCACAGGTGGGGGTGTCAACCCAAATAGATCTATTCATGCGTTCCACGGCTGAACCAGCTAACGGTTATAGTATTCCCAGGGACTTAGTATGACAGTTGCGTACTTATGTAACAATCGTTTTGTGTACTCGTATCCATATATGAGCTATGTATTCTCCCCCGTATGTTTAAAAATAAAATTTAAAACAAGTAAAAGTGGGGTCATGAGACTCACCTTGTCTATCGAGGTGATGAGTGATGAGGTGTACAGTAAGTCCAACAAAAGCCTGACCTATCCGTGCCCTAAATTATTTAAGACACCTTAGGTCATATGAGATGGTTTAAATGCGGTTTGGTCACCTGACCAATACCCTGAGGTCTCGACCCTTGTCTCGTAATAACTTACAAGGGTCCGACCCGATCGCCGTTGGTGATACGACTTGTGGTTCAAGTTTATTATATTTATTAAATTCTTTAATAAATATTGTGACTCAGTATTTGTTTATCCAAAACTTTGTTTAAATTGATTCTTAGGATAAATATATGTAATATATATTTATTAAGATTATTCTCAATTAATATGTTGTCATAAAATAATATTCATATTATTTTATTATTTAATCTCATTATGTCTATGTATATATATACTAATGATTTCTTGTAATTATATGTTATATATATACATTTATGAAAAATAGGTTTATATGTCTCAAAATAATTATATTATTTTATATTTCTTTTCAACCCATTAATCTACACACATACATGAATATTATGATTTTTATACTTTTCTCATATGGAGGTATTTTTATAAATATAATTTTATAAAAATCTCCTCTTTTTCATGTAAAATTATTTATAGTTAATACTAAAAACAAAATGTGTTTTTATAAAATAACTTAATCTTTTATTTTATTATGATAAAAATAGGGTTTTTAACCTACACTTCTTTCTATTCGTTATTTATTTAAAAAACCCGTCTTTTATAAATTTAAAACCACGATCTGTCTCTGATATGTTTAAAACTCGTTATTTAAGTTATAATCCGATTACAACTTAATATATTACCAACTTTAATAACGTTAAAAATAAACGAGTCGGAATCTAACGTAAACCGTCGGGAGAAGGTGACGGCGAAATACACGAGGTCCGATTCCTTTCCGAAATGTCCCGTATGACTCCGTAAGTTCCCGAAATGAACCGTGGGCTTCACGTGAACGTAATGTGGTGACCGTAGGCGAGAAACGGTGACTCGAAAGAACCCGTAAAAGGTGGCGGAGGCTACGACGGTGGAAGTGGTTTACGGCGATGGTTGGGACTGAGGTGGGGTTGTCGAGGGATGAGACGGGCCTGTGGTGGTGGCTATGTTGGTGTTGCTGCTGCGTTTGTAAGTCGAGGGAGATGAGTGGTGAAGGTGGCGGGTGGTAGTACCGAGAAAAAGGAAGGAAAATGGAACGGGTGGTCGGTATGTGGATACAGGGGCGGATGTATGTGGAGGGTAGGGGTACCCTCAACTTTCGACGCGTAGTGGGAATTTTCAACGCGCAGCGGGATTTTTTTTTTATTTTTACCGTTTTATGTATCCAGATACCCCTGAACGAAATTTTAGATACCCCTGGATTTTTTTCCTAGATCCGCCACTGTGTGGATAGCCGGGATGGATTGGATATGGGTTTGTAGTTGCTGCAGTGAGTCACAAAGGAAAAAGAAAAAAAGGAAAGCGGTGTGGTGCTATATATAGTTGTTGTTGTTGAGCCGAAGGAGAAGGGAGTGAAAGGTGGTGGATCGGTGGTGGTGAGGAACCGAGAGTGACCTGAGAAATTAATCAATACTTTCTACTCGATACCATCCTTCCTTTCGGAGGAATTCAAAAATACTATGATGGCTCCGTTGCTTTATATATTTATTAATTATATTTATCCCAAAGTTGCTTTTTTATTTGATCAAATAAACTAAGGATAAAAGAATTTTTTTTTCGCTCTATAAATATTGTTAACAGACCTCTGGTGTGAAAAAAATTTGTGACGCTGAACTTGACTTCCAATAATAATATAGGAAATACCTTTTTATCATATTACTCTCTCGATACATAATCTAATGTTTTGAAAACAAAATTTCTTATATCGAATTCAAAGTGCCGTGCTATTATTACTTAATATTCATATTTTATATGGCGAAGGCATAGTCTTCTTTTTTCTCTCAAATAAAAGCCTCATTGGAGCCAAGCGTGAGGGAATGCTAGACGTTTGGTAATTTCTCCTCCGACCAGGATAAAAGATCCCATTGAAGCGGCCGATCCCATGCATATTGTATGTACATCTGGTTGCACAAATTGCATAGTATCATAAAGAGCCACTCCCGGTATTACCCATCCGCCAGGAGAGTTTATAAACAAATACAGATCTTGGGTATCATCCTCGATACTGAGATATATCATAAGACCAATAAGTTGATTTGAGTGTTTGAGGTGTTGTGGTGTTGCTGTCGTGAGCATCAAACAGGAAGAAATGCAAGGAGTTTTTATGGCTTGCTTTGGTGGAGTGTATTGGATCGTGAACCAGGAGAAGCATCAAGCAACCAAGTTGCTTGGTTAGTCATCTTGGTGGGTGTGGCTTTTGGATGAATGCTTCATGCGTATATATATAGGGATGTTTGGGTGTTATCCAAAATCTTATCTTCTGCAAGAAAATCTGATATATACACACAAGTATTTTCTTAATATTTTAATTAATAGACATGTGGGATAAATAGGTTGAGGTGTGGAGTGATACCCGCTTGTTACTTGTTCGGTAAAATACCCGTGTGTCGTTATTTCTGTTTATTACTCCATGTCGGGAACGAGTCGGGTATCCGAAATAATAATAATTTAGTAGTTCGGGTATAATATATGTTCGACATATATAAATTTTATAGTCTCGTTTGAGTGGGTATCCTCTAATATATAAATAATATATAACGGAAATATATATAAAGAGAATGTTTTCGAGTCGCCTAAATATTATTTTTGATCTATTACCAATTTGTCTTTGGAATGGTGGGAATATTGGGCAAGTGGTTAGTTGCATTGGTAGACCTTTGATGTTGGACAAGGCTACTTTTGAAAGATGTAAATCCAAATCGGGTCCCTTGAGTTTTGCTAGAGTTTTGGTTGAGGCTCATGCCTCTTGTGGCCTCTCGGATAGAGTTAAGGTAAAATTTCCATCTCGTAATTCTTTGCCCGGGAAAGTTGTTTATCTTGATATGTCTTATCGGTGGACTCCACCTATTTGTTCTACTTGTTGTGTTTTTGGACATGGTTTGGATTATCATGAACCTAAGGTTCAAAGTGCTCCTGTTATTGTGACTGAGGCGGTTGTGGTGACCAAGGAGCCTAGTATTGTGGTTTCTACATCTGAGTCGACCCCCCATGTTGATGATGGTTTTGTGTTTGTTAAAGGTAAGAAATGGAAGAAAAAGAAGCCCAATACTGGTGGGCTTAGTGTTATGACTTCTGGGGTGGATGTTGCTTCTGTCCCTATTGGGCATGTTGTATCTTTGGGCCTAAAGGAGGTTGGGGTGGCGGTCACTCAGGTGAGTGCTACACATGTAGCAGGCCCATTGCCTTTGCCTAACGTCAATATGAGAGACAAGGGTAAAATCCCTGTCTCTAATCAGTTTGCTTCACTTGGTGGTCTAGTCTTGGAGGATTTTGATGATTATTTTGATGGTGTCACTGGCCTTTGGGAGAGTGAACGCCAGACTGCCCACTATTATATTGAGTATGGTTTCAAACAACCTGACTTTGTCTTTGAGAACTGGTCTCCAAAGCTCAAAGCATATTTTTCTCAGTTGACAGAGGTTGGTAGCACAGATCCAGGTGGGCCTAGAAAGGTCATTGAGGATGATGAGGTAGTTGGTTCTGATACTGATGAGGCACCTTCTGATGGGTTATTAGGTTAGCTTATTTTCTGTCTAGTGTGGTTGTTTGTTTGATTGTCTAGTTTGTTTCTTTGGTGTTTGTGGTTCCTCTTTTTGTGGAATACACTTTCTTTGTAATCTCTTTTTCAGTAATAAAAGTTTATCAGGGCACCGCCCTTTTCCCAAAAGAAAAAAATACCATCAACACATTTTAAACGCATTAGTTGGAATTGGAGAAAATTCCACAATTAAGTGTGCTTAGGTGAGAAGAATTCCATGATGGACGACTTATTTGGAAAGAGAACCACATAAACACTTGTACGTAGTGCTTACTAGATATAGCGGGAAAGATAAAGGGGGAGGCGGTTATCCGGTTACATACGTGCTTTATATATCACAGTAAAAACAATAGAAACACGTGCTTCGCGGTTAAATAGAAAAGATAATAAACTTTGACGGGGGCGGCCCTAAGCAGGTGCCGGGTGGGCGACCGCTCAAGACCCGTATTTTAGGGGCCAAAATTATAACTTTTTTTATATTATATAATATTTATAAAAAAAAGACCCAATGATATTAGCAATATAGGGGAATGTTCCACTAAGAAATGGTTTTTTCGCTAATAAACGCTAAGAAGTGGGTCAAACGAACTCCGATTGAGCTCATTTCAGCGGTGTTGGAACCGTCTCATCGAACCCTAATCCGGACCAAAAAACTAAACCCCCCCTCCACCCGCACCCCCAAAAACCTAAACCCCCTCCAACCCACCCCGAAAAGCCTAAAACCACCACCCCCACCCCTCAAAAACCTAAACCCACCCACCCACCCACCCAAAGCCTAATCCCACCCCCACCACCCCCAAAAACCTAAACCCCCACCCCAAAAAAAAAGCTAAAGCATAAAATCTAAACCCTAAAAGCTAAACCCTAAGTCTAAACCATAAGGCTAAAACCCTAAAATTCAAATGTAAAATCTAAACATTAAAAGCTAAACCCTAAAAGGTAAGATGATAGAGTTTGACGAGACGGTTCCAATGCCGCTAAAATGAGCTCAATCGAAGTTCGTTTAATATCGTTTATTAACGTTTTTGTCATTTTTTAGATTTTTAAAGAAAAACCACTTGTCCTCCCCCTGTCAATATAAATGTTTGAACGGAAGTATAAAGCCTATTTAACCATTGAAATTCATTCTTGGAAGTCTGAAAAGTTAAAGCCCATTTAAAAAATAAAACACATATTAGTCCAACACTAGTCCATCATGACTTATGGCAGATTTTCACATTGCAGATGGGCCATCCATTGATCCAATATTCCAATCCAATCCAACATCTGAACAACAAGCCATCGATCCAATACTTTTTTAAACCTAATAAAAAAAATCAGCCGCACTTTTGGAGGGAAACATAAGTGAAACAATCAGAGAACTCGATCAAGTAAGTTTTTTTATTTTTCTTTTTTATTTTAATTTTCAACTTTTAGATTTATGATTGATGAAGCAAAGATAAGTACTTATTTCTTGATTACTTGATTAATGATTATTTAATACTTAATGTTGAATAGTTGAATGATTTATAAATTATAATTGATTATAAATTTCTTGATTACTTGTTTATTGAATAATTCTTGATTCTTTAATAGTTTATTTTTTATTTCTTGATTAGACGATTAGTTGATACTTCGTTATTGTTTTGCACATATAAGTTATAATTTATTATTTATCTTCAGAAATTATGCCTCCTAAAGCATTATCCGGCGGTAATTAAAAACGTAAAAAGAGAAAACACGATGAAGAATTAAGAAAGTCTCAAGCCGGGGCTCTACTTAGATTTTTCAAAAAGGATGCTAGTAATATTAAAGATGCTAATGATGTTTAAGATGCTAATGATGTTGAAGATGCTACTGTTAAGGGTAATGATGTTGATACTAATAGTGTTCAAGATGGAGATAATGTTGAAGATGCTAATATTGATAAAGATGATGTTGAGGTTAATGAAGATCATGTTGATATATTTGATCCAAGAATTTAGGATGGACTTAATAATGATATGATCAAACTTTTGATAGAGAAAGGCCCTAAACAAGATAAAACTATTGATAAGGGTCCTAGGGATAAATTATCAAGACGATTTTCTTCAACTATGTATACTAGAATTCTATCAAATAATGAGAAGTGTGATAGAGAATGGCTAGTATATTCAAAAG
Organism: Smallanthus sonchifolius; assembly: GCA_023525975.1. Taxonomy (NCBI): domain Eukaryota; kingdom Viridiplantae; phylum Streptophyta; class Magnoliopsida; order Asterales; family Asteraceae; genus Smallanthus; species Smallanthus sonchifolius. Next base: position 12,283,991 of record CM042042.1, read on the forward strand.
ATCTTGACAAAGTCCTTTGTTTTTGCTGTAAACTATTTAAAAAGGGGTCTGCGAAAGGTCAATTGGACAATTAAGGTTATGGGGATTGGCACCATGTGAGCACTAGACTAAAAGAACATGAAGTTTCCTCAGAACATCTCAAGAATATGAGTATTTGGTATGAAATGCGTCACAGATTGAAAAGTAACAAGACAATTGATAGAGTAGCGCACACGCAATTTAAGAAAGAAAAAGATCATTGAAAACGAGTCATTTTGAAGATCTTGCATATAGAGTTTTGTTAACTATTCTAATGACCGTCGCATCTGCAGAAATAAATTTTTCAAAGTTGAAGTCCTACTAAAGATCCACAATGTTTCAAAAAAGACTTAATGGATCAACAATGATAGTTATTAAAAATGATAACTTAGAGAGTTTGAATTATGAAGAGTTGATCAGCAACTTTGCTACCAAAATGCTAGGAAAGCCTCACAATCCGTTTAACTATTTAATATATATTATTTTGCTACAATAACTTTGTTTTGTTTATTGCTATTACAATTTTCATCGTATTAATGAAACTTTTTTTCATATATATATAGGGGTATGTTCTTTTGAGAACCAATAATATATTAAGAACCGTGAGAACCGCATTAACTCTTCCTCTATTTATAATATAAATTGACTAGAATTCATGTACATTTCAATATGTTTAAGGTTTGGTTTTAAAAGACCTCGAATTTATAGTCGTTTTTTAAATGCCTATATGCACTCACACTATATGCACAAATGAATGTATATATGCATATTTTTATACTTTTCTTAAAAAAATTCAGGAGAGAGGAGATAAACTCAAACTAAGAGTGGGAAGAGATAAATAAAACATTGTTGTTGAATTTTACTTTTTTCACTAAAGCGATATGTACACGTTTTATGCGGTTCTTTCGGTTCTCAACATATGGTTGGTTCTCAAAAGAACATGCCCCTATATATATATATATATATATATATATATATATATATATATATATATATATATATATATATATATAGGGGACGTATCAAATGAAAACCCTGTCTTATTGTGTAAACCCTTAAACCCAATGTAGGCCATACATTCATTTGTTAATATTTTAATATGTGGTTGTGATTAATTCTGGATTTTTAATATATTTAATAAAAAAACATGTGGCTTAGATTAAAGATGGGGGTAAAAAGGTAATTTCATATTTTTCCTTTTACAAAATAATAAATATTTTAATTTCCTCTCTCTCTCTCTAAAAAAGATTAAAAAAGTGACATATACAAATACGTGTAAAATCAGTTTACACATGTTTAATGAATCAAATACATGTGTAAAAACATATACAAAAGGAAACCCATAATCAAATGCTAGATAAAAAATGTAGAAGTGATCATTTGAAGTAATCAACTTGTTCGTAGCCTGCAACAAAAAAAAAGAACATTTATGTTAATTTATTACATTCTTAAATTCATGTTCTTCAAACAAAACCCAAACCAAAATCAAAACACTAACAAAACCCTACCTTGATGTCAATTGCCGGCCTGCTACTGTGTGAAAATTACATAGAAGCAGAAACGATTCAATATGGAAAAACACCCAGTTCAGGGCTAAGAACACCCGGTTTACACGTGTGTAAAAATCAAATACACATGTGTAAAACCCACATCTAAACATCAATGGCATTAAAAAAAAATACAAAACCATTATGTGTAAAAAAATTAATGTATCTTCTTAGATAAAAAAACCCTGTGTAAAATTAATTTACATATATACACAAATCTGTTAATATTAGATCCAAATACACAAATCTATTAATATTACATTCAAATACATTAATATCTTTACAAATAATTACATTTCCTGTGATAATGAGAGGAAAAAAAATACATGGGAGGAAAAACCATATACACAAATCAGGAAAACAAATTTACATCTAAATACACAAGTGTAAAATCAAAATACACAAATATAAAAACAAAATACACAAGTGTAAAATCAAAATACATAAGTGTACATTCAAAATACACAAATGTAAAAACAAAATACACAAGTGTAAAATCAAAATACACAAGTGTAAAAACAAAATACACAAGTGTAAAATCAAAATACACAAGTGTACATTCAAAATACACATAGAAACCTTCCGAACTCATATACAAAATTCAGTTTCCCCTAACTATTATAAAATTCAGATCTAACAAAATAGATAGATATCCACCATGGTTTTCAAATTCAATTCCATAAAATCAATCTGTATTATGTCTCTGAATCTGCACCATTTTTTTTACAATAAAAATAATAATAACACAATATGACTTATGAGGTGTTTTAAAAAAGATTATTTCACCTCGAAACAATCAAATAATTAGAATTGGAACACACGAGGAACAAAATTTATTGGAACAAAAAAGAGAAAATTACATTAAAAAATCAAAACTTTATTACCTTCATTGTAGTACCACAGTAGAAACAAACTTTATTCATAGATTGTAGCACCACCATAGGATCCCAGATCTCATCTCAGGTCTCATCCTCGTAGGATCTCAGATCTTCATTGTAGTACCTTCATTCTTTTTGACGGTCGAAAGTGAAGAAAAAAAACCACGACCGTCGGAGGCGGTTGTTGATGTCCCGGAGGGGTGATTCAATAGATCCAATAGTGTGTTTGAAGAACACTCATTTCGAACGTGAACCCTGCTCAGATATAGGGGTTGCAGAAGAACACTAATTTTCACAGTAAACCCTAGATCTCGTCATCGTCTTGCAAAAGAACTTGTTGTTGCCAGATCTGAACAGGAATAGAACTTAGTCGGTGGTGGAAAAATGGTTTTTTGACCCGATCTTCAAGCGTTTATCAGATCTTCGGAGTTTTTGATTTCGTTTTTTTTTAAGTTGAAACCGATACCTTGATGTTTAGAGAGAGAGACCGGATGTGTAATGGGTTTAGAGAGGTAGACAAGAAATCTGATATGTAAGAGAGATTATAGCAGGTTTAAGAGAGAGAGAGAGATAAAGATTGACATAAATGCCCCTCAACCATAAAATTAAACCAGAAAAGAAAAAAATAAAATGAGTGGTTCATATTGAGTTTAAGGGTTTACACAATAAGACAGGGTTTACACAATAAGACAGGGTTTTCATTTGATACGTCACCTATATATATATATATATATATATGGTGATGTTCAAATAAGAAGTTTAATTTGGCTAAGAAGCCTAAGAAGTAATATCATCCATTCAGTTGGATGATTAAGGGTGGAGATTTAATTGTATGAAAAATAAGGGGTGGAAGGACATTTAAGTAATAGCCACTTTTGTTGACTTTTTTCAACTTCCCCCATTTTTTTTAAACGTTCATAACTTTTTCACAGGACATTATTTTTTTAAAAAAATTACACCATAAAATCGAGCGTTTTTTTATCTTTAATTTGAGTATAGTATTGATATATTTTTTTGCTAAAACTAAAACGACACTTAATGAAATTGTGCTACTTTACGTAAATGTGCTGATTTCTTGTAAATGTGTTGGTTTCTGGTAAAACAACACAATTTAGCAAATTAAAAATTTGCTGGTTTCTGGTAAAACAGCACAATTTACGTAAATATACCGGTTTCTTTAATGTGTGCTACTTTTAGTCAATTATTATGTGCCTAATTTGGTTGCATTCTTTAAAAATAAAAATTTAAACCAAAAAAAACGGTTCAGTGGTAGCCAACTAAAAGCTTATGCATCAAAATGTTGTTTTGTGCTGGTTTTGTTTTGTGTTGGTTTGATATACTAGTTTTGTTTGTGCCTGGTTAGATAAGAAAAACAAGTCACACAATTAAACGTGTTCTTTTGGTGTTGTTTTATAGTAAAACAACACAATTAATTGCTATGTTTGGTGTTGTTTAATGATAAAGCAACCCAATTAATTGTGTTGTTTTACAATGCAGCACGGTTAGTTGTGCTGTTTTATTAGAAACCAGCACATTTACGTAAAGTAACACAATTTCACAAAGTGTCGATTTTGTTTTTATAGTAAAATATAACAATACTATACTCGAATTAAAGGTAAAAAACGCTCGATTTTATTATGTAATTTTTTTTAAAAAGTAAGGTCGCCTGAAAAAGTTATGTACTTTTAAAAAAATAGGGGGAATTTGAAAAAAAGTCAACAATTGTGTTCAATAAAACCCTAGACCCGGAGAAGACTACAAGAGAATTAGCCACTCATGCGCATAACAACAATCAAAACTAATGTAATGGGACTTACAATCATGAAATTCTAGTAACAATCGACCTAAGAATGGTGGAAATCACATTCTTGGAGCTCTTGAACGCCTGATATCAAAGATGGGTCGGAATGGGGGCTGCTGGAGATTAAAACCCGAATTAGGTTAACTTTTCTGTAAAAATAGATCTTCGCGTGTCGCGAACATCCTCGCCAAGTTCTTCACGTGGAGCGAAGAACAAACTAGCCCGGCGCGCTTCTTAATTCTTCGCGTGTCGCGAAGATTCACTACAAGAATCTTGACCTATACCGACGCCTTTTTGCGACGCTATGTCGTCTCAAAAGGTTCTTTTCGACGACATGTCGTCGCTATATGTTTTGTCGGCAAAGGTCTATATTGTCTTCGTAAAAACGTGGTCGCAATAGACCTCCTTTTTGCGATGACATGTCGTCACAAAAGGGGTTTTCCAAAATTCTTTTACGTATTAAAAATAAATATAAATTAAATAAAATTTGAAGTTTTTGCGACGACATGTCATCGCAATAGGGGGTATTTTTTTCTTTAAAATTAATAATAAATTAAAATTATGAAAAACCTGTTGCGACATGTCGTCGCATAAAGGCATGGTTACTAATTTTTTTTAATAATATACAATTTTCCAGAAAATAAAACTGGAATTCGAAACTGGATAAAACTAAAAATTTGATACCTAATAACAAAAACCGTAAAATATTGTCACAAATACAAAAGCTACAAACCGTTATAATTTTACAAACATTAATTGTCATAAAAAAACGTTCAATCATCTTCATCTTCATTCCCTTCTTCACTCGACAAGCCGATTTGGTTGGATTTGCTCGAACCCATCTCATGTTGCATTTGTGTCACCGTTTCATTCAATTTGTTTATTTGATCTTGCATTTCGTCGTATTGAGTGTCGGATACATGCGATACATCGGTAGGTAATTTTTTTACCTTTCTTCCTACCCCACGACTACAACCACGCTTCTCACCAAGAGCACGTCGTAGAACCTCGGCTTCATCAACCTCTTGTCCCTCACCCCTTCCTTTTCCATCTGGGTCAACTTATCTTGAATCTTTATCTGTGATAAACAATACAATAATCATATGTTAAATTTTTTAAAAAAATTTGGTAGCACAACTTGTGTAAAATGAATAACCCACATTTTAATAATGTGCGATAAACAAAATAATTTCCCAAATTACAACAAACCAACAATAATATCAACAAAAAATAAATAACGAGTAAGTTCGAATTACTAACATATGCAAACAGGTCAAAATTGTTCCCGTTTAAATTACTAACATATGCAAACGGTCAAAATTGTTCGTGTTCAAATTACTAACATATGCAAACGGGTTAAAAGCTTCTTGTTCGTATTGCTAACATATATACATACATATACATGCATACACATTTAGGATCAAAACGGGTCAAGCAGTTCGTGATCATATTACTAACATACAAATACATAATACAACAACAAATTCATATACATATACACACATATATAAATACATACATAATACATTTTGTGTTGTTAAATTTAATCCTAAATATGCATATATTAACAATAACCGATACATAAATATAACATACATAGATACATAGATAAACATATACATTTTTGTACTCACCTATACATACAAACATACATATATACATACAAATTTCTTTATACATACCTTTATATACAAACATACCTCTAAATATACAAACCTATACATACAAACACATATACAAATATATAAATACACATAAACAAATAAATTAACAAAAAAATATACATCATATATACATACACACATACATAATACATAAACACATACATTCATTTTTATACAACCCTATATGTACATAATTTTTATACAACCATATATATACAAACATAATATACAAATATACATTCATTTTCCCCCAAATTTCTTCAAAAAATACAAGATTAACTAAATTAAACTTTAATTAAAAACTAACCTTCAAATTTCTTCTTCAAATAGCTAAAGAAACGACATGTCGTCGGGATAAACCCGAGAGGTAGTCCAAAGTGCAAAAATCACATAAAAATTGGGTTAAAAAATGTATCACTAATTTTGGGAAAATATATATATAAAAAACTAAAAATACCTTTAAAAACGACATGTCGTTAGGAACTCCCACTCTAGTTTTCACAACTATTAAAAAATCACCTACATACAACATCGATTAGTATATGCCACTTGGTAGAGGCACATGTCACTTATAGAAGAGGTCTGAGGTTCAAACCTGGGCAACGAGTAATTTAGTATTATTGGTGTAAAAGTAGAGTAACAATAACGTTTGCCGTTAAAAAAAATAGTATTTGCCATTAATTAGGGGGAAAACACTCAAACAATAAAACAAAATTCATGCCATTTGAACAAAATCACTAGTGGTGGTGGTGGTGGAGCTAGAACACATGCTTTGATACAATTTTATACTCACCTCTACATACAAACATACGTATATACATACAAATTTCTTTATACATACCTCTAAATATACAAACCTATACATACATACACATATACAAATACATAAATACACATAAACAAATAAATTAACCTAAAAATATACAACATATGTGCATACATACACACATACTTTCATTTTTATACAACCCTATATATACAATAACTTTTATAGAACCCTATATATAAATATATAAATAACATAATATAAAAATATACATTCGTTTTTCCCCAAATTTCTTCAAAACAAAATACAAGATTAACTAAATTAAACTTTAATTAAAAACTTACCTTCAAATTTCTTCTTCAAATAGCGGGTTAAACACGGGAGGTAGTCCAAAGTGCAAAAATCACATAAAAATTGGGTAAAAAATGTATCACTAATTTTGAGAAAAAATATATAAAAAAGTACCTTTAGAAACGACGTGTAGTCGGGAACTCCCACTCTAGTTTTCACAACCTTTAAAAATTCACCTACATACAACATCAATTAATATATGACATTAATTAGGGGCAAAACACTTAAAAATTATACTTTCCATTTCTAAGCTTCTTAATCTATACTATATAATAAATAAATGTTTTTGCATGTCACGTGTCGCTTCCATATGCATTCTCATCATTTTTTCCCGCTGCTCTCTCCTATTTAATGCACTTCTATTTAAAGAAAAAAAAATACTAATTATACTAATAAAACACATTTATTTTAAATTATCTCTTATCATAAGAAACTTTAAAATTTAATTATATAACTTTTATCTTCAATCAAACGTATTTTCGAAACCCAATTATATATTAATTTTTACATATTTTGAATTTGTTTTCAATCCTTACCATATGTAATAAATTTTTACACATGCAAAATATATACATACATATTTAAAATTTTTATGTGTTGATATACACACGAGATCTAAACTAGTAACATATATACCCAACCATAAAAATCAATTACATATTTACCTAATCCTTACACAATTACCTATTTACCCTTTTATCTTTTAAAACCTAATAATCACATTCATAAAAAAAACGACCCTGAAGGAAGGACAGGAGGGAACGACGCAGACGCAGACGCAGACGCAGACGCAGACGCAGGAGGGGGAAATCGGCACCGCTGGAGGAGGAAGCAGGAGCTCTGGCTGGAGGGGACGACGCAGGAAGCTCCATCGACGAAGGCAGGGAAGCCAACAGTATGCAGGAAGTGAAATCGACGACGACTCACGCAGGCCACCATCAGGGTTTCAATAGGACACAGGAGGGTTTCAATCGGACGCAGGAGGGTTTCAATCGACGCAGGAGGCACGCAAAAGGTACGCAAATATGTCTGTTTATGTTCGAAATCAGGGTGCATATCAGGGTTTCTTTTGGTTCTTGATGCTTGGTTTATGTTCGAAATTTGTATGTATTTTTTTTTATTTCTATAGTTCTCTTTTGGTTCTTGATGCTTGGTTTATGTTCAAAAATCTGATTTTATGATATTGGGTTTTTTAGTTTTGGGTGTAAGCATCTGCAAACAGTTAGTCTTTGTTTCTATCACATGCTGTGATAGAGAATTTAGGTGCTAGTATTTTCATTTTTCAGTCTTCTAGGTTTTCGAAATGATCAATCGATGATGTGTTTTGTAAGATTAGGGTTAAGTATTGTTACTTTAAGTTATTTGCTAATGTAATCGTTGATTTGTTTTATAAACAGGATCAATTTGATGTTAAACTCGAAGTTGCACTCTTTGGTTCTTACTAACAATCAGCTTGTTAATTTGGCTGAGATTGATCCGCTTGCATTGCTTCAGCACCTGAGCTTGCTGGATAATAACATTACAAGGAGCCTTGATCCAGTTTAATTTTATGTGTATATACAAAGCAGAGTGATGTTGGTATATATTTATTTTAATTTTGCAATTGACTTGATTTCAGTTTGAATACTATATTTTGTAACAGGTTCTCCAACAACAGGAGCGGAGCACTTGGAAAAGAACAACCGGAGTTGATTTCAATTTGAATACTATACTATGTTTAGGAACTGTATAGAATTTTAGTTGGTTTATTAAGGGTAAAATAGTAATTAAATAAGTTATTTTAAATGAATTGGGTAAATATGTAATATATAGGCTTTAGGAGAAATATGTAATTAAAATTAGGGGTTGGGTAAATATGTAATAAATTAACTTAGGAAGAGGATATATGTAAATGACCCTAAAAAATAAAACAAAATCCATACCCGTTGAACAAAATAACTAGTGGTGGTGGTGGAGTTAGAACACATTCTTTCATACAATTTTATACTCACCTCTATATACAAGCATACGTATATACATACAAACTTCTTTATACATACTTCTATATACAAACATACCTCTAAGTATACAAACCTATGCATACATACACATATACAAATACATAAATATACATAAACAAATAAATTAACCTAAAAATATACAACATATGTGCATACATACACACATACATTCATTTTTATACAACCCTATATATACATTAACTTTTATACAACCCTATATATATATAAATAACATAATATATAAATATACATTCATTTTCCTCCAAATTTCTTTAAAAAAAAAATACAAGATTAACTAAATTAAACTTTAATTAAAAACTTACCTTCAAAGTTCTTCAAATAGCGGGTTAAACCCGGGAGGTAGTCCAAAGTGCAAAAATCACATACAAATTGGGTTAAAAAATGTATTACTAATTTTGGGAAAAAATATATCAAAAAATACCTTTAGAAACGACGTGTAGTCGGGAACTCCCACTTTAGTTTTCACAACCCTTAAAAATTCACCTACATACAACATCAATTAGTATATGCCATTAATTTTGGGCAAAACACTTAAAAAATAAAACAAAATCCATACCCGTCGAACAAAATAACTAGTGGTGGTGGAGTTAGAACACGTTTTTTGATACAATTTTATACTCACCTCTACATACAAACATACGTATATACAAACAAACTTTTTTATACATACCTCTATATACAAACATACTTCTAACTATACAAACCTATACATACATACACATATACAAATACATAAATACACATAAACAAATAAATTAACCTAACAATATACAACATATATACATAAATACACACATACATAATACATAAACACATACATTCATTTTTATACAACCCTATATTACATTAACTTTTATACAACCCTATATATAAAAACATAATATATAAATATACATTCATTTTCCTCCAAATTTCTTCAAAAATACAAGATTAACTAAATTAAACTTTAATTAAAAACTTACCTTCAAATTCCTTCTTCAAATAGCTAAAGATACGGCATGTCGTCGAGATAAACCCGGAAGGTAGTCCAAAGTGCAAAAATCACATACAAATTAAGTTAAAAAAAAATTCATCACTAATTTTGTGAAAAACATAAAAAAAAAACTAAAAATACCTTTAGAAACGACGTGACGTCGGGAACTCTCACTTTAGTTTTCACAACCCTTTAAAAATCACCTGCATACAACATCAATTAGTATATGTCATTAATTAAGGGGAAACACTCAAAAAATAAAACAACCTCCATACCCATTGAACAAACTCACTAGTGGTGGTGGTGGAGCTAGAAAACATTTTTTGATGGAGGAGAACGATGGTGAAGGGCGGTGAACGGCGTTGGCAACAGAGGTGGAAGGGAGAGGAGGAGTTTGAGTAAAATGGGGGAAATGAGGGTAAAAAGCCCTCTGAGATGGAATTATACCCGTTGTGAGCATTCCGACGTCGTCGGGATAAGTTCTCAAGAAAATGTCTTCGTTTGAATTTATTATTAAAAATAACATTAAATATACCTTTTACGACGACATGTCGTCGCAAAAAGTATTTTTAGTTTTATTTAATTTTATTTAATTATTTATCGTAAAAAAATATATAAAAAAATAAATAAAAAGACTCTTTTGCGACGACATGTCGTCACGGTTGGGTTTTCATATGACCGCCAAAGTTTTTGTGAGCGCCAAAGTTCCTGCCCATACTAGTCCCGACGACATGTCGTCGTAAATGTGTTTGACTGGTCAAAAATTTTGTCCCGTCCTTTGCCGACGACATGTCGTCGTGTTTGGCCACCTATGCCGACGACTTAAGTCGTCGGGAAAGGTCCCGTCTTAACAGGGTGAAATTCTTGTAGTGATTGTTGCCCAGGTCTTCGCATGTCACGAAGATTGTTGCCCAGTGGCGCGAAGACAAGAAAATTCAGGAAACTTGATCTTTTTATCTTTTTTAATCTCGTGTTTAGCGTCCGACTGCTTCGCTTCCGTTTCTCGCTCTTTTAGCACATAAAACCTGAGAGGTAGACATAATCACAAACACGCATAAAACCGCACAAAGAAACACAATAAAACAACTAAGACGCACACAAAACGATAAATAAACCGGGGTTATTAAACCCTACATAAGTGTGTATATAAGTATATATATTTATTAGTTTTGTCAGAATCTAACGAGAAATTATTGTACGTTAGAAACATGTAACTGTAGATATCAGTGTAGCTACAAATTGTCACCGCTTACTCTAAATATTTTTGTTCAAAAAAATGTCATTTTCTATGTAAATTATTTATAGATGTTCATGGTATTATATGTATGTGAGCTTCCACAAACCCTTCCTCCCCTAACCCAATCATTCTTCATCTTCTTCACTGATCTCTAAATATTTTTAGGGTTTCTAGTTTAGGCTAATAGGTTAAAACCTAACTACCAACTTCAAAGTTCAACCAAGAAAATATCTTTAAATGTTGGGTTCATCATCTTGTTCCCATAACCACCACAACCACCACCACCTCCCACCATCCATCTACTTCCGGCGACTACTCTTAAGTTGTGCACACTACATTTCTCACTCCGACTTCACCGCCGCCCGCCGCATCACCACCATCCTCTCCGCCAATTCTTCCCCTTCCGGCGATTCATTGGAAAGATTAATCCACTCTTTCACCAAAGCCCTATCCATCCGCCTCCATCTCCACCTTCACCCACCACCATCTCTCTCTGATGACGCAATTCGACAAGCATCATATTTGTCGCTCAATCGAATAACCCCCTTCATAAGATTTTGTCACCTCACCGCGAATCAAGCTATCCTGGAAGCCATCGAACAACAACAACAAGAACAGCAACAGCAACAAGAACAGCAACAACAGCAACAAGAACATCGGCCTCATGATATTCACATACTAGATTTTAACATCATGCATGGAGTCCAATGGCCACCACTAATGCAAGCAATTGCAGGCCGCAATCCTCCTCCCACCCTCCGCATCACCGCCACCGGAACTAAACCTGACATCCTCCTTACAACCGGTGACCGTCTCTCCAAATTCGCACACTCACTCGGTCTCACATTCCGTTTCTTTCCAATTCTACTTCCTCATAGTAACAACCACCTAACCGTCGATGACGTCATCCTCCATCTCTCCGACGTTCTCCTCTCTCCGAACGAAACCCTAGCCGTCAATTGCGTGCTCTACCTCCATCAGTTATTAACAGACCGAGATAAACATAAACTCTGCCTGTTATTAAAAAAGATCAAATCAATGAACCCTAAAGTTGTCACATTAGCTGAAAACGAAGCAAACCATAACCACCCGGTATTTATTTCAAGATTTGAGGAAGCTTTGGGTTATTACACGGCCGTGTTCGAGTCGCTTGAGGCGACGATGGCGCCGAACAGCCGGGAACGGGTGGAGGTGGAGCAGGTGTGGTTTGGGAGGGAGATTGTGGATATTGTGGCGGCGGAGGGAGGCTGCCGGAGAGAGAGACACGAGAGGTTTTTGTCGTGGGAGATGATGATGAGAATTGCCGGATTTCGGATTGTGGAGTTGAGCCCGTTTGCTCTTACACAAGCTAAACTATTGTTGAGACTTCATTACCCGTGTGAAGGTTATAATCTTGAGGTTGTAAATGATTCTTTCCTTTTGGGTTGGCAGAATCAACCCCTTTTTAGTGTTTCTTCTTGGCAATGAGTTTTTATTATTTGTAATGTATCTATATGAGGAAACCCTAACTATATGTATATTGAACCCCAGTATGTTGTTTGCAACTTTGCATGAAACACAACACATGGAAATAGTGTGTTCATATAAGTAAGAGCATGGTCGCAAAATTCGCTAGACGCTCCTTAGTCGGAGTCGGAAGTACTCGGCCTAGGCGGAGAGTACTCGGGGAGTACTCTGCCTAGGCCTAGAGTACTCGGCAACCTACCTTGTAGCGATTACTCGGGGAGTACTCGGTCTCGGAGGCCTTGTTTTACAACCATGAATAAGAGATTTGATTTCACGCCCCTTTCATACGTTGTTATGTCATTACCACATCAGCACAAAGACAAATCACTGTTTAGAATCACTAGGGTACGAAATGGTTTCACACCCAATAATTACTTTTTAATCATTTAACTAAAATATAATATTTATTTAAATTAAAGACAACGAAATACAAATTTATTTAACTAAAAAAGAAATATATTTAAATACAAAAACTCAATCACCACTTGGACGATTATGCTCCGTCAAATCAATGTGTAGGCTTAGATGTATTTTACTGTCATGTATTGCGTTATGAATTGCGTGTTTCTCTTTAGAGCTTAGTTGTGCCGGAGACGTTTGCGGGATATGGCAAATGGCTAGGCCTTTGTCTTCCAATGTCATGTTATATAATATTATGCAAGTGTACATAACATTCCTTATTTTATATTTGGACAAAATTAGACATGGATTTTTAATCATAACCCATTTTTTTTCTTTAGAACTCCAAACGCACGTTCGATAACCTTCTGTGCCGACTCTTGTGCTTTTTTGAAAAGTTCTCTTTTTCGCACCAATTGAGCTAGTATATGCTTTGACAAACATGCAGGAGTACTTCGGATATATACCATCAGCAAGATAATACCTCTGCTCGTACTCAACATGATTGATGATAACTGAAGAACCAGGTGATACTCTGTCTATGATGTCATCGAATATAGGCGATTAATCTTGATTCAAAACATTAATATCGTTGTTTACTTTCGCAACACCAAAGAATGCATGCTAAGAGAATAGATTGGTTGAGAGAATATAATTTTATTGGTTGAGAGAATAGATGGTGGTGTGTTATTGGTTGAGAGAATATGATATATATATATATATATATATAGATTAAAAATTAAATATTAATTTTTTCTTAAGAAATTAGCAGTTGACAACGGCTATCTTGACCAACACAAAGCTCCTCAGCCCGTGAATGCCCCCACCCATACCCTAATTCACGCCCAATGGGGATCGGTGTTTCACACCCATGAATGGGCCAGGCAGATCATGCCCCCTTCCACTCCTCACTACACACACTCTTAGGGGATTAAGTGGACTAAACAAATCAGATATCATATAGTTTCAAAGCAAAAAAACATATAAATAAATTATATGTAGGAAGTTTCAATTACCAAAAGGCTTTCGGTCGTATATGGTGTCTTTCTCTACGAGGTTGAGTCCGAGTTTCATGATAGCAATTATGTAAATTTAGGAGTAGGGTTAGATAGGCGTGTGATCATTCCTAAAAAGAAAGAAGTTTCAATTAGCAAACAAACTGATGTTGTTTTGGGGATAGGAAGAAGACGTATTAATTAAGCATATTTCAAATAAGAATGGACAAGGTTATAAATGAAGATAAAAGGCACTTTGTGCCAATTGAAGTAGGAATGTTGTATTTTATTGATGATTAATTAGGGTTATAAGGTGTGTCTTCTTATATAGAGAGACATATTATACTTTACTATCTTAGTGTATCATTAATATCATAACTGATCTAATATTCCCCCGCAAGTAAAGCACGAAACGATTATAGCTTGAAATGTAAAGATAGATATATACGAGATCCAATATCATGTGGTGATAGTGGTTGTTGGTGGACTAAATCCTGATAAAGGCAGATTGTTTATGCCCGTGGTCCGATTAGGGTTGAGTAACGTTTCAGAACTGGACCGAACCGGTAAGAACCGGAACCGAGAACATGCCTAATATAAAAACCGAAACCAGACCCTATAAAACCCTACCGGTTCGGTTCTTGAAGGGTTAAAGCGATTCTTCGTTAAATGGCACTGGACTAGAACCGGTTGTCAAAAATAATGGATCAACTCTAATAGGAAACTAAAATGGATCAACTCTAATAGGAAACTAAAATGGATCAAGCACCTAACAATGCATCTTCAAAGACCAAGAACTAGTACTACAAGGTAGCCCCTTTCATTCCGGGGTGACAGAGAGATCATACCTTTTGAGTCTTTTTCATGTTTTTTTCTCCAATGTCCGGAGAAAGCTTGAATTAAATGGGATGCGTCTTTATATTTATATCTTGACTCGAAATAAAACACGTTTGATAAAGATCTTAGGGTATCCCGTGTCGAGGACACGAGGGTCTCTTAGATATTAGTTTTTAAACTTTATCTTTTACAAAAAAAATACCCTTACAAAACATATGTAAATTGCTATTAAGGCTTTAGATTATAATACAACCAGGTTTGGTTAGTTTCTAACTCATGTTATGATACAAAATACAGTAGAATTGGATATACAGAAGAAAATTTGTTTCCCCACAATGGATCGAAAAGACCAGCTGGGTCCATTGAAATGTTATTTTGTTTTTTACTTTATTATTCTATTTTGAATTATCTCCATGAATATCTAGTGTTGGGGTAAGAGGATCTCTTTTATATTAGTTTTTTCAAACTAGTTAGGGTCTATTTGACATTAGTCTTTCAAACTTTATCTTGTACACAAATACCCCTATATATAGTACCTGCTATGTAAATTATTTGTATACTAGCTAGATTGTAGTTGGGTAGGTTGGAGTTTTTTTATTCCACGAGTTTACATGTTTTTGAAAGAAAATCAATTGAGTTTTGAGTAGCGGTAAAAAAAGGTTTGAATGGAATATAGGTGGTAATTGAGAGCAAATTAAATAACTGCACTTTGGTGATCAAGATATGAGAATGTAGAATTGAGGTTGCATGGAAACCGATTGAATGGGACGAAGGTGGTTAACAAAAAGGAAGAAATGCACTCTAGCAATCATGATCTAAGTCATCGAGAATTTAGGGTATCTATGTATTTTGAAACACAAATAGTAATTTTTCACGTTCCAGTGTCCCACCACTAGCACGACTGTTATAAGTTTTTGAGGTATATATATAACTGGTTAATTTGCCCATCACTGACAACACACGACACAACATAATGGGATGATACCCATAGTTGGCATCCACTTCGGAATGTATAAAGTACTTATTACTTGATATATATAAATGGAATAGGGAAATACAACAAATGGAGCAAAATATCAACTATGTAAATTAATACACATTTTAGTTCAAAGGAACTCACCTTAATAGTATTTCAACATGTTTAACTTCAATAATATCTCGTACAATATCCTAAATCATACGAACATTCCTTAGTCAAGTATACCTAGCTTAATGGTAAATAACTGAACCTTAAACAGTTTTTCAGATGCTTAATTACCTTGAACTATCTACCGCGTTTGTTGCTGAATTCTCACTTGCGGGTACGAATCGGACTAGAAATAAACGAATCCAGAGAGTGTGTGTATGAAAGGTGTAGTGTGTGTAGAGGATGTGAAAATGGTCGTGCATTTGCTTCCAATTTATAGGCTGATAATGGACCCTTAACAGACCGCTAACAAGGGGGTAGCGGTCTGCTACCTCCCCCAGCCGCCAACTATTTTCTTCCTGGCCAAGTAGCGGAACTTTAACCTATGGTTAGCGGACTGCTAGCCTCTTTCTATCTTAGCATATAGCTAGGGATCACGTAGCGGTCCGAGATAGGGTTACACGCACTAGTTTTCATCTGTTAATCACTTGACACATGGCAACTCATCTTTACTCTCTTCCTTAGCATGTAGCAGACCGCTAAGACCTTGCTAGCGGTCTGCTACTGGTCAAATTTTCATTTTTGGTCCATGGGTTTAGTGCCATCGACGATTCTATTTTTGTACTATTGTTTCCTGGAGTTTTCGAGGCCTTACAAATCTATCATCCTTTAAGAAATTTCTTCCTTGAAATTTGGTATGCTATTCGAACGAATGAATATACTTAGGGTTGAAGATATATATCCTTTAATGCAATATTTTTGTTAAGAATCTGATCCTTGTATAACTGAGTTATCTTAGTTTGTTTTTCACTTATGGTCTTAACTATATTGATATTTTTAAATGTTTTATCTTAATATAATTAACAACACTTGTACTAAAATCTCATATTTGTAAAGTTTCAAGTTTACCACTAGACTAAATTTTTAACTCTATTCTTCAGATTTCTAAACTCTCAAGTTTACTCCCATACTATATATAATATACGTTTACAACTCAATATTTTTTTTTCTGATTTGATTTTTCTCGCTGACGTGGGTTCGAGTCTAGGGTGTGACAAACGAGTTTTTCGTTTTTTTTCTTTTAATTTTTTTTATATTCGTTGTAAAATTTGCCTTTTTGTATTTATATTTTTTTTTACTTTACTAACCTCGTTAACGATTTATCTATTTTCCGATCTTCAAAATCGAGTCTCGACAACTTCATACGTTTTTTATGTACTTAGTCACGTTATTGTTACCGCCACAATGCGCGTAACGAAGTTTGCAAACCCACCGCATCCCGCGGGTCACAAATCTAGCTAGCTATTATTTCATACAAATCATAAGAGCAATGGGTATGATTAGTCACTATGAGTCAAAAGTGGTTGTTATTAGGCGTTATCTCATTCACTCACTAGTGAGGGGTAAGTTAGTGAGTGTGAGTGGTTTCATTTTCTTTTTAATTATTTATTAATTAATTTCTTATAATTAATTAAATTAATAATTAATTAATTAAAAACATAATAAATCACTTACGAGATCAAACACGTCTAAAACACTGCTTACGAGACCAAAAATATTTTTTTTAAAGACAACCCCGTTTTTATTAAAACTTAATTATATCAGGATGTGTAGGAAAAAAAAGTTAAACAAGACTTGTATTTTATTTTTTATAGTTAATGAATACAAGTTATTTGAGAAAAATCAAATTAATTGTTATATAAAATATTATAACAAAAAAAAATCAATGCATACGTTGCACAATGTGACTGGGTTGTTTGAATTCAATTCAATGTTTGAAGCAAACCCACGATCGTGAATGGGCTAACACGTGAGAAGCTCACGTACAACTCACAGGAGGGGGGGAACAGTGTTCCATTTGCACGTGAGCCACATCACTCATTCACAATCCTTTTTCACGAAGTATACCAGATGCTCTAACAATTTAACCATGGACGCGTACACACAAACACACATGTATTCTTACACAACCGAAAATTTTTAATCTATGTTTGCACTCCTCTTTTCTCTGCGTCTCTTCTTTCAATCTCTTACATACTTATATTTCTCTCTATTTACTCGTTCACATTCACTCCTGTCATGTTTCTCTATTTTACGTTGCATAATTTACCAAACACACTATGTAAAATTGTAGATATAGGTAGTATGATTAGTGCCAATGAGCTAGTGGTGGAGTGGTAAGGAAGAGAGCTGGTGTTTCTAGTGACTCAGGTTCAATCTCTGCTATCCACATTAGTTTCTGCGGCATGCAAGTGAGGCCTAGCTTAGGCTAATTCACCTAGGTTTTACCCACACCGATCCAGGGTTCGAGCCTCGGTTCTCCCTCAAGCCCGGAAGGGGCCGTATTGGGTGAGATTTTTCCTTGGATGCTCTCCAACTCTGACGTCAAGTGGGCCCGGTTAAGACAACATATTGTCCGGAGTCGGACTAGGCTCTCCCATATGACAGGGGTGTGACGTCAGAACATTCAATGTTCGCCGTTAAAAAAAAGGTAGTATGATTAGTTGTAGATAGGGGGTGGGGCATTGTACAAATATTGATAAGATGGTGTACTTGCAAAATGTAAGATCCCGCACGCAAGGCACTGTCATGCACATGATCTTCTGCTTGCACTTACACACACCCATGTGTCTTTTGTCTATCCATCCATGCATATACTCAATCTTTCACCTTTTCCTCTTTTTCACTTCCTTTTTCCCTTCGGAACTTCTGAAAAATCCATGCATGCTCGAGGGGTAACTTTACATCAAAAATCAATTAAAGCAATTGTTTTAGGTCCTTAAATTTAAATAACCTTAAAAATTAAAAAGCTACTTTAATTTGTATTCTCAACTTTTATGTTTTCAGAGAGAAAAGATAATTTTGCAACTTTTATGTCAACACTATACGTTTTGACGATCCATTAAATTACATTTTAATTTTTTATATATATTTACAAAACTTTCACAGAATGCCTCAATTCCAACATTCACTTTAGGCTACAAAATATGTTGAGTCGGCCCTGGCTGACTCGACAATAGGGGTGAGCATTATGCGGGTCAGACCCAACAAATCTATCAAACCCGTAGGACCTAACCTGTGTGAAACTTATAAGTTAATTATGATATGGATTCACGGTTCTAGTTTTTAGCATTAAACGGATCTGGGTCTGGTAAGGGTCTAGAACCGTTCCATCTATATTAGAACTGTCGACCCGCCATATCCATACTCCTAACGGATCTATTTGAAACTATGCGTAGATTTTGTATGGATATTTGTAAAATCTGTTTAAAATTTAATAAATTTAAAAATACTTAAGAATCAATTATTAAATTAGAGATAATTTACAATCCAAATACCAATCCCACGTTTTAATCCCTTAATCGCAAGACTTCCATTCCATCCCTATCGCAAGGCTTCAGGCTGACAGGCTTCACGCAATTCAACACCATCTCTAACTGTGCATACGAGTCACCTAACTCTAACTCCATCTCCATAACCAGGCAATTCGCAAGCCACCCCTGTTGCAAGGTATATGTTTTACTATGCTTACTTGACTCCATATATACATAAATAGCGACTTCAAAAGCCATCTTTTTCGCATATGGATGTGCTTACTTTGTTGAAGTGTGCAACACTCACACATGTTCACGTATTCATGGTGCATTCCAATCAGCTCCATACAAGTAAACGGGTCCCAACCCATAAACTCGCATACCTTTATCCCTAGAGTACGATTCGCGGTTTTGAAAATTTGCCTTAAACGGGTCCGGGTCGGGTATGTGTCTACCCATATGGGTCGACGAAGGTGGATATAACTTATTAGGAGGGGGTGGACACGCACCCTGTAAGTGAGTCCGCCCTCTATTAAAAATTCCCAAATTTATTTGTAAAGATCAATTTATTTATACACATTTATATATACACATATCTTAACTTTTAAGATAAGTGTCTTTAACTGGTAGGACATCAAAACCTTTATGATCTTCTCTATATCTCAAGAGCTCTTCTTATTGTCAAAACACTTCATCATAACTCTTTATGATGTCCACCAATTTATGCTTCTCAAGCATTTCCTATTATACCGATATAGTTGTTTTCAAATTCTTTCATCATATGAAAGTCTTGGCATAACTTATTCTCTCTTAGATGAATCTAAATGAACTCTTACATTTTCATCTTGTCCTAATACGATATTGGACTAGAGACAATATTTGTAATTTATCTCTGTTACCTTGTCTAACAAGGCTTTAAGATAACCTTACTTAGGTTAATAGTAATCTGATTATGTTCACGTCTCCACTTGCCGACTTCCTCATTATTTGCTTTTTCTTCCTCAAGTATCTTTCTCTCCTCCTCATACCTCTTCGTTTCTCTTTCCCATATAGCTTGATGTGCTAATGACCAACTCCCCCCGGGGGTGGGGTTGGGGGGGGGGGGGGGTTTCTACTAGTGTAATTCCAATCATCATGTCCTTGTTCAAACATGTCATACTCATTCGCCTCAACCTTAAATTCATTCTCTTCATAATTGTCTTCATCTTCATCCGGCTTTCTAGATACTTCATGAATTCTCCTCCCTTACCTATCTTCCAAAATAAAGGCAAACCTTTGTTTTCTTGAACCTGAATTCTTCAGAATGGATGGTAGAAATGTGGAATGTAACAGGGTTACTTATGAAAGATCTAGCCTTATCATATATCACACCCGCATTCATGAGAAGCTGTGACACTAACATGCAACGAGGAATAACCTTCTTGTCCTTGTGTTCATGTGCCTCCCATACATTTAGTAGCACCAAATGCTTGAAAGACAAAGTTGGGAATCCGATACACAACACATATAATACCTTCACGTCATAGTTTCCAACCATAGATTTGTCACTTGTTCTAGGCACGATGTTCCAAGTCAAAATAGATAACAGTGACTTGGATAACGGCTTCAAATCATTTTTCAATGTCATATTTGCTTTAATTTGGTGATGTGGCACCGCAAACAACGCCTTATGCATTTCTTCCCATCTTGCACCTTTGTGTTTCCCCTCGCTAAGAATCTCTACATCCAGCGAATACTCATATGGCCTATTTTGTTTTATTGGTCCAGTATTGATGTGTTGCAAAACACATGTATTTATCCTAGTGTAACTGTGCGTAATTGTATAGTTTTGTATTCATTTTGTGTCGTTTTTAGTTCGTTCTGATTTCGGGTCATGTTTGCAGGCTACCGTGTGTTAAAGAAGCGGAAAATAAAGCTAAGTCTTGGAAATATCGAGCACACGGGAATGTCGGAGATAAAGCAAAAG
Source organism: Smallanthus sonchifolius (assembly GCA_023525975.1). Classification (NCBI taxonomy): domain Eukaryota; kingdom Viridiplantae; phylum Streptophyta; class Magnoliopsida; order Asterales; family Asteraceae; genus Smallanthus; species Smallanthus sonchifolius. Next base: position 12,305,390 of record CM042042.1, read on the forward strand.
AAAAAAATCATTTTTCTGTGAAATTTACCTCCTTGCGGTACGCGAGGAGTGAGCTCAATTCCTTCATGGTATGCGAGGGAAACCAGGAAGAAGCCCGACTGTTTTGTCCCTCGCGGTACGCGAGGGACCTCACCAAGCCTCTCGCGGTACGCGAGAGGGTCGTAAATCCGTAAAAAAAAATCAATTTTAGGTTTTTAAGTTTTTTGAACGGTCATTCTTGACAACATTCAACTTATTGCCATCAAAGCTTGGATCTTGGGCGATTTTGGCAAGGAGGAAAGCTTTGAGATCGAGTTTATGGAGTTAGAGAGATCAAACTAGTTAGATACAAATCGTCCGATCATGATTAATCTTTACTCTGTGTTTATTAAGTATTCTGGAACTATGTTTTATGCTTTTGACTTTGAATCTCTTGTTTCTACTATGATTCTTGGCTCAAAACCTTAGATCTACCTAGGTTAATGATGAATGAATGCTAAAGTTTGGATTTTTATCATTTATGGATATTGTTTTGGATTTTATGCTTTAGTACATATCTGATTTCACTTGTTTAATGAGTATGCATGCTTGATTTTGATCTTTTATTGGTTGATTGTTCCTTACATATCTTGATTAAATGTCTTTCAATAAATAGGTGTGTATTAGATCGCTTACTGTGTGTTTATGGTTCATATGTGGTTTGCTAGACATCGGTAACCATAGGAATATCAATTAACAACTTAATAAATCAAGTGTTCTTCTTGTCGAAATACCTGCAAAGTGATAGATAATCGATTAATCTTTGTTTCTAGGGTTTCTGAGAGTGAATGGTCAGAGAGGACGTTTTCTTAGGGTTCTAGTGTCGTTGTTAATTCGTGTTAAACAAGTTGAATTCAGATTGCTTCTTGCATTTGAGACAGTGATGTCGAGAGGTGAGCTGTCTATTGAGTTTTATAGCATAATCGGTGAGACCGAGAGGTAATCCGACCACTGGTGTTATTAGTATCCCTTAAGTCTCCTTCTGGTCACATTCTGAGATTGATCAGGAATCCATTAGGTAGTTTGAGAGTGTTATATCTTAGGATCTCAGTTCTATTACATATTCCATAGTTGATAGAACCCGAGTTTAGTAATCAGGATTCTCAACCTAGGTAGAGTCTTCCCTCCTTATTGATTTAGTTCAGATCTTTGCTACATTGTTTAGTTGTCTTATTTGTCTTCTTCGTTCAGTTTAGTTAAGTTTAGTAGTTAACCTTAGTTCGTAGAATTTCCCCCAATTAAATCGATCAGTTAAGTCCTAGTCAGAGTCTAGTTAGTGTTATAGTCAGTGTCTCTAGGGTTCGATAACTCGGTTTACCATCAAGCTGTGCTACACTCGATAGGTACACTTGTCTGTTAGTGCGGTCTAGTTCATAGGTTTTCCATTTATTACTTAGGAGTCTAGGTTATGTTTAGTAGTTTATTTTATAGACCATCTGGACGACCTCAAGTATCATAATCTGCAATCTCGTCCGTAGTTTCAAATGACAACACTACATATGTATTTCTAACCTTCCCCACCAATTGAGTGGTACGTGGGGTTGATGTCAAGGAATCCTCCTTAATGTTACCATCCAGTCAATGATTTCATTCAAATAAATGTCCTTTAAATCCAAACTAGTAATTTTCCGCCCGCGCGTTGTAGCTGGTGCACATATATTTGGAATCCGACCAATTACAATAAAAACAGTCCATGTGTTAGATCAAGAACAGTAAAAAAAATCAAATAACCTACTATGAGATGCAAATTTCAATATCTATCAAATATGTGTAAGTTTGAAATAAAGAAGAAGCAACACCCTTTAAGGGCAATACCTCTTCTTTCCCCAGGTATCACCTCCTACCTCTCAAAGGCTCAAACACGTCGTCATACGCTATGACGACTGTGTGCAACACTACCTTTTCGATCGGTTTTAGGGTTCTCGCTTTGAACCACCCCTTGTAAATCCAATTAAGTTATCTTGCAATCCAAACACTCCACAAAGTTGTTCACTTCAAAACACATTATGTAACATCCCGAGTTTTAGAGTGTGAAAGAATTCACGAAAAATTTAAAACTTATATAAGAAAAGGGAAGCGGGCTTGGGCCGAGGTGTATAGGCCGAAAGGGACAAGGGTTTGGGCCCTTATAAGTCTCAAGACCAGCCCCAAACCCTCATTTGCAACACCATTTTCGGAATTCTAGAGAGAGAAAGCGAGAGAGAGCCTAGAGAGAGAAAGTCCCGGTTTTCGGACTAGAGCTTCAAGGATCGTTAGCAAGAGTCTCGCGAGTGTTTAGCAACGAAAAGGAAGTGATTACAGGTAACCGATTCTCCTAGATCTGAGTTTTAGTTCATTTTTGGGTTTTTCGGGTTTTGGGTGAAACGGGAACGTTTTTACAGATGAAACTGAAAGAAAAGCATAGATTTGAGTTCTTAAACGAAAAACAAACGTTTTGAATGTAAAAAGTCCGGATCTTGACCAGGTCGGACCTGCATTGCGAAAGTTAGGGTTTTTCACGGGGAAGATAGCTGAGTTCTGCAGGTATCGAAACTAGAAGTTTCGAGCGGCCTGCAGGTATCGAAACTAGAAGTTTCGAGCGGCCTGCAGGTATCGAAACTAGAAGTTTCGAGCGGCCTGCAGGTATCGAAACTAGAAGTTTCGAGCGGCCTGCAGGTATCGAAACTAGAAGTTTCGAGCGGCCTGCAGGTATCGAAACTAGAAGTTTCGATGGGCCTGCACCTGTCGAAACTAAGTAGTTTCGATAGGTCTGCATCAGTAAGTGAAGTCAGTGTATTCACCTGTAACAGAACGAGTAAACCGTTAGAGTCGGGATTAGGTCTGATATGTGTCAACTGTTATGATTGTTCAGATTGAGTGAGATCCAGTAGACCATTCCAGCTAAGATAAGAGGTGAGTTCTAATCCCCTTTTTGCCTTCTTTAGGGGTGGTGTGCATACTTAGTGTAAAGTGTTTATTATATTTTATATATTATAAACTGAAGAGAAAAGCTATGTTTTAGTGAAAGGTTTAAAAGAGGCAAAAGTATGTTTTTCAGCAAAGTAAGATATATCATTTGGCAAGCGTTTACTATATTTTTATATACATAAACAAAGGCATGATATATATGATAAGCTATGTTTTAGAAAGCAAGATGTATTTTATGATAAGCTATGTTTTAGAAAGAAAGATATATCATTTGGCAAGCGTTTACTATATTCTCATATACATAAACAAAGGCATGATATATGTGCTAGTATGTTTTCAGTAAAGTAAGATATATCATTTGGCAAGCGTTTACTATATTTTCATATACATAAACAAAGGCACGATATATATGATAAGCTATGTTTCAGAAAGTAAGACGTATTTTTATGATAAGCCATGTTTCAGTAAAAGCAAAGATATATCATTTGGCAAGCGTTTACTATATTTTTATATACATAAACAAAGGCATGATATATGTTAAGTTATGAGCAAGATTTACAGAAATATTTATGAACAGTAAAGTGAACAGTTTTCCTTCGGGAATATGTACCAGCTATAAAGGTCCTTGGGACAGATGTTACTTGTACAAGATGTCAGATATGGGTTCTACCCATTAGTAAGAACCTTTGTGGTTCGTTAACGGTTGTACAACTGGGATGAGTGACGGCGGTTGCTCGGGAGGTCCACGCAACCTCCCCTTAGCGTTAAGCGGTATTGTCGGTTCATGGACGTGAGCCATGGGGGCATTGACCAGGGTATTGTCGGTTCATGGATGAATCCATGGGGGCATTGACCAGGTACTCGTCGGTTCATGGTCGTTGACCATGGGGGCGGTACAGTAGTAACAAAGAATTGACGGATAAGCGGTATTGTCGGTTCATGATCGTTGATCATGGGGGCATTGACCAGGTACTTGTCGGTTCATGGATGTAAGCCATGAGGGCAGTACAGTAAAGAGGAATTGACGGTTTATTATACGTTTTAAACTGTTTGAAAAGTAAAGTATGTAAAGTTTTGCTTAAGAGCAGTATGTATGTATTAGTAAATCTTTTATATAAATGATTTAATGTAAACGTTAGAACTCACTCAGCGTTGCTGATTTTTAGTATGCACATCAGTTAAGTGTAGGTGGCAGTAGATGGAAGTGGATGCTTGGCTTGGCGAGAAGAGTTACCCGAAGACCAGCAGTTGGCATCCTGTTTATGTTTCTTTTGATTATGTTGATTAAGACAAGTTTCAGTTGTATTTGTCAAGTTATGTTTAATTAAGTATTGTTTAGACATGTTATGTTTCCGCTGCGTATGTTGAGATTTAAATCGTTTCCGCTGTGATAATGTATGTCTTATGTTTAAGTGCTATGTGTTGATGAGTAAATCCAATAAGTGAGGCCTTTCAGGAAAGGGGCCTCACAAGTTGGTATCAGAGCCATAGTTTGAGAGATTTGGACATCCCCGATGTCCAGACTTAAACTGAGAATGGGACAAGAAGCGGATGCCAGTACGGGTAACTCAAGTCAAAGCATCAGAAGCGTATAGTAAGTAAAGTTTACCTTTAGAGTGTCAAGATAAGAATAGAGGCTTTAGTGGAACCATGAAAGCGAATAAATAGAAAACAAGATGTGATGTAATGGTTAATTGCAGATGGCCAGTGTATATTAACATCTTACCTTACTTATTGTGTTCTACATATTCCCTAGCATGATGAAATTAAATCTTTTGTTCTCTATCTTTCAGTTAGAAATGGCTAGACGTGGAGGAACTAGAGGGGGTGGAGGAGGAAGACGTGGTGGGCGTACAGGCCGCCACGGTGGAGCTAGCACAAACCAAGTGATTGAAGGGAGTGTTCACACTACCCATACTGATACGGTAGTCAGTCAGCACAATGTTGAACATGCGGCAGAAGATGATCAGACATTCGAGTTCGAGCCGGCCGTGCAAGCAGCTATTGGCCGTGAGTTTACCCGACTGTTGAAGGAAACCTTACCGGCCATACTAGACGAAGCCTTGAGGAAGGCCAAGGAGAACCCTAACACAACTGAAGAGCCTGTGGTGCTTCCAGCAATGGGAGGACCAAATCTAGTAGAAAATATTGCGCCGCCTGCTCGCGGCTGTGACTATAAGGCGTTTCGGGGTTGTGATCCACCCGTGCTTACTGGGGAGAAGGAAGCATCAGATACCTTAGATTGGATTAACGGCATGGAGTCGACCATTCGTCTTAGTGAATGTCGACCGGAACAAGCAGTCATGTTCGCTGCAAAGTCATTGAAAGGAGAAGCAGCGCACTGGTGGGAAACTGTGAAACAAGCTAAAGGTGACCAAGCGGTCGAGTTGATGAGGTGGAATGATCTGAAAGCTTTAGTAATTGAGAAGTTCTGCCCTAAGAACGAGGTCCACAAGGTGGAAAGGGAATTTCTGACTCTGCAAGCCGGACTCATGACTCACCGGCAGTATACTTCAAAGTACAATGAGTTGGCACGTCTGGTGCCCCATCTTGTGACCACAGAGGAAAGGAGGATTCATTACTATGTTCAAGGATTGCCTCCAAAGATCCGTACTTTTGTAAAAGCCAACACACCGAGTACCTTTGAGTCGGTGGTTGTTCTGAGCGGAGTTGTCTATGATGACATTGCCTCTGAAGTCATTGCTGAAGCACCCAAGAAACAAGCAGCGAAGCGCACTGCTGAGGAACTCCAGGGTCCTAACGATAGGAGGGCGAGGGTAGAAGCAGAGGGTCTATGCGGTAAATGTGGGAGGAGACATGGAGGTGAATGTAAGGCGGGTCAGGTGGGATGTTTCAGGTGTGGCAAGTTTGGACACCAATCACGGGACTGCCCGGAAAGGCCAAGATGCCACAATTGTGGGGGACAGGGACACGTGAGCCGAGATTGTAGGAAGCGCAAAGAGCCGGAAGCGGGAGGATCCGGAAAGGGTAAGGGTGCAGAGAAAGAACCTTACATCAACAAGGCCACAGCAAGGGTTTACCAGATGACTCAGTAAGGTACGTTGCAAACTCTTATTTGTGATATGCCAAGTTTATGATTTTATTTCCTTGAATGATTAGTTAGCCCCATCAGCTTAGGAGCCTTAGAACTAGATATTACCCGGATTAGATCCTCAGCGGTAGTTAATCACAATGGCCTTCATGACCAAGCTGCCTTGCATAGCTATGGTTTATGCCACCCATTCTGTGATTTGCTATCGGTATAGCTTATGGCAGGTTTCGAGGACGAAACCTATTGTAAGGAGGGTAGACTTGTAACATCCCGAGTTTTAGAGTGTGAAAGAATTCACGAAAAATTTAAAACTTATATAAGAAAAGGGAAGCGGGCTTGGGCCGAGGTGTATAGGCCGAAAGGGACAAGGGTTTGGGCCCTTATAAGTCTCAAGACCAGCCCCAAACCCTCATTTGCAACACCATTTTCGGAATTCTAGAGAGAGAAAGCGAGAGAGAGCCTAGAGAGAGAAAGTCCCGGTTTTCGGACTAGAGCTTCAAGGATCGTTAGCAAGAGTCTCGCGAGTGTTTAGCAACGAAAAGGAAGTGATTACAGGTAACCGATTCTCCTAGATCTGAGTTTTAGTTCATTTTTGGGTTTTTCGGGTTTTGGGTGAAACGGGAACGTTTTTACAGATGAAACTGAAAGAAAAGCATAGATTTGAGTTCTTAAACGAAAAACAAACGTTTTGAATGTAAAAAGTCCGGATCTTGACCAGGTCGGACCTGCATTGCGAAAGTTAGGGTTTTTCACGGGGAAGATAGCTGAGTTCTGCAGGTATCGAAACTAGAAGTTTCGAGCGGCCTGCAGGTATCGAAACTAGAAGTTTCGAGCGGCCTGCAGGTATCGAAACTAGAAGTTTCGAGCGGCCTGCAGGTATCGAAACTAGAAGTTTCGAGCGGCCTGCAGGTATCGAAACTAGAAGTTTCGAGCGGCCTGCAGGTATCGAAACTAGAAGTTTCGATGGGCCTGCACCTGTCGAAACTAAGTAGTTTCGATAGGTCTGCATCAGTAAGTGAAGTCAGTGTATTCACCTGTAACAGAACGAGTAAACCGTTAGAGTCGGGATTAGGTCTGATATGTGTCAACTGTTATGATTGTTCAGATTGAGTGAGATCCAGTAGACCATTCCAGCTAAGATAAGAGGTGAGTTCTAATCCCCTTTTTGCCTTCTTTAGGGGTGGTGTGCATACTTAGTGTAAAGTGTTTATTATATTTTATATATTATAAACTGAAGAGAAAAGCTATGTTTTAGTGAAAGGTTTAAAAGAGGCAAAAGTATGTTTTTCAGCAAAGTAAGATATATCATTTGGCAAGCGTTTACTATATTTTTATATACATAAACAAAGGCATGATATATATGATAAGCTATGTTTTAGAAAGCAAGATGTATTTTATGATAAGCTATGTTTTAGAAAGAAAGATATATCATTTGGCAAGCGTTTACTATATTCTCATATACATAAACAAAGGCATGATATATGTGCTAGTATGTTTTCAGTAAAGTAAGATATATCATTTGGCAAGCGTTTACTATATTTTCATATACATAAACAAAGGCACGATATATATGATAAGCTATGTTTCAGAAAGTAAGACGTATTTTTATGATAAGCCATGTTTCAGTAAAAGCAAAGATATATCATTTGGCAAGCGTTTACTATATTTTTATATACATAAACAAAGGCATGATATATGTTAAGTTATGAGCAAGATTTACAGAAATATTTATGAACAGTAAAGTGAACAGTTTTCCTTCGGGAATATGTACCAGCTATAAAGGTCCTTGGGACAGATGTTACTTGTACAAGATGTCAGATATGGGTTCTACCCATTAGTAAGAACCTTTGTGGTTCGTTAACGGTTGTACAACTGGGATGAGTGACGGCGGTTGCTCGGGAGGTCCACGCAACCTCCCCTTAGCGTTAAGCGGTATTGTCGGTTCATGGACGTGAGCCATGGGGGCATTGACCAGGGTATTGTCGGTTCATGGATGAATCCATGGGGGCATTGACCAGGTACTCGTCGGTTCATGGTCGTTGACCATGGGGGCGGTACAGTAGTAACAAAGAATTGACGGATAAGCGGTATTGTCGGTTCATGATCGTTGATCATGGGGGCATTGACCAGGTACTTGTCGGTTCATGGATGTAAGCCATGAGGGCAGTACAGTAAAGAGGAATTGACGGTTTATTATACGTTTTAAACTGTTTGAAAAGTAAAGTATGTAAAGTTTTGCTTAAGAGCAGTATGTATGTATTAGTAAATCTTTTATATAAATGATTTAATGTAAACGTTAGAACTCACTCAGCGTTGCTGATTTTTAGTATGCACATCAGTTAAGTGTAGGTGGCAGTAGATGGAAGTGGATGCTTGGCTTGGTGAGAAGAGTTACCCGAAGACCAGCAGTTGGCATCCTGTTTATGTTTCTTTTGATTATGTTGATTAAGACAAGTTTCAGTTGTATTTGTCAAGTTATGTTTAATTAAGTATTGTTTAGACATGTTATGTTTCCGCTGCGTATGTTGAGATTTAAATCGTTTCCGCTGTGATAATGTATGTCTTATGTTTAAGTGCTATGTGTTGATGAGTAAATCCAATAAGTGAGGCCTTTCAGGAAAGGGGCCTCACACATTAACTAATTTAGGGGAAAAAAAGTTCAGCTATGATTTCAAATGTTTAATCTAATTCCCTAATCCGAAAATTGACTTCAGCCCTGAGAATAAAAGTATAAAAAAACAATTATCAGTATTAAAGTCAAAGTCTGTTTTATAAATATACATTTTCTCTAACGGATCACATGGATATAAGTAACAAATTAGCTATAATGGAAACGGACTGAACACGTCAACACGTAAATCACTTTGAATAAAATATTTATGACAATATAGTTTATTTTGATCGTACTCCGTACATTAAATTTGATCACCAAAATACTCCATATATACCTGCTTTGACCCAAACATGTTTGACCCATTACCCAACCCAGCCAAATTTCACGTATACCCAATTACCCATAACATTTAGCGGACACATCCAATGTGTGACATCCGAAAAATTCAGGTTAACTCCGTTAACACAAACATCGTTAGTTCAAACATTGTTCATGCAAACTCAGTTATCTCAGTTAGTCACATATGCATCACACTTAATTAGGATTAATTAGGTGTGTCAGTTTCGCACAAACACTCACGTATCGGTAATTTGTAGAATTACCGGATCACACACGAGTCGAACCCGGAACGTTGGTGAACTAATAAAAATAATTGCGAATAATTATTTTAATATAAATTAGGTGAATTTATATGATTTGTGATTTTTCTGTGAATTATGTGAACATTCGTGAAATCGCGTGCGTTTACGCGCGTTGTGACTTTTACTGCTTTAGTGTTATTTTTATAAAGAAGTTTTTATAAAAATAATTATTTAAAAACAATTCTAACTAGTAGATAAATAAAATAATTAAAAACCATTCAGAAGCCCATGGATTATCTAAACCCATTTTAAAACCCATGAGATCAAGTATTTAAAGAATTTTATAAATTTTTTTTAACCTAAACCCTTTTTTTTTATTTTGGCCGTCGACCCCCCCCCTATTCTCTCTTGCGACCGAACAAAGACCACCACCATACACCCCCTCTCCAAGCTCCAATCTTGCAATTAAACGCATAATCGGACTCCTCTACGCACTGCTAACGCTACTACGTAAGTTGTTTCGTTCAATTTCGTTGATTTTTGATTCCTAAATTTTAGATCAAACCCTAGTTCATCCAAACATTGATTTTTATAATAAAGATGTTAACTTTATTATTTTTTTGCAATTATTTGATGAGTATATTGTTATTTGGAAAACCCTAGTTGCATTATGGTTCATAACTTGTCTAAACTAGAGACTTTTTGATTATGTGATAATGTAGGATTGCATGCTAGATGTTTATGATGATTGTTATGGTTATATTTATACTAGTTGGGTTCTATGCAATTGAATTGGTGCGTTGTATGCAATTGAATTGGTGCATTGAATCTTGTTAACAAGCTCGAAATCGTAGACTTTCCTTAAGAGGAAACTTTATTGAAAAGTGTTTGTTATATGTGAGTTGTTTTAAATGCATGATGTTATGGAATGATACTAGCACGTTATTATGAACGCAATAAAACTTATAAGAGTGTTGTTTGGTATTAATCACATGCATTGATCCTAACTTACTAAAAGTGAAAACTTTTAGAAATTGAAACTTGATGTCTAGACCTAATGTGTACGTTGTGATGATCATTCATGCATTAGTAGGTATGTATAAACGTGTTAGGGTTATTCAATTATGTAATAGATGATGTAATCTATTAAAAGACAAACTTTCCGTTCATACATTGTTAAAAGTAGGAACTTTGTTGAACATGCATTTTGTAGACATAACTTGCCATGCTAAGTTAGTTGTGACATGTGTAGCATGAAACTTGAATTACTTGTATACTATGTGTGTTAGTATTCAAACCAAACATTAAATCACTAAACGGGTCGCCAACGGGTCGTCCGGTCAAACTGGGTCAAACTAATAAATATTTTCTAAACACTTAAAACAATGGGATTGTTTGGATACTTAGGGTTCATGTCAACTTACACAAACACACACTTATAAACTGATGTTTATAGGTGGCGGTTAGTAGTCAAGCAGATTTAACTTAGCTTTCATCTGCACGCACTCTAAGGTGAGTTTCACGGCCCCTTTTCTTATGGTTTAAACTTGGGGAGAAAACATGGGTACAAACATTTAGATCTTACATTTCATTTATATCACTTGTTGTACTAAGCGCAAACATATCATGTAAGTCCTTACTTATCGAACCGTTTAATATATAGGATAGCGAGGTAATCTTGAGTAGTACTACTGGGCATTGACAAGCCCCACCCTCGTTAGTCGCGCTAACACGATAGGAAGTTGAATGGGTGTAACATTGACCTAAATAGTTTACCATTGTTCATGATAGACATGGTAGGAGGCAGATCAAACATAAACAGTCAGCTTCGGTGTCGAAACGCTTTAGTAACATGTTATTAGGTTAGCTACCTATTGATATAATAGTAAATTGTTTTATCTAGTAAACTTTACTTACATTTGAAACCTGTGAACTCACCAACCTAGTGTTGACACGTTTTGGCATGTTTTCTCAGGTCGTTAAGGTACGAGCACGAGTTAGGGCATGCATGCATTGGAGTTTCATTATTTATCAAACGCAGGACTTACTTATTTATTTATTTTCGAATTGCATGTTTTGGGCGCAATTGTTTTTGCGCATGCTTTTCCTTCAATCCTTACGCTTCCGCATTTCACATTAACTCAGTATTTTCATTTACTAGTGTCACACCCCCAAAATCCACTAACGGAGTTTTACCGTTAGGAGCGTGACATACGAGGATCTCAGTCATTAGTTACTTTGAACGACTCTATATGAGTTTAAGAAAACCACTAGTATTGCTCATAGTCACGATGCAACACTAGTAATGAAAACACTGATTTAATGTAAGACTTGCGGAAGTGAAAAGTTAGATGAAAAACATGCGCCAAAACAGTCGCACCAAAAATAAACAATTCAACGATAAATAAAATAAATAGTTCTTGATTTTGAAAACGATGGACTTCGAATGCATGCATGCCTTAGCTTGTGCTTGTACCTTAATGATCTGAGAAAACATGCTAAAACGTGTCAACACTAGGTTGGTGAGTTCACAGGTTTCAATGTTTGTAAAGTTTACTAGATAATACCATTTACAATTTATATCATAGGTAGCTAACCTAGTACATGTTACTAAAGCGTTTCGACACCGAAGCTGACTGTTTATGTTTGAACTTGCCTCCTACCATGACTGTCATGATCAATGGTAAATGTTTAGGTCAATGTTACACCCGTTCGACTACCTGTCGTTTTAGCGCGACTAACGCGGGTGGGGCTTGTAAATGCCTAGTAGTACTACTCAAGATTACCTCGCTATCCCATATATTAAACGCCGATAAGTAAGGACTTTCATGATATGTTTGCGCTTAGTACACAAGTGATATAAAAGAAATGTAAGATCTAAATGTTTGTACCCATGTTTTCTCCCCCAAGTTTAAACCATAAGAAAAGGGGCCGTGAAACTCACCTGATAAAAGTGATGATTGATATTCGACACAAGTTTACACAAAGAGGATTGAAGGTATCGTCCTACGCGAGTTCTACACAAGTACGTCACGTATAAGAATTTATCCTTATTATATTTTCATGTCTCAAGATGAACGACGCGATTAACTCGATCCAATAGTTAAAATAAGCGCTTAATTTAATTACATTCAAAATAATCGAAATACTCTTTTTAGAACGAAAATACAATTTTTCTTTCAAAACATACTCCAACAATTACTATTGATCGTGTTCGATTTATAAGGATTTTATGGTAGTATTTAATAACCTTTATAAATTTTATTTATTTCCGAAACAGTGTAATTTGGAAACTAAAAATCTGGAAAAAGGGTTGAAAGGTTCATAAGAGCTAGAAAACAGAAAAATAACTAAAACTGTGTGGGCCGGGACTCGAACCTGCGACCTCACAGTTGCAGGTCACACACACAACCAACTGCTCTGCCTACGCAGTTGCGAAATATTCGGGGTTTCATTTTTCATATACAGTACATGCTGCGAGATCCTTGACTGCATAGGAACAAGTCGATCCTAGCAGCCCTAGATCCACAAATTCGTTTTTCTCGTTTAGTATTATCCAAAAGTAATTTAGGGGTTTTGTTATACACTAAAAAGCGAGTACAATGATGGATTTAATTTGGTTTTGAAGGTCGTTTGAGCGGGTTATACAAACATGTTAGGGTTTCAACGAGTTTTAGGTTTAAAACTTCAAAATTGGATCGATTATAGTAAAAATCAAGGTTAGGGATGTTAGGGCTTTTGATTAGCAGGTAAAAACGTTCAAGAACATACAAGTATCTAACCTGAATTCGCTCGAAACCAAGTGGTACGGGATGAATCACCAGTGACGACTTCGAATGGGGAAGAATTAGAGTTCAAGATTGATTATAAGCGAATTAGATGTAGGGATAAGTCGGTTTGGGTTAAGGGACACGGGATATGAGCGCAAAATTCACCAATTCAGTTTCCAACTTCGAATTTGAAATCCAATTGATGATAACTCTATCCTTTGACTTCTAGAAGTCAAACATTGGAAATTATTATTATTATTATTATTTTCAAAACACTCCCCTGATGTTACTAACTGGTTTTTAACGGGGAATACTAATGGAGTTAACGATCCTCTTTGACTTGAATGTTTGCGAACTAACAAATTGATTAAGTGCAATGCATGAATGAAAACTGATATGACTGAGTTTGTGTTTGTCGGGAATAACCTGAAATGCCGGATGTCACATCATCCCCTTGTTGAAAGAATTTTCGTCCCGAAAATTAAACGAAGTCGGTAACGTCTGAAACAAAAAGTTTAGGTTTGTCACATCATCCCCTTGTTGAAATAAATTTCGTCTCGAAATTTAGTTAGTACCTTCTGTGTTTGCCGTTGACTGTTTGAAAAGGTGAGGATACTTTTTCATCATTTGATCCTCTAGTTCCCACGTGAACTCCGGTCCACGCTTCGAGTTCCAGCAAACTCTGACAATAGGTATCTTACTGCGCTTGAGGGTTTTGACCTCTCTGTCCATGATCTCAACTGGTTCCTCAATAAAACGTAGCTGTTCATCAATTTCCAACTCCTCGAGTGGAACTACAAGTGTCTCATCTGATAGGCACTTCTTTAGGTTTGAGACATGAAAGACATTATGCACTCCATTGAGTGTATCTGGTAGGTTAAGTTTATATGCTACTGGACCGATCCTTTTCTCTATCTCGAAGGGTCCAACATAACGCGGGTTTAAATTTCCTCGTTTCCCGAAACGAATTACACCTTTCCACGGTGAAACCTTTAATAACACTTTGTCGCCCACTTGGAATTCTAGCGGTTTTCTGCGCTTGTCTGCATAACTCTTTTGACGGTCACGAGCTGCCGCCATACGGTTTCGGATTTGCACGATTTTCTCTGAGGTTTCATGCACAAGTTCAGGACCCGTAAGTTGACTATCTCCAACTTCAGCCCAACAAAGTGGTGATCGACACTTTCTCCCATACAAAGCCTCGAACGGTGCTGCTTTGATGCTAGTATGATAGCTGTTATTGTAAGAGAATTCCACTAAAGGCAAGTGAGTCTCCCAACTGTTTCCGAAATCGATCACACAAGCTCGTAGCATGTCTTCTAGGGTTTGTATAGTACGCTCACTCTGGCCATCTGTTTGAGGATGATACGCTGTACTCATGTCCAGGCGCGTGCCTAGAGCTTTCTGTAATGATTTCCAGAAATGTGAGGTGAATCGGGCGTCTCTATCAGAAATGATGGAGATTAGCACTCCATGTCGGGATACTACTTCTTTAAGATAGAGGCGAGTTAACCTTTCCATTTTATCTGTCTCTTTGATAGAAAGAAAATGAGCGGATTTGGTTAGGCGATCCACTATCACCCAGATTGTGTCACATCCAGTAGGGGTTCGAGGTAATTTGGTTATGAAATCCATGGAAATCTGCTCCCATTTCCACATTGGTATTTCCGGTTGTTGAAGTAATCCGGATGGATTTTGGTACTCCACCTTGACCTTGGAACAAGTCAGGCACTTGCTCACGTAGGTGGCTATGTCGGCTTTCATGTTCAGCCACCAATACAAAACCTTGAGATCGTGATACATCTTGTCGGATCCCGGATGGATAGAGTATCGGGATTTGTGAGCTTCATCCATGACTAGATCTCTTATGTTTCCATATACTGGTATCCATATTCGTTCCGCAAAATAACGAATACCATTTGCTTTAACCTCAAGTTGTTTCTCCATACCACGAGTGGATTCTAAGGATAAATTCTCCTCTTTTAAGGCTTCGAGTTGGGCATTCCGGATTTGTTTGGGTAGTCCTGTATGAATAGTGAGTTGTAATGCTCTAACTCGTCGGGGTTTAGTTTCTTTTCTGCTTAGGGCATCGACCACCACATTAGCTTTGCCCGGATGGTACTTGATTGCACAATCATAATCGTTTAATAACTCGATCCAACGACGTTGACGCATGTTCAACTCTTTCTGCTCAAAAATATGCTGAAGACTCTTGTGATCGGTGTAGATGGTGCACTTGGTACCGTACAAGTAATGTCTCCATATCTTGAGTGCAAACACCACGGCTCCTAACTCCAAATCGTGAGTCGTGTAGTTCTTTTCGTGGATTTTTAACTGTCGAGAGGCGTATGCGATAACCTTGTCACGTTGCAGCAATACACAACCGAGACCTTGGATGGAGGCATATCAATACACCATGAAGTCATCCGTTCCCTCTGGTAGTGATAGGATATGTGCGCTACATAATTTCTGCTTTATTAGCTGGAATGCTGATTCTTGAGTCTCACTCCAATTATAGGGTTTATCTTTTTGGGTTAAGGAGGTGAGGGGTTGGGCAATCTTTGAAAATCCTTTGATAAAACGACGGTAGTATCCGGCCAATCCTAGGAATTGCAGAACTTCGGTTGGAGTTATGGGTGCTGCCCAATTCTTGATAGCTTCCACTTTGGCTGGATCGACATGTATTCCTTTCTCATTGATCACATGTCCTAGAAATTGAACCTCGCAAATCCAAAAATCGCATTTGGAAAACTTCGCGTACAGCTGCTCCTGTTTCAGTAGCTCAAGGATCAAACGCAGATGTTTCTCATGCTCTTCCTGACTCTTAGAGTATATGAGGATATCGTCAATAAAAACAATGACGAACTGGTCAAGGTAAGGTTTACACACACGGTTCATGAGGTCCATGAACACCGCGGGTGCGTTAGTTAATCCAAATGGCATGACCAAAACCTCGAAATGGCCGTACCGGGTTCTGAGTGCAGTCTTGGATATATCTTCATCTCGAACTCTCAGCTGAAGATATCCAGATCTTAAGTCGATTTTTGAGTAGAAACTTGACCCTTGAAGTTGGTCGAATAAATCGTCAATACGGGGTAGTGGGTAGCGGTTCTTGACTGTTACCTTGTTTAACTCTCGGTAATCAATGCACATACGGAAAGTTCCATCTTTCTTTTTGACAAATAGGACTGGAGCTCCCCATGGCGATGAGCTCGGTCGGATGAAACCTTTATCCAACAACTCTTGCAGTTGTGTAGATAGCTCTTGCAACTCGCTTGGTGCCAGTCTATAAGGTGCCCGAGCAATAGGCGCTGCTTCGGGTGTTAGGTCAATCTGAAATTCGACCTGACGATGGGGTGGAAGACCAGGTAGGTCTTCAGGGAATACTTCTGGGAATTCGCGAACGATAGGGATATCTTCTAACTTTTTCTCCTCGGTGGACTTGTCAGCGACAAGGGCTAGAATTGCGGTATGACCCTTACGCAAACACTTCTGCGCCTTCATAAAAGATATGATGCCCATCACTGCACCACTTCTTTCGCCCTGTACGAATAGGTTCTCTCCACTAGGAAGGGATATACGAACGATCTTCTCACTACAGATGATCTCAGCTTGGTTTTTAGACAACCAATCTATACCCACAATTATGTCAAAACTGCCGAGTGTAACTGGCATGAGATCGATGTCGAGTTAGTGACCAGATAGTTCTAATTTACATCCCTTGAGAATGTGGGTTGCCTCGATTACTTTACCGTCTGCTATTTCTATGGTATAATGGTGTTCTAATAAAGTTGGGTTTATTTCTAACTGACTACTAAGTTCTCTATGTCACACCCCCAAATTCCACTAACAGAGTTTTACCGTTTGGAAGGTGACACACCAGGATCTCATTCAATAGTTACATCAAACGACACTATATGGGACTTAAAATGTCATAACATAAAAGTTCAGAGTTAATGCCGAAGCGTTTAGACAAGATAATTACTGCGCAAAACAAATGCGCTCAAGTTTAATTTAATAAAAGCAAGTGAATTGTCTCAGATGTTTGCATATGAATGAAATGACAGTAGGACTCCATGCATGCCCTAGATGTGCAACCTGTGCCTTAGCGACCTGAGAAACATGTAAGAAAAAGTGTCAACACGAGGTTGGTGAGTTCACAGGTTTCAAGTTTGCAATAAGAGAGTGTTTGCCAGATTATGTACATTCAATATGCTTATCTATAGGTAGCTAGCCTATGTTCATGTCTTACTAAAGCGCTCGCAACCGAAGCTGACTGTGTTTGTATGCCTCCTGCCAGGTCTATCAACTCTGGCAAATGTGAGTAGGCTAACATTTCACCCGTTCGATATCCAATCGAGTTAGCGCGACTAACGCGGGTGGGGCTTGTCAAACCCAGTAGTACTACTAAACATTACCTCGCTAAGATCCATATTAACGGTTCGATGTATGATGAGGACTTTCTGTGATAGTGTGTCACGCTTAGCCTCAACAGTAATAACATATGAATTACAATAATCTAAAATAGTTGTGTCATGTTTTCTCCCCCAACGGGAAAAACATGTAACATAATGTTTGTCTGCGTACTTGTTTCTCCCCCACGGGGAAAACAAGTAAACGTATGATAGTTGGTGTTCATGTTTGTTTCTCCTCAATAGGAAAACAAGTAAAATCTGTAAGTGTATAAGCATGTTTCTCCCCCAATAGTAAAACAAGTAAAAAGGGGCCGTGAAACTCACCTGCGTTGTGTAGTAGGTAGTATCACACAAGTATGAGATTTAGAATCTCAAGTGTTAGCCTGCACGGCTTACGTATGCCCTATAATTATAACACATAAGTTAGGGACATATGGGATTTGTGACGACGACACGAAAGTTAGAACATCTTAACGCTTTCTAAGGATTCAAGAGTAGACGAACGTGTCTGCGGAATTATATAGATTTCTTAATATAATCATTAAGGGAAAAGCGTTACGTGTCGTACGTTAATAACGAATAGTAAATAAATGAATACATTCGTACGTTAAAGTCGTTTACAAAAGTTAGGAAAATAATATAATTTAATATATTATTTTTAGGCTCGTCGGATTAGCTAAATAATCATTGCGGCAAAAATAATAATATATTATTTTTATTCAAGATACTAAACGTGAGTAAACGATTATATCATTATTTAGTTTCAAACGTTACACGAGGTTATAAAACGATACGAAATAATATAAATATATATATTATTTAATAACATGAGTCATGAGTTGAAAATAATATAAACATATTATTTTATATGAAGTTACGGTTTGAATATAATATAAATATATTATTTTTAAAAGTGAGAATAATATAAAAGTGGGTTAATAATTCAAACCCGAGCCTACGGGTTGTTTTCCGGGCTAAAACACATCAATATAATATAATAATAATATGGGATAGGTTTTTATAATTAAAATAATAATAAAAACTACTCTAAAAACGAATTGGGGGTGGAGGGACTCGAACACGGGTCTCCTCCCCCACAGCCAACAGTCCTAACCATCACAACTCGCTAGGATTCCGCGATCTAAACCCTTCAGGAATTTGTTTTAATCATCCCAGTACCCAGTCCCAATCCCCAATCGCGATTTCAATTCAGTCCTTCCCGAATTCCCTTGAACTTGATCATGATTGGCAACGAGGGCATAGGGGTTTTGTTTATCACTCAAAACCGAGCCTGAGGGTAGCTTTTATTTCCAAAATACAAGTTTCCATTTTGATTAATCTTTGCTTTTCGAAACCGAACCCTAGGTTAGAACATTAGATCGTTTTGTTTGATTCTTGTAATATTAGTTTCTGGATTCATGGGGCTATTGATCAGTGAAGGATTTCGAATCTGTCCATATAAGTTAATTGCATTTTGGTTGAGACTATAATCGAAACCCCCAAATCGAACTTATGATGAACCCTAGATTACAGATTTTAATCAATTCGATATTGTTTGATTCAATTGATGTGAGGATTTCAAAGAGTAGGTAATTGAGAATCTACCCATGTAATTCAATTGAATTTTAATCAAGTTTAGGATCAAAAGCCCCAAATTGGGTTTCGTATGAACCCTAGATTACGGTCTGGGTTAATTCGATGAAATGAGCCCCAATAAACATAGGGCTTTCATTTAGTGGATAAAAACGAAGATGTAGATGTAAATCTTTACCAGAATCGAGTTGCAATTGATGGTTATTGACCGAACTGGCTTTGTCGTCACGCGGGTTAGTCCTCGGCAGTACCAACTTCGTTTTAGATGGAATTGGGGTATGATTTTGCTACTGATGAATGCGACTAAGGTGTATGAACATCAAATTCGTAAAATGGAGATTGATATGCACGAATTCGCTTCATCTTGTAATGAGTTCGACGGCTACGGTTATTCCAATCGAAATTGGTATTAATTTTGATATGAATGCAGTTTAATTAGCCTAATGATGATCGATCATAGCTTTAATGTGTATAACCGTTAGATAATTTCAATAGAAAATGGTTGTGAACTTTGAATTTTTGCAAAAGTCATGAGTTTGACTTTCCAAAGTCAAACAGAGTCAAGAATTGGTTAATTACCAGATTAGTCCCTCTGGTTTGATGCATATTGAGTTTAAAATTTTTTTAGAATAAGTCCCTGCAGTTAGTTTTAACTGATTTAGCTAACGGGGTTAGGTTTTTAACAGAATATTTAACGGGGATTGTTAACGACGTTAACATGAAAAGTCCGGATTGTCACATCATTCCCTAGTTGAAAGAATTTTCGTCCCGAAAATTAAATAAATAAAATAAAAAAAAATTCCCGGATGTCACATCATCCCCTAGTTAAAAGAATTTTCGTCCCGAAAATTACAATAGTACCTTAAAAATTTGACGTGGAGTGCTTGAACAGATTAGGATATTTGCGTATCATCTGATCCTCGTGCTCCCACGTGAATTCCAGTCCGCGTTTCGAGTTCCAACGAACTCTGACAATAGGGATTTTACTGCGTTTTAGCGTTTTGATTTCCCTATCCATAATTTCCACTGGTTCTTCAACGAACCGTAGTTGTTCATCGATGTGTAGTTCCCTAAGAGGAACCGCGAGTGCTTCGTCTGCTAGACATTTCTTCAAGTTCGAGACATGAAAGACATCGTGTACACCACTAAGTCCTTCAGGTAGGTCCAGTTGATACGCTACTGGGCCAATTCTCTTTATAATCTTGAATGGTCCAACATAACGAGGATTCAGTTTGCCTCGATTCCCGAAGCGAATTACACCTTTCCAAGGTGAGACTTTGAGTATAACCATGTCGCCTACTTGAAACTCTAACGGTTTACGACGCTTATCGGCGTAGCTCTTTTGACGATCACGAGCTGCTGCCATACGGTTTCTAATTTGAACGATTTTCTCGTAAGTTTCAAGTACGAGTTCAGGACCTGTAAGTTGACTATCCCAACCTCGGCCCAACAAATAGGAGAACGGCATTTCCGTCCATATAGTGCTTCGAATGGAGCTGCCCTGATACTAGTGTGATAACTGTTGTTGTAGGAGAACTCCACCAACGGTAGATGAGACTCCCAAGTGTTACCGAAATCGATCACACAAGCTCGTAGCATGTCCTCCAGAGTTTGGATAATACGTTCAGTTTGGCCATCAGTTTGAGGATGATATGTTGTGCTCATATCTAGACGCGTGCCTAAGGCCTTATGTAACGACTGCCAGAAACGAGAAGTGAATTGTGCATCACGATCCGAAATGATAGAGATAGGCACCCCGTGCCGAGAGACTATTTCTTTCAAGTATGTACGAGTAAGCTTATCCATTTTGTCGGTTTCCTTGATTCCTAGGAAATGAGCAGACTTTGTTAATCGATCAACAATTACCCATATAGTATCACATCCAGTAGGGGTTCGTGGTAATTTGGTGATGAAGTCCATGGATATTTGTTCCCATTTCCACATGGGAATTTCTGGTTGTTGTAGAAGACCAGAAGGTTTTTGGTATTCAACTTTAACTTTTGCGCATGTCAGACATTTACTCACATAAATAGCTATATCGGCCTTCATCTTTGGCCACCAATATAGTATCTTTAAATCATGGTACATCTTATCGGAACCCGGATGAATGGAGTAACGAGATTTATGAGCTTCATCCATGATTAGTTCCCTTAAATTTTCGAACACTGAAATCCATATTCGTTCGACGAAGTAACGAATTCTGTCAGATTTTACTTCAAGTTGTGCTTCCATGCCGCGTGTACCTTCTAACGGTAGGTTATCTTCTTTCAAGGCTTCAAGTTGAGCACTACAGATTTTGTCAGGTAATCTAGGGTGAACAGTAAGCTGAAATGCTCGAACTCATTTGGGCTTGGTTTTCTTTCGACTTAGGGCATCAGCTACAACGTTAGCTTTACCCGGATGATACCGGATCGCACAATAATAATCATTCAAGAGCTCTGATCGATGTCGTTAGGTCGGTCAAAAACAATCTTTAAACACTTAGCTAGTAAGGGTAAGAAGAGTATCGTATCCACGAGGAATCAGTGGTTAGTGGAATTGCTTAGTTTGATAATTAGAATAAAAACACAGATCAAATAAAGATGCAACCTCCTCCAAACTTCAGATTCTAGGTTTATGCAAAACTCAGTTATTTAATTGGACACCACATAGACATGGTGTTGGAAAATTAGTTGAAACAGTAATTGAAGACCGATTCTTTGTCAGAAAACCTATACAACTAGTTTCGTCACAAACCAGTATAATTCAATCACCCAATTTATGAATGCCAAGTTACCCTCTTTAGTCACCCAACCCTGCTACTAGGTTTTGTCATCAACCGAACAAGATCGTAAAGCAAACAAACTCAAAGCATAATCATAAACTGTTTAAATCAACTAATACATCAATCTCTCAAGTTATTGTCAGAAACTAACAAGATCCAAACATGAATAAACTGAATCAAATACAAAAACCTATACGAACCGTCCGCTTGGAGGAAGCCAAAAATGAATCACCCGCTCATGGTGAGGGAGATCATCTTCAATCTTCAAGTGGATGTGTGAATCCTCTCAAAATCGCCCAAGGAGTGTGGTGTGAAAGATCCCCTTTGATTTTGGGGAAGGAACCCTAATTAACCATTGAAAATCGGCTGTTTCCCCGACCACCGTAAGTTACGGTGGTTTTGCCGTAACTTACGGTCAGCTTTTTCCAAATTATAACTTACGGCTTGTAGCTTCTGCTTTACGGCCAAACTTTTTTATTTTTCTTCCCACCGTAAGTTACTCCAGAGGCACCGTAACTTACGGTCAGCCTACCCAACAAACTATCTTACGGCCTATAGATTCTGGTTTACAATCTCGAAAATCTGAATTTCTGTCCACCGTAAGTTACGGTGGCCTGGCCGTAACTTACGGCCAGCCCTTTTTCACTTCTTCGTTTCTTCGTTCCGATTCTCGTAACCTGCATTTCCACGTGCTCTAACGTCTATGTTTTAACCCCTCTTACCTACAAACACAAAAGCTCGTAGTAATTGCTATCCATGCATATGTAATAAGAGAAAAACATATAAAATCGCGGGGTTAAAACACTATAAACACACAAAATCCACATCCCATCACATTCCCACACTTACTCTTTTGCGTCCCTAAAAAGAATTATGCAATGGAATCATAATTGAAACCTGCTCTCATGATCTCATACAATTAAAACATAATCACGCATTGACTGTAACAATTGGTATTTCTATCCGACTAAACCCAACCACCGATCTATTGAGCCCCCGATTTTGTGATCTACTATCCTATTTATTACCAAGCAACAATTTCTCTATGGGTCTCACATTCAGGAAGCTACAACTTAGTCTAATCCCATCTCAAAGTCATGTTTAGGCACGGGTTAAACCATATAGATTTCCCACCATTATAAACACCAATTTATATGTTTTTGAAAATTATGGAATTATGGATCGATGGGTGCATGTTTTTGAGCTTTTATTATTATTTTATGAATGAACCTAACCCAGTGGTGTTTCAATCACGCTGGAACACGATATATGACATGTAGGCTGCAGTTCTTAAGCCATGAAGTACATAAGCTTTGGAGCATGGGTGTATCCTTCAAGTCACCATCCCGAAGGGAAACACGTACTCCTAACTTAGTCATCCAATATTGATCACTTAAGTCCCGCCCATGGGTGTATCCTTCAAGTCACCATCCCGAAGGGAAACACGTAGGCTGAACTCAAGCTCTCAATTTTGTTTAATTAAGCTCATGCAAGATGGATTATGGATTGCGGGCGTCACCAATTTTCGGATTTATTTTCATAAAAAGAAAGTGGTGTGCCAAGTAATTTTAAAAACTTATAAATTTTTGCTTATAGTGGTACCTATCACCCTATGATGACAGTTTCAACCTTGCCGAAACCCCTAAGATAAGAACCCACAAGACATCCTGAATTAATTGTCAATTAACCCTAGATACAATATCAGGATATTTAAGCTCTTTAGATCGGTTGGGCCTACCAAAATATTACAAATCAAACGCATTTTCTATTTATTATTCAATTTGATCACACAAGTATAGTTTCCAATTATATCTATCATTTTCCATTTAGTTACAAAAATTCTGATCCAAGGACATTTTTAAAATTTTTTAAATTTTTATGGATTTTTCAATTTTTATATATATATTTTTTCTATACAAACTCAGTCTCCCATCCCCACACTTAAACTCTACATTGCCCCCAATGTAGAATGAGAGACGATGAAAATAAATATGCAAAAATAAAACTATATACAGAATTGGAAAGTACTTAGCTGGTTGCCAGCTGTAACTGTCTTCAATCCAAACTCATACGATCGTATAGCATTTTCTTCGCGATCGCCATCAAAATATGCTATTGGGTTGCCTTTTACATGAAAATCAAACTCGAATCATCACCACCCGAATGGAGACTAAGTACGGGTGGATCAATACAAATCTGGAAAAATTAAACTCGAGACAAACCCAAAAGCATCAAATAGACTCAATGTATAACAACATAAAACTGACTCGATAAAAACAAAAAAAACACACACCTCTAAAACTCTACAAACGGGCTAGCATTCTAATTATCAAACTAAGCAATTCCACTAACCACTGATTCCTCGTGGATACGATACTCTTCTTACCCTTACTAGCTAAGTGTTTAAGGATTGTTTTTGACCGACCTAACGACATCGATCAAAATGGCGCCGTTGCCGGGGAGTGTGGTGTGAAAGATCCCCTTTGATTTTGGGGAAGGAACCCTAATTAACCATTGAAAATCGGCTGTTTCCCCGACCACTGTAAGTTACGGTGGTTTTGCCGTAACTTACGGTCAGCTTTTTCCAAATTATAACTTACGGCTTGTAGCTTCTGCTTTACGGCCAAACTTTTTTATTTTTCTTCCCACCGTAAGTTACTCCAGAGGCACCGTAACTTACGGTCAGCCTACCCAACAAACTATCTTACGGCCTATAGATTCTGGTTTACAATCTCGAAAATCTGAATTTCTGTCCACCGTAAGTTACGGTGGCCTGGCCGTAACTTACGGCCAGCCCTTTTTCACTTCTTCGTTTCTTCATTCCGATTCTCGTAACCTGCATTTCCATGTGCTCTAACATCTATGTTTTAACCCATCTTACCTACAAACACAAAATCTCGTAGTAATTGCTATCCATGCATATGTAATAAGAGAAAAACATATAAAATCGCAGGGTTAAAACACTATAAACACACAAAATCCACATCCCATCACATTCCCACACTTACTCTTTTGCGTCCCTAAAAAGAATTATGCAATGGAATCATAATTGAAACCTGCTCTCATGATCTCATACAATTAAAACATAATCACGCATTGACTGTAACAATTGGTATTTCTATCCGACTAAACCCAACCACCGATCTATTGAGCCCCCGATTATGTGATCTACTATCCTATTTATTACCAAGCAACAGTTTCTCTATGGGTCTCACATTCAGGAAGCTACAACTTAGTCTACTCCCATCTCAAAGTCATGTTTAGGCACGGGTTAAACCATATAGATTTCCCACCATTATAAACACCAATTTATATGTTTTTGAAAATTATGGAATTATGGATCGATGGGTGCATGTTTTTGAGCTTTTATTATTATTTTATGAATGAACCTAACCCAGTGGTGTTTCAATCACGCTAGAACACGATATATGACACGTAGGCTGCAGTTCTTAAGCCATGAAGTACATAAGCTTTGGAGCATGGGTGTATCCTTCAAGTCACCATCCCGAAGGGAAACACGTACTCCTAACTTAGTCATCCAATATTGATCACTTAAGTCCCGCCCATGGGTGTATCCTTCAAGTCACCATCCCGAAGGGAAACACGTAGGCTGAACTCAAGCTCTCAATTTTGTTTAATTAAGCTCATGCAAGATGGATTATGGATTGCGGGCGTCACCAATTTTCGGATTTATTTTCATAAAAAGAAAGTGGTGTGCCAAGTAATTTTAAAAACTTATAAAATTTTGCTTATAGTGGTACCTATCACCCTATGATGACAGTTTCAACCTTGCCGAAACCCCTAAGATAAGAACCCACAAGACATCCTGAATTAATTGTCAATTAACCCTAGATACAATATCAGGATATTTAAGCTCTTTAGATCGGTTGGGCCTACCAAAATATTACAAATCAAACGCATTTTCTATTTATTATTCAATTTGATCACACAAGCATAGTTTCCAATTATATCTATCATTTTCCATTTAGTTACAAAAATTCTGATCCAAGGACATTTTTAAAATTTTTTAAATTTTTATGGATTTTTCAATTTTTATATATATATTTTTTCTATACAAACTCAGTCTCCCATCCCCACACTTAAACTCTACATTGCCCCCAATGTAGAATGAGAGACGATGAAAATAAATATGCAAAAATAAAACTATATACAAAATTGGAAAGTACTTAGCTGGTTGCCAGCTGTAACTGTCTTCAATCCAAACTCATACGATCGTATAGCATTTTCTTCGCGATCGCCATCAAAATATGCTATTGGGTTGCCTTTTACATGAAAATCAAACTCGAATCATCACCACCCGAATGGAGACTAAGTACGGGTGGATCAATACAAATCTGGAAAAATTAAACTCGAGACAAACCCAAAAGCATCAAATAGACTCAATGTATAACAACATAAAACTGACTCGATAAAAACAAAAAAAACACACACCTCTAAAACTCTACAAACGGGCTAGCATTCTAATTATCAAACTAAGCAATTCCACTAACCACTGATTCCTCGTGGATACGATACTCTTCTTACCCTTACTAGCTAAGTGTTTAAGGATTGTTTTTGACCGACCTAACGACATCGATCAAAATGGCGCCGTTGCCGGGGAGTGTGGTGTGAAAGATCCCCTTTGATTTTGGGGAAGGAACCCTAATTAACCATTGAAAATCGGCTGTTTCCCCGACCACTGTAAGTTACGGTGGTTTTGCCGTAACTTACGGTCAGCTTTTTCCAAATTATAACTTACGGCTTGTAGCTTCTGCTTTACGGCCAAACTTTTTTATTTTTCTTCCCACCGTAAGTTACTCCAGAGGCACCGTAACTTACGGTCAGCCTACCCAACAAACTATCTTACGGCCTATAGATTCTGGTTTACAATCTCGAAAATCTGAATTTCTGTCCACCGTAAGTTACGGTGGCCTGGCCGTAACTTACGGCCAGCCCTTTTTCACTTCTTCGTTTCTTCGTTCCGATTCCCGTAACCTGCATTTCCACGTGCTCTAACATCTATGTTTTAACCCCTCTTACCTACAAACACAAAAGCTCGTAGTAATTGCTATCCATGCATATGTAATAAGAGAAAAACATATAAAATCGCGGGGTTAAAACACTATAAACACACAAAATCCACATCCCATCAAGCTTAACCCAACGACGCTGTCTCATGTTCAGCTCTTTCTGCTCGAAGATATGCTGAAGAATCTTGTGATCGGTGTAGATAGTGCACTTGGTACCGTACAAGTAGTGTCTCCATATCTTAAGTGTGAAAACTACAGCTCCTAACTCTAGATCATGAGTGGTGTAGTTTTTCTCGTGAATCTTTAGTTGACGCGAAGCATATGCGATCACTTTTTCTCGTTGCATTAGTACACAACCTAAACCTTGGATAGATGCGTCACAATACACTACAAAGTCGTCCGTTCCTTCTGGAAGGGCTAGAATAGGTGCACTGCAAAGTTTTTGTTTAAGATGTTGAAATGCTGGCTCTTGGTTATCACCCCAGTTATAGGCTTTACCCTTTTGAGTTAAGGCAGTGAGAGGTTGTGCGATTTTAGAAAATCCTTCGATGAATCGACGATAATAACCAGCCAATCCCAGAAATTGTCGCACCTCAGTCGGAGTCGTCGGTGCTACACAATTCTTGATGGCCTCAATCTTTGATGGATCGACATGTATTCCTTTCTCGTTAACCACATGTTCTAAGAATTGCACTTCCCGAATCCAGAATTCACATTTGGAAAACTTAGCATACAACTGTTCCCTTCTAAGTAATTCCAGGATTAAACGTAGATGTTCCTCATGTTCCTCCTTGTTCTTGGAATAAATGATGATTTCATCGATAAAAACGATGACAAATTGATCAAGGTATGGTTTACACACACGGTTCATGAGGTCCATGAATACCGCAGGTGCGTTGGTTAATCCGAAAGGCATAACCATAAATTCATAGTGGCCGTACCTTGTCCTGAAAGCAGTCTTAGAGATATCCTCATCTCGGACTCTCAATTGGTGGTAACCTGACCTAAGATCTATCTTAGAATAGAAGCTTGATCCATAAAGTTGATCAAACAAATCATCGATGCGGGATAAAGGATAACGGTCCTTGTTGGTTACTTTATTAAGTTCACGTAGTTGATGCACATGCGAAAGGTCCTGTTCTTCTTCTTGACAAATAGGACTGGAGCTCCCCATGGCGATGAGGTAGGTCGGATGAAACCTTTATCCAACAATTCCTTCAATTGAGTAGATAGCTCTAGCAACTCACTAGGTGCAAGTCTACAGGGTGCCCGAGCAATAGGCGCTACTGCGGGTGCTAGATCAATTTGGAATTCGACTTGACGATGCGGTGGAAGACCAGGCAGGTCTTTGGGAAATAATTTCGGATAATCACGAACGATCGGTATGTCGTCAATCTTCTTCTCCTCATATGGCGGCTCGGCGACGAGAGCCAGAATGACAATACGACCTTTACGTATATGCTTTTGTGCTTTCATGAAAGATATGATGCCCACGACAACACCACTCTTTTCGCCTTGGACAGAAAGGGTTTCTCCACTCGGGAGAGGTAGGCAAACAAATTTGCTCACGACAAATCATTTCGGCTTGGTTCTCAGATAACCAATCCATACCGACAATTACGTTGAAGTTGCCGATTGTGACTGGTATAAGGTCAATGTCAAGCTTTTGACCAGCCAATCCCAGTTAACACGCCTTAAGATTGTGAGTTGTTTCGATTACTTGACCGTCTGATATCCCTATAGTGTACTTAGTTGCTAATAGAGTCGGAGTATGACCGCACCAACATGAAATTCATGAAGTCATACTGAGACTTCTAGTGAGACCAGTGTTTATAAGGTAAGCTTCGGTCAACATAAAGGTTGAGAGAAGAGGTTCACATGTAGACCAGATTTTAGTGAGATATAGATTCCAGGAGTACAAGGGATAGGATGTCTATTTAAGTAATCGAGTTCAACTGATGGTCAGTTAGATTAAATCCCCGTTTTCTAATGGCATTAAAATAGTTGGATATGCTGGGGTATACATCAAATTAAACCAGGGGTTAGTCACCGTATAAGGTAATAGGGTCAAATGGAATTTATCGTTGGAGTGTAAAGAGTAACGTGTTAGTTTAGGAAGAATTCCCAATTTCCGCTTACATAGTTGGAGTCGGTGGGTTTACCACGAGGTTCTATTAGAGTTTCAACCGAGATGGTTTCATTGATCGGGTCTGGATGAGAGTCATAAGTTCACTAAGGCTCTTACATGAGTGAAATCAAATGGTGGGTCCTATGGATGATAGTTCAGTGTGTTCGTAAATACCTTCAACATGATAGTCGCGTCTATCAACTGTTAAACATGTTTAGCGATACCAACTAGTCGTTGAGTCTGTAGTTCACAGATTAGGACCATTTATCCACACAGTAGGTATCACCAGGACTTACATGCACCTCAAATTACTATTACGTGTGCACCCGCAATGATAATTTGCTTTGCATGCTCACCCTAGTTCTCCCTGTCCTGTGTCAAAATGTCCCTCAATTTTTATTGCCGAATACAGAGTGTTGTTAGAGATGATAAGTCATTGAAAGGTGTAGTCATCAACCATAAGTTGATCGACTAGGACTCATATCAGGATGAGTAGTCAGAAATTGTTTGATCCGAGTATTCACTCGAGTTGGAACATAATACAAGAGTCCAATCCAGTGGATTGTAGATGGGAACATGTACACGAAACAAACATGTACATGAAATACTGCTTCGATGAGCGAAACTAGTTCATGAATGTGTTAATGGAAGAAGGAAAGTAGTTGTTCTTCACACTGAGTCAGAATAGGGTTTGAGTATGCATTGTGCAATGCGTTCTAAAATTTGTGGTCAATCTATTCTCAACAAAATATCGACCAAAGACACGAGCCCATGGCTTGGGAAAGTGATGACATCTACATGTCAATGGATTCTACAATAATGCGTGCAACGGTCTGCCTTCACTCGGCGTATTGTTGCTAGTGGGTACAGTAGGGACTCGCCTCCGACGATCCCAACTCCCAAAGAGATATGTGCTAGTACTGAGTGTCGTCCATAACATGGACCTGAGAAATCCCACCATACTCAACAGGTTATGGTGATGTAAGTGACTCCTCTGAAGGCTCCGTCTTACTGCCCTCGGACGGGAGTGGATGATGTTCTGGTGATTCCCTGAATGTCACCACTGGGAATGATGATGCAATGCAAATGATGTGTCCCTCGCCAACTGAGGGTGATACGGATGGTGTTACATGCCTGCACTACAAGTTATGTATAGGTGCTATATGTATCAGGTATGAGTGTCTGTGCCGTGTAACTAATGTGTGAGGTTATAGTCTAGTATGCAGTCCTAGTTCTTTATAACCAATGACTCTGATACCAATCTGTCACACCCCCAAATTCCACTAACGGAGTTTTACCGTTTGGAAGGTGACACACCAGGATCTCAGTCATTAGTTACATCAAACGACACTATATGGGACTTAAAATGTCATAACATAAAAGTTCAGAGTTAATGCCGAAGCGTTTAGACAAGATAATTACTGCGCAAAACAAATGCGCTCAAGTTTAATTTAATAAAAGCAAGTGAATTGTCTCAGATGTTTGCATATGAATGAAATGACAGTAGGACTCCATGCATGCCCTAGATGTGCAACCCGTGCCTTAGCGACCTGAGAAACATGTAAGAAAAAGTGTCAACACGAGGTTGGTGAGTTCACAGGTTTCAAGTTTGGAATAAGAGAGTGTTTGCCAGATTATGTACATTCAATATCCTTATCTATAGGTAGCTAGCCTATGTTCATGTCTTACTAAAGCGCTCGCAACCGAAGCTGACTGTGTTTGTATGCCTCCTGCCAGGTCTATCAACTCTGGCAAATGTGAGTAGGCTAACATTTCACCCGTTCGATATCCAATCGAGTTAGCGCGACTAACGCGGGTGGGGCTTGTCAAACCCAGTAGTACTACTAAACATTACCTCGCTAAGATCCATATTAACGGTTCGATGTATGATGAGGACTTTCTGTGATAGTGTGTCACGCTTAGCCTCAACAGTAATAACATATGAATTACAATAATCTAAAATAGTTGTGTCATGTTTTCTCCCCCAACGGGAAAAACATGTAACATAATGTTTGTCTGCGTACTTGTTTCTCCCCCACGGGGAAAACAAGTAAACGTATGATAGTTGGTGTTCATGTTTGTTTCTCCTCAACAGGAAAACAAGTAAAATCTGTAAGTGTGTAAGCATGTTTCTCCCCCAATAGTAAAACAAGTAAAAAGGGGCCGTGAAACTCACATGTGTTGTGTAGTAGGTAGTATCACACAAGTATGAGATTTAGAATCTCAAGTGTTAGCCTGCACGTCTTACGTATGCCCTATAATTATAACACATAAGTTAGGGACATATGAGATTTGTGACGACGACACGAAAGTTAGAACATCTTAACGCTTTCTAAGGATTTAAGAGTAGACGAACGTGTCTGCGGAATTACATAGATTTCTTAATATAATCATTAAGGGAAAAGGGTTACGTGTCGTACGTTAATAACGAATAGTAAATAAATGAATACATTCGTACGTTAAAGTCGTTTACAAAAGTTAGGAAAATAATATAATTTAATATATTATTTTTAGGCTCGTCGGATTAACTAAATAATCATTGCGGCAAAAATAATAATATATTATTTTTATTCAAGATACTAAACGTGAGTAAACGATTTTATCATTATTTAGTTTCAAACGTTACACGAGGTTATAAAACGATACGAAATAATATAAATATATATTATTTAATAACATGAGTCATGAGTTTAAAATAATATAAACATATTATTTTATACGAAGTTACGGTTTGAATATAATATAAATATATTATTTTTAAAAATGGGAATAATATAAAAGTGGGTTAATAATTCAAACCCGAGCCTACGGGTTGTTTTCCGGGCTAAAACACATCAATATAATATAATAATAATATGGGATAGGTTTTTATAATTAAAATAATAATAAAAACTACTCTAAAAACGAATTGGGGGTGGAGGGACTCGAACCCGGGTCTCCTCCCCCACAGCCAACAGTCCTAACCATCACAACTCGCTAGGATTCCGCGATCTAAACCCTTCAGGAATT
The DNA here is from genome assembly GCA_023525975.1 of Smallanthus sonchifolius. Classification (NCBI taxonomy): domain Eukaryota; kingdom Viridiplantae; phylum Streptophyta; class Magnoliopsida; order Asterales; family Asteraceae; genus Smallanthus; species Smallanthus sonchifolius. Next base: position 12,337,271 of record CM042042.1, read on the forward strand.
TGTTTTAATCATCCCAGTACCCAGTCCCAATCCCCAATCGCGATTTCAATTCAGTCCTTCCCGAATTCCCTTGAACTTGATCATGATTTGCAACGAGGGCATAGGGGTTTTGTTTATCACTCAAAACCGAGCCTGAGGGTAGCTTTTATTTCCAAAATACAAGTTTCCATTTTGATTAATCTTTGCTTTTCGAAACCGAACCCTAGGTTAGAACATTAGATCGTTTTGTTTGATTCTTGTAATATTAGTTTCTGGATTCATGGGGCTATTGATCAGTGAAGGATTTTGAATCTGTCCATATAAGTTAATTGCATTTTGGTTGAGACTAGAATCGAAACCCCCAAATCGAACTTATGATGAACCCTAGATTATGGATTTTAATCAATTCGATATTGTTTGATTCAATTGATGTGAGGATTTCAAAGAGTAGGTAATTGCGAATCTACCCATGTAATTCAATTGAATTTTAATCAATTTTAGGATCGAAAGCCCCAAATTGGGTTTCGTATGAACCCTAGATTACGGTCTGGGTTAATTCGATGAAATGAGCCCCAATAAACATAGGGCTTTCATTTAGTGGATAAAAACGAAGATGTAGATGTAAATCTTTACCAGAATCGAGTTGCAATTGATGGTTATTGACCGAACTGGCTCTGTCGTCGCGCGGGTTAGTCCTCGGCAGTACCAACTTCGTTTTATATGGAATTGGGGTATGATTTTGCTACTGATGAATGCGACTAAGGTGTATGAACATCAAATTCGTAAAATGGAGATTGATATGCACGAATTCGCTTCATCTTGTAATGAGTTTGACGACTACGGTTATTCCAATCGAAATTTGGATTAATTTTGATATGAATGCAGTTTAATTAGCCTAATGATGATCGATCATAGCTTTAATGTGTATAACCGTTAGAGAATTTCAATAGAAAATGGTTGTGAACTTTGAATTTTTGCAAAAGTCGTGAGTTTGACTTTCGAAAGTCAAACAGAGTCAAGAATTGGTTAATTACCAGATTAGTCCCTCTGGTTTGATGCATATTGAGTTTTAAAATTTTTTAGAATAAGTCCCTGCAGTTAGTTTTAACTGATTTAGCTAACGGGGTTAGGTTTTTAACAGAGATTGTTAACGGCGTTAACATGAAAAGTCCAGATTATCACACTCTAGATATAAAACTTCTATCGGCGCCAGTATCAAAAAGTACAGAAGCAAAATGACCGTTTAAGTGAAACATACCGTTAACCATGTTCCAATCATTCCGAGCTTCTCCCAATCCAATCACAAATGCTCGGCCCTTTGCACCATTTATGTTGTTATTACCATTTCCACCCTGGTTGTTATTACCATTTCCATTACCGCCCTGATGATTGTTGCCATTTCCATTCCCGATTCCGTTTCTCCTCAACTACGGGCAATTTTTCTTAAAATGCCCTTCTTTACCACACTCAAAACAGCCTTTGGGTGCGTCTCCAGGTGGTGTCTGTTTGTTCTGCAGATCTACTCTACAGTCTTTGGCCAAATGACCCATCTTTCCACACCGGTGGAAACGGTACCGGTCACACGCTCCATGATGGTGGAAGTTACATTTGTTGCACTTCGGGTACTTGCCAACATAAGAACCCTGATTCTGCTGATAAGAGTTAGACTGACTGTTGTTCTTTGACGGTTCAAACTTACGGTGTTGATGTTGCTGTTGCTGAGAAGGTGGGTTTGACTGGAAGGTTTTGGGGAATGAACTTTCAAACTTCCGCTTATTGCCAGTTGTCTTTGATAACGCACCTCTAGGGGGTAGGGTGCCCTGAGCGACAGCCTGATCGGTTAGCCTGTGAGCCAACCTGATTGCTTGCTGGATTGTAGTAGGATTAGAAGATGTCACCATGCTCTGAATCTGCGGAACCAAACCATCAATGAATTTCTCGATCCTCTTATAGGGAGGTGTTACCATTTGCGGACACAAGTTCGCCAGTTCATGCGAACGAGTAGTGTAGGCTTCAATTTCAGATCCCTCCATCTTGAGGTTCCAGAACTCGCCCTCAAGTTTCTGCACTTCATCGCGGGGACAATACTCCTCCCGCAGCATAGTCTTAAATTCGTCCCATGACAATGCATTTGCCATCTCAAGAGTTAGCATTTGCACCTGGGAGTTCCACCAAGTAAGGGCTGGACCCTCAAGTGTGCCAGATGCATACTTCACCTGATTATTCGGTGGACAATTGCACATCGCGAATGCGGATTCAGATTTCTCCATCCAGCGAAGTAAGCCAACAGCCCCTTTGGCTCCACTGAACGAGTGAGGCTTGCAATCCATGTACGCCTTGAAAGTACAAACCTGCTGGTGGTTATGTTGACCTGAATTGTAAACAAGAATGCATTTTAGGGATACTATATTCGAATTTGAGTTTAGGATGAATGATGACTCACTAGAGTCGATAATATTTTGCTTTACCTCCAGCATTAACAGCGGCTTGACTAGCTGCTACCGCTTCAGCCACACGCTCGTTTATGAGTGCCGCGAGCTCGGCTGCAGTCATGTTAATGTTCCTGCGACCACCGCGTCCTCCGGTGCGTCCACCACGTCCATTTCCTCTCCCAGACATTATCTTTACATTCACAACATACAATAATGAGAAAAATACATCACATTTTTATCATCATACAAGTAGCAGTAAACAAAGAAATTCAAACCACAACATCTAACATTTCAATAATAGTAATACTTGATAAAATAAATTGTAACGATTATAACTAAATTCAATCAAACATCAAAATTCTAGAAACATCTGTTGGATGGGAACAACCCTGCCCATCTAGGTTCAAAAGGAAAGACGTAAATAAGTAATGAAGATAAGATATCAAATGCCACTGCTAGCTGATGTAACATCAGATGCTGCATCCTCGTCCTCGGCCGGATCTCCTGCGGGTGCCTCATCTGGTGCAACTCCTACTGCTTCAGCAGCTGCGAGTCGAGCCTCCACTTGCTCAATCCTGGTGTGGAGTATATCTAGGTTCCACTCTGCAGTGTTCAGTCGGTCTTCCATATCCACACATCCATTTGCCAAATTCTCATGGACTTTATCAGTGAGTGCTAAATCTGAAGTCAGTTTGTGAATTCTCTGATTCATCTGAATCTGTCACTCTAATATGCTAGAAATCTCCCCCGTTGCGTCCCTCATGTTCCGGATTTCCCGGTCTATCCTAGCTACAAATGCAGCTAACACCTGCTCAAAGGGGTAATGGTGGCAAATCTCGTACAGAAGATGATGAAGAAGAAGCAATGTCAGCAGTGAGTGGAGGTGGGACTTCCTCCTCGCGGATCCAGTTCCTGATCTTATCGGGATACCAATCCCAGTCCTACGTGTTACCTCTGATACGCACATGAATAGGCTCATCATACCCTACAGTGGTGTTGATCGGGTTGAGTCGACGTCTCCTCGGCTCTGGCAAAGGTACGGTAGGAACATCTTGCTCCTGAACGACTGGGGATGAGGGTGAATTAGGCGGGGTCGACATTTCCTATAACGGGATGAGTGAGTGCCATGTATGAGTGTAAGTGCTGTGTAACTAATGCATGTACGTGGTTATAGTCTAGTATGCATTTCCTAGTTCTCTAAAACCTGGCTCTGATACCAATCTGTCACACCCCCAAAATCCAGTAACGGAGTTTTACCGTTAGGAGCGTGACATACCAGGATCTCAGTCATTATTTACTTTCAACGACTCTATATGAGTTTAAGAAAACCACTAGTATTGCTCATAGTCACGATGCAACACTAGTAATGAAAACACTGATTTAATGTAAGACTTGCGGAAGCGAAAAGTTAGATGAAAAGCATGCGCCAAACAGTCGCACCAAAAATAAACAATTCAACGATAAATAAAATAAATAGTTCTTGAGTTTGAAAACGATGGACTTCGAATGCATGCATGCCTTAGCTTGTGCTTGTACCTTAATGACCTGAGAAAACATGCTAAAACGTGTCAACACTAGGTTGGTGAGTTCACAGGTTTCAATGTTTGTAAAGTTTACTAGATACTACCATTTACAATTTATATCATAGGTAGCTAACCTAGTACATGTTACTAAAGCGTTTCGACACCGAAGCTGACTGTTTATGTTTGAACTTGCCTCCTACCATGACTATCATGATCAATGGTAAATGTTTAGGTCAATGTTACACCCGTTCGACTACCTGTCGTTTTAGCGCGACTAACGCGGGTGGGGCTTGTAAATGCCTAGTAGTACTACTCAAGATTACCTCGCTATCGCATATACTAAACGGTTCGATACGTAAGGACTTTCATGATATGTTTGCGCTTAGTACACAAGTGATATAAAAGAAATGTAAGATCTAAATGTTCGTACCCATGTTTTCTCCCCTAAGTTTAAACCATAAGAAAAGGGGCCGTGAAACTCACCTGATAAAAGTGATGATTGGTATTCCACACAAGTTTACACAAAGAGGATTGAGGGTATCGTCCTACACGAGTTCTACACAAGTACGTCACGTATAAGAATTTATCCTTATTATATTTTCATGTCTCAAGATGAACGGCGCGATTAACTCGATCCAATAGTTAAAATAAGCGCTTAATTTAATTACATTCAAAATAATCAAAATACTCTTTTTAGAACGAAAATACAATTTTTCTTTCAAAACATACTCCAACAATTACTATTGATCGTGTTCGACTTATAAGGATTTTATGGTAGTATTTAATAACCTTTATAAATTTTATTTATTTCCGAAACAGTGTAATTTGGAAACTAAAAATCTGGAAAAAGGGTTGAAAGGTTCATAAGAGCTAGAAAACAGAAAAATAATTAAAACTGTGTGGGCCGGGACTCGAACCTGCGACCTCACAGTTGCAGGTCACACACACAACCAACTGCTCTGCCTACGCAGTTGCGAAATATTCGGGGTTTCATTTTTCATATACAGTACATGTTGCGAGATCCTTGACTGCACATGAACAAGTCGATCGCAGCAGCCCTAGATCCACAAATTCGTTTTTCTCGTTTAGTATTATCCAAAAGTAATTTAGGGGTTTTGTTATACACTAAAAAGCGAGTACAATGATGGATTTAATTTGGTTTTGAAGGTCGTTTGAGCGGGTTTTACAAACATGTTAGGGTTTCGACGAGTTTTAGGTTTAAAACTTCAAAATTGGATCGATTATGGTAAAAATCAAGGTTAGGGATGTTAGGGCTTTTGATTAGCAGGTAAAAACATTCAAGAACATACAAGTATCTAACCTGAATTCGCTCGAAACCAAGTGGTACGGGATGAATCACCAGTGACGACTTCGAATGGGGAAGAATTAGAGTTCAAGATTGATTATAAGCGAATTAGATGTAGGGATAAGTCGGTTTGGGTTAAGGGACACGGGATATGAGCGCAAAATTCGCCAATTCAGTTTCCAACTTCGAATTTGAAATCTAATTGATGATAACTCTATCCTTTGACTTCTAGAAGTCAAACATTGGAAATTATTATTATTATTATTATTATTATTTTCAAAACACTCCCCTGATTTTACTAACTGGTTTTTAACGGGGAATACTAATGGAGTTAACGATCCTCTTTGACTTGAATGTTTGCGAACTAACAGATTGATTAAGTGCAATGCATGAATGAAAACTGATATGACTGAGTTTGTGTTTGTCGGGAATAACCTGAAATGTCGGATGTCACAACTAGTGTTGCATCATGACTATGAGCAATGCTAGTGTTTTTATCAAACTCGTATAGAGTCGTTCAACGTAACTAATGACTGAGATCCTGGTATGTCACGCTCCTAACGGTAAAACTCTGTTAGTGGATTTTGGGGGTGTGACAGATTGGTATAAGAGCCGGGTTATAGAGAACTAGGAAATGCATACTAGACTATAACCACGCACATGCATTAGTTACACAACACTTACACTCATACATGGCACTCACTTATCCCGTTACAGGAAATGTCGACACCGCCTAATTCACCCGCATCCCTAGTCGTTCAGGAGCAAGATGTTCCTACCGTACCTTTGCCATAGCCGAGGAGACGTCGACTCAATCCGATCAACACCACTGTAGGGTATGATGAGCCTATTCATGTGCGTGTCAGAGGTAACAGGCAATACTGGGATTGGTATCCCGATAGGATCAGGAACTGGATCCGCGAGGAGGAAGTCCCACCTCCACTCACTACTGACATTGCTTCTTCTTCATCATCTTATGTGCGAGCTTTGCCACCATTGCAGTACCCCTTTGAGCAGGTGTTAGCTGCATTTGTAGCTAGGATGGACCGGGAAATACAGAACATGAGGGACGCAGCGGGGGAGATTTCTGGCATATTAGAGCGACAAATTCTGATGAATCAGAAAATTGACAAACTGACTTCAAATTTAGCAGTCACTTATAAAGTCCATGAGAATTTGGCAAATGGATGTGTGGATATGGAAGACCGGCTGAACACTGCAGAGTAGAACCTAGATATACTCCACACCAGGATTGAGCAAGTGGAGGCTCGAATTGCAGGTGCTGAAGCAGTAGGAGTTGCACCAGATGATGCACCCGCAGAAGATCCGGCCGAGGACGAGGATGCAGCATCTGATGTTACATCAGCTAGCAGTGGCATTTGATATCTTATCGTCATTTTTTATTTATTTCTTTTCTTTTGAACCTAGATGGGCAGGGTTATTCCCATCCAACAGATGTTTCTGGATTTTGATGTTTGATTGAATTTACTTTGTAGCCTTTACAATTTATTTTATCAAGGATTATTATTATTGAAATGTTAGATGTTGTGGTTTAAATTTTCTTTTGTTTACTGGTACTTGTATGATGATAAAATGCGATGTATTTTTCTCATTATTGTATGTTGTGAATGTAAAGATAATGTCTGGATGGAGAAATCTGAATCCGTCTTTGCAATATGCAATTGCCCGCCGAGCAATCAGGTGAAGTATGCATATGGCACACTTGAGGGTCCGGCCCTTACTTGGCGGAACTCCCAAGTGAAAATGCTAACTCTTGAGATGGCAAATGCATTGCCATGGGACGAATTTAAGATTATGCTGATGGAGAAGTATTGTCCCCGCGATGAAGTGCAGAAACTTGAGGGCGAGTTCTGGAATCTAAAGATGGAAGGATTTGAGATTGAAGCCTACACTACTCGTTCGCATGAACTGGCGAACTTATGTACACAAATGGTAACACCTCCCTATAAGAGAATCGAGAAATTCATTGATGGTTTGGTTCCGCAAATTCAGAGCATGGTGACATCTTCTAATCCTACTACAATCCAGCAAACTATCAGGTTGGCTCACAGGCTAACCTAATGTTGTTAACGGTATGTTTCTTTTAAACGATCATTTTGCTTTTGTACTTTTTGATACTGGCGCCGATAGAAGTTTTATATCTAGAGAACTTAGTAGTCGGATAGGAATAAACCCAACTTTACTAGAACATCATTATACCGTAGAGATAGCATACAGTAAAGTAATCGAGGCAACCCACATTCTCAAGGGATGTAAGTTAGAACTTTCTGGTCACAAACTCGACATCGATCTCATGCCAGTTACACTTGGCAGTTTTGACATAATTGTGGGCATGGATTGGTTGTCTAAAAACCAAGCTGAGATCATCTGTAGTGAGAAGATCATTCGTATACCCCTTCCTAATGGAGAGATCCTATTTGTTCAGGGCGAAAGAAGTGGTGCAGTCGTAGGCATCATATCTTTCATGAAGGCTCAGAAGTGTCTGCGTAAGGGTCATATCGCGATATTGGCCCTTGTCGCTGACAAGTCTACCGAGGAGAAGAAGTTAGAAGATATCCCGATCGTTCGTGAATTCCCAGAAGTATTTCCTGAAGACCTACCTGGTCTTCCACCTCGTCGTCAAGTCGAATTCCAGATCGACCTAACACCCGGAGCAGCGCCTATTGCTCGAGCACCCTATAGACTGGCACCAAGCGAGTTGTAGGAACTATCCACACAACTGCAAGAGTTGTTAGATAAAGGTTTTATCCGACCTAGCTCATCGCCTTGGGGAGCCCCAGTCCTATTTGTCAAAAAAAAAGATGGAACTTTCCGCATGTGCATTGATTACCGAGAGTTGAACAAAGTAACAGTCAAGAACCGCTACCCACTACCCCGTATTGACGATCTATTCGACCAACTTCAAGGGTCAAGCTTCTACTCAAAAATCGATTTGAGATCTGGTTATCATCAGCTGAGAGTTCGAGATGAAGATATATCCAAGACTGTATTTAGAACCCGGTATGGCCATTTCGAATTTTTGGTCATGCCATTTGGATTAACCAACGCACCCGCGGTGTTCATGGACCTCATGAACCGTGTGTGTAAACCTTACCTTGACCAATTCGTCATTGTCTTCATTGACGATATCCTCATATACTCTAAGAGTCAGGAAGAGCATGAGGAGCATCTGCGTTTGATCCTTGAGCTACTGAAACAGGAGCAGATGTACGCTAAGTTTTCCAAATGCGATTTTTGGATTCGCGAGGTTCAATTTCTAGGACATGTGATCAATGAGAAAGGAATACATGTCGATCCAGCCAAAGTGGAAGCTATCAAGAATTGGGCAGCACCAACAACTCCAACCGAAGTTCAGAAATTTCTAGGATTGGCCGGATACTACCGTCGCTTTATCGAGGGATTCTCAAAGATTGCCCAACCTCTCACCGCCTTAACCCAAAAAGATAAACCCTATAATTGGAGCGAGACTCAAGAATCAGCATTCCAGCTACTGAAGCAGAGACTATGTAGCGCAGCCATCCTATCTCTACCGGAGGGAACGGATGACTTCGTGGTGTATTGCGATGCCTCCATCCAAGGTCTCGGTTGTGTGTTGATGCAACGCGACAAGGTTATCGCATACGCTTCTCGACAGTTAAAAATCCACGAAAAGAATTACACAACTCACGATTTGGAGTTAGAAGCCATGGTGTTTGCACTCAAGATATGGAGACATTACTTGTACGGTACCAAGTGCACCATCTACACCGATCACAAGAGTCTTTAGCATATTTTTGAGCAGAAAGAGTTGAACATGCGTCAACGTCGTTGGATCGAGTTATTAAACAATTATGATTGTGCAATCAAGTACCATCCAGGCAAAGCTAATGTGGTGGCCGATGCCCTAAGCAGAAAAGAAACCAAACCCCGACGGGTTAGAGCATTACAACTCACTGTTCATACAGGATTACCCGAACAAATCCACAATGCCCAACTCGAAGCCTTAAAAGAGGAGAACTTACCATTGGAATCCACTCATGGTATGGAGAAACAACTTGAGGCTAAAGCAGATGGTATTCGCTACTTCACGGAACGAATATGGATACCAGTATATGGAAACCTAAGAGATCTAGTCATGGATGAAGCTTACAAATCCCGATACTCTATCCATCCGGGATCCGACAAGATGTATCATGATCTCAAAGTTTTGTATCGGTGGCCGAACATGAAAGCCGACATAGCCACCTACGTGAGCAAGTGTCTGACTTGTTCAAAGGTCAAGGTGGAGTACCAAAAACCATTCGGATTACTTCAACAACCGGAAATCCCGATGTGGAAATGGGAGCAGATTTCCATGGATTTCATAACCAAATTACCCCGAACTCCTACTGTATGTGACACAATCTGGGTGATAGTGGATCGTCTAACCAAATCCGCTCATTTTCTTGCTATCAAAGAGACAGATAAAATGGAAAGGTTAACTCGCCTCTATCTTAAAGAAGTGGTATCCCGACATGGAGTGCCAATCTCCATCATTTCCGGTAGAGACGCCCGATTCACCTCACATTTATGGAAATCATTACAGAAAGCTTTAGGCACACAACTGGACATGAGTACAACGTATCATCCTCAAACAGATGGCTAGAGTGAGCGTACCATTCAAACCCTAGAAGACGTGCTACGGGCTTGTGTGATCGATTTCGGTAACAGTTGGGAGACTCATCTGCCTTTGGTGGAGTTCTCTTACAATAACAGCTATCATACTAGCATCAAAGCAGCACCGTTCGAGGCTTTGTACGGGAGAAAGTGTCGATCACCACTTTGTTGGGCTGAAGTTGGAGATAGCCAACTTACGGGTCCTGAACTTGTGCACGAAACCTCAGAGAAAATCGTGCAAATCCGAAACCGTATGGCGGCAGCTCGTGACCGTCAAAAGAGTTATGTAGACAAGCGCAGAAAACCGCTAGAATTTCAAGTGGGTGACAAGGTGTTATTAAAGGTTTCACCTTTGAAAGGTGTGATTCATTTCAGGAAACGAGGAAAGTTAAACCCGCGTTACGTTGGACCATTCGAGATAGTGAAAAGGATCAGTCCAGTAGCATACCAACTGAACCTACCTGATACACTCAATGGAGTACAAAATGTATTTCATGACTCAAACCTAAAGAAATGCCTATCAGATGAGACGCTTGTAGTTCCACTCGAGGAGTTGGAAATCGGTGAACAGCTACGTTTTATTGAGGAACCAGTCGAAATCATGGACCGAGAGGTCAAAACTCTCAAGCACAGTAAGATCCCAATTGTTAGGGTTCGTTGGAACTCAAAGCGTGGACCGGAGTTCACATGGGAACGAGAGGATCAGATGATGAAGAAATATCCTAAGCTATTCAAGCACTCAACGACAAACACGAAAGGTACTAACTAAATTTCGAGACGAAATTTATTTCAACAAGGGGATGATGTGACAAACCTAAACTTTTTGTTTCAGACGTTACCGACTTCGTTTAATTTTCGGGACGAAAATTCTTTCAACAAGGGGATGATGTGACATCCGACAAATTCAGGTTAACTCCATTAACACAAACATCGTTAGTTCAAACATTGTTCATGCAAACTCAGTTATCTCAGTTAGTCACACATGCATCACACTTAATTAGGATTAATTAGGTGTGTCAGTTTCGCACAAACACTCACGTATCGGTAATTTGTATAATTACCGGATCACACACGAGTCGAACCCGGAACGTTGGTGAACTAATAAAAATAATTGCGAATAATTATTTTAATATAAATTAGATGAATTTATATGATTTGTGATTTTTCTGTGAATTGTGTGAACATTCGTGAAATCGTGTTGTGACTTTTACTGCTTTAGTGTTATTTTTATAAATAAGTTTTTATAAAAATAATTATTTAAAAACAATTCTAACTAGTAGATAAATAAAATAATTAAAAACCCATTAAGAAACCCATGGATTATCTAAACCCATTTTAAAACCCAAGAGATCAAGTATTTAAAGAATTTTATAAAAATTTTTTTTTAACCTAAACCCTTTTTTTTATTTTGGCCGTCGACCCCCCCCCCCCCTATTCTCTCTTGCGACCGAACCAAGACCACCGCCATACACCCCCTCTCCAAGCTCCAATCTTGCAATTAAACGCATAATCGGACTCCTCTACGCATTGCTAACGCTACTACGTAAGTTGTTTCGTTCAATTTCGTTGATTTTTTATTCATAAATTTTAGATCAAACCCTAGTTCATCCAAACATTGATTTTTATAATAAAGATGTTAACTTTATTATTGTTTTGCAATTATTTGATGAGTATATTGTTATTTGGAAAACCCTAGTTGCATTATGGTTCATATCTTGTCTAAAGTAAAGACTTTTTGATTATGTGATAATGTAGGATTGCATGCTAGATGTTTATGATGATTGTTATGGTTATATTTATACTAGTTGGGTTGTATGCAATTGAATTGGTGCGTTGAATCTTGTTAACAAGCTAGAAATCGTAGACTTTCCTAAAGAGGAAACTTTATTGAAAAGTGTTTGTTATATGTGAGTTGTTTTACATGCATGATGTTATGGAATGATACTAGCACGTTATTATGAACACAATAAAGCTTATAAGAGTGTTTTTTGGTATAAATAACATGCATTGATCCTAACTTACTAAAAGTGGAAACTTTTAGAAATTGAAACTTGATGTCTAGACCTAATGTGTACATTGTGATGATCATTCATGCATTAGTAGGTATGTATAAACGTGTTAGGGTTATTCAATTATGTAATAGATGATGTAATCTATTGAAAATCAAACTTTGTGTTCATACATTGTTAAAAGTAGGAACTTTGTTGAACATGCATTTTGTAGACATAACTTGCCATGCTAAGTTAGTTGTGACATGTGTAGCATGAAACTTGAATTACTTGTATACTATGTGTGTTAGTATTCAAACCAAACATTAAATCACTAAACGGGTCACCAACGGGTCACCAATGGGTCGTCGGGTCAAACTTGGTCAAACTAATAAATATTTTCTAAACACTTAAAACAATGGGATTGTTTGGATACTTAGGGTTCATGTCAACTTACACAAACACGCACTTATAAACCGATGTTTATAGGTGACGGTTAGTAGTCAAGCAGATTTAACTTAGCTTTCATCTACACGCACTCTAAGGTGAGTTTCACGGCCTATTTTCTTATGGTTTAAACTTGGGGGGAGAAAACATGGGTACAAACATTTAGATCTTACATTTCATTTATATCACTTGTTGTACTAAGCGCAAACATATCATGTAAGTCCTTACTTATCGAACCGTTTAATATATGGGATAGCGAGGTAATCTTGAGTAGTACTATTGGGCATTGACAAGCCCCACCCACGTTAGTCACGCTAACACGACAGGAAGTCGAACGGGTGTAACATTGACCTAAACAGTTTACCATTATTCATGATAGACATGGTAGGAGGCAGATCAAACATAAACAGTCAGCTTCGGTGTCGAAACGTTTTAGTAACATGTTATTAGGTTAGCTACCTATTGATATAATTGTAAATTGTTTTATCTAGTAAACTTTACTTACATTTGAAACCTGTGAACTCACCAACCTAGTGTTGACACGTTTTAGCATGTTTTCTCAGGTCGTTAAGGTACGAGCACGAGTTAGGGCATGCATGCATTGGAGTTTCATTATTTATCAAAAGCAGGACTTACTTATTTATTTATTTATTTTCGAATTGCATGTTTTGGGCGCAATTGTTTTTGGCGCATGCTTTTCCTTCAATCTTTACGCTTCCGCATTTCGCATTAACTCAGTATTTTCATTTACTAGTGTTGCATTGTGACTATGAGCAATGCTAGTGTTTTTATCAAACTCATATAGAGTCGTTCAATGTAACTAATGACTAAGATCCTGGTATGTCACGCTCCTAACGGTAAAACTCCGTTAGTGGATTTTGGGGGTGTGACATAGTGTTTCAAGAACTATCGAGTAAAGTTACAAATGTGTTTCAAGAACTATTAAGTTACAAATACCTGCAATACAGGGTATTTTCATGTGTTCATACTTGTTAATCTAATTGGTATTGCACTTCCATCATGGTATGCAATGCTTATCACAAACCGGGATTGCCACTGTACCGATGTGCCATCAGCATTGCTAGCTCATTTGCTTCAGTTCCTGAATTAACAAAATAAATGTCACTGGTTGAAGATTTATACATGCATATATGTGTGCATTCATGTATCCCTCTCCTCATACATGTATCCTCTTAATTAAGGAAATTTAATGTCTTTGTGATTTAAAATGAAGTGGTCCTTTTTTGTCTGTCTAGTAGTCAACATTGCTTAATGTCTTGAGGCTGTCATACAGTGATTTTAACTATGTGTATATATCAAATTCTTATATATTGAGGATTTTATCAGCTATGCTGTAGCTAATGTCCTGGAAATAATTTTCAAAGATAAGATTGATCTTCTTAGTAAGAAATTTAAACCCAAAATTAGGCTTCGTTAATGCATCATAAAATAAATCAGACTTTGATAAAAGAAACGTTTAGTAAACTTCTTATATAAAGGTTTCTTATATGGATTGCCTAACAGTTAGCCTGTCAAAACAAATACTGACTGGTCGGTCAAGGTGGGCGAATAAAGAATCCGTTTTGGCAATTTTAAAAATTAAAATCATTTCATTTATATTCACAGGTGACCCCTGTCATTTTGTCACCAGCCACCAATATCTAACTCAACCCGTTTGGCGATTAATAATTGCATGTGTTAACCATATGAAATGATTAAAGTGATATGTACCTTAACAGTGGGTTGTGCTTTCAGTAATTCAAGAGGGATATGTGCATATGGTAGAGCTAATCCCAGCAACCTCACCAGCAAATAATGACTTGGGTACAGTAACTCTTGCCTCTTCTCTGAGCTTAGGAGTCAAATTTTTCTACGCAGTAACATAAGCATTCATCTAGAACACAAATAACTGCAACAGCAAAAAATGACATTCATCTACAACACAAATATCCATTTTTAAGTAAAGACCATTAATTTAGCTTTTGAAATTCAAGTTGTTGCGTGAATAGTTGTTAATTAATAACATGAAGATATTAAAGTAGATGATTTGTCTTGCTATGCGTTAAATTTGCAGATAAAAAATTGCTGCTCATTTAACATATAGTTAAGAAATGTTACCAAATTCAATTTTAATTGCAGTTTGTACAAAGATAATAAGCTGGAATATAATATAAGGAAAAAAAAGATGGTAACCTCGGGTTTTGGCTGAGGATGAACCTTCTTCCACTCATGAGTCACCACTGTTTTCAATACAGTTAAACAAATATCAGTTTCCAGAGAGGACCAATGAAATTAGAAGCTATAAATTTCAAGATTCAGTTACTTGGATATGTTACTAATTCAGCCTAAAACAGCTTATTACTCACTATTTCATTAAAGTTCAAATGAGTTTATGTTCAGACAGTTCAATAAGCAAATGGACAAATGAATAAGAAAACATATAAAGTAATGATTTAGGCTTATTGAACAAGATCTACTACATGGCCCACCCAACCTACCACCTCAACTCATATGATACAAACTACCTTGTGAACTTCAGCTGTGGAGCATGCCTATGATGGCTTGATCAGAACCACTGGCAAGTCAAAAGGTACAGGCGAGGGTATATCTTGAACAATCTGACATCAGCAATGCGAAAACATGAATGACAGCTAGAAAACTGCAGACTCTATAACCCATAAGCACACTTACTAATAATAATCAAGTCTAATAGGGTTAAAGTTTGGAGTTTGAATCTTGCACCAATACACAAATTAAGTCCTAAAACACATACTAACATACACAACTAAGATATGACGTTGAACCTCATTAGTCATTTACTAATCATAACTCATGACAATATAAAAACAAGAGAAAAGCAAAAAATAGAGACCAATCTAAACATCAATTCCAATTCTAAAAAAAAACAACTAATCAAAAAACAAACAAACACAAAAAATTAATATAAACAGAGTGAAAATTCAACCTAAACATCAATGCTATTAAAATAAAAGCCCAAAACATCATAAACCTAAACATCAATCAGAAAAAATTCATAAAGCTCATAGCTGCATTGAACATATGCACTGATTAGGACAACCCTAACAAATATTCCCATAGACACAACTTTCATAATGAAGATTGGATTACACACGATTTTTTGTCATCGATCGACCTACAACTTTTAGCGCTACATGAACAATAACATGAAGATGAAACCCAAATCACCTTACAGCTTAAATGAGGGATACGCCAAAAAAACTAAAGGCAACCTAAACATCAGCTCCAAACCAGAGAACAAACAACCAATCAAATAACAACAGAAAGATGAAAAAAATCAAATAAGAGGCAAAAATTAAAGAAAAAAGAAATTAGGTTGATAAAGAGGCAAAGCTGAACACCTTGAATTAATCCCATGAGATTTAAAATGCATCATCTTGATTCGTTTTCATTGAACCTGCACTATCCACCTCAAAAACCAAATATAACTTAATAATATTTACATAAAATAAATTTAAGGGATTAATTATCATATTCTTTCACATTCATGATTACAACATAACAAAAACACATTTAGCATGTTTACTTCCATAATTGTATTATCATCATTCAAAAGTTACCTTGATATATAATCTGTTATTAATCAATTTGAAATCATTCAGCTTTAATATTTTAACATTTTAGGCATGCAGCTAAATTCCCACTCTAAAGGTTTCTTTAAAACATAGAAGCCTAGCACTAAATACAGATAAAATGAATTTAAAGCAATTAATCAAATTAAATTTTCACCTTATTTATTTACCTTTAGATGAAAAATTAGAATTAAGTTCCATAAATGTAAACAAAATGCTAGAAAATCACTGAAATCATATCAGAAATCAGTAAGAACTTACTTCCCCAATTTCACAAAAATACGTCGTTTTCGATTCACGTACACCACCATAACCTGCAACTGCCATCTTCAATCCTTACGCTTCTTTCCACAGAAGCGAACAAGGAATGTAACACAAAGTTAATCCGTATCACCGTCACAAATCTGGGTGTCCATCTTCTACGGAAGAAACCCTAGAGAGAAAAAAAAGGCGATCAGATTAAAGAGAGTGGCGGTGAAAACGTAATATGATGGCCACATACCTGTTCGGAAGGTAGACGGTTGCATGTATCGTGCTTCCCGATTAGGAATTCTTCACCGCCATCTTTAGTGAAGGGATTTGGAGTAGAGGTTTTGACAGGAGGGATGAGAGTAAGCTTCACCGCCATCTTCTTTGGTGTGGAGAAGAAGTGAAGGGTTGGAGCAGAGGTGTTGACATTCTCATGGAAGGAGGGATGAGAGTAAGCAGAGAAAGGAAACATGGAGACGGTGGGACAGGTGGTGCAGGGAGCCAGGGACGCGTCAAATGAAACGTGGCAATCGAAGAGGCAGAGAAACGTGGGCTAATGGGAGAAGAGAACTGTTTCTAAACCTTTCTCTTTAAAACTTTTTATTAATTGTTAATGTTAATTGGTAACCTTTAAGGCATCCATCCAATCAAGCCTTTCGAAACCTTCCACCACCCACTTTGTGTATGAAATCCGGGACATAAGGTTGTCTTTCTGTAATGACAAGATTCTGCTTCATCTGTACATCATTCACCTTGTCCCTATACAACGACTCCATCTATTCTTCAGGTAAAGATGATGGAGATATTGTCCTTGACCACACCGACTTTGGACCACGCAGTCGGCGTGAACCAACTTCTCTCATAGCCTTCTTGCTCGTTCCAATCTTACCCATAACTCCGCTGAAACGTCCTAAACCGGGTATATCTTGTAGTTGGCTCAAAACAAGAAATACATAGTTCTTAAACCAGAAATTCATGTCAAAATACATCGAAAGTCTGTAAAAACTTCATAAGGAATTAAATACTTAAACATCATTGTTCATAACTATCATTTAAGGGAATGTTAGTTTTCAGAATTGAGCAGCCCGTCATTCCATGCTATTTAAACCCTTGCAACTTCTCTCTGATATATCTTCTCTAACTTGATGTTCATACTAAAAGTTAGTTATACTAAGTGAGTTCTATTTTTACTATATTAACTAAAAATTTACGTTTTATCATTTAGTTTAACACTTAACCGATACTTCTGTACCGTTGGTATTATCATAATTAATACCAATTTTCTTAACAACAAATCCCAAACACCTACTACACTTTCTTTAACCCAATCGACGGCAATTTCCGGTCCCTTTCTCCATTCATCAAATTCCCATCGGAGAAATCACGATTGAGCTCTGGCGGCAAACACCGTCAAAGATCCAACACGAACATAGCAAATGGCGTCGTCCAGCAGCGGATTAACCTTCAAGCTCCACCCTCTCGTCATCGTCAACATATCCGATCACCACACTCGTGTCAAGTCCCAGTCTCAACCGCCCCCCAATTTGCCCGCTCCTAGGGTTTTTGGTTGCGTCATTGGAGTTCAAAGGGCACGCACTGTCGAGATCTTCAACAGCTTCGAACTTCTCTACGATTCTTCCACCCGTTCCCTCGATCGTTCCTTCCTCGAGAAGAAACAAGAACTATGTGAGTTTGCTAGGGTTTATATACTCAGTTACATACAAACGCTAGGGTTTTGTTCCATAGGCAATCGAATGCTAGGGTTTTGCCTTCACATTAAGCTAGGGTTTTTGTTTTCATAAGCTAATGCAATAATTAACATGTATATGTGTGTGGGGCAGATAAGAAAGTGTTTCCCAATTTCTATATACTTGGATGGTATTCTACAGGCGCAGATGCTGAAGAATCTGATATGCATATGCACAAAGCTGTGAGCACTCTTCTTTAAGGCTATTCAAGATGTATTTGTGTTTCTCAAAACGGTTAATTATCGAAATGTTCAATGATTTTTTCTTTGAGGATGTTTTAAAAAATATATTCAGGGGCGAATTCGTTCATTCTTGGCATGCAACTTGAATAAGAGGAACAAGAACTAATGTGTTCAAAATCGTCAAAAAAGAGTTTTAGTCGTCGAAATAGCTAGCTAATGATGATGGTTAATTGGTTTTGTTGTTGTAACAGTTGATGGATATCAATGAAAACCCTGTGTATGTTCTTTTGAATCCGTTGATCAATCACACACAAAAGGATCTCCCGGTAACAATCTATGAAAGTGGTATGTTGCTTAACATTGTAGCTTTCTAATGCTTTTATAATTGTATATTTGTGGATTCGTTTCTGCTGATAGTATTGCATGCTAGTGTCATTGTTTTTATGCTCTTATTGAAGTGTTTATGCATAAGTTTCTTAGTAGGCCACGTATTTTACAGATTATGTTATTATTTAATGGAATTCTCTCCTTCCATTCTCAACAGTTATGTGTGTCATATATATCACAAATGGTGGCAAGCTACCATTATATGTTTTTAGGCAGTATACGCAGGTTAGCTAGTGTTATGAAACAGTGATACCTCAAATGACTAATTTGAAAGTTGAAACAAGCTGACTAGTAGATGAATGGTCTAAGGTACTAAGCTTATTTATAGGGTACTTATTAAGATTTAAGTCCATGGCATTGGACCAACACCTATCATTTTTTTAATAATCAGCTTTTTAGTCGCAAGATGACGTATTACTTGTGTGAACTGATTTATAATTGGTGACATCACAAAAAAGATTGTATTTGATTGGCGGATAAGCTATTAAGCTCAAACAGCCCCACGGGTGAACCGTCTATTTCAAACACATCTTGGGCATGAACACACTTGAACAGTTGAACTGTCTATTTCAATACCTGTAATCATTATCCTTGTCTTTTCTTCAAGGATTTCATGTTGGTAAAGCAAATGCCCTTTTATTTTCTATCCATGAGTTTCATTCAAAGTTGGGTTTTATAAAGATAAATGAAACCATAAACTATGTTGGAGAGAGCACTAATAGTATGAAGTTACTTAACTTGGACGAGGACGAGGTCGAGGTCGAGGTCAGAAAACAGAGTTTGTGTTCAATTAAGATGAATGACATAGAGTTTGCTAATAATACGGTATTATTGATCTTAGAATAATGATGAAAAGAATATCATTAGAAGAAAATAACAAATAAAGTTTTTAAGTGGAGGTAAATGTGAACTGTACTTCGTGTATACTTAGATGTAAAAGAAGTAATACATTAAATAAATGAAAAGAAATTTTAGCCAGAAGTTGGGTATTTGAAGCAAAATAAAGAGGCTGTGGGCATGTCTAAAACGTTATGAACAACACTTCATGCATATAGTTCTAGAACTTTCACTGACTATCTTTTTTCTTATAATGAAAATTCAAGAGATGCACGTCATTGATGGGATACCACAGCTTATTTTTGCACGCTCAAGCTACACTATAGAGGTCTGGATTACATACTTCATTTCGTTATTTTACCTTTTGCAGAATTATAACCTGAATAAATGTTCTCTAATTATATTCGTATATTGCTCCAGACAGTAGAAGCTGAAAGGATATCTGTTGACCATGTTGCACACCTCAAACCATCTGATGGAGGTTCAGCTGCTACCCAATGTGAGTCGTTCAGTTCTTGTGGTCGTTATTGTAAATCGTTGTGTATTTTAGGCATTTTCACTTCCTGCTTCAGCAGTGACATTAACACTTTTGATTGTTCAATATATATACTGTAGTGGCTGCTCACTTGACTGGCATACATAGTGCCATCAAGATGCTCAATAGCAGAATCCGAGTACTCCATCACTATCTTAATGCTATGCAAAAAGGTAGCTTCTTTTATTCTAAATGACGCGCACACACGACACACGCACAAAATGTTAAAACGCAAAGATTTAGAATGTTCCTTTTTTCCCTCCAAAAGCAGGTGAAATTCCTTATGAAAATTCTTTGCTAAGACAGGTGTCTAGTCTCTTGAGGAGATTACCAGCAATAGAATCTGAGAAATTTCAAGATGAGTTCTTAATGGTGAGAGCTTTTTATAAACTTAATTTCAATGAATGAATGGCACAGTCTTGTTCAGTAATGTGATCTGAAACTTTGAATATATTTGAAGGAAATATGCTCGATATATCAACTTTTTTTTTTCTGATGAATGCATTATTACTCTTTGTAGGAATACAACGACACGTTATTAATCAGCTATCTGGCCATGTTCACCGATTGCTCAAGGTAGGCTTGGCAGTTATATTTTTATATAGTATATCGTGGGCATAATATCTTGATTTACATTTTTCGCAGCACAATGAACGATCTAGTTGATAAAATCAACATTGCGTATGACAGACATAGTCGGAAGGGAGGACGGACCGCCTTTATCTGAAATCATTCGAATCAGAAACTAAACGTATGTCTTGGAGTTTTTTATTCTTTTAGTACAGTAAATTCAGTTATATAACAGAAATTGCATGTATGCAATCAAGAATGATGGGTTATACTCCTTTAAAGTGCATGCCATTATAGTTTAGGTGTCATTTTGTTGCATGTTTAGGGTGAACGAGTATTAAAAAAATATGAAGTTAGGATTTGTGCATAGTAGTCTCTGTGATCAAACAATTTAAATCCCAATACATGATAATAAGTTCTTAAGGTGTGGATCATTAATACAACTTAAACATCTATGGTTCAATTTTATGCTAATCTGATAATAATCACAATTGAATGGTTTTATGATTAGTTTAATCAATTACATTGATCAATTTAATCATTTTTTCAAACACGAACACGACCTGTTTAGAAACAGGTCATCTGTTAAGAGACCTGTTTAAAGAAAGAATAAATATAACATATGTAATAAAAGAAAAAAATGTCGAATCTTAATAAAATTTTAAAAAGTTCAATCATAACATCTATTAACATAATAAATCCAAAACTTTTTTAAAACAAAAACTCATAAAAGTGAAATTAATTAATGGAATCGGCCAGAATCTAGATGCAAATAGGATGTTAAGTGTTAACATGTCTCTAACGCGTCTTTACAGGTTAACATGTCTTTAACCTGTTAAGACACGAATTTAACATGTCCCTAACGTGTCGACCTGGTCAAGACACGAAACCTATTAAGGTCAAACATGGGACATGTTAATTACGTGTCGTGTTAACAGGTCCGTGTCAAAAATTGCCGGACCTAGAGTAGAGGTGTTTAAAAAAAATCTGTTTGGGCCCGTGCACTGACTTCAAACCCGGCCCGCCCTGGTGTCCAAACCGACTTGATGCAAACCAGTTTGGAACCCGACCCAACCCGTAGGTTTAGGATAGGTTTCTTATTTTTTTTAAACCATCAACTTCAAACACTACCCGATGCGGTTTGAAACCTGACCTGGTGCGGTTTGGTGATGAAATCGGTTTCAAACTGGTTTCAAACCGGTTTATAACGTTTATAAATAAAAATAGTCGTTAGTATAGCACGTTTTGGACCGTTTTTAACCATTTTGCTTTGCCTCCCTATGTTGGTACAAATAGATATTGGTTGAAATTTGACTGCATTGAAGTTTATTAGCTTTTTATTACGAGTATCGACGACTATGTATTTTTTTTGTAACGTATTACAATTTATGCTTTTTGTAATATTTAAAATATTTAATAAAAACTTGAAGTTTATTTTGTTAAACTTGTATTTTATTAAAAATAATTTTTTTTGGGTGAAGCGATTTCAGCCCGACCCGAGTCGGTCCAAGCCCGATCCGATTCGCTCCAAGCTCGACCCACTCCGCATCGGACAGTGTCGACTTCACCCTACCCTCAAACCGACCCCGATCCGAACTGAGGTTCAACCAGGTTTTGACCAAGTTTGACCAAACCGATTCGGGTTACAACCCGGTGCGGTTTGGCCCAAAAACCTAGTTTGTACACGTCTACTCACTACATGGATGATAGGATGTCACGAGTCTATGCTCAAAATCCCGATTCAAGTAGTCATTTATTTGGTACCTCCCAAGGAGCAGGAACTGCCATTTTAACCCTTCTCGAGGGATTCCATCCACAAACCCAAAGTTTAGGCTGACTGATATGGCTCATCATCATTTAGCTATTGCAAATACATAATCTTTTTCACGTAAGCTGATTGTATAAAGTTTGTTCTAGAGACTGTGATTTGGGGATCTTTTGTTTGCTCCATAAGGTAGCTAGAGCTGGCATGTTTTTCATGAAAAAAACATGCCTAAGACTCTAAAGTACCATTCTATTTTAACCCGATCAAGCTCGTTCATTTTAAAAATACTCTGAAATTAGTACTTCCGTATCAACTTTTAAGTTTGAAAACCTATGGAAGCATAATTGATCATTCAAAACCACTTTTAGTCAATTTGGCCAATCTTTTTAACAATATGTCATTCTAAACCAATTTCGATATAAAAAAACATTATTTTTGTCAAAATTCACAATTCTGCAATTAAGCGTTAGATTTCCGTCTTAATCTACCATAATTGTTATTGTAGTCAATTTAAAGAAATAATAGATGTTCATAATAAAATTTCTTATAAAAATTCATTCTTAGTCAAAATGCATAAAGAATTCCTATGTTTAAATTCTTAGTTGGGCTATGGCTATATAGTTAAAATCAAACATAATCAACATGTTATAATTATGAGAGATATTTTCTAAGCTATTTTATGTCTTATAAATGACTAACTCTCAAAGTTCATATAGAACTCACTTACATGGGCTTTTAGCATGGGTCATTGATTCTGGTCCAATTAGAGGCCCAACTTCAGGTGACCCACCATCAGTGAGTTGGGAGCACTTAACGGACTAAGAGTCTTACCCGCCTTGAAGTACCAGAACAAGTAAGAATCGGAACCGGTTCTTGAAAAACTGGAACCGGGTGCCTAGGGTCCGGTTTTTCAATCAAGAACCGGAGCCGGTTCTTAAGAATACTTGATTTGTGCACCTCTACTTACAATTCTAATCGGTTAGAATGGTTTGACTCATTTGAATCTATTGGATCTTTAATTGAAGATCATCAAATAAAATCTATGTTTTACTTAAGCACATTTGTGCACATTTTCTATAGCTCCAATGCTGAATTACATTTTGAAACCGTTGTGAACGGGCAAATGGCTAAAGGAAGAGCTGTTTTTTTTTTATAAACTCGACCATTTCAAAAGCCGTAAGCTTGACCAGTGTCGCAGTTGATTTGAATCCAAAAACTAGGAAAGCAGAAGCCCAAAGATTGTCTGAGTTCAAGATTGGGTTTCCTGTCTTTCTTATGGTTTGGATTGTTGCTTGTGCTGCAAGTAAACCCCTTTTTCTTCTTGCAACTGTTTTGAGTTATGGGGTGAAACACAATGCAACATCCGGGTTGCCTGTTGGTTCTTCTAGTGAGCCCCAGCTTGACCAAAACTAGAGCCGAATCTTGTTCTTTTTGACCCGTTTCTTGAATCTGTTTTGTGGGTGGACGCGTGTGGGTTGCTGCTGCAACGAGTAAACTTGCTGAAACGGGCCAATTGGGTGAACCAAACACCCGATAAAAGCATCTTCAACGGAAGGAAATTCTTGGTTTCATTCAAAAAAATAATGCAAAAGATCAAAATTCTTTGTCATCTCAGAAGCAATCGTTGGTTCATGAGAACCATCGTTTGTCTTTTGAGCGCGACTGGCTCATTGGCACAGGTTTCAAACTGTTCTATGAGCGCCTTCGTGGTGGCCGGGAGTGGCTTTTGCTTGTGGACGCGGTAAATAAAGCAGCCAAGTCTGTAGGCTTTCAAGAAGGTTATAGTCACACAGTTCGCGGTACGCTCCGGTACGGAAACGTGGAACGGGTACGGAATTCGCTAGGTCCCTAAAATTCGGTACGACGGGGGGTAGGCTCATTTCGGATCGTTCCGGTACGATGTACCATGTAATGTGGTGCGATGTATCAATTAAACTTTTTGCTATTAATATAGGCTAATTTGGAGACACGGACCAAAGGGATTTTGACGAACCAAAGGAATTTGACTACACCTGAGTTAAGCCCATTTGATGAGTTAAGCTCATTTGCCATATTAAAAATATCCGGAAGAGATAAAAAAAACGCGGATCCCAACCCAAATCCGATTTACCATCAAATTGGGGGTAAATAACCTAATTAGATCCGTCATTTGCACGCATCGGCCCCCCGCCCCCTAGGAAATTAGGGTTTTGTTGTGGCCAAGAACTCTCATCGCTGAGGAAAGCCATCATGGGTTCATCGCCGGCATCGATAACTAAACACCACCGTTATTCTTCAACCCACTATCTCCTTGAAATCGGGAACGCTAAGTTGACGACAGAAATCGCGATCCCGAGCGTACCTGGATCGTGATCGTACCGCGATTCGGTACGAGCGATCCGGATCGCAGATCGTGGGTAGTATAGCGAACCATGTGACTATTTGGCAGCTGGGTACTCGGGGAAGGAAAAGCAAATCCCCCTAGAGTCTGTGGATCGGCATGATCCGGATGCTCTTTAGAAGCTCCGTGAGATTACAACTGTTTTGCAAACCTCCAGCCATTCTTTGGTATCCAAGTTGACCAGTTTGACTCAAGCCTCCTTGGATGTTTTGAAGAGTGTTCTCACTTGTGCTTCTACTCCGGCCTCTAGTGCTGCTTCTTAGTTGGGCTTTACTTGTAATTTTCGTTTTGAATTTAGTTTGTAACCCTGACTTTAATATAATCTATGCATGGTAATCGCGGATTCTTACCTTGTTATCTCTTTGCGTCCTTGTCTAAAAAAGGTAGAGTTGTGGTTTAGTCAAAGATTTATCCGGCCGAATAGTTTTTAAGTTTGGCATTAGTTTGTTTCCTTGTACCCTTGGCAAGGGGTAAAGATATGTAATTGTGACTTATCCGGGGGTGATCCGGCCGAATAGTCTTCAAGTTAGGCATTAGTTTGTTTCCTTGTACCCTTGGCAAGGGGTAAACGTACATACTTGTGACTTATCCGGGGATGATCCGGCCGAATAGTCTTTAATTTTGGCATTAGTTTGTGTCCTTGTACCCTTGGCAAGGGGTAAAGGTATATACTTGTGACTTATCCGAGGATGATCC
This sequence comes from Smallanthus sonchifolius, assembly GCA_023525975.1. NCBI lineage: Eukaryota > Viridiplantae > Streptophyta > Magnoliopsida > Asterales > Asteraceae > Smallanthus > Smallanthus sonchifolius. Next base: position 12,362,562 of record CM042042.1, read on the forward strand.
GCTGAATAGTCTTTAAATTTGGCATTAGTTTGTGTCTGGTACCCTTGGCAAGGGGTAAAGGTATATACTTGTGACTTATCCGGGGGTGGTCTGGCCGAATAGTCTTTAAGCTTGTGTTGTTTCGGGGCAAGTGTTATTTTGGAAGAAAAGATTAACTTTCACTAGATAGGGCATAAAGCCGTCATAAGCAAACCAAGGAAACATCGTTGGTTGTGACATTTGCTTTTACATAAAATACTTCCTTAACTGCATTCCATGCCAGGTGCGGGGAATGAGTGTTCCGTCCGGCTTGGTGAGCTTGTATGATCCTCGAGTGTTAGATTCAATTACTTGATAAGGACCTTCCCACTTGGGTCCTAATTTTCCAGTGTCCTCTTGTAAGCTTGCTTCATTGTCTCGCAGTACCCATTCTCCGGGTTTGAAACTCTTGGTTTTGATACAACTGTTGTAATACTTCTCCGCTTTCTTTTTGTACCTTGCCTCTCTAGCACTGGCCACTTCTCGACGCTCTTCTAACAGGTTTAAGTGCAACCTCAGATCTTCCTCATTTTCGCTTTCCCTAGCCTGGGTTCGCCGGCTTGGTGACCCTATTTCTGTTCGGATCATTGCTTCAGTGCCGTAAGTTAGGCTGAATGGTGTTTCTCCATGGCTGGTTACTAGTGTGGTGCGGTGAGCCCAAAGCACATGGGCGACTTCCTCTACCCAACCGTGGCTCCTAGGTTCAAGACGGTTCTTGATTCCTTCCACTATGCTCCGGTTAGCTCGTTCCACTTGTCCATTGGACTGGGGATGTTTGACAGAAGAAAAAACCTGTTTTACTTGTAGTTCCGGGCACGAACCCTTGAACGGATTCTCAGCAAACTGCTTTCTGTTGTCACTTACTAGCTCTCTTGGTATTCCAAATCTACAAATTATGTTTTCCCATACAAACCGTTTCACTTGCTGGCCTGTGATTGTGGCGAGTGGCTTTGCTTCGATCCATTGGTAAAGTAGTCAATTGCCACAATGTCTATGGCCCATTTGCAAAAGGGTCCCACAATGTCTATGGCCCATTTGCAAAAGGGCCATGCTGAAGTTACTGAAATTAAATTCATGCAAGGACGGCGGCTTACCGAGACGTACCTTTGGCAGTTATCATATTTTTGGATCTCGTCCACTGCGGTTTTGTACATTCCGGGCCAATAGTATCCAACTCTCATGGTTCTTGCTACAATTGTCTTTGGTCCCGAGTGCATACCACAGATGCCTTCGTGCATTTCTCGAATCATATAGTTGGCTTCATCCGGGTCTACACATTTCAGCATGGGGCCTAGGTAAGACTTCCGGTACAAGTGGTCGTCTTCCACTGTGTAATTGAGGGCCTTGCATCGTATTTTTCGAGCTTCATTGGGGTCTGATGGGAGAATTCCTTTACTTAGGAAATCCAACAAGGGTGACATCCACGTTCTTTCGTCTTTTGCTTCTATGGATTCAACCTTCTTCTCTGTTGTGGAGGGTTCGGCTAAAACTTCCACTCGTATTTCCTTTGTCAAATGGCTGAATGCTACCGAGGCTAGCTTGCTAAGAGCATCGGCTTTTTTGTTTTGGCTTCTGGGAATGTGCATCACTTTACAGTATTTAAAATTAGCCATTAGTTCCCCCACTTTGGCTCTGTATTGCTTCATTGTTTCGCCCTTGACCTCGTAGACATTGTTGACTTGGTTTGCCACCAGCATAGAGTCAACGTGTGCTTCAATCCGTGTTATCTTCATCTCCTTTGCCATACGGAGTCCTGCCAGAAGGGCTTCATACTCTGCCTCATTGTTAGTGCTTTTAAAATTTAACCGGAGAGCGTAGGTGAGTTCTACTATTTCTTCGGACTGATTAGTATCAAGCCTGCCCCACATCCTTCATCATTGGCAGCACCATCTGTGAATAACTTCCACGGCTCTTGTTTCGCAACCTCCTTGCTCCGTTCCTCCGACATGTTTGTCTTGTTATTCTTTGTTTCCAGCATTTCAGCCAAGAAGTCTACGATTACCTGTCCGTTGAAAGCTGCTCTCGGGCAGTAGGCAATTTGATGATCTGCCAGCTCAATAGCCCATGTGGTTAACCTTCCTGAGTATTCTGGCTTCTTCAAGACCCTTTGGATGGGCTGGTCGGTCAACACTTTAATTGGGTGAGCTTGGAAATAGCGCATGAGACGTCTTGATGCGTATATCAATTCCAAAGTTAGCTTTTCCATATCTGGATACCGGGTCTCCGGATCGGTAAGGGTTCTACTGACAAAATATATTGGTGTCTGAATCTCTCCCCTTTCTGTCATCAGCACTGCACTGACGGTGTTGGTTGATGCGGCGAGGTACATGATTAATGTTTCCTTCGGTTTTGGTGCTGTTAGTGCCGGTAAGTTGCATAGATGAGCTTTCATTTCTTGGAATGCCACTTCTGCCTCTGCCGTCCATATAAATTCATTCTTCTTGAGATAGTTTTTTAGTGTAGCCATGAATGGTAACGATCTTTCTGCCATCCGGGATAAGAATCTGTTTAGTGCTACTAGCCGACCGTTCAATCTTTGCACTTCTTTGAGTGTTTTTAGGGATGATATCTTGGTTATCGCTTCCACTTTCTTCGATTTTGGACGGATTCCTTCTTTGGTTACCATTACTCCTAGGAACTTCCCCTCCATTACCCCAAACGAGCACTTCTTTGGGTTAAGCTTCATTCCCGCCTCTCGAAGTGTTTTAAGGGTTTCCTCCACGTCTTTAACCATCGCTGCCTCCGTCTTGCTCTTGATTAATAAGTCATCCACATAGACTTCCAGATTCTTGATTATTTGATTTGAAAAAGTTTGATCCATGAATCTCTAGTAAGTGGCTCCAGCATTTTTTAAGCCGAAGGACATTTTGGTGTAGCAAAATACTCCTTCGTCTGTGTAAAAAGATGTTTTTTCCTCGTCTTACAGGGCCATTTGGATTTGATGGTATCCCTTGTATGCGTCTAAAAAACACCTCACTGGGAAGTATGCTAGGGCTTATACCTTCATTTCCATTTCGGGCAGCGGGTAACAATCCTTTAGCGTGGCTTTGTTCGGGTCTTTGAAGTCTATGCACATTCTTCAAAAGCCATCTCCTTTTGCTACCATGACTGGGTTTTCTATCCATGATGGATATTTGACCTCTCTCACAATTCCCGCCTGTAACAGTTTCTTTGTTTCTTCACATGCGGCTTTGTCACGCTCCGGGCCCATACTCCGCCGTTTTTGTCGAATCGGGGCTGCTGTAGGGCATATGTTTAGTGTGTGTTCTACTAGGCTCCGGGGAATGCCTTCCATGTTCGCTTTTTCCCAGGAAAATTGTCACACCCCAACCGACGGCGGAATACGTCGGGGCGAGACATGTAGATTGTTCACAGCTCATGGTTTACTAACGTTTGAATAATTATCAATCACATTTCATTTCAATTCAAGTAACACCAACATTCAATCCAATAACTCAACAAAGTAGATTACAAAAGATAAATTTGTTCAAATTTATACTAGGCCAAATCCTAAGTGTAGCAAGACTTGAAGCACCTCAAACATTAGTACCTGAAACATGGTTAAAACAAAGTCAACTAGAAAGTTGGTGAGAATACATAGGTTTTCGTGTCATGTAATAGAATATGGTGTTGTGTGCATACAATTCATACAAACATGGCAATTAAGGCATTTATGGAGAGATACCATCGTGTGACCTAAGTATACAATCAACCCTTTGTAACTAGCATGCAAAACAAAAGCGTGTTGGCAGTAACAGTCACCCTACCTGGGTGGGTTTGTCAGACTCAATAGATCTATCACTGTTTACTGTAGGCTATAAAATAGTTAATGATTGCACGTGAATAGCAAAATGCGTGTTGGTCTACACACCTAGTACTCAAGCACAAAGCTCAAAATTGTAACACATGATTGTAGGGTGGAATTGTATTTTGTGTAGTTTGTAAACATAATAAATAGAACGCATGTTCCACCCCAAAAGTTTGTAAATAGAGTAAAAGAGGGGCTATGTAACTCACTTGTATAAAGAACGTAGATTGCACAATCAAATAGATAGTAGCGGTGAGTTGTAGGTCACTAGGTGCGACCTAATGAATAAATGTATAAACATGTATTATTGTTATGTACAAAGATCTAAAGTCTAAGGTTTTAGTGGGTTTATAAGTGTAAGGACTTGTGCTGACGGTTTGTGTCATTCTTTGTCAAAAATGGATTCGTTGGTGGTTATATAAAATAAGTTTAGGGTTTGTAAGAATAATGAATAAATAAATTAAACAATTTATTTATTTAGAATATTGTGCTTTTAAAGAAATAGTGTGGTATATATATTTATTTAAATATAATATAAATAAATAAATTTATTTTATTTATTTATTTATGAAAATGTCTCAAAATATAAAATAGTTATTTATTAGTTTATATGTTTTGAAATAAGTTTTATTCGTTTGAATATGGTTTCTACACTATTATATTTGATTTAATAACACGAATGGTTTATAAAAGTTCGTTTTACGATAAAGCGTTTTACAAAAATCTTGTCATAATTTTTATAATTTTAGGAATTTAATTAAATAGTATATTTCCTTTTGATGATTAAAAGATGGAATTATTAAACAATTTGAATTTATTAAAATTATTGTTTTAAGAAAAAAAAAATTGCGAATTTCTGATTTAAACTGACTTAATTTATGTGGGGGTTTATAAAAATATTTTTATAGAATTATTTTGTTTATAAAAACTGTTTAAAAATGATTTTTTTTATAAAAAGAACCCCACCCGGTTCGAACCCGGGTGGGTTCTGTGTAAGGCTTGTTCTCTACCGCTGGGCTGAGGGGACTGATACTGATAACAAGCCGGTCCGCATGGTTTTAACATAAACAAGAAGGGGAGCCGGGTCTGGTCAGTGGGACACGCGCAAAAAGACAGCCGGTTGCGTGGTCTGTGGGTTTCGAACCCACGCCATCTAGTCTAGCGGTGCAGTGACTTAACCGGCTGGACTAGATGGTTTCGCTGGTAGGTTATGGATTCCATTTAGTTAAATAAAGTAAACGATTCTAACCCCAAATCCATATTACCACCTAAAACGATTTAGAACCCTAGTTTTAAAAATCGTTCAATTTGATGTTGTTATCGTGAATTGATATAGGGCTTTCGTAGTAGGGGTAGAAACGGATCGAAAGACGTATTACTCACCGGTTATGATTTGGCAACGAGTGCTGACGGCTACGACTTCAGCAGCGATGTTCCTGGTGATCGACAGAGCTTCAGGGGTGATGTGCGGATTGAATTGGGGTCGGGAGAGTTTGTATTAGGTTGTGCGAAGGTGAGGGATAGGTTTAATTTGATAATTATCACATTATGGGTATGATTCGATTATAGTCTCGATGGACGACGGCTGTGGAGGGATTTACGCATCAATTGGTTCAATTGGGAATGTATTGGGTCGAGATTGTGGTCTGGAATCATGCGCGAACCGTTTAAGGGTGATTTGCTGTCATCAACACTCCTTAATTACCCGAATTCATTCTTAATTTAGTTCGTTTGACTCGGCAGAGTCAAACATTTTTAAAATTTTGAATTGCGTCGCGTGTTTGATTGAATTGGTATGGAGTTTGGGCCTGGGATCGATTGGTACTCGGTCTAGCATCCGAAACAGATCCAATATGCCCGGGTAAAACAACCCTTCTGCCGGATTGCATTGATTTCGGCCTGTTTGACTTTTAAAAGTCAAACAGGGGTCACATTTTGTGTTGTGGGTCCAAATTGAAAATCAAGATCAACTTTTTGAGCTTCAATTGAGGATTCAATGATTAAGGGGGGTTCGTGTTAGGGTTCAAACGAAATTTGAGAAGGGGGTTCAAATCATTTCCTTGCAACTGTATACATATATACCTATATATATGTATATGTTTATCTATGTATATACCTATATATATGTTTGGATGTATGGCTTGTCCTTTCTGTACGCCTTATACATATATATGTGTATGTATATATATATTTTTATACCTTTTTAGGACACAACTTTGAAATGCGGTATTATTTTAGTTGTATAAATGTGTATGTGTATATGAAAATAAAACCCTTGATTTATAATGTGTGCATAAATAACATAGGGCATGGTACTAGGAATTTGGAATTTGAAACGTTGTTTATTGCATTAAAAACAATTACATGGAAAATCAGAAATGTTACAGTATCCCCATGTTGAGGGAATTTCGTCCCGAAATTCAACTAGTTGAGGCTACTGAATAAGCGAAGAGGTGTGGGTACTTGAGCTTCATTTGGTCCTCTCGTTCCCAAGTAAACTCGGGACCACGTTTAGATTCCCAACGAACTTTGACTATTGGAATACGGCTTCGCTTGAGTCGTTTTATTTCACGATCCATAATCTCCACCGGTTTCTCAACAAAGTGCATCGTCTCATCAATGCGCACGTCGTCAAGGGGTATATGGAGGTTCTCATCAGCAAGGCATTTCTTTAAGTTAGACACATGGAAAGTTGGATGGACATTGTTGAGTTCCGGAGGTAGGTCGAGTTTGTAAGCCACTTTCCCAATTCTTTCAAGGATTTCGAACGGGCCTACATAACGAGGTGCTAGTTTTCCTTTCTTCCCAAAGCGAATCACACCCTTCCAAGGGGATACTTTTAGGAGCACAAGGTCACCCACTTGGAATTCCAAGGGTTTTCGTCTCTTGTCGGCATAGCTCTTTTGTCGACTTCTCGCTACTCGGATATTGTCACGGATTTGAAGGATTTTGTCGGTTGTTTCTTGAATTAACTCGGGACCGGTGATTTGTGCTTCACCAATCTCGTTCCAACAGATAGGAGAACGACATTTACGACCATAAAGAGCTTCAAATGGGGCCATGTTGATGCTGGTGTGGTAGCTGTTATTATAGGAGAATTCAATAAGTGTTAAATGTGAATCCCAATTACCACCAAAGTCTATGACACAGGCTCTCAGCATGTCTTCAAGGGTTTGAATTGTTCGCTCGGTCTGACCATCAGTTTGTGGATGGTAGGCCGTGCTTAAATCCAATCGTGTGCCAAGTGCCTTTTGTAGAGACTGCCAAAACCTGGAAGTGAAACGAGCATCTCTATCGGATATTATGTTCAAAGGAACACCGTGACGGCTCACAATCTCGTCAATGTAGATTCGGGCCAATTTCTCAACCCGATAGTCTTCACGGATGGGCAAGAAGTGTGCGGATTTAGTGAGACGGTCAATGATTACCCAAATGCTATCATAGCCGCTTGAAGTGCGGGGAAGTTTAGTAATGAAATCCATGGCTAGATTCTCCCATTTCCACACGGGGATTTCCGGCTGTTCAAGTAAACCGGAAGGACGTTGATGTTCGGCTTTGACTTTAGAGCATGTTAGACATTTTGCAACATAGAGTGCTATGTCTTTCTTCATACCAGGCCACCAATATTGTGGTCGAAGATTGTGATACATTTTATCCGCACCGGGATGAACAGAATACCGAGTCTTGTGTGCCTCGGTCATGAGGAATGCCCGAAGATCATTTCGATTGGGAACCCAGATACGTCCCAAGAAATAAAGTAAGCCATTGCTTTTAGTCTCCAATTGGAATTCAGCACCACAAGACATTTCCTCATACATATTGCCCTCGGTAACCGAGATGTGCTGAGCTGCTAGAATACGGGTTTGGATATCAGAGTGAATCTTGACACTTTGAAGCATGACATGTTCTTTACGGCTCAGTGCATCGGCTACGACGTTTGCCTTGCCGGGATGATAACGAATCTCGCAATCATAATCACTAAGGAGTTCAACCCAACGTCGTTGTCTCATGTTGAGATCTTTTTGGTTGAAGATGTGTTGGAGGCTTTTGTGGTCGGTGAATACCACACATTTTGTGCCATATAGATAATGTCTCCAAATCTTCAAAGCAAATATGACCGCATCCAACTCCAGATCGTGCGTCGTATAGTTCTTCTCGTGGATCTTAAGTTGTCTCGACGCATAGGCGATTACCTTGCCTCGTTGCATGAGAACACAACCAAGACCTAGGTTAGAGGCATCACAGTAGACGACTAGATCATCATTTCCTTCAGGAAGAGTCAAGATGGGAGCATTGCACAATTTCTGCTTAAGAGTTTGGAAGGCTTCTTCTTGCTTTGACCCCCATACATAAGGTTTACCTTTATGCGTCAAGGCGGTGAGGGGAACAGCAATCTTGGAGAAATTGGAAATGAATCTTCGGTAATAACCCGCTAAACCAAGAAACGAACGAACCTCGGTAGGGGTTTTAGGAGCACTCCAATTCTTAACAGCTTCGATTTTGGCGGGGTCAACATGAATTCCCCTTTTATTAACAACGTGGCCCAAAAATTGAACCTCCTTTAGCCAAAATTCACATTTTGAGAACTTGGCGTATAATTGTTCCGTCTTCAGGAGGTCCAAGATCAGTCTAAGGTGTTGCCCATGCTCTTCCTCATTCTTGGAATAGATCAAGATGTCGTCGATGAAAACAATCACGAACTTGTCAAGGTATGGTTTGCATACGCGGTTCATGAGATCCATAAAAACAGCAGGTGCATTGGTTAACCCAAAAGGCATAACCATGAACTCGTAGTGACCATATCTTGTTCGGAAGGCGGTCTTGGGAATATCTTCCTCTCGTACACGTAGTTGGTGATAGCCAGATCGAAGATCAATCTTCGAGAAACAAGTAGAACCTTGGAGCTGATCGAAGAGATCATCAATCCTAGGTAAAGGGTAGCGGTTTTTGATTGTAAGCTTGTTGAGTTCTCGGTAGTCAATACACATGCGGAATGAACCGTCCTTCTTTTTAACAAATAGAACTGGTGCACCCCACGGTGAATGACTTGGGCGTATAAATCCTTTGTCGGCGAGTTCTTGAAGTTGACTTGCAAGTTCTTGCATCTCGGAAGGTGCAAGTCGGTATGGAGTTTTAGCCACTGGGTTTGCTCCGGGTACAAGATCGATGCGAAACTTTACTTGCCGAACAGGTGGAAGACCGGGCAAGTCATCGGGAAAGACTTCGGGAAACTCCCGAATGATGGGAATATCTTGTACACTTTTGTTCTTGTCTTCATTTTGAATCACATGGGCTAGGAAAACCATGCACTTCTTTCGAATGTATTTCTGGGCAGTTATGCATGACATCAGTTTGAGTCCCTTGCAAGGTTTCTCGCCAAAGACTTTCAATATGTCTCCCGATGGAAGAGGTACTCGGATGTATTTTTCAAAGCACATGACTTCGGCATGGTTTTTAGACAACCAATCCATGCCGATGATGACGTCAAAACTTCCTAGTGGCATTGGTATAAGGTTGACTGGGAATGTGTGACCATTGAGTTCTAGGGAGCAGTCAAGAATAATGGAGTCAATAGTGATGGAATTTCCATCCGCTACTTCCACGGTGAAGGTTCTTTCTAGTTTGGATCGTGTTTTTGCAAGTAAGGGTTCAAAGTTAAGTGACACAAAACTCTTATCGGCTCCGGTATCAAATAGTATGGATGCAAATTGCTTATTTACAAGGAACGTACCGTTAACCACATGATCGTTGGCTTGAGCTTCATTGGCGTTGATGTTGAAAGCACGCCCACGAGCTCCAGCTTGATTAGCATTCACAAGTTTCGGACATTGGTTCCGGAAGTGAGTCGGGTCACCACATTCGAAGCAAGCCCGTCCATTTGCGTTGACTGGAATCACTTGATTAGCTCTTGGTTGATTAGCTGGGTTGGCTTGGGCACCAAGTGCCCTAGATCGGCAAATATTGGCCGTATGGCCAAGTTTCCCACAATGGTTGCAAAGGCGACATGGGACGGTTTGGGGGTGATGATAGTTGCAGTTGTTGCAGAGTGGGTAGGTGCCCCCATAAGGTTTCTTGGCTGGGTGTTGAGCCATAGGTGCAATTTGATTAACCGGAGTGGCCGGAGTGACCACCGCATAATTCCTCACCTTTCTCTTTCTAGTGTTTCGGTAAGGTTCAGTTTGGACTTCTTTGACATGAGCAGGAGGGGTTGTGGTGTCTTGGGCTTTCTTGGCACCCTTTCGGGTAAGAGTACCTGCTTTAACATGATTGTCGGTCAAAGTAGCAGCTAGGCGAATCGCATCCTCCAGATTAGCAGGATTTCTCCCCAAAACAGTGTCTTGGATTTGTCTAGGCAATCCACCAATGTACTTCTCAATACACCTAGACAAGGGTGTGACCATGTGCGGTACTAGCATGCTCAGTTCGTGGAAACGGTTGGTGTATGCTAAGCTCTCACCACTATCTTGGGTAAGATCCCAAAATTCTGCTTCCAACTTTTTCATTTCGTTCCGAGGACAGAATTCCTCGGTCATGATCCTCTTTAGCTCATCCCATGGCAGAGCCATTGCTACATCCACTCCCCTGGTTCTCTTCTCCCCATTCCACCAGGTTAGTGCCCGTTTCTGGAAGACACTGGTGGCATGGCGGACACGCAAATTGTCCGGACAGTCACTATTGAGGAAGGTGCCCTCAATACTCTCGAACCATTGAAGGAGTCCCGTGGCTCCTTCGGTGCCATAAAATTTGAGGGGATTGCAGGAGTTGAAGTGTTTGAAGGTACATTGTGGCGGGTTGGCACCACCACCACCTCCACCATTTGCACTACCACTGGTGTGCCCATTATTGTTGTTGTTATTGGCTTGGGTAAGTTGAGTCACAAGCTGGGTGAGCAGAGCAGCAAGATCATTGCTATTGTTGTTGCTATTGTTGTTGTTGACACGACGTGGAGGCATTCTACAGATTTAAATAACACAATGAGAGTTGTAAGAATTCTTGAATTACATAGAAGGGTGATAAAAACATATGTATTTCATAGTTCGGATTGTACTCAAATAGTGACAAAATCACTCGAATACTATGACATATTAAGGTTAATTAGACTCATATAATTACCAAGGAGACGTGCTTTAGCCTATAAGTAAACACTCATCCCGGGAATTCCCAGGAAAGCATACGGATCCCTCGGTTGATTGGGATTTATATGAAATGCTTTCCTAGACAGAAAACCCGGAATACAGGTGTCACCCTTCCAGATTGCACATGTCCTTTAATAATTAACAAAGCTTAAAAGCCTTAATGGAGAGAGAAAAAAAATTATTTTAATAGACTAAAGTCTAGGAATACGTTTCCACAAGCTATGATGATGATGATATGGAGTAGGCAAGAAGGATGTGTGGTTTAGGGTATGGGTATGGATATTGGTTATTTAATTTATTATTTGAGTTTACCTAATATGTCATGAAGTTTAATAAGTTAAGTTTCAAATAAACTAACACATAAAAATATTAAACATGTGACATATAGCAATTAGCACGTATCACATAAAACATGTAGCATGGCATTGTTGGGTGTCCTAAAGTTATAGTCTAGGTCAATGGTGTCTAATAACCTAAATCCCTATAACCAAGGCTCTGATACCAATCTGTCACACCCCAACCGACGGCGGAATACGTCGGGGCGAGACATGTAGATTGTTCACAGCTCATGGTTTACTAACGTTTGAATAATTATCAATCACATTTCATTTCAATTCAAGTAACACCAACATTCAATCCAATAACTCAACAAAGTAGATTACAAAAGATAAATTTGTTCAAATTTATACTAGGCCAAATCCTAAGTGTAGCAAGACTTGAAGCACCTCAAACATTAGTACCTGAAACATGGTTAAAACAAAGTCAACTAGAAAGTTGGTGAGAATACATAGGTTTTCGTGTCATGTAATAGAATATGGTGTTGTGTGCATACAATTCATACAAACATGGCAATTAAGGCATTTATGGAGAGATACCATCGTGTGACCTAAGTATACAATCAACCCTTTGTAACTAGCATGCAAAACAAAAGCGTGTTGGCAGTAACAGTCACCCTACCTGGGTGGGTTTGTCAGACTCAATAGATCTATCACTGTTTACTGTAGGCTATAAAATAGTTAATGATTGCACGTGAATAGCAAAATGCGTGTTGGTCTACACACCTAGTACTCAAGCACAAAGCTCAAAATTGTAACACATGATTGTAGGGTGGAATTGTATTTTGTGTAGTTTGTAAACATAATAAATAGAACGCATGTTCCACCCCAAAAGTTTGTAAATAGAGTAAAAGAGGGGCTATGTAACTCACTTGTATAAAGAACGTAGATTGCACAATCAAATAGATAGTAGCGGTGAGTTGTAGGTCACTAGGTGCGACCTAATGAATAAATGTATAAACATGTATTATTGTTATGTACAAAGATCTAAAGTCTAAGGTTTTAGTGGGTTTATAAGTGTAAGGACTTGTGCTGACGGTTTGTGTCATTCTTTGTCAAAAATGGATTCGTTGGTGGTTATATAAAATAAGTTTAGGGTTTGTAAGAATAATGAATAAATAAATTAAACAATTTATTTATTTAGAATATTGTGCTTTTAAAGAAATAGTGTGGTATATATATTTATTTAAATATAATATAAATAAATAAATTTATTTTATTTATTTATTTATGAAAATGTCTCAAAATATAAAATAGTTATTTATTAGTTTATATGTTTTGAAATAAGTTTTATTCGTTTGAATATGGTTTCTACACTATTATATTTGATTTAATAACACGAATGGTTTATAAAAGTTCGTTTTACGATAAAGCGTTTTACAAAAATCTTGTCATAATTTTTATAATTTTAGGAATTTAATTAAATAGTATATTTCCTTTTGATGATTAAAAGATGGAATTATTAAACAATTTGAATTTATTAAAATTATTGTTTTAAGAAAAAAAAAAATTGCGAATTTCTGATTTAAACTGACTTAATTTATGTGGGGGTTTATAAAAATATTTTTATAGAATTATTTTGTTTATAAAAACTGTTTAAAAATGATTTTTTTTATAAAAAGAACCCCACCCGGTTCGAACCCGGGTGGGTTCTGTGTAAGGCTTGTTCTCTACCGCTGGGCTGAGGGGACTGATACTGATAACAAGCCGGTCCGCATGGTTTTAACATAAACAAGAAGGGGAGCCGGGTCTGGTCAGTGGGACACGCGCAAAAAGACAGCCGGTTGCGTGGTCTGTGGGTTTCGAACCCACGCCATCTAGTCTAGCGGTGCAGTGACTTAACCGGCTGGACTAGATGGTTTCGCTGGTAGGTTATGGATTCCATTTAGTTAAATAAAGTAAACGATTCTAACCCCAAATCCATATTACCACCTAAAACGATTTAGAACCCTAGTTTTAAAAATCGTTCAATTTGATGTTGTTATCGTGAATTGATATAGGGCTTTCGTAGTAGGGGTAGAAACGGATCGAAAGACGTATTACTCACCGGTTATGATTTGGCAACGAGTGCTGACGGCTACGACTTCAGCAGCGATGTTCCTGGTGATCGACAGAGCTTCAGGGGTGATGTGCGGATTGAATTGGGGTCGGGAGAGTTTGTATTAGGTTGTGCGAAGGTGAGGGATAGGTTTAATTTGATAATTATCACATTATGGGTATGATTCGATTATAGTCTCGATGGACGACGGCTGTGGAGGGATTTACGCATCAATTGGTTCAATTGGGAATGTATTGGGTCGAGATTGTGGTCTGGAATCATGCGCGAACCGTTTAAGGGTGATTTGCTGTCATCAACACTCCTTAATTACCCGAATTCATTCTTAATTTAGTTCGTTTGACTCGGCAGAGTCAAACATTTTTAAAATTTTGAATTGCGTCGCGTGTTTGATTGAATTGGTATGGAGTTTGGGCCTGGGATCGATTGGTACTCGGTCTAGCATCCGAAACAGATCCAATATGCCCGGGTAAAACAACCCTTCTGCCGGATTGCATTGATTTCGGCCTGTTTGACTTTTAAAAGTCAAACAGGGGTCACATTTTGTGTTGTGGGTCCAAATTGAAAATCAAGATCAACTTTTTGAGCTTCAATTGAGGATTCAATGATTAAGGGGGGTTCGTGTTAGGGTTCAAACGAAATTTGAGAAGGGGGTTCAAATCATTTCCTTGCAACTGTATACATATATACCTATATATATGTATATGTTTATCTATGTATATACCTATATATATGTTTGGATGTATGGCTTGTCCTTTCTGTACGCCTTATACATATATATGTGTATGTATATATATATTTTTATACCTTTTTAGGACACAACTTTGAAATGCGGTATTATTTTAGTTGTATAAATGTGTATGTGTATATGAAAATAAAACCCTTGATTTATAATGTGTGCATAAATAACATAGGGCATGGTACTAGGAATTTGGAATTTGAAACGTTGTTTATTGCATTAAAAACAATTACATGGAAAATCAGAAATGTTACAGTATCCCCATGTTGAGGGAATTTCGTCCCGAAATTCAACTAGTTGAGGCTACTGAATAAGCGAAGAGGTGTGGGTACTTGAGCTTCATTTGGTCCTCTCGTTCCCAAGTAAACTCGGGACCACGTTTAGATTCCCAACGAACTTTGACTATTGGAATACGGCTTCGCTTGAGTCGTTTTATTTCACGATCCATAATCTCCACCGGTTTCTCAACAAAGTGCATCGTCTCATCAATGCGCACGTCGTCAAGGGGTATATGGAGGTTCTCATCAGCAAGGCATTTCTTTAAGTTAGACACATGGAAAGTTGGATGGACATTGTTGAGTTCCGGAGGTAGGTCGAGTTTGTAAGCCACTTTCCCAATTCTTTCAAGGATTTCGAACGGGCCTACATAACGAGGTGCTAGTTTTCCTTTCTTCCCAAAGCGAATCACACCCTTCCAAGGGGATACTTTTAGGAGCACAAGGTCACCCACTTGGAATTCCAAGGGTTTTCGTCTCTTGTCGGCATAGCTCTTTTGTCGACTTCTCGCTACTCGGATATTGTCACGGATTTGAAGGATTTTGTCGGTTGTTTCTTGAATTAACTCGGGACCGGTGATTTGTGCTTCACCAATCTCGTTCCAACAGATAGGAGAACGACATTTACGACCATAAAGAGCTTCAAATGGGGCCATGTTGATGCTGGTGTGGTAGCTGTTATTATAGGAGAATTCAATAAGTGTTAAATGTGAATCCCAATTACCACCAAAGTCTATGACACAGGCTCTCAGCATGTCTTCAAGGGTTTGAATTGTTCGCTCGGTCTGACCATCAGTTTGTGGATGGTAGGCCGTGCTTAAATCCAATCGTGTGCCAAGTGCCTTTTGTAGAGACTGCCAAAACCTGGAAGTGAAACGAGCATCTCTATCGGATATTATGTTCAAAGGAACACCGTGACGGCTCACAATCTCGTCAATGTAGATTCGGGCCAATTTCTCAACCCGATAGTCTTCACGGATGGGCAAGAAGTGTGCGGATTTAGTGAGACGGTCAATGATTACCCAAATGCTATCATAGCCGCTTGAAGTGCGGGGAAGTTTAGTAATGAAATCCATGGCTAGATTCTCCCATTTCCACACGGGGATTTCCGGCTGTTCAAGTAAACCGGAAGGACGTTGATGTTCGGCTTTGACTTTAGAGCATGTTAGACATTTTGCAACATAGAGTGCTATGTCTTTCTTCATACCAGGCCACCAATATTGTGGTCGAAGATTGTGATACATTTTATCCGCACCGGGATGAACAGAATACCGAGTCTTGTGTGCCTCGGTCATGAGGAATGCCCGAAGATCATTTCGATTGGGAACCCAGATACGTCCCAAGAAATAAAGTAAGCCATTGCTTTTAGTCTCCAATTGGAATTCAGCACCACAAGACATTTCCTCATACATATTGCCCTCGGTAACCGAGATGTGCTGAGCTGCTAGAATACGGGTTTGGATATCAGAGTGAATCTTGACACTTTGAAGCATGACATGTTCTTTACGGCTCAGTGCATCGGCTACGACGTTTGCCTTGCCGGGATGATAACGAATCTCGCAATCATAATCACTAAGGAGTTCAACCCAACGTCGTTGTCTCATGTTGAGATCTTTTTGGTTGAAGATGTGTTGGAGGCTTTTGTGGTCGGTGAATACCACACATTTTGTGCCATATAGATAATGTCTCCAAATCTTCAAAGCAAATATGACCGCATCCAACTCCAGATCGTGCGTCGTATAGTTCTTCTCGTGGATCTTAAGTTGTCTCGACGCATAGGCGATTACCTTGCCTCGTTGCATGAGAACACAACCAAGACCTAGGTTAGAGGCATCACAGTAGACGACTAGATCATCATTTCCTTCAGGAAGAGTCAAGATGGGAGCATTGCACAATTTCTGCTTAAGAGTTTGGAAGGCTTCTTCTTGCTTTGACCCCCATACATAAGGTTTACCTTTATGCGTCAAGGCGGTGAGGGGAACAGCAATCTTGGAGAAATTGGAAATGAATCTTCGGTAATAACCCGCTAAACCAAGAAACGAACGAACCTCGGTAGGGGTTTTAGGAGCACTCCAATTCTTAACAGCTTCGATTTTGGCGGGGTCAACATGAATTCCCCTTTTATTAACAACGTGGCCCAAAAATTGAACCTCCTTTAGCCAAAATTCACATTTTGAGAACTTGGCGTATAATTGTTCCGTCTTCAGGAGGTCCAAGATCAGTCTAAGGTGTTGCCCATGCTCTTCCTCATTCTTGGAATAGATCAAGATGTCGTCGATGAAAACAATCACGAACTTGTCAAGGTATGGTTTGCATACGCGGTTCATGAGATCCATAAAAACAGCAGGTGCATTGGTTAACCCAAAAGGCATAACCATGAACTCGTAGTGACCATATCTTGTTCGGAAGGCGGTCTTGGGAATATCTTCCTCTCGTACACGTAGTTGGTGATAGCCAGATCGAAGATCAATCTTCGAGAAACAAGTAGAACCTTGGAGCTGATCGAAGAGATCATCAATCCTAGGTAAAGGGTAGCGGTTTTTGATTGTAAGCTTGTTGAGTTCTCGGTAGTCAATACACATGCGGAATGAACCGTCCTTCTTTTTAACAAATAGAACTGGTGCACCCCACGGTGAATGACTTGGGCGTATAAATCCTTTGTCGGCGAGTTCTTGAAGTTGACTTGCAAGTTCTTGCATCTCGGAAGGTGCAAGTCGGTATGGAGTTTTAGCCACTGGGTTTGCTCCGGGTACAAGATCGATGCGAAACTTTACTTGCCGAACAGGTGGAAGACCGGGCAAGTCATCGGGAAAGACTTCGGGAAACTCCCGAATGATGGGAATATCTTGTACACTTTTGTTCTTGTCTTCATTTTGAATCACATGGGCTAGGAAAACCATGCACTTCTTTCGAATGTATTTCTGGGCAGTTATGCATGACATCAGTTTGAGTCCCTTGCAAGGTTTCTCGCCAAAGACTTTCAATATGTCTCCCGATGGAAGAGGTACTCGGATGTATTTTTCAAAGCACATGACTTCGGCATGGTTTTTAGACAACCAATCCATGCCGATGATGACGTCAAAACTTCCTAGTGGCATTGGTATAAGGTTGACTGGGAATGTGTGACCATTGAGTTCTAGGGAGCAGTCAAGAATAATGGAGTCAATAGTGATGGAATTTCCATCCGCTACTTCCACGGTGAAGGTTCTTTCTAGTTTGGATCGTGTTTTTGCAAGTAAGGGTTCAAAGTTAAGTGACACAAAACTCTTATCGGCTCCGGTATCAAATAGTATGGATGCAAATTGCTTATTTACAAGGAACGTACCGTTAACCACATGATCGTTGGCTTGAGCTTCATTGGCGTTGATGTTGAAAGCACGCCCACGAGCTCCAGCTTGATTAGCATTCACAAGTTTCGGACATTGGTTCCGGAAGTGAGTCGGGTCACCACATTCGAAGCAAGCCCGTCCATTTGCGTTGACTGGAATCACTTGATTAGCTCTTGGTTGATTAGCTGGGTTGGCTTGGGCACCAAGTGCCCTAGATCGGCAAATATTGGCCGTATGGCCAAGTTTCCCACAATGGTTGCAAAGGCGACATGGGACGGTTTGGGGGTGATGATAGTTGCAGTTGTTGCAGAGTGGGTAGGTGCCCCCATAAGGTTTCTTGGCTGGGTGTTGAGCCATAGGTGCAATTTGATTAACCGGAGTGGCCGGAGTGACCACCGCATAATTCCTCACCTTTCTCTTTCTAGTGTTTCGGTAAGGTTCAGTTTGGACTTCTTTGACATGAGCAGGAGGGGTTGTGGTGTCTTGGGCTTTCTTGGCACCCTTTCGGGTAAGAGTACCTGCTTTAACATGATTGTCGGTCAAAGTAGCAGCTAGGCGAATCGCATCCTCCAGATTAGCAGGATTTCTCCCCAAAACAGTGTCTTGGATTTGTCTAGGCAATCCACCAATGTACTTCTCAATACACCTAGACAAGGGTGTGACCATGTGCGGTACTAGCATGCTCAGTTCGTGGAAACGGTTGGTGTATGCTAAGCTCTCACCACTATCTTGGGTAAGATCCCAAAATTCTGCTTCCAACTTTTTCATTTCGTTCCGAGGACAGAATTCCTCGGTCATGATCCTCTTTAGCTCATCCCATGGCAGAGCCATTGCTACATCCACTCCCCTGGTTCTCTTCTCCCCATTCCACCAGGTTAGTGCCCGTTTCTGGAAGACACTGGTGGCATGGCGGACACGCAAATTGTCCGGACAGTCACTATTGAGGAAGGTGCCCTCAATACTCTCGAACCATTGAAGGAGTCCCGTGGCTCCTTCGGTGCCATAAAATTTGAGGGGATTGCAGGAGTTGAAGTGTTTGAAGGTACATTGTGGCGGGTTGGCACCACCACCACCTCCACCATTTGCACTACCACTGGTGTGCCCATTATTGTTGTTGTTATTGGCTTGGGTAAGTTGAGTCACAAGCTGGGTGAGCAGAGCAGCAAGATCATTGCTATTGTTGTTGCTATTGTTGTTGTTGACACGACGTGGAGGCATTCTACAGATTTAAATAACACAATGAGAGTTGTAAGAATTCTTGAATTACATAGAAGGGTGATAAAAACATATGTATTTCATAGTTCGGATTGTACTCAAATAGTGACAAAATCACTCGAATACTATGACATATTAAGGTTAATTAGACTCATATAATTACCAAGGAGACGTGCTTTAGCCTATAAGTAAACACTCATCCCGGGAATTCCCAGGAAAGCATACGGATCCCTCGGTTGATTGGGATTTATATGAAATGCTTTCCTAGACAGAAAACCCGGAATACAGGTGTCACCCTTCCAGATTGCACATGTCCTTTAATAATTAACAAAGCTTAAAAGCCTTAATGGAGAGAGAAAAAAAATTATTTTAATAGACTAAAGTCTAGGAATACGTTTCCACAAGCTATGATGATGATGATATGGAGTAGGCAAGAAGGATGTGTGGTTTAGGGTATGGGTATGGATATTGGTTATTTAATTTATTATTTGAGTTTACCTAATATGTCATGAAGTTTAATAAGTTAAGTTTCAAATAAACTAACACATAAAAATATTAAACATGTGACATATAGCAATTAGCACGTATCACATAAAACATGTAGCATGGCATTGTTGGGTGTCCTAAAGTTATAGTCTAGGTCAATGGTGTCTAATAACCTAAATCCCTATAACCAAGGCTCTGATACCAATCTGTCACACCCCAACCGACGGCGGAATACGTCGGGGCGAGACATGTAGATTGTTCACAGCTCATGGTTTACTAACGTTTGAATAATTATCAATCACATTTCATTTCAATTCAAGTAACACCAACATTCAATCCAATAACTCAACAAAGTAGATTACAAAAGATAAATTTGTTCAAATTTATACTAGGCCAAATCCTAAGTGTAGCAAGACTTGAAGCACCTCAAACATTAGTACCTGAAACATGGTTAAAACAAAGTCAACTAGAAAGTTGGTGAGAATACATAGGTTTTCGTGTCATGTAATAGAATATGGTGTTGTGTGCATACAATTCATACAAACATGGCAATTAAGGCATTTATGGAGAGATACCATCGTGTGACCTAAGTATACAATCAACCCTTTGTAACTAGCATGCAAAACAAAAGCGTGTTGGCAGTAACAGTCACCCTACCTGGGTGGGTTTGTCAGACTCAATAGATCTATCACTGTTTACTGTAGGCTATAAAATAGTTAATGATTGCACGTGAATAGCAAAATGCGTGTTGGTCTACACACCTAGTACTCAAGCACAAAGCTCAAAATTGTAACACATGATTGTAGGGTGGAATTGTATTTTGTGTAGTTTGTAAACATAATAAATAGAACGCATGTTCCACCCCAAAAGTTTGTAAATAGAGTAAAAGAGGGGCTATGTAACTCACTTGTATAAAGAACGTAGATTGCACAATCAAATAGATAGTAGCGGTGAGTTGTAGGTCACTAGGTGCGACCTAATGAATAAATGTATAAACATGTATTATTGTTATGTACAAAGATCTAAAGTCTAAGGTTTTAGTGGGTTTATAAGTGTAAGGACTTGTGCTGACGGTTTGTGTCATTCTTTGTCAAAAATGGATTCGTTGGTGGTTATATAAAATAAGTTTAGGGTTTGTAAGAATAATGAATAAATAAATTAAACAATTTATTTATTTAGAATATTGTGCTTTTAAAGAAATAGTGTGGTATATATATTTATTTAAATATAATATAAATAAATAAATTTATTTTATTTATTTATTTATGAAAATGTCTCAAAATATAAAATAGTTATTTATTAGTTTATATGTTTTGAAATAAGTTTTATTCGTTTGAATATGGTTTCTACACTATTATATTTGATTTAATAACACGAATGGTTTATAAAAGTTCGTTTTACGATAAAGCGTTTTACAAAAATCTTGTCATAATTTTTATAATTTTAGGAATTTAATTAAATAGTATATTTCCTTTTGATGATTAAAAGATGGAATTATTAAACAATTTGAATTTATTAAAATTATTGTTTTAAGAAAAAAAAAATTGCGAATTTCTGATTTAAACTGACTTAATTTATGTGGGGGTTTATAAAAATATTTTTATAGAATTATTTTGTTTATAAAAACTGTTTAAAAATGATTTTTTTTATAAAAAGAACCCCACCCGGTTCGAACCCGGGTGGGTTCTGTGTAAGGCTTGTTCTCTACCGCTGGGCTGAGGGGACTGATACTGATAACAAGCTGGTCCGCATGGTTTTAACATAAACAAGAAGGGGAGCCGGGTCTGGTCAGTGGGACACGCGCAAAAAGACAGCCGGTTGCGTGGTCTGTGGGTTTCGAACCCACGCCATCTAGTCTAGCGGTGCAGTGACTTAACCGGCTGGACTAGATGGTTTCGCTGGTAGGTTATGGATTCCATTTAGTTAAATAAAGTAAACGATTCTAACCCCAAATCCATATTACCACCTAAAACGATTTAGAACCCTAGTTTTAAAAATCGTTCAATTTGATGTTGTTATCGTGAATTGATATAGGGCTTTCGTAGTAGGGGTAGAAACGGATCGAAAGACGTATTACTCACCGGTTATGATTTGGCAACGAGTGCTGACGGCTACGACTTCAGCAGCGATGTTCCTGGTGATCGACAGAGCTTCAGGGGTGATGTGCGGATTGAATTGGGGTCGGGAGAGTTTGTATTAGGTTGTGCGAAGGTGAGGGATAGGTTTAATTTGATAATTATCACATTATGGGTATGATTCGATTATAGTCTCGATGGACGACGGCTGTGGAGGGATTTACGCATCAATTGGTTCAATTGGGAATGTATTGGGTCGAGATTGTGGTCTGGAATCATGCGCGAACCGTTTAAGGGTGATTTGCTGTCATCAACACTCCTTAATTACCCGAATTCATTCTTAATTTAGTTCGTTTGACTCGGCAGAGTCAAACATTTTTAAAATTTTGAATTGCGCCGCGTGTTTGATTGAATTGGTATGGAGTTTGGGCCTGGGATCGATTGGTACTCGGTCTAGCATCCGAAACAGATCCAATATGCCCGGGTAAAACAACCCTTCTGCCGGATTGCATTGATTTCGGCCTGTTTGACTTTTAAAAGTCAAACAGGGGTCACATTTTGTGTTGTGGGTCCAAATTGAAAATCAAGATCAACTTTTTGAGCTTCAATTGAGGATTCAATGATTAAGGGGGGTTCGTGTTAGGGTTCAAACGAAATTTGAGAAGGGGGTTCAAATCATTTCCTTGCAACTGTATATACATATATACCTATATATATGTATATGTATATCTATGTATATACCTATATATATGTTTGGATGTATGGCTTGTCCTTTCTGTACGCCTTATACATATATATGTGTATGTATATATATATTTTTATACCTTTTTAGGACACAACTTTGAAATGCGGTATTATTTTAGTTGTATAAATGTGTATGTGTATATGAAAATAAAACCCTTGATTTATAATGTGTGCATAAATAACATAGGGCATGGTACTAGGAATTTGGAATTTGAAACGTTGTTTATTGCATTAAAAACAATTACATGGAAAATCAGAAATGTTACAAAAATATATCCATGTTCTGGATGAGTAGCTCTTTTAAATCCGCCTTTACCTTGTTGGATAATTGTGCTCCCGCCTTGACAGTTTGCTCGGTGAAGTTGCCATGGATCGTCCAGGTTTCTTGCTTATTGTCTTGACATTCCTTTGTTTTATCCAACGTTGCCACTATTTATGCAGCTGTGCTAACGGAAGCTATACCTTTCGGGGTAGGGAACTTCATAACTCCATGGTTAGTGGACACTACTCCCCTGAATGCTTTTATCCCCGGTCGGCCCATGATGATGTTGTTTTTGGAGTTAGCATGTTGATGTGTCGTGTGATAAATATAAAAATATAATAAATATATTTTTAAGATGATTTCCCAAGATCAGGTTTTAAATTTATAAAATGATAATTACGTTAACTTAAAACACACACAATAGGCAAGTGTACCTATTGCAGCGTAATATAGTTAGGTAAGAACCAAGTATCGAACCAATGGACACGGTCGAGTTCCAATACTCAACTTTTGTTATCGTTTAGCCGGATCAATTAGTGAGTGAGTTTTGTGTGCTTGTGAAGTAGAAAAGTAAATGACGGTAAAGTAAGTGACATAAAATTAAAAATGTGCGTGAAGTGTGTAACAGAAATTTAACTAGCAGAAAAGTAAATAAAGAGAAAATGATCGGATTACAAAATGTATTGCTTCGGGATTCGAATCAGCTTGGTATGTGATAATGTTAAGTTAACTAATTCAGTGGTATGACTACTACAAACTTGTGACCCAGGTAACCGCTAGAGCCTCGTCCTCACTACATTTGATTTGCAAATTATATTCTTTAAAAAGTGGTAGTGCCTCCGGTTAGGGACAACATTTACCCTCAACCCATCGAATGGTCATTTCCGGGTTGGTTAAAGACATCAGACTCAAAATGCTTTATATTAAAGTTAAATAAGTGATTATATTTTGCTCACCGGGAGGCGGTGTAACAATGGGACCAAGTATAAAGACGTACCGTTCCCAACATGAGTTCACCAATTCTTGGTCGCATAATAATCTCGTATAAAGACGTACGATCTTAGAAGTATAGACCAAGCATTGGCTTATTAATCTTTGCTCGTATAAAGACGTACGAGTTTCAAAGGAAGTTTGAATAAAAAGGGTTTTACGATCTTACTCTTTAAATTTAAGACACTCACAAATATAAAGACGGATTTAGACAATAATAAAAACCCATCAAAAGATTGTTTTTGAGAAGGAATTAGTTAAAGACATAAACATACCACTTCATTAATAGGTTAAACATTAACATGCACCAAACATCATCTTCACCTTAGCAATACAAAGAAGTTTTAGCCACGAATGGCCATAACGACTAGCGTAATGATGAGTTTCGTAGGCTCCCCTATTGTGTAACAAGGAGGAAGAGCCCCTCTACCCTCTACTCTAACTACGAGAATGCTCTCTTCTTGGGGGTTATTTTGCTCTGGATTGGTGTGTGGAATGAAGAACTCAAGCCTCCTATTTATAGGCCTCAAAATGTGCAATGCACGGCCATGCAATGAGTTGCACGGTCGTTCAAAGGCCTAGGGAATCAAACAGAGTACAAAGTACACGGTACTGGGCCGTGGAGGAGAAGAAAGGCAATGCACGGCTGTGCATTGGGATGCACGACAGTGCATCCCTCAACTTTCTTCCAACTTTTATCTTTTAGCTCATGTTGACTATTGTTGATCAATTTTGACTTCTTAGGGGTCAATGCTCCGAGAATAAACCTTCTAGAAGCTTGAATTCTTGGTGTTCTTGATAGGATTTAGCTTGATTTGTATTTTCAACACCGAATAACTTGCAATTACAAAATATACGTATTTTAAGCATAAATTACAAGGTTATTATTCAATTAGTACCATAACATGGGATTATTATGTATGTTAAATATGTATAAATGATGACATATCATAACACCCCACACTTAAACTTTGGTTGTTCTCAAGCAAACTCATGCATGATCACACCCATAACTAAAAACTTTACAAAGGTAATGGAAATTCAACTAGTGTTGAGACTCTGGGATAACTCTTGAGCTGCTTATTCTATTTTTGTGTTTTTCTTGTTTAAAGATGATGGAATCCATGGCAAGCCTACTAGAACGTTGATTATGCAAAAACTCCTCACTACTCACAATGTTCAATCAACTCTAGAGTTATATATATGGATAATGTAAGCTAAGTGGGACACTCGAGTTCGAATCGAATTATGCAATGGTCATAAGCTTGTATGCAAATCAAGTCTCCACTAACTAACTAAGTAGTATGCATGAATCAAGAGGACTTTAAAAGGTTGTAATGTGGCTAAAGTAAAACTATAGGTGAAAATGAAAATCTTTTTGGATTTTTTTTTTGGGTTTTAAAGGGGTTTGAAGGGCTGCAGCTATTGCGAAACACTCAGCTACAGCCTCATGGCTTAAAATGGAAAGTACTAAATGGTCCCTCTACAATACTCAGATCATGAGGGTATAACTAATCTAAGGGCTCGTTTATGGTCAGATTTCCAAGACTAAGATCTCTCATCAGGTTCAACTCATCCCTTATTGCGTAATACACATCACTGCCTTTTCGAACGGGTCCTGTGGCTAGTCGCCTAACAGCACCTACTTCCATCAGGTATGTATAATCACTTTGGGCTCGAGTTTGATTTTTGCTACACTTTTCCTCGTGGCTCCAGTTGCCACATTTTCTACATCTACAGTATCTTTTGGCTCTTCTTTTGGCAGCACTTTTTGACAAGCCGCAGAATGGTGGCAATTGTTCTTACTTGCGCCATCATTTTCTTACATCACTGGTTGCCTGAAAAATCTTTTCTCGGAGTTTGGTTGGTAATTCAGGCTTTGCGAAATGAAGGCAGGAAAACAAATTGAAATCAAAAGAATGCATGTCTAGTTCTTTAAGGTCTCTCGGTAAAAGACCAACTTTTTTTTACAAGACAACTTTTTCAATACTCCTCTTCCTCAATTTCCTTGAAATAATATTTCCTTGAATTTTCCTGCAGATAGTTCGGATAATTTCCTAATGCATCCACCATTTGTATATTCCAATTCTTCTGAGTAGGACAGACTTTTTCCAAAGTTATCCCGATGATAAATAACTTGAAATGACAACATAAGATAATTTCCTATTTTGAAGACAGTTAGCCAATAACCGGTGTTTGCGAAATGCTGGTTAGGTGATAAGTATGGGTTTAGAAAAGAAAAAGGTTAAGGCTCAGAGGGCTTTCTAGGCGGATAATATTTTTGTGGTTTTTGGATAATAGTTAGGTGCTTCAATCATTTTCATACTTCTACTAGTTCATGGTCTTGATATGTATAAGTCATACAAGTTCTAATTATGCATAGAATTCAATCGAATAAACACTCAATATACCAAACAAAAGAGCATGCAAAAATAATGGTAATAATACTCGTGAAAAGGCTCAGATTATTGTTACATGGAAACAGATGTAATAGGGTTTAATGATTTGTTGTGCATAATTTTCGTTTGTTTCTACTTGTCATGTCTTCATTTTATTTAATAGGTGCAAACTACAAAAGGTTTTGTTTAAAAAGGGTTTAAATATTTCGGGTTTTATAAAAGGTAAGTTTTTGTAATGTTTTAGTCAAATGGGTAGAAAATCACAAGTTAAATTTTACTACTTTGAGGTTAACAGTCCTGAATCTCTAATTCCCCACCCCACACTTAAAACCGTGCATTGCCTTCAATGTACAAATGCATGTAATGAAATGCTATGCAGGAATTAAAATGCATGGAGTTTTAAGGGAAAAGAAACTGGTACTCCCCCGATCAATTCGGTGTATAACCTAAGGCCAAAACTTATTGTTGCTGTCAGGCTGTGCCTATCAGCTGCTTGTCAACATGTTGCTTCAAAGACTTTATCGAATTTCTTAGAAATTTGATGTGGTTTCCGGCTGCAGGCTCGTAGAGTTGGAGTGTAACTCCTCAAAGTAGAGAAATGATCTGGTGATGTTATTCTACCTGAAACGTAAAGGAAAACATAAAAACGAACAAGGAAAATAAAAGATAGTAATTAAGTTACTAAGGTCCTAGTATCGAGAAGGCATATCTGGGAGCTGAAGTAATTAGAAACTTAAATTTGGAGAAACCAAACCTGAGGTCCATGCTTTCTGCCGTATGCACTAACTTCTCAATTTATTTATGATCATCGGGTTGCCTCCCGGAAGCGCTATGTTTATTTATGGGTCTTTAGCCCGACCCGTACGTGTTGCATCAGTCTTTCTTTAGGTGGGAGTAAACAACCTCCCCTGTATCTCCTATCTCTTCGTTCAACTTTGGTAATTTATCAAAGTATTCATCGATCCAATTAGTGTTGTCAAGATCCTTGGTAAGGTCTATTGCCGTAGGATCTGGTGTCTTTGGCTTGGTAAGATCAGGTGCTTTTCCTTTTTTCAAGTCCTTTGCTTTCTGTAGTTGATAGTCTAGATTAGAGTCGATAAAGTGAGAGATTTCAAGCGGATCACTTGACATGCATTCATATCCTCTGATATTGTATGTTACTGATTGTTTGCCGATACGGAGCGTTAAAATTCCTTCATTCATGTCAATGACGGCTTTGGCGGTGGCTAAGAATGGACGACCCAAGATTAATGGTACGGAGAAATCTTGTCCCATTTCTAAAACCATAAAGACAAACTTGCCAACTTTCACCAATAAGTTCTCGATGACTCCTATAGGTGTTTTGACCGATCCATCTGTGAGTTCAATGGTTGCGTTAACCGATCGCGGTTGCCCAATGTCGAGCTTTTGAAACATAGTGGACGGCATAACATTTACGCTTGCTCTTAGATCAGCGAGCGCGTATCTAACTTGTAGTGGCCCTATAGAACATGGTAAAGAGAATTTCCTAGGATCTGAAAGTTTCTTCAGGGGATTCCTTTCGATAAGAACGACACAGTAATTTGTTCTTTTTATCACTTCTTCCATGTTTCTCTTGTTTGTGAGGAAATCCTTCAAGAAGCATCCATACTTTGGCATTTGTTGTATAATATCCAAGAAGGGAATGTTGACATGGATTTGGCTAAAGAGCTCTATGAACTTGTCATATTGCTCATCCGTTTTCTGCTTAACTAGCCTTCCTGGATATGGTATGTGAGAATTGAACGTTCTTTTTGGAGGAATTTTTGGAGGAAGGTCCGCCGTAGGAGGTTGGATTACACTAGGTTGTGTATTCTGGGTGGATGAACTTGCGGGCTGTGGACGGAGTGGCACTCCGGTGAATATCTCTCTTCTTGGTGATTTGACTTCTTCTCCTGGCTTAGGTGGCTCTGGGTAGATTTTGCTATTCCTTAAAGTAATAGCACTTACGTTGGCCTTTGGATTAGTCTCAGTGTTACTTGGGAGACATCCTAGTTGCCTTTCGGACAATAGTTTTTCTATTTGTCCTAATTGTGTTTCAATGGATTGAAGGGTAGCTTTCTACGTCTTGAACTCAACTTCATGTAGACAAAACCTTTCCTCGTATTGCTTGTGACGAGAATCTGCTACGAGGGATTGACTTTCAGTAGTGGAAATTAGCTTAGTCACCGCGTCCTCTAGGCTCATCCCATTACCCATCTTGTTTGGTCCTTGGAATTGTTGACGATGTTGAAAGTTCTGAGGTTGCCTTTGCTGAAACTGTTGTTGTTGTTGTCCAAAACCAGATTGTCCTTGGTTGTTGTCTTTACAGCTAAAGTTTGGATGATTCCTCCATCCAGGGTTGTAGGTGTTGCAATAGGGGTTGTTTTGAGGCCGATTTGTTCCGACAAAGTCAACTTGCTCGACGTCGGCTGTGATGCTCTTCACCTCTTCCATTGTTTTCGGTGTTACCTTGCCCTTACTAATTTGCTTTAGTCTTGTGGTCAGGGCGTCTACTTGAGCAGATAATAATGTGACAGCATCGACGACGTGAACTCCTTGCCTTGTTCCTCTACTAGTCTGTGGGTTGTACCATTGATAGCTGTTCATAACTATCTCTTCAATTAGGTTATAAGCCTCCTATGGCCTTTTGTTCCCAAAGATGCCACTCGCGGTAGCGTCAAGTGTCTGACGGGCTTGATTATGTAACCCATTATAGAAAGATGATACTTGCAGCCAAACCTCTAACCCATGGTGAGGACATTTCCTTACCATATCCTTGAAGCGTTCCCACGCCTCATATAGTGATTCACCATCGTCTTGAGTGAAAGTGGTGATATCATTTCTTACCTTAGCAGTCTTGGCCGGCGGGAAATACTTTGATAAGAATTTCTGGGCGAGATCGTCCTAAGTGATGATTGGCCCGGTAGGGAGATAATTCAACCATGCCTTAGCTCGTTCCCTTAAGGAAAAAGGGAACATACGGAGGCGAATAGCGTCATTCGACACCCCATTTAGTTTATGGGCATGTGGATCCTCATCGGGTAATCCGTTAAAAGTGCATGATGATTGGATAATGTGAATAACATGAGATTTGATCTCAAAGTTGTTAGCGTCGACGGTTGGTCTTGTGATACTAGATCCCAACGCGTCCAGTGACGGTCTTGCAAATTCGAAGATAGTGCGGTTTTCTACGGCCATTTTTCTAGCAAGGTTTTCTCGAACTCGGCGGTGAAAGAATCTTTCAAGTTTTGCTAAAGGTTGATATAAACCAGTAGTAGAACTTTGGATCATACACTATCTACAACAAAGCGTGAAAGAAAAACAGAATAAAAATAAAAGGCTAATCCGCTAACTCGAATTTTTCTTGAATCGTCGTGTCCCCAGAAACGGCGACAAAAACTTTATGTGTCGTGTGATAAGTATAAAAATATAATAAATATATTTTCAAGATGATTTCACAAGATCAGGTTTTAAATTTATAAATGATAATTACGTTAACTTAAAACACACACAATAGGCAAGTGTACCTATCGCAGCGTAATATAGTTTGGTAAGAACCAAGTATCGAACCAATGGACACGGTCGAGTTCCAATACTCAACTTTTGTTATCGTTTAGCCGGATCAATTAGTGAGTGAGTTTTGTGTGCTTGTGAAGCAGAAAAGTAAATGACGGTAAAGTAAATAACATAAAATTAAAAATGTGTGTGAAGTGTGTAACAGAAATGTAACTAGCAGAAAAGTAAATAAAGCGAAAATGATCAGATTACAAAATGTATTGTTTCGGGATTCGAATCAGCTTGGTGCGTGATAATGTTAAGTTAACTAATTCAGTGGTATGACTACTACAAACTTGTGACCCGGGTCACCGCTAGAACATCGTCCTCACTACATTTGATTTGCAAATTATATTCTTTAAAAAGTGGTAGTGCCTCCCGTTAGGGACAACATTTACCCTCAACCCATTGAATGGTCATCTCCGGGTTGGTTAAAGACATCATACTCAAAATTCTTTATATTAAAGTTAAATAGGTGATTATATTTTGCTCACCGGGAGGCGGTGTAACAATGGGACCAAGTATAAAGACGTACCGTTCCCAACATGAGTTCACCAATTCTTGGTCGCATAATAATCTCGTATAAAGACATACGATCTTAGAAGTATAGACCAAGCCTTGTCTTATCAATCTCTGCTCGTATAAAGACGTACGAGTTTCAAAGGAAGTTTGATTAAAAAAGGTTTTACGATCTTACTCTTTAAATTTAAGACACTCACAAATATAAAGACGGATTTAGACAATAATAAAAACCCATCAAAAGATTGTTTTTGAGAAGGAATTAGTTAAAGACATAAACATACCACTTCATTAATAGGTTAAACATTAACATGCACCAAACATCATCTTCACCTTAGCAATACAAAGAAGTTTTAGCCACGAATGGCCATAACGACTAGCGTAATGATGAGTTTCGTAGGCTCCCCTATTGTGAAACAAGGAGGAAGAGCCCCTCTACTCTCTACTCTAAATATGAGAATGCTCTCTTCTTGAGTGTTATTTTGCTCTGGATTGGTGTGTGGAATAAAGAACTCAAGCCTCCTATTTATAGGCCTCAAAATGTGCAATGCACGACCGTGCAATGGGTTGCACGGTCGTGCAAAGGCCCAGGGAATCAAATAGGGTACAAAGTACATAGTACTGGGCCGTTGATCGCGTTGTCAAGGTCATTAAAAAACATTTATAAAAACTACTGTTTATCTACCTAAAACTATAGACAGGGAAGTAGAGTTGTCGAATCCACAGTGAATCACTGGAAAGCAGAATTACTTAGTTCAGTAAATTATAATTAAAATACACATATCAAATAAAGATGTAACTTCCCCCAAACTTCAGGTTCTAGGTTTCACGTACAATCCAGTCATTCAGTTTAGACACCACATAGACATAGCATTGGAAAATCAATTGGATTAGTAATTGAAGACATATTCTTTGTCAGAAAACCTATACAACTAGTTTTTCATAACCAGTACAATTCAATCATTCAATTTATCAGTGTCAAGTTACCCACTTTAGTCACCCAACCCTACTACTAAGTTTTGTCCGAACAAAATTTTAAAGCAAACAACTCAAAACACATAGATAAAATTGTCTAATTCAACCAATACATCAATCAATCAATTATTGTCAGAAACTAATCAATCTAAAACATACAAACAACGGAATCAAATACGAAAACCTAAATCCGCATGTAACCGACTCCCGACCGTATGGTAAGGTGGGCCTACCGTACGGTACGTGTAACGAACCAAAATCCGGTTTTCGTTTTCAAATAAATAAATAATTTAATAAATATTATAGTGAAAATAATATTTATGAAATAAGTTGAAACAAGTGGGTTTCAAGTTAGTAAAGGAGTTATGTTAGTTTTTAACTAATTATAGAATGAAATGGGTAAAATGTAAGTTGAGGGACTAAAGGTGTAATATGAAAAATCTGCCATATTTGACTCTTTGAAGTCAAAATTAGTCTCATTGTTATGTTGGATCGTTCTTGAGCAAGAGAGAAAAGAAGAGAAATCGAATTTGAAGCCAAAATGGTGCATTTGAGCTTGAAATCGTGAAGGTGTTGGCTTGCACGTCATCCTTCTAACATCAAGTAATTGATTTCCTTCCTTTGATTTCACTTTGAATGTGATATTTGGTGGGTTTTGAAGAAATACGGAAATCGAGTATGCATGTGGTGAATTAGTGTTAGATTGTAGATAATCTAGCTAAAATAAAGGTAAGAGTAGTGATTAACATCCTAGAACCCTTTGATTATGATTTTGAAAAGTTAGGGTTCATATGGTGGAAATTAGGGTTGTTTGGATCATGATGCTAGAATGATGAATTAGTGAAGATTAAGTGTTTATGTGGTAATAGACACTTGAGCAAACACCAAATTGACCTAATAAAAGTTATTGATTAAGAAATTAGTGTCAAGGTATTGGAAAGAAAACTCAAGTAGGTGAGTTTGTGTTGAAAGAGGGTGTTTGGTTATAGGAATAACCCAAACGGGTCAGTTTGGGTTGGAAAATGAAAATTGGGCTGTGGACTCAATTTTAATATGATGATGTATGTATGTTAGATTACTAAACTAGGTATACGTGTTTAGGTAATCAAATTGCAAAGCTAGAGGGTGGTGCGGGATCTTCTAACTTAAAAGGTAAGTGCCTTTGCACTTACTTAGTAATGATGATAAATGGGTGGTATGTGTAATATGTATGCATACAATGTGATGAATTGAATATGTATGATAATGGCATGAACTAGTATGTGATAAGTATGAATGTAGTTATAGTAATAATGCTATAATGGATATGTGTAATTGAAATGTATGTGGTTATAGTGGTAATACTATAATGGTTATGTAAATGAACGTAGTTATAGTTGAATTACTATAATGGAAATGTGAAATGAATGAATGTGGTTATAGTGCAAAAACTATAATGGATATGCATGAATGAGGTTGTGATCTAAGAATCATAATGGATATAAGGTTATGATCTAAGAATCATAATGGATATGAGGTTATGATCTAAGAATCATAATGGATATGAGGTTATGGTTAAAATACCATAATGGATAACAGGTTATGATCTAAGTATCATAATGGATATGAGGTTATGGCCTAAGAGCCATAATGGATATGAAATGGTGGTTATGAATGTTAAATGAAAGAAATGAAATTTGTAGTGGAAATGCAAGTGTTATGAACCTTAAATGACCAAATGGGTGTAAACGGGTCAAATGGGTGAATGAGTGGAAACAAGTAATAAATACATGTTTGTTATGTTTATCTTCATTACTAATAGTGAAATGTTCATGTGGTTATGTAGGCAAAGCTCCGATGTACGTCAATGTCAAGTCTGAGGCGTTGAAGGATTCTCGTACGCGATATGGTATTTTGGGGGTTTAAAAGAAAATCCTTACTTTGATATATAAATTTGTACAAAACTTGATGTTTTGGTAAATGATGATAATGTGAATATGGTGTTAAAGCAATTATCAAAATACCCAAGTGTTTGAGGTTTTAAGTGCTTTGATGTTTTGGTGAAAACTTGTGAAATTTGGCTAAGTGTGGAACTGGGCAAACTGAGTAAACTTTCTGTTTACTCAGGTCCCTCGCGGTACGCGAGGATGGGCAGGAGGGTCTTCACGGTACGCGAAAACCCTTCATGCGGACAGTGTAATTAGGAATCCCT
Organism: Smallanthus sonchifolius; assembly: GCA_023525975.1. NCBI lineage: Eukaryota > Viridiplantae > Streptophyta > Magnoliopsida > Asterales > Asteraceae > Smallanthus > Smallanthus sonchifolius. The sequence goes on from CM042042.1 coordinate 12,395,669, forward strand.
TGCGGTACGCGAAGGGAGTTCCCAAGTTCTTCGCGGTACGCGAAGGTGTAAAAAAAAATTTCTTCAGATAAATGCTTCCGCGTGTGTATAAACTTTTTAATAATTGGTGTTCCAATTAGAGGGTGTTACAACTTGGTATCAGAGCAATCGTTTGAGGGATTTGGTGTGGTGGCACCAAACTCAAAGCGGATGCTCTTGATATGGGGGAAAATGATACGAGAATCCACAAAGGACTTGACTAAGACTCGGAGCTTGAAGAAATGAAAGGTTAGTAATGATTTGATTAAGTGATAATATATATGTATGATGAATGTTGTTAAGGAGTTTTGTGTGCCGAAACTTGTTTTGTGCCTTGTTATATGGAGATGGTAATTTCAATTGGGCATGGCGTATTATTAAACATGTCTGGCCAATATGTTTAATAAGACGAAATGTGCAAGTGTCTTTATGATAACCATATAACAATAAAAATTTGCAAGGATTAGGTGAAGGTGGTTATATATGTATGTATGTGTATAGGTAGGTATGTATATACTAAATACATATAATAGAGAACGTGTAATGGATACCTAGAGTATTGAAAGTAAAAAGGTATTAAGGTGTTTTTGGTTCATTTTCTCAGTTTAGAGATGGCGGAAGAAGCTAATAATGAACCATTGGATACAAGAATCCAAGATTTGATTAAATAAGAAGTGGCTAAGGCCTTTGAGCAAGCCACAAACTTGTTAATGGAAGAAATGAGATGGTCTATCAAGCTTACCCTCGAAGATGTGTTAAAGGAGAAGGAAAGGGTGCCACAGGGTTGTACCCTAAAAGAGTTTATGGTAATTAAGCCCAAGGAATATGATGGGCAAGTGGACCCGATCCTTATCCATAGGTGGGTGGTGGATTTGGAGTCTAATTTTGAGACGACAAAGTGTAAGCCCGAGGATAGGGTTATGTTTAGTTTGCCTATGTTGACTGGGAGGGCGAAGGAATGGTTGTTGAATCTTCGAAAGGAGAGGGGTGAGTTGGGTGTGACCTCCATGACTTGGGAGGAGTTTAAGACGACCTTTCTAAAATATCATTGCTCTCAGGCTGCAGTGGATAGAATGACTGAGGAGTTTCTCCTCATGAGGCAAACTAATGAGTCAATTGACGAATTGGCTGGGGCCTTTTTTGATCGTGCCAAATTCTGTCCGGATGTGGTATCGACCGAAATGGCGAAGATTGACAGGTTTTACGCTATGCTGACGGTGGAGTTCAGAGATAGCATATCTCCATCCTCTTTTACCACACTTGTGGATTTAATAAATAGGTGTCGGGAAAGAGAGGTGGAGTTGAGGAGGCAAGAGGCAAGGGGAGAGAAGAGGAAAAGAGAGATAGTGGATCAAGTGGTGAAGAAGATAAAGAGCGGGAGCCCTAGTAAGAAGCCTTTTGGCAAGTTTCCCCCTCGAGGCTACAAATTTTGTGGAAAGGATCACTTTGGGGAATGTAGGAAAGGGACTCTGAATTGCTACAAGTGTGGGAAGCCGGGGCATATGGCTAGTCAATGTACAAGCCGAATTCGGATATGCTATAACTGTTACACGCCCGTGCATAATAGGGCGGATTGTCCCGATTTGAAGCAAGGTGGAAGTGAGAAGAAGGTAGATATACCAAGACCAAAAGGTAGAGCCTTCCACATCTCGGCTGAAGAAGCAAAGACCTACTCGGAGGTGGTGTCAGGTACATTCAAGATTAACTCTTTACATGCACTAGTTCTTTTTTATTCAGGGGCTAGTCGTTCATTTGTTTCTTTGAAATTTGTTAAGCATTCTTCATTTCTAAGTAGAAAGTTGGATGAACCCATAGAAATCGAGGAGGCAAATGATAAGAGTTTCCTAGTATTTGATGTTTATAGGAATTACAAGTTAAGGGCGGGGGGTGAAACGTTCCTTATTGACTTAATTCCTATGTCCATGGGAGACTTTGATGTGATAGTGGGAATGGATTGGTTGTCTAAGAACAAAGCGAATATTCTGTGTGGACCTAAGGCGGTACAACTCGATTCCCCATCGGGTGAGTCCATTTACATAGAAGGTGAAAAGAAATGTAATGTAAAGATGTGTTCTTATGTTAAGGCAAGAAAGTACATGGTGCGTGGGTGCAAGGCATACATGGCTTGTGTTGCGGAAGCGGTAAAAAGGGTGAAGGATATTCGCGATGTTCCTGTTGTAAACCAATTTGTGGATGTGTTTCCGGATGAGTTATAGGGGGTACCACCGGAAAGGGAAGTGGAGTTTGGGATTGACTTAATTCCGGGTGCAAATCTGGTGGCCAAAGCACCTTATAGGTTGGCACCACCGGAAATGAAAGAGTTAATGGAGCAACTGCAAGAGTTTCTAGAGAGAGGTTTCATACGCCCAAGTGTCTCGCCTTAAGGTGCACCCGTTCTCTTCGTTAAAAAGAAGGACGGAAGCATGAGGATGTGTATGGATTATCGGGAGTTGAACAAGTTGAAGGTGAAGAATAGGTACCCTTTACCTCAGATTGACGACCTCTTTGATCAATTGCAAGGGGCGTCATGGTTCTCTAAGATTGATTTGAAGTCCGGGTACCATCAGTTGAAAGTGAAGGAAGAAGACGTCCATAAGATAGCTTTTTGCACTCGATACGGTCACTATGAGTTCACGGTTATGCCATTCGGTTTGACCAACGCATCGGTTTTCATGGATCTTATGAACCGGGTGTGTAGGCCGTTCCTCGACCGTTCAGTGATTGTATTCATAGATGACCTTTTCATCTATTCACGGAATGAAAGTGATCATGCCTTTCATCTTCGTGAAATTGGAGAAACTGTATGCTAAATTCTCAAAGTGCGGATTTTGGTTGCGTGACATCCAGTTCTTGGGTCATGTGGTGAATGAGAAGGGAATTACAGTCGACCCATCCAAGATAGTGGCGGTAGAATATTGGTCATCACCGAAGAAGACGTCAGAGATTAGAAGTTTCTTGGGGTTGGCGGGTTATTATCAGCGATTTATTGAGGACTTCTCTCGGATTGCCTTGCCATTTACGAAATTAACGCATAAAGAGACAAAGTTTGTATGGGGTCCCGAGCAAGAATCTGCCTTTCAACTCTTGAAAGAAAAGTTGACTAAGGCGCCTATCTTATCCTTGCAGGACGGGACCGAAGACTTTGTGGTATATTCGGATGCCTCGCATTCGGGGTTGGGGTGTGTTTTAATGCAAAGGGGAAAGTGATTGCCTATGTGTCTAGGCAATTAAAGACTCATGAAGTGAATTACCCTACCCATGATTTAGAGCTTGCAACCGTGGTTTTCGCGCTCAAGATATGGAGGCATTATTTATATGGGGCTAAGTGTACGATTTACACGGATCACAAAAGTCTCAAGTACTTCTTTGACCAAAAGGACCTTAACATGAGGCAAAGGCGGTGGCTTGAATTGGTTAAAGATTATGATTGTGAGATACTTTACCATCTGGGTAAAGCAAATGTAGTGGCGGGCGCGTTTAGTCGGAAGACGATCCATACACCTATCAAGGTGAAGTCGTTTAAGATGACAATTTCATTATCTCTCATTGATGAAATCCTGGAGGCACAAGTGTTGGCACTTGGTGGTGATTTGAAGAAGGAACGGATGGTTGCTTATGTTGATAAGTTTGGGGAAAATAGCTCGGGGTTAAAGACATGCTTTGATAGAATTTGGATTCCAAGATTGTCAAGTGTGTTGGCAACTATTTTAGATGAGGCACATAAATCCAAATATTCTATCCATCAGGGGGCCACAAAGATGTTTTATGACTTGAGGTGTCATTTTTGGTGGCCGGGTATGAGGCGTGATATAGTTAACTATGTGGAGAGGTGTCTCACATGCTTAAGGGTAAAGGCGGAGCATCAAAAGCTGTATGCAAAGCTTCAACCGCTTGAAATACCACTTTGGAAATGGGAGAATGTCACCATGGATTTGATCACTAAACTACCAAAGACTCAAAAGGGTTATGATGCGATATGGGTAGTGGTGGATCGGTTGACAAAGAGTGCACATTTCCTTCCAATAAAGGAAACGTATTCTTCGGATAGATTGACGGAAATCTATGTGAAGGAAATTATGTCACGTCATGGGGTGCCGGTGTCGATTATATCGGACCGCGATACGAGATTTACTTCTCATTTTTGGAAGAAGTTCCATGAGGATATGGGGACTAGATTGAACCTTAGCACCGCTTATCATCCACAAACGGATGGTCAAAGCGAGCGTACGATTCAAACGCTCGGGGTTATGTTGCGAGCGTGTGCTTTGGATTTTAGTGGTAGTTGGGACGACCATTTACCGTTGGTGGAATTTTCATACAACAATAGCTACCATTCTAGCATTGGTATGCCGCCTTTTGAGGCATTGTATGGGAGAAAATGTAGAACACTCGTGTGTTGGGGTGAAATTGGTCAACGGGAGCTTGGTAGCAAAGAGGTGGTCAATGAAGCTATTGGTAGTATTGACCAATTTAGAGCTCGCTTGAAGGCGGCTCAAGATCGCCAAAAGTCCTATGTGGATAATAGGAAGCGGACGATTGAGTTTCAAGTGGGGGACTTTGTGCTTTTGAAGGTCTCACCTTGGAAATGGGTGATACGGTTTAGGAAACAGGGGAAGTTAAGTCCACGTTTCATCGGACCGTTTAAAGTGATGGCAAGAGTGGGTGCGGTAGCCTACCGTTTGGAGCTAACGGAGGGACTAAGTAGACTTCATAACACATTTCATGTGTCACATTTGCGAAAATGTTTGGCGGATGAATCTACTTTTGTCCCATTGGATGATATTGAATTGGATGAAAAATTAAATTATATTGAGGAACCGGTGGCAATCTTGGATAGAAAAGTGAAGAAATTGTGGAATGAAGAGATTAGCCAAGTTTTGGTGAAGTGGAAGCATAAGAAGGGGGCGGAAATGACTTGGGAAACCGAGGAAGAAATGCTCAAATATTATCCGAACCTTTTTATGTGAAGTCGGGTTTCGGGGACGAAACCCAAATAAGGGGAGGTGATTTGTAACGAACCAAAATCCGGGTTTCGTTTTCAAATAAATAAATATTATAGTGAAAATAATATTTATGAAATAAGTTGAAATAAGTGGGTTTCAAGTTAGTAAAGGAGTTATGTTAGTTTTTAACTAATTATAAAATGAAATGGGTAAAATGAAAGTTGAGGGACTAAATGTGTAATATGGCAAATCTGACATATTTGACTCTTTGAAGTCAAAATTAGTCTCATTGTTATGTTGGATCGTTCTTGAGCAAAAGAGAAAAGAAGAGAAATCGAATTTGAAGACAAAATCGTGCATTTGAGCTTGAAATTGTGAAGGTATTGGCTTGCACATCATCCTTCTAACATCAAGTAAGTGATTTCCTTCCTTTGATTTCACTTTGAATGTGATATTTGGTGGGTTTTGAAGAAATCCGGAAATCGAGTATGCATGTGGTGAATTAGTGTTAGATTGTAGATAATCTAGCTAAATTAAAGGTAAAGAGTAGTGATTAACATCCTAGAACCCTTTGATTATGATTTTGAAAAGTTATAGTTCATATGGTGGAAATTGGGGTTGTTTGGATCATGATGTTAGAATGATGAATTAGTGAAGATTAAGTGTTTAGGTGGTAATAGACACTTGAGCAAACACCAAATTGACCTAATAAAAGTTATTGATTAAGAAATTAGTGTCAAGGTATTGGAAAGAAAACTCAAGTAGGTGAGTTTGTGTTGAAAGAGGGTGTTTGGTTATAGGAATAACCCAAACGGGTCAGTTTGGGTTGGAAAATGAAAATTGGGCTGTGGACTCAATTGTAATATGATGATGTATGTATGTTAGATTACTAAACTAGGTATACGTGTTTAGGTAATCAAATTGCAAAGCTAGAGGGTGGTGCGGGATCTTCTAACTCAAAAGGTAAGTGTCTTTGCACTTACTTAGTAATGATGATAAATGAGTGGTATGTGTAATATGTATGCATACAATGTGATGAATTGAATATGTATGATAATGGCATGAACTAGTATGTGATAAGTATGAATGTAGTTATAGTAATAATGCTATAATGGATATGTGTAATTGAAATGTATGTGGTTATAGTGGTAATACTATAATGGTTATGTAAATGAACGTAGTTATAGTTGAATTACTATAATGGAAATGTGAAATGAATGAATGTGGTTATAGTGCAAAAACTATAATGGATATGCATGAATGAGGTTATGATCTAAGAATCATAATGGATATGAGGTTATGATCTATGAATCATAATGGATATGAGGTTATGGTTAAAATACTATAATGGATAAGAGGTTATGATCTAAGTATCACAATGGATATGAGGTTATGGCCTAAGAGCCATAAAGGATATGAAATGGTGGTTATGAATGTTAAATGAAAGAAATGAAACTTGTAGTGGAAATGCAAGTGTTATAAACCTTAAATGACCAAATGGGTGTAAACGGGTCAAATGGGTGAATGAGTGGAAACAAGTAATAAAAACTTGTTTGTTATGTTTATCTTCATTACTAAAGGTGAAATGTTCATGTGGTTATGTAGGCAAAGCTCCGATGTAGGTCAATGTCAAGTCCGAGGCGTTGAAGGATTCTCGTACGCAATATGGTATTTTAAGGGCTTAAAAGAAAATCCTTACTTTGATATGTAAATTTGTACAAAACTTGATGTTTTGGTAAATGATGATAATGTGAATATGGTGTTAAAGCAATTGTCAAAATACCCAAGTGTTTGGGGTTTTAAGTGTTTTGATGTTTTGGTGAAAACTTGTGAAATTTGGCTAAGTATGGAACTGGGCAAACTGAGTAAACTTTCTGTTTACTCAGGTCCCTCGCGCTAAGCGAGGATGGGCAAGAGGGTCTTCGTGGTACACGAAGAACCCTTCTTGCGGACAGTGTAATTAGGAATCCCTCACGGTACGCGAAGGGAGTTCCCAAGTTCTTCGCGTACGCGAAGGTGTAAAAAAAATAAATTCTTGGGATAAATGCTTTCGCGTGTGTTTAAATGTCTTAATAATTGGTTTTCCAATTAGAGGGTGTTACAGTACGCTAGATCTGCTCCCCGTGCGCTTAACCTTCTGTTAACGACCTTTCTATACGGTGCTTTGGTACGGCCGACCGTACCGTACGCCCAAATGACCGTACCATACGCCCAAATCCAGATTTAATCTTCTCTTTCACATCCGTCTCGTCGAGCTACCACAAATCGATATATTATGGGCCCCGTAACTCATTTTATAGCTTGAGATATGCCCTTTCCAAGTTCTGGACTCTGTAACTTCCTATTTCGGCTCCATCTTTTGCATAGTTTCACTTTTAGCTCCTCCTACTTTCTCCCAGATGCCTTCAAAATTTGAGTTTAAGTTCCAAACACCTGTGATAGACACAAATACAAATACCAATGTAAAACCGACTCGATATACAAAGTAACAGCCATAAAACTATACGAACTAGACTCTTAAACACGGGATATTTGACTTTACATTAGCCGTGGAGGAGAAGAAAGGCAATGCACGGTCGTGCATTGGGATGCACGACCGTGCATCCCTCAACTTTCTTCCAACTTTTGTGTTTTAGCTTCTGTTGACTATTGTTGACCAATTTTGACTTCTTCAGGGTCAATGCTTTGGGAATAAACCTTCTAGAAGCTTGAATTCTTAGTGTTCTTGATAGGATTTAGCTTGATTTGTATTTTCAACACCGAATACCCTGCAATTACAAAATATACTTATTTTAAGCATAAATTGCAAGGTTATTATTCAATTAGTATCATAATGTGTGATTATTATGTATGTTAAATATGTATAAATGATGACATATCACCTGTATTACGAAGAAGGTGAGATCAACAGTGTGGAACCTATCTCCTTCTACGAGGGTTACTCGTAAGGTTACATTTCCCACCGGTAACACCCTTTCTCCTGAGAATCCTATCAGTGGGAGATGGTCTAGGACCAATCTATTTTTTAAATCTTCATCCAGACTCTTAAAACAGTGTTCAAACATGATCTCTGCTCCGCTGCCTCCATCAACATGTATCCTGCCAATGCGGTGACCCGCCACATTGGCAGAAATGACTAGCGGACCGTCCTGGACATCTTCGTCGGCTAAGGAATCAAAATAGATGGGCTGCATCATCCATGCCTCGAGTGGGGGTGGTTTTCTTTTCCGGATGGGCTCCTGCTGCACTGAACATTCTCCTTTATACACCATCTCTACTCTTCCTCTATCCTATGGGGGTGGCTTCTGTTTCTCTCCGTCGGGTTTTCTGTCTCTGCTACTCTGCTTGCTTATTTATTTAATCAGGTGGGATAATTTTCCTATCTTGACTGTCTTCTCTATCTCCCTTTTTAAATGCTCACAATTATCTGTAGTATGACCCCCTATTTTATGGAACTCGCAGAACTTTCCTAAATCTTGCATGTATGGTCGGGGTCTCACAGGTTTGGGTGGTTGAAAGCCCTAGATGGCTCGCTCTGTTGCCAAAACCTGGCTTGGTGTCTTTGTGAGTGTTGTGAAATCAAAAGCCCGATCTTGCCTTTCCCCGTCGTGCCTTCATGTTTCATGACTATACGCATGCTTTGAATATGGGCTAAATGGTGTGACGGAATGGGATGAGTACCTAGATCTTTCTGGCATTGGTGGTCTGGATCGATGAACTTGGCTGTTTGCTGGGGCATATCTGCTTCCCCTATTGTCTACTTGCTTACTTGCTTGTCGAACGGTCCGGCAATCCCATTCTCTGGCTCTGTCGGACGTGTCCTTGCCCTGGATAAATGCGCTCACTCTGTCCATCAACACATCAAAGCTCTTTAGGTAGTCTTCTCCCAGTTTCTCTTGCAGTTGTGTGTGTCGCACCCCATTGATGAAACTACTTACTTTCATTTGCTCCGGTACATCCTCTATCAGCAAACTTTCATTGATGAATCGCTCCATGTATTGCTCCACACTTTCATTCTCTCTTCTTTGGATGTGCATGATCTCGTTAGCATTTTTGAATCTCTTTATCTGTTGTCCGAAGTTGCGGAGGAACTTTTCTTTTAACTGAATAAAACTGTCAATACTCTGTGGGGCTAGAGAATCAAACCAAACCCTTGTCGGGCCTGTCAGTGTTTGAGCAAACATGTGGCACCAGACTGGGAGAGACCATTGCTCGACGTGTGCCACACCATTAAAGGTGTGCAGATGATCTTCCGGGTCTTGGCTACCATCATATTTGCTGTTACATGTCGGCATTTTGAGTTTGGCTGGGAGCGGTGCCCCCGTCAGTCGAGTAGTAAATTTGGATTGTTCTTCCAAGTGGTCCGACCAGTATGGTTTGGTTAGGTCATCCTCTGTCTTCTTCTCTTCTGGTCCACCGTTATTTTTGCTACCCGCCCCGCTTGACTCGGCTGCCTTGCTAGCCGTGAGCATAGCCAACAACTGATCCAGTAGGTTTGGTGTGCATGTTGCCGGTGTATACATAGTTTCATCGTGCTGCTTTTCATGCCGAGTCACCTTGGCCTTGGCCGGACTCTTTGATTCTTTAGCCTTGTCCGCTATTTCCTTACTTGTGTCAAATACTAACTTTGGTCTGACTTTAGCGAGTTTTTCTGCTCTGTCTAGAGCTGCTAGTTCTGCTCGGAGCTTGTCTCGGTTGCTCCGGACGAATTTTGGGGTGATCTGAGCTGTTGCGCCGGATGCTTCTTGGTCAGAATCGTCAGATGCGTTTTCCACCAACACATAGTTTTCCAGAGATTCCTTCGCCTGGCTTTCTTTCTCTCTGTCTCCTCCTTCTCCGACAGACGTCGCTCCTTTCAGAGATACTTCAGGAGCGGGTGTGGAGGAAAGGTTTTGCGGTAAGTTTTGTTGGTTCGACATTGCTATTTTTGTAGGGATGGGGTCTTTCTTTGCTATTCTAACTGAGTTGGTTTTAGGGTTGATCTAACTTGGATGGCGCCACTGTAAACTCCAAGACCTCCGGATGGAATATGAGCGTCCAGGAATTTCCAGAAAAGGTGAAGTCGCGCTCGACCTAGCAAAATAGAAACACCGTTAGTCTCGTCACAGTAAGGACCCCGAAGGGCGTCGCTGTGACTCGCCTGCGGCGTGAGAATAAGTATAGGTTTGCAAACCGGAGAAAAATCAGGTAGAGAGTAATTGTGTGTAAAATAATAATCCCCTCATACCTTGAGTCTAGGGATATTTATGCCTGGAGGTTTATTTGTCTTTAGCCTAAGGTGATCGTCCGCTTATTGGATTGGATGTATAATGACTAGATTCTAGGGGTATTTATACTAAGGGCCCGTTTGGTTAATTGAATTCCATAGAATTGGAATCGGAAAATTTTTCATCAAAAATCTTGTTTGGTTGGTCATCAAATGGAAATGGAATTGGAAAATTTTCCTTCAATCAATGGAATTCACTTTCCTTCCTCCTAATGATGGAATTCTAAACATTCCATTGGAATGTTTAAAGATTACCAAAACGCTCTCCTTTTTTTCTATTGTTCCCCTTCGGTTCCGCATTGTGAAAGAACAACCGAACGAGTTTCTTAATTAACAAAGATTATTCCTTTCACAATAGAATTTATTATTTTAATCAAAGGAATTATTCGATTCTTTTGTTCCATAAATTATTGTTGAGAAACAGAAATCAAAATCATTTTTCTGGAATTGAAATCAAAAACTTTTTTCCAAAACGTTAATTGATGGAATTTTTTTTTATAAATGGGCTCATGTTTTTTAGTTCTTTCATATGGCGACACTGTTTCAGAAAGGGGCTTATTGCCATTGACAATGGCGAGAATCTTTAAATTGTAGCCTTGTCAGGTAGGTTGTAAGTGGCATGTCAGGAAACAAGTACATTTCAAACAAGCTCGCCGTACCTGATGGCGAGGAAGCCTTTTTTTTGTCTTTAGCGAGGAAGAATATGGCGACAACGGTGAGGAAATGGTAAAATGGTAAGTCACATCACCTGCATCCTTAGGTTTATGGAGAATTCCTTTTCGAGATTTAGAGAATTAGAGTGCAAGCCTGGCACACTACCCTCCTCATACAATTATTCTCCTCTATTTAATGTTTTTTTATTTGTATTTCACATTTAGTAAAGAATTTTAAAATAAGAATTACGCATGGGTGGATTATAGTTTTCATGTAACAAAAGGAAAATACAAATAAAATAAATATATTTTGCAATGGACTTTTAAATATTTGATCTTATTAGTTTATTAAGTTCACATACAATTTTCATTGTGTTTTCAAGTATTTCGGTAAAGAAGTATAAGTCAAGGAAATGATAGTATGACCCAAAAATGCATTGATTATTAATCCTAAGTTGATTACGTAACGTATTATTATTGGTTTTTCTATAGAGATAATAACGAGAAGATATATTTTTACAAATGGGATATCAAAGGTTTAGATACAAGAATGTAACAAATACAAGAAACGTGTTGTGTTTATAAAATAAAATAATAATATATGCATGCATTGTAATAACAACAAATTCATACTCTTCACCAACTCCTTCTCAAGCTAGCAGGTGATGTGACTTTCCATTTCCTCACCATTGCCTATGGCGAGGTTCTTCCTCGCTAAAGACAAAAAAAAAGGTTTTCTCGTCATCGGGATGGCGAGCTTCTTTGAAGTGTACTTGTTTCATGACATGCCACTTATAACCTACCTGACAAACCTACAATTCAAAGATTCTTACCATTGTCAATGACAATAAGCCCCTCTGTGAAACAGTAAAAAGCAGGGCCTCATGTGAAAGAACTAAAAAACATGAGCTATTTATAAAAAAAAATTCTAATTGATGAATTCCACAAATTAAAAAAAAACAATTGAACAAGTTTCTTTCCAGTATACTAACGAACCAGATCCCGAGATCGAAATCAAAACAAGATGAGAACAGTTTCATTCCAGAAACAAACGAACAAAATATCGAGATCGAAATCATAACAACGACGTGGTAATTTCATTCCAGAAAACAAACAAGAAATCGAGTTTCATTCCATAAATCATTCCATATAACGAACAAACCTTAAATCCATTTTCAAGTTTTCTACTTGATTCCGAATTCGTGAAAGAGATGAGGTGTGACGATTGTTTTAGCCATGGTGATTAAGGATATAACGTGTAGATGAACTTAGGGATGTAGACAATCGATCTCTAATGGGGGTATTAATTTAAGGGTAATTTTGTCTTTTAGGTTTTTCTATATTTCAATTCCATTAACAAGTTTATGAACCAAACACATTAGAAATTTTGAAAGGATTCCATTCAAATATCAATTCCAATTCCTTTACAAAATATTCCGTGAACCAAACGCCCCCTAGCATCATTGCATTGGATAACCGCAACAGTTGAAGTTGCATTGTTTCAAAACTCATTACTTTCGGAAGCCTAGTGGGTATGGGTCAACCCGGTGTTTCTTGGTATCAAACCATGCAAATCTTTCCCTTGCCACCATTCTTTTTCTGTTTCAAGATTATCTATGATCAGCAAGTAGGGTATGTATATCGCGAAACAATTCTCTCTTTATCCTCTTGAATGATTCTGTTTCTTGTTCATCAAGCCATCTGTGCTTTCATCTAACCCGAGATTTAACGATAAATTCAGAACATTTTGCCTTAAACGCTGATCTTCCCCAATCAAAACTTCACTTTCCTCATCTGCAAGTCCTTCAATTGTGCTTATCATTTTCTTGAAAATCACCAAATCCAAAAAAAAAAGGTTTAAATTTCTGCAATCATTTCTCTCTGCCAGTGAAAAATCTGTTTTTCAAAAATGGGATTTCATCAAGATTTTGAATTTCTTTGTCAACAACACTTTTCCTCCCAAGTTTTCCCGCCAAAATCCCAGTTGCTTGATATACAAGTCATCTCCAGTTACCCTCACTTACCTGGAGATTAAACTCATGGGATTTCATCAACCTGATGGTGAGATTTACCATGGAATCAACAGTTGAGATTCCTCTAGAAAGTTTGATAACTGTTGTGATTCTTGTTCTTCATTATAATAATACTTAATCCCAAATATCTGTGATCTTTTAAGAAATACAATATTACCCCTCTTGAAACATTTGGGAAGTGCAATATTCACCCCTCTTCACTATTTAAAATAGCATAACTCATACTAACTTTGTAAAATGTTACTTTAACACCCTCAAGTTTAAAAAAAATCAAAATATATAAAATGTAAAAAGTTTAAATATATAAAAAAATCTTTAATGAACGAACGTTGTAGTATATATAATAACATTCGTTCGTTAAATAAAATTTTTCTTAACGTCCTGGTAAATTTCGTTAAAAACATGGAGTCGTATTAAATTTAGGGTATTTTTTGGTGTCGTGAGTTATATCGACTGACGGTAACGTACTGGTACCCTGAAGTAGATCGATATCGACTGAAAAACACCGGTTCCGTTATATAACTGTTTATTTTTATCTATCTTTCAATTTTCACAACCGATTCGTCGTAGTTTTATATGTTTCTTCTATGTATTTAACCACATATGTTTTTGTGTTTAGCCACTTAATGCCACGCCTCAACCGTTTAAGATCCATCTCCCATCACGTGACGTGGAGCCTACCGCCGCGGAGCACGGGGCTCATTTTCTAGTTCATGTTCAAAAGTTCAGAATCACATTCAAGAAAACAGTTTTTTTTTAAACTGTTCACCAGAATCAGTAATCAAGAAAGATAAGGTGTCTCTGTGATTGAAATGAAAACTGATTCAGTAGAGATGATGATCATGTGAACAATGCATCATTGTGGGTCCTTTTTCACTGTTAGCTGACCTGAAGGTGGTAATAGGTTGGGGTCATTAGAGTACAACCTGACAGGCTGAAGGTACAACTCTATGTTGAACTCTGGTGTTCATGCAGAATATAATTTTTTGTGTTGAGACCATGTTGAGTTTACTTGTCAAAACTGTTCATTAGTTTCATAATTGGGCAGTTGCAGAGGGCAATCTTGTAATATATAAATGTCTTCTTCTTGTCTAAAACATGGCGGTTACTATTTAATATTTGTGCCAATGAACTCTGAACCAGGGACTAGTCCAACAGTAATTTTTAATTTAAATAATTCAACTTCTAATGGTGAATTCTCTAATATTTAATACCCTCATTCTCTAGCTCCTTCAAAATTACCTTTAAAAAGTCATATTATATATATATATATTTTCCATGAAGATGAATAGTGTTTTTTTTTTTTTTTCATTTTTCTTACAAAAGTTTTTTTTTTATTTTTTTTTTCATTTTTCTTTTTTTTTTTCTTACAAAAGTTTTTTTTTATAAACTGGCCACTAAAGTTCAAAACAAGCTTTAATTTTTTTCTCTTTACTCAAAACTCTGTTTTTTTATAGATTTGCCACATAAGTTCAATAAACTTTCGTTCGTCAACTTTTTTCAAAATACGGGTGCGCAGTTGTTTTTTTTGTCAACGTTCTGACATAAATTTGTTTTAAAACGGAGTTGTATTCAAAATCGATTTTTTTTATCGTTGCCCGTATCGAGTGCCGTTACCGTTGTGGTACCATGATGAACCGAACATATTATGGGCGAACAACATCATTGTCGATATTGGTATTATCGATTCGCCTCCCATGGGGATGAATAGTAGTTTTTTTTTTTCATTTTTTTTTAATTTTTCTTACAAAAGTTTTTTTTTTATAAACTGGCCACTAAAGTTTAAAACAGGCTTTAATTTTTTTTTCTTTACTCAAAACTCTGTTTTTTTATAGATTTGCCACATAAGTTCAATAAACTTTCGTTCGTTAACTTTTTTCAAAATACGGGTGCGCAGTTGTTGTTTTTGTCAACGTTCTGACATAAATTTGTTTTAAAACGGAGTTGTATTCAAAATCGATTTTTATCGTTGTCTGTATCGAGGGCCGTTACCGTTGTGGTACCATGATGAACCGAACATATTATGGGCGAACAACATCATTGTCGATATTGGTATTATCGATTCGCCTTATGGTTTTCGACGAACCGAACCGGTAATTTTTTTAATTTGTTTTCCCCTTTTTTATTATTTAGTTTTATGTTTCATTTCTATTAACATTATTTTTACCGTTGTGCCTATGCTTTTGTTTAAATTTTATTAACGATGGGCCACACAACGTTATCTATGATAACTTTCGTTCGTTATGTTTTTTTAAATAACGGAATGCGCCGTTTTCTTAATAATTTCTTTTGTTAACGTTCTGGTTTAAATTTTATTGGAGACAAAGTTGTATTCAACTTCGAGTGTTTTTGGGTATCGTACGTTATAACGAGTTTGCGATTCCACGCAAACGATCCAAACCAATAACGACCAGACTCCCGCCGCGAAGCGCGGGGGTAAAAACTAGTTGTATTAAAACTATGAGAAAATATATATATGTACAGTATATTATATATTATTAAAGTTGCACGTCGGTGTAAACACTAGCTTTTTAGAAATAAAGTTAGTTATACAAATGTGTTTCAAAACGTATTCAAAACAAAACTTGGGTGCTGGCCTGGTGGTTCGTGAGCCGCCTTTTACTCGCGCGACACGGGTTTGGTTCCATCGCGGTTCGCTGGCCTGGTGGTTCGTGAGCTTTTCCCTCCCACACGTCTTTGTTTTTTTAATATTTATAATTAATTTTTTACATATTTTGTTTTTCTTTTAAAACTTTTAAAATAAGATGTTTTACTAAATTCCGAATGTATTGTTGCGACATGCTTATTTTTATTTACATTTCGATATAAATTTCATTCAAAACAGAGTTTTCGTGATAATGTATAAGTAATCGAATCACGAACGTACAAGCCGTCGAAGTTGCTTCAAGGTTTCCCTTTTTTTATAGTTATTAAAAATTCCAAAATACCATTTTAACGTGCTTATTTTTATCAACATTTCTTATACTAAGAAATATTAAAATCTTCAGAAACATGAGAAGATAACATAACATGACATGTGTATCCTAGGACAAGGTCCAACAAAATTTATAAAATATGGTAGCAAAGACATATTGGGTTGATGCTATGGGTTAACGCACTGTGTATTAATCGTACGCTTGAGTTAGTCGCAACTGTGTAAATGGTTCTGACACATCATTGTATGGGTTAACGCAACCATGTATTGATCAGACGCTTGAATTAGACGCAACTGTGTAAATGGTTCATGACCCATCGTTATATGCACTAGTTTATCAACATTTAAAAAAAAGTAAAGTGTTATTTTTGTCCCTGTGGTTTGTCCATTTTAGTCACTTTCATCCAAAAAACTTTTTTTAGCTTTTTCGTCCCTAACTTTTGAAAGTATAGCAATTTTCATCCATCTGACTAACTCTGTCTACATTTTAACGTTAAACCAGTGGTCGGTTTGAATATCATTGGTTTAAATCCAACCAAATTGCCCCTGATTTGACCAAAATTGCTCCTGATTTAACGTTAAAATGTAGACGGAGTTAGTCGGGTGGATGAAAATGACTAGATTTTGAAAAGTCATATATGAAAAAGCTAAAAAAAAGTTTTTGGATAAAAGTGGCTAAAATGATCAAAACAAATGGACGAAAATGACATATATAGTAATACTAAACGTGAAAAAAGAGAATAAAACTTCGATCTTATAGTATACATGTAAATATTAATAAACTTTATGAAAGTTATTTACGTTTTAAAAATGGTAAACTTACTAAAGAGTTAACTAAGTGTGCTTCCATCACAAATAATTTTCATTTTATTACAAAGTTGTAATCCGCTTATCTTAGCCGTTTTATTGGCCTTGATAATGGTCTATATATTTAGTCACATGACAACTTTATAGACAAGGTGACAATGGACCCATTTGGAATGAATATAGAGTGATAGAAATGTGCATGTTCTTTCTTTAATGATATGATTGATTATGCACATATGGAAACAAGATACTCTCTCTGGCATGCCCTCTTTTGACAACTTTTTATGTTTTTGGAATTTCTAAGACAAACAGTGTATATTAGGGTAATTTATCACACAAGTATCAACCATTTTAACCAACTTAAACGAACTTGATTTGTTTTTTTTTAATGTAATGGCCATTTTTGAACATAAGTTCATTTCTATCTGGTTATAATTTACACGGATGGTCTATATATGGTTTTAGTCATTTTTCAAAATTTTGAATGTTTCCCAACTGTTTGTTAGATCATAATACATTTGGTCTTTATCACTAACTGACATTAAAAATGTTCGTTAAACATAGTGAAATGATAATTTTCCCATATACTAAAAATAAAAAATAATAATAAGGGGAGACAAAAAAAAATTCACTGTTGTCACGATTTTCCGGTTTTTGTATTTCTACAAATAGGGATTTTTACGAGGTCGGGTCACCTAATATTTAGGTTTTTTAGTGTAATTTCATATTTGTTTTTGAAGGTGATTTCAATTATAACACTTGTGTGATGTTTGTTTATTTCGTTGATGACAAAACTGTAACGAACCAACTTTCGGATTTCATCCTGTAATATACTTATTATATTGTAAGAGGGTGTAAATAAATAAAATGGAAGTTTGTGGGTATTATGTTGCAAGTTAAGGGTTTTGACTAACTTATGATAAAAAAGGAGGTCAAAACTGAAGTTGAGGGACCATTTGTGTAAATCAGCCAAAGCTGATTTATTTTGTTGGCGTTGGTAGTGTAGAACACACACATGAGTGTGTGTTCTTGAGATCTTTGCACAAAGAGAAGAAGAGGAAGACTCAAAACTCAAAATCAAGGAATTGCATGTGAAATCAGTGGGATTTGAGATGTTCATCTTCATCTAGATTTCATATAAATATCCTTTCTTCTTCAAAACCTCCATTGATTCATGTTCTTGGTGGGTTTTTGTAAAAATCAAGTTAAGGGTTGAATTGGTGGTTGAGTATGGTTAGTAACTTGTTTAAAGTTAAAACCTAGCTTTATTAGTGTTAAAGAGTGGTTAATAACACCCTTTTAACACCTAATCTAAGAATAATAAAGTTAGGGTTTTTGAGGTGATTTGGGGGTTTTGTGATTGAAGATGTTTAATTGATGGATAGAAGGCTGGTGAATGTTTATGGTGGTAATAGGCATTTTAATTGATAAGAAACCTCAATCAATTTGATGATTTAGAAATTAGGGTTCTTGATAACCTAATTTGAGGGTTTTTATAATTAAAGGTGTTTAAATGGTGAATTGAGGATGAAAAAGTGTTTATGGTGTAATATAAACACATTTTCAAGTTTAAAACTCAATTGAATTGGTAAATTATGAATTTATGAAATTGTGGGAATTTGGTGAAATCCTTAACGGGTCAAAATGGGTGGAATTGACTTAAATGGATAAAAGCTTGTGTGAAGCTTAATAAACCTAGATTAGAAGATGAGTGAGGATCATAAGATCATAGGTGGATGTTAAACTTCATTTGATGAATGTTTTGGGGTAAATTTGATTACTAAAACATGTGGAAATGTTTAGGTGATCGAGGCGTTTAAGGTGTTAACTTTGAAGACCGAATTGTAATCTTCATTAGCAAAGGTAAGTGCTTTACACTTACTTAGTATTAGATAAGTAGTTTTGTGTAAATAGTATGTGTGGTATGCTATTTACATGTTATTGTTGTGTTGACTTGTGTGGTATATAGTCAAAATATAATGATTATGGTAGAACTTGTGTGTTTGACTCAATGTGGATATTTAGTCAAACTAAACCATTGATGTGTGGTAATGTGTGTAAAGTTGGCTTAAGTTGTATTCAGCCAAACTAATGTGGTTAATTGGAATAAAAGACTCAATGTGGTCAAGAGTCAACTTGAACAATAGTATATGTGGAATTGTATTAAATTGACTTAATAGGGATATAAGTCAAACCATTGTGGATAATAATGAAATTGGTGTAATTTGACTTTAGTAGTATAAGGTCAAACTAATATGTTGAAATTGGTGTAACTAGACTATGTGGTTAATAGTCAAACTTGATTGTGCAATGTGGTAAATATGTGTAATTTGGCTTATGTGGTAAATAGTCAAACTGTGACAACTGCGGTTTTTTAGGTCCTTACCGTTTCCCGACTTTTATACGTTATATTTTTTTTATATTTTAATTTTATATATTTTTAGTGTTTCTAGGAACACTACCTTAGACAAACACTAAAGTCCGAACTAGAAAACCCGGTTAAGTGCATACACTGCGTATACTGCGAACGCGTTAAATAATCGGTAAAAATTAAATTCTCGAAAATATTTTTTATATTTATATTTTAGATAAAATTATATGTGCTAACTTTTGTGATTCTTGATTTAACTAACGATCACAGGTGGTTCTTCCGTTAAAAACCCGGTGTTCACCCGGTATAACTTTTTAAAAAATTTTGAGTTTTTATGTTTTAAAATTTTCTAAAATTCATTATTTTGGATACTAGAATTTTATATTTGGATAAAAATATTTATTAGAGTGTTTAGGGGTGTAATTTTTATAAAAAAGTGGGTAATTTTTATAAACATTTCTTTTAAAATCAAGAGATTTCACTTCTATTATAAATACCCAACTCCCCCCACCCTTTCACCCCTTCCTCTCTCTCCCTTTGCCGTACACAACACACACACACATATTCTTATTTTCAATTTCAAGCTCAAGAATCCATCCATTCAACCTTGATCCTTGGATCTTTGTTGTTTATGAGCATGTTATTAGTGATTAGAAGGTATTTTAACATGTTTTTAACCTTTGATTTTCTGTTTTTGATTCTTGCATGTGTTCTCAAGAACACACACACTCACTTTGATTTTCAAGTGTTGTTGTTTTTAAGAGTTTTTAGCTTGAATCTTGTGATTTTAACAAGGATTTGTGGATAAAAACTAGTTGTAATCATCCACAATGAGTTATCTAGTGAAAAACTTGCAAGATTTGATGATCAAAGTGTATGAACACTTGGGTGTTCATACTTGCATTTTCTTGAATAAAAAGAACATTTTGTTGATTTTTGAGTTTTTGATCTTGGAATTGAACCACATTGTGATTGTAGGTTATAAATCAAGGAAAACTCAGTAGCTTAGCATCAAATTTCATCTTCATTTGTTGATTTTGGAAGGTATAATCCTTGATTAAACTTGTTAATTGTTGAATGTTCAAGAACAAGCATGTTCTTGATTAATTTTTAAAAATTATTGATCTAGCACCCAAAAGTGGTTTTAATCAGTAGAATATGTTTTAAAATAAATATCTGAAAATTTTGGTTATCTAATTCTTTATAGATTATTTATTAAAATTCACACAAATTTAATACATAGAAATTTGATAAAAAATACTTATGAATATTGAAAAATTCTAAAAATTTGACAGTGATTATTATATGATGAAATAAGACTTCTGTCCAAATTTTATAAAAATTGGAGTTGTTTAAGTATACGTTTAGTATTTATAAAGTTTAAACTGATGATTTAGGGTTTGTATACTTCTGGATAAAATCAGGACTTGAAACTTTATATGGGATCTTATATTGACTTAAAAATAATATGGTAAAAATTTGGTAAAGTTTGGATGTGCTTAACTATTTTTCCCGAATTTGTAAAGTTTTAATAATATTAAATTCATATTAAATAATCTGGATATTGGAAAAATATAAAAATTGGTCAGAAATTTTTATTTATATATATGATCAATTGGTATAAATTTGAAGCAGTAACTTTATGTCTAAGTATGTTTTTCGAATTATGGTCCATTTAAATTTTATAAAAAGTTAATAATTTTGGAAAATTTTTATATAAAATCGATTTTATAAAAATTCTAAGGGATTTTGGACAGAAGTATAAACCCATTTAAAACATAAAATTTGACTTTTAAATTGGGTGCTAATATCATACTAAAACCCTAATTTTGGACGAATCGTATTTAAACCGTAGACCGGACTTTACGCGCGTAATCGCGTTTTTGATCATACGGAACCGTGACATGAGATTTTATCAAATGTGATTTTTTTTAACTACTGATGTTATTTATTAAAAATCTAAAACTTAAAGTTTTAAGATTATTAATTCATATAAAAGCCGGTTTTATAATTCTTAACGGTTCGTACGCACGTGCACGGGTTTTGGCTAAACAATCGACTGCATAGCCACTTTTGACTTTTGTTGACTTAGTCACACATATTAGGTTTCCTAAATACATTTTGTGTCTATTTATTAGTAGGACTCGGTTAGGATACCATTGTTGGCTGTTTCACTGTTTTACCGCACTTTTTCGCGTTTCACTCTCAGGTGAGTTTTCGCGGCCCTTTTTACTTACTGTTTTACCGTTTTTTGGGGGAAAGCTATTTCGTTTTTATTTATTTAGTCACATGTTACATGATACAATGATTACATTAGTTATTTTTATATTTATGCATTAAAGTCCCCAATTTTTTTTTTGTTGTAATCAATTAGCTGAGCGTAGCCGTTGGAAATTTTGAGCAGTACTACTTGGGTTGACACCCCCGCTCATGGTTTGGTCACGCCAACCAGATTTGTAGGGTCATGTGGACGCAAAGTTAGCCAATTATTTTTTTTAGGCGGTTGTTGGCATAAGACTTCCGTATGGGGTACTTTATTTTTATTTTGTCAAGGCTTTGATTACGGCTCATGGTAGTATGTTATCTAATACATGTGTACTGACTTTGGATTTTTATAAACTTTTATAGAGTCGTAAAACCTGCGATTCTCACCAACTATTTATATAGTTGACCCGTTTTTGAAACATGCTTTCAGGTAAACAGAAATGAAGATAAGGATTATGGGGGCACGCTTTTGTTTAGATTTTGTGGTTTCACTTTGGAACAAACTTAGTACCTATGACTTTGGTTGTTTATAAGACGTTCCTTTTATTGTTTGAATTCCGGATATTGTATGACTTCTTTAAATTTTGGGTTTAGTAATGGTTCTTTTGTAAATTGCGATGTACCCATTAGCATTCTCTTGCGCCTAAGTGTTCGATGCACCGCTCTCGTCTCACCTCCGTGTTTCCGCCTTCGGCGGGGTGTGACAGATTTGGTATCAGAGCACTGGTTATAGAGAATCAGGTTTACCCCAGACTCGAACCTAGACTATGACCTTAAGAAACATTGCAAAGAACCTTAGGAACTTTGTGTGCATTGCATATCATTTCGCATTTCTTATTCTTACCAGCTTTACGTTCTCCGTCACAGCATATCTACGTCTTCAGCATCTTCATTTCAGCAGTACTTCTCAGACGATGAGGCTGATAGCTTCAACAGTTTCCCTTTTGTACCTGTCCCTACAGCATCAGGTGATTGGAGCGTGCCCGAGCCAAGTCATACGTCAGAGGAGGATCCGTCGGAGCACTATGTGCCCGGTGAGTCTAGCTACGCGACCAGATCAGAGGATTTAGGGAGCCGTCTACCCTCACCTACTTCGGTCCTACCCCCTTCCAGGGTAGCACCAGTGACTGTTGTTCTACACCCTGCTACTCCTGCTGTTGGACGGTCACTGTTTCCTGGATCGACCTTCGAAGTCGGAGGATCATCTTCTAGGACTGCACCTATTATTATAGAGTTATCATCAGATGAAGAGGATGAGCCAGAGGACACCAGGACTAATAGGGAGGTACAGATGGATGAGTTAGTGGAGGATTATGCCGGACACGAGACAAGACTGAATCATCATCATACTATGTTGGAGGATGTTCTAGAGAGGATACCAGAGCTATATCAGTATGTTAGTACTCTTCAGGCGTCAGAGCTGAACAGGAACCAGCGCATGGATCGATTTGAGAAAAGGGTCTACTCCATAATGGCTATTTTTGTGGCTTTCCTTGTTTTACTGGTTGTTGTTGTGTTAGGTTTCTATTTCAGACACTGAGCGACATATGCTCAGGTCCTTTTGATGTGTTACAAAAAATTAATTTTTGGGGTATTGGCTTAGTTCTAACTAATCTAATTTTGTAAAATTATTACTAGCTCTTGTAAACCCTAGCTACTATCTATGCTTTATGAAGCATTTTTCTATAAATCTTTTAATGATGGAATGAAACAATACTTTGGATGATTAGTTGTATGTTATAAACTTCATTTGGTTATTGTTTGTGTATTGTTACCATCCTTATTTGTTACCTTGTGTACATGATTCGGTTAAAAAATTTTATTGTCATTCTCAAAAAAAAACATGTCTTTTATATATGGTTTGTTTACTATGTTTTGAGTGATTTTTAATAAAGTAATTTCATTTACTCAAACTCTCATCTAATTCCTGTCCGTTTCCGTTTTTAGAAAATGCCACCGAGGAGGAATCCTCAGCATAATGCGACAGAGAATACTCAGCCAGATTTGGAACAGCTGATAAATCAAGGGATAGATGCAGCTATATCAAGAATAGTGGCACAGATCACCGCAGGGTTAATCAGGAGTGCTGGCGGCACTAGTGGTGGTGCTTCTGGCAGTGGTGGAGCCGGTGGTGGTGCTGGTGGTGGCACAAATACTGGTAATACCAACCGTGGATGCACATTTAAAGACTTCTTTGCAGGAAAACCTTTGGATTTTTATGGTAGTGAGGGAGCAGTTGGGATTGTTCGTTGGATAGAAAAGATGGAGTATGTCATAAAAATTAGCAACTGCTTGGATAATCAGAAGGTTAAGTATGCTGCTTGCTCTCTACAGGGCGAAGCCCTAACATGGTGGAATTCTCAAGTTGATGCGTTAGGAGAACATGTTACTGATAACCTGACTTGGGACGAATTTAAGAAAATGTTGATTGAGGAATACTGTCCTCGAAATGAAATAAAGAAGATTGAAGTTGAGTTTTGGAACCTAGAAATGGAAGGAGCTGAAATCTTGGTTTACACAACTCGATTCCAAGAGTTGTCCCGTTTGGTGCCACATCTGGTGACACCCGAATCTAAAAGGATTGAAAGGTATATATAGGGATTGGTGCCCCAGATTCGGGGAATGGTTACTTCAGCCAAACCTTCTACTATGCAAAGTGTGATCCAATTGGCAAGTGAATTAACTGATGAGATGGTGAGAAATGGAATTTTGGTTAAGAAAGGAATAATTGGAAAGAAACCAGAGGAGAAGGCTATGAAGAAATCTACTGGTGGTCCAAGTAAGAAGCGTAAGTTTGTAAAGAATTATGTGGCGGTGACACCGCAGAAAAGGGCAAACACTGAAAATCCACATCTTTGTGCCAAGTGCAATTCTCAACATTTTGGGGCTTGTGAGCAGTTCGTGTGTGCAATATGTAAACGAGTGGGGCATACAGCGAACTACTACAGATTCGACCCTAATGCACCAAGGGGTTGTTGTTGAATGTGGGGCAACTGATCACTTCAGGAACAAATGTCCCAAATTAGGCAGAATTGGTGGGGACGCAGCAAATCAAGCTAAAGGTAGAGCTTTTGTGATTGGGGCTGCAGATGCACGTCAGGACCCGAATGTGACGACGGGTACGTTTCTTGTCAACGATCTTTATGCATCTATACTTTTTGATACAAGGGCTGATAGAAGCTTTATATCTTCTGAATTTAGATCATTGATTAAGTTAAAATCACAGAAATTGAAAGAGGCCTATACTATAGAACTAGCTAATGGTAAATTAATTAAAGCTAGTGACATTATCCGAGGTTGCTCTATGAACTAAATAATCACCAATTTAATGTATACCTTATTCCAATAGAGCTCGGTAGTTTTGATGTTGTTATTGGCATGGATTGGTTATCCGAAAACCGAGCCGAAATTGTTTGCTCAGAAAAGATAGTTCGAATTCCGCTTTCAAACGGTGAAGTATTGAATGTCCAAGGCGATAAGCCGAGTTTGAACATTGTGTCTTGCATGAAGGCATGGAAATACCTTAAAAAGGGAAGCTACGCGTTTCTTGCTAATGTCATTGAGAAGAAATCAAAGGAGGTTAAGATTCAGGATATTCCAGTTGTACGCGAGTACCTAGAAGTATTTCCCGAGGATTTGCTTGGATTACCCCCACCACGACAAGTTGAGTTCCGGCTTGACTTGATACCCGGTGCTGCACCTATTGCTAGATCCCCATACCGTCTGGCACCGTCTGAATTACAAGAGTTGTCGAATCAGTTACAGGAACTTTTAGAGAAGGGATTTATAAGACCGAGTTTCTCACCTTGGGGAGCTCCGGTATTGTTCGTGAAAAAGAAGGATGAATCATTTCGAATGTGTATTGACTACCGGGAATTGAATAAATTGACGATTAAGAACCGATATCCACTCCCAAGGATCGATGATTTGTTTGACCAATTACAAGGATTGACTCATTTTTCTAAGATCGACCACAGATCCGGTTATCATTAATTAAGGGTCCAGGAGGATGACATACCACAGACGACGTTCAGAACTCGGTACGGTCATTACGAGTTTTTGGTTATGCCCTTCGGGCTAACCAATGCCCCGGAAGTATTTATGGATCTGATGAATAGGGTGTGTAAACCTTATTTAGACAAATTCATGATAGTCTTTATCGACGATATTCTGATATATTCTCGAAGTAAGGAAGAGCACGAACATCACTTGCGATTGATTTTGGAATTGCTTCGAAACGAGAAACTATTCGCCAAGTTTTCTAAGTGTGAGTTTTGGCTTAAAGAAGTTCACTTTCTAGGTCACGTGATTAATGAGAAAGGCATTCATGTGGATCCAGCCAAAATTGAGGAGATAAAGAAGTGGGAAACGCCTAAGACCCCAACTGAGATTCGTCAATTTCTTGGTTTGGCGGGTTACTATAGGCGATTTATAGAAAATTTCTCGAAGATAGCTCAGTCTTTAACCCTCTTGACTCAGAAAGATAGAAAATTTGAATGGGGTGACAAGCAGGAAGAGTCATTTCAGTTATTGAAGCAGAAATTATGTAACGCTCCGATTCTCACTCTTCCTAAAGGTACGGATGGCTTTGTTGTATATTGTGATGCATCTCACCAGGGTCTTGGTTGTGTGCTGATCCAAAAGGATAAGGTTATTGCTTACGCATCCCGACAATTGAAAGTGCATGAAAAAAATTACACAACTCATGACCTGGAGTTGGGTGCTGTTGTCTTTGCACTCAAAATTTGGAGGCACTATCTTTATGGCACCAAATGCACTATTTTTACCGACCACAAAAGCCTTCAACATATATTTGATCAAAAGATGTTAAATATGAGACAAAGGCGATGGGTTGAGCTTCTGAATGACTACGACTGTGAGATCCGTTATCACCCTGGGAAAGCAAATGTAGTGGCAGATGCTTTGAGTAGAAAGGAAAGAATAAAACCTATTCGAGTTCGTGCTTTGGGGATGACAATCCAAACGAGTTTGAAAGCTCAAATTCTCGAGGCACAAAAGGAAACTCTATAAAGAAATAACTTGAAAGATGAACTTTTATGTGGTGCTGAGAGAAAATTTGAACAGAAAACTGATGAGTTGATTTATTATTTGGATCGAATGTGGATTCCGGATTCCCATAACTTGAGGGAACTGATTTTTAATGAAGCTCACAAGTCGAGGTATTCTGTACATCCCGGAGCCGACAAGATGTACAAAGACTTGAAAGAATTTTATTGGTGGCCCGGAATGAAGAAAGATATTGCAAGTTATGTTGGGAGATGCTTGACATGTTCTAAGGTCAAGGCGGAATACCAGAAACCGTCGGGACTTTTGCAGCAACCCGACATCCCATAGTGGAAATGGGAGCAGATTGCTATGGATTTCGTCACCAAATTACCCCGAACTTCCAGTGGTTATGATTCAATTTGGGTCATTTTTGACCGGTTGACAAAATCTGCTCACTTTATTCCCATCCGAGAAGATTATAAGATGGAAAAGTTAGCCCGTTTGTACATTGGTGAGATCGTTTCTAGGCATGGAGTGCCCGTCTCCATCATTTCGGATAGGGATAGTCGTTTTACTTCCCGATTTTGGCAGACACTACAACGAGCTTTGGGAATGCGCTTGGATATGAGCACGGCTTATCATCCTCAAATTGACGGTCAAAGTGAACGGACGATTCAGACCATGGAGGATATGTTAAGGGCATGTGTAATAGATTTTGGTGGTAATTGGGATACACATCTACCGTTAATCGAATTTTCTAATAATAATAGTTATCACGCTAGCCTCAGATGTGCACCGTTTGAAGCTTTATAGGGACGTAAGTGTCGATCACCACTTTGTTGGCCCGAAGTTGGTGAAAATCATTTAACTGGCCCTGAAATAATTCAGGAAACTGCGGACAAGATTTTTAAGATTCGTGATAGACTAAGAGCCGCGCGGGACAGACAGAAAAGCTATGCCGATAATCGAAGAAAGCCCTTGGAATTTCAAATTGGTGACAAAGTACTTTTAAAAGTTTCACCTTGGAAGGGTGTTATTCGGTTCGGAAAGAGGAGTAAACTCAATCCGAGGTATATTGGGCCGTATGAAATTATTGATAGAATTGGCCTTGTGGCGTACAAATTGAAATTGCCTCAGGTACTAAGTGGTATACACGATACTTTTCATGTATCAAATCTCAAAAAGTGTTTAGCTGACGCGTCCTTAGTGATACCACCCGAGGAAGTCCGTATTGACAAGAAGCTTCATTTTATCGAGGAACCGGTCGAGATTTTGGATCGCGAGATCAAGACGCTTAAACGTAGCCGTATCCCTATCGTGACGGTCCGATGGAACTCGAAGCGTGGACCCGAATTCACATGGGAACGCGAGGACCAAATAAAGAAAAAATATCCTCATCTCTTTGAAAAGGAAGCGGTTACTACTGTCACCAGTTGAATTTCGGGACGAAATTCCTTTCAACTGGGGGATAATGTGACAACTGCGGTTTTTCAGGTCCTTACCGTTTTCCGACTTT
The DNA here is from genome assembly GCA_023525975.1 of Smallanthus sonchifolius. Lineage (NCBI taxonomy): Eukaryota > Viridiplantae > Streptophyta > Magnoliopsida > Asterales > Asteraceae > Smallanthus > Smallanthus sonchifolius. Next base: position 12,423,483 of record CM042042.1, read on the forward strand.
TATACGTTATATTTTTTTGTATTTTAATTTTATATATTTTTAGTGTTTCTAGGAATTCTAGGAACACTACCTTAGACAAACACTAAGGTCCGAACTAGAAAACCCGGTTAAGTGCATACACTGCGTATACTGCGAACCCGTTAAATAATCGGTAAAAATTAAATTCTCGAAAATAATTTTTATATTTATATTTTAGTTAAGAATGATATTTTATAACATTATATGTGCTAACTTTTGTGATTCTTGATTTAACTAACGATCACAGGTGGTTCTTCCGTTAAAAACCCGGTGTTCACCCGGTATAACTTTTTAAAAATTTTTGAGTTTTTATGTTTTAAAATTTTCTAAAATTCATTATTTTGGATACTAGAATTTTATATTTGGATAAAAATATTTATTAGAGTGTTTAGAGGTGTAATTTTTATAAAAAGTGGGTAATTTTTATAAACATTTCTTTTAAAATCAAGAGATTTCACTTCTATTATAAATACCCAACTCCCCCCACCATTTCACCCTTTCCTCTCTCTCTCCCTTTGCCGTACACAACACACACACACACATATTCTTATTTTCAATTTCAAACTCAAGAATCCATCCATGCAACCTTGATCCTTGGATCTTTGTTGTTTATGAGCATGTTATTAGTGATTAGAAGGTATTTTAACATGTTTTTAACCTTTGATTTTCTGTTTTTGATTCTTGCATGTGTTCTCAAGAACACCAAGAACACACACACTACACACACTCAATTTGATTTTCAAGTTTTGTTGTTTTTAAGAGTTTTTAGCTTGAATCTTGTGATTTTAACAAGGATTTGTGGATAAAAACTAGTTGTAATCATCCACAATGAGTTATCTAGTGAAAAACTTGTAAGATTTGATGATCAAAGTGTATGAACATTTGGGTGTTCATACTTGCATTTTCTTGAATAAAAAGAGCATTTTGTTGATTTTTGAGTTTTTGATCTTGGAATTGAACCACATTGTGATTGTAGGTTATAAATCAAGGAAAACTCAGTAGCTTAGTATCAAATTTCATCTTCATTTGTTGATTTTGGAAGGTATAATCCTTGATTAAACTTGTTAATTGTTGAATGTTCAAGAAAAAGCATGTTCTTGATTAATTTTTAAAAATTATTGATCTAGCACCCAAAAGTGGTTTTAATCAGTAGAATATGTTTTAAAATAAATATCTGAAAATTTTGGTTATCTAATTCTTTATAGATTATTTATTAAAATTCACACAAGTTTAATACATAGAAATTTAATAAAAAATACTTCTGAATATTGAAAAATTATAAAAATTGGAAAGTGATTATTATATGATGAAATAAGACTCCTGTCCAAATTTTAAAAAAATTGGAGTTGTTTAAGTATACGTTTAGTATTTATAAAGTTTAAACGGATGATGTAGGGTTTGTATACTTCTGGATAAAATCAGGACTTGAAACTTTATATGGGATCTTATATTGACTTAAAAATAATGTGGTAAAAATTTGGTAAAGTTTGGATGTGCTTAACTATTTTCCCGAATTTGTAAAGTTTTAATAATATTAAATTCATATTAAATAATTTGGATATTGGAAAAATATAAAAATTGGTCAGAAATTTTTATTTATATATATGATCAATTGGTATAAATTTGAAGCAGTAACTTTATGTCTAAGTATGTTTTTAGAATTATGGTCCATTTAAGTTTTATAAAAAGTTAATAATTTTGGAAAATTTTTATATAAAATCGATTTTATAAAAATTCTAAGGGATTTTGGACAGAAGTATAAACCCATTTAAAACATAAAATTTGACTTTTAAATTGGGTGCTAATATCATACTAAAACCCTAATTTTGGACGAATCGTATTTAAACCGTAGACCGGACTTTACGCGCGTAATCGCGTTTTTGATCATACGAAACCGTGACATGAGATTTTATCAAATGTGATTTTTTTTAACTACTGATGTTATTTATTAAAAATCTAAAACTTAAAGTTTTAAGATTATTAATTCATATAAAAGTCGTTTTACAATTCTTAACGGTTTGTATGCATGTGCACAGGTTTTGGCTATACAATCGACTGCATAGCCACTTTTGACTTTTGTTGACTTAGTCACACATATTAGGTTTCCTAAATACATTTTGTGTCTACTTATTAGTAGGACTCGGTTAGGATACCATCGTTGGCTGTTTCACTGTTTTACCGTTGGCTGTTTCACTGTTTTACCGCACTTTTTCGCGTTTCACTCTCAGGCGAGTTTTCGTGGCCCCTTTTTACTTATTGTTTTACCGTTTTTTTGGGGGAAAGTTGTTTCGTTTTTATTTATTTAGTCACATGTTACATGATACAATGATTACATGAGTTATTTTTATATTTATGCATTAAAGTCCCCAATTTTTTTTTGTAATCAATTAGCTGAGCGTAGCCATTGGAAATTTTGAGTAGTACTATTTGGGTTGACACCCCCGCTCATGGTTTGGTCGCGCCAACCAGACTTGTAGGGTCATGTGGGCGCAAAGTTAGCCAATTATTTTTTTTAGGCGGTTGTTGGCATAAGACTTCCGTATGGGGTACTTTATTTTTATTTTGTCTAGGCTTTGATTACGGCTCATGGTAATATGTTATCTAATACATGTGTACTGACTTTGGATTTTTATAAACTTTTATAGAGTCGTAAAACCTGCGATTCTCACCAACTATTTATATAGTTGACCCGTTTTTGAAACATGCTTTCAGGTAAATAGAAATGAAGATAAGGATTATGGGGGCACGCTTTTGTTTAGATTTTGTGGTTTCACTTTGGAACAAACTTAGTACCTATGACTTTGGTTGTTTATAAGACGTTCCTTTTATTGTTTGAATTCCGGATATTGTATGCCTTCTTTAAATTTTGGGTTTAGTAATAGTTCTTTTGTAAATTGCGATGTACCCATTAGCATTCTCTTGCGCCTAAGTGTTCGATGCACCGCTCTCGTCTCACCTCCGTGTTTCCGCCTTCGGCGGGGTGTGACACAAACTATTATGTAAATGTGATAAATATGTGTAATATGACTTATGTGGTAAATAGTCAAACTATTATGTAAATGTGGTGTAATTTGACTTATGTGGTAAATAGTCAAACTAATATGTAAATGTGATGAATTTGGTGTAATTGACTTATGTGGTATATAGTTAAACAAAATGTGATAATTTGGTGAAATGGTGTATTAAAGTGTGGAATACTTCAAAAGGTGGAGTTGGAGTCAAATACTCCAAGTACGGGTAAGACGAGTTGTGGTACTCGCACCAAGAAGTCGTAAACCCAATAAGAAGTGTGGAATACTTTAAAAGGTGGACTTGGAGTCAAATACTCTAAGTACGGGTAAGACGAGTTGTGGTACTCGCACCAAGAGGTCGTAAACCCAATAAGAAGTGTGGAATACTTCAAAGGGTGGACTTGGAGTCAAATACTCCAAGTACGGGTAAGACGAGTTGTGGTACTCGCACCAAGGCGTTGTAAGCCAACTAAAAGGTGATAAATGGGTGGGAGTAAACATGTGTGTGTGGGTGTTTTTTATACATGTTATAATGGTGTCGTATTGCACAAAGATGCAAACGGGTCGGAATAGAAAACGAGTAGTGGTGCTCGTATTAGGGGTGGATAAACTAACAAATTAATGTTAGTTAATGTGGTATACATTGTGTGGTCGAAAAACAAGTAAATACACGTTAGATACTTGTTATATGCAAAATATTGTAGAATTGGTGAGAATAGTAGATGCTGGCAGGGAACATGGTTGTGTTCATCTGAACACTACCATGTCATCAACCTTACTTTTTTTCTTGAGCTGAAGGGGAACACGATTGTGTCCATCTGAACACAGTTGTGTTCAGGCTTTAGGGAACATGGTTGTGTTCCTTCTGAACACAACCATGACAGAATTTTGTTTTAAAAAAAAACTTTTTCTTGGGGTTTACTCATGGAGGGACTTGTGGAGAGGTCCCTATGGCTACTTATCTCTACTAACCATATACAGATTGATGTTTTGTATGTAGGAAAGTTTCGGAGTTATTCTCGGGTCTCGCATCACATGGATTGGATTCTTGTGGACGTCTTTTGTAAATGATTTTGTTAACCTTCTCGTGGGGAGTCTTTACAAACTATTTGAGGTCGTAACAAGTTGTGGTTAACTTATTTTATTAACCTTTGATTAAACTACTTTTGTGGAAAATATTTTAGTTTAATTCATGTTGTAAAACAAAACGTGTGGATACGTTAAATGTTGTATTTGGGACCGCTACCGCGTCATATTTTAAAAGTTTAAATTGGTTCGAATTTTTGGGTGTTACAAAAACTTTATTTGAGAATAAATTATTTGGAAATGAATGTTTATATTGGACATTTTTTATACCGATCTCGTTTAAACTAATAACTTAATTGGACATTTGGACTAAAAACTTAGTCATTTAAACAATTAAACCTACATTTAAATAACCCGTTACCTATTTAGTCAACTAAGCCTATATTTATTTGACCCATTACCCATTTAAATTTTTAAACAATTTAACCTAATTAAAAATCTAAGTAACGATAGTCCTGATTCTTTAGTCATCAACGTCTCGACATTTCATATTCATGTTTCATGCAATTTGAAGAACAACAATTTGCTAATCACAATTCTCGTCATGTCTTCTGATGGAAGTTAACGCAACCAGAAGAACGATTATTCACGGTTTCGTCCTGCCTTCTCACGATTTCACACTCTTTGTTAGTTATGAATTCACGATTCTGCACTGATAATCGACTAATTGTTAGGCTGTTGGTTGTATCATGTGCATGTGCCCCTATATCATCTGTTGATGATTCAAACCTGTCCCTAGTTGATGGTTATAATATTTTGATTTTTCTTTGATATGTTTTTGTTGTACGCGGTTATATGAAGACGATGAGATTTACAGTGGAATCAACGGTTGAGATTCATCATTCCTCCATAAAAGTTTGTCAGATTTGTTAGATTATTGTTCTTCATTTATGTTCAGAACTTCATAATCACATTCAAGAAAACACTTATATTTTTTTTCAAACAGTTCACCAGAACCAATCAAGAAATAAAAGTTGTTTCTGTGATTGAAAACTGATTCAGTAGAGATGATGATGATCATGAAGAAAGATGCTAACAAGGCATCATTGTGGGTCCTTTTCACTGATAGCTGATCTGAAGAAATGAACAGCTTATTGACATGTCTTGACATCATATACATGTAGTTGTTAATTTATCAGGTGGTAATAGGTTGAGATCATTAGAGTACAACCTGACAGGCTGAAGGTACAACTCTATCTTGAATTCTGGTGCAAGTGTTCATGCAGAATATAATTTTCAGTGTTGAGGCCATGTTTAGTTTACTTTTCAAAACTGTTCATTAGCTTCATCATTGGCGGAGAGTAATCTTGTAAATGCAGTCTGTAAATTTGTTCATCATGAGACTAGAGCTCTTAACTATACACGGTACACCGATTGCTACTACTAGACTAGTCTTTAATTTTTAACTTGAATAATTCAACTTCTAATGCTGCATTCTCTAATATTTAGTACCCTCATCCCTTGCTACTTTAAAATTATACTAATACTTAATCTTAACGATGTGTTCCCGAGTTTACTAAAGGAGGGAAAAGAAAATAAAGTGTTCATTTCCTTTCTTTTTTTCTCTCTCTTTTCTCTTCTTTTCCTTTCTCTCCAAATCTCTTCAAAATGGGAGGATGAAGATTATGCTAACTTTCCCTTCAAATCCCTACATTTCCCTCCTTAAAAAAAACTCTGAAACACCCTTCCTCCTATTTCCTTTCTTTTCCCCCTTAAAAAAAACTCTGGAACAAGGGTTCCATTACCCTTCCCTTCTTTTCCTTTCTTTTCCATCCTTAAATGAGACTCGGGAACACAGCGTAAGTGTCGGTGGAGTTATCCACCAACAAATCTAACCCTTAAGTTTGTAGCTTGACAAAAATAACCCCCTCCACTTTCTAAATATTAACTTTGACCTCCTCAAGTTTTTTTTTTGAAAGGCGAACATTGAACGTGGTGACGTCCCCCTCCCCCCCCCCCCCCCCCGCGTCACATGGGATAGCCTCGTCCAACTCCGGCCAATATGTTGTCTTAACCTGGCCCACTTGGCGTCAGAGTTAGAAAGCTTCCAAGGAAAAATCCCATCCAATACGGCCCCTTCCAGGCTTGAGAGAGAGCCGAGGCTCAAACCCTAGATCGACGTGGGTAAAACTCAGGTGCATCAGCCTAAGAACGAGATCTCATTTGCAATGCCGCAGAAACTAATTGGGGGGGGGGGCCGGAATCGAACCTGGGTCACAATGAACACCAGGTCTCTCTCCCCTCAAGTTTTATAAGTTTCAAGTTTTACAAGTTTTAAGTTTAGCCCCTGTAGTATATATAATATGTTTTTTTTTCTCAATGTGTTTGTTTGTTTTTTTTTCTTTTTTGATGTCCTAATGTAAATTTTGTTAAAAACAGAGTCGTACTCAAAATAAGTATTTTTTAGGTATCGTGGGTTATTTCGACCGCCAACCGTGAAGAATGAGAAATATCGATACCGTTATCTAACTGTCTTTTATCTATTTTTCGACCTCCACAACTGAGTCACCGTAACTTCATACGTTTCTTTTATGAATTTTTGGCGGGCAAAATTTATTTAAGCACAATTCTTTTTGTGCTTGGTCACGTTAATATCACTGTCTCAACCTTTTAAGGTCTGATTCCCGTGACGAAGTGCGGAGTACAATTACTAGTTACCCTTAAAAACTAGACGCACAAGTTCTTTTTAGAAAATCCCTATTCTAATAAAAAAACTAATACTTTTGCCACTTGTCATCACCATATTCATCCTCACAACTTTTTCCTCCCAAAACCACATTTACATCCACTATTCAATCTTTCCATATTTTACTTAATTCTTTTGAAAAAAAAAATACATAAAGAAACATTTTACCAAATCAATTCATCATTATTACCAATGACTCAAATTTTTTTTTAAGTTATCATCAAAAGTGAATATTAAAAAAAATCAAGAATTAAAATATAGGAGATTTAAAAAAGACTACTGTTGTATTTAAATAAATATGTGTTAAAATAAAGTTTACTAATATTTAATTAGTAGTTTTTTAATTAAGTATAATATTTATAAATAAATTTTTTATTTTTATTTTAAAATTTTAATATTTAGTTTTTAATTAAAATTAAAAAAAAACTTATAACTATTTAATTTTAAAAGTGTATAATATGTTTAGCTTCAATTCTAATTTATTAGTTTTAATTTTTTTTCATATTTAATTTTGGAATTTTTAAATTTAAATTGTGTTGATATATTAAGTAGTGTGATTTTAAATTTTGAATTTAAAAAACGATATATTGTTGAAATTTAAATTTTATTTTATTTTAAATGAGATATTAAATATTAAAGGTTTAGCGAGAATTTCCGTAGAAAATACGAGATTTAAAAAAGTAAATTTAATTACAACTTAAGCATTTGTAAATATGTTACAACATCAAGGTTAAAGTTTATACAGAAAGTCTGATAGAGTTCAAGAAACTAATAAAATGGAGAAACATCGTATGTAAGGAAATCGTTGACCGCTTTGATTATCTTCGATTTCTTTGACTCCCTACTGACTTCAATCAGGTTCGCACTGTTTGTGTCCTATTTTTCGAATGATTTTGACTATTTTGTGGTTTCAGTCATTGAGGAAAAGAAACTCTATTCTTTGTTGCATTTAGTGTGTGTTAAACATTGAAAAGTTACAAATATTATGTCAAATGTTGTATACAATGAAGTGTTTTTAAATTTGTAAATCATTATTGCAAGATTTCATTTGACATGTAATTTAATGTATTATAAAAATACACCACTTATGAAATGTATTATCCATATAATCTTAACATTTAACAAAATGAAAAAGTTAACAATACAATATCAAACTTGTATAAAAAGATGATTTAAGATAGTTATCAATATAATGTTAATATTTCATCCCATATAACACATGGGGTTAAAGCTTCTTTATATATATGGTAAGAAGAAAACTTGAAGTAAAGAGAATGAAGTTTCAATTTTATGGTATAAATTATTTCAAAATAATAATAAACTATATAAAAATTTGTTTTTTTAATGATAAATAAACAAAAAATTAACGACCGTAACTATTTAATTTCTCATTTAGTCCTCCGTGCTCTCAAACATTAACTTTTACTTTATTATAAAGTTGTCATTGGCTTATTTTAACGGTTTGTTTTGCCTCAATAATTGTATAGATTTCTTTTTAGTTTTTTACAAAAAAATTTTTTAATTTCTTCTCATGTATATAATAATTGATATATTTAGTCATATGAGAGCATTCACAGCAGGTTTTGTGTATGTTTGTGAGTGGTTCTTTATATTTTAAGCAGTGTTTTAAAGTGGTTGTAAGTGAAGTACAAAGAAATGCTAGGGCATTCACAACCGGTCCTGTATATTTATATGAATGAGTTCCATATATTTTAGGGGTGGTTTAAAGTGGTTGTGAGTGGAGGAGAGATAAAATGTATAAATTTTCTGTATATTTAAGGGAAACAATGTTCACCAGCATAAATTTTTTAATATCTTTTTAAAGTGGTTGTGAGTGGAGAAGAGAGAAAAAGTAATGATAAAGGTACAAAAAAAGTATTATTTAATTAAAAAAACAAATAAAAGTAGTGATTTTAGTGTAATTATGGGAATGAGGATGAGATGCTATTGCTCTTACTGTTCATCTGTATATTTATAAAAGCGTTGTTCACCTCTATTAGTTTTTTAATATTTTTTTAAAGTGGTTGTAAGTGGAAAAGATAGAAAATGTTCTGATTTTTTTGTGTAATTATAGAGATGAAAATAAGGAAGTCGATGGGAATGCTCTGACAAATTTTTTTTAACCATCACAATATGGCCTATTGGTAAGACATTCGAAAGTTCTCTTTATAGGCCCAGGTTTGAACCTTCCTTAAGTTCAAATCTTCCGTAGGTAAACATCTCAGATTGTGATTGCTGTTAAAAAATGACTAACTTTTTAGACAAGCTGACTATGAAACCATTTGGAATGAATATGGAGTGATATAGGAAAGCATGTTTTGGTGATTGGTATGTTCTTTCTTTAACGATATGAAATATGATGTGCACATCTGGAAATTAGAAGATACTCTCTCTGTCCCCTTTTAACAACCTTTTACGTCTCCTCATTGTTTGTCATATCGTAATCTATTTATAATAAACCTTAAAAGAATGGTTTAAATATACGTGAAATGATTATTTTGTCCTCATACTAAAAAACCAAAAAATAATAAGGGTAGTAGGGGTTTTCGCCCGAGTCAATTGTATGTATAGAATCTTTTTCACCGGAGTCAAATGTAGCCGTAAGATAGCACCTAAAGATAATCGAATCTTTTTCATCGGAGTCAAATGTAGCTGTAAGATAGTACAAAAAGTTTAATATCTAGAACGAGACTTAAACTCGCAACCTTTTAACGTGTAGAACACATGCAAAATAATAGCATTAATAATTCCCATACACTTTTAACATTAATTATTTATTAATGTTTCTTTTTTACTTTTTATGATAATTAGGGGTTGATTGACAAGTGCTGAACCGTTAAGTGTTGAACCATTAAGAGATCCGAATGGTTCAACCTGTTTTTTTAGATAAACCATTAATAGGTTGGATGAACCATTAAGAGATAAGCTTTTAGCTAAACAAACACTATTTACCTTTGAATCAGTAGGTAACCTCTTAATGAAATCATTAAGAGACTATGAAACATCCTTTTAGTGTTTTCCTCTGTAAATAAATATACTCAATTGTGTTAATATAGTTACGACAAACCAATATTATATCAATTTAGTTTTTTATTATTATTTTAAGAACGTCTAACTCACTCCCTTTAAACATATTCCTAAATCTACATATTTTTGTTCATCATGAAACTTTACCCTCAACCAGTTTAGAAGAAACACATTACGTGTACACTTTGGTACCCTAGACTACATGCTCTTTTGATATTAATCTAATGGTCGACCGAATGTAGACACTCGACAAAGATCTTAATTCTTAAGTATATGTTTTCATAAAAAAACCACTCACTAGCACACCCTAGTACACATAAACACACATGTATATAACAAGAACTAGGTTAGAATTTCGTGTATTACACGAGATTGTATATTAAAAAAGATAAAACTTATAAATTTGTAAATACGTCATCAAGTGAAAATGTGTGTGTATATAACAAATTAGTATTTCTATTTAATTAGTTATATTTTGATTTTCTATTATATATTCTTATTTAATATAATTAGTATTCTTCTTTAATAAAATATTTATAATATCATTACTATTTAATAAGATAGATGTGCATTTATTAGGAGAGAGAGACGGGAAAATCAATGTGAAGAGGCATGAGTAAGTGTCAAGTGTCCACCTTAAACCTTTATTTATTAGTATACTAGTTTAAATCCCGTGTCTACACACGAAATGAAAAATATCAATATATAAAATTTTTAAATATTTATTTATATATTTTATAGGTGTAAAACTAAAAATATATTACATATACTAAGGATAAAAACAAAGTTTAAAATATGTAAAAATTAATATATAATTAGGTTTCGAAAATACGTTAATTACTATTTAATGTAATTTGACTTTCATTTACTATTTGATTGAAATAAAAGTTACATAATTAAATTTCAAAGTTACTTAAAATAAGGAATAATTTAAAATAAATGTGTTTTATTAGTATAATTAGTATTTTCATTTAAATATATATTATTATTAAAATAGAAGTGCATTAAATAAGAGAGAGAGGCGGGAAAAAAATGGTGAAATTGAATGTGGAGACGACACGTGCCACTAAGAAACCTTTATTTATTAGTATGTATAGACTAGTTTAGATCCCGTGTCTACACACGAGGTGAAAACTGAAAATTATCAATATATAAAATTTTTAAATGTTTATGTATATATATTTTACAAGTGTAAAAATATATTACATTTACTAAGAATAGAAACAAACTCAAAATATGTAAAAATTAATATATAATTGGGTTTCAAAAATAAGTTAATTACTATTTAATGTAATTTAACTTTCATTTACTATTTAATTGAAATAAAAGTTACATAATTAAATTTTAAAGTTTCTTATAATAAGGGATAATTTAAAATAAATGTGTTTAATTAGTATTTTCTTTAAATATATATTATTATTAAAAGATAGAAAGTGCATTAAATAAGAGAGAGATGCGAGAAAAAAATTGGTGAGAATGAATATGATGGCGACACATGTCAGTAAAAACCTTTATTTATTATATAGTATAGATTATTAAATAACAAGAATCCAAATAAATCACATTATCCTTTAATCATGGATCGAATATTCATATAATCAAAGACACGACATTATCTCAAATTTATGTTCTCCATTAAAATGTGGTTTTAGGACTAATACATTGCACCATTAAAATATAATCAAAGACTAATACATTGCACCATTAAAATATATTTAAAATTAAAATGTGATCTTATGACTAATACATTGCACCATTAAAATATAATTAAAACTAGTTTAGATCCCGTGTATACACACGGGTGAAAATATAAATAAATAAAATTTTTAAATCTTTATGTGTATATTTTAAACGTGTAAAAATGTATCATATATTAAGGATAGAAAACAAAACTCAAATTACACAAAAACTAATATATAATTGAGTTTCGAAAATAAAATATAATCAAAGACACGACACACACAAGCCCACCATCCTAACCAATACATTGCACTAGCCCATGACTAATAGTAGTTCATTCATAACATAAGTCATAAACGTTAAATCATTATTATATTTAAAAAAAATAAATTACTTCAAATCATTATAACTTCTTTTTTTCAAAATAACATGAACGCGTACGTGGTAGTCACGTATACACGGATGTCATTTATAGTCTGAGTAGGTTTCAGTTAGTGACGTAAAATTATATAAACCAGTTTTATTTCCCACGCTACGTGCGGGGGAGTTTGGTTGTTATCTGTTCGTTTTGTTTGCGAGGACGAAACTTACGTCGAAATGCAGACTCATTATAGCCTACGATAAAAAAAACCCGAATTTGAATAAAAAAACTCCGTTTTCAGACGTGTTGCGGGTGCAAGGATAAAACTTGTAACACTCCGTTTTGATGACCCCTCCAATGATACTGACCCAACGAAGAAACTAACTTTCAACCATTACCAAAAAAAATAAAATTATAAAACATATTTGTTTTTTCAGATAATTAAAAATACACAAAAGATAGTGTTGATTTAAAAAATAAAGGTAAAAAACATGTCTATCGGAATTCGAACCCGCGACACCTGGATTAAAACTGTGCAACTGCCTAAAACCACTCCATGCAACCCGCTTTATTGTTTTAATTACATTTTTAAACCCACATATCCAAACAATTCTTGAATTGAAACAAAAAAAAAGATACTAAAACGCCTCTATGGATTGGAACCGGCGTCGTCCGGGTAAGACAACACAGGCGACCAGAACCACTCCAACCAGCCTACTTGAGTGTTTTTAATTATGTTTTTTAACCATACATGGAAACAAAATATATGATGAAACAAAAAATAAAAAAATAAAACTAAAGTTTCCGTACGGCTGACTTTACACGTGATGGACGTTTAATGGAGAGGGTAATATTCCCAATGCTTTTTAAAGGTTAATGATTTTTTGAATTTGAAATTTATTATTATGTATCCATAATATATAAATTATTTCAATAAAAATACCTTTAATTGCAATAGATATATAAAACTGTTAAAGTAGTTTGGATTGGTTAGGCCATAAGAAAAATACCACAATTTGAAATTTGATTATTAGTGAAATCCAAAAAAACAACGCCTGAGAAATAAAAAGTGGGTTTCGTACCCTAGCCATCCCCTTCACAACAAAAAGCCAAAGTCCAAACCAATTCCTCTATTGTCCCGTTTCCATACTCAAATCAAACTATTTATTTATATTTTTTTTTTGAACGGCGAACATTGAATGTTGTGACGTCGCACCCCCGTCACATGGGAGAGTCTCGTCCAACTCCAGCCAATATGTTGTCTTAACCGGGCCCACTTGGCGTCAGAGTTGGAGAGCATCCAAGGAAAAATCTCACCCAATACGGCCCCTTCCGGGCTTGAGGGAGAGCCGAGGCTCGAACCCTGGATCGGCGTGAGTAAAACCCTGGTGCATCAGCCTAAGAACTAGGTCTCATTTGCATGCCTCAGAAATTAATGGTGGTGGCAGGGATTAAACCCGGATCCCTTGGAACTTCAGGCTTCAGCTCAACCACTACACCACAACCTCTTTGACAAACTATTTATTTATATTAAATAAACTTTAGTAATTTAGTAATAAAAAAAATATACACACGCTTATTCACCTACATGTAACTCTTAAGAAACTACTATTCATAGGCATTTCTATTTATATTTAATCTTTAGTGTAATTCTAATCACGTTGTTTACTTTTCTATATCCAAAACATTTACAAACATTGTTAGGTATGTCTGAATAATAAAGTTTTATAAAACCCAGCCAAATGTATAGACATCTCATTTTTCATAGTCTATTTTCTAATATTTTTAATTCTTAAATATATATAAGAAAATACAATTTATTTATTTTAAACTAATCATATTTATTCAATAAATTCAAAATAAACATAAGATCAATGTTTTTAGAATCGGATCGGATAGCGAACTTGTCATCTTAGAGGTCTATCGATTGGACCGGATTTAAAAATCAGATGACTTAATAAACAATTTAAAAATTAAAAATATGTATATAGATATAAAATATAAAAAAGGTCTTTTTTTATTTTGATGTGATTTTGTAATTTTAATGACATATGAAGATTTAAATAAATAAAATATGCAACTTGAAGTACTAAATTAATCAGAAAATGAGATTTTAAACGAAAAAAATTCAAAAAATCTTTATTCTAATAAATGATTCCAAAGAATGGCACGTGTTATCACCATATTTTTTCTTACTAAAATCTTATATTTTTCCTTATATTAAGTAAGTTTGAATTTTGAAATTTAATTATCTTAATGTTTTTATTTTCAGAAAAAATAATATAAAACTTGAATTCTAATTATTACTTAATTAAGGAGGCAAAGAATTTTATTTTTTGTTTTACACATTATTTTAATTTTTTTACACGTTATTGTACTTTCATTTTTCTATCAAACAACCTCATGTAATACATGGGTATATAACCTAGTATATAATAAAAAAAAGTTGGAAATCGGATCTGACCACCCGGTCGAGTTCACCAGTCGTACCAGTTCAGATAAAAACGGTTCAACTACACACAACCAGACCTGTTATATATCCGGTTCCCGACCCAACCGGTTCGTTCTAAAAACACTATATATGATTGAAACTTTCTTGTATATGATGACCTCTTTCTTATAAAAAAACATATCAATAAACATATATACCTATTAGAGCAACTACAACGCCTCATCCGCTTTACGTAAGAGCCTCCATTTGAGGCATGTATCTGATTGGTTTTCATCCGGAAATCCGGATGAATCTGGTGGGCCCTCCTCTCTCACATCATTAATATACTATATATTTAATTGTTTTTTATTAGAAAATGAGTGTTTGAAAAAAGATGTAGTATTAGAGTAAAAATAAGTGTTTTTATGGGAAGAGTGTGATCGATACATAATTTATACAATGCAAATGTAGGTAAATATGTTTAATTTGGTTTGCAAATGCTTTAAAGAACCACTACATTGATGAAATTTTATTATGACAGGTTGTGAAAATGAAGGATGAGAATGCATAAAAAGTTATAAAGCAACGCTCTAGAACTCTACAACAACGTTTTGGAACTCCTAAGGCTGGTGGCTTTTTGGAAGCGTTTTGGAGGTGTTGGTCAGAAAGTTTTCCATCTTTCTTTACCATAGAGGCGTTGTGGAACTCCACGGGGGCGTTTTGAAATGCCCCGCACAACAAAAGTCGGCTGTGCATCAGTTTTAAGGAGGTTTTGCAACAGTTTTTGAGGGAATTAGTTTTTTGGAAGATCCTCTAGTGTGCTAGGGCGACAAAGAAGTGCCAAGAAGCCATTTTGTAATCATCTTGAAGTATTTTTATCAATTGAAAATGGATTCTATATCATAATCTTTGTATCTATCATGGAGAACATGAGGGGCTAAACATTTGTAGTCACAACCGGGTTAGAGGTTTAATCATCATATGTAAGACTTAATTTCTTATTATTTATTTGAATATTAGTCAATTATGTTTGTTAACATGTGAATATGTATGTTTTATCTTTCATTATCACTTTTATGTTAATAAGATAGACAAAGTATGTTAAGTTTTTCAATGGTGCCATTCCAAACTAGATAGATTCTAGATATGTCGTACATATCCCGTTGGTGCGGTTTGATATAACTTGTGAAGGGTTATTATTCCAATTTAGAGGACTTCTAAATTTGTCGTAAATGTATCCTTGGTAATTAATGATCTATCCTTCTAAGATCGACATGAAAGTGTTACAAGTTATGTGAATGTAATTCGTCAAACAATTAATTGGAATTGTATGTTTTGCTATTTGATTGATTAAACCTTGAATCAAAAGTGGCTATATCTTTCTACATACGTAACAATCTTGTCTTAGTTTAAGTTTATTTAATATGAAGTCCAACCTTCTGCAATACAACAATGATTTTTACATTTCAATTTCAATATCAACTTATCTTAATTGTCATCCACTAACTCCTTACGAAATTGACACTCTGTTTATCCCTGCTAAGCTTAGGTAAATAAGAACATAAACTCTTTTTTTTATTGAGGGCTTCGACACCAGTCAAATTAAAAATCTGATTTGACGCGTTTAATTGTATCGTTGTGGATGCCCTTATATAATCATTTTTTAACATTAGGGTTAGTGACCCAATAGTAAAGAAAAATCCTATAAGTAACACCAATGTTTAAAGAGATCATGGGTTTAAGTTTCACTCTGAACAGGAACTAAAAAATTTGCTTTTAAAAAAAATATAATCATTTTTTATAGGTTAGGATATTCCTCCATGATAATCCACGATATATCAGATGAACATAATAGCAGCCGCCAGCCAGCCAGCCCCACGTCACGTGACTTCCAGCGTGACCGTTATCACCGGTGCGTTGGCCAACGACTACATCAGCTGTACCCACTCTCCACAATCGAATATTACTATTAGTTTCTTCAGATCTTTCAAAGAAATTTTCATGGCTACAATTTGCATATCCATTCGCAATTTAGGGTTCATGTTCTTCCAGTTCGATCAAAATTAAACCTATGGAATCTAAGGTACGTTGAATTCTTCCACTTTTTCGATTCACACTTCACCGTACTTACATAATCCCCCTAAATTTCCAGCTGACATCTTTTCGAACCGAAGGATTCGACAATTAGGGTTCACTTGAAATCGAATCGATTCCGATTAGAAAATCGAGGTTTGATTTCCCTAATTCGATTTGCAAGAGAGATTATTGCTGTTTCCTATCAATTTTGATCTGAATTACCGCTAGGGTTTTCGATCAATTATGTTATGTTTGTATCTATTTATGCATAAACTGTAGAGCTTAGCTATGGGTTCAGAATGTGATTTTTCTGTAGTACAATTGATGGATGATAATGGCGAAATTGAAACTAAGCTAAAAAGTAATGGCGTGTATCATGTTGAAGATGTTAGTGAAAAGTTGGTAAAAAATGGGGGCTCTGCACCTTCTGAGACTGTGTTGTCTGATGAAGGCGTTGGATCGACGTCCCCTGCGGACGGTAAAAGTCATGGATTGCGAAAATGGCGGAGAATACCTAGGGATCTTGTTAAGAAAACAGGTAGTAGTTTCAGTAGTAGTGAAAACGGCGGTTTGACTGTTTCACCGGCTGCTAAAGCTATGGTGAATTTTGGTGATTCGCGTGTTCAACCTGTTTTTGCTGCAGCTAGTGTTCCGGGAATTAGAAATGAAGTAGGTGATTTGAATGGGGGGATGTCAGTTTTATCTGATGATCAGCAGAGAAACGGTCGGATTGGGCCTGGAAAGAAGGATCGGGGGTTCAAAATCGAGAAGGAAGACTCGAATTTGACCGTGGGATCTGACTCGCGAAGCTCCAACTTTGTGTTTGTGCAGGGCAGTGGTAACACTGTAGCAAGCAAAGGTAGACAGAGTGGCGCATTTGCGAAACTTGATGAAGAATCTAGCGATGATGCTTGTTATGCTGATAAACATTTGAAAAGTGATGCTGAATCTGATGATGTTTCATTAGCAGCTGATAAGAAAGGGAAACAAGAAGGATCGATGGACCGGGATCCTCTTGTACAATCGGTTGAAGGACTCCATTTTGCCCAAGTGGGATTCGAGAGAGGTAGCTTTTTGACCCCTGTGTTGACCTCTGTCTTTATTTTAAATGATTATTTTGCTTATCAGATATATATATGTAACTTGCAGAAGTGCAGAAATGGAGGGATGTTGGGAAAGACGACTCGTTAGTATTTGATGACCCGCTGCATGAGCTAAAGGATGCCAAGATTTTGAAACTGGAATCCATGTTAAATTCTGGGGATGTTAAGACTGAGCTTGAGGACCGGTTGATGAAAATAATTCAAACGGAGGTGGAATATGTAGTAATAGCTACAACAACTAAAATATTGACAGAAGGCCCGTTACGTGAGATTAAACGTGATAATTTAGAGCGAAAGAACGTATCATGGCAAGAAAAGCAAGATGAGAAGTTGGAGACAAAAGGAGATTTGAAGAAACTGCAAAACATGGTTTGTAAATTTACTTCATGTTTTATTATTATGTTGATATTGTTGTTTGTAACCATTTACCTGCAATTTTCCCCTCAAAATGTGGAGGTTGTATCCACTTAAGTTAGTCATAAACATTGCCCTGTTGTAACATTCCACATTGTTGTATTTCTTTTTGGGGATAAATTTGTAAGGGGTCATGTTTATGAACCAATTTTGTCTGTTTATTTGGAAATAAAATTAAACAAAAATACTTCTTTTTTTATTTTTTTATAAATTTCTCTGGGCTAATTGAGAACTTTGGTATAGTTGATTTTGCCATTCTTGAAATGAAATAATTTGGAAGCTGACACAGGTCTGTTAATCTATCACTTTCTTGTGTAGTTGTGTCGCTGCTGGTTGTTTTCTTGATTTTGACTTTGCTACAAAGTCAAAGAATTGATAATCAAGGACAGGGACAGATCTTACTTTTGTAATACACATATCATCTTACTTTGAAGTTTGAACAAAAAAGGAAAAAAAAAGTTTAGCTAAGATTCTTGTAAACTAAACAAGATTTCAATTTCTATTCCTTTTATTGCACACCATGTTGTATCTACAATGTTTCTGATTAGTGTTTTTATTGTAATCAGTGGAGTGTTTGGATGAATAGATCACCTGATTCTTTGAAAGTAAAATAATCAACTTCTAAAACTGTTTATTTTGTCAGGTTATTATTATATTACATCTGAAGTATTTTAGGCCATATGTAGTGTTTCGTGATCGTTAGAGAGCCAGACGCTGTATCAGACCCACGCTCATGGAACACCTCACCGCGGTGCAGTGAGAAACAGTGATTTCCGACCATTAGCGCCGCATTATGAGAAAATCAAGCCGTTGTCAAACGGCATTTAAAAAAGAGTTTTTTTTTAAACAGCCATAAATAGTAGTGAATTCTCTATCTTATTTTACCAAAAACTCTCATTCTTCTTCTAGTGAATTTCT
Organism: Smallanthus sonchifolius; assembly: GCA_023525975.1. Lineage (NCBI taxonomy): Eukaryota > Viridiplantae > Streptophyta > Magnoliopsida > Asterales > Asteraceae > Smallanthus > Smallanthus sonchifolius. The sequence goes on from CM042042.1 coordinate 12,442,294, forward strand.
TGGGGACGGCCCTCAGAAAAATTAAATATCCATCCGGCATCTGCCACCATGAATCCAAACCACATGTTCAATTCAAACATGCCGTTTAACCCTAACATTCCGTTTAATCGGAACAACCCAAACGATCACATTTCGTTTAATCGGAACAACCCAAATGATCACAATGCTAACCCAAGTAACATTTTCTGTAAAGATTCTAGCCAAGTTTACCACCCGGCCTCAAATGGATTTTACAACGTTCACATTCTCCGGTTGGAACTAACAAATTCCCAACGTCCAACAACCTCCACCCGTACCGGATTTTTTTTTCCCAAAACACAACTCGAACCCGAAGTTGTTATTGAAACACAACAAAAACCAAGAAAAGGAAAGACAGGTTTTTAAAAACAATTAATACGGTGAATTTAAAAAATTAGTTTAAATACATGTTCCCCAGTTACTTGACCATTACATATGTTTATTGAGTGTGATCGAGGGGGGAACTCTCCTCTCTATATGACTCACTTTTTTCCCTTTTTCACTTGTGTATTACATATGGCCTTAACTGTCAGAATTGTCAAACATGGATACAAATGAATTCTCTATTTGTCATGTTTAATAAGCAAACTAAATCCAAACACTATCTCTTGTATTATGTTATATTATAACGTATTAACGTATCATTTGATTATAATAGTCAAAGATGCTAGATGTACTCAAGACGCAAAGGCCTAACGTGTTGTCTACACACAAGGCGAAAGAAAACCCACATCCAAGACAAGCAAGTTGCAATAATAAAAAAATAGAAAATATATAATAATTATTATAATAATAATAATAATAAGTTCAACAACGTAATACTTCTTTTTACAAATATTATGGTTTTTAATTTGTTCACTTCGCACATAGCCACCTAGCACACTATAGACAGTTCTTAAAGGGTTCCTTCTCTCTCTCTTCGAGGCTTCTAAACCACCTTTCTCCCTATGTCCAATTTGTGTTGTACTTCCGTGTCTTCACTAGGTCCCGTTTTAACGGCTAGACAAATCATTCGCCTAGCTTCAAGTGCGCATGGTCGCCTTGCTGTCTCCAAGGCGTAAAAGCCTCGCCTCGCCTGAGAACGTACACAAGACTCAAGCGAAGTGTGGCTTTGACTACTATAATTATAATAATTAAAAAACTATAACTAGTTTTAATGATTAATCCCAAAATGAACACTCAAAGATGTCTTGCCACTTATAGAAGCTTTCATTGATTCTTGCAACTAGGAAAACATGACAAGGGTATCCTAGTAATTTGCCTACCCCACAAGAATGACATTCGTACTCTTTTTCCCAATCAAGACTTATTCCACTACCCCCACACTTACCCCCACCCCCACCCCTACCCCCACCACCTTCCATTGGGTCAGTTACCTCAACTTCCAACTAGACTTCATGCTTTGAATTCACCAATTATTTATTATTCACCTTTAACAGTATTCTCTCTCACAACCATCAGAATCAGCATCCAAAAGTTTTAAACTTTTAATATGTTAAAAAATAAAAATTAAAAACAGATGGACCACATAGATCATCATCAAATCTTTGTCAGAAAGTTGAAATCAAAGTGACAGAAACCTCAGACAGTTTGTGATTGATCTGATCAAATCCAGTTAAACTACAGTATATTCCTAGTAAATGCATACATACATAATATATCACCATGCTTACATCACCATCATCCAAACAAACCAACAAAAAAGGGCATTTTGGAACTTTCCAATAACACTTTTGCATGTCATCATCACCATCAACTTTAGTACCAACAAAACAATTCAAACACTGCAAAAAGAAACCACTTTTCCAAGAAAACAAACACAACCAAAGTTCATTTCTGCACACCAAATCTAATCAAAAGTTCATAACATCACTAAAAGAAATTATGCAAAATATACCCCTCCTAATATTTTTACCAATATACCTCTCTCCCTTACTAAATCAGTCTAATTTTACTCAACATACGAGGGGTACATTTAGCATCACCCAAAAACTAACACACGTTCGAGTTGTATGACGAAGAAGCATACCCATTCCCATTCCCACTTCCACTTCCGCCTTCATCTTCTTCTACTTCCATCATAGCCGGAGGACTCACATTCAGATCAAAATCAAGAACTTTCCGGTCACATCCCGTCTCACTACCCGCTTCTCCGGCAGACGTAATCTGGCTTGACGGAGCTTGTACCACACTTATTCCAGTCCAATGACACCTTTGGTGCCCACCTAAAGCCTGTCCAGTTGCAAAGATCTTGTCACAGATCTTGCATTGATGCACACCACCACCCACAGCCACCATAAACCCGCCGGAAAACCCAACTTCTTTCTCATTCTCACCGGAAAATGCAACTTCTTCAGGCGGTGTATACTTAGGTTTGTTGTGACTAGACCTATGCCCACCAAGTGCTTGATGACTTGTAAAACATTTATTGCAGGTACTGCATTTGTACTTAGACTCACCTTGTTGATCCGGCAAAGCAGTCGTCGGAACCACGTCGTCGTTCGGTTGCAAATCATTCATCAAATTCATCTTTTTCTTCTTCTTCATCAAGTTAAGACTATTATTATTATTATTATTATTATATCTACCATCAGACTCATTATCAGAAAAAATCTTCATCATATCACCACCACCACCGCCGCCGCCCCCGTAGTCGTTTAGCTCCAATTTCGCTGGAATTTTCACCTCGATTTCTTCCTCCATAACCACCTTACCTTTATTCATCAAAGAACTACTGTTTGACCCCTCAGTCACCTCCACTTTCAACTGCCGTTGTGTAACGACGGATTCCGTTACTGAACCGCCACCACCGCCGACGCCGTTAGCTAAACTCAACAGATCCTCCACCGCTTCCAGTAAAACGTCGTCGTCTTCAGCTACCGGTTTCACCGCCCTACGCCCTCTCCGTTCCGTCACCGACCATCCGCTTAAAAACCTAGTCAAATCCACCACCTGATCACCACCACCACCACCATCATCTACCGTACGGCGGCGTGGGGCAACGGCGGAGGGAGTGTCCGGCGGTGGGAGAATCCCCCGCCACACGCGCTCCGGATGACATCTCATGTGACCGAAAAGAGATTTCATCGACGGAAAAGTTTTACCGCATTGAGAACACGTAGGCTTACCTTCATGATTCACGCTGTTCATATAGTAGGGTTTGGTAGTGTCACCGGTGCTGTGATCAGGATCAGGATAACCAGTTTTTTTAAACTTAGTTGTCTTTGGAGGTTTCAGAAAATTAGGGTTTCTGTTACCAGATTGAACATGAACCCTCATGTGACCTCCTAATGCTTTCCCGGAGCTAAACTCCTTCCCGCATTCCAAACAAACTTTTCTCGAAGTCGAGAAGATTCCGATCACGTCCTCCTCCGGCGTTTTCTGGCCGTCCACCGCCGCCGCGTCTCCGAGCTTCGGGATCTTGAGTTTTATGACCATCTTGGACGGCGATCCGATCGGTTTCTCCATTGATGGAATGAAAATATGAAACCCTAGCTAGGGTTTTGAAGTTTTGATTTGAGTGGTTTTTGTTTGTGATCTCTATGTGTGTGGAGAGTGAGGATGAGATGGTGAGGATGAGATGATGAAGATGAGCTCGAATGATGAGCTGGAAGATGAAGATCTGAGAGATTATGTTATGATATGATGTGAGAAAGGATGAAGAAAGCAAAGGTCTTGTTGAAGTGAGGAAAATTGACCATCACGTTCGTCTTCAGTATGCCTCTTATTCCGCTTTTTCAGTGAACCTTTCTCTCTCACACACCCACACCCACACCACACCCCCCCCCTCTCTCTTTGGTTTTACTTCTCTCTCTCTCTCACTCATTATTATAATATATGTTAAATGTATAAAATAAGAAAATAAAATAATATAATGTAATATAATGACTTTCTCTCTTTATAGGTTTTATTTTGAGTAAACTTTACTTTTCGTCACTAACGTTTGAAAAAACATTAGGTTTCGTGCATCTGTAATATATTTGATTTATGACGTTTGGTGTTTTAATACTTTGCATTCTTGGTTTTTAACTCCGTTAACTTTTCTATTAGTTTTTGTGTGAAATTAATGATATATACCCTAATGAAAAAGAAGATGAAGTTAAGGATATGTCAATAATTTCACACAAAAACTAACAGAAAAGTTAACAGAGTTAAGGACCAGGGACGCAAACTGTTAAAACATCAAACGTCGGGGATCAAATGTGTCACAGGTGGACGAAACCTGATGTTTTGTTCAAACCTTAGGGATGAATTCTACAGTTTACTCTTTTATCTTTTTTTAAAACGGTTTTTTTTTCTGAGCCGAGGTCTATTTGCAAAAAGTCCCTTTATCTTTTGAGATAGAGGTATGCTTGTTTCCAACATATTCTTTCCCGATCCTACTTTATGAATGGGATTTATTGTGTTTGTTTTCAAGTTTACTATCTTAGTATCTTCATTTTCATATTTGTGTAGGTAAATTTTTTAGTGAAAGTTTAATCTTTTTGGGTGTGTTTTCTTACAAAGTAAATGCACCGTTTGACTAGTTGTAATTTAGTAAAAATGAAAAAAAGTTTGATGGATGATATAATATCTGAAACTGATTCTTAATTAAGAGAAAATGAAAATTGGAATTAATGTTACTAATGACTTGTAATGTTTATTAAATTAGACGGTATTGAGCTTTATAAAATGATATTTATTCTGGTGCCATAAAAAGATATTTAGTTATACATCTTTTTTGGACCGACTGGTTGGATTGGTTTATTGAAATGCCCGCATACATGTTCTATCCAATTGAGTACTATTGAATCGCCTTCATTTGGATTCATTGGTTATGATGGTGGTTGAAAAGGTGAACGGGCGGCGGTTGGGACGGTTTTCATATTTTTACTTTTATTATCTTATTTATTGATTCATTTACTAATTCATGTTTTGTTTTTGTTTTTTGAACGCATGAAGATTTATGTATATAAAATAAAGACCAGGGTCTAACAAATTGATTGGTCGCCAGATTCGTACGATATCCACAAAATCCAAGACTCGTGATCTCTTCAAATAGCGTGTGAATAGGAGAGTTTTTTCTTGGACAAGATGACATCATTCCTAGCTCTGATTTTATAAAGTTGTAAATTTTTACCGAAAGATAAAATAGTTACATTTATTGATTTATTTACCATGTCATTCGTTTTTTAATGCGGTGCGACCGGCGCCATATGTCCGATTAGTGAACTAGTAAGGGAACCAATGAATCTAATGACGTGTATGGTTACGAAAACATTGTTAGGTTGTGTGTTGCATTTATTTTTAAATGAATAAAGTAGTTTATTTTTATTTGTTTAAATTTTGAATTTTTTCTATACAAAAATAGGGTAAAATTATTTGGTTAAGTTATAGCCAAAAATTATTATGAAATCAACATTTTTATAAAAATAATATAATTAAGGAAATATTTTGAAAATTCTCTAAAATCTCTCTTGTGTTGGTGCGTAATATTTTTTTAAACGGTTTCCTAATTTCGGTCAAGCAAACTCCCAATGAAATTCAAGTTCTATTTTTCGAAATTATCTTGAAAGATCATCAATCAAAAAAAAAATATTTTTTATTATTAAATTTTACAATAAGTTTAAGAAAAACAATTATGTAAGATGTTAATTTTTATAATAGTGAAAATAGAATAACTTGCATCAATACTATCAAAATATATTTTCTTTAAATGTGTGTAACAAATATGTTTAGTAAAATGAAGTAAATAAGCACGAAGGCAATATGATCTTCCATTCTTTATTAATTAATTGAGTTTAGTGGCTAAACTTAAAGAAAAACGTATAGTTACCACAGTAAGTTTTAGATTTTTAAGATAAATACATCATAATATGTGCCTTATAAAATTTGAACATCTAACATTTGGTTAACATTTTGTTGTAGGATAAACCACTTAACCATTAGAATGTTATTTAAGGGCTGATTAGATGGTATTTTATAGGAGTAAAAATCGTTGTCCAAGAAAAATATAATTTGATGAGTAAAAATTGTTGTAAAAAATATAATTTAATGAATAGCTAATTTCATATAATTAAAAGATCGGTAATTACATCAAATGATATTGTAAAATTACCGATACAATAATATCTTTAAGAGAAAAAAAAACGTATTTTAGCATTCAAGCGAAGTCAAAAGATGACAATTGACATGTACAAACAACAGTGTGCATAAAAAGGGCAGGCTCATGAATAAATCTGGACTACAATTTTAAAGGGTCCTAATTAAAAAAAAAGATTTTTTAATATTATATTATATATTTATATACAACTTTTTAACTCCTTAAACTATAAAATTTTTAGATTATCATTATCATAAAATGAGTCGTTTTAGAAACAAAAAGGTATTAAAATGGTTCACCAATTATATTTTGATTTTATGATGGTTGGTGCTAACGGATGACAGCGGTGCTGGAGTAGATAGTGGTGGAGGTGTTGGCTACGATAATGGAGGTGTTGGTGGCGTTCAAGGTGGCGACGATGGTTGTCGACACTGTAGTGATGATTGTTGTGGAGATGGTGGTGACGAGTGTGGATATAGTGGCGGTGGAAGTGGATGTGGTGTGGCGACGATGCCCGGCAGTGCACTACTAGAAATCTTAGCAGATTCGTCGAACCAGTCTCGACGACGAGATAGAGCCACCAAATACGACGACATGTCGTCGTAGATGGTTTGAATCCACTTTTCACTTTTTTCACCTTTTATAGACGACACGTCGTCGGAGATGGTCAAGCGGGAAAAGGTAAAAACTTTTGGCGCTTATCCACTACTTATCTCGACGACATGTCATTGAGATTGATAATTATAATTTTTTTTTCATTTTTTTTACCTTGTAAAATACTAAACATTTTTTATTTAAGGAAACTACCTAGCCTCGACGACATGTCATTGAGATTGGTAAAAAATAAAAAATTATTTTTATTTAATAATTAAAATAATTAAAAAAGACCCCATCTCGACGACATGTCGTCAAGACTGGTCTGACCTGGTGTTATATACACAGTAACGCAGAAAACCCCCTTCTCATTTGACACCCTTTTTTCTCTCTGCCTTCCTCTCGGTTTTCACCCCCAAATCTGACAATTTTACTTCAAATTCCACAGTGTTCCACCTCCTCCTCCTCCACCACCATTACTCATCTTATTCAAGTGATTAGACCCTATTTTGACTCTTTTTTTTTTGTAATTTTTCTTTATAATTGCAAATTTTTAATATAAATCTTGTTGCAGGTGAGCTTTTTGGTTAAGTGAACGGATCGGAAGCTAGATTGATGGTTTTTCCGACGACCTCTCGTTGTTTCAATAAAGAATCCGGATGTAATATGTATATATTTGTGTTTATAGGTGTATTTGGGTAGTTTTATATAGATACATAAATGTTTATTTAATATTTTGGTAATAGGTATATAAATGTATAGTATGTACGGTTCGTGTTTTTTATTGATGGTTAATTTATATAATGTAGAGTATGTACGGTTTTAATTGTTTTCTAATTGAATAATATAGATGAATATATATATATATAAATGTATGTATTATTTGTCCGATAAATCACTATTGCTCAAGAGAAAATCCCAGCACACTATTCTGGTTGGGAAAAAGTTCCTAGGGAGCATCAAAACATCGTATTTCACAATGTTCATGTAAGTATAAATGTAATTTTTTAACATTAATAATTATTAAATGTTTCCTAATTACCTTTTTCTTTACAGAATTACTTTGATCTAGAAAGTTGGGGTAACACACCGGAGTGGCCTCGAATATGTACGGGCATCCATGATGATTGTGCCCGTAGATATCGTGACTGTAAATTTGATTTAAAGAAACATTTTGAATCGGTTGGTGGATACGAGGATGTGGAAGAAGCAAAGAATCATCCTCATGAGTCCATCAGTTCCGGCAATGCGACGACTTGTTCCTTGATGCTGCGTATATTACACTCGAATCAAAATTCTTCAAACCGAGCTAAACAACCATATGCCGATACTAGTGGGAGCAAGTCATTTGCTCAACGGTGATACGAGAAGGTAACAAAAGTTGTTAATATTATCTAAAAATGAATTCATAAGTTAGTCAAATATTAGTAATATTATTTTTGTTGTTTATAGGTGCAACAAGGTGGAAGCGCCAACCTGATTGGTGGTTGGAGACGTATGCACACTTCTCACGGCACATGGGTCAACGATCTGGCACAAAACGATTGGATAAGTATATATATTTTGTTTGATATATGTTTAATTTTTGTTTATTATAGAATTCATATCAAGAAGAGTTCACCCGGATGCAACAAGCCAGCGAAAAGGTTGATGAGGAAGAGGTCCTAAAACGTGCCATTGACGAGAGACGCGGTTGAAGCCGAGTGGTTGGAAGAAAAATAGAAACATGTCCACTAATGTTTCGGCTCTCTCCGACTCTCAATTCAACGAATTGAAAGAACAAATTCGTCAACTGAATGAGACCGTGAAACAGATGCAAGCGGACTGCAACCGATCAGACAACCAAAATGACGACGATGAAGATGATTAAACTTGGTTGTAATATTTGAAACGATTACACATGTTTTTTTTGTTGAATGTTTTGTATAATATGTTTTAATTTATATATAACAAGTTATGAATGTTTGCTTAGTTTAAAAATCTGGAAATTTGTATAAATTGTAAAAAATATATTTTTTTTAAATTAGACATTTCTCGACGACATGTCGTCGAGATTGGGGTTAATATATTTAATTAAAATTAAAGATAAAAAATAAATAAATACCTTATCTCGACGACATGTCGTCGATATTGGTAGTTTTTAATTTTTATTTTATCTTTAATTTTAAATGGTGTAAAAGTTATCCCGACACGACATTTCATCGCAAAAGGGCATTTTTCTCTCGACGACATTTTAAGCAGTCTCGACGAAGCTTTGCCGACGAGAGAATTATCGACGACATGTCGTTGAATCTGCCTAAATTTCTTGTAGTGGTGGAGGGAGAAGCAGTGGCAGTGGTGGTGACAACTGCTAGACGGTGGTAACACATAATGGTGGTAGGTGGTGATCATCTATTTGAATTCATTTTAAGTTAATTTGTTTTAAGCATTCAACATTGCACTCCTCTCGTGGTGGAGAATTCAAGTCCATAGTGATTTTCTTGGGTATAAAAATTTTAATTTTTTTTAACAACGGGAAATTTCATTTGAAAAACAATATAGCGACTAGCAAGACGCTAGAGCCAAAATACAGTCACAAAGAATTAAAAACTCACCAGTTTGTTACAAGTAATGAATCTACCTACATCAAACATACACCAATACATACGCCAATGAGCCCATTCAAGAGATTTAATCCTTTCTATACTTTACCCAAAGATATCCTTGTGACTTTATGTCTTGCAACAACTTTGAGATGGAGACATTCTTCCCATTATAAACCTTATCATTACACATCTTCAAATACACCAACATGTAGTAAGAATGATCACATGAAGCGCCTCTTTTTTAACCTTGCTTAAGTTTAGACTGTTATGTAGCTCCAATAGTTCTCGAAAACATTATGCATATATGAGAGGAATTTCGCACGAGTTACTAATGTGATGCCATATAAGGTTAGTGAGAGCGCGCAGACAAAAGGAGATGTTCACTCGATTCATTGTACTCGCCACATATCGTACATAGCATAGAGATGAGCTAATTGGGACGTTCCTTTTAGCTAATGCGTCTAAGGAGGAAATAGGAATACTATCCATCTCAGCGTGCCAACCAAATATGTTTATCTTCTTTGGAATCCAAATTTTTTTTAAAACGACAAATTTCTTTTAATGCAATTATTCCACACAAAATTGTAGTTTGACTCATGGCAATGGGCTTAATTTATTAAATTTTTCTTTAATGTTTTTAACTTCAAACTTGCAAAGATACCATAACATCTTTCCACTTCAATAGTCTTCATTAGAGCATTTATCTCCATAACCTTTTTTTCCCACCTCCATAGTCATGAAATGGCGTTATTCTCTTCAACATAGCAATCCTCCACTATACACATCTTATTCAATTCAGTTCAAACAGGAGAGGAAAACGTTGATACAATCTATCTATCGACCCACCCAAAACTTAATTTCGATTACCGCGATCAGTTACATCCGTTATCATATGGATATTGAAGATTTAATATTGATAATTATTATTATTAATTGTTGTGTTGAGTTGTTATTACTTATTAGAGTAGAATTGAGTTTGTTTGTTTGTTTATTTGATTATTTAATTAATTTTGAGTTACGTTATGATTAGTATAAGTTTGTTATAAATAGATGGTTAAGATCCATATAATTTGTGTGATCTTTATACTAATAAAAAGTGACGAGAGAGAGAGGAAGAAGGCATGATTTTTCGCTCATAAGTTATACGTATTCGGCCGAAAATTTTATAGGTAATTAAGTTCCGGGCCCCCCTAATAGGAAAAAAAATTCCGGTCCCCCTACGTTTTTCTTCAAGCTTCGCCACTATTGCTTGGTGACGTAAGTAGCAAATCTGTCGGGCACAAAAAAAAAGTGCTATTTTTTTCTTTGAAAATGAAAGTCAACAAGAAGACATGTGACGGTGTTGATTGGAACTAATTGTGAATCGAAGGAGACCAGCAAGAGAGGAGGTGGTGAATTAATTGAAAATTCAAATAAAAAAATTTTGTTTGGTGCGATCAAAGAAGGTAGATTTCAAAGTAGCTCTAATTTGCAAGCCTATGTAATCTGATAATGGATAGGTTGGGGCTAGAGAAAGGAAACCAAACCAAACCAAACCAAACCAAACCAAACCAAACGTACCCAGTATAATCCCACACATAGCTAACGCTATTAGTAGGGTCTGGGGAGGGTGTGATGAGGGCAAACCTTACCCCTATCCCAAGGGATAGAGAGGCTGCTCCCGTTTAGACCCCCGGCTCTAAGAGAAAGGATTCACAGAAACAGAAATAAAGGAAGCAGTGTGGAGGTAAAGCGTCTGGACCGGATGGTCTAACCTTTGACTTCGTGCGACAATTTTGGGATGTACTAAAAAAAGGATATGGTAATGTTCATTAACATTTTGAAAGCAGGAAGTCAATTACAAAATGATGTAACTCATCTTTTATCACCCTGGCCCGAAAGGTAGAGACCCGGAATTCATTACTGAATTTAGGCCCATCTCCTTAATTAGAGTGATGCCCAAAATTTTGGGTAAACTACTAGCGTTGCGTATGCAAAAGGTCATCCCATCTGTGATAGGGTCGGAACAAACAGCTTTCATAAAAGCCGTAACATATTCGACGGACATATTCTGGTCAACACGATTCAGGCATGGGCAAAAAAAATCCTCCACTAAGCTAATGCTCTTCAAGGTAGATTTTGAAAAAGCATTCGACTCGCTAAGCTGCGATATCCTTGATTCGGTGATGGAACAAATGAATTTTGGAAGAACTTGGAGACAATGGATTAGAGGCTATCTCAAGTCTGGTCGGGCCTCGGTACTTGTAAATGGGGCTCCAACGAATGAATTCCGTATTGAGAGGGGGGTGAGACAAGGTTACCCAATTTCCCCATTCTTGTTCATAATAGCTATGGAAGGTCTTTCGGCAATGAAGAAAGCGGCTAGCCTTCATGGATTATTTAAAGGTACTGCTCTTCCAAGAAATGGTCCTATAATATCTCATTCGATGTATGCGGACGATGTTTTTTTCATAGGGAAGTGGGAGGAAGAAAACATTATAAATCTTAAACAAATTTTAAGGTGCTTTTACTTAGTATCCGGCCTCAAGATCAATTTCAAAAAAAGCAGACTAATTGGAGTGGGGGTTTCGGCCACTGTTGTTTCAGATTTGGCGCTTTGAATTGGTTGCATGGTAGATTCCCTCCCCATCACGCACCTAGGGCTGCCTATTGGTGCAAACATGAGATTTGCCAAAATCTGGGAACCGGTGATAAATAAATTCAAAGAAAAACTCAGCAATTGGAAAGCAAAAAGCCTATCGTTTGGTGGTAGACTTACCTTAACTAAATCAGTTTTGGGTAGTCTTCCCTTATACTTTCTGTCTATGTTTAAAGCCCCTAGAAAGATCATCAAACAATTGGAATCAATACGAAGAAGGTTCCTTTAGGGGGGGGTAGCGCATCGACAAAGAAGATCCATTGGGTAGCATGGGAAAATGTCTCTAAACCAAGAAGATTGGGTGGGCTTGGGTCGGAAGCTTAAACTTTATGAACCAGGCTCTACTCACAAAATGGAGATGGAAAGCCTTACAAGATCCAAATAGCCTATGGGCTTCATGCATCAAAGCAATTCATAACAGGTGATTTGATTCCATGGATGAGCTAAACAGGTGGGCATATGCGGACACTTGGACTAATATCAATTTGGATCCTAAAGAATTGGGAAGGTTAGGCTCCTAATTGAGCAAGCAAATAAGAAAACAAATTGGGAATGGCTGCAAGTCTTCTTTTTGGAAACTGAGCTGGTTTGGGCTGGGAACTTTCAAGTCTCATTTCCCTCACCTGTACAAGATTGAAAGAAAAAAAAAATAATGTTCGATAGCGGAGAGAGTAAACAGGTTCAGGGATGGCTCCTTGGAATTTAAATGGGAATGATCGAATAAAAAAGAAGCAAGTGATGGCGCGGAAGAGGTTAGAGACCTAGAAGATATGATAAACTCATACACTTTCAAAGATAGGGAAGATAATTGGGCATGGCAGGGTGATCCAACTGGTGTCTTTACAACAAAATCATGCAGGAATTGGTTAGAAGATAATCGCTACCTCGAAATTGGAGGTAGTATGGATTAAGTGGGTTCCTCTAAATGTCCGCTACTTTATTTGGAGACTAGCTCAATATAGGATCCCTATGGCAGCATCATTGAGTACATGTGGAGTCCAAGTTCAATCTACACTATGCGCAATGTGTATGCAAGAAGATCATGCGTTCATAAGATGCCCTGTGGCTTTGAAAGTTCTTAGGAGGATTGAGTGGTGGTCGGAGATAAAACTTTCTCATCACTCGTCCATCACTGCTCTTCTTGGGTATCTAAAAAACTCGTCGGGATCAAAGGAGAAACAAAAAATCCGTTGCTTGATCGGTTATAGCACAATGTGGACAATATGGAAGACAAGAAACAAATGGGTATTCTCGAAGACTAGAAGGTCGATTGAGAGTATGATAGAGGATATTAAAATTTTGAGCTTCAAATGGAAGGATCTTCGGGAGAACAAAGGTGGATGTAGCTGGGAAGAATGGGTGATGAACCCTTTCAAAGGTATTGGATAAATAGGAGAAAGTTTAATAATTTAAAATGTATGGTGTAATGGGCATTCCTTAGTTTGTATGATTGTAATGGGTTATTGTTAGTTCCCCGCTAGCTTTCTATGAGAAATCTCATTGTTTTCGTTCAAAAAAAAATGTAAAGTCTAATTATATGAGGGATTGAGATTTTCTGTCACTAAATATTCATCGGGAACTAGAAATCAACTCTCGAGAAAAACATAACCAAGATAAGTTCCTTTTTCATCTTTATTTTCCGATCGGTCAGGAACAAGTAAAGAGAAGGAGGTTCTGCATGAGCCATAGACCAAAGAGGTTTTGAGTGAGCCAAAGATCGAGACCAAGAAGAGGTTATGTGTAAGCCAAGAAGATCGAGTTCTGTGTGAGCCAAGGAAAGGAGTTTCTGTGTAAACTAAGTAGAAGGATTATGTGTAAACTAAGTGTTAAAATATACAAATCTATTTTCTAATCTTCTATAATTCAATTCAATATCAAACATGCATTTTTTCGGTTAAGTTAACTTGGTTTATTTTTGTTGTTTTTTGTGTGCATGTGAGAGATGGGATAGCATCTTGGGCTTGTAGAAGTGGGCTAGCAGTTGGCTGATGGGCTGAATGGAGATTAGCAAGTGGTTGTTAGAGGCCTGGACATTTAGTTGTGAGATATAGATAGAGAACTCAAAATAAACGGATCTTCAATTCTCCCGTTCTCTCTCCAAAAAGGAGAGTGGTTGTCTTCTTTGTTTGTAGGGTTTCATCATGATGATGGTCCCTATCTTTCTCAGAGAGTGAGTGAATGAGTTTATATCAGTTCATGGTATTAGTTGGTCTTCATTCACCTGTCCTCTCTTTTTTCCTCTGTTCTTGAGTTTTGGTCATTTTATCTTCTAGGGTTTCATCACATTGGTGAATCCGTCTGTTGTTTACAGTTTAGGTCTAGTGTTATAGGTCAAGACCTGATTGTTCTTATCATCAGATTTATTGTATTTCTATTTTCTGAGTGTAAACATGTTTTGGTTTGGGAATAAGAGTGTGAATTCATGTTTTTGACACTAAGGAAGGAGAGATATGTGTGATCGGAGAAGGTCTGTGTGACCGGAAAATTATGATGTTCTGTGTGAATCATTCAGGGATCATGGCTGAAGGACAACGACACGTTGTCGATGCTATGGTACCATTGAGAGAACAGTCGAGCATCTCTTTTCAATGCCCTGAAGTTAACAACCACCAACTACACAACTTGGGCCATTATGGTAGGTTCGATCTTACAAGATAATGGACTTTGGGAGGCTTTCGGTCCAGTGACGGGTGGTGCAGTTGAATTGAAGAAAAACATGACTGCGGGAGCTTTTATTTTCCAATCCCTAGATGAGGACATCCTATTATAGGGGCGAAACATAAGGATGCAAAATATGTTTGGGAGTTGATACGGGTTCGTGTTCTTGGAGCTCATCGGGTACCAAAAACTCGACTTCAAACACTTAGAAAAGATTTAGAGAAACTGCAAATGGGTGATGTTGAATCTCTTAATTTGTTTGTGGGGAAGATTGCACGTATTGTAGCAAAGATTAAAGGTCTCGGGTCAACAATTGAAAAAGATGTCATGGTAAGGAAACTCATTAATTCTGTTCTGGAAAGTTTATGTCAATTGTGGCATCTACTGAACAATTTGCAGATCTTGAGACTATGCCATTCGAGGAGGCCATAGAAAGGTTAAAGTCATTTGAAGAAAGGATAAACGGTCAAGAAGGGTCGAATGAGAATCAAAATAAATTGTTGTTTTTAAACGGTCAAGAAGGGTTGAATGAGAATCAAAATAAATTGTTGTTTTCTCTGTCAGACAATCGTGGGAAACATAATAGCGGTAGCAACCGGTATGGTGCTCTTGGCCGAGGCTAACATAACCAAGGACGAGATAATGGGTCTCGTATAGAAAATAAGCAAGATGATGAAAGTGATAATCTAGAAATTCCCAAGGATGAGGGTCGTGGATTTCGTGGTCAAAGAAGATGAGTTGGAGTGGAAGAGGTTATAGCCGAGGATATTTCAATAGAAACTTAAGACGTTACGAGTGTGAAAGAATCAGACATTTTTCATATGAATGTCCTTATTGAAAGAAAAGGATGAAGTGGCTAACTTAGCCCAAGATGATGACAAGCCAACATTGTTTTGATGAGGTAGCGGGTTCATATCAAGATTGAGGGGGAGAATGAATATTTAATCTTGATAATTATTATTATTAATTTATTAATGTTTTGTTGAGTTCGTATTAGAGTAGGATTGAGACTGTTTGTTTATTTGATTATTTAATTAAGTTTGAGTTAGGTTATGATTCGTATAGGTTTATTATAAATACATGGTTAAGATCCATGTAATTGGTGTGGTCTCTTCAGTACGTTCTTAAACTTAGGGTTTAAGCCTCTTCAACTTATGCTTGTTCATCGTCTTCTTAATTTTCTTATTAACAATGTGTTCCAATATCAGAGGATAAAAGTGCGTTTCGATTTTGCAAAAGAGACAAGTCGACTTGCAAAGAATGCGACATCTCAATTCAGGAAGCAAACATACCCACAAATTACTATTGACGTCTTTTATCGATGGAGATGGGTTCCGATTTAGTCAAGCACAAGAAAGGGGTGTTGTTCATTGGCGGATTAGGACATAAATTCTCACTTCAAGAACACCCTTAGATGAGTCTGATTAAAGCAATCTTTGACACGAAGATATTGTGTGTTTCAGACAAGAGGGGAGGAGGATGAGAGAAAATCATCGACGGTAGACGGGGTGGAAGTGATCTGCGGTGGTGGTGGTGGTATCAGATCAAATGAGAGAGAGGTGGTGGTATCTCATCAAGCGAGAGAGAGGGGGAGGGAGGGAGAGGGCGTTTAATATATGTGTGTGTGTGTGTGTGTGTGGTGTAATTTTTTTATTTCTTTATTTTTTAATTTTTTTTAATACTAAGGGTAGCTTCATCGATTAACAAAATTTAACGAAAAAAGGTAACGCTGTTAATCAATTGGACTGAAATGAAAAAAATGAAAAAATCACAATGTCTTTTATACCAAGATAAATAAATAAAATAAATTTTTTTAGATTAAAGTGAGAATTTTAATTAAACCATATCGACGAAAATATAACTTTAACTCTTCGTTTAATAATACAAATTTTCTTGAATAAAAAAGCTCCTTGTGTGATTTATATTCCTTGTTATATTTCAAAATCTCTTCATCTACTAATTTTTTAGAAAACCCACGTAATTTTGTTACTTTTTATGTCATACTTGTATCTTTTAAACACTAGATTAGATCAGGGCCGGCCGTGGTTTAGGCCAACCCGGGGCGTCGGCCAGGGCCCATTTTTTTGGGGCCTAAAATTTTTATGAGGCCTATATATATGTATGTTTTTTATAAAGTTTTAAATACCGGTTTTATATATTAAGTTCTTTTTATAAAAACTTAAAAATATATTGAGCCCTTTTAGTTTTTATAATGGTTGTGCCTCTTAAACTTAAAACCAAATATCAGACCATAGGCTTTTTTATTTAAAAAAAAGGACGAATTGTTGCAACCCTGATCGCTGCCTGCCTGCCTCCACGGCTCCACACTCCACGACAGTCAAAACTTGCAAACCACCGTTCACAGCATCACAGGTTAGTGGAAACCATCTGTTGACTGTTCTTGTAAGGTATTGCCTTACTGGATTTGGATGAATAGATTATAGATGATATAATACTATGATAGACTTTTGATTGTTTTTGCTTATTCCATGACTCCATGAGTCATTCACCACGTGTCCGGGCAATAGACATGAGACAAGAGTCTATAGGAAGTAGGAACCTAGATGAAGCAATGCCTCTTAATTCCACTAGGACTTTCTTATTTTCTGATTGTCTTTATTCCATGAGTAATTGTTGAATTTTGATTTGATTTTTAGAAAACATGCCTCCTAAACAATCATCTGATGCTCAAAAACGTAAAAGAAAAAAAACTAGATGAAGCAATGACAAAGTCTCAAGTCGGTGCTGTATTGATGTTTTTGCCTAAACCGTCTATTGAAAAGAATGCTAGGAAAGCTTCGCGAATCATCGGTTAGCTATTATTGTATGTAATATAACATACTATATTTTTTTATATTTTATTGTTATAACGTTAATCATCGTTTAAAAAAATAGTTTATATATTTTGTTCGTATGGGCCTTTTTTCTGGCTCGGCTGAGACACTTAATTCCTCGGATGAGATCATTTCTTTTCTCCCATATTAATTTGTTTTTATCTTATATAGGAAAAATTCTAGTCACTTTGTAGTAACTTGTATTTGTATATGATTTTATGTATTTGTGTCTTTTTTTTAATTATTATCTCTATTATAATAAAAAAAAACTAAATAAATGAACACATGTCATTATCATATTCAACCTAACAAATTTTTCCTCTTCAAAACCACATTTATATCCACCATTCAATCATTCTATATTTAGCTTTATTTTTTTGAAAAATTATGTAAATAAACATTTTACCAAATAAATTCACCATTATTACCATTGACTCAATTTTTATTTAAACTATCATCAAAAGTGAATATTAAAAAAAATCAAGAAAAAAAGGAGATAAAAAAACGAGTTTTAAAGTTTCATTATTAAAAAAACGAGTTTTTAAAATTTTATTATAAAAAAAGAAATATTTTTTTTTATTTTACATAAAAAATTTGAAAATATAACTTTTGTAATTTAAAAAATATGTGTTGAATAAAGTTTACTAATATTTAATTAGTAGTTTTTTAATTAAATTCGATATTTATAAATAAATTTTTTATTTAGATTTTGAAATTTTAATAGTTATTTTTTAACTAAAATTAAGAAATTTATAAATATTTATTTTTAAAAGTGTATTATATTTTAAACTATAATTTTTATTTAAATGACGAGATTTTTTTTTTAAAAAATATGTTTGGTGTCAATTCTAATTTGATAGTTTTAACTTTTTCTCATATTTAATTTTGAAATTTTAAATTTAAATTGTGTCGATATATTAACGAGTGCGATTTTTAAATTTTGGAGTTTTAAAATTTGAACTTTAAACATGATATATTGTTGAAATTTAAAGTTTATTTGTATATTTTATTTTATTTTAAGTGGGAGATTAAATATAAAAATTTAGCGAGATTTTCCGTATAATAGGCGAGATTTAAAAAAACAATTTAATTTTGATACGTAAATTTAATTACAAGTTAAATATTTGTAAATTTGATACAATATCAAGGTTAAAGTTTTCTACAAAAAGGCTAATAAAGTTTCAAAAACTAATAAAATTGAGAAACAACATATTCAAGGCAATTGTTGACCCATTTGATTATCTTTGATTTTTTTTACTTCTTACTAGCCTCAATCAGGTTCGACCGTTTGTGACATTTTTTAGATCGGTTTTGGCTATTTTGTGTTTTCAGTCATTGAGAAAAAAAAATTATTCTTTGTTTCATTTAGGGAGTGTTAAACATGGAAAAGTTATCAATACAACGTCAAATGTTGTTTACAATGAAGTATTTTTAAATTTGTAAATATCATTGTAAGGTTTCATTTGACATGTAATTTAATGTATTACCACTTATGAATTGTATTTTCATGTATTTTTTTTATGTTTTGATTACTCTCATCTATATAATCTTAACATTTAACAAAATAAAAAAAATTAGCAATACACTATCAAATTTGTATAAAAAGATGTGTTAAGATACTTATTATTATAATATTAATGTTTCACACCGTGTAACACATGGAGTTAAAGCTAGTTATAGAATAAAATCACATTAAGGTTGATCAATGAATGTTAGGATATATATATGATCTTGTGCTCATTTTTTTTATTTATACAACATGAGTAAATTAAATTTATAAACAGAAAAACATAAATATGACTGTTTTTAGATTTCATATAACACCACCTTAGTATTCATGAAACATACAAACATATCTTTATATATAGTCATAAAATTTATATAAAAAAAGTTAATGGTTTACTTGTTTTTGTGATATACCAGGATTTATAATGAAAGTATAAGATTGCAATCGAGACCGTGCTTCTTTTCTTAGGATTGATTTCGCAAAAGTATAAAGCTCGTGTGCAACTTGATATATTCTAGAGCTTAAAGCTAACTTTGAAATTAAGATCTTTTAGTGAAAGTTTTTAAAATGTAGATTTATATAACGTCAAAACACATAATATTTAAGTTTAGACTAAATGTTATTATAGTAATCCCATAAATAAACTTCAATCATTTTGTTATCTCTTATCATTTCTCTCTAAAAACACAAAAAGAATGATGAATTATCATATATATTTTCAGCTTAGAATATAATTCAAAGTAGTTTTTTTAACTTTTTAAGGTTTTTAAAATTTGAGGGCTTAAAGTGGTTAATTTAATTGTTTATACCGTAAAACACTCATGCTCGTGTCATTTTAAAAAAAAAATTGACACATCATAAAAGAAAATAAAGCTTGGATTTTTTTTTCATATTTTTCATGACCATATAGGCATATTAATGTATTACAAATCTTTAAAAAAACTAAATTTCTGATTTTCTTTTATATAAATAATGCAAACGATATTCACAATATTTCAAGGATTTGTAGCACGTTTCAAATTCTTTTGGTTTCTTTTATGAGTTATGAATTTAGTCGTTTTGCATTCAAAGGTTATACTGCCAACATTATTTGGTATAAAAAATTGTACATTTATTGGGCACGAGGAGTTACAAATTTACAAATACCTCATTAAATATACAAGAGTTGTCCTATGGATTGGGTAAAATAACATGTATTAGTTCTAAGTTTAAAAAGTTGTAAGTTTAAGGCCAGTAGTTTGAGTAAAATAACATGTATGAGTCCTAAGTTTAAAAAGTTGCAAGTTTAGAGCCTGTGATTTCAATTTTATAACAGGTTTGGGTATTAAGACTATATTCCATTAATTTTTCTTTTAATTTTAAGTAAAATGACTTTTTTACCCTTGACTATTAAAAAATAAAAAGAATATATATTACAGGGACTAGTTTGTAATTTACTTAAACAATAATTAAAAATATAACAATAGCAAAAAACTTAATTAAAAAACCTCAATCTTCCCCATATCTCCTCCAACTCCGTGTAATACCTCCGACGAATATCCGACGTCCACTACGAACACCAATCTCTATCTCGAACAACCATTTACGAGACAGAGATGGATGTTCGAGATAGAGATGAACGTTCGTAGTAGACGCCGGAGGTATTACACGGAGCTGGAGGAGATATGGGGAAGATTAGGGGTTTTTATTATTAAGTTTTTTGCTATTGTTATATTTTTAATTATTGTTTAAGTAAATTACAAACTAGTTCTTGTAATATATATTCTTTTTATTTTTTAATAGTCAAGGATAAAAAAAATCATTTTACTTAAAATTAGAATAAAAATTAATGGAATATAGTCTTAGTATCAAAAACTGTTACAAAATTGAAACCACATGCCATAAAGTTGCAACCTTTTAAACTTAACCCAAACCATACGATCTATTTGTGTAATTAACTTAATATACAATTATACATGGTATTAACTTTGTATAGGATAGTTTTAATAAGTTATTTATCTATATGGATACTAGGTTATAAACCCCGTGTATTACACGGGTTAAATGAATGCAATATTGTATATACTTAGTAATAAATATTTCCATATTACATATTTATGGTATATTATATAGTTTTTAATACAAGTTTTAGAAACGTCATATAATTACTTTTTAAAAATGTTTTATAAAAAGAATGAAATAAATGTTTAATTTCTAAAAATGTTTTATGAACAAACCTATATTTTTTTAAATAAAAAACATTTATAAAAACAATTATAGAAATCATTATTATTATTTAATAGGAGTTAGAGGCGAAAAAAAATAATTAAAAAGCTTGTGCAATTAAATGGAGAGAGAGGCGGGAAAACTTATTTCACCAAAACCTTTATTTATTATAGAGTATATTTTTGTCTTAAAAGCTTCTTGGTAAATAAATCTTGTGAATAAATATAAAACACGTCTAATGACTTAATTTAGATTAAAATATACATATCGTTTTTTGTTATATTTAGATTGAGATTTGATCACTATGAGAATTTAGTCACTATTTTTTGACATTTTATGATAATTTTTTTATCATTAACACTAATAGATGTTAAGAATGTGTAAATGATTATTTTACTCGCCCTTATGTGGACATCCTAGTGGTAAATGATGTATTCCTCTCACCATAACGTTTGAATTTTATGGTGTGCAACTTTGTGACGTTAGTTAATAGAAGTAAATTAAATGTCGTTAAAAAGATAATTATTTCACCCTCCATGGTGGTTCCGGCTAGCTACAAACTCACATAATTTTATTTTATGGTGTGCAACTTTGTGACATTAGTTAATAGAAGTAAATTAAATGTCGCTAAAAAGATAATTATTTCCCCCTCCATGGTGGTTCCGGCTAGCTACAAACTCACATAATTTTATTCGTTGTTCCGACGCTCCATGATTCTATTCGTGCTTAAGTCATTTTTATTTAGAGTTTTTTTTCCAAAAGAGTGTTGATGAAAAACTTATTTATCAAAATGATGTTGTTAAAAAAATATTTACCAAAATAATGTTTTTAGAAAAATTGCTTTCCTCACTCCTAATCTTATTGGACAAATCTAATTCATTAATGATTAAATAAAATGAGAGAATATTTTTATCATACTTTTATATAAGAAAATTTTTTATTTTACTTAAGTATTTTTTTTTTTCCAAAAAGACTTTAATAAACGTCTTTAATTAAAAAAAAAACTGTTTGACTAAAGCGAAAAAAAAAGAATCAACTTATGAAGTGTTCGTTTCTTATATTATTTTTATTAGAAGATTTTTCTAATAAAGGATTTAAAAAATAGTACTTAGAAAACCTTTTTAATTCTCAATCCATTTAAACAAAATGTTACTCTATTAGATAAAATGAAAATAAAATGAATTAATAATAATGCAAACTGGTACAGATTTTTACCTAGATTTAATTATTATTTTGTTTTTAAATCTTTATTATCTAATGATACTATATGCTATTTATCTTAGAGCATTCACAGCAGGTTTCTCATATATTTGTGAGTGTGATTCCTTAAATTTTAGTGAGTGGTTTAAAGTGGTTGTGAGTGGTGGAGAGAGAAAATGTATAATTTTTTTATATATTTGGGAAAAATACTGTTCACCTGTATAAATTTTTTAATATTTTTTGAAAGTGTTGTGAGTGGAGGATAGAGAAAAGTTAATGATAAATGTATAAAAAGTATTATTTAATTGATAGAGAGAAAGAAAATGTAGTGATTTTTAGTGTAATTATATATATAAAGATAGGAAAACTAATGGGAATGCTCTTAGTTGTACATTTCTAATTTCTACTCCGGTTATAATTTTATAAAACATAATTACCTCTGTTATATAGTTTATACTTTTTGTAATCTTTTTTTTATTTTTATTACTTTATTATCATTTTTATTTTATTACATCTATCATATATGTACACACATAGAAACAGTTTGAAAAAGAAAATTTACAAAACAAACAGTAATAGATTAAGATTTAAAAAAGGTTTTTTCAAACAATCTTTTTTTAAACATTTATTAAAAATTCTTTATAAGAAAAAGGATTTTAAGAAACGAATTCATAAATTAATTCCTTTTATCGCTCTTAGTAAAATAAATGTCTTTTAATTAAAAAAAAGTTTCTATTTAGAAAAAAAAAACTTATATAAAATACAATTTCCTCTTTTATATAAGCCTAATAATAATTAGTAAGTTGAAATATCCTCTTCTAATATTTAGTAATTAAATAATTATGTTTTATCCAATAAAATTAGGAGTGGGAAAAGCAAGTTTTACAAAAATACTATTTTGGTAAATACTTTTTTATCAACACCATTTTGATTCCGACGGTCAATTATTCTAATCGTGGTTAACGATTTTTAATAAAAAAAATAGCTAAGTGATCATTTCACTTCAAATTCAATAGTTATTTTTAGCGGTTATTAATTGATAGGATCAAACACGTTATTAGTTATTAGTAGGAGTGAAATGTAAAATATCAACATATAAAAAGGACTCAAAATAATTTAGCAGTTAACATACGGCGCTACTATTTACGCTCTAGTTGCAAGTGTTTTAGAAGGTAAAAAAAATTATATGTAAATAATTTAGTTTTAGTGAATAATTTAAATTATGTAATTTTTAATATAAATTTAAACAAATTTTATCTAGATTTTTTTATGTCAGTTGAGTTATATTAGAGCATTCATATCAGGATTTATATCTTCATCTCCAGATTTATTAATTAAAGTTTTCTTTTATTTTGAATCTAAATCAGGATCTCTATTTTCATCTCTATATTTAAATTTTATAGTTTATTAAATAGAAATTCAATAAATATAGAGATCTATTTTCATAAATCTCTATATTTTTTGTGAGTGTCTAAAAAAATAAACAATAATAAAATAAGTGTTTGTGAGTGAGATAGATAGATATAGAGAATGAGAATGAGATGTGAGAAATTAAAACAAATTTTAAAGATAAATTTGAAAAATATGATATCTAGTTAAATTATAAAAATAAAGATGAAGAAGCTTAATGTGAATGTTCTCAGACATGATATATTTTTATTCTCAAAATATATTTATATAAGTTAAAAGTGAATTTTCGAATATGATATTATGTATTAAATTTTATAAAGGAAAGAAACTATAAAGATGGCAGTATGGTTGAGTATTACTTTGCTGATGTCTATTCTATGACTCCGGGCATGTTGGGTTTGCTAGAGACAGTTCGGTTGCGGATAGCAGCCAAAGAGGTAATTGAAGCGGTTATTAACTTGGTGGTGGATTTGGAAGCTTCGTAATGAAGTGGTCTTTGGAGCATGTTCAAAAATAAAAAGGGTTATGTTTCGATGATGCTTTGCAATTTTAGTTTCTTTGGTATGGTAATAGGAATCGTAAGTATAATCTGAACTGGACTGATTGGCTCAAAAATACGCTCTTATGCTTGTATTTTTTTTAACTCCTTGCTAGTTTTTTTTATTTAATATACCCATCATTTAAAAAACTATAAAGATTGATCGGACATAAAGTTATATTCTTTTATTAACAATACTAGGTTAGAAACCTGTGTAATAAAAATTTAGAAATTAAAAAAAAAATATTAAATAGTAATTAAGATTTAGGAATTAATAAAGAAAACATTAAATAGTAAGATAATATTAAATAGTTAGTAATGAAGAAAAAGATAAAATAGAAAAAAGAATTTTATGCTAATAGAATTGTGACACGTGACACAAATGGTTACTTATTTAGGGGGGGCTTAATTCAGAACACTAAATATTACGAGAACGCGAAGAAAAAAATGAATCATTTACTTTTTCAATGTTAAAAGGTTTTAAAATATAAGAAAATTATATAAATGTACTGTTAATTCGTATTTCATGAAATTCAAATAAAGAAAAATATGAAGAAGTTTCGTTTATATACATACCTACACATGTGTAATTCATGTGTAGGTTTTTTACCTACACATGTGTAGTAAACTTTTAAATATATAAAAACTAGGTTAAAACATATGTATTACATGAGTTGAATAAAGACAACATGTTGTAAACTTGTAATTTCTATAAATGTTTGTATGTTGAATGTTATTGGTGAAATAATTATTTTTTAAAATTATTTTATAAAAAGAAATTAGTGTTTTGGTCTAGCACGTCAATATAACTGAATAGACATGTTAGTACTTGGTAGTGGAGATTAGGGATGTTTAAAAAAAATCCAAATTCAAACATCCGAATGAAAAATCTGAAATTTTGAACCCGAATTATCCGAAAATTCAGATATCCGTTTTTTTCTAATTCGGCTACTTACTTAAAAAAATAGGATATTTCGGATATCCGAAAGCCCTAATCTGAAACCCAGAGCCTGAAGTGTCATTCAAATGTTGCATCCTTCTAAGTTGATTTATTTAAAAAAATAAAATTTTATTTAAATAATATGTTTTTCTAATTATATTTAATGTACTAAACATTTTTATAATTTACAAAACAATTGCACAAACAACTGGTAGATTTTTTTTTAATGGCAATGCTAGATATTCTAGGATAATTGGGTTTCCTTGGGGCAACACCTAGAACATCTAGTGCACCCACCACAGGAGGAACCCCCCAACTAGGTAAACCCCCTGACCTGGCCACAGACCCTTTTTTGTTGTTGCCAGAATTCGAACCCAAGACCTCCACTATGTGAAGTCTTGGAGCTACCATTGCACCAAATGGCCAACGGTAACAACTGGTAGATGAACCAACCCTCCGTGTTGACTTAAACTCCTTAAGAAAATGGATATCCGTTTTAGTAATCGAATCAGTATCCAAAATTTCGGATATTCGAATTTCAGATTCGGATACCGAAAGCAACTATCCGAAATATTCGTATATCCAAATTTAAAGATTCCTTAGATGAGTTTGTTGTAAAAATCATTGCATCATAGTAACAAAATGGAGAATGATTCTTCCCTACTATTAGGATACAATAAGTTTATTTGACTACAATTGTACAAGTGTACGAATTACTCTAACTTCAGTGACTAAAATAAGATAAAAAAAGTTTGAGTGGCTTAAATCGAACAAATGAGAAATTAGATTACTATTATGTGAAGTTACCCCTAAATTGTACGTCAACTTACGTCTTGAGATAACTTTTTGTTGCTATAATTATTATAAGATTTTCATATAATACGAAAAGGGATAACTTTACACAATAATAACCAAGTTTCTTTAGTGTTCCATTTAAATACCTCAAAGTTTTTTTGTCCCTCTAAAGTCACTCAAATTTCAGTAGGTGTTCCAATTCTATGTAATATTTTTATAAATGTTTAAATTTTTAAATATTAAATGAGATATATGAAACATATATGAATATTGTTTACTATTTAGCAATTATTTTTTTTTCTAATTCGACTTAAATATAACAATTTTGAAACTTGTTAATTATTTGATGAACTTTTTTTCTTCACTATTACCTTCTATTTTAAGTTAATTGAATAAAATTTTCAATTATTGGTAACTAATATTCATATATATTTTATTTGCCTCATTCAATTTTAAAAAAATTAAACATTTGTAAAACTATTACATAGGATTGGAACACTTAGTGAAAGTTGAGTGACTTTAAAGAGACAAAAAAAACTTTGAGGTATTTAAATTGAACACTTGAAAAACTTGGTGTTGTAACACCCTTAATTGGAAAACCAATTAATAAAACATTTAAACGCGCGAAAGTTTTTATCCCAAGATTTTTTTTTTTTTATTCTTCGCGTGTCGCGAAAGACCAGGCAGACATCTTCGCATGCCGCGAAGAGCCTCAACTTTGCCAGGCCGGAATCCTGGTTCTTCGCGTGGCGCGAAGGACTCCTTCCTAATCTTCGTGTGGCGCGAAGACACCTAGTAAACAGAAAGTTTACTTTTTCTCCCAGTTCCAACACTTACCCAATTTTTTACACTTTTCACCAAATCAACATGATACCAAAAATTCCCAACACTTGGGTATTTGACCAACATTCAAACATCATTTATACACACCTAAAAACATAAAATTCATGTACCAATTTACAACCTTTCAAGGATTTTCTATTGAACCCCAAAAACCACTAATTACGCATACGAGAATCCTTTTTTCGCCAATTGGACTTAACTCGGACTACATCGGAGCTTTTCCTATATAACACCACATGTATCAACCGTTAATAATGAAGATAAACATATCAAACAAGTAATTACAACTTGTTTTCACCCATTCACCCATTTGACCCGTTTGCACCCAATTTGTCATTAGGCTACAATTAACTTGCATTCCACCTTACAAGTTCATTTCTTTTCATTAGTCAATCATAATTAACATTTTGATTACACATTTCCATTTCTATTACCATAACCTCATTTTCATTATGATACTTAAATCATAACCTCATATCCATTTCTATTATGGTTCTTAGACCATAACCTCATTTCCATTATGGTATTTAAACCATAACCTCATTTACATTATGATACTTAGATCATAACCTTATTTCTATTATGATATTTAAACCATAACCTCATTTCCATTATGATACTTAGATCATAACCTCATTTACACATATTAATTATAGTATTACAACTATAACTACATTCATTCATTTACACATATCCATTATAGTATTACAACTATAACTACATTCATTCCTTTACACATACTAGTTCATTCACATTCATTTCAACAACATAGTATGCAACATAACACATATACCATCCATTATTATCAAAACTAGGTAAGTGCAAAGGCACTTACCTTTTGGGTTAGAAGATCCCGCACCACCTTCTCGGTTCACAATTTGATTACCTAAACATATACACCTAGTTTAGTAATCTAACATACATCAAAATCACATTATAATTGAGTTCACAACCCAATTTTCATTTCCAACCCAAACTGACCCGTTTGGGTTATTCCCATAACCAAACACCCTCTTTCAATCCAAACTCACCTACTTGAGTTTCCTTTCCAATTCCTTGACACTAATTTTTCATTCAATATTTTTCATTAGGTTATTTTGGTGTTCATTCAAGTGTCTAACACCATATAAACACTTAATCATCACTAATTCCACATTTTATCATCATAATCCAAACACCCCCAAATTTCTTCATATGAACCCTAACTTCTCATAATCATAAACAAAGGGTTCTAGGATGTTAATCACCATTCTTTACCTTTAGTTTAGCTAGATTATCATCAATCTAAAACCAATTTAACCACATGCATTCAAATTTTAGGATTTCTACAAAACCCACCAACTAACACATTCAAAAGTGAAATCAAATGAAGTAAATCACTTACTTGATGTTAGGAATGTGATGTGTGAGTCAAAACCTTCACAATTCAAGCTCCAAATGCTCGATTTTGCTCCAACACTTCTTTTCTCTTTTTCTCTCTTGAAATGAACGACTTCAACACCAACAATGAACTCAATTTTGACTTTCACTAGTCAATATGGCAGATTTTGCCTCCACTTCCAATTCATCAATTTCACTCCAAAACTAGTTAGAAACTAATATAACCACGTTACTAACTTGAAATCCACTTGTTTCAACTTATTTCTAAAATATTATTTTCAGCATAATATTTATTAGAATATTTATTTATTTGAAAAACGAAACCCGAATTTTGGTTCGTTACATGTTACTATTGGGTAAAGTTTTCCCAATAAGGGAATAAAACGTTTAAAAATCCAGTTGTAACAGAATATCCACATTTATATAAAACATTAACAAAAGAAACTAAAATAATATGTTAAACTGAAGAAAAAATTTTACTAAAATAGACATTTGACCAACCATTTTTCTCAAAATAGAATTTGACTTTTAGCCTAAGAATTCATATACCTTCTCTCTAAACCAACGGCTAAAGCTGACTAATTAGCCGACCTAAAATTCAGTGCATAACAGAGTTCTGGTCGAATGAAAACTCGACACGTGAAAATTCTCACGGCTAAAAATAGCCAGCTAGTCTAGGCTATTTAGCCTTAGCCGGTCATTATAAGGCCCTTAACTAGGGGGTTTCTTCACTTAGCCGGCCGTTATAAGGCCCTTAGTCGTGAGCCATGGGGTAGGCTGAGCCGGACCTCCGGCCGGGGCCCATTTTTTTAGGGGGCCTAAAATTTTATATATATGATTTTTATAAAATTTTATATACCGGTTTTATGTATTGAGTCCTTTTTATAAAAACTTAAAAACACATTGGCCCTTTTTATAATGGTTTGACTCTCTTTAATATTATAATGGTTGAGTCTCTTTATTCTTTATAATGTAATGGTTTGACTCTAATCCGTTTAATCTTTATATTGTAAATATGTAATTGTTGGGCATAAAGAAATTAGAAACCATGTGTTGTTTAAAAAAATGACGAATTGAATATATATTTTGTTCGTAGGGGTCTTTTCTTTCCGGCTCGGACGGGGCACTTAAATATTCAGGACCGGCCCTGATTTATTCAACACGTGCAATAAATCGGGTTCTAAGCTAGTAACAAAATATAGAAAACATGTAAATGAAAATCGAATTTGATGAGGAAACATGTGAAATAATTCTCTTTTGAAGATTGTCATGTGATGAGGGCAATGAAAAACTATTATTTGTATGTGATGAGTTCAAGACCTTGGATATCATGTGGCATTGGAAAAAAAAATTTTCGTATATAACTATACTTATTTTTCTCATTTATTCAAGCTTGAAATCTCTCTTCAAATACAAATGAAAAATGCATAATTAACTTAATTAAATTTTAAGAACTATTAATAAGTAATAGTAGTAAGAAAAAGAACAAATTGAAAGAAACAAGAACTACAAGAATCAAAAAGAAAATAATCAAACTATTTTGACCAAAGATTGGTGGTCAAAGTTCCAAGAATTCTATCAGGAGAAAAATCTTGTTACCAAAATGACCTCAAAAGCAAACTATTATACCAATGTACCAAGTTCAACTCCAGGTGTAAATGGAAAAACAACTTTTAATGGTTTTATTGGTTCTATTTTCTAATTTTTATGAAGAGAGTGAATCTTTTTATCGAAGGATCAAAACTTTCCTGATGTGATATTCAACCAGATGAAGTGAGTCAAAATGGGCGTGCTTGACTCACCATGAGAATGAGTCGACTCAGTACAACAACAAAACACAAATCTACAGACTAGAGAAGAAAACGATTGCTAGCAACCTACACGCGCTAACTATGAAAAAAAAACGAGTCTTTTAAACGATTAAACTTGTTATCCTTCCTTGCCTCTAAACCCCTTTTCATGATAAACCTACAATAAATCATCAGTGAACCCAAAATTAGTTTCAAGAAACAAAAAGAAGGTTTCTTGATAACATCTGTTATCTTTTGATCATAAAAAATGGGTAATGTAATTGTATAAAAAGATAACCAATAACAGCGTACATGGAAATTAACTGAAATAACAACATACTTTCATTTTCTTTACTGATCATAGCAACCATGAGGCAACTTACAGACTTACTGTGATAATATTGGTAAAAAAGATGAAAATGAGTGAGCATGTTCACTTCTATTTCTAACTTAGTGCCCGTAAAAGCCGTCAAATTAAAGGATTAAAAAGAAAATTTTGAAACTTTTATGGTTTTATGTGGTAAAAACAGGTAGTTACCTGAAATAAGAATTGGACCAAAGTTGGTTTCTTATGACACATTTTGTCAAGACAACAATAATTTACCTGTTTTTCCTCTTCTGTCAAAGTGCTCCATAAAACTTGAATTCTTTTGCGTATGATATTTTCTTGACCATGGTACAAAGGCTTTAACATAACATAATGCTCGGTGTAAAACACATCATAGCCACTCATGTCTGGTTCAGGTGTAGGTTCTCTGAGGGCAAGCTTACACGTATCGTGGGTCCCACATGAAGGCGTTGGAGAATCGGATGACACATGATATAAAAAACCTGATAGTTTTTTAGACCCAATATCCACAGTAACTAAATAACCATGATCAAATCGGTTATCAATGGTTCCAGTTACTTGTCCACCAACGTCAACCGTTCGCCTTGCTGTACTACATACAAAAAGAACCATATTGTGTATTAATACATATGCAAAATGCTACCTTTTATGCCCCAATGAACTGCAACATTTTTTTTATTAAAAAAAGGCAAATCTAGTTTGGATGTCTGCATCAGATAGTGTTTCAATGTGCTTCTATTGACTGGAGTTTTAACAATCAGAGAATTGGTTATTTTAGTATTTGGCAAATTATGAGTACTTAAAAACTTGAATAAAATGACCAAAACAGGAAATCTTATATATTATTAAATTTTTTGGATTCAAAATATGACAAGTTATTTCTCGCTGGCCATAAACATGTTTAATAAACTGTGTTAGACATTTAAAAAAAAATTATCTATATAATACCAATAATTATATCTTTCAATAGTATATCAACAAAGAAAATGTGGTTAAAAATAGTAAATAATAAATTTAGCCTTTTTTCAATAATGAGCTTTGCTGCAACCGGTATAAAACTGATTATTTGACCCCTAAATAACCAGAATAAAAAACTGTATGTCACAATTTCGGTTCAATAATAAGATAATCAGTTTTATAACGCACATCCAAACACCCCCTTACATTCCCACTGTGTACAATACAAGGGAACGACAAAATAAAGGAATTTGGTTAAAAGTCAAGCATGCGTGCCGATACAAAACATTAAAATTTTTACATGGGACATAGCAAATAGATGAATCACATAATAAACCTGACCAGAAAACAGATTCTTGACAGAACCAGAGACAGGTTCATGGGAGAGCATGTTTGTTGCATCTGTTGGGATGGGCAGTATGGTCATTCATAAGGCTTTTTATTTTGAAATTTTATTAAACAAAAACATGTCAGGAATAAAAGTACCATGTGGACCGATCGTAGGGGTTTCCTTGCGAAAATAATAAACCTGCTCAAAATGATAGAGCATGGATAGATAACACTTGCGCAAGACAAAAGACGCGTTTGTGACCGTGGGACCAAATTTGAAGACAGCCATTACTTCCTTCCATCTTCGGTCACTCACAATCTGTACAGAAAATATATGTTTTAAGAGAAATATAATTTATCATTTTACTCTTTTTGTTTTTCTGGTGTTGGAAATAAAACTCATACCTTTTCAATGCCACCTCGTGATGTGACTTCTATAAATAGCCGGTGTAGATCTAAAGATGACCCGCCAATGAAAGGGATCCTAAGTAGATAAAAGAAAAGATGGTAAGATCTTATAAGTTTAACATTTTTATATATTACTGCATTGTTCACTTCTAAAATGGAAAAGCTTAAAAGCACTAGAAATTAACGCGAAGGATCCCCTGTTTATAGTATGGTTGCAAGCATGTTATCGTATATGTATATCCGATAATACTATTTGGATTCAAATACTATCCATGTAAAGAAAAGCCAAATAAGGTTATAGTATTTGAAAGGTCGAATAAAATGCTAAAAACAGTTGAGGAACTATCCAAATAACCGGGGAAATAAATCAACAAGAAGATTAAATGCAATTATGGACCATCAAAAACCTACAGATTTCGATAAAACAGTGCTTGAAATTATTGTCAAACATCAAGATAATATATAAGTAGCCCCAATATGATACTTGTTCATCATCCCTTTAAGTAAAGATATATTTACAAGATGTAATGGCTCAAAGTATAGATTTTGCCACTTCACAGGATTACATGGTATGAAAACAAACACAAGTTTTTGGATGAATATATGGATAATATGCCTTTTAACTAATACTCAAAAATCTATGCTTCAATTTTCACATTATATATTTTCAGCCCCAAACCATCTAATGATTTGTAGTTGTATTTAATCTAAAACAGAAATCACTAACCTCGTATATACGATAAAACCGATCAAACTGAACACTTAAGCTGAACAGAACATGAGTTTTCATACATATGCTACTTACAGTGCATGAGAGAACAGACAACAGCAGCAAAATAACAAAAAAAAATCATTCTAGAAGTTAGGGTTTATAAAAATAACCCAATTTAACACCTAATAGTGACTCTTACCCTGGTTAATTTGTAACAATAGACTGATGATTTACACATTCTTAAACTTTTTAAAGCCCTCAAACCCAATTTGGCCTAATAATTGATATATATTAGCATCTAAAAAAAACATACAAATAATCAAACCATCAGAGCTACAAACAAAGATCAAAGATCAAACCTTTTTCTCATCATTCAGCAAAAAATGAGTATGGGAGAGAAAGGTTTGAACTTTTATGCAAAAAAATAATAAAAAAAAATACAAAATTAAAATTAAAATGAGGTAAACAGTAAATAATGTTTGGGTACTTACTTGAAATTGGTACCAAAATCCGAGTGAAATAATTGAAGTTTTTCCAAGAAAAATTGAGGGTTTTGTGTGATTTGTTCATAAGAAGCTTGTGGTGAAGGGTATGAGGGGTGAGGGACCGGCATTTTTAACGGGAGGTTAACCAAGATTCGGTTATATGTGTAATCATACGCAATCAAGAAGTGAAGAATATTTTTTGGATTAAAAGAAAAAGAATTTCGAAGACTGTAGATTTATTCCATGTCACAAACAAGAGGATGATGGCTCTTTATTGGATACCGTGATTATTATCCACCATTTATTTATTTAATAAAATTAAATTGTAAGAGTTTTAATTTAATAAAATAATAATTTTGGAGGGATGTTGATGAGAGACTAGTCAACGCTATCAGCCAAATATTTAGAATATTTAAGTTATAACAAATCAGAGGATGCGAAAGGGCGGCAGAGTGTGGGAGGAGGTTCACAGGAGGAAGAAGAACAATCATGGGGCCAACTTGAAGTCTGAGACCTCCTTTTTTGTCTCAAATCTTTCGGAAGAGACAACTTCTACCATGCTATGGCAAGTTTTCAAAGAATATGGGGCGGTGTCGGATGCTTACGTGGCGAAGAAAAGGGACGGTAGAGGGAATGTCTTTGGTTTTGTAAGGTTTAAACGTATCTCGAATGCGGATGAGTTTCTCTCTGGATTGCAATCGGTCAAAATACTACAATCTCAGGTGCAAGTCTCCTTGGCAAGGTATGACAAGTTTAGTCATCCTCCTACAAAAAACTTGAGAACTGGGACCATCGGCAGGGAGTCGAAGGGTCCGAATGCTCCTAACAATTATGCTCATAAACAGAATGTAGCAGGCGCTGCTGCAGATAACGTTCGGGAGGGAGGTCCTTCAAAACTGCCGAACTATGGGGACCCTTGGAGGGGTCACCATGGGCACCAAAGGCGTTCGGCTTCATATAGTGAGGCTGTGAATGGTGTGAGCTCGAGTGGAGTGAAAAATAACCTCTCTGTGCACATCGAAGCTTCAGCTTTGAATTACCCGTTCCATTGCATCGGGAGGTCCGTGGTGGGAGAGGCGCGGGATATTCAATCTCTTTGTGCATCCAGAGTTTTACTTACTCAAGGCGGGTTTCCTGAAGCAGTCATATCCTACGTTGGTGATCTTAAGATTTTAATTATCTTTAAAGATAAGATTATTGCCAAACGTTTTATTGAAAATGAGGTGAGTGTGTGGAACAAGTTTCTGGTCAATGCTTCGTTATGGGGAGGTCAATATGTTCATTGCGATCGTATTGTGAGGTTAAAGGTTTATGGTTTACCACTTTAGTTAAGGGAGGATATCATTTACGATAAAATAGGAGGTATTTTTGGCAAAGTGGTTTGGAACTCAGATTTTTCCTAGACCTCGGACGATAATTCTGTGGGGAAGTGCCATATCCTTACTAACAGGATGTCCAGAATTGAAGATCAGGTGGAAGTGGTTTGGAAAGATATGAGATATCAAGTGTGGGTATCGGAAGCCCCGGAAAGCTGGACCCCGGTGTTCATTAACGATCCAGGTCATACAGCGGAGGAGGGCAATAATCCACTAAATAACATTATCATTGAAGAACTTGATGAGTCGGCGAGTCATGGTTCGCCGGAGATGGAGATAGCATCGTTGGAAAATGAGGTGCCCATCCCGCAGTCCTAGGCGTCGGATTCCCAGGCCACGCGTCACGTGCAATCAAGTGTTGAGGGTATCGAAGAGTCGGCAACCATGGATATCGGGGCTGGTAACCCTATTGTGCATGGGGAAGGTATTGCCCATAATAAAGGCGGCGAGGGTCCTACAAAGGAGGTTGAGCATTTCAAATTTCGGGCCCACCAGGGGGCTTCAACAAGTAAACGAATTAGGACTTTCTGGACCTGTATTTAAAATGGGCCATTCGGGTGGGGAGAGAATTAAAAAAAAGGCCCAGGTGTTTTAGAAGCCCATCAAGAGACTGCCCTCTTGGTAGTAACGAATCTGACGCTGAATTCATCTCTAGTCCGGTTCCTGACCTAAACTCTCTGACTACAGCTACGGGGCAATTCGAGGATGGTGAAATTATTCCGAAATCAACTCCCATGCCCGCTGACCCTGGCTCCCACTTAAGGTTGGGTTCCCGGAATATTAATGGCGATCTGGAAGAGGAGGTTCTCGAGATCATGAAAATGGGAGCAGGCATCGGTATCAATTTGAGCAACTGGAGAGGCTTTGTGGAAGAATGTATTGCGGGAGAAGGTGGCTATATTGGTAATCAATGAATTTTTTATCAGCTAATTTACGGGGGGTGAGGGACCCGGGAAAAATCGATAAGATTCGTGGGTTAAAAACCTCATTAGGTGTACATTTCATCGGTATTCAGGAATCGAAGTTGGGGTCTGATTCTAGATTTGCATTTAACAACTTGTGGGGTAGATCTAAATTTGAAGTGGAAACGGTAGAGGCAATTGGGAGATCAGGGGGGTTAATTTCGGTATGGGATCCTTCAGTATTTACGAGGGTTGGGGTTATCAAGAACCAGAGATTCCTTGTCATAAGTGGAATTGTGAGTAATTCTGGGTACCATCTCAATGTGGTGAATGTATACGCCCCTAATGATCCTGCGGAGAGGCGGCGCTTATGGTCGGATTTGCTACTAATTCGAACTTCTTTTCCGGGTTGGTGGGTGTTCTTTGGAGACTTTAATGATGTCAGGGCTCCGAAGGAAAGGGTAAACTCTGAATTTGTGGCCTCAAATGCTGTAAACTTTAACAAGTTTATTGAGGATGCGGATTTATCTGAGTTCAATATGGTTGGGGGCTTATTCACCTACATGTCGGATAAAGGGGATAAACTAAGTAAGCTTGACTGGTTCTTGGTTTGTCGTGACTTCCTTAACGAATGGCCTCTTGCATCGGTGGCAGTCTTAGCAAAAGGTCTCTCGGATCACTGTCCTATTACATTATCCTTGGTTCCATCTTACTTCGGTCATATCCCCTTCAGGTTTTTTAATTCCTTGCTTAACATCCCTGGGTTTAAAGACTTGGTGGTAAATTTGAATGAGTCGTTTGCCTTTACGGGTCTGGCAGGCGTGGGGCTTGCCACTAAACTTAGATGTTTAAAAAAGAAAATAAAAAAGTGGGTGGCGGATGAAAAGAAAAAAATGACAGGGGGCTTCGATAAAATAAGGACGGAGGTGGAATCTTTGGATAAAGAAGCGGAGTCTCGATTATTATCAGAGGCTGAATTAAAAACAAGGGCGGATTGTCGAAACCAGATGGCTGAGTATGAGAGGAATAAAGCCAGGGATCTTTGTCAAAAGGCTAGAGCTAAATGGGCTTCGGACGGGGATGAAAACTCGTCGTACTTCCACGGAATCCTTAAAGCAAACTTATCTAATAATCGTTTGAATGGGGTTTTAGTCGGGGGTGTGTGGGTGACCAATCCATTGGTCTTAAAGAATCTAGCATTTGAGTTTTTTGCAGAAAGATATAAGGAACCGTCATCAGCTCGGCCTAGTTTGGTTTGCTCACATCTCCCGAGGGTGTCCAACGCTGATGCAAGCATGCCGTCTCAATCGTTTTCGGTTCTTGAGATATAAAAAATGCGGTCTGGGATTGTGGCGGAGATAAATCTCCGGGGCCGGACGGGTTTAATTTTAAATTTATTAAAACATTTTGGAGTTGCTTTGAAGGTGATTTCATTAACATTTTTAACGAATTTTATATCTCTTCGTCCTTATCAGCGTCTTGCACTTCTTCTTTTTTGGCTTTGATTCCAAAAAGGATTGACCCCTCTGGTCTAATGGATTATAGGCCAATAAGTCTTATCGGCTGTATTAACAAGGTGGTCTCAAAGGTTTTGGCGAACAGGTTAAAATTAGTCATGGGTGGATTAATATCGGCGGAGCAATCCGTGTTTATAGGGGGTCGTAACATTTTAGATGGTCCGCTTATTTTAAATGAGGTGGTGGCATGGGTGAAAAAATCAAAAAAGAAAGGTATGTTGTTCAAAGTGGATATTGATAAAGCTTTTGACTCTCTAAATTGGTCTTTTTTGGATTCGATGCTACATCAAATGAATTTCCCATTAAAATGGAGGAAGTGGATCATGGCTGTTTTATCAAAGGCTAAAGCGTGGGTTTTGGTCAACGGGTCCCGTACTCACGAGTTTGATTGCTCTAGGGGTCTAAGGCAAGGGGATCCTTTATCACCGTTCCTATTTATCTTAGCTATGGAGGCATTGATGGGGGTCATGAAACAAGCATCCGAGACTGGCCTCTTTAATGGGTTGAGATGTGGCCTTAACGGACCTATCTTGTCTCACTTACTTTATGCGGATGATGTGGTTTTTGTGGGAGAATGGTCTCATTCAAATGTGATTAACATTAGGCGGATACTTCGGTGCTTTTACATGGCTTCAGGCCTAAAAATCAATCTATCCAAATGTAGTAATTTTGGTACTTGCTTGGATAATTCTGAACTACTTTGTATGGCTGAGATATTGCGATGCAAGGTTGGTAATTTTCCATTTAAACATTTAGGTCTCCAAGTGGGTGCTAATATGAACCTAATTAGCGCTTGGGATCTGGTTGTGGACATGTTTAAGAGGAGGCTAGCTACATGGAAAGCGAAATCATTGTCTTTTGGGGGGCGAGTTACAGCAATAAAAGCGGTATTAAATTCTTTACCAACATATTATTTTTCACTTTTCCTTGCTCCGATGGGGGTAATTGAAAAACTGGATCGGATTCGGAGGCTATTTTTTTGGGGGGGAACAGAAGATGTTAGCAAGATTCATTGGGTGGCTTGGGATAAGATCACTAAACCGAAGGGTCATGGCTGTTTAGGGCTGGGCTCGCTAAGGGAGACAAACCTAGCTTTTTTAGCTAAATGGTGGTGGAGGTTTAAAAACGAAAAAAATGCGTTGTGGAGAAAGGTAATATGGTCGATTCATGAAAGGTCGAGATCGTGGAATGTTATCCCGGCTAAAATGACTCAACCGGGCCCGTGGAAGCAAATAGTGAGGATGTCGGATGCCTTGAAACAGTTAGGCCTTGATCTAGGAAAAGGCTTTATAGGAAAGACGGGTCAAGGGAGAGAAATTCTCTTCTGGTTGGACATCTGGGCCGGGCCTGAACCGCTGGCAGAAAAGTTTCCTTCTCTTTTTTCTCTCGAGCGGAATAAATGGTGCAAAGTTTTTGACCGGGTCTCGAGCGGCTCGGCTATCTCCCGCAGGAATTGGGACTGGGTAGCGGATCCAGGGATTACCGGGGCTGCTCGGGAACTTGAGGGCCTAACTGCACTGGCCTCTTCGGTCTCCTTAGGTGTTTCAGATGATACTTGGAGGTGGAACTACGACGAGTCCGGGTTTTTTTCAGTCCGCAATGTTAAGGAGACTCTACTTCTTAGATTTAATGACTCGGTCGAGGGGCTGTTTGAATGGAATAATTGGGTTCCATTAAAGGTTGGAATTTTAGGTTGGCGAGTGGCGATGGAGCGGATCCCGACGTTGATGGCACTAGCACATAGGGGAGTAGATATTCCATCGGTTCTCTGTCTTACATGTGAGGACCGAGTCGAAACAACGGAACATCTATTTCTTACATGCAGCTTCGCACAGTCGCTTTGGCATATGGTTAATCAATGGTGCCGTCTTCCAAATTTCTTTGCCTTTTCTGTAAAAGATCTCTTCGAACTTCACAAATTCTCCAGGTTGACAGAAGATAGGAAGAAGGCGATCCATGCGATAATTCTAACAACAATTTGGTGCATTTGGAACTCAAGGAACATGTTATCATTTAATGGTAAAGAGGCCGTATTAAGAAGTGTTCCGGAGGAAATAAAGGCGTTATCGTTTCTATGGGTGTCAAACCGATCGAAGTTCAAGTCCTTGGAATGGGAGATGTGGTGTAATTTTGGGTGGTAGTAATGCTCTAAAAATGGTGTTGTAACTTGGTTAGCTATTTGCTAACCTTTATTATTGTGAATGAAATTTTTGTTGATCGTTCAAAAAAAAAGAATATTTAAGTTATCTTTTTTTCTTTTTTCAGGTGTGCACTTTTTCTTTTCTTTTTCTGAAAACACTAAATGCCAATGAAAATCCAACACAATAAAAAATATCGTTTGTTAAAAAAAAAACTAGCTATGGTTTTTAAATTATTTCATTACTTGCTTTTATAAAACCTAAATGACGCATTTAAACTTAAACTTTTAGAAAATATATTCGTCATACAAGTTAAAATGACAAGTACGGTTGCAAATGAACTGAACATTCAGCGAATAGTTCTTAAACCATTCGCTGGGAAGTTCGTTTATGTTCGTTCGTTTAATAAATGAACAAACATGAACATAGGTCGTGTTTGTTCATTTATGTTCGTGAATGTTCGGTAATGTGTTCATTTTTGTTCGTTCGTGTTCATTTGTATTTATTCGTTTATGTTCATTTATTTTTATTCGTTTATATTAATTGTGTTTATGGTAACTATGTCAAGTATGTGGGGATAATTATGTCAATTGTCAAGTACTTGATAGTTATTTTTTTTTTTATGGATTTTGTGTAATGTTAATTTGAGATGAAAATGTTGATTTTATTATCAAATTAATTTATGTTCGTTTGTGTTCATGAACATTCATTTGTATTCGTTTGCGTTCATTTGAGTTCGTTAAATAAAATTACCAGACAAACACAAACGAACACGAACAGGTTCATTTCCTTAATGAATGAACAAATGAACACGAACAATAAATCTTGTTCGGTTATGTGTTCGTGAACATTTCATGAACAAGAAATTTCCTTAACGAACGAACACGAACAAGGTCTTGTTCGTGTTCGTTTGGTTCGTTTGCAGTCCTAATGACAGGGACCACAATATGGGTTATCGGTTCAAGATCCCATTTAAAATGATTATTTTCTAATAGTACAATGTCAGATGTAATTAAATGGTAACCATTAAATCCAGATGCGCAGAATTTAAGTTTAAAATATTATAATTTGAAATGTTGTGTTTTAAAGGTTAAAAATGTTTGAAATGTAAAAGAATGGTGTTAAAAAATACCAGATGGAAACAATTCAACGGTATTACTGGGTCAAGCTAGGGCTTACAACAAGATGTAAATATGGTCTTAGTGTTTATTTGTTTCACTTTTCTTTATTAAGCATTTTTTTTATCATTTATAAGCTCTTATTGCAAGTTCCTTCTAAATTATTCTTAGTTTTATTTGTTTCACTTTTCTTATTGCAAGTTCCTTCTATTAGGTTGCCTTAATCTCAATTGGAGACAAGGCAGATGCGAGGGGTCAAGAGAGCCAATTAACCTCTAATCATCATATTTTGTCAGATTTTTATTATAAAATCTAACGCTTTCTAAAGGGTTTTTTCAAGGAAAAAAATAGTTGAGTTGTAGTCAATAAAGAAATTACGATAACCCTTAACTAAAAAGATCTTGTTCCGTCACTGTTTGAAGATCATAGCTCGGCTGGCTAATATTGTATAAATTCTACATTAGAGGTTTGGGACCCCAATAGGTTTTATAGTCTTTATTAGTATTGTATGACATTTATATAGGATCCCATTAAAAATATACAATTCTACACCTAACTACCAGTTGCTGCCGACATGACCACCGCCGCCGCCTCTACCCGCCATCCCCACCAACACC
This sequence comes from Smallanthus sonchifolius, assembly GCA_023525975.1. Lineage (NCBI taxonomy): Eukaryota > Viridiplantae > Streptophyta > Magnoliopsida > Asterales > Asteraceae > Smallanthus > Smallanthus sonchifolius. The sequence goes on from CM042042.1 coordinate 12,483,220, forward strand.
ATAAAAACAAATATAGCATGTGAATCATTCCATACTTGTTTTCTAAAACTATCCTTTTCAACTTGAGCCCAATTATGGTCATAACCCATTTTCACCATAACCCAATTATTTTATTAAAACGACCCAATTTGACCTATTATCCAACCCATCCGTTTTTCCAAACTTGCTTAATTTAACAACTTATTATCACACTTTATGCATAGTTCAAGGGTTGCATGTGCCAACAGAAGAAAGTTGAAGGAGTTAGTTTCAAACTTTGTTTGGTAATTCTTATGCATTCAACTTTCAAATATCCTTTCTATTCATCTAACTTGTATTCACTCATCAATAGTTTCAAACTTTGCTCACTAATTCAATAATCATCATAACATTTCCTTCAAACTCACCATAACAACAAAACCAGCAAACCTGCAGTTACAATTAGTTGCAACAACTGCTTGCAGATAACCCGACCCTCACTCGAATCATCGGCCACCCCACCCTTGGCCGGCCCTGGTGGCACCGAGTCACAACCTAGCCCAACATCACCATCATGACACAAGCTCGAAAACACGCCAGGCGGATAAACCCCATAGAGGTTAATGTAACTGAACATTACATCAGAACAATCATTTGACAGATCATTCAATTCATCAGAGTAAGGACAAGCAAACTCTTTGAAAGCTTGACAACAGAGATCAGCAGGGTATTTTGGTCCTTTGCAACGACTAGTAATTACTGTGTAATTCATATACTCAAAGTTTACAGTACATGCTGCAGATTGAAATAACAAGTTAATAAACAAATATCAGAAACAACTTATACCAATAAGATAAAGTGTCATTTTCGTCCATATAGTTTAGCCATTTTTGCCAGTTTTATTCAAAAAGTATATTTTTCTCCAATGTATCCTTATGGTTTACAAAAGTTGTCGTTTTCATCCAATTATTTAACTTTATCCATATTTTAACGTTAAATGGGGGTAATTGTGTCTAATCACTTAACTCCAATAATATATTTCCTTTTATATATTTTAAAAAAACATAGAAAAAAACACAAATACCCCTCATTTAACGTTAAAATATGGATGAAGTTAACCAGTTGAATGAAAATAACAAGTTTTGATCACGAGGATACACATCAGGAAAATAAATTTTTTTGGATGAAACTGACGAAAATGACCTAACAATGTGGACGAAAACCAGAGTTTACTCAAACAATAATCTAGTAAAATTAGGGTTTACGTTTCAAAATTAAGAATCAAATCCTCAAAATTAGGGATCTCAATTTTAAATTCATGTTTCACATTAGGGATATGTGAATAAAAATCGAGGAATGCAGAAACAAATCTGTGAAATAGAGAAGACAGAAAGGTACGTTTCTTAGCCTGGAGAAGGTTGCGTGCGATTGAATGTTGAGAGGCGTAAGCATGATCTGGTTACAAACAACACAACAGATTGAAGTGAGGTGAAGGAATATGGAGAAAGACTATATAGTTAATAACAAACCTGGAAGGGAGATCGGAGAGGAGTAGCAGCGGCGTAGAAGCAGCAGAAACCACAATGTTGCGATCCTCATGGCGGAAGGAAAGATGGTGGTGGCACTTCACATGGAAACAAAACTGAAGGGAATACTAAAACTTATGGGGTCAAATGGTCAAACTACAAGAAATTTTGACCGGATGGTAAACTGACCCAGGACCCTGTCTAGTTCCGCTCCATGTCTACGTGTTGATATCCGTTAACCGGAGGCCGAACCGGAAACCCGGTTATATGTGTTGAAACGGGCCTGTAGCGACCCGGCAGGTTGGGCCGGAAACCCGGTGGTTGGACCGATTGGCTATTTTATTTTATTTTATTTTATCTTTTTTAAGGTTCTTGGATTTTTATTTCATAGCTAAGTGTTAGATTAAGATTATTGGAATTGACATGTTGGTGGTTTTTAAATGATTAATTAGTGTTTGGATTGATTTATTTTTATAACACTTATGACGCGTCCGGTTCTTAAATCCGGTCTGACCAGTGGACAGGTAAGGAAACCGGTTCGACGTCTGGTTCGGTCCGGTCCGGTCCTAAAAATATTAGTTATTTATTAAACATACAGACAATATTCATTTAGTGAAATGAACGAACGGAACAAACTTCTCATTTCTCTTTTGTTTGTTTGTTTCTTGTTGTGTGTCTAGCGGATAAAAAACACCCCGAAAACCGCAAGACCTTAAGTATCAACAAATGATATTGTGTAAATTAAAATGTTTTAATCATAATCAATTAATAAGTCAAATAAATTACATCATAAAAACGGTCTTTGGTTTCTTTTCTTTTCTGTTTCGTGTTTTAAATTTGAACTAGTACAAATTCATATGTGAATCTATACTATGAATTCAATTACATTTTCTATATGAATGTGAGCTAAACTTAGTTGATTCACATGCGAATTTATACTATAAACTTTGCTTGGTTTTTGTATTCATATATGATTGTAACTCGACAACTCGGTGTACATGTGTGAATTTATATGGTCGTGTTTTTGCTTGATCTCATAGTGAATAACAAATAGGATAACTACAAGTAAATCTGGTAAATAGTCTGATAGAAACTGTAAATTCTCTTAGAATATATCATTTTTTCTTAATGGCATATGAAATATAAAATAATCCATGCTTAATTACATTTGAGTTACCATTAAAATTAGTATTCTGTTATCTCATTCTATCTTGCTTATCTTCGCTTCAATGAGTCCTGCAACTGACCCGATTAAAGCCACCACTGAAACCACCATCAGAAAACTGCTAAAAATCTGTAAAACCACCCATTTTCTGCTCCAAGGTTCCACCTTTCTTTGCACAATGTACATTTCTACAGGAAAATATATTGCTAATGGCCATAGATTTAAAGCCCCTAACAGACCCAATATCTCATTAAAATATGGGAACACCAACGCAATTCCAGTTGTTGACACGACGTATAATGTTCTGAAACATAACCTGAATAAATTCAACTGAAAATCTGGCAAAAATGGCAGCTTTAATCCGTGTGAATTTTTTAAAAATATGCTGTCTGGGAATTTCTCGGTTAACCACCTCTCTGCATTCGCATATACCGGCTGACAGTACAACTTTTATTACAAAAAAATGAAGTTTCAATGACAGTCAAAATCAAGTTTTGACCTGAAAAGTCAAAATAAAGAATGAAGTATTGAGTTTGAGTATTTACTTGGTATCCTCCAATTAAATGTAGAATGATGCAGGCATTAGCAAAGTCAATGAGCCAGTAAGGCTCATAAAACCCGAATCCAGTCAACAGGTTTCCTGGTGTGTTGTCGCCAAAAGCTGCATACCCGAAACACCCACACCCGAGGTAGAAGAAGGTGGTCACTAGAATCGCAATAACCGAAGCCTTTTTCATAACCTTGTTTTCTGGTGGGGTTGACTTCAAAGTATCCTTAAACACAACAAAAACAAGTTTTATTTCATATATCAGTATTTGGTCAATTTGTTCACACTGACAGATTACTAACCTGTATTTCAAGAAAAACTAATGAATATGGATACGCAAATGCCACGTCACCAAGTGCTTGAAAAGTTAACCATAGTTTCACGGGTGCACTTACAGCTGAGGCTCCATAGACACTCCCGTCTATCTTACCATTTTCTGTGGTTATATTTTTGCAAAAATCATTAGAAACTGTTTAAATGGAATTCGATGATATAAATTTTGACTATTTAACAGATACATACCGATTACTTTGGCTATACCAAGTCCGAAACCGATAGACGAGTAACAAAATGACATGATGGCAGCAATAATGGATACCCACATCATGCTGTGAAAATCAGGTATCTGTGACATAACAATTTGTACAATTCCAAACAGAAGCATGTGCAGATTGCCGTCATACTCGCAAGAAGCCTCATGCCCCTGGTTATGGTAACAGTTTGATCTTTGAATAGCACTGATATCAACATAAACAATTCCAGTTTATGGTAACAAAAGAAGTTGATCTGTTGAGTAAAAAGAGTTTATAAGAAGCAATACCTCATACAAGTCGCAGTTGTAACAACATAAGCAACACCAGTCCCATAGAAGTTCAAAAATTGAAGTGAACCACATAAAAATGCCTGTTTTTCACCTGCATATCATGTTGGTGTTCATTTAACTCATGTCATGTGATCAGAAACTTAGATTAGAGATACAACTCCATCATCCACATGGTAGGAGCCAAGTTAGTGGCTAAAGGGTGATTGGCATGTGATTATGCCATACAAAATGGGCTGGAAATAGTGTTTGGATGTGTTTGATGTTGCGACAGTCAGATAATCCACTAATCCATGTATAATTACTTATTGTTCAATATAATGAGACACGACCTGCATTTCTAAACCCTAGCTGCTGTGTCCAGTCTGTCGCCACCCAAAACAACCGCTCAGTCACTCACTCCAGCGGCTTACAATAGCCGTTCCTAGCCGCCGCCACAGGCAAACTGAAACCCTAGTAAAAACAACCTATCTCATTAAGGTTTAGTAGCGGAAACAACTTGCTCTCCAAAACCCTAGCCACCACCACTCATAATAGCCGTTGGAAATCCTAGCAGAAACAACCTGCCCCCCAAAACTCTAGCCTTCACAACATGACGCTTCTCACAACAGCCATAGTTACCATATAGTTCACATTCAACTCTAGAAAATCATCATCGTATCGCAGCGTTGGATCTCGCCAGAAATCAAAAAACCCTCTTTGACCTCTTTTGACTGTACGATATCCGACACTGCCTGCCGCCAGCAAGTTCAGAAAAACAAAAGAAAAGGGAAAATCTTTTTGCATTCCTAGTTCCATGTTCTTAGCTTGCGGGAGAAATATTAGAGTAGCTATATAACTGTCATATCCAAAAGGTATCCAATAGAGAATATTATTACAATCTAGACATGTTAATTTAATACAAAAATCTAACTATTTGCAACTTGAAATCCAATACTTGATGCCAAACACCCAGACCTAAATGCACACTTGAACATAAGAAATTAGAAACATCAAGATAGGTAGTATTACCAAGGATAACCCTAACTGCATCTGCAAAATTCCGATTTCTAGTTCCAATAACCGGATCAGGAGACCTGTAACAATCTGCTAACAGAGACGAAGAAACGTAGGTTACCATTGCAAAGAAGAACAACGCAACCGGCCCTCCGATCCAACCTAATTGCGACACGCTCCACGCCAGAGAAAGCACACCGGATCCAATCACAGCGGTAATGATGTGCGCAATTGTACTCCATAGCGTGCCTGATTAAAATCGATATCTAATTCACATCATTTTAATTGAATCAGAAGACGCACAAATGAGTATTCAGATCTACCTGTTCTTACTGTGTTCTTATGATCATCGATGGCGGAAACTTGAGGAAGGAGTTCACGTCCGACTGTTACGTCGATCGATTTCAAAAAAAAAATTAAAAATATACAGAGCATAAAAGAAGAAGAAGATTCTAGATTAAGAATTTAAGATCAAACCGGTGTGATTAAAAGAGGAGAGCTGCAACATTGGCGTTTCCTCTTCTATTCCTTCTTCTTCGTAATGATCTGCTCCACGCATCATGTTTTGTTGAATTCACACGAGTATTTTCAGATTCTTAGAATTAAGATGAATTTTCGGAGCTTTGATGGATTGTGACGAATAAGGATTCTACAATCTGGTCAAAACATCGGTTTTCAATTTCGTAGATATTTGCAGGTAGGAAGTAGAAGTCTACAGGTGAAGGTGAAAAGTCTTCGCCATTAGAGACTGCAAGATTCAACTCTTCCTGGAGCAATTAAGCTAATTAAATTATGATTAGTGATGACAGAGGAATCTTTTAAGAACTTGAATTAGGGTTAATTTCACATGTTCATGATTTATATTTGCTTCTAAATTTTATTAAATTATCCAATCTTTTCAAATAATGCAAACTTGTTTTTGTCTTTTACGAACTTGTGAAACTGCTTAGCTATTAATCTACAATCTACACGTCTTCTTTTCTTTTCTCCCTCCTTCAATCATAAAACGTACAAGCGACTCCCACGAACCATTTGTAGCCATGAACGACGTCAGCGCCCTCTCTTCTCTACGTCGGAAAGCTTTGTTGGTATTCAGTGGTGATCAGTTTGACTTTTGTAAAAACGGGTTTTGACAGAGAAATTAATTAATTCAGTTAATTAATAAATACGCAGCGGAAAATAAAATCATAACATATTTAACAGCACTGACAAACCGAACAGGATCTGGTTATGAACACGCAAACACAAAATTACAATTAATCTACTGATTAGATTAATTATACCTTAGTGGTTAATTATTAACCGGTTGAGACACCTAGGTACAACGAACCGATGCTAGATCACGAACCGATAAGGCGAGAAAACGGGAAGCGTCAGGATTAGCCGGAACTTGCAGGAGCAATGCCAAAGAAGGAAATCGATTATTGTTTTTAGAATTAATTACACAGATGGCCCCTGTGGTTTGGCCAAATTACGGTTTTAGCCCCTAGGATTGCTAAACTACAACTTTGACCCAATAGTTTGCACGAAAGTAACACCAATGGCCCCCAACCTGGATGTCCGTCTATTTTAAACGTTAACTCCCCTCACGTGAATCCCACGTGAGGGTAATTAGGTCTTTTCATATGCCCCTTTTAAATTGCATTTAAAATCCCCTATTAAACCCACGTGACTTGTTCTATTTCCTAAACCCAAACCTATGTTCATCTTCTTCTCCCTGACCAAGATTCATCTTCTTCTCCCTGACCTAGATTCATCTTCTTCTTATTTTGAGAAATCCTTACCTACGAAGCGTACATCTCCATGGCTTTATGCTACTGTGGAAGAAGGGCAATCATTCGCACCTCTTGGACTGATCAGAATCCTGGTCGACGGTTCTACTCTTGTCCCCTACCGGTAAGTTCATCGATTTCTTCTTGTTCCTTAAGAAATCTATGTTTTTTTTAGATTTTGGGTTTTTTATGCAGAATTCCAAGTGCCGATTTATCTGTTGGTTTGATCCACCAATGTGCCCACGTTCTGTTCAGATTATTCCCGGCCTCCTGAAGTCAAAAAACAAACTTGAGAGGGAGGTGAAGGTGTTGGAAGCTGAACTTCATAAGAAGAAAAGTCAAAATGTATTCATGTTCTTAGGGTTAGGCTTATTAATTGTGATCGTTGCTTTTCTTTTGTAAAGTATTTCAATCATGTAATGGAAATGCTTGAATCAATGAAATGGGAATGCTTGATGTTTTGTAATTCATGATGTTTTGTAATATTTGTGTTCAAAATTTCAGACAAAAATCCAGCGGAACTGTTTATCTGCATACATATAAAATTGCAGACCAAATGCAGCCATACAACTAGGCTAAAATGGTATGCTTTTTTAAGACCTAGTGTTCCAAAAGCAGAACAAATGCAGACCAAAAACATACCATTCCAAAAGCATACCATTCCTGACCAAAATGCATACCAAAAGTAGACCAAAGTGCACTCTTAACCTGTTGATGACACCATTACAAAATGCACCAAACTGATGATACCATTACAAAACTAATATAGCAGAATTCAATAATATTACAGACCCAAACTGATAATACCATTGTCTAAACAAATCCAAACCATAACAAAAGACATTAACAAACAAATCCAAACCAAGCATTGTCTAAAACATACCAAAAGACATAAACCATATTCATAGTACATAGCAAACATTAAGTGCATTTCCTAAACCAGATTCAATCAGTAGGCGGAGGATCTCCCTGTCCTTTGCAACTTCTTGCATTGTGGCCATAATTCTTGCACTTAGAACACGTCACAGATTTATAGCTTCTTGTCAGCTTGTTAGCTTGTTCCAAGTCATCCTGAATTTCAGCTTGATTTTTTCTCCTCTTCTTTTTTGGCCTGCCAATTGGGTTGTTATGCAATGGAGGGGTGAGAGTGGTTGGACTGTCAGACTTAGGCCACATGTTCTTCCCATTCAGTGGGGCAATCTTGTAAGAGTAAACTTTTTTCCATGTTGACAGTTTGTAACTAGAATGTGCCCAACATTCTGGTGGTACCACCTGTTGGCCATTCAGTGCCATATTCCAGTTTACAGCTACAGCATGTTTACATGGCAAGCCTGTTAAGTCCCACCTTCTACATGTACAGTTCCTATCATTAACATCAACAACCACTTGTTCACCCCAAGGACCACTTACTTGGTATTTTGATCCACCATGCCACATCACAGTATACTTGGCAGCCTCTGTCTTTATACCCTCCATAAGCTTTGTTGCAGTTGGTGTCAGTGGCCCATCGCTCTTCTCAATAACCTTAATTACATTGACAATTCTTTTGGCAAGATACTCCCTTATAAATTCCAGGGCAGAGATGATTGGTTGGTCTCTTGCTTCAACAAGCTTCCCATTTAAGACCTCACACATGTTATTCAGTAAAACATCTGTTTTTGCTCTTCCTATACAAAGAAATAAACTTTTAAATGAACTTATATCTGAATTCTTGGACAGTTGTAGTAGTAGCACAAAGAAATAAACTTATAAATAAACTTATCTATTAATTACCTGTGAAATGGGATCTTGTCCAATGTTGTGGTGGGATACTTGACAACCACTTGTGAGCTTCAGTATTGAAAGTCCTAAGTTCCTCCATCTTAGATCTGAATTCTTGGACAGTTGTAGTAGTAGCACAACCCCATAACAGATCCTTGAATGCTTTCCCCCTCCACCTCAGCTTCATGTTTTGATGCAAATGCCTTAGGCAAAATCTATGTTCAGCAGAAGGAAATACTTTGGCTAATGCAGGTATAAGTCCCTGTGTAATAAAAGTAATCCCTAAATTAGCCATTTTGTTAACCAGTTATCTAACATATACACATCAATAAGTATAATAGTAAACATACCTTTTGCCTATCAGAGATGAAGGTAAAATTACATCTTTCGTCTTTCTCCAGATCATCAGCCACACATTGAAGAAACCATGTCCAAGACAATTTATTTTCAGCTTCAACAATGGCATATGCTAGGGGATAAATGCCATTGTTTGGGTCAATACCAACAGCAGTCAATAGTTGACCTGGATAGGGTCCTTTCATAAATGCTCCATCTAAACCCAACAACTCCCTCTTACATGCTTTAAAACCATCCTTCAAAGGCCCAAGACAGACGTAAACTCTCTTAAATATCCTAGTTGGTGCATCTGGATTTGTTTCATCTTCTACAACAAACTTAACAGTGGTGTTTGTATTATTAGCTTGAAGCTCCAATATATAGTCTCTTAACCTTGTGTACTGTTCCTTGTAGTCACCCCTCAACTGATTTGCAGCCTTGGTCTTTGCCCTGAAAGCCTTCATCTTGGAACAATTTAATTCATATCTTCTCAGCAACTCATCCTGAACAGATTTTGTAGACAATTTTGGATTAGATTCAACTTGGTTGATGATCCAAGTTTCTTTTGCCATAAAACCAGCTGTGAAAGCTTTAACTTCTCTTGATTGAAGACATGTATGTATGGATTTGTATGTTTTCAACAACCATGTTTCTCCTGCTGCCTTTTCTTTGGTTGCATACAGAACCCAAGGACATGGTACAGCTTTACCTTTCCCTTTTGTTTTGTCTTTACTTGAGACACCACATGCACTAGTTGGCCCACATGATTGATTAGGCCCATCACCATCTTCATTAGGCCCATCAAGTTGTTCATCTGTTTCATATTGTACTACATCCCCTTTACATATTGCCCTTACTCTTCTAGCCTCATTTCTAAATAATGCCAAGTCCCTCCTAGTTTCAATGGCATGCCTTTTGATTAAATCTTTCAACTCCTGTTTGGTACCAAAAATCTGGCCCACATAAAATCTTACTGCTTGAACCCCAGCAGTTTTATCTTTTTTCTTTTTTTTCCTTATTTCCCTCAACATTTTACTTCTTGTTGATTCAAAGTCATCAGATGACTCTTCAGTGCCACTGTTAAGTGACCCATCACTGAAGCCAGCCACATACTCTTCTCCTTCAGATACATTGTCACCAAAATCTCTCATGTCTACTTCAACCTCATCCACCTCATTATCTTTGTCAACTATGTAGTCACTATCATCACTATCCTCACTATGATCAACATTAGCTACATCAGGCATAGGAAAATCTCTGTCAAATTCAACATTATCAAAATCATATTCAAAAGCATTCAAGTTTACATCTACTTCCTTCTCAGTTTCATTCACAACAGTCTCTGTTTGCTGTTGGACAGCGTCTGTTTCCTTCCCAACAGCCTCCATTTCATTCACAACACCATCAGGTTCATTGTTAACAACCTCAGTTCCCTTGTCAACACCCTCAGTTTCATTCACAACAGTCTCTGTTTGCTGTTGGACAGCGTCTGTTTCCTTCCCAACAGCCTCCTTTTCATTCACAACACCATCAGGTTCATTGTTAACAACCTCAGTTCCCTTGTCAACACCCTCAGTTTCATTCACAACAGTCTCTGTTTGCTGTTGGACAGCGTCTGTTTCCTTCCCAACAGCCTCCTTTTCATTCACAACACCATCAGGTTCATTGTTAACAACCTCAGTTCCCTTGTCAACACCCTCAGTTTCATTCACAACATTCTTGTCAACCCCCCCATGCCATCCTAAAAACAACTTCTTTGCCCTAAAAGGTTTTGGCTTTCTAAAATTATGGCTTCCAACATCCTCCAGCTCCTCGATCACTACTTTTGAACTTTGTGGGGATGTGAAGTAAGTTTTCAATTTGGTTTCACCACGTTCAATATACACATCAATAAGCTTGTGATCCTTCACATACCTAGCCAAATGTAACACATCACTATCATTACCTAATGCCGCTAAACCAAAATCCAAGTCTGTGCCAGGGATCATAAAATGATAATACATTTCTATATTTTCCTCCCACAACCGTAACTCCCTCATCATCCAGTCTATTTCATGTACTGAAAACTCATCGATGTCACATAGATCAACATATGATAACCTACCATAAGCATATCTCCTCCCAGGGAAGTTCTTAAACGATCCACTATGATGAATTCTTAAAGAAAACAAGTTTGGGGAACCCCCTGTCATTATAATGAAAAAAAATTCAAATTTAAAAGAGATTATAATGAAAAAAAATCAAACCTTGTTTCAATTTTGTAAAAATATATTCAAATTTAAGTGAGATTGAATACGTACTGTAAGCTTCTTTCTCATCAATGTCAAGACCAGAACCTCTAATGCACCACACCATCTTCGATTGTAGTGTCGTTGAACCTTTCGCAACTTCCAGCCAAAGGGTTTCTTAGAGATTGCAGGTGAACGAGAGTGATGAGAGCGATGGAAGCGAAGAAGAAGAAGAATGAGGGATGGAATGGGAGGGAACTTGTTCTAGAAAAGAGGCATATGAAAAGACCTAATTACCCTCACGTGAGATTCACGTGAGGGGAGTTAACGTTTAAAATAGACGGACATCCAGGTTGGGGGCCATTGGTGTTACTTTCGTGCAAACTATTGGGTCAAAGTTGTAGTTTAGCAATCCCAGGGGCTAAAACCGTAATTTGACCAAACCACAGGGGCCATCTGTGTAATTAATTCTTGTTTTTACTTCTTTTTGGCGACTCCCACACAAAAGGGAAAAACCGATTTTACCTTTTTGCTTCTTTTTGGCGACTCCCACACAAAAGGGAAAAACGATTTTGCCTTTTTTGGCTAGTCTCTTATTGTAGGTCTTAAAAACATATTATTAGGTTATTATTATATAAAAACAATAAACCCTACTAATTGTTTCCGGGCCTATAATCCAATACGAGATGCAAAAGTCCGAACCCATTTAATTGTTTTAATAAAAGATTAAAACAATATATATACAATTATTATTTTTAAACTAGTATAAATAATAATTCGCGTCTAACGAATATATATAAAATATATCGTCTCGCTAACAGTTCGTAATTACCAGTTAAACAGGTTAAGTGGATTTAATGTTCGTTGCCCTAAGTGTAACTCTTACGGGTCATAGCTCGGTCAGCCGCGTTGTCCATCGGGTCGGTCCATAAAATCCAACAAGCTTTCCTCCGTCTCTTTTTCTCATGGAGGTCGACAGATCACATTGTAGATCCTTTTAGGTACGATTCGATCTGAAGGCAGTTGTTGACTACAAAACCTCAAAGAGCTAACTCACTTTGTTTTAGAATTTTCAAAATAAATGGTTAAAGTCAAATTGCTTGGGTTCATTTGCTTTACACTGAAGTTTGAACCAAGGAACATCCACGGGAAGACAATTGAGCCAACTAAAGTTACTATCGACCCCATCATCAGAATACAGTTGAATAATTTTTCAATAACCACCTTTGGTACTCCAAGCTTCCCCCTTTCTTTACATTACATACATCTTATATCGTCAATGGTCATTGATTCAGTCATGCATAAAATCTAATTAATGCGTAAAGTTTGATTGGGAGGAGTCAAGAGCATCATGGGCTATGGAAATCGAATGTAAGTTGTAAACCCTCACTTCTATAGGTGATGTTCGACACGTTGAGATCAACTTTGCCACGTGAACTCAAATGTCAATGTACCTTCTCTCTTTTCCTATTTCACATGTTCTCTTTCACTCAATAAAATTCAATAAAAAGAAATTACTAAGAAAACAATGTTTTAAAAAACTTTTGGATTGAGAATCAAAAGGGGCACGCGCACACAGACAAATTAAGACGTAGGCTCGACTACTTGAGCCGACCTTAGACGGGCACCCTTCCCAAACCTATGGTCCTTGGTCAACCATTCCACCCCCTCCATATTCACTCACTCTCCAATGTGGTCTCAACAAACCTTTATTAATATTACATCACAAGAGTACAACTATTCATTTAAAAACTACAATTATTCACCGCAACCCTAAGCTCTGGTGGCTGCTTTATCCTCCGGCGAGCTCTGCACCGCCTGTTTCAGGCCACTAGCCCACAAACTTCCGGTATCTTTCAACTTCCCGGTCGCAAATTCTAGACGATGTTGCAACTGACTACTTTTAACTGCCCGGGAAACCCAACCTAACGTCAAACACGCGGCGCCTAATCCCAACAGAAGAGGGATGAAGATAACAAGAAGTGGTGAAATGACTACAAACAATGTCATGGTTGCTATAAATGTGAAATACATCAATGCCAGAAGCGGTCCGACGGTTGTAATTCCGACGAAGGTTGCGAATAACATCGTCGTGGTGCAGACTTGCTGCTGTTGGATCGCCATGGTTAGTTTTTGTGATTAGTTGTTTTTCTTTTTTTTAATTTTTATACTAGTAAAGATGAATTTTGATTGGTTGGATTTTGTAGCATGGGTTTTGAGATCACCATACATGCATGATTATAGGTTGGTAGCATTGTCCACTTAAAATTGAAACTCACGTTCAATTGGTGTGCTCGTAAAATATGGGATCAAGCAACTCAATTGCCAATTTAATTACATGTTCAAAATGGATCTATAATTAAACACGTAACAGTGAATTTGAGATTTAGTGATTCAATTTTAGTCTCAACTAACTAGTTTTAAAAACTATCAAAATAAGTTTGGTCGTCTTTCATAGGGAAAATAGTTATAAATGTATAATTGGTTATTTAAAATCATTATTAATCGTGTTATTTTTCTCAAACAAGAGCAAGAACTTGTTTATAAACGTGTTATACGACACGACCTGTTTAGACACAGTTAATATCACATATTTAGTGACATGACAAGCAAAGAAATTGGGAAGTTTAAGCTATTGTCATTGTTATTTAACCCTTCAATGTAAGCAAGTTGAAACAAACACCAAATCGAAACAAATGAAATCGCAACAACTTGCTCGTAGTACCAGGTTCAATCTCCCCTCGTCCTCTCCAGACTAGTGACCACCAGACTCGTCCCACGAGGACTACGATTGAATGGATCGGTTGACGAGGACTACGATTGAATGGTAGGACGAGCCGACGAGGGAGATTGAACCTGGAGAGGATGAGGGACGAGTATGGTGGTGACTAGTAGTACCATAGTAGAGAGGACGAGGAAGTGAGGGACGAGTTTGGAAGAGGTTAGGGTTTTAGATCTTTCCTCAAGGTAAAACATATATTTAAAAAAAAATAAAAATATAAACAAGCCTAACAGGTTTAGACATGTTGTGTCTTAAACGTGTCGACTTGTTTAGGACACGAAATTTGTCAAGCTCAAACTTAAATTTGTTTAACTCCGTGTTGTGACTTTAACTTATCTATGTCAGAAATTGTCACCCCTAAAATTATTATATAACCATGACTTTGGAATTGAGGTCCCACTTAAACCAGTTTAGCTTCTTTTATAATAACCTTTTTTTAAAAGCCAAAGCTAATCCTCCCCAATTCAGGATCAGGTAAAACCCAACCTAAAACACCAAGCCTAGCTGAAAGGAGTCAAGCACCATGATTCGAACTAAAGACCTATTAGGATCTGAGCTCTACCCAACACTACCACTCATGCCGAAACCTTGGTGGTTCTTTTATAATAACTACAGCACCACTTCCCTTAAATATTAAAAGATAAAATTAAAAACAATCAACGTCTCAAAACTTTTAGATTGAAAAAAACACCACCAAATGCAGACCACCTCTATTGAAAATATCAAATACATAAGAACAAATATACAATTTTCCAATATCAACAAGAACAAAACCCTCAAACTCATCTAAACAATTCAGGTGCAAAATCCATATGCCCATTAAAAAAAACCCAAAACTTTGTACAAACAGTCCTCTGTAAATGCATATCAATCACTTACAGCGTCATGAGTGTGGAGCTGATGAGTTTCATGACAACGCGTATGCTTGACAACTCAGCTACCGAAGTGGTTGGAACACTCATTTGATGGTTTAGTATGGAGTTAACTTGATCAAAGATCGGGCCTACATGCATCGCTATCATCCCATCTGATGGCTTGATTGCCATCACCACATCCATCATCCACCCAAGTTTCTTCACTGTATCATTGCCAATATCACATGCCAACTGCTGCAGCAAAGATAACAGTACTCCTTGACTCAAAGGCAACGGGTTGCTTGCTAATAACCCCTGCAAATCAACCTGTTTGACCACAATCAAAATAAAACGATCACCGTCAGAACTTAAAAAACGGTAATTGTATAGAATTTGCAGATAAAAATATAAAATACCTGCGAGCATAACCAGGACACGATCCAGACATCACTTCTTTGAAGGGCTGCAGTGAAAGCTTCCTCATATTTGTGTTCATATACCAATCTAGAGAGTTCTTTTGTTGGATCCACCGGTGCCTCGATCTATTGCAGAAAATATTTTAATATAAAAGGAGGAATATCATATATACCCTTACAAACATGATTAAATATCATATATATCCAATTTAATTAATTTTTACTTTATGACCATTCTACCCCTATCCATCATATGATTTTTATAAACTAAATTTTTTGTTTTATCCCCTATGTAAAAGAGACGGCGACCATCGCGATTCTCCCAGCGTTGATTGTGAGTTTCATTTCAACTTCGATCGCGTTTTTTATGGTTGTTAACTTGTTATATAATAAAACAGGTTTCCTCCATATATGATGTATAAATGCTATAAAAGAAAACTGGTAAAATTATATATTAAAAAAACGAGAAAGTTAAATATAATATATTGAGAAAACTCTTGTTTATGGGTAAATATAAATTTTTAAGTTAATAATGTTTAAATATGAAATTTTAAAGTAAAAATAGGTAATTATGAATTTTAAAGTGTTAAAAAAGAAGGGTAAAATGGTCATTTTCAAATTGTTTTCAAAGAAAATGCATATGATATTTTTACATGTTTTTAAGGGTATATATGATATTTTTAGTTTTGGTTGGGTATATATGATATTTTCCTAGTTTGTAAGGGTATATATGAAATTGTCCCTAATATAAAATAATATCATGATACATTTACAAAATAGAAAAAGAAAAAGAAAAAGAAAAAAAGATGACCTTTTCATGGAAACTGCCAATAGGTCCATTGCTAATTTGGGATATCAGCGGGTTTACTGATTCCGAATTTGCCCCTGAAAGTGCAAGAGCTACCAACTTCCTTTGACCATCAGCTAAATCACCACTCAATGTTTGAGTCAAAGATGATGCTGAATTGATGGCATCCTAAAAAAAACATCACATGTTAACAAACGAATAGGATGTGTCCAGCTGGCATTGATTCATTAAGGTTGTAATTTCTCACCCTCAAAGCAATTGCTAAAGGCGAATGTGCAGACTCGATTTGTTGCTGAGCTGTACTTGTATGTTCAATCACTCCCTTTTGGAATGTAGCATCAACTTGCTCAAACATGGCCTTGCAAGACATCTCAAATGCAGGAACAACTGAAGCCTCCATACTAGACTTGAGTGCTTCCTGTAAGAAATAATTACCATAGATTGCATGCAAACAAGTGATTATTAATGAATTGATGAATAACAAAGTAACAAGGGTAATCAACA
The DNA here is from genome assembly GCA_023525975.1 of Smallanthus sonchifolius. NCBI lineage: Eukaryota > Viridiplantae > Streptophyta > Magnoliopsida > Asterales > Asteraceae > Smallanthus > Smallanthus sonchifolius. Next base: position 12,499,693 of record CM042042.1, read on the forward strand.
AATTAGGCCAGAAAGATGACTTGAATCATGGATACCTGTAGTGCTTGTTTACCAGAAGTTTGAAACTGGGTTTGAATTTGCCTAGCAATAGTAGCTTCAAGCTTAGAATATATTAATTTCTCCAGTTGATTTACAGACTTATCAGCAACACCTTTCTGCATATAAACTTAATCAGACTTAAATTATGTAAAAACCGATTAAAAAAACTACAAATTTTAAAATGATGTAACCTGGAAAGCCTCCGTGATTGCAGTAGACACGGTTTTTTCAATAACCGGTGTTATCAAACGCACGACAGCTGACACGAGTGCAGATGTTTCTTTTTTCAACATTTTCTCCAATGCGGCAGGCAAATCCTTGAAGCCATTCATCACCAGGCCTGAAACTTGCTGACTTCGATCTCGGTTTGACTTTTCTAGTTTTGCGAACTCTTCTTGAGTGCGGGCCCACAGAGCATCATAATTAGTTCTGTAAGTTTTCTCCATGTTTTTTCCTATGGCTGCTCAATTCTCCGGCCTTCTTTTGTAACTGGTACAGCAACCATTCCTGGAATCTGTTTTTGAATTTCTTTTTGATTCACCAAAACCTGCAATTAAAGTTGAAATCAGTTTACAATATTACACATTTTACCATTGAAAGATTAACCAAATCTACCTGAGTAATAGTTTCTTGCATAGAATGAAGTTGTGAAAGTAGCAATTCAACAGAGGGAACACTAGAACCGATTCCTGCTTCAATAGATGAGTCAGTTGAATTGAAAACACTTGGAGGAAGAGAAGAGGGGTTTGAACCGTGGGCATTTTTTCCTTTGTGTTTTTTCCCTTTGGCTGAGGGCACAGGGCCCGGGGAGTCAACTGTTGAGGGTACGGGTGTCTCAACGGGTACCGAAGCATCAATATTCGAGTCTAGAATTTCATTTTCACCACCCAAAGTTTGACCCGACCCCTCAAGTTGCTTTGACTCGTTAACAATATAACTTTCCACAGACACAACACGCCCGAAATCTGATGCCTGTGAAGCAAAACCATGAATCTCGCCTTGAGAAATGGGTTCAACAGTTTCACTTTTTCCTGTTTCACCAACAACCTTAACCTCCAATTCAACATTCTGTGGATCAGAATTTGAAACCACATCGGTTACATTTAAATCCACATCATTCTTCTGCTCAGAAACGTGATTAATTTCAGAAGATGAAGTGGCCATCAATTCAGCAGGTGTTACTAAATGAGTCGGATGCTTAAACTTGGTTTCATCAGTTACTAAATCAGATGCCAACGAAGTGGTCACTTGCTTATCAACTGAATATTCAATAATTTTCGGGTCACTAGATTCATGGATGGCAGATGGACTCTTCAAATCGGACAGTTCACGAGTCAAAGTAGGACTTGATGCGACTGGAGGTGATGCAATTGAAGCCTCGGACAAGGGAGTGTTCGATGGCTGTCTCAAAATAGAACCAACATCAGAGGTAGGTATCGAGACATCCAAAGATGTTTCTGTCTTACTTCTATAAGGTTCTGAAACATTCAGACCCTCGGTACTCAGTGCATCATGTGAAATGGTTGAATCTTGTTTCTCATAAGCAACGTTATCAATTGGAGGTGGAAAGCACTGAGCCATGTCTAAAGCATACTGTTGAATGGCCTGTGTTTGGACACAGTAAACCTGAACAATCTGCTCCCCATGTGGTAATATATCACTAGTACATGTAAAACTCAGTATGGGCATAGTAACTGTAAACTCCGCAACGTAATCCATGTGGGTGGCTTCTGGGTTGGGCCCGTATTCTAGATGGACAACATAAATAGCATTTTTCTTTGCATTTGCTAGTAACAGAAGGCCTGCTTGGGGTAATGCAACAACTTGATTGAAGAACGCATCTTCAAGTCTAGACTCAGAGGAACTCTTTAATTCCAATGTTTGTGAACAGTGCCATGAATCAGCATCACTAGGAAGCAACCATCCTTCTTCACTGTCTGAGGTCCATATTTTCACTTCACGGTTCAATGGACCCTGTAATGATTTTCAATGAAACAGAAATGAATACAAATAAATGTAATAATTTGGAAAAATATATGAAAAAAATTGATTAGCACATACCCCAGTGATAAGTATGATGTGATCTGGACGATGAGGAGCAGTTAAGAATGTAACAGAGTTTACTGGCAAACCATCGTGGGGCCTCAATACTGCAATTGGTGTGGATTTCCGGTCTTCCCAAATCTTTATCTGTTAAAAAGTTAAAACAGAAAATCAAGTCCTTTAAGTGATATCATTGCCAATTAACAGTATAAGGTGTAAACACTAAACACAATTCCACAAGAAATAAATAAATGAGATAAAGTTATTATCTTATTACTGCGGTTACACATGAATCTCAACCTTGTGTAGGATGACTTTTCAAGAAATGATCATCCTACTGTGTTTCTATATGTTTATGTTATACAATTTCCGGCAAGAAATACTTCCTTAATAAAAATAGAATCAAAATTGGTTCTTTTAGAAGTCTAACAATGATATTTACACTAAGGCCACTTGTATTTTAAAAATTCATGGCATGCATGAATGTATAGAATTGATAGAAGCATATACAAAGTATATTTAAAGTTCAAGTGTTGCAATCATATAAAGTACCCAATGAGACTAGCCCAACAAATACAAATTATTAAGTAACCCTAGCAATACCCTGTTTTATATAAAATTTCTACTCATGAAAATAGCTATTTAATCAGATTTAGCTTCAGCTTGCACTAAGATTAACCACCTAAAAGTGGAGACATAAATACCACAGTACAGAACATGTAGCCTGAGCTTATCAGATTATATGTGATACAAACAAATATGCTCTTCAAAAAGATCATTTAAACATAACATATGTATCTCAAATATTTCACATTTTTATTTTACAACTCATGTTAATATTGAGTCACCATCCAGGCATATGATTCAAGATAGCTTGTTTACAACAAGAGGCATGCTATATACAGAACAATGGTTTGGTAGCACCGTAGCAATGAATTAGATAAACAGCTGAAGTATGGAACTATGGATCAAAAAATTCCATAATCATAAACAAAACATAAAAACCTATTTTATGTAATACATATATGACGTATAAAAATTTAACATACTAGTTTAAACCATCCAAAGAATATGAAAACGTGTCAGCCAAACCAACCACTTTTAGCAGGAACCATGAAAGATTAATCAACTAATGTTAAGATATTAACTAACCGTTCCATCTACCGAGGCAGAAACTAAACGAGTAGTCATCCATTGGCACATTGATAAATCAGTCACTTCACCATCATGATTACCAACAAACTGAACTCCATTAATCAACTTATCAACAGGACATATAAGAGGTTCCTCTGCAGAATACACTTCACCTCTCCCAACCTTTGTAGTATCAATTCTCAAAACACGTTTTCCAATTCCAACAACAAGAACTTCCTACAACAAGAAACAACCAGAAAATATCAATATAACACCAAAACTAAAAGCATCAAAGAATGGAAATTTATTGTTAGGATAAATGTTACTTGTTTATGACAATGCCAACAAACTCGGGGATGAACAGATTCTTCTTCTCCTACGATTTGAATTGCAATAACTATCTTCCCTGTAATTTGTGGTTTATCATCCTCATCTGTGCCTTCCGTAATTTTCCATACATAAACTCGTCCATCTATGCTTGCACTGCATACGATAGCTTTGTCATAGCCCATAATAAAACAAAAAAAAGGATGCAATAAAAAACAAGAAAACTCTTACCTAGCTAGAAGGTGAACATCCTCCGCAAAGAAAACCATATCTGTAACCCTCTGAACAGAACAAATAGTTTAAATAAATCAACAAAGAACTTTCATCCCAAAGACCACAAATATAATCAATTTACATATCCCCAAGCTTGGTTTTAAAATGTGCGCATCACATGATGCGATGATGAGATCGCATCAATGCAGTTGATGCGCGCATCACATGATGTGTGTGTGATGTGGCTTTAGCTTATGTGTGATGCAGTCTGATGTCGCGCCTTATGCAGTTAACTAGTATTTGAACAAATTAGACCGTCAATTGCAATGGGTCGTAGTTTTCAAATCTGATTGAACAAATCTAACCATCGGTTGAGCCACAGATTTAAGTATTTGAAAAAATTAGACCATCGATTGAACAAATGTGAGGAGTGACGATGAGGATATCTTATATTTTAGTGTTTAAAAGTTAACAAGTATAATATTATCTATAAATATTTTTTAACAATGAACGCCTCGCGATGACCACGCTTCATTGTGCATTGGCTTTTGGGATCAAAACTCATCCGTGCGCCAAGCGCTTTTTAAAACCAAGTCCCCAAGCTGCATAAATTGCATTGGTCAATTCATGAACAAAACCAGATCAAGATCAGACCTTCAATCTACACCCACTCTAATTTCAATTAAAGCGAAAACATCATAATCTACTAAATCTGAAAAAGAAAGCAACAAACCTGAGCTAGACCTTTAAGCAGTGATCTTAAAGCAGTATTTATATTAAGAACCCTAATCGCTCCAAGTTTCAAACCATAACATATATAAGTCTTATTAACCGCAATCTGACGCCCCACAACAAGTCCCGGATCCGATCCATACTTCGTAATCGGAGTGACCTCGAGTTGAGGCTGAACCTCTCCAGGCAACCTAGCATCTATATCATACACAACACGATCACCGCTCAAATGCCGTCCCTTCGGAAGCTTACTGCTAGGCATCCGCAAGGGGCCAGAACCAGAATGCAATGCAGGAACCAACGATGATGGGAGCATAGGGTTAGGATTAGCAGGTTGCGCCATAGGAATAGCTGATTGAGACGGATTATCGACGGTTGTAGGCGGTGGAGCGCTTAATAGCGCCATCAATCGAGCCCCATGGTTAGGGTTAGGGTTAGTATTAGGGCTAGGTGGTTGGAGAGAGGGCGTAGGATAAGGAACAGATCGCTGGTGTTGTAAGTTAGACGGAGGCATAGGGTTGTCCGGTTGGAACGAAGGTGGCGGGATGTGAAATTGGGGGTGGTAAATCGGAGTTTGAGGAGCGTACGAGTAAGGGCCACCGGTGAAGGTAGGTGGAGGATACGATGCGGCAGAAGACGGTGGAGGATAAGGAGAGTTAGGGTTTTGGAAGGTGGTGTTAGGGTTTGATGAAATTGGTGGTGGCGAAGAAGAAGGATTGAAGAATCGTTGAACATCGAATGTTCCTCCACCTGCCTGCTGGTTCTGGTTTCCGGTGGAAGCCATGAAATCACCACAGACAGTTACGATTTGTTCCTGATTGGATCAAAAATTGTGCAAATTGGGATCTGAAAATCGCAATTGAAATATGAAATTGGAAGAGGCGTCTGTCGATTAAGATGTGAATCTAACGGAAAATAGATTGAATTTGATTGAACACTCTGTTATGGGAGGTGACAGTATGACTTTTGGGAGACCAGAGCCCATGAAGAAGAAGAAGAAGAAGAAGAAGACGAAGACGATGAAGAAGGTGTATTTCGTTTTTATTTTATGTTTATTTTCTCTTGATTGGAACTATTGAAAAAGTACAGTTTAGTCCTTTGATTATTGAGAAATGATATAACGGTCCTTGAAGTTATTAACCTTTTGATACTTAGTACATGTAAAACTAATAGAACACATAGGATCCATATATGTTGTATCTATTGGTTGTTTTTTTGTCTATGCTAAATTACAAGGAGCATTGGGAATTTGAAAATCTGATATGATGCATTTTACATTTGTAATCTAGTGTGTTCATAATTAGAAACAAGAGTTGTGAGTACGTGAATAGTAAACTGTTGTAATTGGTTTAGGGTTTTATTCCCTGCTTCTTACTAAGACGTCACATCTTTCTTTTCTTATTTAAATAAATTTGTTTCTATGTCATGAGTTCAGAAAAACTTTCCATCTTCCAAACATATAATCTTATCTCTATTTTTTTTGTATTATTTCAATTTTCAATTTAATGTTCTAGAAAAAAATCAAAAGTAAAAGCTTTTTTTTAATAAATAAATTAATTAATAATGCTTTAACAATTCTTTTATTAAAAAATTTATAATTTTTGAAGGTGGTTTAGTAATAGTGGAAAGTGAATATGGTGTTGTCACACATCTAAGCTTAGATGCGAAACCAGATTAAATTGATCAATTTTCTAATTTAGGAATTGATTGTTTCCTCTCTAACGATTTCATCAGGTTCATTCTATCATTCCCATCAATTTTGCAATTGATTGTTTCCTCTCCGGAGATTTCATGAGGTTCATTCTATCATTTCCATCTCCAAAACAACTATGCAGCAACTCAATCCATTAATTGGCATCTCATCTGATTATACGATTGCCTTATAATTCCCTGATCATATTTATATACGCATGGAAAATCATTGAAACTGATGGAGGTACTAACTTGAATGTGTTAAATTGTTTGATTACATTACTTTGTTGATTACGAAAATCAGATTTTAAGGATTTTTAATCAAAACTACGTAGTTTTGGTGGGTTTCGTATCTAAGCTTAGATGTGTAACAGCACCATATTCACTTTCCCCTTAGTAATATCACATGTACACGTGCATTTGTAGGTGGTTTGTTATCGGCTAAAACTGGTTATTGGTTACTTTTGCAAAAGCTTTTTACTTATTTTACTATTTGGTTTTTTTTTACATTATGGTGTAATTTTTTTTAGATGAAGCGTCATTTAAAATATAATATTTTTAGGTATCGGAGGTTATATCAACTAACAAACGTGAAAAATGAGATCGAGACTGACTAAAAAACATCGGTAGCGGTATCTAACTATCTTTTAACATGTTTCGACCTTTACAACCGAGTTGCCATAGTTTTATACATGTATTTTTATGCTTAGCCACGTTAATGTGACGACTAAATCGTTTAAAGTCTGCATCCCATCGCAGAGCGCGGAGCAAAATTTATTTAATCACGTTACTTTTTCTACTTAGTCACGTTAATGTCACCGCCTCAACCGTTTAATGCAGACATTATATCCTAACATGGTATTAATCCACACATTTATTACATAGTCGGTTATACTATATAATTGTAAATAGTAGAGATGATTATGGGTAATGGAATCAAATGAATTTCCCCTTAAGTGGTTAATATGATTGAAAAAAGCAAAAGAACTACTAGATGTATTCATAAACACAAACATATTGATAAAGTCACATATACAAGTATCAAATACACATTCTCAAATGAGAGTAATCTCATAAAAATTACCATACAGAGAAAATGTGGGTAATAAAACGGTCCCAAAGACGATAACCCACGAAAACTAAAAGAGCAAAATAACACCGTTGATGAACCCTTAGTAAAAGGTTATAAAAGTAACCTAGAAAAGGTTATTTATACAATTTCATAAAAGATTAAGGAAACCCATAAGAGGTTATTGATAGAATCTTTATGAGATTAATGAAATCCCATATGAAAAAAATAAAACCCAAGAAGATGATAATTGAGTTCTAGAAGAAACTCAACAACAAACAAATATTAGATCTCAATAAATTATGTACAACATGGAACCAAAATGAAGCACGTGTTAACGAAATATTTTCATATGATATAACACCAAATGTAATCGATGAAAAGACTAAATACATAAAATTATGTGAGAGGACATACACATAAATGACTAGCCAAAATGACAAGATGCCTTAAAGAGGCTAAATTAAATTCCCTCGACAATAAAACGGTTCCGGACCTGTAGTCTGAACACTCATATACGTCAAACCAGCATGCTATAAATATTTATCTTTAATGTAAAAAAGAAAAGAAAAGAAAAGAATGAGATTATGTGATGTAAGGCATGACTTGTAAGACAAGTTTTTTCCCCGAATCCGAGTAGTAGATTATGATGAAACGTATTCCAATGTAGTGGATATGACAACCCTTAAATGTTTAATTGGTTTTGCAATCTTAGGAAAACTTCAGAGGAAATTATGGATGTCACCCCCACATACTTATATGGGACATTTGAAAATGACATCTACATGAAATTCCCTAAAGGGTTAAAAAAATGGCCGAAGCATTCAAAATAATACCCATAGATGCGTGTTATAATATTTTAAAAACTAGTCATATGAGGTACAGTACAATCGACTCGGTAAGTATTTTAAAAAGAAGGGGTATAAGTTTCATTAAGTCAACTATGTGCATTGATCAAAAACTACTTTTAGAGTTCACTATAATCGCAGTTTACAAGGATGATGTAAACATCATCGAGAGAAACTAGCAAGAGAATTTTGAAATAACTTGACACATCTTGATTATTCCACGGCCTGCAGTTCGAGTATGGATTTGTCCATTGTATTTCTCAAAATTCCATGTCTTCATGTTCAATATAATCGTTGTTTACAGTGATGACATCATCATGAGAAAACTGTCAAACTAGTATATAGAATTTTGAAAGAACATGACATAACTTAATTATTTCCTCGACCTGTAGTTTGAGTATATGTGTAAATGTATATATGTCCATTAATCAAATTACATACAGAAGATGTTGCACGTTTCAATATGAACAAAGTTTATCTGTGACACCCGACATTTCAGGTCAATATCCGTACATGTATTAAACAAGTTTACGTTATAATTATTTTTGTGATTTATTTAATTTCACAAACAAGGACATTTTGGTCTAACAAAGACCGTACATGGTCTCATTTTATATTTTTGGTAATTCTAGGAGTTACCGGTTCACATACCAGTATAAACCGAATTAAATTACCCCTTTAAAACTATAATTGATATTAATACCTAAAACTAATTGTTTGATTTATTTTAATCCAAGCCCCAACCCACTCCCTTGACTTCTCGGCCGAAGTGCAGAGAAAACCATCCCCAATCTCACGTCCCATTTACCATATTTTCAAATTGACCCATACCATATCTGTGAGAAAACTCAGATATAACCCATACCCCTTTTTCAATCAAAACTCTCACAAACCCTTTTATCTCTCATTTTCATACGGCAAATTTCTTCATTTCTCTTCAAAAATCGAAGCCAAGTTTTAAAGCAAAACTTACCACAATTCGGTATTTTAAGAAGATTTCAAGTGTTCTAAAGAAAGTTTAACAGAAGATTCAAGACTCTTCTCTGTTTTCTTTCATCATCTTCATTTCAGTTTTAAGGTAAAAACTCAATACTATCCACTTTATTTTCTTTAAAGTCGTATCTAAGCATACAAAATGTTCAATCGCAAGTAAGATAACAAGAAAAGTGTGTCAAATTCAAGTTTTAAAACAAAAATATGCAGGACTGATTCTGTCAAACAGAAGTCCAGTAATCGAAACTAGGAGTTTCGATACCTGGTTACTCAATCGAAACTAGGTAGTTTCGATACCCTTCTTGCCAATCGAAACTAGGTAGTTTCGACACCAGTTAACTCAATCGAAACTAGGTAGTTTCGATACCTTTTACTCAATCGAAACGTGCATCACTAAAATCAAAGAAAATTACATCAAACAATTGTTTACACTCCCCATGTCAAAATTGAGGGGGAGCATTATACACGTTACACTATTTTTCCCTTAACTAAGTTTTTCTTTCCACGTGGTTTTTCTTAATAAGGTTTTTAATGAGGATCATAACTGATCCAATAGTATCAGTTTATATTTTTAAATTCGGCCCTGAAATACCGACTTAACATCATCCGGAAGCATGTTGTTAATTGTGTATAATGAGTTGTAATATATCTGAGCGGAAGTGTTATAAACCGAGGAGTAATGCATACGTTATACCCCAATCAATAGTATTAATCCACACATTTATTAAATAGTTGGTTATATTTTTATATTGATTTAATTGTAAAGAGTAAAGATGATTATGATAATGAAATGAAATGAGTTTCTCCCTTGTTTTTCTCCTAAATCTCAACATTAATTAGGTGTTATAGTATTGTATTTTTCTTTAAACTTTTTGTATATACTTTGTTGGGAATTTTAAGAAATAAAATAGCATTTTATACATATTAACATAAAAGCTAGCTCACATTAGGTGTGTTTAAAGTCGGATATCTGAAATTTTCGGATAATGAAACGGATATTCAAAAATAAAAAAAATATATATATATATAAATATAATATTTTTAAATTATAAAAACAATTAAAAATCTTAAAAAACATTAAAAAATATACATATAAAAATATATAAATATAATATATCGGTTTTGATTCAAATTTTCTTATTTTTAAATAACAAAAACATTTAAAAATATATATAAATATAATATTTCGGATATTCGGATATCCGAATTATCCAAAATATCTGAAAATCACTATCCGAATCCAAATCCGAAAATTCGGATATCCGAATTTCAGATATCCGAATTTTTGGATAATTCGGATTTTCGGATAATTCGGGTTCGGATTCGGATTTTTTTGAACACCCCTATGTCACGGAGTTACTTCTTTGACTCTCGTGTGGCACTTAGTGACCAACTAAGTTCAACCTTTGTCCCGACTACGTAGCGACTCGGAAGCGATAAGATGCGAACAAGCAAGATCGTAATCAAAGAACACTTGATTGATTACAGGGGAAAAATACAAGAGAGCTTTACAAGGTGAATGTTTTACAAGTGTTGGAGGTGTCTTGCAAATGAGCCAAGATCACCTATTTATACTACTCCATGTCCTAATCTAGATGCTTCTCTCTAGATCATTCTTAATCATAAAATAATACAAAAGATCTAAGATATATACATGGAAGGATCTAGGCTAATCCATGATTAAGATCTAATTTGGAAGGGCCTAGAAGCTCATTGTTTTAAGCTTTGATCCAGAATTTTCCTAAGTCTTGAAGAGCCTTGATGTTGCTGGAACTTTTCGGAATCCCGACCATGAAATCTGAATTTTTTGGCAGAATTAAGGTCGTTTTGAGCGGGTCGTGACATTCTCCCCCACCTAAATTCACGATGCCCTCGTCGTGCATCCTTGGCAGTGCATGGTTCAACCTCCTTGGTCACGACACGCTTAAATTTTTGAACCTGCCTCGGTTCCCCTTTAAATATGAGTCGCATGGCCGACACCTTCTTGTCTTGACATCTCGTGTCGCGCTCCATTATGCATAGAGAGTCCATAAACAGCATGGAAAAGGCGTTTACCTTCGAGAATAAGTCCATCCCGAGCACGAACTTGTAATCATCCATCGGTACCACTGACAAGTCCAACGTGCCTTTCCGGTCCCCGGCCATGGCCTTAACGCCTTGGACGGAGTCCCCATTTGCGGCCTTGATCCATGCCAACTCCTTTTTCGCTTTTAGCCTAAGTCTTGTTGCTTCCTCCTTCGAGACGAAGTTATGACTCGCTCCCGTGTTGACTAAGGCTCTTGTTGGCACGTCGTTTACTTCTATGCATACAAATTGAAGTCCCTTCAACTTCGCCCTCGGGTTCATGGCATCACCCTTAGCCATTCTTGGCCCCCACGTGTTAGTTTTACCCGTGCATTCGTTGCACTTACCATTAACCGACTCCCCAATCGCTTTGGTCTTGGCCCCCTTCCTAGGTCATTCGTAAAATACCATCAAGATTACAACATGGATTTTTCTCACTCTTTAATGTCACACATTAAAGACGTTGCCTTGAAGAATCCAGAACGTGTCGCGGTCATGGAAAAGAAAGCATCAGACATCAAGGAAGCATGCATTCCCATAGATGATCGCTTGATCATATACATTACTGTTGATAACGCATTTGACGACTATAATTGGGAAGGGCATCCTCTTAGTCGTTATGACTATGTTAGAGGATTCATCTCTCAGTATGTCGAGTGGGTGCCCGATGATGCTTCAAGGATGTCATGCTTCATTGATCAGCTTGAAAGAATAGGGATTTATCACAGTAACAACATCTTAAAAGCTATGATTGATGATGAACTTCACTTGTGCTTCACAAGTAAAAGGGTATCGGTAATGACTGTCAAGACCGAGGATAAGGGCATCGCTATTGGTGAGACCAAAGCAAATATCTCTAAAACGAAGCGTCGTGTTAGAAAATTGCTTGAAGCTGTTGAAGCTAGTGGATGCATATATGCATATACTCCTGGTATCTAGGCGACTTTTTTCATTGTTTCTTTATCTCTTAAAAGTTAGACTTTTAACGTATGCAAAATGGATTTTTGCACAGATAAAAGAAAAGAAGGAAAGGAAAAGGAAAAGAAAGACTGGCACAACTTGAAGATTACTTCAAGTTGTTGATTACACCATTTGATGATGTTATCTTATTTTTGTTTGGAACAAATTTAAATTCCGGGTTTATTTTATTTTGAATATTGCTTGATTATTTTAAGTATGACTTATTTAAATCTTTAATGCATTATAGTTGTTGCCTGCAATGAATTAAGAATTCATTACCATCTATTTGACATGAAGACATGTGAGACATATTATTCAAGTCCATTAGATAATCAATTAGATCGGATCTAATAGATACCATGAAACATATTAAGTCCTATAAAAGACATATATGTGATATAAATGTTTACATATGACTTTATGATTGAAATAGTTTCAATAAATTCCTCTAGAAAAGGATCTTATGACATAAGATATAAAAGTGAGATAAGAGTTATCACTACTATAAGACTAAGTAGTTAGTCATACAAAGCAGCTTCACAAGATCCAAATCACTAGCCTGAACCATAAGGTTCATCCAGAACAGGTATAAAGACTCATATGGGATATGAATATAAAAGAGACCTATGAACAAATAAGGATAGGATGTTATGAACCCCTATACGAAATAGTTTCGTCTGCTACCTTAATACTTCAATAAGATTGAAATTGTTCATAGCCGTAATATATCTGATTCTTGAACTAGAAACAAGTGTTGTTTAAAGTTCTGAATAAATAATATTATTCAATTGCATAGACATAAAATTTCATATACAGACAAGGATCAGATCCTAGAAACATATAAATGTTTACCATAAACAAACGATGTGATCTTTTACATTTGATATCATAAACAAAAGATGAGATCTTTTACAATTGATAAGTATATGAAAGAAAAGATGAGATCTTTTACAACAGACACTAAAGATCATACGATGAAAGAATGAAATTCTTTAGTCAAAACATCCAATGATGATCCAAACACACAATACATTTACGACAAATAAAGATTTGATCAGACTACACATGAATGAGATTCATCAAGACGTAGAAGTTGTTTTAGAAACAACAAATGGATCGTTAATACTAGAAGCCTAATAGATTATCAAAGGTTGATAAATGAGGAATTGGATTCCTAGTATCCTTAAAAGGATACAGATTACAAGTTTTGAAAAGTTATCTAAACTAATCAAAAATCAACATGTATTATGAATACTAGAATGTTCTTGTAATAAATTAGCTTTAAGAAAAGTATAGAAGTCTGGACATGTCTGAGAACATTGAATCATTGAAACTGATATGATCATTTCAAATTATATTTAATAATATAGATGCAAAGACCAGTGGGAGTGAATACCTATAACAATAAGAATGTGTAAGAGACACATTATTAAAAGGAGTGTATAGTGATATATGGGAAAACCATAGATAGGAATGATAAGTGTTATCATAAAGTGTATAATGATATATAAAATAAACAGGGGATGATAAGTGTTATCATGGAAAGTATAGTGATACATTACGGAAATTACGAGTTATATTTTAAAATATATCATTGAAATATAACGTATCTTTAGAAGATCATATTTCAAAGCTAACATTGATTACATTCATATATATGTGATATATAAGAGGGAAAGATTCTAAAGTAAGAATCGCAACAATCTATTGACATTAATAAAGATGTCTTAAGTGTTTTGTGTGACAAATCAATAAAGACATATACCGTTAACATTATCCATAACCCATAATGATTGGGATAAGATGAAAATGAAATGGTTCATATGGTTTCATCTAAAAGGATAATGAGTGTTGTGAATATTTTTCATACGATGAAAGAACTTTGAAATTTAGTTATGACGAAAGAAAGAAGAGGGATAGTGCTTGAGAAGCACATAATGGTGATCATAAAGTGTTATGATGAGACAATACTATCTTATTGGATAAGATGCTAAGAGTACCAACTTTGACTATCAAGAAGGGTTCTTTGAACAAAGTCATAATTAGTTATGACGACCTATTAGTCAAACACAACAATCTTAAAGGTTAAAATACAAACACCATGAGATGATCATTGAGAATGATCACATGATACATCAAAATTATCTGATAATGATTATGATACATCAGCGTTATCTGATAGAAAGGTTCCATCAATAACATTTGCATAAACATGAGATGCTGTGACCTGGAAACATTTGAAGATAGTATTCTGAAAGTGTTTTAAGATAACTTCTAATAGTTTGGAAAAAAAGTTCTAAAAGAGAGTTTTCCATCATTAAGTATCATTAATGAGATCATGAAACTTAGAGACATCACTATAAAACAAATTCACACAAATCAATATCTAGCTGGCCCATTCACTAAACCTATACCTTAATCTGTATGAGGAGCATGTTGATAGGTGATAGAAATGCTAGACTTGAGTTTGATTTGTTAGTATTTGGTGCCTTTCGAACAATATAGAAACATTGATATTTTATATTAGCTTAAAGGTTAAGTGCATTATAAATATATGTTTCTATGATTCGATATTTGTACGTTTTAGAAATCCTTGAATATTATGTTATATTATAAATGTCCGTAGTCGATCAGATTCATGGGAATCAATCTGAACGTAAGACTATTGTGAATCGGATAGTTGGTTCATTATGAATGAAAGGCCAGGAAGTTGGTGACCATATTCACAGATAATTATTAGAGAATAATTATTGGACGTAACTCGCTTAAAAACTATCTTCATGGATCAAAGTCTTAAGAAGTTTTGAATATGGTAAGATCTATTGATCCTTCGACCTGAGGCACGCACTAGAACTAACTCTGACTAAAGTTTATTCCTTGATCTTATCTAACGTTGTACCTTAACAGGCAGTAATAAGGATAGGATCAGGAGTAATCTGAAGTTAAGTGGGAGATGTACGTGGCTAAAGGAATTCTGTTATCCTTTAATTAGGATCTGGACATTCTGGCGCCCTCGTTGATTCAGACTGGTATAAATCACGTGACCACGCACAAACTAGAGTAGTTTGTTTAGACCATCTTTGAATTGGAGAACGAGAACAAGAATAGTTGAACCACATATAAGAAGTGACTTGTATCCATGTCTCATGTTCAACGAATGACCTAAACAGAAAGGACACATAGATATATGTTTACCATGGCTATTGTACTTGGTTAAGTACGACTTACTTGAACACAGGGAACTAGTTGACGATTATAAATACGCCATACCTTGTTAGGGGCAGTGAGATGCAGCTAGACGTCCACCACTGTTTACGTTGACCTGATTAATCGATGAATCGACCAAGTGGGAGATTGTTGGATATTAGATGTCCGATCATCGTTAATATCAACGTTGCTATCGAGGTACGATCCAAAGAGTTAAACTTTTGACAACGAGCAATTGATAATATTTAATAGTTAAATATTATACTTCACACAACATGGTATTATGCGACGGATTGTAATATCCCGGATTTTTCCGATGTATTTTCTTAAAAAAACCGTGCACATATTGAGCATTCGAATCTTAGAAACTTATTAAAAAAATACATTTTTATTAGTAAAAAAAAAACAATTACACTTGGTATATATATATAAGACAAATATATATATGTATCTTATAAATAAAAATGTTTGAAAACTTTATAAGTTTATAATTATATAAATAAAATAATTTATAAACTTATTTTTAATACTTAAACTTGTAAGCTCTAAATCTTATTAATTATTTTATAAAAATTAGAAAATAATAAAAACCTATAAAACTTATGTAGTTTTAATAAAACATATTATTGTTTTATAAATTTTAGGGACCAAAACTGTCAATTTGAAAACCCATTTTAAACTTAAAATCAAATTTTAACATAAAATAACAAAACTTCAGAACTACAGGGACTGAATCTGTAATTAACCCAAACTTCCAGTTTGGAAACAGATCCTAAGATCGAATCCCACTGGAGCCGTTTTTTAGCTCGAAAAATCAAAAACGCGTGTTCCGGTCGAATTGAATGCTCCTCGAGTCTCGCCTCGCGCATGCGACCGTAACCCGAGACACTCCAATACTCGATTTCACCTTTAACAGACGCGTGATCCGACTTTAAACCCGTCTTCCCAACCATCATCTTCCCACCTAATCCATCCTTAAATCGTGAAATTTGGCTATAAATACCGATTGGAAATCTTAGTAACATCACACCACAACTATCCTAACTCGCAAATCATCCGAATCGAACTCGTATTTGGCCATTTGAAGTTGCGACAGCCGACTCCAAGTCAGAACCCGTTCTCACTCAAAACGTCACCGAATCAGGTAATCTTTAAATTCAGCTTGATCGTTTTCGTATGAGGATCAAAAGCCCTCTGTTTAATTTCATAAACAAAGGGTAATTCGATGCTTATTTGACGATTCTTGGTTCTAGGGTTCATGTCAATTTGGGGGCCGATTTGAGTCCTCGTTTAAGGGATTTCCGTTTCATGGTATACACTAACGAGCCCGTAGTCGGGATGGTTAGTGTGTGTGTGCATGATTCGACCGGTCAGTGACCCGAGTTCGAATCCTGGGGGACCGGTTTTGCCCATTTCGTTTGTTTCAGCCTTTTAAAAACACTTTTTAAACTTTTAATAATTTTTATAAATTATGTTAAACTTATATAAACCTAAAAACGAATTTTATCTACACTTTTACATTCTGGATCATTTAATTAAGTAAAACTTAGTTAAACCTATAATTAATTAAAAACTTTAATTTTGGTTTTAAATTCATAAAAATACTTTTAAAACTTTTATAAAACTCATAAATTCACACGAACTATTTATTCAAAACAGAAAACTTAATTTATTGTTTGTTTCTAAAACTAAAGGAATTCTTTTAAATCTTTAATCCTTTATTTAAACTTATATGAATCTTATAAACTTGAAAATGTTTATAAAATTTATAAACAGAAAAATTTAAATCATTTATACTAATTTAAAAAGAGAAATAAAGGTACGTTATTTGCCTCCCAAACAATTACAAACTTATAAATTCTATAAAACTAAATGGAAACTCTAAAACATTTATGAACTTGTAAAACTTTATTTAAACACTTATAAACTTATAAATCTATTTAAAACCTATTAAACTTATAGTTTTCTTTTAGACTTTAAAAATATTTTTAAACTTATAATTAAGATATAACCATATCCTATTTAATATCTTATGAACTTATAAGTGTGGTTATTTAAACGTATTTATATTTCGAATTAATTTGTATTATAAATACTTAATACTTAGAAACTTAATCAAATCTCAAATGATTTATATTGATTAAATAAGTAATTATTCTTGTAAATTAGTTATTTCTAAATACTTAGAAAACTATTTTGATTATAATTGTGAAACTTTTAAATAATTATTTTAATTAATAATTATTCTAATCTATAAATCTATTAAACTTTGACATACAAGTCTTGTATCAAAACCTTTATTATAAACTTGATTTAAACTTCATAAACACAAACCATTCCCATCTCCCATTTGGAACCCTAGTCAATCTTGAAATCCTAGATCTTTTGTCTTAGACTTCTACTTAAATCTTTAGACTTGCATACTTAGGCTTATTGTGAGGATATTCTCCCTCAAAGTCTTGCAAACTTACTCTTATCAGGTACTCTTCATCAAATCCAAGTGAGTATACTTAGCCCCTTTTTCCTTTTATGCTTTTGGGGTGAAACATGTTCACAATTCTTAAACTTATACAATTCTTGTATAACTATGACTACGTGTTTATTCTTATGTTAAACTTGAGACTTGTATGCTTAGATTAAACTTAAAACTAGCACATTCATTAGCTTTGATCAAGCCGATAGTAACAATGATAGATCTATTGTATTTGACCAATCCACCTTGATTGATTGACCCCTTCGGGGGGAGCCCTTGGTGTTTGTTACTACATTAAACTTTAAACTTGAGACTTATGCGGGTTATGCCTAAACTTGGTTGGAGGGTTGATGTGCACAATGTCTAACATGCTTGTTTTCTCATACTTACATTATAGAATGCATGAATCATAGTGAATTGTAATTCTTCTCAAATACTTGTTAAACTGTGTCAAAACCTTTGTATCTCACCAACTATTTTGTAGTTGACAGATTCTTTCACATGTTTCAGGTTCTACAACATGAGACTTTATCGTGATCACATAGGATGCTTGGACCTAGAATGCTTAATCAATTAGACTTGTATTCTTGCTATGTATTTGATTTATTCTTTGTATTGAACCCTTGAATCTATTTATTAATGAAATATTGAAACTTTAATAGTCAACCTTGTGCTATTGAACAACCGCGTCCGCCCCGACGTATAATCCGCCGTCGGTTGGGGTGTGACAGATTGGTATCAGAGCCTTGGTTATAGGGAATTAGGTTATTAGACACATGACCTAGACAATAACTTAGGAGACCCAAACATGAGTTATCTCATGTCCTTTACTAGGAACTCTCTCCTCATTCTATTCTTAAATCTTTTACGTGAACGCTTGGAGATTCTACGTTTCTACTTACCTACGTGCTACAAGAGGCTACTACATCGAGGACACCTTCTTAGGCTTTAAGTCTAAGCCACCACTAAACTCTCGTTAAGAATATTTAAGTTCTAGATAATGTGTGAGAACTTGTGCGGACCGGAAGGGTGGATACCTGTATTCTGAGAAATTCTGTCAAGGAAAGCATTTCGTATAAATCCAAATCAACCGTTGGACCCGTATGCTTTCCTGGGAATTCTTGGGATGAGTACCACTTATAGGAATGCACGACTTCTCTAAACATTAGTGAGCTCAAATTTCTCTTGATATGTCAAAGTACTCACTTAGTGATATGCACTAAATGAGTGCCATCTCAAATACTTTACGCTTCATAAATTCATGATTCAAAAACTTTCCTCTGTAACCTTTATTCTATGATTCTTAAGTCCCGTCTTGTCACATGACAGCATGCTTACTCGTCATGACCTAAAGGAGTTACCTTCAAGGAGAAATTCTTACGAGATTATACTTAAAAACTACATACATAAACTTATATTTATAGGTACTACCCAATAAACTTCGTGATCGTTGTAATACAACCCTTAAAACTATGTATTACTCTACAAATTCTCCTATAAACTTCATTATTTTATGAACATAACACTTAAGGGGAAACCCTTGTGTTTCATCTTATTTTCATCACTCAATCAAACTACTCTAAATAACTCACTCAAACTTTTGCTACACTTTTATACATCTCAAAGTGTTTATACATCTTTAAACTTCATGATCCTTGTAATACCAGCACATTTAAAACTATGTATTGACATACAAGTCTTTTTACAAGCCTCATTATTTTATAAACTTGGCACATAAGGGGAAACCCTTGTGTCTCATTTCATTTTTCGTCACTCAAGCAAACTTCATTTTATGACTAACTCAAAACTTTGTTACACTTTTAATCTCAAAACCTTCATACGTCCTTAAAACTTACGTATCACCGTTCCTGTAAACAAAACTTAACGTCTTTTAAAATCTAAAGTACATTAACAAAGAAATTTGTAACCTAAGTAATTTCCTTTTAGAGGAAGAAGCCTACTATAGAATAAACAAACTCCACGCTTAAGACCTTAAGCCCACAATAAACCTCGACATAGTACCTTAAACCCAAATATCGGTGACAATAACTAAAAAGTTGTAGACTCACGAGGAAATTTTGGCTATGGAAATAGGGTACATAAGTGAGTCCTTGTGACCCACCCCCTCTTCCGGGAATTCTCTTCGTTAGCCCACCAACTTCAAGCCAAAAAAAAACCATTTTTATAGTACTGTGATGACTCAGTATTATGAATAAAAACCTTTTGAACATATTTAATCAACTTACTTACACACTTTAATTTTCCGTTTAAATTGTATTATGCAAGGGCTAGAAGTCCCAATTTTGAAACATCTAAATGGAAACCATTTTGAAATTTCATCTTGTCATCATTTACTAGTTTAACTTTCCTTTCATCATTGTAAACTTAACACACCTACCCAAACACTTTCGTCAAAAACAACTTACGTTAGTACTTGAAATAATTAACAACGTTGCATTAAACTATAAAAAATCCTAAGTGACACGTGTACCTGAGGAATAAATCTTGAACAAATCTTCTAATTCGTAAGCACATTTTCAAAAACAACCCGACTTACGAATCATTACCCCAAACAACCATGACCCTTACTTCTTGTATAGACTTAACACTTGCAAACTTGACCAACTTTTGGCTTGACAATCACACCTATCTTTTATAAATCTTACTCGTACTACTTATCGATGCCTAACTCGTCGTTTTTGAACATCTTAATTACATTCTATACAAAAGAAAACTATACTTTCTGTTATGAATCAAGATAAATCATTTGTAAACACACTATCATAAACCTTATCGAAACTTTTCCCGTCACCCTATGCTTGGAGACTTTCCTCATTCAACTCTTGTCACGTAAAAGACTTACTAAAAATCACAACGGGGACTAAAAGCTTAAATACACATTGCTAAAACATTAAACTTCGTATACGCAACTATGAGGTCAGAGACTTTTGAGTCATGTAAAACTTGTACAAATACTCAATCCCGTATTCTTAAAACTAAACATGATCAATAAAGGATCATGTAAAGCTTAATACTGAAACTTGAAACTCAACTGACTTATCATATTTTCAAACTTATACTTGGAATCTTAGTCTTGAAAATTTTGTATGTCCATCTTAACCAAACCCTATAAGACTTGATAAACGTACATTCCGTATATACGAGAAAACTTCACTCTTGATACTAGACACTAGCAGGAAGGAGGACATTACTCTCTTTAGCAGAGTACATCCCCTGACTCATATCTAAACCAAACATCGGGATCCACTAATATTCTGGACAACTCGAATCTTTTGTGAGAAAGCGTATAACGGTTAATCCTGTTCCAAACGCTGTCCCACACCTCTCTTAAACACTAGAGTATTTAGATAACCACTTTATACTCAGAACGTAATCGTATACTTCTATACAGTGAAGCTAAACTAAGAGACTTTAAGGCTATTCTATGTTTGATATATTCTTGATCAAACACGATTTAAACTATTATATGTTTGACGTATTCTTGTTTAAACACAATTTAAACTATTCTATGTTTGACGTATTCTTGATCAAACACAATTTAAACTATTCTATGTTTGACATATTCTTGTTCAAACACAATTTAAACTATTCTATGTTTGATATATTCTTGATCAAACACAATTTAAACTATTCTATGTTTGACGTATTCTTGTTCAAACACAATTCAAACTACTCCATGTTTGACGTATTCTTGTTCAAACATGATGAACGTATGAGACTTTAAACTATTCCATGTTTGACGTATGCTTGTTCAAACATGATGAACGTATGAGACTTTAAACTACCCCATGTTTGATGTATTCTTGTTCAAACATGATGAACGTATGAGACTTTAAACTACCCCATGTTTGACGTATGCTTGTTCAAACATGATGAACGTATGAGACTTTAAGCTACTCCATGTTTGACGTATTCTTGTTCAAACATGATGAACGTATGAGACTTTAAACTACCCCATGTTTGACGTGTTCTTGTTCAAACATGATGAACGTATGAGACTTTAAACTACCCCATGTTTGACGTATGCTTGTTCAAACATGATGAACGTATAAGACTTTTAAACTACTCAAGGTTTGATGTATTCTTGATCAAACCCGAGGAAAGTGTAAAGACTCTAAACTACTCAATGATTGAAGTATTCTTAATCAATCACGAGGAAACTTTGAAACTCTAAGTCTTGTCGTATCCTTTTCTTTACTCATTGAATGACGTTTCTCTCTAAGAGACTCGTTAATCAATGATCACTTTTACGTGGAGACACTAGTCATGAGTTAAACAAATTCTTGTACTTCTTCTTGATCCACACACAAACGGAAGGACCTATGCGGACTATGCGACGATTTGAATGCTTGCGGGTGCACACGTAAGTACGAAAATCAGCGTATGGAAAGACATAGTAAACTCTGTCGTGTGCTACGATCTAAGACTTATCGTAAAAGGGAGCCACGGAACTTAGGTACCGTAGCAAATCCTTAGACGTATTAGTCTACAAACTCAAATCCTTGAACTATCATCGAATCCATCCTGAGTGATACATCTCACTTTAAATCTTGGATAGAAATTCAACAGTCGTCCTCTCCAATGCTTTTGAAAACAAACCTTCATATATTTCAATAAAACTATATGCTTTTTAGGGAAACTCTTGGCAACCAAATACTTCGAAAACTTAGAAACTCGAGCGTAATCTTATCCCTATCATTACAATCCAATTTAAGATTCTAAACATAACCCAGGGTTTTACTTGGGAACGTAAAGGATTTTCTCTCATCATCTCGTACGTACTATAAACTTAAATCCTGAACTAGACCCTTCTACTTTAATTTCGGGACGAAATTTCCTAAAGTATGGGAGACTGTAATATCCAGGATTTTTCCGATGTATTTTCCTAAAAAAACCGTGCACGTATTGAGCATTCGAATCTTAGAAACTTACTAAAAAAATACATTTTTATTAGTAAAAAAAAAAATTATACTTGGTATATATATATATAAGACAAATATATATATGTATCTTATAAATAAAAATGTTTGAAAACTTTATAAGTTTATAATTATATAAATAAAATAATTTATAAACTTATTTTTAATACTTAAACTTGTAAGCTCTAAATCTTATTAATTATTTTATAAAAATTATAAAATAATAAAAACCTATAAAACTTTTGTAGTTTTAATAAAACATATTATTGTTTTATAAATTTCAGGGACCAAAACTGTCAATTTGAAAACCCATTTTAAACTTAAAATCAAATTTTAACATAAAATAACAAAACTTCGGAACTACATGGACTGAATCTGTAATTAACCCAAACTTCCAGTTTGGAAACATATCCTAAGATCGAATCCCACTGGAGCCGTTTTTGAGCTCGAAAAATCGAAAACGTGGGTTCCGGTCGAATTGAATACTCCTCGAGTCTCGCCTCGCGCATGCGACCGTAACCCGAGACACTCCAATACTCGATTTCACCTTTAACAGACGCGTGATCCGACTTTAAACCCGCTTCCCAACCGTCATCTTCCCACCTAATCCAGCCTTAAATCGTGAAATTTGGCTATAAATACCGATTGGAAATCTTAGTAACATCACACCACAACTATCCTAACTCGCAAATCATCCGAATCGAACTCGTATTTGGCCATGTGAAGTTGCGACAGCCGACTCCAAGTCGGAACCCGTTCTCACTCAAAACGTCACCGAATCAGGTAATCTTTAAATTCATCTTGATCGTTTTCGTATGAGGATCAAAAGCCCTCTGTTTAATTTCATAAACAAAGGGTAATTCGATGCTTATTTAACGATTCTTGGTTCTAGGGTTCATGTCAATTTGGGGGCCGATTTGAGTCCTCGTTTAATGGATTTCCGTTTCATGGTATACACTAACGAGCCCGTAGTCGGGATGGTTAGTGTGTGTGCATGATTCGACCGGTCAGTGACCCGAGTTCGAATCCTGGGGGACCGGTTTTGCCCATTTCGTTTGTTTCAGCCTTTTAAAAACACTTTTTAAACTTTTAATAATTTTTATAAATTATGTTAAACTTATATAAACCTAAAAACGAATTTTATCTACACTTTTACATTCTGGATCATTTAATTAAGTAAAACTTAGTTAAACCTATAATTAATTAAAAACTTTAATTTTGGTTTTAAATTCATAAAAATACTTTTAAAACTTTTATAAAACTCATAAATTCACACGAACTATTTATTCAAAACAGAAAACTTAATTTATTATTTGTTTCTAAAACTAAAGGAATTCTTTTAAATCTTTAATCCTTTATTTAAACTTATATGAATCTTATAAACTTGAAAATGTTTATAAAATTTATAAACAGAAAAATTTAAATCATTTATACTAATTTAAAAAGAGAAATAAAGGTACGTTATTTGCCTCCCAAACAATTATAAACTTGTAAATTCTATAAAACTAAATGGAAACTCTAAAATATTTATGAACTTGTAAAACTTTATTTAAACACTTATAAACTTATAAATCTATTTAAAACCTATTAAACTTATAGTTTTCTTTTAGACTTTAAAAATATTTTTAAACTTATAATTAAGATATAATCATATCCTATTTAATATCTTATGAACTTATAAGTGTGGTTATTTAAACGTATTTATATTTCGAATTAATTTGTATTATAAATACTTAATACTTAGAAACTTAATCAAATCTCAAATGATTTATGTTGATTAAATAAGTAATTATTCTTGTAAATTAGTTATTTCTAAATACGTAGAAAACTATTTTGATTATAATTGTGAAACTTTTAAATAATTATTTAAATTAATAATTATTCTAATCTATAAATCTATTAAACTTTGACATACAAGTCTTGTATCAAAACCTTTATTATAAACTTGATTTAAACTTCATAAACACAAACCATTCCCATCTCCCATTTGAAACCCTAGTCAATCTTGAAATCCTAGATCTTTTGTCTTAGACTTTTACTTAAATCTTTAGACTTGCATACTTAGGCTTATTGTGAGGATATTCTCCCTCAAAGTCTTGCAAACTTACTCTTATCGGGTACTCTTCATCAAATCCAAGTGAGTATACTTAGCCCCTTTTTCCTTTTATGCTTTTGGGGTGAAACATGTTCACAATTCTTAAACTTATACAATTCTTGTACAACTATGACTACGTGTTTATTCTTATGTTAAACTTGAGACTTGTATGCTTAGATTAAACTTAAAACTAGCACATTCATTAGCTTTAATCAAGCCGATAGTAACAATGATAGATATATTGTATTTGACCAATCCACCTTGATTGATTGACCTCTTAGGGGGGGAGCCCTTGGTGTTTGTTACTACATTAAACTTTAAACTTGAGACTTATAAGGGTAACCTGTGGGTTATGCCTAAACTTGGTTGGAGGGTTGATGTGCACAATGTCTAACATGCTTGTTTTCTCATACTTACACTATAGAATGCATGAATCATAGTGAATTGTAATTCTTCTCAAATACTTGTTAAACTGTGTTAAAACCTTTGTATCTCACCAACTATTTTGTAGTTGACATATTCTTTCACATGTTTCAGGTTCTACAACATGAGACTTTATCGTGATCACATAGGATGCTTTGACCTAGAATGCTTAATCAATTAGACTTGTATTCTTGCTATGTATTTGATTTATTATTTGTATTGAACCCTTGAATCTATTTATTAATGAAATATTGAAACTTTAATAGTCAACCTTGTGCTATTGAACAACCGCGTCCGCCCCGACGTATAATCCGTCGTCGGTTGGGGTGTGACAGATTGGTATCAGAGCCTTGGTTATAGAGAATTAGGTTATTAGACACATGACCTAGACTATAACTTAGGAGAACCAAACATGAGTTATCTCATGTCCTTAACTAGGAACTCTCTCCTCATTCTGTTCTTAAATCTTATACGTGAACGCTTGGAGATTCAACGTTTCTACTTACCTACGTGCTACAAGAGGCTACTACATCGAGGACACATTTTTAGGCTTTAAGTCTAAGCCACCACTAAACTCTCGTCAAGGAAGTTATTATAAATTCCTAATTAAGGTGTATTATGTAATTACGGTATCTATATATACATCCTTAATGCAAAACCCTAATAACCTAATTGCCTCCATCAAAGTTTGCGCAACTCCCCTTCCCCCTTTACGCCGATCGAACCACCACCGTCGGCCACCTCCGACCGTCGTCGGACCTTCGCAGCACCGTCGCCGCCCCCGTGCCGCCATCGCTGCCACCAAGCCGTCACCGTCCCCGGATGAACCGGTATTCCTCGTGAGACGTTTTCAGGTATTAGATATCGTGAGACGGGATTTGTTGTTGCGGGTTCGTGAACAAATCATTTAGCGTGACGCTCGTTGCATCCATCGTGTGAGTTTAGGTTGATCGTCAAAGGTATAAAACCCTAAACACCCTATGGTTGTGTTTTATTTATTTATTATTGTCTAAACGTTGTGTGATCGGATCACTGTATGGAATCCAGATCTAATCTGTTAATGGTACTATTAAATCTCTTCCGCTAAATATATCTGATTTATTTATTTAAAAGGTTTAAATAATAATTGTTTTAAAAGTTAAAACTGATACCATGATTTCCAACACTACGATGTGGACCCCCCCCCCCCCCCCCGAAGCATCGCTCCATCTCCTAAAGAAAGTCATCCACAGCGCGCGCCTCACATTTACCATCAAACGTACCTGGTTTGGGGACTTTGACTTTTGGAGCAAATGGGTTAACGTTCTCACTTACGTTAACCAAGGCCTTGCCGCATTCATTCACCTTGGCTTCTAACCCGATCAGGCTTCTATGGCAGTCTTGAGATATCTCATCCACGTCTTGGCGCAGCTTCTGTGACAACTCATCCATGTCTCGACGTAGCTTGGCGATCTCGTCTTTAACCATCATCGTTATCTCGCTACGGAAAATTTGGATGGCAGCCTTCAAGTCTTCGGTCAGCCCCAAGAAATCATTTCCCATCGAATCTAACTGCTCGAGCGTGTCATTGACTTGTAGGCCTAGCCCGGTCATGACTTTCTCTATGTCACCAAAGCGTTTTTCCAAGGCCCCATCCTTGGAAGCGCTCCTGCCTCATGCTTTTCTTCCCTGAGTACAACATTCTCCACAGTTGCCTCAATCTTGCTCGGATCAGTCGTCATCCCAACGAATCGACATGCTCTGATACCACTAGTCACGAAGATACTTCTTTGACTCTCGTGCGGCACTTAGTGTAATATCCGGTATTTTTCCGACCTATCTTTTTGCACATATTACTAAATTAAAACTCGATTTCGTGTTAAAAACTATTTCCTTAAAACAACAAATATTAAAAAGTATAAATATACCTATATACATATATATATAGATAGATTTCTTGAAACTTTGTATATTGGGAAATAATATAAACAAAAAAAATATATATAAATATATATATATAAACTCTTAAAATTTTACAAGTTTGTAAGAAAAATAAACCCATTTAAAATTACTTAAACTTCTAAACAAATAAACCATATAAACCATTTTATAAAATTTATAAAAACATTTGGGAAAAACTTATTAAAGAATAAGGACTAAAACTGTCATATATCAAATCTTATTTTAAACTAAAACACATGTTTTAACTTAAAACAATAATAGCTTCAAACTACAGGGACTAAAGTTGTAAACTGACCAAACTTCCAGCACCCAACTCGGTCCCAAGTTCGATCCCCGCCGAGACCGGTTTTGAGCTCGTTTACTCGAAAACCCGTGTTTCCGGCCAAATACAGTGAACCTCGAGTTCCATTCCCGCATGCGACCCAACCCCGATGCCCATCAATGCCCGATTCCAACTGTGGCCACGCGTAGGTCCGAATTCAAAGCCTTCGGCGCAACCCCCACCTCCCTAACCGATTCGCGCATTCAATGATCAAATTGTGTATAAATAGCACCCGTACTACCTCAACGAAATCACACACAAACTTCCTAAACCCTCAATTCCATCGTATCATACCTGCATTCTTCGATTTGGAGCCACGACCGCCGACGACCACCACAGTTCCGATCTCCCTCGTTTCCGCATCAATTCAGGTAATCTCAATGGCCAATCGATTCGAAATCTCTCATTGATCGAAAGCCCTATGCTTAATTCCATTAACAGAGGGCTAATCGATGTGCATTTTGTGGATTTGGGTTCTAGGGTTCATAAGGAGAAGGGGGCGATTGGGGATTCTGTTTATCTTTTATTTTTCTCAGTTTAAACTTAACAAGACCCGTAGGTCGGGTGGTTAATCGTGTTTGTGTGTAACTCGGGTGGCCCGGGTTTGAATCCTGGCAACCCGAGTTTTGCCCTTTTATTTTTGTAGCCTTTAAAAAAAAACAGTTTTATACTCTTAATATTTTTTTTTAAATTATGTTAAACTTATATAAACTTAAAAGTGATTTTTATTTACACTTTTACATTCTGGAACCATTTTATTTAATTTAACTTAGATAAAAACTTATAAAAGTTAATTCTTTGAAAATAGTTCTAAATACTTAAAATCTATAAAAGATACTTTTACACTTTATAAAACTATTACAATTTTATAAAAACAGAAAACTTAATTTACTATTTACCTTCTAAAGTAAATAAATTCTTTTTGTTTTAAAACTTTAAATAATAATTATAAACTTTAATAAACAGAAAACTTATATAACTTTTATAAAATCATAAAACTTTATAAAACTTATATAGAGAGCAGAAACTTATAAACTTGTATATTTTATAAAACCCATGTTTTATAGAAAACAGAAAACTTGTATTCATTTAAAAATAAATATTTTCTAAATTTATAAACTTTATAAAACTTAAATAGAAGCTTTAATATTAAAACGTTCATAAACTTATAGAACACGAACTTTATAAGAAATCGTATTTAACATTTTTATAAACTCATATGTACTTATTAATGCTTAGAACTTAATCATATTTTAAACATTATTTAATTACAAGTAAATTTAATAAATACTAAATGCTTAAATACTTTAATCGTAAATGATTTATATTGATTATTCTCAATTAGATAACTATCTGTCCTTGTAAATAATTATTTATTCTTATGCATCCTCAAAATGGTTATTTTGAAACCTTAATCATTATTTATTCTTGAACTAATAGTTATCATTATATATCTTTTAAATAATTATTATTAATCCTTAATAATTATTTATTCTTTAAATAATTATTATTAGACTTTAATAATTATTTAATATTTCACTTAACTATTATTACCACGCTACTTCCAAATATTTAGAAAAACCATTTTATTAATATTACTTAACTTGTGTAATAGATAATTATAAAGCCTTTTAAATAATTATTGTGGGTAATAGTTATTATGAACTTATTAAACTTGATATTCAAGCCTTGTATTTGAAACTTCAATCTAAACTTTGCAAACCCAAACATTTCCGTCTCCCATTTGGAACCCTAGTCAATCTTGAAATCCTAGATCCTTTGTCTTAGACTTATAGAAATAAACTTGAAACTTTAGACTTATATTCTTAGGCTTATTGTGAGGATATTCTCCCTCAAAGTCTTGTAAACTTACTCTTATCGGATACTCTTCATCAATCCATGTGAGTATACTTAGCCCCTTTTTCCTTTATATACTTTTGGGGTGAAACATGTTCAAAAACATTAAACTTATGCAATTCTTGTACAACTATGACTAGATGCTTATTCTTATGTTAAACTTGAGACTTGTATGCTTAGATTAAACTTAAAACTAGCACATTCATTAACTTTGATCAAGCCTATAGTAACAATGATAGATCTATTGCATTTGACCAATCCACCTTGATTGATTGACCCCTTCGGGGGGGAGCCCTTGGTGATTGTTACTGAATTAAACTTTAAACTTGAGACTTATAAGGGTAACCTGCGGGTTATGCCTAAACTTGGTTGGAGGGTTGAAGTGCACAATGTTTAAGATACTTGTTCTCATACTTACATTATAGAATGCATATATCATAGTGAATTGTAATTATTTTCAAATCCTTGTTAAACTGTGTCAAAACCTTTGTATCTCACCAACTATTTTGTAGTTGACAGATTCTTTCACATGTTTCAGGTTCTACAACATGAGACTTTATCGTGATCACATAGGATGCTTGGACCTAGAATGCTTAATCAATTAGACTTGTATTCTTGCTATGCATTTGATTTATTTCTTGTATTGGAACCTTGAAGTTATTTAATAAAACTATTTAAACTTTAATAGTCAACCTTGTGCTATTGAACAACCGCGTCCGCCCCAACGTATAATCCGTCGTCGGTTGGGGTGTGACACTTAGTGACCAACTAAGTTCAACCTTTGTCCCGACTATGTAGCGACTCAGAAGCCATAAGATGCGAACAAGCAAAATTGTAATCAAATAACACTTGATTGATTACAAGGGAAAAATACAAGAGAGCTTTATAAGGTGAATGTTTTACAAGTGTTGGAGATGTCTTGCAAATGAGCCAAGATCACCTATTTATACTACTCCATGTCCTAATCTAAATGCTTCTATCTAGATCATTTTTAATCATAAAATAATACAAAAGATCTAAGATATTTACATGAAAGAATCTAGACTAATCTATGATTAAGATCTAATTTGGAAGGGCCTAGAAGCTCATTATTTTAAGCCTTGTTTCAGAATTTTTCTAAGTCTTGAAAAGCCTTGATGTTGCTGGAACTTTCTGGAATCCCGACCATGAAATCTAAATTTTTAGACAGAATTAAAGTCGTTTTGAGTAGGTCGTGACATCTAGCTCACATAGTATTAGTTTTTTTTTAAAGGTAAATTTCTTTATTTTTATAAGAGTGAAGACATGAACCCTAGCTCACATACTATTAGTTGATGGCCAACCAACTAGATTAGTTGATGGACGTGATTATTCCGGCATCCATCATTCAAGGATCTGATTGGGCACGTGACCTTGGCCTAAATTATTTGGGTGTGTGGTATTGGTTACAATAATAATTTAATATTTAATGATGTCAAGAGGATTAATTATTTATTTTTGAATTGTTTTGTATTTGTTAAAAGTAGATGACACAACTTTTGGTAGACCAAAGCCACGAGAAGATGATATTTACCCTTTTATTTTTATAATCGAAATATAATAACCTACAAATTTAGTCTTTTTAGTTTTAATAAAGGGTTTTGATGGTCAGTACATAGATCTAGTTTTTTGTTAGTGGGTGTTTAGTTCGTTTGGTACACCGACGGATTCAGAATTTTTCGTCATGGGATGAGTTATGGTTCGGGTCATGGGACGAGTCACGGTTCGTGTTACAGGTCAGGTCATGGTTCAGGTCATGGGACGGATCATGGTTCGTGTTACGGGTTAGGTTATGAGTCGAGTCATGAGTCTGGTCATGGTTCAGACCATGGTTCGGGTCATTAATTAAACAAAACATTCAATTCCTTGAAGGAATGAACAAAACACTGATACCCCAAATAATGAAAATTATTAAAAAAGTCAAAGAATCGCATTCCTTATGTAATGGTTAATTTCATATTTATGTGGCTACCAAACATGCTTTTTCTCATTTCATCACAATTACTCATTTCATTCCAAGATCCATTAATACATACCAAACAGTACCTAAATTCATGAAGTTTGGAATTAAAATCCCAAGAATAAGTGTATTTGGTTGATAAAATTACGGGTTTACAAACCCAAATGGGTTTTATAAAATCCATTATTTCGTTGATCTTATAAATCTTTTGCTCACATATAGGATTTCAAATCTAAATTATAAACGATTTTTAAGCGGCTAAAATTGAAAAAAAAATCCCTTTATAACTCAAAAAACTTGAATATTATTTCATATTCCATCACAAACAGTATTTTCATAATAAAACAGATATCACCATCATCGTTCATCTCTCTATCCTCCTCCTCCTTTGAGTTTCATTCATTGTGCATTTGTTGCACGGCCTCCATCAATCTCTGCTGATTTTCTTACATTTGCATGTGCTATTGTTCCTTTATTGATAATTAAACTACGAATGTCACACCCTTGTTTTCGAATGTTGTAACATCCCGGGGAATAAAGTTCTAAATCATATTAATGTCAAAAAAATAGAGCTTTGATATGGTAACACAAATTTTTTTTCAAATTAGTATATTTTGAAAAAAGATAGTGGCTAATAGTCTCTAGTTGGGGAAAATGTGGTTGAAGGTAAAACCGGTACTACCAGTATCGGTTTCAGTACAAATGGTTTCAACAAATCATTGGGTGTCAGAGAGGTGGCAGAGTTGCAGTGAAACCGATACTGTCAGTACCGGTTTCAGTATTAATCCACTAACGGACCTTTAACGTCACCGTTTGAGTAAGTTTGTACTGAAACCGGTACTACCAGTATCGGTTTCAGTTGCTTTTGGGTGTTTGTACTGAAACTGGTGGTGCCAGTACCAGTTTCAGTTGCTTTTTGGTCAATGGAGAAGTGTCCTGTGTGTAAGTAACGTGTCATACAAAAAGTAACTGAAACCGGTAGTGCCAGTACCAGTTTCAGTTACTTTTGTATAAATTGAAATATTTGTGTCATTAATCCAAATGGTACAATTTTTACAAAAGTAACTGAAACCGGTACTGGCACTACCGGTTTCAGTTACCTTTTGTATGACACGTTACTCACACACAGGACACTTCTCCATTTACCAAAAAACAACTGAAACCGGTACTGGCACCACCAGTTTCAGTACAAACACCAAAAAGCAACGAGGAAACATTTCATTGACCAAAAAGCAACTAAAACCGGTACTGGCACTAGGGATGAGCTTTTTGTATCCAGTACCGGTACCGAAAAATCAAAACGGGTACCAGTACTTGATTTTCTCTGATTTCGGTATCGGTACAAACGGGTACCGTTTAGGATCGTAAGATTACAAGGTGATTCTATTCTAGTTGATATTGGCGGAAACAATAGCAACCAACAAAGTAAACAAGTAAACAGCAAGAATACTGATAAATGCACTGTTGTATTAGACTTCTGAGATTACAAGATTACAAGTAAAACTCTATCAAGACACTATCAAAAAGCACTATGAAGGCACACTGTGTTTGAAGTGTTTACAAGATATATATAGTAACTTAGAATCAAGACAGACCCTTGATTCTAAGGATCAGATCTAACACAAGCCGTTGATCTTGTTTATTAATCTAAATTACACGTAAAGGCTAATCTAGTTAACTTTACTGAAACGTCTTCTTAGGCATCATTGTTTGCATGCTTGGAGAAGAGCGTCATTGTCCTTTATTGGTTGCACCAGTGAGGTTCCTTCTGCTTGGAGTGTGGCAGTTGCTTTTGCAGAAAGGTGTCAGAGGCGCTTCGCATGGATAGTCAGCTGCAACGTTTGGTCTTCAGAGAATAAAGCTATCAGCAGCAGAGATGAGGACCAGCAGCAAGATTGATCTATCTGCAGCTGCTGAGGATATGCCTATCAGCAGCAACATATGTTGAATGCTGCTGATAAGCCTATCCGCAGCTACATTGGTCTTCAGCAGCAGACAAAGTATCAGCAGCTGTTTTGGTCAGCAGCAATCTTGTGTTGTCCGCAGCAGTTGTACTTAGAACAATTTTGTAGCAATCAGTCTTTGGTTCTACAAACTCCCCCTAGACTGATGCTACCAAAATTCTTCTAGTCCCTCTGTTGCTGAAGCTTTTTCATGTGGTCGACTATCCTTGCTACTTCATACCCTCGAGGATCCTTGCTGGGGTTGTCAAGAGGAATTTCAGACAGAGTCTTGATGTCCTTACTTGGCATTTTGAAGATTGCCTTGCTTGATCATCTCATCTGGTGACCCTTGACATTTGTGATGGTGAACTCATTCTTCTTAGCATTGTAGGACCATCGTGCAAATGGATAGTAGGATTGTAGAGGTCTAACATCTGAGACTGCATCTTTGCTGGGGTTGAAGTGATGTTTGATCACCAGCACAAGATGTTTCCCGCCATCATTTGCAGGTATGATTTCTTCACCCAGCTCCATGATTCTCTTGAGATCTGAATCTGGAAGTTGTAGAACCTCATCAACAGACTTGTAAATCGACCTACTTCGTTCAGTTCTCCCCCTGAATACTTCAAACCACTGATCTTGGGTACTGTAAAACCATTGGACTATTTCTCTGGAGTCTTCAGGTTTGGATATGAGTTTGGATTTCTTCAGGAGTGGCTGTTGATGAGAAGGAGCTAGGTGGGATGTTTTGAACTTTTTGGGTTGAGGAGAGGAAGGCTTGGGGATGTTTGTGGATGGTGTTTGGAAAGTGGAAGTAGTTTCTGGTGCAGAGGTTTTTTGTTTCTTGACTGGTCTCTTTCCCAGTCTTTCTTCCTCTTCCTTTTCACTTTTGTATATATGGCTTGTAGGTTCATGAAGGACATGGGACCTAACCTTTTTCCACTTTCTCCCCTTACCTTAAGGAAGTCAATCATCACCTTCCTTTCTTCATGGGTCCTTTGGTTAAGGGCAATGGCTTTCTTTGACTTTTGTCGAGCTTTCTCTTTCTCTTCATCTTTCTTCTTCTTTGCCAATTCCCCCTGCTGACCCATGAAGGCTCTGTAGATCTCTTTATTTGAAAGTTTTTTAATGTAGTCTGCATCCTCACCTTGAGAGATCAGAGCTTCAGTCCACTCCTCCCTTAATTCTTTTGCTAATTTAGAGTCAGTGATTCTAAACTTAGCATATTCCTTCCTCTTCTTTTCATTCTCCTCTTCTACTTCCTTTGCAAACTGTTCCTGCAGCTGTCTGGCAAGTTGTTCATCTTCCTCAACTTGAGACCCTGCATAGATTTTAACTTTCATCTCATCCAGCTATTTGGCATACAGCTGGATTGTCTGTTGTCTTAGGAGTATGGCTGCCTTTCTTTCTTGATGCCTTTGTTTATGAGCCATCTCTTCAGCCATCTCTTCTTCTTCTCTTTTCCTTCTTCTTTCTTATTTCTCCTTCTTTTCTTTTCGCAACCTCTCTTCATCCTCTTCTGTCATAATGCCCTTCCCTTTATTAACATTGGATGCCTCTGATCACAAAAACAGCTGATTGTTGTGCTGTTGGGATCTCTGCCTCGGCTTCATTGGCAAGTTGAGAAATTGACAAGGGACGGTCACTGTCTTCATCAAGTTGGTACTCAGGACCTTCTATTTCTCTCAGTTGATCCCTAAGTGAAGATCTTGTGCCAAATGCTACAGATGTGGCTTCAACTTGTGGAGTATCTGAGTTGGAGTCAGTATCAGAAGTTGACACAGACTCTTCCTGAGGAATCAATCCTTCTTCTTCAAGATGGGCTTTGATGGTGACCATCATTGCCTGGCTCTCTAATGAGTTAATATTGCAGATGTTGGCTCTGAGCTGAAAGATCTTGAATAGGAAGTCTGAGGGCAGCTGGAGGATGTTCCTGGTGTTGATGGTGAGAGAGGTGCCGTTGCTTAGAAGGAAGGTATGGTCAAGGAACTTATTGCTTATCCATCCTAGCACATCTAAGTCCTTGACCATTAGTTTGTACAGGAGTCTTTTCAGGCTCAGAACTTCTTCTTCATTGAGAAGACTGCTCCTTGTGATTTGGAGATTTTTGGGAGACAGTCTTCTTTCTGCAGCCTGAGATGACTCAGGAGACTCTACCCGTTTTAGTTCTTTGATTAGTCTTATGAAGTTGGGTAGGTTGTCCTCCATCAAAGCATAGAACATGTCAATGGAAAGGTCTGCTGAGAGGTCTGATGAGTTGTTGATGCAGATAAGATCATATTGGTCAAGGATTTCAAATGAATGAATTAAATCCCAGTCTAGCTCTTCTACTCCGCTAAACTCCCGACCTATCCAAAACCTCTCAGTTTTCCCATCGTACCCCCAAGCTAGTATAATGTCAAACTCTAGCTGTGTTGATGTCAGTGGGAAGTGGGGGGTAGCTGCATGACTTATGATGGCTGCAACTTCTGGGATGATGCTGAAGGATGTAGATGTTTCGTCTTGGTTGTTTTCATCCATCAGCACCTCATCTATAGCTCTGACAACTAGCTTCCAGTCTTCAGTAGATTCTTCTTCATTGTCATCTGAGACTGACAAGTCATGAACTTGGACAAAAGCTGGTTTGAAAAGAGTACTTTGGAAGGCAGCCTGCTCTTGAATCCAGTTGTCGAGACTTTCAGTGTCTTCTTCCATAGGGACTTTCTCCCCCATTTTGGTTGCATCAGTGAACAAATAGTCATCTGTTTGAGTGCCCACCGAGACAAGAGAGGGAGAAGCCGTGGAGGGGCATTTATGGGCTTCATGCATCAAGGCTTGGTGTCGTAGTTTGGACACTTCAGCCTCAAGCATAGCCACCCTGGCCGTCAATTCCAAATTGTTTAGTTTCAGACTGTCCTCATCCACAGTTGTGGAATCCTTGGACCCAGATGGGTCCGTAGGCCGAGCCTCAGCATCCCCATCACCCGTGGTTTCTTGGCGCCTGGGATTCCTCTCAGTGAGGGGAGTTTCCAAGGAAACACCCTCACCATGAGTTGCCGTGGTTGAGGTCTTAAAGATGTTGTCACTGTCCTCCTGGTCATTTGATGGACCAGCAGTAGTGACAGCCTCTTCCACATCCACTCTTTCATTACTCCTAGAGTGGACCTTCAAGGGTGAAGAACTTGGGTTAGGTGTTTCGGAAACAAGACCAATCAGTACCTCCTTGATAGTGGTAGTTGGAGAAGGTACATCACTTTGGTCAGGTTCCTCAACACTTAAGTCCAAAGAAGATAGGAATGGCTCAAAGGGCTGTTCTATGGATCCAGGAAGTGATCCTAATCCTAATAGAGAGACTTCCGAAGGAGTCTCCCTAAAAGTGTGGCTTTCCCTTATGATATTCTCACTATAATGTTGTGATTCTGAGTGAGGGATGTTGGCTTGGGTTTGGGCCTTGGAGGCAAGAGAAGAAGGAGTTCTCTTGCCCCTCTTCCTTGTGTATTTGGCTGCAACCGGGGCCCTGTGTTCCGGTTGAGCAATCAAACTGTGGGTGAGTAAAGTATGTGCCTGTACATCCTCAGTAGAATGCACAGGGGTTCGATCAAGGGAAGCAGCAGTTTGAGTTTGTGGCAGTGAGGTGGAGGGTGTGGGATCAGTATCAGCTGGGTTTGCTGAACTGTCACCCTGGGCACTTTGCGTGTTCAACATTGTAGACAACAATGGGACATCGGCCCCTGAGAACTTTGATGAAACTGTTCTCATGCTTTGAAAAATGTTGTTCTTATGTCCCAGCATTATGTAGATTCTTACAGTTTTTGAAAGATCTTGGTGCTCAATGTTGAACACTTCCTGCAAGAATCTTGGGTACATGAAGAACTGTGATTTCACCCCTTCTTGAAGGTTGTATCTCAAACCTTCAAGAATGAGGTGGGAAAAATTGAAACCCGCCCCAGTTATCATACCGTGAATTGCCGACGCAAGTCCAGAGCTAAGTTGGTTCCAGCCACTCCTCTTCTGGGATATGCATTGGAGAAGAGTGTGGCAGAGATACTTCCATTTGGGACCCATGAGTGCCTTCTCTATCATATACTCTGTTTGATTCCCAGTGTACCCTATGGATACAAAGGTCCTCATGTATACGTCTCTTGGGTAAGAGATGGCGTCCCCTTCATCCTGAAGCTTGAGGTGTTGGCGGAGCTTTGCTTCAGTGATAATCATCTCCTTGCCGTCTACTGTGCCTCTGATTTGGGGAGTGCCCTGGTCAGTAGAATACACGGCTGAGCTCCAAAACTCTTCCATGTGGGAAGTATAGATGGTTGGGTTGACTGTTAAGGCATGGTGGATTTTGGACCGACAAAGGAAGTCGATCATATCATCGAAACCTTCGGATTTCTTGCCCTTTATTAGGTATGCAGTGAGGTTGTGATATGGGGAAAACTTGTCGTTAGGGTTGTTTATGTCTGCGCCTGCCATTGTTATGGATTTGGAGGGAAGAGAGAAGGGTGTTTGAATGGTGGTTAATTATGGAGGGCTTTGAATGCTGTGGGGACGGGAGAGAAAGTGATGGGAGATAGGTTTGAAATTGAATATGAAGAGGTTGTGGGAACGTTTGAGATTGTGATATAACGGCAGACGAAGAAAAAGCAACTTTACTTGTACAGTACAACCTGTTTCACTTTTCATTGTTACAGCTGTAATACACCGAGGCAGTCATGGTAAAGACTGACGATATTTTCTTTTACAGCGGGTAAAAGTTAATTTTGGACTTAAGTTTACCCATCAGCAGCAAACTTGGTTGCTGTGGATGAGAAAGCCTGTCCGCAGCAACTTTGGTTGCTGCGGAAGGTTAAGTCTGTCAGCAGCAAACTCAATTGCTACTGATAGATGCAATGATCTGCAGCAGGGATGTTACTGCTGATGGCCTTAAAGCTATCCGCAGGAAACTTGTTCCTGCTGATAACTTAAGGCAGTCAGTGGCAAATCCTTTGCTGATGAAAATTTAAACATGTCAGCAGCTGAAGGGCAAAAATGCTGCTGACTTATAACTTTTATTTACAACATAAGACAGACATATTTACATCAAAGGATAGATGCACTCAACTGAACCGATGATGATGCTTGGTGGTTTCTTTGCCTTCCATTGTTGAGTTGGTGGTTTTGCAGCTCTCTTTGCCTTTTCAGCAGCAGACTTTGTATTTGGCTTATCAGCAGCAGATTTTGTTGCTGCTGATTGTTTTACTTTAGCAGCTACAGATTTTGTTGGTTCCTTTGCTGCTGAAGGCTTTCTTGTTGGTTCCTTGGGCTTTACTTGATCAGCAGCAGTTATTTTGGCTGCTGATGACTTAGTAGCAGACGTATGCCTATCCTTCTTCACCTTACTGATAGGCTTTTGTATAGTCGGGGTTGGAAGAAGAATCTGATTTAAAGGATTAAACTTACAATTTGCAGCAAAGTGGTCTGATTCTCCACAGATGATGCAAGATTGTTTAGGTTTTGACAACTGTTCCCTTGGTGGAGAAAGAGATTTTCTGAATTTAGTTGTCTTAGCTTCAAAACTTCTTACCTGTTTGTTCTTCTTTGTTTTCTCAAAGGCATGCTGCTTTGAGTTTCTTTGGTGTTCATGGTAGTGAAAGCAGGTGTTGGCAGTGTGATTGTATTTGCCACACACAAAGCAGGATAGTGCTATCTTGTCCCTGTGAAAGTGCACATAGTCCTTTCTTTGAAACAAATCTTTGAAGTTCCAGGGATGAGCTTTGTTATGTTCAAAAGTGGCTTCTTCTAGTGTCTTTTGAACATATGGACCTTTTTCTCCAGGTGCATGAAAAATATCAAACACCTTTGGCTTTGACTGAGACTTGGGGTTGGTGAAACCTGATGTCTCTCCCTTTTCAATGTTTAGCTTTCTTCCATTTTGAGGATAGCTAATCTTGATTTGTTTGAATGGGATGGGAGATGGAATAGCTGGAGTAACAACAGGACATTCAGTTTTGTTCAGAACAGCTTCAGAGATAGGAGCAGATGGGACTGCACTAGTTTCACAGTGGTCTGAGCAGGTTGACTCAGGTTCTGAAGAGGTGGAGCAGTCTTCCACAAAACATGCATCCATTGAAGGATCAAGGTTTCGGTTTGCCGTGTCAAGATTTGCAGTATTGAAGCTTGGTTCGTGAATGGTAACATAGTCAGCAGGAGGAGGAACTGTCTTGTACTTGTCATTATGATATCCAACTCCAGTTTTTACCTTTTCATGGACTTGAATATCTAACAATCTTTGTAACTTTTTAGATGAAAATTCATATTTTTCAACATGAACTTTCTGTTCAGCCAGTTCAGCTCTGGTAGCTTTAAGTTTTACTAATAGATCATCAATCTGAGTTTCAAGATTGGTTTGTTCATGTTTTAATGAAGAAATCTCTTTCTTAAGGCAGTTAATCTTTTCTTTGTAAGTATTTTCGACCTTTTTGAATTCAGACTTCATTTGATGAAGCTCTTCATTTTGATCTATCAGATTTTGGTTATGCTTTCTATAACCTAAAACTTTGTCAATGCAAGCTTGAGAGCAAAGATGTTCAAATACCTGAGGTGGTATCTCTGCATTGTCTGCCATAAGTGCTTGGTTGGAGGCATGAACATCTTCATATTGAAAACTCCAGTCAAAGTCTGTAGTTCCAACATTTGCACAGGCTGCAGTTTGTGTTGGAGGAGTTCCTTGCTGCTGCTGCTGCTGCCTGGGCTGACCTTGGTAAGCTTGTCTTTGATGGCTGGCACCCTGATTGGCTTTAGGTGCCTTGCACTCCCTAGCAAAATGACCCATTTGGTTACAGTTGTAACATCGGATCTTGCTTTTATCAAGCCCAACTCTGGTGTTTGAGTTGTTGCCTGGAACTGATCTCCCGGTTCTAGAATAAAACCTTTTTGCTCTGAGGGAGAGCATGGCATATGAGTGCTGAATATCCATTTCTTCAAGATCATCTGGATGAAAGCATTCCAGATCCTCCTTTATGAAGTGCATGCTGCTTGAGTTGTCAGAGACAAAAGCAGTAGAGGTTGGTTGTTGAGGAGGTGCCTCAAGAAGAAATG
This sequence comes from Smallanthus sonchifolius, assembly GCA_023525975.1. Classification (NCBI taxonomy): domain Eukaryota; kingdom Viridiplantae; phylum Streptophyta; class Magnoliopsida; order Asterales; family Asteraceae; genus Smallanthus; species Smallanthus sonchifolius. The sequence goes on from CM042042.1 coordinate 12,540,039, forward strand.
GTGATGAGTTAGATTGTGAAGCAGTTGGTGTTTGAGGATGAGTAACAATGGGAGGATAGTAGTTGCTTGCACTAGGACCGGAATGATCAGAGTGAAACGTTGAGGTGGTGGTGGAGGAAGTGGTAGCTGATTGATAACTGGAGCTCCTTTCTTTAGCTTGAATCATTTCTAATTCATAGGTTTTGAGCATGCCTCAGTCATCTGAAGAGTCTTCAGATTCTCTGTTCTTCTGATGGACACTGTATATAATGTCCAACAACTAGGAAGAGATCTTATGAACTTCTTGAGAATGTCTTCATTCTCCAGCTTTACCTTGGAGCACTGCAGTTCTCCAACCAGGTACGTGTACCTGTTATATAAAACTGTTAGTGACTCACCTTCCTTCCAGACGAAGTTTTCATACTGTTGCTTGAGAATGTCACGTCTGTTCTCCTTGACCTCCTCAGATCCAGCAAACATTTTTTCCAAAGCTTCCCATAACTCCTTTGCAGTTTTGTAAACCCTGAAGTTGTGAAAAACTTCATTTGGAAGGCACATTTGGATAGCTCCTAATGCCTTGAAGTCCACCTCCATTTTCTTAATGTCTTCTTCAGAATACTTGGAGGGTTCCTTCGGAACTAGTGGTCCTCCGGAGTCAGCAGAGGCCACCATGGGAACATAAGGTCCATCCCTTATGGATTTCCACATTCCGTATTCTTGGTAGCAGAAGAAGCTTTCCATACGGTTCTTCCACATATCATAGTCCTCCCCAGACACCAACCTCGGTGGTCGGTTGATACTGCCGATGTCTTCAGATCCATTACTTTGTGCCATTTTGTTTTGTGTGACTTGATCAAGAATAGAGTTTTGAATAGAATCAGAAAGTGATTAAACAAATGTTAGTTTGTTTAATCTTGAGCCAAAGCTCTGATACCACTTGTAGGATCGTAAGATTACAAGGTGATTCTATTCTAGTTGATATTGGCGTAAACAATAGCAACCAACAAAGTAAACAAGTAAACAGCAAGAATACTGATAAATGCACTGTTGTATTAGACTTCTGAGATTACAAGATTACAAGTAAAACTCTATCAAGACACTATCAAAAAGCACTATGAAGGCACACTGTGTTTGAAGTGTTTACAAGATATATATAGTAACTTAGAATCAAGACAGACCCTTGATTCTAAGGATCAGATCTAACACAAGCCGTTGATCTTGTTTATTAATCTAAATTACACGTAAAGGCTAATCTAGTTAACTTTACTGAAACGTCTTCTTAGGCATCATTGTTTGCATGCTTGGAGAAGAGCGTCATTGTCCTTTATTGGTTGCACTAGTGAGGTTCCTTCTACTTGGAGTGTGGCAGTTGCTTTTGCATAAAGGTGTCAGAGGCGCTTCGCATGGATAGTCAGCTGCAACGTTTGGTCTTCAGAGAATAAAGCTATCAGCAGCAGAGATGAGGACAAGCAGCAAGATTGATCTATCCGCAACTGCTGAGGATATGCCTATCAGCAGCAACATGTGTTGAATGCTGCTGATAAGCCTATCCGCAGCTACTTTGGTCTTCAGCAGCAGACAAAGTATCAGCAGCTGTTTTGGTCAGCAGCAATCTTGTGTTGTCCGCAGCAGTTGTACTTAGAACAATTTTGTAGCAATCAGTCTTTGGTTCTACATACCGGTACCTGTACTTTACCGAAAAAGTACCCTTTTAGTCCCGAAAATACCGAAAATATTTAGGGTCCTTTTTATGGGAATTTGTTATTTTGTAATACCATAATTTAATAATATCTACCACCTTTTAACTAAATAACTATCTTTTTTTTTTCAAAACATCCTTTATAAAATCATTCATTTTGTTCAATGTTTTTTTTTTAACATTGTTTGCTTTTTTAACCATTCTTTTCAAAACTATTCAGGTTTTTTAAACATCATTTTTCAAAACGTTTTTTTTCTAAACATCTTTGTTTAAAACCATTCGTTTTGTCTAAACGTTTAACCGTTCAATTTGTCTAAACGTCTTTTTTTAAATCGTTCTTTTTTTCTAAACGTCTTTTTTAAAACCGTTCGTTTTGTCGAAACGTCTTTCTTAAAAGAGTTCATTTTTTCTAAACATCTTTTTAAAACCGCTCGTTTCTTAAAATGACGGATTTTGAAAAAAGAAATTAAAAAAATTAGCGTTTTGAAAAAAAGATATATTTAGACATTGAACAAAAGGAAAGATACGTTTTTTTTTCAATTAAATTTTTTTTAAACACTAAACAAAAAAAAAACTATTTAAAATTGCTTTGGTGGAATGAAAGCAGTTTACATTTTTTTAAATGACGTTTGAAAAAATGTTTTTTTTTCAAAACGTTCATTATTTTTTAATTCCTTTTTTAAATAACCGTCATTTTAAATAGGTCAACTCATGAACTCGTTAAAACGAACGGCTATAAAAAAGATATTTAACAAAATGAACGGTATTAAAACCAATAATTTATGAAAATTTGTATTCGGGTACCAAACAGGTACCGAGTACCGAAATACAGGTACCGGTACAAGTACCGATTTTATATTTTCGGTACCGCTATCGGTACCCGTTTTTTAACAAAATTCGGGACCGGTACTTTCGGTACCGGTACCGGTTCGGTACGGGTACGGTACCGATCTCATCCCTAACTGGCACCATCGGTTTTACCTTCAACCACATTTTCCCCATCTAGAGACTATTAACCACTATTTTTTTCAAAATATACTAATTTGAAAAAAAATTCATGGTAACACATAATTGAATTTAAGATTGACTCATGTTAAGAATGGTGTTGATATGGTGTGGACTTATGAGTTGACTTCAGGAAGTCAACGGATCGTTGGAGGAACTCGAGATGCAAATATCCTTTGGGTAAAGTGACGTATTTTAAAGTCGATTTGTTGCAAGTCTTTTTTTATAAACATAAGAGACAAACACGCATGAATAAGACATACAAACATAGGACATGTAGGCATGATATTAATACCAACTTAAACGACTAACATGTCTTATAGATGGACATTAATGTACTATGTAGGCACATATCAATCAACTAATGTCAAGTTACATAATATGGATAACGAAACACGTGATACAAATTAAACTCAAAAGTGATTCTTTTGGTGTGTACTTTGATCTTGTAATTCTATTAATACACATGATCGTCTTCACCAAAATTATGTATATGTGGGTTGGAGACAAGGTTTAATGGTATTCAGGTATGAAAAAAAAATGTTCTTAGAAAAAAAACTAAAATATAGATTATCTTTAAAATAGCCAGTTAAATTTTTTATTACATGTTTAATTGTTTGTATGTTATTTTTTTTTATTACTTTAGATATTTGAATAGCATGAACATCACTATATTTGCAGAACTAATATAAGATTAACAGTGTCTTCCTGAGTTTACTAAAGATAGGAAACGAAAAGAAATGATTCTTTCCCCTTCTTTTCTCTTCTCTTCAAATCTCTCCAATTTGGGAGGAATGAGATAAAACTTGTTTTCCTTTCATTTCCCTTCTTAAAAAAAACTCTGAAACACTCTTCTTTTTATTTCCACCCTTAAAAATAACTCTGGAACAAGAGTTTCCTTCCCCTCACTTTCTTTTCCCTCATTAAACGAGATTTGAGAACACAGCGTAAAGGACAACTATATTGAATAGTGCTGAATCTATACCCCTTTTGTCAAAAAAAAAAAAATTCATTTTCACCTTATACTATCCTTAACTTAATAAATGATTACAATTTTTGTCATGTGTCATCACCTCCTTCACTCTCACACTCATTCTTTCTTCATAACCCACCTAACCCGTTAACCTAATAATGTTTTGAGACCTTTTGAGGAAATCGTCAAAGTGGCAAACACTTTACGTTGCCCCCACTCGAACTGGGTCATCCAAAAAACGAACATCAACCGACATCGACATCCGATGGTAGATCTTTCTACGATCTCAACGTAGATGCACCGGAAGACGTGGAAGAAATACCCCACCCGATAGGGAAGAAAAAAAGCAAAAGCCCAAGCAATAGGCTCGGGTTCGGTTCCAAGTCACGAAGAAATCAACGAGAGAATAGTCGAACAAATGACAAGATTTAACAATGCACAACAAGAGAGGATGGTTTGGAAACGAACAAGACAGAAGATCGAAATTCTTGGCATGGATCTTGATCCACTCTCCGTTGCGCAACGATTTTTTATTAAAAAAAACAAAAGTAGATCAAAGAGCGTCACGGTATCCCATAGTTTTTTAGTTGTGTATTTTTTTTACTAATTTCATTAAAAAATTGTTGTTTGAATTAATGTATTTTTTGTTTGTAATATTTTTTTAGTTATTTTAATTAACTAGAAATTTTGTCACGCGCTCCGCGGCGGAAAATACACCTTAAACGGTTGATACAGTGATATTAACGTGGCTACACACAAAAAAGAAACATGATTAAATAAATGTTGTCCCGTGCTCCGCGACGGGAAACTTACCTTAAACAGTTGGCACGTTGACATTAACATGACTACACAAAAAAGAAACGTGATTAAATAAATTTCGTCTCGCGCACCGCGGCGGGAGGCGAACCTTGAACGGTTGAAGCAGTGACATGAACGTGGCTAATCACAAAGAAAAGATAGCTAAATACATAAAAGAAATGTTTAAGGTTATAGCAGCTCAACCGTGGAGATCGAAGTATTGATAAAAGACAGTTAGATAATGGTGATGATGTTTTTCAATCGGTGTCGATCTCTTATTCACGGTACCTACAAATCACCGACAGTCGATATAACCCACGATACCTAAAAAATAATTTAATTTGAACACGACTATGTTTTTAACAAAATTTATAGCGGGGCGTCAAGAAAAAAACTAAACAAAAAAAACGGAAATCATTAAGGAAAAATCAGATAATATAATACTACATGGGTAAACTTGAAACTTTAAAATTTAAGGGGGTGAAAGTGATATTTTACAAATTTTAGAGATTATTTTTAATATTTCATAAAGCTTAGGGGGGTGATTTGGTCACTTGCAATTTACAACCGACACTTCCTTTTAATTCTATTGATAATGATAATGTATTTTTTTATTAATAAAATATTATGTTTTATTTTATTTAAATGAAATTTAAAAAAAAAATAATTATCACACCACCACAATCACTTGAGTTGTATAATATAAATTATAAATTTTCTATAAGAGCAAGGGGTATACCCGTATGATTGTAGTATGATGTGATAATAAAGGTAGTGACGTGGTGCCACATGGCGTGTACTTTATTCACACCACACTACAATCACAAGAGTATACCTCTTGCTCTTATAAAAATTATAATTTCTATTATACAATCACGTGTAATATACGGGTCTATAACCTAGTATATAATATACGGTTTTAATCCATTTGATTTTCTAATAAATTCGTTTCCCTTTAATAACTTTAATATCTTAACTTAAAAAAAAACAAAGTGGGTGGTTGTTTTACTTTTTTTATAGACGTTCCAATATAATTTTTTTCTTTTAAATAGAGTTACTTCATAAACGATTTTTTTTATTTTTTTTTGTATCGTAGCCTACAATGACTGTCATAACCGTTGTGGTACTGTGACGAATCAAACCTATTATTACGTTTTCATTTAAATTTTATTTCCGATCGGCCTCACCCGTTGCGGAGCGTGGGTTTAACCAACTAGTTTACATAAACTATAAACTTTAGCTTTAGTTCAGGGTTTATAGAATTTGCACATTTGTTCAATAATGCAACTAACTTAATTCAAGTTTGAAGACAGTTAATCATTAACCCAAATAAATTATTGGCCCATAGAGACGATCTTGACCTAAGCCTAAGCCCAAGCCAAAGCCAGATGGTGCATGTTTAAGGGCGCGACACGAGTAGGCGTAGGCATAGGCATGTAAACAAACCGAACGTTCAATAAACTGTTCGGCGAGAAGTTTGTTACACGAGTAGGCGTAGGCATAGGCATGTAAACAAACCGAACGTTCAATAAACTGTTCGGCGAGAAGTTTGTTTATTTACTAAATAAACGAACATGAACACATTGTTTGTTTATTTAATTCAATGAATGAACATGAGTACGTGTTCGTTCGTTTATCTCCATTCATTTGTTTTTTGTTAATAAATAATTCAGATTTTTTTTATTACTAAGCTCATGCTAAACCCAACTTTTTAAGTTTCAAATTTATTTAGAGTTAGCCCAACCATAATAAGCCCATTCATGATAATAAGCCTAATCTTATTAATATCTAAATGATTAAATGAATATTTGAGAGGCCAGCCAACGGAGTCATGGATGCTGGATTTTTGAATAAAACATGGATAGTGGATGGATGATTTTTGGATGAATCATGTACATCTGAACCACTAATTTAGATGTTTTTTGTTAATCATTGATATTACTGGATACTTAATGTATTAGACTTGTTCGTTTGTGTTTATTTATGTTCGTTTATATTTGTTTAATTATGTTCGTGAACTGTTCGTTTAGATTTTTAACAAACGAACATAATGAACACCAACATGTATTTTTATTAACGAACTAATATGAACAAGAAATTTCATTCGCTTAATTGTTTGTGTTCGTGTTTGTGTTTGGTTAAATTTACATAACATGCCCCGTTTGTGTTCGTTTGGTTCCTTTACAGATGTAAGTGTTTTATACAAACAGTAATAGAAATAGTTAAAATAAATGTATTTTTAATCATTTGAGTCACTGAAATGTTTTGGTCATTTTAGAAGAAAAAAAAAGTTAACAACTAAATCTAACGTCGTTAGAAGAATAGATGAAAACCGTTATGATTTTGAAACATGAGGCCATGATTTAAGACAAAATAAACTTGATACTAAAATAGTTAAAATTTGCAAACCCCCGAGACAAAAATTTAAATTAACTCTTATAAATATTATATCTTTTAGATTTAGATTAGATACGAGGAATTTGAAATAGTAGTTTCAAAATCTTCCTTTCAATCATCGTACCTTTAATGATATTCTACTTGTGTATTTTATTGGCCATTTTATGTCACAAACGTGAAGGAATCAAATAAATCAAAAGGATAGGACCATTTATCCAACGTTTTATAATGGAAAAGGAACAAAGCGTACAATAGCTTTACGCATTTGTATTTTTTTACTTTAAAGGTATTAATTTAGAAAAATTAAGCTATTATTAAATAAAGCATTGTTTGCATGTAAGAGCTAATTCTTTTATTTTGAAAAATATAAACATTGATAGAACAGAAATAAATAGCCAATTGGAATAGATTAACAAAAAAAAACAGTCTTTTAAGACAAAAAAAAAAACAGTCTTTTAAGACCAAAAAACATTCTCATGTAAATGCGCATATCCTTCAACTACAGACAGACCAACACAATACAACGTTCATGGCTTCATTGCCACAACACCACATACGATATGATGTTCATGGCTTCATCGCCAAAAAAAACGCATTTGACTTGTATGTAGAGAAGCTCTTATACTTGTAACATATCTTTTTACGATTAATTATTTAATCAGAAAAATTCCATATTATTTAATCACTTATAAAACAGAAAATTGAACCGTTACATGATATCCCTAACGTGTTATATCGGCTCAAATTACGTCACAAATAACGTAAAGAAATCAAACAACTCGCAACGATAAATTCCAAGAAGAAACAAAGCGTGCAGTAACCGCTCCACTCACCACCATTACCCCACCACTCGCCAACCCTACGATTCATCCCCTCATTGCTCCCATTATCAATCCTCTGTAGCGAAATCATCTCAGATCTCCACAATTCACCATGTGTTTCGGCAAAATATGCATGATGTGTACGTGCTTGATCCTCGTCGTCATAACAATCGGTATGCTGTTCGGATTCGGTGTTTTCACCAAAGCTTTCCACAAGGTTAACGACGAATTGCATTATTCTTATTCTCCGTCGTCTCAATCGGATCTCGCTCCCGCCGGAACGGCTTCCGGCAGGCCGTTCTTCACTTTCGCCGCTCCTCCACCGTTTTAGGTCAATTTTCGAAACGGATTTCTTCATGATGTCGATTTTAAGCTCTAGTAATATGAATTGTTACTTCTTTATCTGATTGTCTTGTTGACGTATATAATTTTGATTGAAATGTGCACGAATTGAAGCTTAATTGCTCGATTATATAAGATGTTTTTTTTGGAATTTCGAAGATGTTACGAATACGATGATACAATATGTAGCTATTTGATGAATGATTATTGATTGATTAAATTGTTCTTTGTTAAGTATGATTCATAACCTAGAATTCTAAAATTGTAGCTGACTTTTGTGATAATGTAAAGTGTGTTATACCGATTATATTTCATCTTTTTGGCTTCCAGTTCTACATCAATTCTCTTTTCATCTGTCATGGTAGGTTTTGAAATTCTGCCATTATAGTTTTTACAAGAAATTTATGACATTATAAATTACAATGAAGCTTTAATTGCAAACTGAAATAGAGCACATATCAAATATCTAAACAGAAATGGAGAGACATAATGAGCTCACAAGCCTCTACTTAAAATAATATAAACAGCGATATCCGGACACCAACCCATTATATTCGTACACCAGGCTTAATACATGTCGTATTCGGTATTACACTATTTTCGTCTCAAGACGGGTTGTTTTAGGACTATACGGGCCGTATTACACTTTTACGCCTACAATACGACCGTATTGATGTCTGGATGTGACTTATGTGACATGTCTGGAACGCTGTCGGGTTGACTTCGGGTTATACGGGTCGTATGATGTGACATCTCTCTGGTGGTCGAAAATAGAGGGGTAGTGTACCAATATGAGCTCCCATGCAGGTTTCATTGATGCACCATTAGAGTCCATAAAAAAATCAACGGATGCCATGGAAAGCCCTTTGAGTTTGACTCATAAATAAGTGCTTAGCGCAAAAAAACAATAAAATATGTGTTCAATGGTATGGATTCTATTCTATACCAAAGTCAACAAAGGGAATAAGGCCCCATAACTCAGGATTCATATACCAATCCAGGTGTGGCACTGTTGAAGAGATGCTTATTGTTGTAAAAGACATTAACAATAACCCGGACACATTTAAATTCGTGTAACCCTACCGGTGTAACCCTATATCTAAACGATTAAATTGGTTGTCAGGTTGTAATAAACGGGTAAAACATCGTAAAGGGGTTGACAGGTTGACTTTATAAAATATATATTTGTTGTTTTTTTTATTCTAAAACAAGTTAGACTTGTTTAATTACATGTTAAACTAAACATGACATGTTTAATGGTATAGTTCAACCTGAACACGGCATGTTTGTTAAACGGTTAGAATGACAATTGAAAACTTGATTATTTTTACGTTGTCTCACGAGTTGCCACCCAATGAGTCAATGACCTTCTATAAAGAGAGAATTTCTCAAATTTATCCGCAAAAATAAAACTTAATATATCCACCTGAAGAAACATTACCCTTTTCTGATCTTTTGAGATCTCGCCCCTGCGTAAATGAAGAAGCTAAGTCAAGCACCGGGCACGCCCTTTACACCCTCAATCATTCAGCAACTGCAGTTACAGGAATCAGGATAGTCTGATGAAAGGTTCAATCTTCTGCAGAATCTTTAAAAAATCAACTTGGATTCATGTCACCAAGGAATATGCTTTCTTTAACAAAAGGTGCTTCATAATATTCTCTTTATACTATCATGTGCTAAAATATACCCCCCTCCCCCTCTCTCTCTCCATTGTAGGTTCATGGAAGATGAGACACAGATAAAGGTGAAGCTGCAAAGAAACAAAAGGGTTCAGACCCATGCTTCATGACTCGCCTGTTTTTGAACCCTGACTCACTTGTTTCGAAACCATGGCTCGGTTCATCAAGCTAAGGTCCTAAGGTGAGTGAAACAATTACTGGTCGCTTGATCTACCAGGACCACAAATGGTCTTCAGGCATGGTCAACGGTCAACAATGTTCATCAAAATCACAACCACAATTCAATTATATTCATTTCACTGAACAAACTATTTGTTACATGTATATACAACAAATTATGTACAAATCAAATCTTGGGCACATCCAGTTTCATAAATCAACATATACAACAAACAATAAACAATGTTATATACATATATGCATATATCTATATCTTTTCAGGTTGAGCAAGTTACTCAGAAACCTTTCCACACAGAAAGAACTTCATTAAAGACTTCACCTATCAGTTCCCTGTCTGCAGACTGTATAAACAATGTGAATTCTTCTAGAATATCATATATCTTACCAAACCTCACAAGATACTGCATGCAACAAATCTTCAACTTTGGGAGCTGATATAAAGAAGCATTTTGAAGCCTTTCAAGCACGTTGTTCGTATCAATATCCTCTAACAAACTTTCATGGCACGCTTCTTTTAAATCCATAACATCGTATTTATCGGCTGCTCTAAGAAGATCGAGCCTGTGAGTGAGAAAATCTTGATCTATAATGTTGCCATACATGTAGTTTAAGAAAGCTTGGCAAGCTTCAATGGACATATCAGATATGTTTATGACAGACATTTCTTTTTCTTTTAGGTCATTGGAGAACATTGTGTTGAAGACTGGTGACCTGGCGGCAAGGACGGCCCGATGGGACCCAATGCTTCCGTTAGAAGCGTTGATCATGATATCCGTGTGAATGTTTTCTGATAACATTTTTCGGAGGGAGGTAAGAGCTGTTGTGCGCAAATCTTTTTGTGTTAAACCTTCGGTCCAGACAGAGCAAGTTTCGCCACCCTGTTGCACCATATCACACCAAAACACTATTAGACAATCAACTATACATACATTGAGGACTATGAGAACCAACGTTGTGCTTTAAATGTGATACGTAAGACGGTTATATAACCATCCCACTTTCTATCTCCCACTACACACACAGGGGACGGATCGAATACAAAATAGGTTCTGCCTAAAAAGCGTAGGAAACAATCTGGGCTTTGAACAAACCAATTTAATGGTTAGGATTGAAGCGATGGGTGATTTCGTAATTAATTCGAGGGGGTAAAAGGATGGTATTGCCCGTCGTGTTGAATTTTTCATTAAATACTAGTTTCATGAGAAAAAAATTAACTCAAATAACTTTTATATGTTTTATTATTATTTTTTAAAAGTTATACCATAAATCAAGAAATTTATTCTCTTTAATATTAGTATAGTATTGTTATATTTTTTTAAAAAAATGTCATTTCTTTAAAAGGTATAATGCACTATGCGATATAACAGTCCGATTATCTCATTTTGTATTGTGCGGTTATGCTTGATATAAACCCGTGTACATAAATAGACACAAATACCCTCGCCCATTAAATCAACTTATGTACACGTGTCACCACTTCGTTGCTTACTACACTTCTTAGGCGAAATCCAATCGAGTAAAGTTAGCCTGCCAACTGACAACAACACGTCTCGATGGTCAAGTCACAACCTTGGGTTCACCAACCAATTCTTAATATCTTATTAACTTTTTACTAATATCCTTTTAAAACAAGCAGTAAACACCACTCAAAACCTTAAAATTCAACCAAACAGATTGGTGGTAGAATTACGTTTAGAGATGCAGTCTTAAGATCAAGAAATTCAACATCTATGATGAATTTCCCGCCAAGTGGAACCTCAACTGCCCACACAAAATCCTCACTGCATTTTAGCTCCTTATCTCTAATTTCTGCAATAAACCAAAATTACAGTAACCATTACTGCCAATTTACCATAAGTCAGAAAGTTGACTTTTTAAAGTCAAAATTAACTACCTGGATGAACCAAGGCCTTACGACCTCCCAATGAACAAACCACTCGTATGATAAACGAAGCAATTGGCGCGCTATCTTTATTTAAACTCGATATTTCTGGGTACAATTTAATCAACAAATTACGATTCTTCTCCAGAACCAGTCGCCTTCATTGAAAAAAAAACAGGATTCATTTCAATTTTCAAATTACCAATCTTGCTTCAAATATAAGTAGCTAATAAATTATTAGAGTTAATTATACAGGTAGTCCTGTGGTTTGCGTAAAGTAACATACTTGTGTACTAAGGGTTTAAAGTAACAGGTTTGGTTTTATATTTCAATTTTATAACAAGTTTGAGTATTAAGTTAACTTTCGTTAACTTTTCTGTTAACTTGGGATGAAATGACCAAAATATCATTTTTACTTTAAACCTTAGTACCCAAACCAGTTATTTTCCGTACCCAAACCAGTTATTTTCCATAAAGGGTATTTTGGTCATTTTACCCAAACTTAATATAAAAATTAACAAAGTTAGCTTAATACCCAAACCGGTTACAAAACTGAAAGCTTAAAACAAAAACCTGTTACTTTAAAAAGATAGTGCCCAAACAGTTTTTGCAAACACAAACACAATCCGAGTAATTAACTCAAACAATTAATATCTAATTAATTGCATAAACCTACAAGAAAAAAAGACAATAATACTAAATTCAAGCTTCAAGATTCAATCTTGATGTCTGATTATAAATTCAGATGTTTTAAAAAAACTGGGAAAACAAGAAATTAATTAATTTACCAGTTCCATTTGCCGATCTTGAAAGGATCGGATTTACGATAGGTAGACGAAGCCCAACCGTCGATGCGCCATTGGGCGAGCCGAGAGGTGGTTTCGACACGACAACCGTTGTCGGTCATCCTAGTCAAAGCAAACACCGACGTGATTTCATGGAAGCAACCGAATATCCCGTCAAACAGAACCTCCCCGTGCTTTCCCAGGTTGTCGTTTAAGGTTTAGGCTAAAAACAAACACACTTTCACTCTCACTGCGTGTGTGTGTTCCTTCTCGACATATAATCAAGTAATTAAAATCTAATTACGGGTTTATTTTGATATTAATGTTGGAATGGTATGATGATGGTGGACTGGTGGTAGCCGCCAGTGGGAGGAAAGTATAAAGATAGTTGGTGTTGATGATGCTCATTGGTTATATGTCATTTTAAAGTCATTTAGGATTTTGGTAATATTTTATGTTTTATTTTAATATAATTTATTCAACTTTTTTTAATATTTTTTATTACAGAAATAAACTCTTTTAATTATTTAATTAATATGTTAAACAAGTGCAACTTCTAATGTGGTGTAATGGTAGAAAGACTGGATTCTCTTAAAAAGACCAAGGTTCTATCCTCACAGGCAGCACTTTGAAAGGGACATGGTGACTCAATGAAGGAAGACCGGGATCTTTGTGGTCTCTGGTTCGATCACGAAGGCATCCGGGTTTTACCATCATTGGGCCTTCGAGCGGGTGGGGTTTCCCCGGAACTGGAGATAACTTGGGGCGCTTAAGGGCTCCGTACGACTGGGTTGGGCCAGCTGGCGGTGGCCTTTTGCCAATGAGTCACCCCGTACGGAGTACCTAGACACTTCTTTGTTTGTTGGCCGTTAAAAAAATGTTAAACAAGTGATAATTAAAATTAATAACCTTTATATGATATGTATACGTGCACATGGTTATAAAAATGGCGGGTTATTTGATAAACTGATCGCCTGTCACACAAAATTAGTTTACCAGTATAATTAAATTAGTAATATGCAACTGATCTATTTAATGTATCGTTTTATGTTTCGTAGAGTGTTTATGATCCTAAAGTTAGAAATAAAACGAGTAAAACAATTCTTTATCTTAAATTTAATTTATTTGTAGTAGATTGGAATAAAAAATACTTGTTTGGTTTTAGTAGTTTACAACATGATTTTTGTTATATTGATTGGTTCATAACCTTTTCATCCTATTTTACAATAATTCATTGTGGATGTTTATTTATTAATGGAATTTTCTTTAAAACAAAACCCTTATAGTTGGTGTGGTTGGAAAGAAAGAAACATGGTTATTCCAATTTAGGTGATTTGAAGAAAAGTATCTCTTCTTTCAAATTGTTAAACAAATTCGTCCAAACCTAACAATTAATATATAAATGCACACAATGATAAAGACACATACATAAGATTAGTGAAGACTCATATTTTAGATCTTATGTTTTCTAGGACCTGCTGTCTATATTTTATAAGAGCATTTGTAGCAAGTCATGCATATGTTTGTAATTAAGTTTTCTATATTTTAGGCGGTGATTTAAAGTGATTGTGAGTGGAGGAGAGAGAAAATGTATAAACTTTATGTATATTTAGAGGAAACACTGTTCACCTGTATAAATTTTTTAATATTTTTTAAAGTGGTTGTGAGTAGAGGAGAGAAAAGGTTTTAGTGTAATTATAGGGATGTGGATAGAGAAGCCACCGTGAATGCTCTACAGGAGGTATTTGCTTTAAGATATTTTGTATCAGAATACTAAAAAAATTATATAAATAAAAGTATGATTTGAAACTTTAATAATCAACAAGGTTAAGGCCCTAAATCTTATACATATGCTGCATATAAGTTATTTGTATGATTCTGTGTGTAGATAGATCAGAGATACAAGGTAAATTAAGAGTTTATATGTAGTTTATGAGTGATTGTGTACAAAATACATGATTGGGATGGTTATGTATTATTTTGTAGGGCCCTTTCCTAATGAATGATTGAATGGTAGTAGAGTGCGAACAAGCAAGTGTATAAGTTACTTGTTGAATATTATAAAAGGAAATTGGAGTGTGGGGGCTAGTGATTGAATCTTTGAGGGCATTATAAAATTTGCAACTTGGGTTTGAATGAATATTATGCAAATGGACAAGAAAAGAATCTATCTATGGGGCCATCCCTCTATCTGACTATGAATGACACAAAACACATACTTCTACGTAATTTGTTTGTGAAAAAATTCGATAAACTTTTTGTTCGTGAGAAAATTCAAGAAAACCGACTGAAACGAACTTCGAATGAACTTACTTTGGCGGCGTTAAAACCAGCTCAGCGTTTATGTTTTTGTGGGTGGGGGTGGGGGTTAGGTTTTTGGGGGTGGGGTTTTGCTTTTAGGCTTTAGATTTTAGGGTTTAGCTTCAGGCTTTAGATCAAGTTTGACGAGCCGCTTCTAACGTCGCTAAAATGAGTTAAATCGGAGATCGTTTGGGTCAGTTTTCGTGAGTTTTCTCACGAAGATGAGTTTCTCATGAACAACCCTATAGGGGAAGGATCATGAGAAAACTCTTTGTTCGTGAGAAAACCGACCCAAATGAACTTCGAATGAACTCATTTTGGCGGCGCTGGAACCGGCTCGACGTTTAGGTTTTTGGAGGTGGAGTGGGGGGTTTAGGTTTTTTAGGGATGGGGTGGGGTTTTAGGTTTTTGGGGGTGGGGGTTTTAGGTTTTTGGGGGTGGGGTTTAGCTTTTAGGGTGTAGATTTTAGGCTTTAGCTTTAGGATTTAGATCGAGTTTGACGAGCCGATTCTAACGCCACTAGAATGAGTTCACGAGTTTTTTTACGAATAATAGTTTTCTCTTGAACTCAACCCTATATATATATATATATATATATATATATATAAAAACTATAACGAATAAAAATGTATAGGACACATGGCACTTATTTAGACATCAAAATTGGTGTTTTCCCACCTAAAGTACCATTCCTCAATATTATTCACGCGAACCTGAAACCGGTTTATTCAAAATATGTGGTTATCACTTTTTCCTTTTGCAAACCCTAATACACCATTTTCTAATTGCCGCTCCAGTCTCATCCTTTCAATATATTCACATGAAGATTGAGAGTTCATCATTCCCTTTTGTATGCACGCATCTTCCTTCTACTCTTACTAAACGTTTTTTTTTTGTTTTGAATCTTTATTCTACACCATCTTATTTATCTCGTCGGTGTGTTCTTCCTGAAGTTCTGATCTCTAGATAATCATCATACCAACCGGTTCAAGAAATCCATCGTATAAGGTACTTTTTTTTCTTCTGGTTAATCTTTTTTTTCTTCTGAAACCCTAGATTAGACCAATTGCGATTGATTATGGGTTTTTTCAATTGAAGTCATATACATCAATTTTCAGTTCATTGTTGTTGTTTATGTTGCCTTTTCAATTAGAGTCGCATACATCATATTTGGGTTCATTGATGTTTATGTTCATTAATTTTCTATTACAATCATATAGATAAAAATTGGATCAAAAAGTTGTGCATTATTGTTTTATGATATTGTAACTTGAACGTATATGAATTTTAATGTTTGTAGCTAAAAACTCTTATCAGTTTAGTAAATACAATTTAGTGTCTGATCAAAAGTTTGTAACAATTAGCATCAACGTTTAATTTAAATCCAAATTATTGATACACGTTGGTAATCGTGTAAGCAAGAGAGGGGATCGGGGCCTCGGGGGAGACATGGTGTTAGTTGGGGTCCCAATGGTAGACATAATTATAATTTAAAAGAAAAGAATAAAAGTAGTAAATCACGAAGACAATGAGAGAGCTAACCGTGGGGGAGGTTTTGCCAAAAACAAGTTCGATGAAACCCTAGAGGCAACAGTGGAAAGCGAGCAGCAACAGAAAGATGGCACCAGACTCGTCGATCTGGGCACGGTTGTGACAGGATGGAGCAAACGTAGACGAAAATGTGAATACGATGGCACACACCCAGAGACGCGATGCCACGCGTGACTGAAAGGTACGACAATGGCGGCGCGTAGGCGGCATGTGGGTGGTCGGTTGTTGACGAAATTTGGTGAGAACCCTAATCTTGGGAGGAGCAATATGATGGGGTGGGAGGTGAAATGTGAATCGTAGCCGGGGGGGTGTGCAGTGGCAGCTGCAAGAGAGAGAGATGATATAAAAATGATTGCAAAGAGGATTAAAGTTTATTAGCTTGATACCAAGTTAGGGTTTGTAAAATCACTCAATCAGGGTTATTTGTCCTACCATCAGTATGTATAAGATTTACCGTACATGGTATAAAAACAATAATTATAGAACAAACCCTATACTATACATCATGTCATAATACATACCACTATATGTATTTTATGTAACAAAAGTATAGTGAAATTTAGAATTCAAGACAATTATCTAATTACGAGACTATTGTTGCACAATTTGTCGTGATCCAACTACAAAGTACAAACTAATTTTATTACTAATTGCGTTTGACGCCAAAGAGGTTGTGCTATAGTGGTTGAGTTAAGGCCCAAAGTCTTAAGGGATACGAGTTCGATCCCTGCCACCACCATTAATTTCCGCGGCATCACAAATGAGTTCTAGCTTTTAGGCTGATGAACTAGGGTTTTACCCACGCCGATCCAGTGTTTGAGGCTCGGCTCTCCCTTAAGCCCGGAAGGGGCCGTATTGGGTGGAGTTTTTCCTTGAAAGCTCTCCAACTCTGACGTCAAGTGGACCCGGTTAAGACAAGATATTGGTCGGAGTTGGACGAGACTCTCTTATGTGACGAGGGGGTGCGAAGTCACAACATTTAATGTTCGCCTTTCAAAAAAAATTTGCGTTTGACAAAATATAAAAGAAAATCAAACATATTTACTAAATATCAATTTTTAATGTCGGTGCCCATTACAAAGCTATCGACCAAAGTTTAGTATATCCCTTAAACTATGTCAAAACTCATGTATTACATGGGTTAAATAAATGCAACTTGTTATAAAACATCAGTTTTTATGAAGATTTATAAATTCTAAAAATGCTATATAATAAAAATGTTTTATAAAAAGAATGAAGAAGTGTTCTAATTAAAAAAAAAGTTTTATGAAAAAACCTAATTTTTTAAAAATAAAAAACGTTTTATAAAAGTAATTATAGAAATCATTATTATTTAATAGGAGAGAGAGACGGTAAACAAAAAATATAAAACAAGTTCTAATTAAAAAAAGTTTTATGTAAAAACCTTATTTTTTTAAATAAAAAACGTTAGCTTTTATTCGCGCTGCAATTTATCTATTTTCCGATCTCTAGAATCGTGTCGCGGCAATTTTATACGTTTCTTTTATGTACTTAGTCACGTTAATGTCAAAGCCGCAATACGCGTAACGAAGTTCACAAACCCGCCTAGTTTTCTAACTATCATCATGATTCAAATATAAAATGGATTGTATACCCCGTTTACACATGTCAACACTAGAAATAATGATAAAGGACTGAAAGCAACAATATTTGTATGTCATTAACCAAATCATGATGACTCATTGTCCTTTGTATACACGAAACCTTAAGATATTTTATGAGGAATGAAAGTTCCTTTCGTTTCCTTTTAGAATAGGTGACAATTGACATGAAACAACTTAGAATACACAATTTCATTATTATAGGTAAAAGAAAGCCCACATTAGTCTACTATATAATGTTTGTATCATATAATGTCTATTTGTGCTATATTAACGCATTTGTAAATACATTTATTAATAACAAACAGACAAATATACAAGTAAAATCTTACTTAAAAAATAAGGTCGGGAAAGGATGGGATAAAGGGAAATCTTACCTCTATCCCATATTAGGGATTCGTTTGGTTTTACCATCCAACCGATCCCATAACCAAAAAAGTCGGTTATGAAGATTCAAACCGATCCATTCGGTTAAATCGGTTTCGGTTAATCGGTTACATGCATGTACTCGGTTCGGTTAACCACTTAGTGAGCCAAACCAATGCAAACCGAAAATCACTATTTGGCAATATGGACAAAACAAAAAAGATAATAGAAACTACTTTGACGAATGGGCCAAAAAAGTAGCTGATGCAAGCATGCAACTCATAGTTGGTTTTGTTTGCAAATTATCATCAAGGTGGCGATGTGGGATCAAAAGAATTAGTTTTTGCTGAGACTTCAAACAGATCTAAAGGAACACATACATACACATGTTGATGGAATGGTATTTGATTGTTCAAGACTTTAAAATGCTCTATCCATTTTAAGTTGGTGTTGGATTATAAATGGATGATAATTATGTTATGAAGCTTTACGTCTACCTCTTTCCAAATAAATCATTGACTATAATACAATTCGGTTAAATCGGTTATGACACACACCTTAACCGAAACCGACCCATATTTTCCGGTTAATCATTTATGGTTTGTTCGATTCGGTTACGGTTCGGTTAAGTCGGTTATTTGCTCACCCCTATCCCATATGATGGACAGGGGTGGACTTATATACGCGGGAGGGTTCACTGGAACCCCCAAGTTTTGAAATTTTTATAGAACGTTAAGTTAAAAAACTGGGGTTCAAAAATTATATGGACTTTATAAAATTTAAGCAGTGGTGTAGTGGTTTAGACTTCGCTTTATAATATGTGGGTTCAAATCCCCTCACTGATATTTTTTTATACCTTTTTTTTTACCTTATTAACTGATTTCGTCTGGGCCTGTTTTGACTAATGGGCCTTTTGACTGTTTCTTGTTTCTTTTGTTGGGCTGCATGACAATTAACAAAGAGGGAAAGAAACAAAGCGCAGGTAGTGGTGCACAAAAAAACCGGTTTTTTTTTTAACCCGGTCCAAACCGGCAAACCGGTTTGGGTTAAACCGGTTTGGACCAAACCGGTTAGGGTTGCCCAAAAACCGTCGGTTTGAAACCGGTTTGAGGATTTCTGAAGAAAATCGGGTTGGGACCGGTTTTGGCTAAACCGGGTTAGAAAACCGGTTTGAAAACCGGTTTGAACCGGTTTTTTTTAAATGAATTAAATAGCATTAAATATCATTAAATATCATTTATTAAATGAATTAAATAGCATTAAATAGCATAAGATATCATTAATAGCATTAAATAACATTTATTAAATGAATTAAATAGCATTAAATATTATTTATTAAATGAATTAAATAGCATTAAATAGCATTAAATATCATTAAATAGCATTTATTAAATGATTTTTAAAAAACATAGTAATTAGCATTTATTAAACGATTTATTTAATTAAATCGAAAATTAAAAATATAAATTTTTTTTTTTTAAATAAAAACCGGTTTTTTAACCCAAACCGGTTTAAAACTACCCGAACCGGTTTGACCGGTTTACATATTTCCACCTCCAAAACCGGTTTAACCCGAACCGGTTTGGGCTCAAACCGGTTTTGACTTTTCGTTGACCAAACCGGTTCGGGTCGGTTTGAACCGGTTTGGGTTAAAAAACCGATTTGTGCACCACTAAGCGCAGGTCGCACTTGGCAGATGTTGATTTGAATTTGTTTTTTTATTATGTTATCGTATTTTTGTTATGTGATAAACTTTATTTGACCGGAACCATCTAACCGATCTGAAATTTTTTTTGTCCGGCCCTATAAAATTGGAGCATCTAAAAACAGTGAACCCCCTTGAAAAAATTTCATGGATCCACTACTGATGATAGAGAAGCTACATCATAGAGGCCCCGACCCGAAAAACTAAATACGTTTATTAATACAAACTCATAATTTTTTGAAGTACTTTTTTTTTAAGAATTGTTTTTTTAATAATGGGTGGGGGCCATTGTCCTCATCTGCGGCACCGTTCGTCTATAAAGACAAACAATCTACCGCCGTACACCGGCCATCATTGTAAAGAAGGTCGTGGAACATTTTCGAGATCACCAGTTTTTAACTTTAGATTACATGTTAGGCTAACAATTGTATAAAAAAGGAAATTTGAATAGAATTATGTTAATTAAATAGTTGGTTTGTTTTGAAAAAAAATAAAAAAATGGTTATAAACCGATTTATGCTAGAGGTGAAAAAAAAACCGGAACTGGAACCGCCCAAGGAATCAAAACCGGTTATTCTCGAAAACCGACTCTTTCAAAACCGAACCGAAACTGACTTACCCGTAAGTTCTTAATAGGTTCCAATATATATAGTCAAAACCAGTGATTTTGTGCCCCTCTAATAACAGCCCCTTAAAAAATGTAAATGGGCCTTCTTAATACCCATTTGCTTTCTTTCTTCTTCCTGTGGCCCAAATTCAAAACTTTATGAAACCCTAAATCCAACGTTCGGCTTCGCTTTTCTCTCTGACGACCTTCCTTCGGCGAACTGCTCATCGCGTAGAGCTTCTTCTTCTTCCGTCATCCAACACCGACTCACCTTTTTCAGCTTGACAGTACGTTTATTTTCCCTCATTTTCTGGTATTCGGTTCCGATAGAATTCCGTGCTGTTGCTGCCGTTCATATTTCTAATTTCTGTGACCTAATTGTTATGTTCAGCACTTAAACCTTTATTTTGATATGTTCTGCACTTCTAATTCTGTCAATTTCTTAATTGAATCGGCTTTCTTCTTAATGGACTGCTACTGTTAGTGTTGATTTCAAATTCTGATTTTGTTCTGTTAATTTTTACAACCTTTTGAGCTATTGTTCATGTAATTTCTTGTTCATCGTTTTATTTAATTGATAATAAAATTGATGATAATTCATTATCATATTTGCCATATAGTACTCATGAATTGTGTTTGATGCAGTTTGGATTGTGAGAGAGAATAGTTTAGGGCACCAATCAATTTAAAGATGGCTCGTTTCCGTAATGTAAGTAGTTTTATAGTTATTGAAGGTGATTAAACGTGAGGACACTGGTTTACTTGTTGATATATTGGTATGTGTTTTTTAGAAAAAGAAGGTGGCATTTGTGAAGCCAATAAAGAAGCAACCTCAGCAGAATGTTGATCATGTTACTGGTGACAAGATACCAAGGAGCTTTGTTTTTTCAAGGTTGAAATTACCTGCTTCTCTTAAACAGTTGCAAGCAGACTTGAGAAAAATGATGCTTCCATATACGGCTTTAAACCTAAAGGTAATTTAAGAGCTTTGTTAATCATAATATTCTATGTGGTCAGAGGCGCCAAAGGCATGCACCTAGGCACATAAGTGAGGCGCAAGGAAACCACCTTGCTAGGCGATTTTTTTTTTTTGAAAAAAGAGGCTTGAATATGTAAAAAAAAACCTGTCTGAACCTGCCTAAATTAGTCTAATAATTTGGGCCATGTATGGGCCCAATTTGAGAACTTGTTGATTTTTGACAATTGTTTGGGCTGATTATGGCCTAAAAGGATTGTAGGTATGTTTGGGCCGTGTTTACATGTCAAATTGTATAGGACCGAAACTAGTTCTCATTGGGCCGGGCTATATACACCATTTGTTACGCGAGATGGTCAGGTGTTCTTTCGAGTCTTGTCTTGGGGGTTTGTTCCAGGAAGGGCTAGCATCCTAAGTTTTTGTATTTTTTTCCTTCTCTTTATTAATAAAAGTTTGCCAGGGTTCCGTCCCCTTTCCCTCCCAAAAAAAATAATAGTCTAAATAAAACAGTTTAAACAAACCAATAGACAGACTAAACTAGCCTAAAACATGTCTAAAACAGCTAAAAATGGTCTTTTTAAACTGTGCACTTTGCTTGGCTCAAGGCTCACCCTTTGCGCCTTGAGTGCGCCTAGCGCCTTCGACTACCTGGATAATATTATTTGTTGTTGATTTTCTTGCGGTTAAACTTGCAGGAGAAGAAACGCAACAACCTTAAAGATTTCTTGAATGTTGCGGGGCCCATGGGAGTTACACATTTTCTCATGTTATCAAAAACAGGCACTTCACCATACTTGAGAGTTGCAAGAACACCACAAGGCCCCACTCTTACTTTCAAAATTCAGGAATACTCGTTAGCTGTTGATATAACTAACTCCCAGTTACGCCCAAGAGTACCAAAAGATCTTTTCAAAAACTCCCCATTGGTAATTTACACGCTTCATATTTATACTGTTTCATAGTTTAGAGGTGTTTGATGATGATGGTTATCGAATTTCATCGATGGACAAATATATATTCAGATTGTGCTGTCGGGTTTTGGAACTGGGGAGCAACATTTGAAGCTGACTACCATTATGTTTCAAAACATTTTTCCATCCATTGACATCAAAACAGTGAGTTTATTTTTATTTTTTTATGCATATGTTGCATGGGATTTTAATCACTGGTCAGTTTTCTTTAAATGTAGGTTAAACTTTCATCATGCCAGAGAATCGTGTTACTCAATTACAACAAAGAGACAAAACTTATTGATTTCCGGCATTATTCTATCAGATTGCAGCCTGTTGGTGTTTCACGTAGAATTAGAAAGTTTGTGCAAAACCATAAAGTGCCTGATCTCAGAAGCCTGCAAGATGTGAGCGACTTTATCACCAAGTATGTCTCTCTCACATAGTAACATACATTCTGGTAATAATATTTAAAAATATGAAGAGGTTGTTTTATATATAATTTGGTTTGTTTGTGATGAAAAGAGCCGGTTATGGATCAGAAAGTGAGGGAGATGAGGAAGGGGCGACTGTAAGCTTAGCAAGTGATGTCGGGAGAGTTAATAAGGCGGCCACTAAAAGTGCTGTGAAGCTTCAAGAGATTGGACCTAGAATGACCCTCGAGCTTATCAAGATTGAGGATGGATTATGCTCGGGCACAGTAATTTTTGGTAACTTTTTTCTACCAAGCTATATTGTCTCATGATCTTAACGGTCTGATGTTCAACGCGTTGGTATGATTTCTTTTGCAGGAAATAGTGGCGAGAAGAAAGAGCAGGAGGAAGATGACGATGTATCTAAAGGAAGTGAGGATGATATGATGGATGATTAGCTAGCGATACAGGTTTCACTTGTCTTTTTGACCATTTTTGCTTCTGTTAGTTTATTAAAAAACCATGGAAACATTAAATTTGTTTGGAATTATTATGGAAATGAATTTGATAGGGTTGCTATGAAGTCATTGGAATGAGAATGGGTTTGATGAAAGGTGTTTGGTTGGAATGACAATTGATATCCCAACTTGTAACTTTTTTTATATTTTAATTGGTTTCAAAAAGTAATTTATATTTTATTAATTGTGCATTTTAAGACGATAACATTTGGATTATGTAACAAATAAGTTTTTTTTAATCATTTTTCATGTTTGATATTTCTGGTGCTGTACAAGGTTAATAACCAGATAATGACACAGTTAATTGTTATTTATGTGCCAAGTAAATTCAAGTGGGTTGAATTTTAAAGTTTGACACATAAACTTCTTAGCAACTCTTTTGAAACCTTTGTCAACTTATATTTAACCAAGTCATTAATCTGGTTATTATATATGCAAGTAAAACATATTTGCAAAGCAATTAAGTTTTTGACAGACCCATTTGACCTTGACCGACCTGTTTGACTCGTTTAACATACACATTTTAACGAACCTGTATTTTACCTCCGCTGATTGAAAGTTCTGGATCCGCCACTGCTTCCACGTATTTGCTAATTCATTAGTTTTACACGCAGAATCACCTAGAAGTGAGTGCGGTAAAACATATTTGCAAAGCAATTAAGTTTTTGACAGACCCATTTGACCTTGAGAGACCTGTTTGACTCATTTAACATGCCCATTTTGCCAATGGGGTTATCCTCTAGGAACACTAAGGATTGAGGAGGTCATGAGTTCAAGTCCCACTCTCATAAGAATAAAGAAATTTGTCTTTCAAAAAAAAAATTTAACATACCCATTTTAACGAACTCGTATTTTACCTCCGCTGAATGAAAGTCTTGGATCCGTCACTGCTTCCACATTATTGCTAATTCACAGTGTTGTAAAAATCGCTAGGCGCTAGTCGGGCGGTGGGGTAGGGCCTAGGCGGTATTAATCGGATTGGAATTTTTATATGTAATTTTCAATTTTTTATATATATACACACATTTTTATTTGTAATTTTCAATTTTTTATGTATATACACACATTTTTATTTGTAGTTTTTATAAAAATGTTCATTTTTAAATATTTATACACATATTTGGCTAGAATTTGAAGGGTTTGGCTAGAAAATCCAAGGTTTTGCTGGAAAATCTAAGGTTTTCGCCGGAATTTGGCCAAAAATTTCAGGTTTTCGCCGGAATCTGGCCGCCTAGGACCGCCTAGCGATTTTTGAACCGACTAGACCAAAATTCATCCTTAACGAACCGCCTAGCGACTAATCGCCGTCTAGGCGCGGTTTTTACAACACTGCTAATCATTAGTTTTACACGCAGAAATCACCTAGAAGTTCCCGCAGTATTCCTAAACCTAATGCCTAATACAAAATTTTTGATTTTATAACATCCCTTTATAATAAGTTTATATGTTGAGTAGTAAAAATAAATGTAAAAGTTTGCCCCGTGATAACAACTTATAGGTCAAAATACCTTTGTGGGTTATAGTAAGGTTAGTCAAGTAACAACTTTTTTTACCTTTGTGGGTTATAGTAAGGTTAGTCAAGTAACAATTTTTTTTTAGGCATATGCCTTTTAGAGGGGAGGTTTCAGGTTCAAACCTGGGTAATGGTGTAGTTTAGGATTATTGGTGTAAAAGTAACGTTTGCCGTTCAAAAAAAAAGTAACAATTTTTTACCGCAACCCTAGTTTGGTTTGGTTTGGTTTATTGTATGTAGATAATTCTATGACATGAATATCCAAGAAAAATCAGTATCTCAAATCTTTTTCATAGATTTTATATGTTGCTCTCATTTTTAATATTTGAAGAATGCTTTTGTTGGGAAGAACTTTTGAAATGTCTTTTCAAAAGTTGATGTCTTATTTGCTTATCTGAATATGGTTTAAAAGAAAAAAAAACTTTTATCTTTTTGATTAGATGTATCATTTGTTCTCTCTTGGATAAAGTAGAGGGAATATCAATTTTGTTCGGTATATTTCTTTACAATAGAGCTTGTATTTCCATGCTTTCATGTAACACTATGATCAATACCGGCTCGTATTGGCTTGTTTTGCAATCGACAAAAGACTAATGAATTGGATAAAGTATTAGGGCAATACGAGCTATATGAGCAATCGACAAAAGACTCCGTCTTTGACCAATACGAGCCGTATCGGACACAATGACTTAGTACAAAGTCGGTTAGATGACTATATATATCAACCTCACTGCCTCCATTCTAACTCTTGTATCATTTGAACCTTATCCAAGCCAAAACTTTCATTGGTGAGTTTTCTTTTAAGATTTTAAGTTTAAATATTATATATAGACACATATTAGAACACAACTTTTATGAATGGTAATTAGAGGTATGGCGAGTTTCCATTACACTATAAGAAACTAATCACTCATAACGTGATAGATTATGGGTTTATTTTTTTTTAAACTGCATCAATTTGTTACAATATATATACTATTTAATTGAGATTGCTAATAAGAGAGGGGGTGGTGGAGCTGGTAACGCGTCTCCCCTGCCTAGCCTCCACTCAGGTAGGGCTGGCAATTTCTGATACATACCTGTTAACACGACACTACACAAAGTTAAACATGTTTGGGTTCAAGCTTAACAGGTTTCGTGTCTTAAACAAGTCGACACGATTAAAATCGTGTCTTAACAGGTCATTACATGTTTAACCTGTTTAGACATGATAACAAACATGTATATTTTTCAACATTTTAAAAAATATAGATATTTACTTATTTACTTTAGGGTTTAAAAAAATAAATCCTAGAAAGCCATCGACCAATTGCCCACCTCCCTCTCCCTCATTCGGTCATTCCCTCAGCTGAACTCAAATCTCCATCCCTCCGATCTGCGTATTGATCTGCTACTCTTACTATGTGTGTAACCCTCTTCATCCTCTATATTCGTACAACACAACATACACCATGGCTACCAAGCTCGTCATAAACAACCCTCTACACACTCTAAAAACCTCTCTTCTGTCCTTTTGTTCCGCCATCTTCACCTGCCGATAACTTCATATCCGATCCTCCTCCTTTGATTTGATTAGATTACAAATTTCATCGTCTCCCTTTCCTCTCGATCTAATCACAATAATTTGTGTTTTCATTTTTTTGTGCCCTAATGATCTAAATTGATCTATGGTTTCCTGGTTTTATCCAGATCATAGTCCTATACGTGGTGTTTGCTGTGGTCACGA
This sequence comes from Smallanthus sonchifolius, assembly GCA_023525975.1. Lineage (NCBI taxonomy): Eukaryota > Viridiplantae > Streptophyta > Magnoliopsida > Asterales > Asteraceae > Smallanthus > Smallanthus sonchifolius. The sequence goes on from CM042042.1 coordinate 12,566,830, forward strand.
CCCTAATCCATGTATTATGTTAACAAACAAGGGTGAACTTCTAAACATGTCGTATCATGTAATATGTTTATAAACAGGTTCGTGTCTGGAAAAAATGACACGATTAGTTATCGTGTCGTGTTCGTGTCTAGCACTTCAGGTAATCGTGTCATGTCTAACCTATTATACCAGCTCTACACCCGGGTTCAAAACAATGCAATAATGTTTTATTGAGATTGCTAATAAGAGAAAGAGATGGTGGAGTTGATAACGCGTCTCCCCTAACTAGCCTCAACCCCACACATTTTCAGATTCTTTTTCTTTTCCTTTTTCTAATTTCTTTACTTTTTTTTGTTTTTTTACTTTTTAATTTTCTTTTTGTAATTACTTTTAGGTCAAATCATTTTTGAAAGTTTTTTCTTTTAAATTTTGTTTTTTTTTTGTTAATTTATTTAACTTTAGTAATTTTCTTGTCCTTTAACTAATTTTAGGTTTATCTATCGTTCATGGCATAGGACTTAGGAAAAAAGTAATGTGGAGTCTTGACGGGTTTAGAGAAGTGTATACAAAGATGAAACTTGATGCGCAAGTCGAGGTTAGCTTTCTTACCGATTGATATGCGAGTTTCCCGACACAACTCTTCTCAGTATTTCTTGTTGACGTGTGTTTTGAGTGTGTATCTCATGTGATTATTAAGAAAGTATTTAGAAAAGGTTATTATCAGGTACTTAGAAGAATTATCATTGGAGATTTTGTCCGGTTGTAAAGCACTTGTTATATCTAAAGTTTTATATGTATTGTAACTAAAAGATAGTGAAATAAAAGTTTTAGTTTTTGTTGCCAATTTTGTATCAATCGCGGTCACATATACCCCCTTCCTTGTGGGGTGTGGCATTTTTTTTAACAGCAAACTTCACACACATATTTGTCCATTACACACAATTTTGTTCATTACGAGATTTGAACTCTCAATCTTTTTGAATAGAGACGCCTTTTGTTAACACTTTGGTAGCATTATGTTACAAGCCCTTTGGATAGGACGTATCAACTTCATAATTAGCAACCTCAATCATTATATTCGGCATTTTCTTTTGGCAAAATCTTTTATTTCTGGAATACTTTTGTGGATGATGTTTGACAAGTTTGCTATATCTATACAATTTCTTCAACTTCTGTCATAAGTGTAAGATACTTATTTATCTTTTGAGCAAATTTCTCCATTTGTTTTTGAAAGGTAAATTTTTTAATTACTGTAAGCAGTGGTAAATTTTAAAAAAATTATGATAAAATATATTTATGAGATTTTATTTCAATATCAAAATCGTATTTATATAAAAGAGTTTATGATCTTATAAGTCCTAGAAGACATTATTTTTTTTTATAAATGTCTTGACCTAGGTATCATCCTTCTTAAACAAAATTTGTTTGTTAATAAAAAGATGAAACGGGCTAAAAGCGAATATTAAATATAGTATAAAGGCTGAAAATAAAAATGTAGAAAAAAAAATATTACGTGTAAAGGTTACAACGGATTAGACCCTGTTAAACCAACTGAAATGTGTTTTAATCTAACTCGTTAATGAACCAACCCTAACACACAACTACACGAGTATATAACGTTGCATCCAACTCCTTACAACACGTCTAATCCATTCAAACGGTTCGTCTAGGTTCTTAGGCTTCTTGGGTTTGTTTTGTACTTCTGCATTTTAGGTTTTTTTAAACTTGTTTCAACCTTTACACAATGATGCCCAGAAAAAAGAAATTATAACATATCATATCGCCTGTTAGAACGATACCATATAACCCTAGTTCACAAAAGTACTAAGTTTCAACGGAACCCGAAACCGTCTCAAAACCGAAACACGATTTCACAAACAACCACTTGATTCCATCTTTCTGTGATCGCTAAACGACTAGGGTTGGTTCATTCATCATCTGTTCCAAAATATCGGTCTCCAAACTCTCCCATCCCCGGAAGAACACGAAACTCTTGATTCAAACCTGTTTCTATCTCTGATGTCACTATCTTTATTCTTGGAAACCTTTTGCACACTACATGCACTCCTTGTGGTGCCTGTAATGCCACAATATTTCAAAAACAGTTTTGACTTTTTAGTCAACAGGGTTGACAACTAAATACGGCTTCTCGACTTACAGAGATCAGATTCAGGAATATGATATTGGCCTCGGGTACGCCTTTCTTTAGAAGCAAAGAAATAGCCTGAACGGCTGAATTACCTGAACGCATTACTTGCAATTTTCAGCACAAACACATTCAAAAGAAAAAAAAGCGGGTTTTGACTTTTGAGAAATATATGAAACTAACCTGTTCCGAGTATAGGATCCAACAAAAAAACATGTCTATCGGATATGTCTTGTGGCAGTTTTTCATATATTAACTGCATAACGGTTGAATCTTGTTTTAAAGAGCATAATTTGGGTGAATGCACATGAATTTTTGGGAATAAGAAGCTAAGGCACAACAAACCTGTTGGCCATTATCGCCTTCTCGATGAATAAGAATCTTTCCAATCTTAATACCCTTACAACATGCTCGCAATGCATTTTCCATACTCTCACCACTGCAACGGATTGACGAAAAAGTCATGATTTATACCAAACGGAAAATGCCACACACACACACACACATATATAGGTGAGGGTTCTTTACAGGACTGCGAGAACCACTCAAAACCATTCATTTATTTGTGTATTTATACAAGATTGTAACATGACTATTAAAATAGGGGTAACTTTGTAAAATAGTAACCAAGTTTCAAAAGTGTTCCAATTAGGTCACTCGATACGCATTTTACACGGTATACACCCTCGGGTATACTATAGTGAGTGACCTAATTGGAACACTTTTGAAACTTGGTTACTATTTTGTGGTGTTTTCCCATTAAAATACAATATTGTTATGTGATCTTTGAATTGATATGCGTAAATTTTTGTGTATCACATATTATAAACATCTACACACGGCACTATAATTCTCTAATCTACACGTGTACGAAACTTGTTGCGAGAAAGAGAGAGGGGAGATGAGTAAATTAACTAATGAGAGAAATCATTTAATCCTTTACGATTATACATTTTTCATTTGATTTTTAATAATAAATGAATTGTTTATGTTGGTTCTCACGAGTTCTCTCGATATTTGTGGTTTTGTAAAGAAAATACATATATCAGAATAACATTAATACCTGCGGATAACAGAAACACCACATAATCTCTTACAAAAATCTACTCCTGTATATACAGACCCTGCGTTTTCACAGACCCATAAATATCATGAAGACAAAAGATTAGTACTTGCATGATGCAAACTGAATTTATAGGATATTATTTGAAGTCGGACATACTAAAGATAACATATTAAGATGTACGAGGGACGTAGAGAATAAAATCAAGGTCCTATAGGCTATAGAAGGATTAATGAGTACACAAGCTTACCGGTTGGTGTTACCACCTGCTTTTCTGTAAATGGTAGATGTCCCAAACCATGTTCTACAACCTGATCAGACCAAATGACAATTATGCAAACATTAACATAAAAAAATCATCCTTCCGGTCACAGAAACAAGAACTCACCAACCGGATTAATCGGTCTGCATAAAATATAAAATCATGTTTTGTTGTTTGTGCATCACGTATAAGTGTATGCATGCCACGTATCTGCATGAAACAAAAGAACTAACAGTGAGGAAACTATATAACAAAAGGAATACACTAAAACAGATGCAAAAATATCATTATGAGAATCATGAGACAAGGAACTTAAAAAATGGTACCTGAAAAGTTGAGTGAATGACGTATAAATTAGGATATATTTTACAAAGATCATGTTGACCAAGTTTTGTCCGAATATGTTGGACAATTAAATCAATAGCAACATGATTGTCTCCTCCACGAGGTATGATGATGTCAGCATACTTTTTTGTTGGAAGTATGAAGTCATCAAAAGCAGGCTTCACAAACTTCGAATACTGCATATAAGTTTAGTCAGATGAAATGAACAAAAGAAGACATTACCTAAGCTATTTTTTCAACTTTAACAAGTTTTTTTTTATATTTATTCAAGGAAGGCCTATCAACAAACCTGATCAAGTACCATACCAATATCGCGTCCCTTTTCACCTGTATCACGCCTTATCCTCCTTGCCAGGCGCACATCAGCATCTGCACTGAAAGTCAGAATTGTAAATACTGATAGATGAGCGTACAAACTTGATAAAATAAAACAAACTCATAATAATAAACTATTGCAGTTTAACAACTTTAAAGCAGCTGATGAAGATAAAAGGCTTTTCATTGGAGACTAGAAAGTATAGGATCATAGAGATAAACTGGATGAGTAAAAAAGATTAATATATTAATGCTTGAGATAATGTTATATAGAACCTGTATCAACAAAGATCTTCATGTTCATCATGTCACGCACACGGGGAGCATGAAAAATGAGTATGCCTTCCAAAATTATGACATCTGAAGGATTCACCTGCCAAAGGTTCACCATTTGATTTATGTAATATGCTTAATTAGACTACAGCTCATCACAAATAACAGGAAACAGAAGAGTAATTGAATAGTACCTTATATTTACGATTTTAGTCTTACAGTGAAATATGAATGATAAAGGTACCAAAATCATTTAATGAGTGGAGCTAGTTTGTTTACTTTTTTTTATAAACAGGGAGAAAATGAAAAGCCAGGATAACGATTTGACAAGTTACATTGATAAAAAAACAACTGCATTGATGTACTTTGAAGTTTGAAAGATAAAGCTACAAAGAAAAACTATTAGACCTCTCCAAGCTATGTTATAAAAACTAACCCTTCGAGAGACGACCTTTTTGTAACTCCTGAAGTCATATTTTGGAATATCCACTGTTTTTCCTTGCTTCAACATCTCCACAACTGATAATAATTTCTCATTATCAAAAGCATCTGGAAAAGCAAATAGGTAAGAACCAATGTTTTAAAAACCGGTTTTTAAATTGTACCGGATTAGGCTTAGAAATGGTTCAACCGGTTGTATCGGGTTGTACCCATTGGTTCACCGGGTTGACTAGTAAACCTATAATTTCATAAAAATACAACTCTAACTAAAAAAATAATCCAAAAATATACGATTCCATGATAAAATTAATCCAAAAGTTAATCCATAATCAAAAGATAACCCAAAAATACTCAATTTTTCAATAAAGTTTTTTTAAATAAAAGTGCATAATTGTTTTATATCATTGGAGAGTTCAATGTATTAATTTCATGATTGCTTAAAAGATAAAAATTCACCATCATCGTCATCCTCATCAACAAGGGCATAACTATTTTCGTTTCCTACAATATTGAATAAGAAGTTTTATCGCTTAAATGTTTTTAATGGCAAGCAGAATGATCATGGTTAAACATAGTTTTTACATGGGCCGCTATTTTATGAAGATGAGCATATCAATTGATTTTTTTCTAAACTGGGTTGTAGGTAAGGTAACCGATCAACAAGGCTTATGTTTGTGACTTTGTGTGTATCCCGACAAACAAATTTTTTTTTAAGTTTAAATATAAAATTTTACTTGTAACTAAAACCGGTACAACGGTGTAACCCGGTATTATCGGTAATACCAGCGGTTCAACTAACATACCGGTTTTCCATATTAGTGGGCTCAAACTTACCGGGCTAGTGGCCGTAATAAGAAACGAAACAGTAGATTTAAGCAATTAGGGATTAGATTCAAGCAATTAAGAATTAGAAGAAGAAATAAGAACAATAGTAGGGTTGTATTGATGGCCTTCAACAGGGCCTTCAACAGAAAATACAAAAGGATGATTCCAGGGTTGTGCCCTCTCTCACTACAACCGTAGGAGCCTAACAAACTCACAATCACTCACATACCTCACCAGCCTTATTCTACCCCTACATATACTATCTCTCCTCTAACCAACTCCTAGCCACTTTGATAAAACGCCCCTTTGCCCCTCCTAGAATATACATGTAACATTTTAGGTTTATCTTTAACAAGGAGAAATGAATCTCTATCATTACTTCCCCCTTCCAAAAAAGTCTTGACCTCAAGACTTGTAGTCGCAAACCGATCAGGAGGCATTATTGCAGGCTGCAGAGGATCATTTGGCACATTGACCCGAGAAGACAAGGTAGCAGAAACACCCTTGAGCTGGACTGGAATGCCTTTGTAATCAAACTGCATCAAGGCCTTAGGCCAATCATGGAGCATTGCACCCAAAGAATGTAGCCATTCCATTCCCAAAATGAAATCAAGACTGCCCATATCAAAAACCAAAGCGTCCAACTCGAACGTGCTGGGACCAAGCTGAATCAGAAGCTTAAGGCAGCGGTCAGTGACAACAACCCGTTGCTCAGCACCCCAAGTGATCTGAATTCCCGGAAAAGTGGTGATGGACAGACCCAACTCACGAGCCAAACGGCGAGAAACAAAGTTATGTGTTGCCCCACTATCCACCATTACACCAATCGGATGTCCAAATAGGCTCCCTGCAAGTCGCAAAGTGGGAGCACCACCCTGCCCAACCACGAGACCAGGAGCTTCCAAAGTCAGAAATGAACCCGTAGGAGAGTCCCCTGTTGAAGGAGTAACAGGAGAACCCTGAACAGCCAAAGCACAATTTTCCCCCTCTAATGAGTCATACTCATCCTCTCCTAACAGCAGGACCCGAAGTGAGCCCTCCGGAAATTTGTGAGTCGGCCGTACTGTTGACCACACCGAAAACACAGGCCCTTCTTCCGACGATCTTCCCACTCGGTGCGAGAGAGAGACGGAACTCTTCTATCCCTATGAGGCAAAGTCCTAACATCTGTGGATGAAGGGGAGGTGGAAGACAGCAGTGAGCGAGAAGGGTCACAGGAGGTGGAAAAAACCTTAGCCACAGAATCCAAGCTAACAGTGCTTTTAGTCTCAGAACGACTGCCCATAGGAGACCCCTCACCCAACCCAGATGCAGTCCATCCCATCGGATGAAGGTAACGAAAACGATTTCGGGAAGAGTTACCAGAACCAGGTCGTAACATAGCGTCAACATCCTTGGCTAAATACATGGCGTCCAATCGAGAATGAGGGCGATGGAGACGCACCCACTGCTTCACATCGTCCTTTAAACCCGCCACAAAATACCCCAATCCCTGAGATTCCGGCAACCAAGGAACCAACGACAGTAGATATTCAAAATCGTCAATATAATCATAAATTGAATCCGATTGTTGGATATTGGCGAGTTGCTCATACGGATTTTGAATTTCTAGACCACTAAAAAGCTGTAGCAACTCGGATTGAAAATCCGTCCATGAAAGGGAGGGACAAACCTGAGTGATGATTGTAAACCAATGTTGAGCCACCCCTGTCATGCTCAATTGAGCGAGCTGCAAGCGAGTGTCATCGGACGTAGAGTTGATATCAAAGTACAGAGTCGCCTTCTTAATCCATCCCTGAGAATCAAAGCCCGAAAACTCAGGAAGCTTAATCTTCTTCTCAGCCCAAGGTAAATTAGTCAAGGAATCAGGTTTGGGAGGAGGCGTCGAGAAATCCACAACCGATGGTCCAGAGCCCGACGAACCATCCATGGGTCGCTTCTCCTGCGATTTCATCCAAGCCAACACCACGCGACGGAATTCAACGGATTCCTCCTTATCGGCAGTTAATGCACCCAGCGCTGATTTGATTTCCGTCACATCCTATTGGAGCTGCTGGATTTGTTGCTCATGAGCATCCAAACGAGATTGATGATTGACCATGATCGCCGCAAGTAACAAATGAAGGAATCGAAATACAGAAATCGGAACTAAAACCGAATCGAGAGCAGAGGGAGGCAGGTCGGACCAATGATAAGAAACGAAACAGTAGATTTAAGCAATTAGGGATTAGATTCAAGCAATTAAGTATTAGAAGAAGAAATAAGAACAATAGTAGGGTTGTATTGATGGCCTTCAACAGAAAATACAAAAGGATGATTCCAGGGTTGTGCCCTCTCTCACTACAACCGTAGGAGCCTAACAAACTCACAATCACTCACATACCTCACCAGCCTTATTCTACCCCTACATATACTATCTCTCCTCTAACCAACTCCTAGCCACTTTGATAAAACTCCCCTTTGCCCCTCCTAGAATATACATGTAACATTTTAGGTTTATCTTTAACAAGGAGAGATGAATCTCTATCAGGCCGAGACCCGGTTCAACCGGTATTACTGGCCGGTTTAAACCGGTTTTTAAAACATTGGTAAGTACCATAAGAAGCATGAAGTCAAAAAATGGTCACAAATATTAGCACAAGTTAGTCCACCAAAATTTATTATCACCAAAGCTTCACAGTGTGTGTGTGTGTAAGAGAGAGAGAGAGAGAGATATTGTCTTAAAGATTTGAGGTAGCAAATGATGCGTGTCTATCACAAAGGACATAAATTATTTTTTTTTACTTCAAAATTTATTATAAAAATAGCCAGTTAAAGTTAACAAAACTTGCCAGGATGATCAAAGTTGTACTCATGAACCCTAGTAAGTTCTTCAGGAGTCAAACTATGATAGAACGAGTCCTGCAAACACACACATAGATACCTATCAGTTAGATAACCAGCTATTGTGTTATCAAAATAGAGAACAAATAGTGACTTTGCAAGATAATAAATATAATAAAATACATGGAAAGAAAGGATGATATTATCCGAACAACACCTTCACATACTCTATATTTATTCTAACATTGTCAGCAAAGAAAACGATACCTGGTTCACAAGTACAACCCGCTGATCATGAAGCTGCTCAATAATCATATCACATACTGTTGTTTTCCCTGAAGCTGCACCTCCAGCAACCCCTGGTTGTTCAAGAAAATATTTGATAATGGAAACACATCATCATACAAAGCATAACATATTGACAAGCAATACAGCCAATACTCAGCTAAGAGAAAATCTTGTTTAACATGGTTATTCATCATAAGATAAAGTTGAGCTTGAACGAAAGATTGCAAGTATATTTTGCCTTCAGGAACCAATCTGAAGCAATCTAACCGACTCTCATGAGAAGTGGTAAAGGTGCTAACGATATCCACAATTCTCACTGAAAACTATAGTTTTAAGGTATACAAATCATAACGAACATGAAGTTACTATATATGGCAACTTAATAACATGGCATTCTTGTTTCCGCTGAAACTATAAAAGCAATTGAATGAATTTTGTACGTGTTCTTGCCGCGGTACATACCAATGATAAAGGGCTGCTTGTGCACGCTTTCATTCACCGAAGTTGTTGCCTGCCCCGCAAGTGAATTTAATGTCTGCATCCCATCAATGTGAAATCCAGAAAAATGCGCCCCTGATGAAGCCTCTATCATATACTCTACTGGTGTAGACCCCATTTGCGATTATAACCTGCAACGCGAAGATGGGCAATCAAATATTCAGATTATACTAACACTAATTATAATGATATAATAACAACATTATATGTTACTTCTTTATCGTTTCTTGGTTCAATTGATATTATGTGGTTTCATGCAACCCTGTCAGGAAAGGCCCCAACATTTCAACATCAATTGTTTTAGTGGTGCGCTCAAACATTTTCACTCACTCCGTAGGCCGGTACTTCTTGATTTAAGGTTGCTTAGCATTTATCTTCATCTCAATATTCTAATCTTGAATCTAATACAATTATCGGTTCATAATTCACAATACCATGTTTCAAGGAACAAGTTTGCTGCAGAAAACTTGACAGAACCTGAAATTTTATTGATTAAAATAAACAAGAACAAGGATAGTTGGCCCGATTCGAGAGGGGCTAGTCTCCACAGTTCTGATCACAGAACTAAATTAGATTAAAAAAAAAGACAATCCTAAAACTAGAACATAAGAACTTAAATAGACGTGAGTTGACAGTTTTTGGGCATTTATTCCCCGAAAGATCAAAAGTCTCATTTACTTCCTGGATCAACAGTCCCATTTACTTCCTAGATCTAGCTGATCCGGCCCTAAAACCCACCCGGACAGATGCTGGGTCTGTATCAATACAGCCTGCCCGGACAAACGACTTGTCCTCAAGTCGAGTAACGGACCTCTGATCCTTCTCTCCTGTTGATTGTTCCTTGAATGTTTTGATGGTGAGGTGATGAAATGCTGCAAAATTCTGAGTTCCAGATATCACTCCCTACAGTTTATATTCTTGGCCCGCTATAGTAAACATCAAAAACATTTTATTCCAATTTGCATGGACCGTATTCAATGTAGCTAACCATTGAATCCCAAGAACCACATCCGCCCCTCCTAGTGAGAATGGGTAGAAGTCTTGGGTTATTTGGAGGTTGGCTATGTTTAGTGGAACATACTTGCAAATCTGGTTGCAACGGATGATGTCTCCATTGCCAATTCGCACCCCAAAGGGATCGACAACTTGTGTTAATAGGCATGCCTTTGTAACCAAGGAGTCTGTAATAAAATTGTGGGTTGAACCACTATCGATCAGAATTGATACCTTGGCAGAACTGATAGACCCGTGAACTATCAAGGTCGGGTGATGTGACATGCCCACAATGGTATGTAGGCTGATTTCAGCCATCTCTCCTTGGAGAACCACTTCTTCATCCTCCTTAGAGTCTTTAACATCCTGGTCACCTGCCTCTAGCAACTGAAATGAGCTAGTCTTGCACATGTGGCCCGGGCCATATTTTTCACCACACCTGAAACACTTTCCTTTAATGTACCGGGCTTGTTTCTCTGTTTCTAAAATGCGAAGGGGTGGAACTGGTGGTGGGGTGACTACTGCTGTGGTGGTAGAGGATGTTGGCTTGGTGGTGACAGTAGCTTGCGAGTTCAGTCCCTTCCTGCTGTGGCTTGGACTCAAACTCTAATGCTAAACTCATAGCGTTATAGACTGTCCTTGGTTTGTGAATCCACACATCAACCCTATGTTCTTCCTCCTGCCCATTTAGAAACACCCAGAGAAGACAATGATCAGGCCGGCTTGACGCCCGCGATCGTTTAGCAAGACTTCTACCCATTCTCACTACATTGATCGTTTAGCTAACTCCTGGCGGTACTCCTGCACTGTTCTCGTGTGTTTGAAGTTGCAGAGATTTTCAACCGGGTTTTGAAACTCGGTTGGACCAACGTGTTTCTGCAATGCTTGGACTAGCTCCTCCCAAAAACTCAATGGTTGATCCTCCGATAGCCATGAAAATAGGTCCAAGGCGTCCCCTTCCAGATGTATTGAAGCCACATCGACTTTCTCCTCATCCAGAATGTTGTAATACTTGAAGTATTTTTCTGCCTTTAGTATCTATTCCCGGGGGTCACCTCCATTGAATGTCGGAAAATCAATTTTGTTGTAGGGGCGGTAATGCCGGTTGTTGTTCCAGGAGGATTCTCCATCTTCAGGCATGTCTGAGCCACTTGATCTCCATTTTGATTCTGCCGAGACTTGAGGACTTCAACATCTTTCTGCAATGAAGCCACGGATTCAAATTCAACTGCTATAGCAGCCAGTTGTGCATGTGCTACAATCGGATCAGCATTGCTACCTCCACTGTCGCCAGAATTACTCCGGGTATGCACCATGTTTTCCCATTAATGGAACAGATTGATAGAAACCGAAAATTTGATTGATTAAAACAAACAAGAACAAGGATAGTTGACCTGATTCGAGAGGGGCTAGTCTCCACAATTCTGATCACAAAACTAAATAAGATAAAAAAACAAGACAGTCCTAAAACTAGAAAATAAGAGCTTAAATAGATGTGAAGGTGAAGCCAAAGAGTTGACGGTTTTTGGGCATTTATTCCCCTAAAGATCAAAAGTCCCATTTCAACAGTCCCGTTTACTTCCTGGATCAGCATTCCATTTCAAAAGTCCCATTTACTTCCTGGATCCAACTGATCCGGCCCTAAAACCAACCTGGACAGAAGTTGGGTCTGTATCAAAACTCCATTTCATGAGCAAAGAAAATACAAGCCCATTTGAAAGTCAAGAGCTTTTTCAAGTGTTGTTAAGGGCTAAAGGGTAAATAGTTTGAATGTTCGATTAATCTTCAAACAGTAACCATCAATTTGTAATTGTTCTTTAATGTCATCATCCTCGGGAAATGTAGGTTTTCTAGATCTCGTGATTGCCTTGGAAAGCTTTCCGAATTGTGTATGGAGTTCACTTTTAGATTAAAGTATTTCGTGGGTATAAAATCTTTAATCGGATAAGACATAAAGTACTCTCCAAAGAACAAGCATGAATTTTCTATGAAAAAGGAAGTTCTAATTCGTTGTTGAAAACAGACCAAATGAATCTTATATATAGGGGTTGAACCATCACAACGAACGGTTGCAACTCTTTACGAAAAGACGTGACAGTAGACGGTTATAACCATTGCAGCTATACAGGAACTCCATCCGTAGTAACTATGTTGCTATCAAAGGTTTGCCGTCATACCTAGTGTCGAGCAATTGTTGTTGCTCGCCCATTTCAACTGTTGACTAAAGTTGCTACTGATGCATAGTTGCTACCGATGATCAGTTGCAACCGATCTGCCACTAATCTGCTACTAATGATTAGTTCCTACTGATCATTTCCAAGCCATTTTCCACTGAGCAAGCAAATCTGAAGCAACTTCTAGTTTATAACTAATGATGAAAAATAAAAATTTTCCAGTGACCCCCGCCAGGGGTTTGCCCCTTGAACATTGTCGAGTGTGGAGGCTAAGGAAGTCGGCCGACCCTATTTGCCTCCCGCTCACGGGTTTAGGGTTGGGGCCCAGTTGCGATTAACTTGTTGGTTAAGTTTTGTAACCCAATATTAGTCTTTATATATTGATGCCATGTACTCGTAACCCTATATTAGTCTCTATCGACTTCAGTTTATTTGTTTGCATAACGATGGTTTAATTTCAAGTACAGCAGTGGATAAATTGAAAAGGTCCGAGAAGGAAAACAAGCTAATTTTGATGTACTTTGTCGTATTAAACATTACATTTGATCTATATCTCATATGTATAAGAAAATGAGGTTTACAAATATTATCCTCTTAGTTGAGAGTCATTTAACTAAGGGGAATGTTTATTGTTTTTATTTTGTATTTTTGTAGGAAAGGAAGAAGATGAAGAAAGCTTGAGAGGAGCTAAGTAAAGAGAAAGTTGCTACATTTAAGAACTTAAGATTTTACAAATTCTAACTTGTTGCCACACCTGATACCCCATATATCTCAAGTGCCAAGGTTCAGTTATTCTTTTGTTGAGCCACCCAAGCACAAAGCTACCAAGGAAGCCAAGAGGTTTGGATGATTTGTTTCCTTTTGTTACAACTATGCTTAATTGTTTGGTTTTAGTACTAATGCCTAAACATCACCGTGTATTGATCAGTTAGCTTATTTAGAGCACAAGACGCCCAATCACTTATAGTCGAAGGAAATTAGTGGTTTTCGGTTTCATTTGTATTACCTCAAGTACGCATTGTAGCTAGCTTTTCATACGGATCTAGAACAGAAATAAAACTAACATGTTGCACTTAGAAACTTCATTATGTGAATTATTAATTCAAGTAAACTATATTCATAAGTCATTCAATGTTGAATCAATATCGAAGAATAACTAGATCACTGAAACTCAATATTTTTCTAGAAACCCTACTTATGTTCAATTTCATGAAAACTTAAAACAACTTGATTATCAACAATCTTCCGGACTCCATATCAAATCATGTCATCAAATCCTTATATCAATTGCTTCAGACGCATAATGTTGAATAGTTCAAAAGTAATCGAAGTTCTAAATCCAATATTCGAATAATCATAATAATAAGCTTAAAAATGCAAATACTTATAAGATTGAATAATGTAGGGATTCTAGAATATACCTTGAAAGCGATTAGATTCTTCAAGGATTTGAAATTGAGGCGTTGATTTGAAAGTGGAGCGAGACGAATCGGAAACGAAATCGGTTCCCCTTTTCGGCTTAATGCGTCTGGTGTGAGTGTGTGAGAAGGGTAGTAAAGTAAAACGGAGGTTGAAGATAGGGCCTGGAGTTGAAGTTAATTACGAGGATGAACCTAACGATATTTTTGATTGCGATATCGTAACTATCAATTTCGTACAGAATTAGAGATGCTAAATTTGCGTAAAAAATATACAAATGCTGACGTGGCACACACTCGGTGTCTTTTTTTTACCGGATCCTTTTAGTAGATAAATGTTATCTAAATCAGACCAACCATCACATCAATTCATATCGAACACCCATGACTGAAAAAACCTCTTGAATCAAACGAAATAATTGCTTCAGATGAGACTCGAACCTAAGACCTACACTATGAAAGGTCTTGAGACAGACAAGAATTTTATATTTTCAATGTTTAATAACAAACGAATTAAAAACGTAAATTATATCCACTATCGTCGTGAAACTAAAGAAAAAAATATTCAGCAGACTATTTGTTAGGTTCATCAGCCTCCTAAGATTAACTAGTCATACCCGTTGATAGTTTTTAATAGTTATTAATAGAATAATACACTAATTTAATTTGAATTCAATTTTAAATTACTTGAATATGGTTTTGGTTTAAACAAACCGATAAATACCCTACACAATATTTTACATGTTTAAATTTAATATAACGCCGGTGTAAGAGATAAATAGCATGGGGCCCGTTTGATGGATTTTCTTTCTCGATTATTCTATTATTTTAAGCAACGCATCATTTTTTTTATTTTATTATTAAAGGCAGAAGAAACTCATTCTAGAGAAAAAAATAAAATAAAAAAAGACGAGTTAGAACTGGACATCATAGTTGGTAACGTATCTCTAAATTATTTAGAGAAAAAAATTTAAGTTTTTTTAAATTTTATCTTTATTTTTAAAATTATAAAAAAAATTAAACACTAGAATCTTAAATATACCATTTCATTAATTATTTCTTTAAAATTATAAGGATAAAAAATGAGATGTGAGAGGTTTTTAAACGTTAGAAACCCATATATTTCATGAGTTAAATGATTAAAAAAATGCAATTAATAATACTTATATATTTCTCATTACTGGTATATTAAGGTTTCACGTTTCAATATTGGTTCAAGAAATATGTCAAAGTTTGTAGCTAACATTAATTATTTACAAGTGTTTGGATTTGTGTTTTTAAAGTGATTATTGTGAGTGTAGAAACATAATTTAGATTCAAACAAAGTTGTTAACCTGTGGATATGGACAATAATCAATTTTATTACAAAATATAAAGTTTCTATACTTTTTTTAAATTCATTTAGGTGCATAGAAAAAAAAACAAAGATTGAATGAAAATTAACTGATAAATTTAAGGAAGTAATTTTAGAAATCAAATGGATTGATTGTTAGGAGGAGAGTTGCGGGAAAACTTAAAAATGAATGCACAAAAAAATGACATGTGTCATAATAGTTTGTGATTTAGGGTAGAGGGAGTGATACCCATGGAACCCTATCATTTTATCCAATTAGATTTTGTCATGTCATTTATACCCTCTTGAACCATAAGGAGATGGTGTGGTACCCATTGAGCCCTTGAATTTTTTTTTATTTAAATACCCAACCCCCCACAAATGGTCCCCACAACAGCTACAAAATGAACGGGTATTAATACCCATGTGAAAAAGCCCTTGCCTAACCCTCACCACTTGCAGCGATGTTACCCGTGGAACCCTCCCAACCCGGGACAACCCGTGGCTCCACTCTGTCCAACCTTTCTAGAATAAGGATTTTTCATCGATAGATGCTACAATGACTTGATATCTTCAATCATTTTTGATGAGGAGACGATTTTACCATTTAATAGGTTTTCATGATGTGCCTTCAAAATGCATTAGCACGAGATTAGAATAATAGCGTGAGTTACATTGTTTTTCACCTTATTAGCATTAAGGTTATTATGAAGCTCCATAAAATCATGAAGGCAAAAGGTAAAAATTGGGGGGATTTCACACCGATGACTTATGTGTTGCCAAATAAGATTAGCATACCAACAAATCTATTATGAGGTGATCAACCGACTCATTTGATTCCTCGCATAGGGTGAAAAGGGATGTACCAGAGAAAACATTTCGCCTAGACAAAGCTTCAAGAGTAGGATTTCGATTCATATCCGCTCTCCACCCAAAAATACATATGTTCTTCGAAACTAGCTTGTTCCAAGGAAATTTATAAGTTGAGACATGATGGTTGACAACATTATCAGGGGTGGCCCTTAGTGGGGGCGGGGATGGCGACCATCCAGGGCCCGGTCTTCTAAGGGGCTCGTTGTTTTTAATTTTTTATATATGTATTTTTTTATATACATCTTACTAACATAATAAATAAAAATCTTTTGTGACACGTGTCACTCTCTGATTACTCCTCAACCTTATTTTCCCGCTTCTCTATCCTATTAATTAATAATTATTCCGCTTCTCTCTCATATTAAATAATAATCTTTGTATTAATAAATAAAAATCATATGGACACGTGTCACTTTGTGGTTAATTTTTATAATTTTTTCCCTCCGCTCTCTCATATTAAATGATGATATCAAAAGAATTTATTTTTAGATGTTTAATATAAATCTAATTACATATATTTATTATTTAATTTTAAATAGTTATTGTATCATCAATCAAATGAATTTAATATGAAATAACAGAGCTTATATCTGTCACGACAAATTACATTTTTTAAAGACATATTTTGACGAGTGTGTGTTAACAAATTACATTATATTTTAATCAACCAATGTAATACACTGATTTATTCAACCCCGTGTATTGCACGGGTTTTTTAAAATATAATTTTTTTACTACTAATTAAGTATATAATATTTTATTTATTCAACCCGTGTAATACACGAGATTTTAACCTAGTATATATATATATATATATATATATATATATATAAAAGGTCCAACTTATATTATTCATTTATACTATTAACTCATTTAGAAAAAAAAAACATTACTTGTATTATCCATTTATCTTATTAAACCACTCAGAGATTAAAAAGGGTCCACTAGATTTTCAAACTTATTAATCGTTATGTATGATTCGTTAATCGTTATTCGTTTGTTGTAGGTTTTTTATTACGTTATTATAAGTTTATATTATGGGGTCCACTCTTTTTTACATGTTCCGAGTTCAAAACATTTTGAGAATTCTTAAAACCAGCCTTGAACATTATAGTTACTTTTGATGCTTCCTTACAGTAAATTCGCCTTGTGAATCATCCTTCCATTTCCATCTATCATCTGAAGTTGTGAGAGTCACATCCAATAGCAACATTTGAGCTGATGAAAATCAATAAACTCCTTATAGTTAATTTGCTATATAAATCATCCTCCCATTAGTTATTTAAACAGTCTTATTTATAGCCCTACTTTTAAAAGAAAAAAAATTCCTGATATAAAAAACATAAAAGTTTAAACATGTGAATCTCTTAATTATATATGTTCGTTGAACTAAACCAAGAAAAATTAATTAGTTGAGATTTTATATCTAAACTAGTGGGGTTCGATAGCGTGTTGCGGTGACTCGGTTATGAATGAAGTTTATATCAAAACGTAAGTAGAAATAAACACGTCGCAACGATATATTCGAAATTTAGAAAAAATACATTGTTGTGAAAACAATTAAATATATATTATATTCTATGGTTTATATCAAAGCGTATGTACAAAAAATACATTTTGAATGAAATTTATCGGTTGTTAGGCCAAATGACGTAACGTGCAAGATTTTTTAAAAATAACGGACGTATTTTGTAATTTCCTTAGTTAAATGACGTATTCTGGAATTTTGGTGATATTTAAAGGAAGTAATTTGTAATTTGCTCTAAATAAAAAAAATATGAAAAAACTAAAAAAAGTTTTTATTGGACTGAAATCGTTAAACATAAATGCCCCTATACTTAACATAAAAAGTTAACAGAGTTAATGTCAGTGACTGAATAAGTGAAATGGGTACAAATATGTAATATTAGAGGCTGGTATGTTAAACGATTTTATTTATGCTGAAATGATTAAACATGCCAAACCACATGGGCCAAAAGCTTAATTTACTCTAATCTTACTAATCTAATAAATGAAAATCTATCCAGGACACGTGTCACTCTCTGGTTACTCCTCATCTTTATTCACCCGCCTCTCTCTTCTATTAAATACTAGCTTTATCCCCGTGTGTTACACGGGGTGAAATGTTAAGATTATATTGATAAATATATTAACAACTTTTTATACAAATATGATATTGTATTTGTAAATTTTTATTTTGTTACATGTCAAGATTATATAGATGAGAGTAATCACAACATCAAAAAATACATGAAAATATATTTCATAAGTTGTGTACTTTTTACAATAAATTATATTACATGTCAAATGAAAACTTATAATTATTATTTATAAATTTGAAAATACTTCATTGTATGCAACATTTGACGTGATATTGGTAATTTTTTCATGTTTATCAAAGATTAATAGTTTTAGTCCATCTCTACTTTTAACTCTTGATAATGCAACATACAGCTGATCGTTAATAAACACTAAATATTTCAATACAAACAAACATTTGAAAGTTGTTGCACTAAACTTTTATTTATGGTCATTGCATAACATATAAGAATTGTATATTTTCTTATTCGAAGTTTTGATGAAATTCTTTTGCCTGAATATGTTAACCCAATTATAGGGATAAAATTGTGATGATCAATGTTGCTTCCAAATATGATCTTCGCCTTTACAACGCGATTACCTAATGATTTGACCTGAAGTCTTGTTACATTACTTAAACCATTTTTTCATCAATATTTCTTAATAGCATAACTAGAACACAAACATTTAAAACTAATTTATTGTTTAATAAACCTGATAGTGTAAGTCCTTTTAGAAAATCAGGAGATTATAAACATTCATCGAAATCATCATCAAGATGCTCTGATTGACGGATACTATTATTACTTGTATGCGAAAAACCTCGATAAACTTTTAATACTAAATCTATTATTAATAAAAAAATAAAAATAAAATTTAAATTTAAACAATATACCGTCTTTTAAATTCAAAATTTAAAACTCTAAATTTTAAAATTTTCACTCCTTAATATTTCGACACAATTAAATTTAAAGTTTCAAAATTTAATATAAAAAAAATTCAAACTAATAAATTAGAATTGAAACTTGTAAACATATTTTTTGAAAAAAAAACCATTTAAAAAAAAGTTTTAAAATATAATACACTTTTAAAAGAAAATACTTGCAAGTTTCATAATTTTATTAAAAACTAAGTATTCAAAATTATAAATCAAAATAAAAAGTTTATTTATAAATATCAAATTTAATTAAAAAAACTACTAATTAAATATTAGTAAACTTTATTTTAACACATGTCTATTTAAAATACAAACGTAGTATTTTCAAAATTTATATGTAAAATTAAAAAAAATCTTGTTTTTTGATAAAAAAAATTTAAAAAATCATTTTTTTAATTATAAAACTTTAAAAAATCGCTTTTTTAAAATCTCCTATTTTTTAATTCTTGATTTTTTTTAAATATACACTTTTGATGATAATTTTAAAAAAATGTTAGCTAGTGGTAATGATGATAAATTGATTTGTTAAAAGTTTATTTATGTAATTTTTTTTTACAAAAAGGCTAATAATAGAATTATTAAATGTAGGATATAAATGTGGTTTAGGGGGAAAAATTTATGAGATGGAATGTGGTGATGCCATGTGGCAAAACATTTTAGTCTTTTATTATAAGAGGGATTAGATTTTATATTTCTCTCTCCTATTAAATAATAATTTTTATATTAATAAATCTAATTACGAATACTTATTATTTAATTATAAATAGTTATTATATCATAAATCAAATAAACTTAATATGAACTAACATTTATCAATTAAATTAAAAAATTAGAACTCAGTTGAAAAAAAAATGTTTTAAAAACTAACTTAACAAATATTATAATTGTCACGACAAATTAGATTTTTTAAAAACATATTTTGACAAATGTGTTTTTTAACAAATTACATTATATTTTATTCAACCGATGTAATATACTGGTTTATTCAACCCGTGTTTTTAAAAATATAATTTTTTTATTACTAAACATATAACATTTTATTTATTTAACTCGTGTGATACATGAGATTTAGCTATTCAAAACCTTTATTTATTATATAGTATAGATATAGATATAGATTTTTCAGAGTTTATAAGAAAAGAAAATCTACGCATTTATAAGTTTTAACCTTCTGTTTGTAGGGAGTGATACAGAATATTAGCTATTCCAAACGAGTTTTTTCTTAACTGGAAGTAAAGGTGGAGATGTGAAGCTTTGGGATGCTAAGGTCAAAATTGGTACATCACTAGCCAAAAATGCTTGATAGACACACCTTCATTCAACCGAGCTCAAGAGGATGTGTACGAGGTGTTAGGGTATACCATTTTTACCCTTTTACTTTAATTTTATTTTTGTAAGTAATAAGACAAGGTTTACACTTGAATAGTTAATAAAATTTTAAAAAACTGCATTCAAGTTGTTTCAAGCTGTTTTTCAGTTGGATTGGTTCAACTTAGAGATTTATTGCTTAGAAATTTAAATTACATGATTGTTCATTAATCTGCCTGACGCATCGCGCGGGCGGGAAAAAACTAGTGAGTTATTTTTCAAGGTTTATTTCATCAACTAGTTTGTTCCGTCAAATGTAATAATTTCATGAAACGGTGTCGTATAAAGCACTTTTATGGGTTTGATAAGAACATACAAAACACAATACATTTATTTTAGGTAGTGGCTATTTGGACATCCTGGGTGTCTATACTGGTCGTATAGAGCTATACGGGTCGTATAGAGCTATACGGGTCGTATAAGGTGTGTATTTAATGCTGATGAAAACCCTATACGGGTAGTATTGGACTATACGGCCCCATATAGGGGGTGTCCAACTACCTTTTGGGGTTGTCTAAATAAATCACCCTTATTTTAACCATGAACATTAATAACGTAGGAATACTTATTTTAGAAAGTCTTTAAGCACATCTATTTTTTATTCATTTTAATCAATGATTATCATGAACTCATGTTCAAATTCTCCAACAATAAACACAGTTCACCGGCATCCGTTGTGACGCGCTAACCCGTCAAAATTAACGCTTTGAAACTTTATACAATTAAATCAAAAAAATTAACGTCCATGTATTAGTACATCATTTCAATAAAAAAAATACTTGGATAAATACCTAACAAATTGAGGTAAAAAACATTTTTTGGAGAAAGAATCACTAGTGCATATTCATCATTGTGAGGAAATGGTTCCGGTCATTGTTTTTACAGTCCAGCCATGTTGACTTTCAAACCTTTCCATTTCAGAAGTCATCAATGCCTACATACAAGGTGCAATTCGTCAAATGAGTAAAAGCAAAATAGGCAACTATTTTGATTTCTTTGATTTGTTACCAGTGGAAGAACCTTCCACCAAAGATGAAGTAAATGCTTAAAAATACCATGTTTTGTCGTTCGTGAAGAAGCTAGTGCGATGTGTTATACTGTCACGTTGGGAAGAATACTAGAAAAGGATGTTATAATTCAAGTCAGATGAAAGAATATGCAAATTTCTCCAAACAATCTAGCTAAAAATCCAGCGATATCGAAGGAGGTGCTAGTCGTACTTAAGCTCCATGATCCTCTCGACTGTTATAATATTGTTTGACAAATTATTTTAAAGAAGCATACCAAAAACTTTGTTCATCTCGTTCTATATTACTAGATAACTACGTAGATACTGAACATGATTTCTAACTATTTGAACAAAAACTCAGTAAGTTCAGTTGACTTATCATCTGTATGGAATTGATAAGGTATACTACCCGCTGTGTCATTGTTTCTTGGAAAGTAATTCACCAAAAACTCAAAACACTTTGATTTATTGGTTTCGATGATACGAAACTTTAAAGATAAAGATCACTCGCTTTGAAATAAGAAGTTATAGTTACGATGGGCATTATTCAAGACCTAATTCGAAACTATGAACAAAATTTTAGGGTTGTTTTAACAAAAATAATCAATATACTTTCTTATTTTTTTCATGATAAAGTCACGTAACCTTATTTTGATGTATTAAAGTCCATCAACTTATAATTTAAAAAAAACACTAAACTAATTTGTGTCTATTAAAGCCACTAAACTTGTCTAAAATACACACACATTTGAAAGTTTCTAAAACAATGAGTTAGCTTTTAAATTGATCAAAATAATATGATATAAATTTCTTTTTTAATAAAAATATCGAATGCCACTTATCAAATTTTGACCAATTCAAGAGTTGTCACCTAACTTTAAAAAAATCATAAGTATATACATTTTAAATAAGTTTATGAACTTCAACATACAAAACTTAGTTTAACGATTTTTTTCTTTTGCTTTTAAATGTTAAAAATCTATACTATATAATAAATAAAAGTTTTTTTATGTCATATGTCGCTATCATATTCAATCTCATCAATTTATTCCCGTATATTTCTCTTATTAAATGCACATATATCTTTTAATAATTACTAATTTATCTCCGCCCCTTTCTCTTATTAAATACATTTTTAGACCTGTAATTATATAAATAAAATTTAAGAAATGTATGTATTAATATTTTTCACCCTGTATGTATTACACGAGGTCTAAACTAGTATTTAATATGCTAAAATTAGGATTAAATACTTTTATAATAAATAAAAAATAACTAGTAAAATTCCCATGCAGGCGTTGCGCCGCGAATTCACGAACATCAAATGCGTAGTCAAAATAAAAGCTACGACATTAACCAAAACATAAAACTCCAAACCATTTCCTAAACAATTATATAGGCATTACTTGCAAATTTTGGTCACAAGTTAGCGCATTCCTTTTTAATTGGTCCAATTATTGCAGAGCATGTATAATATTCTAATATTTTTTTATATCAATCACTAAAAAATCTGTAATCATTGGTGTGTGGTTGGTCTGCGGAGTTTTTAAATAAACAATTTAGGAGGATAGATGAATTGAAAACACGTTTGTGACAACTTTATAACTATTTACCCGTTTAGCTAATCATTTGACGCATTCCTTTTTAGCCAATATTTTTAGTTGTAGCATTCGAGAATATAGGAACACAAATTGACATGTCCATAACTAAACGGGTCAAATATCTCACCCCATAAACAAAACAATAGTTATAAAGTTGACGTTTTTTTGCTGTTATTAAAGAACATACAATTGAAAATGGATTTCACTCTTAAGTGTGAACAGTACATGCTTTTAATTGGTTGATGTGGGCGGCCCTCTGCAGCCATGGTGGTTTCGTTATTTCTCAAACTCTGAACTTTATGACGGTTTAAGGTTGTCAATCCGATTTGAATTATTATTATTATTATTATTATTATTATTATTATTTTTTGTTTTTGTTAGACCACAGATCTGAATTCGTTAATTTTATTCAGTTTTTTTCCTGTTTTACTTCATGCTCTTATTGTGCTGGTGTATAGAAGGTGGTATGTCATCTTCAAAGAAATGTTACTCAAGAACTCCAACTTCAAATTGGGTGTCTGTAAAACTAAAGAATATTAAAAAGTTTCAAGATACTAGAAAAATAGAATGTGAGGTTCAATATTAAACTAATTATGTTTCTTCCCAGATGTTTGCATTCTTCTTGCATACTGATCATCATATTTTGATACATTTTCTATTCAGGATCATAATCTTATTGGTTAATGCTTTATGTTCAGTGAATCTTTATATTAAGTAATGTTATTTGTGTTCATAGGATGACGGACTTGTGCAGAAAATGCATATATTTGAAACCGGAATTAGAATAATTGGCAGCTAATTATCATCCAAGGTTATCGCTCGCTATCATTCGATTAGACATTTCAGTAGTGCTTGAAGACTAACTCTGATTATGTAAACATATGTGATGCTTTATGTTTTTCTGATTATCCTTGATCTTTATTTAGCTTGCTCTCTGACTGAAGAAGAGAGAAGGGGGCACAGTAAATTGAAGCTGGAATTATGTTTTACATATTTATGATTTTTCAGGTTATGAGGTTTGATATGATGATTTTTGTGTGTGAAGTTTCATATGATGATATGAGGTTTAATTATGATTGGAAATTAAACTGTCTATAATATTTTTTTTTCTTTTTCTGCAACATGTCTCTTTCTATGTTATATATGGTTTTCAATTCATAGTGCAGGTATTCAGATTTAGTGCTGACAATGAATTACTGGGAGAACCTCATATAGTGTAAGCATGGACTCATTCAAAATTTAATTTCTCTACAAACAATCGCAACCTTTCTCAAGCAGAAGAAAGCCATCTTCGAGATAGTAAAGCCCATCATCAATGCAACAAGTGCTTCAGGGGTCAGTCTGCAACTAAGCCAAAGTATACCAATTTGCTCTTTTTAATGGACGGGTCAAATGGTCCATTAGTTATACAATTCTATTAAACGGGTCAAATGGTCGATTAGTTTCTTTTAAATGGCTCAAACGGGTCGATTTTATTAAACAGGTAGAATAATCAGTTTTTTACTAAACGGGTCAAAGTTCACATAACTTTGTATTGTAGTCACTTGAAGCTCTTATGTCTCATGAATATTGAAACATTACCATGTAGGAAAACTGATGTTACAGTTCAATGTTTTCTGATTAGTATGTCAATAAATGAAAAGAAGAAGAATAAGTTGGACGTAACCTATGCAATTATAAATCTTGTAGAAGTTGCATTGTTCAAGGCTATTCCCAAAGGAAGCCATGATGCTGTTAGAGTCGATTCTTCTCATCCCATTAGTTTGAAGTATGAATGTTTTTTTCGTGTAGTTCAGGTTGAGCTTCAATATGGTGGATATTAGCCAACCGCTACAAATTCTTGCTGGCACAGGCAGTACCTGCAACCATCGGTGAGTTAGGATCTCACCAACAATTGGCCATCTAGACGCTATGGACTCTGACCCACGCAGCCTAGGGCTTGCCCTCATTGAGAAACTGAAGAAACTCCAATTTGAAATAAGGTCAAAATTAAGTTATCTTCATGCTCAGGTACGCTAGACGACTTTTTTAAACTAAGTCAGAAACCCATGGGACTGAGGAATAAGTTTGTGAGTTGACGAACACGATATCAAATTTATATTAAGGTATTATCATGTTATTTGGCTCATGATATAGTGTATGTAATATCAAAAAAAAATTCTTATCATTGTATAAAAGAAGTACAATAAGTTATTATCAATTATTTTGTGTGATATGCTAAATACGAACAAGACCAGCCGCGAAGAGTGGGGGAGTTTTTCCTAGTTCACAACATAAAAGAACCCATCAAAACAAGGTTTGTAAGTTGTTGCATTGATCATTTAGTTCAAATAAAAGAGTAAAAATGTCACAAAATAATCAGATTTCAATCGGATTGGTTCACTTCATGAACCTCGGGGTTAAAATTAGTCATATTATGCTCTATAGGAGCTTGAATGAATGATGAGCGCACTGTTGGGTATTTTGCCAATAGTGATCAGTTAGATTAGTTATAAAAAACGGTTGATAAATAATTTTTAGATTAATAATAATTATTTAGTAATTATTAATACGCAGCGGAACGAAACCGATCCAACACAAAACTAAAACCCGACAAGATCTCGGTTACAAAACATACGAACACGGAATATAAAGTTAATCTACCATTGAGATTAAATATACCTTAGTGGTTAATGAATAACCGATCGAGACACCTAGGTACAACGAACCGATGCTAGATCACGAACCGAAACGCGAGAATGGATGGCACCGGGGATCGCCTGTAACACCCTCAAATTATTTACTTAGTAAATAAATAAATAAATTAAGGTTGTAACAATTGGTAGCATTACACAACAGCGGAAGCTAAATAAAGATTCTAAATATGTCGAACACTCTGCGTCTCCATCTTTTAGGGGCTTAATCCAAATGTTTAACCTATTCCAACCATGTCGTAGCTATGTATTACCTGAAAAACATGCTCAAAAATGTCAACGCAATGTTGGTGAGTTCACAGGTTTTAAATGAATACAATTTGAAAAACCATATTTACGAAATCGTTTGTCAAAAACTATTTATACGAAATCCTTCGGCAAAAACCATTTGCACGAAATTGATTGACAAAACTGTTTGTACGGGTACTATTGGCAACATCCTTTGCTCGAAATTCACTGTCAAGACCATTGATACGTATACCAATGGCAAAACCCGTTTTCTCGAAATTGACTAGCAATTCCATTGGTACGTATACCATTGGCGAAATCCTTTGCTCGAAATTTACTTTATGCATATGATAAGCAAAACAAGTTAGAGGTTGATTCATCGTTGTCTAGCTAGCACAAACGAATTATGTGATGCACAAGCCTATAACCAAACCTTTAACGAATTCTTGAATTTTGCCCCATCCCATTGTACCTTTAAACAATGAGAAACAACAAGACCTAATACGCAATCATTTAACCATGCTGGTCAGGTTAGCGCGACTAACCATGATTGGGGGTGTCAACCCGAATAGTACTATTCATATCGATCTACGGCTAAGTCCATAGCTAATGGTTATAGTTCGAAATATCGAGGACCTTTTAGTGTTAACTCATGCTCACAAGGGAATCAGATGCTTGTTTCTCGTTTTCTAGTTATCATACCGTTTGAAATTAACATGTTTTCCCCCAAAATAGAAAACAGTAAAAAGGGGCCGTGAAACTCACCTGGTGACAGGTCAGGAAAAATGACATCGTTCATGTAACAACGGGAAACCAAAGTCCACGTAATACAGTAGTAGCCGGTCTATATCATTTCCGAGTCATACGATACCTGTAGGTACTTAATGAGCATTATAGACTAACCCTAATAATGTAAAGCGAGTCTAAACCCGTGTCTAGTTATCACGTGTGCGGTTGATCTCTATTGATTCACTAAGCTATAATACCGATTCAGTATACGATATCAAATTAATGCCATGTAATGTTAGGTATATAGATGATGTCAAGATTCCCAATCCACACACATTCCAATAGTCACGCTTAAAAGTATTAGTTAGTCATGCACGCAGTTATATATAACTATATGTACTTACAAATGATAATAATAATAATTCTCATTCGTGCGACATTTAACTGAATATGTGCGACTCTATGTTTTAAATAAACCATTTCAAGATTTCATAATATATTCAAACGAACGCTTGTAATTATATATATATATATATATATATATATATTAAACCTTAAAATATATTTGTATAAGATGGTATCTTGCAAATAAACGTTCGGGCTATGTAAAGTGCACATATATCCATTTGCCAAAAATATTATTATACATTACATACGTTCATTTGTATTTGCAGCTAAACATTTGTCATTAAATATTCGTTGGGGTTTTACATAACCAGAGAACCTTTATAAACATGTATATATTTACATATATATATATATATATATATATATATATATATATATATATATATATATATATATATACGGGTATTTACATGTGTACGAACGTACATATAATTATATGGTACGTTTCGTTTATGAAAACTATAATCTTATTAACTCATGTTAATCGTCAGATTTCCGTTTAGTAACGTCGGGTCTTATATTTAATTATTATCCAACGACATATCAAAAAATATAAATATACCGTTATATAAAATCCTTGATGCTAACGTTATTTCGATCGTTTTTATGTCGTATAAACTGTTTTAGACGACAATTATAATATAATCGTTTTCGTGTTCACATAATAATATTTACTAATAGTACGTACCACTCGTTAATCACGTTCAAAATTCTCGTTTAATTGATTCACTAATTTATGAATACACTTTCTCGTTTATTAACAATTATATATTTAATTCGAACAAGTTTCTCTATATTAAATACGCTTGTTTTACGGTCCGTTAATATTAATCATTAAGTTAATATTTATTTTTATCGTTAATAAGTCGTTTAGGGCTCAATGTACTTAACCGCACACACTCGCTTAAACTTTGTAATAATAAACGTAAATCGTTTAGCGTTTGCTTTTACCTTCCCGGTCATTGGGTTCGTATACGTGGACTTGTTTACAATCTTTAACCCGTGTTGACCACAGTTGACTTTAGTTGACCGGGTTTGACCGAGCCCCGGGAAAGCTTAAAACAAGCCTATCTATCCCGATCTAACAGCCATAACCTGTAAAAGCTCACATTAATACACGGGAATGAAACCCGGCCACCAAACTCTTTCGATCTAGGCGTAAAACTCGTAGAGATCTTAAATAGAGAAACTAGTACTAAAATTATGCGGATCAAAACCCGGAATAACAAGGAGCAAAAAGGAAACTCGCCGGAAAACTGGGTTCTAAACCCTCGTCGGCCGGATTAATAACAGATCGAAATGTATTTACCTCAGAAAGGACGGATCTGAACCGAGGGAACACTTGTAGGTGTGGATCGGGTGATTTGGATTCGCTGGAACCCTAACCCTGCCGGAAAATCATGGATCTTGCAGGATCTTGGTCGGATAAACGATAATGGACATAAAATAAGAGAGGAACTCACCAGGAACTACCTAACCTCGCAGGAACCCTAGCGCCACCACAGAAGTTCGCCGGAGTGGCGTTTTCGGTCGGTAACAGAGAAACGGGGGAAGGAAAGAGCCAGAAACCACCAGGCTCTTCGGTATCGGCGTCGATTGGAGTGCAAAGGCCGTCATCAGAGGTGGAACGCCACCCAGAACTTGGCCGAAATCGCGCCCCTCCACCTCCGTCTTCCTCCGCCGCCGCCGTGATGTGGCCGGCCGGCACCCCCCATTCTCCCTTTCCTTCCTTGAGCCTTGAGAGAAAAATCTTTGAAACTCTAGATGGGTTGGGTTTAAAATGAGGCTGCCATTAAAATGGGTTTATATAGCTAGGGTAAATGGAGGAGGCTTCAAGAAAGAATAATACTGATTTACGAGTACGCGTATTCTCTTGGGTCTCTGACACGTTTAAAATTCCCTATTCATTATCTTAAAATTTTTAGGGTTATGAGACGTTATTAATAATATTATTTAAATATTTTAAATCGTGAAATCTTTTCTTCAATAGGTGTACGAACCGGTACGCGTCGGTACCGTGTTTTCAACACATTCGTTATTTGTTAACGTTTCGCGCTCCGAGTTTAGGGTTTATTATTTTATTAATAGTATTACAAAATGTATTTACAATATTTTTCATATCATGATACGTATCGGTAACCTCCGTACCACTATCGTTAATCTTACAGGTAACTTTTGCGGTTTAACGTTTAAAGTTCAGAATCACGTAACATGTCATTAGATGAAACCGAGTGGCTAGTATGATGTTCGGATTATGTAAAATAGGTCGCTAACAGTCTTGGATTCTTATTGGGACTCAATTGGGCTTGGATTTCTGATGGGTCTCATTGGGTCTAGTCGGTTTAGCCCAACAGTTAGGTTTTAAAATCCTGAAATTTGACAGGTGTCACATTCTCTCCTCCTTAAAGAAATTTCGTCCTCGAAATTTGTTAAGCTTTCTAAATCTAACTCCATTTTCGGATGCTTAGGAAGAATTTTCACTCATTTCAAAACGACAGTCGGTAGTGTGGATAGAGTGGATATACCATCAACCAACGTTATGGAATGTGTAAGGATTCGAGATATCATCGCATCATGTTACAGTGTACGTTACCATTGAACATGTCTTATATCAAGTGAGTAGATTTGGAAAATTCTTTAAATTTGTCGCCACGTGAACGACGTTGGCTGTAACACGAGATAATCAAGTCGTCACTAGAGTTTCTTTAACAAAAGAAATGATAACCTGAGAAGTCATATTCGTGTAATGAGTGAGTCATTGAGAGAATGTCAAAGAGGAATGTCTAGTCGGTGTGAATCAAGATAGTGAGTTTTCACGAATCAAGTGAACAACTCATACATCAAGGTAAATGATCAAGGATTATATGTTAAAGAATTTCCTTATATAATCACTCTCATCAAAGTGGAACTTTATGATATTCGTCGTTGGTAATAAATGGCAAACGTGCATTCGTGTACATGAACTCTGAATGTATGTGGGCACATACTCTTTATTCGTATACGTGATTTCAAGCACGAAGACCAAATTATGATGGAATCTAAAAGAAAGTTATCGGAGGTCGCGTAAGATAGGTCAGAAGGTTTAATGAAATGTGCATGTGTCAGTTTGTAATCCGGTAACTGATCGTTCGTCATAACGTGTCAATGTCTCGGTGATCTCAATCCTTCTAGAATAAAAGATTCTAATTGGCATTTCATCCGTCTAATTAGTATGTAGGTCAAACTGATTTGATTGAGTTCTAGGAAACCTCATAAGGAAGCTGGAATGGTTTACAAAAACAGTTAGTAGTTATCTAGGTAGTGAAATGGGACAGTTATGATAGGGATTATAAAACTTTATGGAGGCATGATCTCATGAGATTAGCCTTAGTTTTATCCAACTACGTTACCAGTGACACCATCACGCATGTCATTCGTAACCTGGTTTAGATAGAGGTCTTAACAAAGTAGGTATTGAACAATAAGCTCGAAGCAATAAAAAAAATTCCTAGTGGTATTGAATCATTCAGATTTCTATGATTTATCTAAAGATGAGGATGAATCTAGATGAAGAAGGAAGAAATGCTAAAGTATTTGAGGATCATCGAATTTATATGGCTTAACAATTACTAAGGGTAAATGAATCTTCATGAGGTTCAAAGAAAAGTGAGAATGAACTTTTAACCATTGTTTGCACTACTCTTCTACTGTAGTCTAACATTTAGGTTGTAATGTCATGATTTGTGGATTCATGACTTGACTATTATGTCACTAGGTAGATAAGTAAGAAATTTTTTGTTGTAGTTCGTCTAGGTGAGAGGGTAAGCAGTCACATCGTGAAAATAGTCTCATAGAAGTAGTGTCTCCTGAAATCGACTTCGGGTTTACCAACCATTAAATTGGTAGGCTTTGATATAACGTCATTTTCAATTTAGTCTGAGACTGGACTCTCTTTAGGTAGACGTTAGAAAATAGACGAGAATCAAGTATAACTTCAGAAATTTGTCGAACGCGAGAACGTCATGTTCTTAGGTTCCTTAGAGAAGATGTCTAGATATCTCAGAAAAATCTCGAAAAAAAAGAGCGAATATATTAATAAAAGGATTTTGATGCAAGGGAGTAAACTTTCGAGAGAGTATAGTCAGCTATGATTTGTCATTTATTCGTCTTCCTGGTGGCGTATAGCTTCAATCGGTCAACAAGCGTAGAACACATAAATGAATTCTCAAAGTTCAACATAGGTCCTTGATTTCTCATTAAAGTTGGTTGCAATGGATCATAGGGTTTTTAGAATTTTTTTTTTTCGTGAACTAGCGATGAAAAGGGTCGAATTAGTTATTTGCCAACAATCGGTAGTACAGTATGTCTGCAACGTCCTTGGCTTTCGAATGGTATTATCGTAACTTACCATTTCGTATTTCAACTATATCGATTATAGCCTTAAAGTCTTAAGCACAGGGGCTTTAGCCATAAGATTGAGGTACCGAGTGTTAAGTGTTAGAGATTTGTAATTTCTCTAGCCACGTTTAAGAGTTTGTATATCAAACTCATGCTTTGATAGATAGGTAACGAAATAGAAAAGAGGGAATCTATAGTTGAATCTCAAAAGTTGAAGTAGTACTTTACAGAAGATTTCCAGATTCGTTCCAAATACCGAGGTTAAATCAACAGAGACTAGACATTTTCAGTGTTTTGGTCTAAACTTTCATGCCAATGATGTCTCAATAAGAGTCTTAGATCTATTAGAATTCAAAGATGAAGGAGATGATGTACATTTCCAATAGCTCATCGCATCACCTGATACCTTTTTGGGCCAACTCTTTGGTTATTGTAATTTTGATCATCAATCGAGTGACTGGGATTTGAGATTAGGAATACGAATTAACCATGAACATTAGCTCGGACAGTAAGACTCACTAAAGTTCTCATGCACTGCAAATTATGATTACGTGTGCACCCGCAATGATAATTTACTTTGCATGGTACCTATAGTATTTCTCCTATCCCAAGCACTCCGTTAAAGGGATCTGAAATGTTCGCGTACAAGTGTGTATGTGTTAGTCATATGTACCAATACTCATGAGCCTGCCGACTAAGGCTGTTGCTGGATGGAGTTTAAGGTGGAGAGGAACAACTGGTGTCCTCTACTAACAAGATGCATGTGGTGGAAATCAGGCACTATATTAGGGTAGAGATCCTCAACTCATTGTCGAGCAAATCACGCTCGAAGTTTGTATGTACGGGTGGATCCACATGATCCCAGTGAGTCTATGGGTCTCCTGACCCATGGAGTCTATCCCATGTAATCCTGCTTATCCACCTCAGGTTCACTTCTGCTTGGGCAGTCCCGTCTGCCATATCTCATAGTGAAAGTCTTAATCATCCAATCCAGCAGATCATAAAGGGGAGTATGTATACCGCACCAACTGGAGACAACATATGTCAGAAAAGGAAACAGACTCCGTAGCTGGAGTAGATGTAGGTGTGGTATAGGTACGGGTTCAGTCTATTGTGATATCAAGATCGGTAACTAGCGATTACTGTCGCTGTCCTTGTTTTGTAATCCGAATAGTGACACTTTGTTGAGTGATATTGTAGACGTCTATTATTTCCATATTGTTGTACGTGTTAAGTGTTCATTACATGTGTCATGTAATTGTATTAAATATTATTGTAGCTAATGATACCCTAGTGTAACTATATACACTAATGGTCTACTCGATTTGTTCGGCAACGATTGGAATTTCTATACTCAGGTCTTGGGTGTTCTTAGTGTGACGCAAGTCTTAAAATCTTGGTCCCTAAATGAGTCGGGTTAGAGCCTAGGTATCCCTAAGGAAACCTAATTCGCTAAAACCATTGGCTCTGATACCAATCTGTAACACCCTCAAATTATTTACTTAGTAAATAAATAAATAAATTAAGGTTGTAACAATTGGTAGCATTACACAACAGCGGAAGCTAAATAAAGATTCTAAATATGTCGAACACTCTGCGTCTCCATCTTTTAGGGGCTTAATCCAAATGTTTAACCTATTCCAACCATGCCGTAGCTATGTATTACCTGAAAAACATGCTCAAAAATGTCAACGCAATGTTGGTGAGTTCACAGGTTTTAAATGAATACAATTTGGAAAACCATATTTACGAAATCGTTTGTCAAAAACTATTTATACGAAATCCTTCGGCAAAAACCATTTGCACGAAATTGATTGACAAAACTGTTTGTACGGGTACTATTGGCAACATCCTTTGCTCGAAATTCACTGTCAAGACCATTGATACGTATACCAATGGCAAAACCCGTTTTCTCGAAATTGACTAGCAATTCCATTGGTACGTATACCATTGGCGAAATCCTTTGCTCGAAATTTACTTTATGCATATGATAAGCAAAAGAAGTTAGCGGTTGATTCATCGTTGTCTAGCTAGCACAAACGAATTATGTGATGCACAAGCCTATGACCAAACCTTTAACGAATTCTTGAATTTTGCCCCAGCCCATTGTACCTTTAAACAATGAGAAACAACAAGACCTAATATGCAATCATTTAACCATGCTGGTCAGGTTAGCGCGACTAACCATGATTGGGGGTGTCAACCCGAATAGTACTATTCATATCGATCTACGGCTAAGTCCATAGCTAATGGTTATAGTTCGAAATACCGAGGACCTTTTAGTGTTAACTCATGCTCACAAGGGAATCAGATGCTTGTTTCTCGTTTTCTAGTTATCATACCGTTTGAAATTAACATGTTTTCCCCCAAAATAGAAAACAGTAAAAAGGGGCCGTGAAACTCACCTGGTGACGGGTCAGGAAAAATGACATCGTTCATGTAACAACGGGAAACCAAAGTCCACGTAATACAGTAGTAGCCGGTCTATATCCTTTCCGAGTCATACGATACCTGTAGGTACTTAATGAGCATTATAGACTAACCCTAATAATGTAAAGCGAGTCTAAACCCGTGTCGAGTTATCACGTGTGCGGTTGATCTCTATTGATTCACTAAGTTATAATACCGATTCTGTATACGATATCAAATTAATGCCATGTAATGTTAGGTATATAGATGATGTCAAGATTCCCAATCCACACACATTCCAATAGTCACGCTTAAAAGTATTAGTTAGTCATGCACGCAGTTATATATAACTATATGTACTTACAAATGATAATAATAATAATTCCCATTCGTGCGACATTTAACTGAATATGTGCGACTCTATGTTTTAAATAAACCATTTCGAGATTTCATAATATATTCAAACGAACGCTTGTAATTATATATATATATATATATATATTAAACCTTAAAATATATTTGTATAAGATGGTATCTTGCAAATAAACGTTCGGGCTATGTAAAGTGCACATATATCCATTTGCCAAAAATATTATTATACATTACATACGTTCATTTGTATTTGCAGCTAAACATTTGTCATTAAATATTCGTTGGGGTTTTACATAACCAGAGAACCTTTATAAACATGTATATATTTACATATATATATATATATATATATATATATATATACGGGTATTTACATGTGTACGAACGTACATATAATTATATGGTACGTTTCGTTTATGAAAACTATAATCTTATTAACTCATGTTAATCGTCAGATTTCCGTTTAGTAACGTCGGGTCTTATATTTAATTATTATCCAACGACATATCAAAAAATATAAATATACCGTTATATAAAATCCTTGATGCTAACGTTATTTCGATCGTTTTTATGTCGTATAAACTGTTTTAGACGACAATTATAATATAATCGTTTTCGTGTTCACATAATAATATTTACTAATAGTACGTACCACTCGTTAATCACGTTCAAAATTCTCGTTTAATTGATTCACTAATTTATGAATACACTTTCTCGTTTATTAACAATTATATATTTAATTAGAACAAGTTTCTCTATATTAAATACGCTTGTTTTACGGTCCGTTAATATTAATCATTAAGTTAATATTTATTTTTATCGTTAATAAGTCATTTAGGGCTCAATGTACTTAACCGCACACACTCGCTTAAACTTTGTAATAATAAACGTAAATCGTTTAGCGTTTGCTTTTACCTTCCCGGTCATTGGGTTCGTATACGTGGACTTGTTTACAATCTTTGACCCGTGTTGACCACAGTTGACTTTAGTTGACCGGGTTTGACCGAGCCCCGGGAAAGCTTAAAACAAGCCTATCTATCCCGATCTAACAGCCATAACCTGTAAAAGCTAACATTAATACACGGGAATGAAACCCGACCACCAAACTCTTTCGATCTAGGCATAAAACTCGTAGAGATCTTAAATAGAGAAACTAGTACTAAAATTATGCGGATCAAAACCCGGAATAACAAGGAGCAAAAAGGAAACTCGTCGGAAAACTGGGTTCTAAACCCTCGTCGGCCGAATTAATAACAGATCGAAATGTATTTACCTCAGAAAGGACGGATCTGAACCGAGGGAACACTTGTAGGTGTGGATCGGGTGATTTGGATTCGCTGGAACCCTAACCCTGCCGGAAAATCGTGGATCTTGCAGGATCTTGGTCGGATAAACGATAATGGACATAAAATAAGAGAGGAACTCACCAGGAACTACCTAACCTCGCAGGAACCCTAGCGCCACCACAGAAGTTCGCCGGAGTGGCGTTTTCGGTCGGTAACAGAGAAACGGGGGAAGGAAAGAGCCGGAAACCACCAGGCTCGTCGGTATCGGCGTCGATTGGAGTGCAAAGGCCGTCATCAGAGGTGGAACGCCACCCAGAACTTGGCCGAAATCGCGCCCCTCCACCTCCGTCTTCCTCCGCCGCCGCCGTGATGTGGCCGGCCGGCTCCCCCCCATTCTCCCTTTCCTTCCTTGAGCCTTGAGAGAAAAATCTTTGAAACCCTAGATGGGTTGGGTTTAAAATGAGGCTGCCATTAAAATGGGTTTATATAGCTAGGGTAAATGGAGGAGGCTTCAAGAAAGAATAATACTGATTTACGGGTACGCGTATTCTCTTGGGTCTCTGACACGTTTAAAATTCCCTATTCATTATCTTAAAATTTTTAGGGTTATGAGATGTTATTAATAATATTATTTAAATATTTTAAATCGTGAAATCTTTTCTTCAATAGGTGTACGAACCGGTACGCGTCGGTACCATTGTTTTCAACACATTCGTTATTTGTTAACGTTTCGCGCTCCGAGTTTAGGGTTTATTATTTTATTAATAGTATTACAAAATGTATTTACAATATTTTTCATATCATGATACGTATCGGTAACCTCCGTACCACTATCGTTAATCTTACAGGTAACTTTTGCGGTTTAACGTTTAAAGTTCAGAATCGCGTAACATGTCATTAGATGAAACCGAGTGGCTAGTATGATGTTTGGATTATGTAAAATAGGTCGCTAAAGTCTTGGATTCTTATTGGGACTCAATTGGGCTTGGATTTCTGATGGGTCTCATTGGGTCTAGTCGGTTTAGCCCAACAGTTAGGTTTTAAAATCCTGAAATTTGACAGGTGTCACATCGCCGGACAAGGCGACGTGCGATGGCAGGACTGGTGGCCGGAAGTCACAAAGGCAAAAGCCTTTCTTTGTCGAACAGCAGCTTTTGCAAATGGCAAACGCCAAAAGTCAACCAAAAAGAAAACTTGCGGTTGTTTTTCCAATTGTGTGCGCGAAAAAAAAATTGGATTAATATATATAATAATATAAACCCTATTAATTGTTTCCGGGCCAAAAGTCTAATACGAGATAAAATGCCAAACCTATTTAATTGTTTTAATAAAAGATTAAAACAATAAATATATAATTATTATTCATAAACTAGTATAAATAATAATTCCCGTCTAAAGAATATATATAAAATATATCGTCTCGCAAAACAGTTCGTAATTATCAGTTAAGCGGGTTAAGTGGATTTAATGTTCATTGCCCTAGGTGTAACTCTTACGGGTCACAACTCAGTTAGTAGTATTAAATAATCGTGACCGGACATATAATTCCAACAGTCTCCCACTTGGACGTCCTTCGATTAAGTCCTTAACGCAGACAGCCAACGGTGTTCTAGCTACACATGGTTGCCCTAACAAGGTATGACACTTTAAAGTTATTAACCAAAACATCTTGCTATTGCAAGACAATAGACTTATGGTAATAATCGTCATTTATCATTTCTGTAAAAGACATCAATTGAATCAATGAGACATTGATTAGATTCATTCTCATATAGCGTTCAATCATTATTGTTCTCGTTCAAGATTCATAGTGGTCCAATCAAACACACAGTCAGTTTTGGTAAGGCCTTACACTTCACCAGTTTGAATCACGAGGACGCCACAATGTCTAACTGTTACATATCATGTAAGAGTACAGAATCCCTTATCGACTACATACAACTCCCACTGAACTTCAGATATGTTCCTAACCAATGCCCTTATGACTGGCAGTTACGCGACAGCGGTTGACAGTGATTAAATAACAGCCCTTGGTAAACGAAAGTTCTAGTATGCAACTCAGGTCAAAGGATACTTAAATGAGTATACCAATATCAAAACATCTTATGATTAAAATCCATGAAGATGATTTGAAGCGAGTTACATCCAACGTCATCCAAGATGAGGTCTGTGAAATTGGAAGTCAACTACTTGAGTCCAAGTTCATAATAGTCTTAATTCAGAGTCGTTCCCACGATTCTGATCGACTACGGATGATTAAGAATACAAGATTCATGGATTAAACGTATTAAAATCAAACACAGTTGTAAGAATTCAGAATTGCATTTAAATCAGTAAACCAAAAGAATTCAAAAGTACAACTGTTTAATTGTTCACACATTCAAAATACTAAATCAAAACATTTCGCTAGCAAAACTAAGAACGATAGCATTTCTGTGCTGATCATGCTTTTCCTGAGTCATCGGCTTAGTGAACGGGTCAGCTAGGTTTTGATCTGTATCTACTTTGCTTATCACGACGTCTCCACGTTCCACAATTTCCCGTATATAGTGGAACTTCCTTTGAATGTGCTTGGCTTTGTGATGAGATCTGGGCTCTTTGGCTTGAGCTATAGCACCTGTGTTATCACAAAGTATCTCGATTGGTTGGCGAATACTCGGAACCACATCGAGGTCAGTAATGAATTTCTTCATCCAAGCAGCTTCCTTAGCAGCATCTGATGCGACTATATACTCAGATTCGGTGGTTGAATCCGCCACTACACTCTGCTTGGAGCTTTTCCATGAAACAGCTCCTCCATTAAGAGTGAATACGAAACCCGACTGTGAGCGAGAGTCATCTCGGTCAGTTTGAAAGCTAGCATCAGTGTAACACCGTACAGTGAGCTCCTCTTTAACTCCTCCAAATATTAAGAACATATCTTTGGTCCTTCTTAAGTACCTCAGGATGTTCTTGACTGCAGTCCAATGGGCAATGCCAGGACTTTGCTGAAAACGACTGGTCATGCTTAAAGCATACGAGACGTCAGGCCTGGTACATAACATAGCATACATGATAGAACCAATCGCCGAAGCGTATGGAATTGCTTCCATACGCTTGGTTTCAATGTCCGTTGAAGGAGATTACGATTTGTTCAGCACGGTGCCTTTAGTCATAGGAACACCTCCTTTCTTGGAGTTTTCCATATGAAAGCGTGACATGACTTTGTCTATGTATGTGCCTTGACTAAGCCCTAGAAGCCGCTTAGATCTATCCCTGTAGATCTTGATTCCCAGAATGTAGGCTGCTTCTCCAAGATCTTTCATTGCAAAACAAGTTCCCAACCGGTGTTTAACATCGTTAAGCATAGGGATGTTGTTTCCAATGATAAGTATATCATCTACATACAAGATGAGGAATGATATAGTGCTCCCACTAGCCTTTCTGTAAACACAAGGCTCATCTTCATTTTTGATAAAACCAAACTCTTTGATCTTTTGGTCAAAACGAAGATTCCAGCTTCGAGATGCTTGTTTGAGTCCATAAATAGACTTATTCAGTTTACATACCCTATTAAGATATTTTGGATCAACAAAACCATCAAGTTGTACCATATAGACATCTTCAGAGAGATGCCCATTAAGGAAAGCGGTTTTGACATCCATTTTCCATATCTCGTAGTCATAGTACGCGGCTATGGCAAACAATATCCTGATCGATTTGATCATAGCAACGGGCGAGAAGGTTTCATCATAGTCAATGCCTTGAGTCTGAGTAAAACCTTTCGCAACTAGCCGTGCTTTATAGGTGTGTATATTTCCATGCATGTCGGTTTTTCTCTTGAAAATCCATTTGCTCCCTACTACCCGAGATTCGGGGGGTAGCTCAACCAAGTCCCAGACTTGATTATCACGCATAGATTGCATCTCGGCGTTCATGGCTTCTAGCCATTTTGCAGATTCTGGATCTGAAATAGCAGATTTGTAGTTAGTAGGTTCGTCATTAGACTCGGCTACTAATAGGACCTTGGTACTATCAAGATGCCATAGGTATCTGTCAGGTTCTTTGCGAGTCCTTACGCTTCTACGAACGCTTGTGTTTATGTCTGATTCACCAGCAACAACTTCTTGTTGTTCAGACGCTCCGACTTCATCAGCGGTTGTTTGTGGTTCTCGAATTTCTTCAAGATCCACTATATTATATCCAGTTCCTCGTTCAATAATTTCTTTCTCGAGGAAGTGTGCCTTCCTTTTGATGGAAATAACATTTTCATCAGGATGGTAGAAATAATATCCGCTTCTGTTATAGTATCCAACGAAAACGACCTTTTCGCCTCTAGGATCGAGCTTGTCATCAGAATCGCTGGTGACATATGCATCACATCCCCATACTCTAAGGTAAGACAGATTGGGTTTAGACCCATGCCATATCACATATGGAGTCTTGTTTACCTTCTTAGTCGGTGCCAGATTGACAATGCGGGCGGCGGTCATAAGAGCATAACTCCAGAAGGAGTGAGGCAAGTTTGTTTTACACATCATCGATCGAACCATATTAAGTAGGGTTCGATTTCTCCTCTCGCTCACGCCATTAAGTTGGGGTGTGCCAGGTGGAGTAGGTTGTGAACTATTCCACGCTCCTTGAGATGATTTATGAACTCTGTGCTGAGATATTCACCACCTCGATCTGATCGAAGTGTCTTTATCGTTTTACCGAGTTGGTTTTCCATTTCGTTTTGAAACTCTTTGAACTTTTCAAAAGTTTCATGCTTGTGTTTCATAAGATAGACATAAGCATATCGACTATAATCGTCGATGAATGAAACGAAGTATCTTTCATGATTTCTAGACATGGTTCTGAAAGGGCCACATACATCAGTGTGTATGAGTCCTAGCAGATCCTTGGCTCGTTCCCCAACGCCGGTGAAGGATCCTTTAGTGAGTTTGCCAGCTAAGCAAGACTTGCAGTCTTCAAAGGATTCTTGTCCGGTGGATTCAAGGATCCCTTCGGATTGGAGCCTTTTCATGCGGGCCTTGCTTATGTGACCAAGTCTACAATGCCATAGAAATGTATCATTAATGCTAGATTTGATACGTTTAGAAAGATTGTATATGTTATTATTAGTTTGAACATCAACCTCATAAATTCCATTTCGAGGTTTAGCCTCAAAATAGAAAATATCATTTAAGTAAGTAGAAATATTAATTCCATTAAAAACGTACTTAAAACCTTGTTCAAATAATAAGGAAACTGAAATAATGTTTCTGGTTAAACCAGGTGCAAACAAACAATTATTTAAGATAACTACAAGGCCAGAAAGACATGAAAGGTGAAATGTTCCAGTTGCAAGAACTGGTACTCTCTTCCCATCACCAACGATGAGTTCCATGTCGCCTTGTTTCAGCTTTTTCCACTTTTCAGGCTCGTGCAATACATTAACGATGTGATAAGCACATCCGGTATCAAATACCCATGTGTCGCTAGAGATAGTGAAAAGTTCAATAACATAGATAGAAATACCAGAAGAGGTGCCTTCATCATTTGCTCTCTTCGATCTCAGCTTAGCTAGATATTCAGGGCAGTTACGTTTCCAGTGCCCCATCTTGTTGCATTCAAAACACTGACGCTCCTCGGGAGGGGGTGTTTTTGCAACTTGCTTGTTATTGTTGGTGGCATGCTTGGCAGCAACAATAACTTGCTTCTTACCTTTGCTGTTATAGCCCTTTTTCTTGGTTTTGGGCTTGTCAACGCCAGCAGATTTGACCATCAACTCTTGATTAGTCTCACTTGATACGCTCATCTCGGCCGTCTCCTGCATACCGTGCAGTTCGGGCATAGTCTTCTCCCATGTGTTCATATTTAAGTTCATTACGAAGTTGTCATAAGAACTAGGGAGAGAGTTCAAGATGAGGTTGGTGTTATTCGGTTTTTCATTCTCAAGCAAAGACTTGAGAGAGAAGGAGAAGTGGGATTCTTTTTCAGTAGACATCTGTTAAATAAGCAAATTAAATTTTAATTAGTATTTTGGATGTAATAAATTCTTATATTAATGACCCATGGCAAGAATAGAATAAGAATAGAGAATCTGGTTATGTCAATTAGTAATGGCGGCTGTAGCACGCAACATTAGTAAGTGATTTAGGCAGACTGACAACAATTGCCAATCGTGAAAAAATGCACAATTCTCGAGTATGAGGCCGCTAAGACAACTCTTGTCTATGCATTGATACGTTTAGCCTCATCTATGCCCACTTTTGGTCTCCATACAGCTGGGGCATGTAATAGAGAGAAAAGTAATGGTCGTCCTAGTACAGGTATATATGGAAGGGCCGGATGTGTCAACGAAACCCTTGCACCTTGGAAGGATAGGTTACGCACCAAGTGCGGTGCTGTGGCTCCAAACACTGGTGTTTCACGTTATGCCCCAAGTGTTCCTTATAGTAGTATGACATAGACTAAAGATTTTAAATATGGGATTTAATTTTAGTGTTTTACCGAATAGGGTCAAACACAACAAATGATAAATCATACGTGTGTTGTAAAAGCCAGTTTTACTATATATTAGATCGTGATGAACCCTTTCATCTCTTAGGACACTTAATTTTAAATAACCTATTAAAACTAAGTTTGTCGCGATGTAATTAACCAATTAAAACTTAATAGTTTAAATGAACTATTAAGTTATTCGTTTTGAAAATTTAAAATTAGTTTAAATTGCAAAACTCCATTGGTTATCATTTATTTTAAAAACAAACTATTGGTTTTAATATAAAAATCCACAAGTTGTAAAAAAAAAGTTTAGAACTTGATATTAATTTGATTGTGAAAAATTTGGTATTTGGTCGGTACGTTATAACATTTATAAGATGAAAGCAACCACAATAGCAAACACAAAAATATGTAAATCATATGGTAAAAAAAAGTGTTTGATCTTACTAGAGCCTAATAGCAAGACCAAACTAGGTCACAACACACAAACAACCACAAGGATGAACTTCGTGCATGCATCTAGCTGTTCCGTGTGACTCCCACTAAATCCAAGATCCTGTCTCCGTCTTCTGTTTTGTCTTCGGGTCTTTATCTTTACAATATTTATACATAATACAAAAAAATAAAACCCTAAGCTATTACAACTTTGAGCCATCAAAGTGGGCCAAAACATAAAAGCTAATCTATTACAATTTTGAGACATCAAATGGGCCAAACCATAAAACCAAAAACAGAAAACAAACACAAGACAGGGTCAGGCCAGATTTACATATTTAATACAATCAAATAACTGGGCAATCCTTTTGGTCAATAAAATAAATAAAAACTTTGACCAACATAAATAAATAAAAATTGCCCCTAAAAAGATCTGGATCAGAAACTTTAAACAAGTTAAAGTTTGTGATCTATAACCGGTTAAAAGACCGGATCCGATTCGTATGTCGTAACCAAGGCTCTGATATCACTGTTGGGTATTTTGCCAATAGTGATTAGTTTGATTAGTTATCAAAAACGGTTGATAAATAATTTTTAGATTAATAATAATTATTTAGTAATTATTAATACGCAGCGGAACGAAACCGATCCAACACAAAATTAAAACCCGACAGGATCTGGATTACAAAACATACGAACACGGAATATAAAGTTAATCTACCAATGAGATTAAATATACCTTAGTGGTTAATGAATAACCGATCGAGACACATAGGTACAACGAACCGATGCTAGATCACGAACCGAAACACAAGAATGGATGGCACCGGGGATCGCCGGACAAGGCGACGTGCGATGGCAGGACTGGTGGCCGGAAGTCACAAAGGCAAAAGCCTTTCTTTGTCGAACAGCAGCTTTTGCAAATGGCAAACGCCAAAAGTCAACCAAAAACAAAACTTGCGGCTGTTTTCCCAATTGTGTGCGCGAAAACAAAAATAGGATTAATATATATAATAATATAAACCCTATTAATTGTTTCCGGGCCAAAAGTCCAATATGAGATAAAAGGCCAAACCTATTTAATTGTTTTAATAAAAGATTAAAACATATATAATTATTATTTATAAACTAGTATAAATAATAATTCCCGTCTAACGAATATATATAAAATATATCGACTCGCAAAACAATTCGTAATTACCAGTTAAGCGGGTTAAGTGGATTTAATGTTCATTGCCCTAGGTGTAACTCTTACGAGTTACAACTCAGATAGTAGCGTTAAATAA
This sequence comes from Smallanthus sonchifolius, assembly GCA_023525975.1. Classification (NCBI taxonomy): domain Eukaryota; kingdom Viridiplantae; phylum Streptophyta; class Magnoliopsida; order Asterales; family Asteraceae; genus Smallanthus; species Smallanthus sonchifolius. The sequence continues at coordinate 12,610,564 of CM042042.1, forward strand.
TCATGACCGGACATATAATTCCAACACGCACAAAAAAACTCAGATCACTGATCATACACATTCATAATCCATCAAAGAAAAACCAAAATGGCAAAGAGAGAACATATTAAGAGATGAGAGCATTAAAGAATGCATGTGTGGTGCCAAAATGGCAAGAGAGAACAAAAACACAGATGAAATGACTAAAGGTGACGTGTGGTACGATGGTACCAGATGCAACCGCCAATTGCGTGTAGTATTCCTTAACGTTGGTTTTTAATATGATCCATATAATAAAATTAAGACTAAATTACAGAAATCGTTATTTATGTTTATATCTTTTTTTTCAAATATTGTCATTTAACCTAAAAATTGTTAGAGATCCTCATTTATGTTTACAAATCTTACATGTTACGTCCTCAGAGAGAGAGGTAGGTTTATAGATTTTTTAATTAATATATTTTTTAATTAAATATGTAAAATTACAAAAGTACCCTCACATGCCTTGCACATCACCAAACTTAACTGAGAAATTTAATTATGTTAGGGACAAAGGACGTAACGTGCAAGTTTTGTAAACATAAAGGAGGATTTCTGACATTTTTACGCTAAAAAACGATATCTGAAAAACGGTATAAACATAAATGACGTTTTCTGTAATTTACACTAAAATTATCCAAAATTTTTAATTGAAAATATATAAATATATGCTCATGTATATTTGAGCAAAATCAAATTATAAAAAATCAAGTACATTTTTATCAACATCACCCATTTTTTTAGCACTTTTCTTCTAACCTTCTCTCCACCTTCCACCACAAAACGGTCCTTAATAAAAGAGTCAAATTAATATTCCTCTATAGAAGGATCTAGAAACCTAACGCTCTTTTAAACCCCGTTGCTCTCTTCTCACTTCGGATTCATCACCTCCTTCTATCTTCTGCGAATTCTCGATTTGTTGAACGAATCATCAATGGCAGACACAGAGACGTTTGCATTTCAAGCGGAGATCAACCAGCTGTTAAGTCTCATCATCAACACCTTCTACAGCAACAAGGAGATCTTTCTTCGTGAGCTTATTAGTAACTCATCTGATGTAAGTCTTCTTAATTCATTTTTTTCACATCATGCTGTTTGTTAGATCTGTTCTGTTTATCGTCTCAGTTGTGTCGATCGGTTTATTCTGTTCCGAAATTCACGTACGAGTTATTCTCGATGCAAAATTTTACGTCGTGTTTGTGATTCATCGATCCTGTTTGATAATTCTCGATATAGCAGATCTGCAATTACGTTCAACGTTCTAACATAATATGAACATCAACATGTACGGCTTGTATTGAAAGAAATACAGTAGTTTTTGCTTGCTAATTGATCATATTGTGAGGTAATTGTAAACGTTGCATACAATACCTCAATCGTCCGGCAATTCATGTTTCGATATTTGATTTGAGACGGTTATTGTTTTCTAAATCTATACATGAATCGGTGTTCTACTGATTGACGCTTAGGTGGCAGACTAGACGATAAGAATCTCCTGTTATTTTGGTGACCTAATTGGATTAAGCTTGTTAAACATGATATGATGAAGTTAGAAAGGTAGTTGTAACAAAATGTGATAATACTCTTACTTGTTTTGTATATATGTGCAAATAAGGTTGAAAACAGTTGTAGGTCGTTAATCAAACCTAGATCATAATCCTACCATCTTCCTCTCTATTGAAAGGTTGATGAGTTTTGACCTGAAGACATCTTGGTTTTAAAAAGTGTGCCTGAGGCTCCTCTAGGCGCGAGGCGACCTAAGGTGTAAAGGGCCGGGCTTTTGGTGACTTAAGGCGCGTGTAAACATAAAGCGCAGCTGAGACACACTTTTTTGGCAAAAAACTGGCTTGAGGCGCGCGCTTTATGTATGCGAGCCTTTTTTGTGCAGCCAGAATGTTGTACATTATGCTTTATAGGTTGCACATGTAGGTAATTTACATGTTAAAACATATTTAAAGCTTATTATAATTAAATTTTGGCAAGGGGATGCTAGAAAACTATGATATATATAAAAAAACTTATATAATCATTTTACTCCTGCACCTCGGTTTTAGACCCCGTCGCTTTTGTGCGCTTCTCGCTTTTTAAAACCAAGGAAGACATGGTTCTTCAGATTACATGTTCTCTTTTTTAAGAAATTCACTACATGAACGATTCGTATTTGTAAACAAACTTGACGATAAAAATAGGCTAAATATCTGGAAAATTAAGTATCACAATGAACCATGAGTTCTTTTGCCAATTGCACGCTTCATAAGGAATGTCAAAGATTCTCAAATGTTGCTAATGCTTTGATAATTAACATGTTTCGATGACAATTCATGTGTTCGTAGTAAAGTTTATGCATTAGATCAGTTATGCTAATAAACATCTTGGTGTCCAGCTATTTGTTTAACAAAAAGATTCTTGTGTTCATCTTATGATATATGGTGCATTTAAACTTCAAGAACTGTTATACACAGATCAATGTAGCAACGAGTATCACATTGCAATGCTCTAGTAATTAGTATTGCATTCTTAGTAAGCAGAATAATTTTTATATCCTTTTAGGCTCTGGATAAAATACGCTTTGAAAGCTTGACCGACAAGAGTAAGCTAGATGCACAACCAGAGCTTTTCATCCACATCATTCCTGACAAGACCAACAACACATTGACCATCGTTGACAGCGGAGTTGGAATGACCAAAGCTGGTGAGGAATAAATGTTGTTAGTAAAACACAACTTTTTGATATTATAATAGAGGATGTTATAACTTATAACTATCTATAATTTTCCAGATTTGGTAAACAATTTGGGAACCATTGCAAGATCAGGCACCAAAGAGTTTATGGAAGCCATAGCTGCGGGTGCTGATGTTAGTATGATTGGACAATTTGGTGTCGGTTTCTACTCTGCTTATTTGGTTGCTGATAAGGTTGTGGTGACAACTAAGCACAACGATGATGAACAATATGTCTGGGAGTCTCAAGCTGGCGGGTCGTTTACTGTGACCAGAGACACCTCTGGTGAATCCCTTGGCAGAGGGACCAAAATGATACTTTATTTAAAAGAAGACCAGCTAGAATACCTAGAAGAACGCAGGCTTAAAGATCTGATCAAGAAGCACTCAGAGTTCATCAGCTACCCAATCTCACTATGGGTCGAGAAAACCACAGAAAAAGAGATTTCTGATGATGAGGATGAGGAGGAGAAGAAAGAAGAGGAAGGGAAAGTGGAGGAAGTTGATGAGGAAAAAGAGAAGGAAGAAAAGAAAAAGAAGAAGATCAAGGAGGTATCCCATGAGTGGTCTTTGGTGAACAAACAAAAGCCTATTTGGATGAGAAAACCCGAAGAAATTACCAAGGAAGAATATGCTGCGTTTTACAAGAGCCTAACCAACGACTGGGAAGAACACTTGAACGTGAAGCATTTCTCAGTCGAGGGTCAACTCGAATTCAAAGCCATTCTCTTTGTTCCCAAACGGGCTCCATTCGACCTTTTCGACACCAAGAAGAAGCCAAACAACATCAAGCTTTACGTCCGACGAGTCTTTATCATGGACAACTGTGAAGAACTGATCCCCGAATACTTGAGTTTTGTAAAGGGTATTGTCGATTCTGAAGATCTTCCACTTAACATCTCCAGAGAGATGTTGCAGCAAAACAAGATTTTGAAAGTGATCCGCAAGAATCTAGTCAAGAAGTGTATTGAACTGTTCCAAGAGATTGCAGAGAACAAGGAAGATTACAACAAATTCTATGAAGCTTTCTCCAAGAACCTCAAATTGGGTATCCATGAGGATACCCAAAACAAAACCAAACTAGCTGAACTGCTTCGATACCATTCCACCAAGAGTGGAGATGAGATGACCAGCTTGAAGGATTATGTGACTAGGATGAAGGAGGGTCAGAACGACATTTACTACATCACGGGTGAAAGCAAGAAGGCTGTTGAGAACTCTCCATTCTTGGAGAAGCTAAAGAAAAAGGGGTACGAGGTGTTGTACATGGTGGACGCGATTGACGAGTATGCAGTTGGTCAACTGAAAGAATTCGAGGGGAAGAAGTTGGTTTCTGCAACTAAGGAAGGGTTGAAGCTTGATGAAACCGAAGATGAGAAACAAAAGCAGGAAGCTTTAAAAGCCAAATTCGAGGGTCTGTGCAAGGTGATGAAGGATATTTTGGGTGACAGGGTTGAAAAGGTTGTGGTTTCTGACCGCGTGGTGGATTCCCCGTGCTGTTTGGTTACTGGTGAATATGGGTGGACTGCCAACATGGAAAGGATTATGAAAGCACAGGCTTTGAGGGATTCAAGCATGGCAGGGTACATGTCAAGTAAGAAGACTATGGAGATCAACCCTGAGAACCCGATCATGGAGGAACTGAGGAAGCGGGCTGATGCTGATAAGAACGACAAGTCGGTGAAGGATTTGGTGATGCTGCTGTTTGAGACGTCGTTGCTGACTTCTGGATTTAGTCTGGACGACCCGAATACGTTCGGCAACAGGATTCATAGAATGTTGAAGCTCGGTTTGAGCATCGATGAGGATGGCGGTGATGGCGACGTTGACATGCCTGCTCTTGAGGACACTGATGGTGATGCAGAGAGTAAGATGGAGGAAGTTGATTAAGTGAGTTTTAAGGGATTTTGTCTAGGTTTTGATCTTGATCTAAAGCACTATTATGTTTCAGTTACTCTTATTGAATTTGGATTTTCTAAAAGTTGGTTCATTTTTATTCCCTTGAGTTGGTTACTTCTATTATTTAGTATTTTAGTTCCTTGCCTAACTTGAATGTTGATTTTGTAAACTCACTGTTTTACAAGGGCTCGAAATGAAAATAACTTTCAACAAAATAGCTGGAAGCAATCCTATTGGTTTCACACAAGAAGCATGCAAAAGTTCATTTAGCCCCCCTTAACTTCTTAGTTATCAAAATCAGATCTTTGGCGGTGGTTGTGATAAAGTATGAGTAGAGTAGATACTGTGTTTGGTTTGCTATTTCGAATGAATAGAAACTAAGCACATGTGATAGGACGGGTTTACGAACTTCGTTACGCTTGTTGCGGTGGTTATATTAACGTGACTAAGTATATAAATGGAATGTATATTGTTGCCACGACTCAAATAGGAGTTAACGTTGAGAAGACAAATTCGTTGAAGAAACGAGTAACAAAGTAAAAAACAAAATAGAAATATATAAAGGTAATTTTTTCCAAACGAATATAAAAAAAGTAAAAGAAAAAAAATGAAAAAAATCCGGTTTGTCACACCCTAGACTTGAACCCGTACCGACGGGTTTAGCAGAGTTATTGTAGAAAAATCGAATCAATAAAAAAATGAGTTAAAATCATATATTGTATATATTACAGGGGTAAAGTTGATAGTTTAGAAATTTAAGGATAGAGTTAAAAATTTTATTCAGTGGTAAACTTAAAACTTTAGAAATTTTATGGGTGTATTTGAAAATTTAGAAAGCTAAACGATATTATTAAATATGTAAAAAGTTGAGAGGTTTCTATATCTATATTTATACTCATTTATAATACACAACAAATTAATACACAACAAATTAAGACGTTTTTCTTCCCGGCGATAACTCCTGAGCGCTCCTTCTTCTCCTTCTTCCCGGCGACGCCTGAAGTCGCTCCTTCTTCCGGGCGATAACTCCTGAGCCGGTTCATCATGGAAACCAAAGGCATTAAACTCCCATTCAATGACCGGTTGTTCCTTTTCTTAACCCGATTACTCAACCCATCACATATAAACCCTGATTTTTTTTAACTTCCGTCATTATCACTTTTCTTTCCTTCCGTAGCCTCAAGATTCTCCAAACCCTAAAGTGAAAGAACTTTCTTCCATACCAAGATCGTCAAACGTGGTATTCAGCTAGGTACAATCGATTTTCATACTTGTTTACTCAATTTTGACTTTTGTTATGCAATCAGATTTTTGATTTCATATTTTTCGATTTCAGATTTTGACTTTTGTTTTGCAATCGGTGAATTGAATTTACAAAAGATAAGAAGTAAATAGAGAATGAAGACGATTAGTGCGTTTAGGTCATTTGCCTGTCATGTGTCGCGCACATGATAGATCACCTGGACGAAAAATTAATTCTCTTGAAGAAACACATTGGCATGGTGAGTGCATTTGTTAAGTTTGTTCTCAATAATATGTGATTTTAAGAACATGAAGAATGTGCTGATGGTCTTTTTTGGCTATATTGTTTTGTATTATTGCTTCAAGATATTGGGGCCATTCTTAAGAATCCTGAGGATAACACCAAAGTAAGGGATTCTTCCTTCTTGTATTAGCAACAATAATGACTTTCCTAATTCATCAAATAATCAAAAGTAAAAAATCTGACATTCTTATGCAAAAATGACCACCCTGACATGTTACATAATAGTTTGATTATTTATGCTTCGTCGTTTAAGTTATGATTTTGATTTCTAATGCCGGTTGATTTCAAGATGCTTTTTGTTTTGGTTAATTTTCTACTATTTGTGTATGTATTGTTGAGTTATCTGAATTTAATTTACCAAAGATAAGAAGTAAATAGAGAATGAAAATGATTAGTATGTTTAGGTCATTTGCCTGTCTTATGCCATGCACATGACAGATCATCTGGATTATGTTTGACTTATGCGAATGTATCTCCTGATGACATTCTGCTGAAAAAGAAACTTGATATGCTTGCTGCTAGCCATCCCAACTTAAAGGTACCACCTCTTTTTCATAAACTATGTAAACACCTGATGTTTTTATCTGCATTTATGATATATTTATTATCTATTTGAAGGTTTAGGTATTTTATACGGTCGACAGTCCATCGAAGTACTAGGTTGGAAGTACAGGTTACTTGTAAGATCTCAGAATGGATTCTAATTTTCCTCAAGATTCAGTTGGGAGGATTATTAGAATAGTCCCTTCAGATGTTGATGTAAGTAACTATGATTCATTAAAAGATGTCTATTTGTGCACATCATATATCTTTGAGGATAATATATGAAAATGAACTTGTACATGGTAAATTGTTACAGAAGTGACCCGTTTGACCCTATACCAGCACCCATGATCCACCTCTAGCTGGTTCTTTTAAAACTCTAGATTCAGATCAAGTTCAATATGAGGCAATTTGTATGTAAGTGTTTAAATTTTATTACAACCCATTCTTACCTGTGTTCCGTTTTGTCAAAACATATTTTGACCCGAACCAAAATGGTCATTTTTAAAAGCGGCCCATCCTGACCCGAACCCTTTCTGACCCCTTAACCCACCCGACCCATAATTATTTGCATTGGTTCTTTTAAAATTAGTCGTATGGCTCATAATTATTAGACATATACAATTACTTTATGGCTTTTGATATTTTAATTTATATATGACATAATACTGTATTCTGTTTATCATGCGAGACTTCTATTTCACATTTATTGCAAGTCCTGTTAGAATTCATCCACATTCCACAAGGTAATATACTAATCTTATTGCTGAATTGAATTGGACCGGTTTTTTACTTGGTTAGTTGGTAATTGGTTAATTTGGTAAGTGTTAATTTACCCTAATGGCAACATATCTAAATAGAGTAGATTAGTCTTTTGGTCTAAAGTTTTTTGCTCTAAAGTATGGGTCAAATTGTTTTAAACTTTTTTTTTCTGACATTTTAAACTTGAACAGGAAACCATTGCTGCTACTGGTAAATTGGTTATGCATTCTTCAATGATTCTGTAGCAGCAAGATGGTTGGATTAGGGGTGTGGGGTAACGGGTCAAAATGGCCTGAAACGCTTTTGGTCTACAGTTTTTTAAATCTTTTATGAATGATTAGTGTCTTCTATGATTACAAAATTACCTCACTAAAATACATGTCAAAGATTTTGAATAGAAGTGATTTGGAGCATAATTATTTGTTTCAAGCGTTTTTGTCATTGTTAAACAGCCAACTCTTTTCTAATTCATTCTGGATGCATTGAAGAAGCCAATCTAGAAGAAGTAAAGCAGATAAAGAATTCCTGCTGGTCCTCGAGAAAACGGGTGAGTAATTGTGTATGAAATTAAATACGTCTTTCTTCGCTTAGAAGTGTATTTTAAAAAAGAGAAATATTTATAATTTTAGATTCTGCAATTTAGAAAAGTTATATGTATAAAAATCACCCGCTATTGATATTGGGTTGTGGAAGTTTATTGTTTTCCAACTGAATTATGACCGTCGTCAACGATTCTAAGGACAACTGTTGCCAATTTTGTCTTCGTTTTGTTCAATGGGTTGTTTGATTTAAAAATATGTCTTGGGGTCTTAGTTGGAAAAATATGGATTAAGAACTATAGTCAACTGCATTTAATTGTCAATGGCATCAAAAAGTCTAAAAATGGATACTGATCTCCAGTGTTTGGTTTTGTTACAAAGTAGATGATTATGTTCTTCTTAGCTTGAGCAGTTGGCAATGGAATATGAGCCGGTTGGAAGATGAACGTTGACTTGTTGGGTTTGAGTATTAATATGTGGAAGCTTCAAAATCTGAATAACATTTGTGGTTATACTTTTATCATATAAATGAAATGTATACTTTGCCCTATTTTTTGTTGAGTGCATCAAAAGGTCTCTTATTAACCACACTGAAGCTGCAACCATCATACATGTATAAACCAATTGAAATCTATACTTTGCAAATGATGTGTGATTTATAAAACACATTCGTTTAATTACAAAAAATATTTCCACAAAATTAATTTATCGGGCCGCACATCGTGCGAGTTCCCTACCAGTATAAATGAAAGGTTGGACGGTGACTTTTAATTGGCCAACGACATTACCTTAAATTTTAGGGGGTAAGTAGACTAGAGTAGGGCATAATATAGCATTTTTGTTGAGTGCATCAAAAGGTCTCTTACTAACCACACTGAAGCTGCAACCATCATACATGTATAAACCAATTGAAATCTATACTTTGCAAATGATGTGTGATTTATAAAACACATTCGTTTAATTAAAAAAAATATTTGCACAAAATTAATTTATTGGGCCGCACATCGTGTATAAATGAAAGGTTGGACGGTGACTTTTAATTGGCCAACGACATTACCTTAAATTTTAGGGGGTAAGTAGACTAGAGTAGGGCATAATATAGCATTTTTGTTGAGTGCATCAAAAGGTCTCTTACTAACCACACTGAAGCTGCAACCATCATACATGTATAAACCAACTGAAACACATTCGTTTAATTAAAAAAAATATTTGCACAAAATTAATTTATTGGGCCGCACATCGTGTATAAATGAAAGGTTGGACGGTGACTTTTAATTGGCCAACGACATTACCTTAAATTTTAGGGGGTAAGTAGACTAGAGTAGGGCATAATATAGCATTTTATAAGTCTATTTTATGTGAGTTACTTGGCATATGTTTAAATTAAGCTCAAAGAAAAAAAATAAAAGAGTGTGTTAGAATATATTTAGAAACAAGTCGAGCTAGAGCTTTTATAAATTAAACGAAAAAAATTAGAATTTGATTCAACTCATGTCCTATCATAATCTATTAAAAGCCCGCTTATTCATTGTAATATGATTTGTCTGATCTCATTAGTTAACAGGTTATTGAAGGGTTCAATAACAAGCTTTTATGGTTAAAAAAAGATTTTAGAATTATGTTCTGTTAAACAACGAATAATTATTTAATATTACAATGATGAAAATATGAGTAGATTAAATGGGTCCATGGGCTAAAGAGGTTGTGGTGTAGTGGTTGAGGAAAGGTCCGAAGTTCCAAGGGACCCGGGTTCGATCCCTGCCACCACCATTAATTTCCGCGGCATCGCAAATGAGGCATAGCTCTTAGGCTGATGCACCAGGGTTTTACCCACGCTGATCCAGGGTTCGAGCCTCGGCTTTCCCTCAAGCCCGGAAGAGGCCGTATTGGGTGGGGTTTTTCCTTAAAAGCTCTCCAACTCTGACGCCAAGTGGGCCCGGTTAAGACAACATATTGGCCGGAGTTGGACGAGGCTCTCCCATGTGACGGATGGGTGCGACGTCACAACATTCAATGTTCGCCTTTAAAAAAAAAATGGGTCCATGGGTTCTGTTGAGGCAACAATTTAAGATATGTAACCGGAGAAAAAAATTGTCACAGGACAAATTTGTAAAGTAAGTCGTTTGGAGGGTTGTTTATAAATAACTAGGGCTATGTCAGACACGACATGATAAGACACGATCACATGTTGTGTTCAACACGAACACGACACGATAACTAATCGTGTCATTTTTTTCCAAACATGAACATGACTTGTTAAAAAACAGGTCACCTATTAAGAGACATGTTTAGAAACTTGTTTAGAGAAAGAATAAATATCACATATGTAATGAAATAAAAAATGTCAAAACTTCATATAAAAATAAAAACTCAAATCATAACATCCATTAACATAATAAATCCTAAACATTTTTAAAACAAAAACCCATAAAAGTCAAATCAAAACATCAATTAAAGATAATTCCAAGTTTCGATGGGTCTTTCTTTTCGTATCGACTTGTTTAATACACGAAACTTGTTAAGGTCAAATATGAGACAATTCCGAGTTTCAAAAGTTAGGTCAAGAGTCATACTTGCGTAGGTAAAGATGCCGATAAGTAGGAAATTGTAATGTTGGGCTTGGGCTGGGCCTAGATGCAAATAGGATGTTAATGGTTAACATGTCAACAGGTTAACATATCTTTAACTTGTTTAGACACGAATTTAACCGTGTCTTAACGTGTCGACATGTTTAAGACACGAAACCTGTTAAGGTCAAACATGAGACATGTTAGGTACATGTCGTGTCGTGTTAACAGGTCCGTGTCAAAGTTGTTGGAAGAGTATTTTAGTCTTGACCATTTTTGTTGACTTTTTATCAAGCCCTCCCTTTTTTAAACGTTCATAACTTTTACATACGACATTTTTTTTTAAATTACACAATAAAAACAAGCGTTTTTTATCTTCAAAACGAGTATAGTTTCGTTATATACAAAAACGAAAAAAATAATAATTACGTTTTCTAGCTCATTGTGTAATACCAGGCCATTGTGTAATGTCATGTCTAGTCATTGTGTCAAATATTTTTCATCATTGTGTTATATGTATTCATCATTGTATTTTACGTTTTAGATAATTTCTGTGTTATTTTTGTCACTGATTTTTATGTATTATATTTACCATAGTGATGAAAGATATTTGACACAATGACCAGACCTGACATTTACACAATAATGCCAGGTCTGGTCATTGTGTAATGTCAAAAGTAACATGAAATTATCTAAAACGTAAAACGTAATGACGAAAACGATCATTTTTTATCTTTAAAACGAATATAGTGTCGTTATATATACAAAAACTAAAAAAATTACGTTTTCCAGCTCATTGTGTAATTTGCTCGTCGTTGTGTCTAATGTCATATATGGTCATTGTGTAATGTTAGGTCTGGTAATTGTGCAATGTTAAGTCTGGAAATTGTGTAATATCGGAAAAAATGATGAGAATGAGTATAAAGACAACACGTGCAATAAAAAAACATTTATTTATCAGATAGCATAGATATAGATATAGATATAAACTTTAAAAGTTATTTATTTACACTAACAATATTCTGTCTCAATTTTAACAATTTGAATGTTTAATCACATTCAAATTTCAAACATGTCTCTCTCCTCTATTAAATGATAGTCGGACAAATTTATCAAGTTAGTCTTTTTGGAGGGTTATTTATAAAACTCTATATTTGATGATATAACTAATAAAAGAAAACTTAAAATATAAAAATGGGTGTAAATGAAAAAAAAAACTCTCTTTCTAGGTCTGTTGCAAATATAGAAAGTCGAGGGTCCTTTATATAAATAATGAAGTCATCAGTCTTCCCAATAGAAGGATCTAGAATAACGTCCGTCTCAAACCCTAACCCCACGAGCTTATATAACCTCCTTCCGCCTCCTTCTCCGATCTACCACTCTCAAATTCTGAAAACTTTCCGAATCCTCCTTCTCTGTAATTACTCATCTGTTCAGAGAATCCATCAATGGCGGACACAGAGACGTTTGCCTTCCAAGCCGAGATCAACCAGTTGCTGAGTCTCATCATCAACACTTTTTACAGTAACAAGGAGATCTTTCTCCGTGAGCTCATCAGTAACTCTTCCGATGTAAGTCTACTTCACGCTTGTTCATCGATTAGGTTAACGAATCGTTTATCGTTCGCCTTTCAATTTGTTCGATTTTGTTGATCGTGCTACATCTGTATGTGTTTGTATTTGTTACTGTTTGTGATTTAAACTCGTTGATCTCATTTATATAGACTGCACTGATTTTCATCTATGTATCTTACTGTTCGTACCTTTTATGTTGCTAGTTTTGTGATTAATCTTTAGCAGAATGAGGATCTAGGTTATTTTTGTTTCTTATGATCTGTTTATGTGCACACAGAAGTCTGATCACGATTTCATTTGAGTTAATTTGACTTATACAACCGATCTAGTTTACTTGTATTACCATGGCTTTAGTGATGGGAGCAGTGGCTAGATATGTTTGTTTCTAATTTGAAGAAACTGTAGACTGATAAGTATATTTTATAACTCTGTTCATTCCATGTAAGAGGTTATTGAAGTTTACTGTATGAGTAATTTGCCTACTTTTATGAAGATCTTAATGATTGTAATTATACAAATAGGGGATACATGTGCTTGTTTTTCATATTCTAATAATAGTCTGTTTAAATAAGTTTTTGTACAATCTAAAGAAGTAGCAGGTTTTGTATTAAAATTCACAGTATTTAGATTATGTCAAGAGATAAAATAGGGGGTTTTAGTTTTACAATTTGAATCGATTTATGTGTCTTTTTTGTTGTGCCCTTTACTTGATAAAATCACTAAACATGAGTCTCTTTATAGGCTTTGGACAAGATTCGTTTTGAGAGCTTGACTGACAAGAGTAAGCTAGATGGACAGCCAGAGCTTTTCATTCATATTATCCCAGACAAAGCTAGCAACACATTGACCATCATTGATAGTGGAGTTGGGATGACCAAGGCTGGTGAGTAAAAAACACTGTTGACTACACATATGTTACTTGTTAAATATTTATGTTAATATTATCATGCTATTAATTGTTTCAGATTTGGTGAACAATTTGGGTACCATTGCCAGATCTGGCACCAAAGAGTTCATGGAAGCTATCACTGCCGGTGCTGATGTTAGCATGATTGGACAGTTTGGTGTTGGTTTCTACTCTGCTTATCTGGTTGCTGACAAAGTTGTGGTGACAACAAAGCACAATGATGATGAACAGTATGTGTGGGAGTCTCAAGCTGGTGGGTCTTTCACTGTTACTAGAGACACCTCTGGTGAATCCCTTGGCAGAGGTACCAAGATGACCCTTTATTTAAAAGAAGACCAGCTAGAATACCTAGAAGAGCGCAGGCTTAAAGATCTGATTAAGAAGCACTCAGAGTTCATCAGCTATCCAATCTCTCTATGGGTTGAAAAAACCACTGAAAAGGAAATCTCTGATGATGAGGATGAGGAAGAGAAGAAAGAAGAGGAAGGGAATGTGGAGGAAGTTGATGAAGAGAAGGAGAAGGAAGAAAAGAAAAAGAAGAAGATCAAGGAAGTGTCCCATGAATTTGACTTGGTCAACAAACAAAAGCCTATTTGGATGAGGAAACCTGAAGAAATTACCAAGGAAGAGTATGCTGCTTTTTACAAGAGCCTAACCAACGACTGGGAAGAACATTTGAACGTGAAGCATTTCTCAGTCGAGGGTCAACTCGAATTCAAAGCCATCCTTTTTGTTCCCAAACGGGCTCCATTTGATCTCTTTGACACCAAGAAGAAGCCAAACAACATCAAGCTTTACGTCCGTCGTGTCTTTATCATGGACAACTGTGAAGAATTGATTCCTGAGTACTTGAGTTTTGTTAAGGGTATTGTGGATTCAGAAGATCTTCCTCTTAACATCTCTAGAGAAATGTTGCAGCAAAACAAGATTTTGAAGGTGATCCGCAAGAATCTAGTCAAGAAGTGCATCGAGCTGTTCCAAGAGATTGCTGAGAACAAGGAAGATTACGTCAAATTTTATGAAGCTTTCTCCAAGAACCTCAAATTGGGTATCCACGAGGATTCCCAAAACAAAACCAAGCTTGCTGAATTGCTTCGTTACCATTCCACCAAGAGTGGTGATGAGATGACCAGTTTGAAGGACTATGTGACCAGGATGAAGGAGGGTCAAAGCGACATCTTCTACATCACTGGTGAAAGCAAGAAGGCTGTCGAGAACTCCCCATTCTTGGAGAAGCTAAAGAAGAAAGGGTACGAGGTGTTGTACATGGTTGATGCTATTGATGAGTATTCAGTTGGCCAGCTGAAAGAATTCGAGGGTAAGAAGTTGGTTTCTGCAACCAAGGAAGGGTTGAAGCTTGATGAAACCGAAGACGAGAAGCAAAAGAAGGAAGCTTTGGTTGCCAAGTTTGAGGGTTTGTGCAAGGTGATGAAGGATGTGTTGGGTGACAAGGTGGAAAAGGTGGTGGTTTCTGACCGTGTGGTGGATTCCCCTTGCTGTTTGGTCACTGGTGAGTACGGGTGGACTGCCAACATGGAAAGAATCATGAAAGCACAAGCTTTGAGGGATTCAAGCATGGCTGGTTATATGTCCAGCAAGAAGACCATGGAGATCAACCCTGAAAACTCTATCATGGAGGAGCTGAGGAAGAGAGCTGATGCCGACAAGAATGACAAGTCAGTTAAAGATCTGGTGCTGTTGCTGTTTGAGACCGCTTTACTCACCTCCGGTTTTAGCCTTGATGAACCCAGCACATTCGGCAACAGGATCCACAGGATGCTGAAACTTGGTCTCAGCATTGATGACGACGCTGCTGATGAAGATGCCGATGTGCCTGCTCTTGAGGATGCTGAGGCTGATGCTGAGAGCAAGATGGAAGAGGTCGACTAAGTTAGTCACTGTTGATTTTAATCGTTTTCATGGTGGTTTTATCGTTACGAACCTTATTAGTATTTTGAGTGTCCTAATTTTGTTATTTCTATGAGATACTTTTATTTTGTTAAGGTACTGGTAGTTGGTTTTTATTGTTGTTATCTACTGTTGAATTTGAAAATGAATCATGTGTTTGTGGTTTATGCATTTGGAAACAGGTTTGAAAACAATACAAGCCTCAATAACACAACAAAATTCTTATTTCATGTCTAAATGTCTAACAAATTTCTATGAAGCAAACAATATGTGGTTTATGCACTTAGAAAGAAGAATGAAGCCATAACCCAACCAAATTTTGCGAAAAGTAATCAAAGCACGCCTTCTACATATCCTCGACCCTTGAGTGAAAAACAAAGCTCGGGAATGTTGTCGTGATGTCCCTGCAAGTTAAAACCAAAACATCAAACATTGTTGTCCCTTAAGCGAATCAAACCATCAAAGGTTGTCTTGTGACAAAATGTGAACTTACTTGAGGTACTGCAGTGTCATATTTTTCAAAAGAGAAGGATGTCTTAGGACGAGGTTTCTCCATTCTTCTTGGTCGATTTTCCCGTCATGTTTTGTGTCGGCTTCCTCAAAAGTCTAAAATGAAGTACCAAACTATCATTCGCGCATTTGATATGTGTCGAGAACTAGAAAACAGTAAGAATTTAACTACCTTGTTGATGATGCTCTCTATAACATCATCCGAAAGATTCATCCCTGATTCAGCAAGCGTAGCCACCACCATTTGCTTCACCTTCAAATTCATTGATCCAACTGTTGTTAGTACACATCTGGTACCTGTTATGAATGAATGCGTATGCAACTTACCTCTTGTCTCTCTATGAAACCTTGTTGCTTAAGATCATAAAGCTGAAAGGAAACTGCAATTCGACTCAGGGTATAAGCGTCCATTCACATATGAGAATCCAAGAACCAAACAATTTCAACTTACAATTGATCTTATCATCAATAGGGGCATTCGGATGGAACACCGAGAGTGCACGAGCAAACTCTTCAAATCCCAAGATTCCATTGTGCTTCGTGTCAAACAAGTCAAACACCTGAATTTGGGTAACCCGAAAACCTCTAAAACTCGTATTGGACGACATCACAATTTCTTAAAGATGCTTAAAAGTTAAAACTTAAAAGTCAACTGTACCCGATCAGCAAACAAGCTCTCCTTTTTATTGGTCTTAAACAATGCCAACTGAAACTTTTCCTGCATTGATACCAGGCAATTAAAACCGATTTCACACTTTCATACCGAATCAAGACAATGCTGTGCAGAGTTCAAACAAACCTTATTGATTAACCCGTCATCATTGACTGCACTACTACTTATCTTCTTAAACAGCTCGTAAAGTGCTTCTATTTCACTTACACTAACTGCATTACACAAGAAACCAAAAAAAAAAAAACTTCATGATATTTAAGATCTCTAGGAAATGTATGCACAGAAAAATGAAAATTTCATATTTTAGATTTATTGCATACAAACTGTCTGGCTAGCGAGAACTGCGGGATCATCAAGCCCATGTGTTTGTTTATTCAATTCAAGATCACAGCAGTAAAGCAGGGAAGCACATAAATGCTTGATCCCTTCTAAGCACTGAGACATGGCACTTGTTGTACATCAAAAAGCACCATACCTGCTGCTGAAAACAACGGGTATGGATAATGTCGGTCAATCCACATATAAACTCAAAAAACCAATAGATGATATAAAATATACAGATAACCTTTTGGCCATTTCCTGTTGCTTTGCTGAAATCAAACGACTGCACTCGAGTTATTTCTGTTGGAAATATACAAACAAAATAAGATTCCTAACAACTGCAAGATTCTTTTTTTTTAGAAACTGTCAGATCCTGTTACCAGAAAACTCATGGGACCCCACTAATACCCCGTTAACACTAATTCTGTTGGAAATAAACATACAAAATAAAAACCCTGACAATCCAAGCCTTTTTATTAGTACTTGAGAACCCGTTATTAGAAAACTCAAGGAAACCCCGTTAATACCCTGCTAACAAACATGACAAGTAAAATAAGTAAAACGTAGTCTACGCTGGGCAAATGATCTCAAGGGGGTTAAAAGTGGAAAACTAGTGAAAGATTCACTAGTTTAAATTTTAATGTCACTAACTACAATAGACAAGCATATACTATAGGTGTTTGGGGTGCTTATTGAACCTTCTTTTTACAGTGTTTTGAGGGTGTATGGGATTCTTTTTTTAGCAACTGTGATAACCTGTTACTGGAAAACTCATGAGGACCCACTAATAGCCTGCTAACACTAATTATGTTAGAAACACACAAACAAAATAAGAATTCTAAGTTTCTAACAATCCCAATATGTTTTTGTTAGTACATGTGAGAACCCGTAATCAGAAAACTTATGGGGACCCACTAATACCCTATGTTAACCAATGGGATTAAGTAAAACGCAGTTCGCGCCGGGCAAACGACCTTCAAGTGGGTCAAAGGCAGAAAACTAGTGAAAGCTGGATTCAAACTGGGGCATCAGCTTCGACCCTCATTCGATTTAAATTTTAATGTCACTAACTACAATAGACAAAAGCATAGACACTAGCGCTGTTTGGGGTTGCTTAATAAACCTTCTTTTACACTATTTTGAGGGCATTTGGGATTCTTTTTTTAGCAACTATGAGAACTTGTTACTGGAAAACTCACGGGGACCCACTAATAGCTTGCTAACACTATATATGTTAGAAATACACAAACAAAATAAGAATCCTAACAATCCCAATAGCTAACCCATGGGATCAGGTAAAACGCATTCAATGCGGCAAATGACCCTTGAAGGAGATAAAGGCAGAAAACCAGTGAAAGCTGGATTCAAACCGAATTCAAATTTTAATGTCACTAACTACAATATACAAAAGCATATACACTAGAGGTGTTTGGGTTTGCTTATCAAACCTTATTTCACACTCTTTTGAGGGTGTTTATAAGCAATCCCAAACACACCCAATTAGGCTATAATTGAATATGAACCCAACACCAATTCATTGAATCTTGAAATCCCTATACCAAGATTCACATCTGATCTCTCTATTATTTCAACCTAAAAAAGAAAATGAATCATGACCCATCCAACAAAATCAGATTTTGGACATATATATAAAATCAAATTACTCAAAATCAATCATCCCAGATCTCCAAATGCCAGAAACTATAGCAGAGATAAAAATTGAAATTGATAACAGAATTGATGCATCTAAATCATTGAAATTAAAGAAACAAGGAGGGAGAGAGATATGATGTAGACTAACCTTGGGGATGAAATTGGGGGTACAGATTTAGATTTGGAGTTGAAGCAAAATGAAAATGAGATTTAAAAAAGGGAAAGAAATGAAGGAATACCGTAATGATTAGTGTTGGCCACGATAATGATGTGGGGGAATAACATGGGTCTGGGCCATGAGAGCGTAGAGGAGAACACGTGACTGCCAAATAGATGCATTCATGTCGACCCTTCCCTGCTACCCGACCCGACCAATTTAATGTCATTAACTAATTGTTTTTTTTTTTTTTTTCATATATACTCCTATAAACTTAAAAAATATCATATATACCCAATAAAAACTAAAAATATCATATATACCCTTACAAACATGTAATAATACCATATATACTCATTTCATTAAAAACCATTTAAAATATGATCATTTTACCCTTATTTATCTAAACTTTAATATTTCATATTTACCGATATTTAACATCGAAATTTCATATTTACACATTTTCAACTTTAGAATTTTATATTTAACCATAAAAAAATCATTTTCTTAAAATACTATTTTAATTTTTCTCATTTTTTTAATAATTTTATCAAATTTCTTTTATAGCATTAGCGTTTTGTAACTTTCTCGCATTCAATCCTTCTGAATCGATGCCTTCTGAATGGGTTTGGAAAATCACGATAGTCGTAATCAAGAATAGGAGAACGAGTGATCTTTTACGTATTGGATAAAACTAAAAAATTAGGTTATAAAAAATCATTTAATAGATAAGGGTATAATGGTCACAAAGTAACAAATAATTTAAATTGGTTATATATGATATTTTTAGTTTTGGTTGGGTATATATGATATTTACCCATGTTTATAAGGGTATATATATATATATGATATTATCCCATTTTTTTTTACTAAATGTATATGTGATATCTTTTGATATGTATGGAAACTCCTAAACCTCTTTTGTGGTTGAAATATGATAGAGTTTCCTGGATCTAGGGTTTGCCAACTCGATGGAGAGTGACTTGTAAAGTATAACATCGTTAGTCTTGTTACAAGAAGAGTCTAGTAGACTTTGATGTGACAAGGTATGCGGGCGTGGTCTTGGGAATCGAATGCCTCTCCTCTAGACGAAGAGAGGTTTGTATACTTGGGGAGAGTTCACTTCTTTTACGTTATGTGAGAGTTAGGTCTTCACCTAAAGGTTTAACCTTTGGATTGTTGGGGATTAGCTTTGCCTACTAGTTAATAGATTTTTTAACAACATTTTCTCACATCATTTTGTTCTCTATAGGATTTGAACCCTCAACCTCTTTTGAAAGAGACATCTTTTTTTAACACTTTGGTACCATCGGGTTACAAGCCCTTTGATACTGGTTAATAGATTGACACCAGATCTTCTTTGTACTCTCATATCTTCGTATTTAATGTCATTAATTCATTATTATTATTATTATTTTTGCTAAATGTATGATATGAATTATTTTTTTAATTTTTGCTAAATGTATGATATGATTTCATTTAATATGTATATGGTCATATATGGATATAAAAACAGACGTATACGAGCATATAAACTAGCGTATACATAGGTTTACTTTTAGTTTTAGGTTAAGAAACTTAATTTTTTTATGTGAAAACGAATTTCGTGTGTACACGAAATAAATAATTGAATAAGACAGAAAGTGTTTTGCAAAGAATGAGATTTTCTGTATGTAAAAATGAAGTTATGAATTTCGTGTTCTAAACAGGCGAAATGATATCATTTATACATGGTTGAACAATCAAAGTGACTAGGATGAAACGTCGCAACTCTTCTTGAAAAAGTAGAATAGATGACAATTATAATTGCTGACAGTTATATTCTTATATTAATAAAACCAATCAGTGGCAAGTTACCATTGATCGACAATTGTTGCTGACAATAGTTGCAACTGTTGAACTAGCGCCATTACTGACCAGTTGCTACTACTCGTGAGTTGCTACCGCTTGGTTAGTTGCTCGTGATCTCAATTTCTACTGAAGATCAATTGCCACTTATATCAATTTCCACTGACGATCTGTTACCAACGATCGTCATTATCTGACCAATTTCCCACCAATTATGCAAATATGGAGCAACTTCCATTGAGACCTCCGTCAGGGGCGTTGCTCCTTAGACCACCATGGTCTAGCCCTTGGGTACCTTAAAGGTTTCTCATTGCTCGAAATCATAATAGTCTTAATCTAGTATATCCTAATTTAAATTTCTAGTAAATCCAATTATACATCAAGTACATCTATTATACTAAAAATGATATTCTAAAATTAAATTATCAAAATGATAAATTGTCTACTTTGTAAAAGGCTTAAATAATGCAATTAACATATTTAACTTGTTTCGGCTCACTCCATAAACAATCTAGTTCTTTTTTTACTTCATAATCAAATACTAAAAATTAATGTAGTTGATCAAAAATTACAAACCAGAACCATCTGGTTTTTGTTGTTTATTTAGTTTTTATTATCCCAACCACCAAACGAAATACAAAAACCTGCAACCAATGCCAATGGAAAACTGCAAATGGATGAAATATTGAAATGTGGGTAAAATTCACAATAGGGTTTCAATCTATTATCTCATGCCTTAAACCATCATAAGATGAGAGCTAAGCTACCAAGTTGCAAATAATCAGGAATCTATTTCTTCACATCTTCACCTATCATCCCTGTAAGTCCCCTCCTTTTCTTGATCTTTCAAAAACCCTAGAAATGCAAGAAACCCAAAAAAGAAGAACCCGCCGGATGACCACCCACCTCCTCCACCACCACCTCCGCCTCCTCCGTCATCATCACGTGGTGGTAGTCCAGTCCCTCCATCATCAAGGTCAGGAGATTTCTCTTTCCCTGTTTTAGTTGATCGTCAGAAATGATCTTAAAAAAACATGAATTTAAATAATAACATAATACATCCTCCATTTGTCAATTCCAGAGAAAAAGGGTGTTCAGAATTATTAGCAGACAGGATAAACAACTAAAATATGCACAAGATTAGCACTACAATGGTTTATATAGAATTTTTCTTACTACGACAACTAATTTTCTAGTGTATTATTTAAAAAAATTTGCAATTTCACCGTTGTTATATGAAGGTAGAGGTAAAACTAGGCAAGCATCCAATCAATTTTTTTATGGTACATGACAGATCTGCTATTTTTGACAGTTAGTATTATAAGCAAGGCTGGCAAAACGTGTCTAGTCGGGTTAGGAAGGTTGAACCCATTTAGACACGATTTTAAGTGTGTCATAATCGTGCCAACCTGTTTATGACCCATATCCGTTTAACTCAAACCAAAACCCGTTTAGCTTCATGTCGTGTCGTGTTGTTTCACGTAAACTGGTCATGTAAAAAATTGTCAGCCCTATTGGAAACTGAAAGGTTAGCGCTCGAAAGTGGAAACTGAAAGGTTAGGTTATATAACATTCCAACTTAATTTTATATATTTAATCATTTAAAAATATAAAATTATATAGTTCGAATAAACAGGTTGTAAAAAGTTTTGTGTTAACATGTTAACCATTTAACGCAATTAGTTAAACAAGTCTAATTGTGTCATAAATGGGTTAGACGGGTTAAACACATTTAGATGTGATTTTAATCGTGTCGACCAGTTTATGACCCATATCCGTTTAACTCAAGCCCAAACCCGCTAAACTTCGTGTCGTGTCGTTTAAACAGGTGGTGTCAGAAATTGCCAGCCCTAATTATAAGGAAAACCAAGAAATGCAGTTCACAAACCTCGAAATCAGGTTAACTCAAAGGTCTTAAGGTCCAAGATAAAGGTGGACAACATAAGCTAATCTTCTTTCATAATTTCTCGTGTCGAAGAAACAAAAAACTCATTGGTGCGAAACACTGAAAAACTTTAATAGTTACCTTGAATAGGAGCAATGGTGATTGTAGATGACTGGCGTGTGACAGTTTGAGTCTGCTCTGCACCCATCCTAGCATTCTGCATAGAAGAAAATGCAACAATCAGTAAATTGTCTCAATTTCTGCTACATATATTAGAGATTATCACAATATATCTCTAATGATATAATACAAAATGCTTGAGCTTCCTGATAGCATTGATCTTGGTATACTACAACTAGTTCAAATTTTCTACACCAATGCTTTAACATCCATAAGGTTGAACTTAAAAACACAATCCAGGGTAACATAACCAACTTCACAAAAACAGTTTAGAAATGAATAATACGTGACAGGTATTGAAGCTAAACTCACCAAAGCTGCAGCACAGATGAAAGCAGCCGATTTCCTTGATAAAATTTGTTCTTTTCTTCCAAAGGTTGCAGGTTGTGTGGTAAGCGGTCTGAGAGGCAAGGAGCAAAGGCTACTAGACTTGATTTGCCCAACTTTTGGTACTTCTGACCTTGCTGTCAACAAAATACCAACATTGTATAAACCTAAAGTCAGTCATTTTACTATATGCAACAAAACAAGTTTCAACATTCATTTCATAAGATGATATAAAATATGAAAATCCAGCATCCTAAAGTAATCATACCTAGTTGGGAGGTGGAGCTAGGAATCACGCTTGCATTCAAGGAGAACATCTTGAGATGCCGACCTGGAAAGTTCTCAAAATTAGGCCATAAACTTTTTATAGTTGGAATAATATGGATTCCATAAAGAATTTTGTGGAACGAGAAACAAGAAAACAATAAAAATAAAGATAAAAAGGTAATGAATGACATGGAGTCTACATAACCATATTTTTAATTATACTGATCAATTAAAAAGATCCAAGGTGTTGTTGTCCATTAGTATATCTTAAATAGAACCCTTGGCGTGAAGCACTCTGTTAATGAAAACTTTCCCTTCTCCAACAAATTACCAAGCACATATAGAAATTTAAAATTTCACAACCTCATTACCCAAAAAATTTAACCAGTTTAAAATAACAATAGTTTTACTACTCTGGAAGTGTTCGAAAATAAAACAAACCAAGTTTGTTGAAAATCCAAAAGAAATAACCCCGAAAGCCATAGCCATCAAGTATACTTCATAGCTTGTCTGATTTCTAACTTCCTAACACGGTTTCATCACAAAACATCGATGATAATAGAAAAGGTTTATTACACCTAAAGAGCTTCCACATTTGGCACTATTTTTTTCACCGTTTGATGTAACAAAACAGTTTTCTTTTTCGGGTTATAGACTTATAGCAAGGCATAAAAGGGTGCCACGTCACCTTTTTTCCTGATTATAGCAATTCAATCGCATCAAATGATAACCGAATAAAAGTTCCTTGCATCAAATGCTAAAAAAAATAGTTCACTTCATACAATGGCAAAAAAGGTGAGAATTGATTACATTTTGATGTAATAAACCCTAATAAAATGAGAGAGATAATTATAAAAATTACCATCACGTATATCAAACATGCATCAAAAGATCCCATTTAGTTTTAAATTGCAGCATAACATAACTAAAGCATATTCTTTCTATTCTCCAAAGTTAGCAATTACAGGACCAAACACAAACAGTAACCTTCTTCCTGTTTCTACCAAGTACCAACTGTGCAATATATTAACTAATTCAGTAAAAGCAATTACACATAAGAACTCCATGATTTCATCTAATCTGATTTCTTTTCATCAATTCAACAAATGTTTTCGAAACAACTCATAATACTTCAATGAATCCAACAATAATCGGACAATAATTATAACGGAAGCCGTCGTATTACTGTGATATGATGGACGAAACTTTGAAACCCTAATTTAAGACTAATTGTACCTTTTATTGAATTGAATATAATCTCGGTCAATCGATAACCTCGCCGGCGATATTATCGATACGGAAACACGTCGGCTACCAGGTAAGAGATAGGTTTGGTGGAAACCCCGTCGACGTAAAATTGGGGAATTTAGCGAATGGAAGAAGCTGCTCGAAGATATTGCTGGTCTTCATATTTTATTTTACATTTAACCCCCTCTACTGTTTGATATTTTCTAATGGGTCTCAGGTGTAATTATCTTTTAGAGTCGTTTCAAGTCAGATGATTAACACCGTTAAAACATTTCTGTTAAGTTGCTATGAATTGATCAAAATGCTCTGGGTATTTAAAAAACCAAATAAAAATAACCTTCATCATTTAATAATTCATAAATCACATATTCTTTCATCCACCCTAAATCCGTCAACCACCATCGCTTTCATTCGACTGGAAAAACCATCGCTTGTTCGTTAGTTTGTTCATTTTAGTGGCACGCCACTTATAAATCGGAGTAGGAAGAACACCTAGTTCTATTTCCCTCTAAATCGCGCGTGAGAATCTTTCAATTGGAGTTCCTCTCATGGTCGAGTTGAACGTTGATGTTGTCATCAGTTCACAAATGTCACAATCAAAGAATGAAATTTTACTTCAACAATGTCAAATACAAAGCTGGAAATCACATGGAAAAGGTGATAAAGCAATTCACGAACAAGGGTTTGATGGAGATGACGAAGAATTTTCCCCGTTTCTTCTTGGTTCTTATTCCATTTTTACTTGCATATTTTACTGTGCCCAATGGGACATCCTGGTAGTAAAGTGATGTATTCCCCAACCAAATAGTTGTATACTAATGGACTGAAAATAATCATCTTTTCCAGCCATATTGCGAAAAGTCAAGACAAAATCAGATAATCAAATACCAAACGCTAACCAGAACATCAACAACTGAATACCAAATATGATCTGAGCAGCAAAAGCAAATCCAAATTAAGAGTAAACAAACCCTAATTTAAACGAATGTGACGGCAACAACAAACAGACCAAATATCAGCAACAACAAGGTATGGGTCGTATGGACTATGGTACGACTCGTACGATGGTAACCATACAAACAAAAGAAACGAACTAGACAAAAAATGATCATAATCAAATAATAGACATGGGTAGAATAGAGCTTTGATACCATGTAAATTGAGGATGATATACAAAAGAAACGACTAAGATTTTATTATCAGAAATCCAAGCGCACTATTGACTAGGAAACCCATTTGAAGCATAATCGAGTCCAAGAAGCCCTAGTTAACACTGTCAAAGGCTTTGTCGAAGTCAATTTTAAAAAGGAAAACTTTTGATTTGATTTTCTTGATCCAATAGATAATTTCATTGATAATTAGAGGACCGTCAAGAATGTACCTATCTTTTAGAAATATTGATTGGGTTTCCGAGATCATGGTATCGAGCAACGACTTTAGGCGGTTAGACAGGACTTTTGAGATGACTTTGCTAATAGACCCAATCAAGTTTATTGGCCGATACTCATTTAGCTCAGTAATAGACCCAATCAAGTTTATTTGCCGATACTCATTTAGCTCAGTAGGATTGACAACCTTCGGATGAGAGTTATGAAAGACGAACCACACCCGTGACTAATGATTCCGTCTTCATGGAACTGATACAGGACTCTGCAGAAATCGCCTCCCAAAATGTCCCAAAACCTTTTGATAAACTTAAAATTGAACCCATCTGGGCCTAGCGCCCGGTCACTGATGAGTGGTTGAATTACATGTGTTAATTGTATATAATCATATGGTGTTAACCCTAATTATGTGAGAAACAATGTGTGTTTAACATGTTTTTATATTTTATTAGTTAAAGATGAAAACGAGCTAAAACGGTCTAATAAGCTAAACATAAAAAGAGATGTTAATTGTAAGCGAGTCATCTGAAATCATGTTATGGAGTAGTGAGCCTAAATGAATTTAAATTAAAATGATTATGAGAATTTACTAAAAGAAAAATCAAGACTTCAAAATAAGAATGACATGTTTTCATATTTGGATTCACATGAACCAATTCTTTGATCATGAAGTCACAGCCTACATTTGGGCTCAATTAAAAGAAATAGAAAACACCCTTGAAGATTTTTGGCTGGAGATATCACGCAAACATAGAGGGCACAATTAGAGTTTTTTTTAGAGGAAGCAAGCAGGTGGTTTCACGAGGCTTAGCCTCTTGTGGCGGCTGGAACATCAGGGCAACAATTGCCAGGGGGATTTAGCATATTCTTCGAGGACAAGGTTCATTGTTTTGATTTTAATCAATCTGTGTTACGTGATAGGGTATTTTTAGTCGATTGTTTTTAATGAAAAATCATATAGTGATAGTATTTGATTCTTTGTTTATTATGGTTGGCTAAACCTCTTGTGGCTTCCTCCCAACGGATGGTTCGTTTAGGTTTCTTGTTCTATTCAGTTGTTTGTATGTTTATATCTTGTTAGCTTTCGACAATAACTTGATAGATCGATGTATTGGTTGAGTTAAACAATTTATTTGTATGCCTTGAGTTTATTTACTTTACAACTTGTGTCCGGTTGATGACAAAACTTTGTAGCCGGGTTGGGTGACTGAAGTGGGTAACTTGGTGTTCATAAATTGGGTTTTTGAATTGTGCTAGCTGTGACGAGTTAGTCGTATAGGTTGCTGACAACAGCTTATCTTCAATTATTATTTCGACTGATTTTCCAACACTCTGTCTATGTGGTGTCCATTGAACGACTGAGTATTGCATAAGTTTAGAACCTGAAGTTTGAGAGGGAGTTACATCTTTATTTGATCTGTGTTTTCATTCTAATTTATCAAACTAATCAATTTAACTATCCACTGATTCCTCGTGGATATGATACTCTTCTTACCCTTACTAGTTAAGTGTTTAAGGATTGTTTTTTACCGACCAAACGACATCGATCAAAATGGCACCGTTGCCGGGGAATCGGTGCGCTTGGTTTTATTGCTTTAGTTTAGTTGAATTTTCTAGTTTAGTTGATTTTGATTCTTTTAACAAAAACCCAAAAATATTTTTCTTATTTTTGTTTTTACTTTATTTTATTTATTTTTTCGTTCAGAACTACTTGGTTGTGCTACTTGTGCATACTTTAACTACTGATTACAACTGGAACGATTTCAAGACGACTTTTTTCAAGCAAGATTCGAATCTCGGTTAAGTATATAAATTTTTGCACTAAAAAAATATTCATTGTTTACCTAGCTAAAAAGGGCATAGAATACACGGTTCTATTTTCTCAAGTCAGGAAGTAGCCTTCTTTATTTATAGTGGTTTGCTATATGATTAGGTTGAGTAAACCACTAATGTGGGACAAGCTAAACAGTAAAAAAAATTAGCTTTAAAGGATTAAGCTTTGATGTACTTCTATATCGTGTTTAACAAGTGTTATTTAAGACGGTGTATTAAAACAAGGTAAAATTACCCTTTTGCCCACCCAATATGTATTATAAGGTAGTATAGATTAAAAGTAGGGACGCATGCGCTTCGCGGCGGGTGTGAAATATCATCACATTACTCTTGGGTTTAGTATTTTACAGTCTTACACTCTAAAAAAAATTAAAATGGTTCAGTTGATATCAAGTCTTACACTTTAAAGTTTTAGCTAGGTTTGGTATGTTATAGAAATCGAAATTTAGCACATAAATAAAACACCATAGGATTAGTATGTTATACAATGTGCGTTTTGATAAAATGCATTCAACCTTTTGGTGTTATTGTTAACTAAATTCAACTGAAATAAAATTTTAAAACTCCAACCTAAGTCGTTCTTTGTTTAAGTTTTCAGTTATTAACCAAAAATTAAGCTGACCCAAGTTTTAAAATTGAATAACCGAAGCTAGTCGGTTTTTAAAGATAGATAACTGAATATTTCAATTATTGTTTTTGGTTATTGCATCCACTTTATAGAGTATGTGGTCCCTCCACTTTTGTTTCTTCATCGATATGGGATAAAGAAACAACGGAATGAATGAATTATTTGAAAAAGACAAATGGTTCTTTTATAGTCATTTCATTCATCCATATTTCTTTTCTCATCCGATGCGGGATGAGCATAGATTTGTAAACAAGAGGGACAAAATTGTAAATGGTAGTTGTTGATGCATCAACACTTGTACCAAATGTAGTATAGATGTTCCTAAGTGTCTTAAAATTTAAGTTAAATTACATTATTATCCTTTGAATATGCATTATATAGTAGTATAGATATAGATAAACTTAATCCACAATGTCGGTAAACTTTGTTAAATTTAAATTCTAGCCCCTACAATTTATTGATATACTTTGTTATAATTTAATTTTAACCTTTTCAATTTGTTGAAATGTCATAATTCACCTCTGATTTTATAAAATGTCACTTTAATCCTCTCAAATTTCTACAGTTTTGAGTTTACCTCATGTAGTATATATATCAACTTTCGTTCGTTAATTAATTTTTTTTCTTGATGGCCCGATATAAATTTCGTTAAAAAAACGGAGTCGTATTCAATGTATGGTATTTTTTTTATGTTTCGTGGGTTATATCGACTGAGGGTAACGTGCTGGTACCGTGTAGAATGAGATCGACATCGACTGAAAAACATCGGTTGTATGTTTTGATCTCCACAACCGGTTCACTGTAACTTTATACTTCTATGTACTTAACCACGTTTCTTTTTTAGTTTAGCCATGTTAAGGCCACCGTCTCAACCATTTAAAGTCCGCCTCCCACCGTGTGGCGTACGGGCCTCCCGCCGTGGAGCGCGGGGCTCACAACTGATTCGTCATAACTTTATACATTTATTTTATATACTTAACCACATTTCTTTTTTGTTTAGCCACGTTAATATCACCGCCTCAACTGTTTAAGATCCGCCTCTCACTACGTGGCGCAAAAGCATGCCACTGCGGAGCGCGGTCTCATTTTCTAGTTTTATTTAATGTTTATATGTTTGCACAATTTCAAATTTAATTTACACCGACAAAATTGTATCTTATGCTATAACAACCTATTTGTTTTATATTTCCCACGCATAAAGAAAAAGCAGTCCAATAAAGCAAAAGAATTTAAATGATTTATTAGTAAGGGCCCTAGTTTTCTTATTAAAATCTATCTTATTACAAAATAAATAAAAACTTCTTTTACATATTTAATTATGCTACATATTTAAATATATCTCAGATGTCTTTTGGATTGTTCGACCCATTTAAAATCGACATTTTTTCTTATGCAATTTTTTTTGAACATGTACTTATTATTATTATTATTATTTTTTAACGATCATCTTACATTAAAATAGAAGGCAAACGACTAATAAAAGTTGTATCGCTAGCCTTTTTTAGATAACAAAACTAAGTATTCTAAAAACTACATTAATAGATGTTGGGTCATAATATTAATACTCATGACCCATTAGACTCAACTAAGTAGCTCCACAACATCAAACGCAAGAAAATAGATTAGTATAACCTGGAAAATCAACATGTTAATTAAAAAGATAATATAATCTGGTTGTATATCTGGGTTCCTACAACTAATATAACCTAGTTATTAAAAATTAACAAAAAATTTCTTACAACATGGTGAGCTTTCTAAGAGCATCCACAGTTGTGGATGAGAAAACCAAACGCATCACATTAGATGGTATATCAGATTTTCACTAATAATTTAAAAACACTTATTTTTATTTCAACACTACATCCTTTTTCAAACATTATTTTTCAAACACCCTTACGTTTCAATATCATCATCTACTTTTATAATTATTTTCTTTATACCAAATTACAGTTTATAATAATCTTATCTTTTTTTATTTCACATTATTTAAAAAAATATAATACACTTAAAAATAAAAATAAAAGTTGAAGTACTTGTGATTTAAATTAAATCATTAAAAACATTTTTTAAAAACACATAATCTAAAATTTAAAAATCATACGACCTAAAAATAAAAATTAGTCGCCCAACTTAAAACTCAAACACCCGTCACACGTGTACTCCTCTTCGAAATTAGATACGCATTCCTCTCCGGGGCCGGTGATGTACCCGTCCACTGAATTGGGGACGAACTCGTTCCATGAATTGGGGACGCACCCGTCCTTTGAATCAGGGACGAACTCATCCCACGAATTGGCGACATGCTCTTCCTCAATTCGTAATTTGGCTACAGACCTGTTCAAATGCCAGTTCCACTCTTTATCCGTCCATGTCAATATAATATTTAGAGTGAAAAATGAAGATAGTGAATATGATGAATAAATTGTGGTATTTATAGGGTACTTATACGAGTTTAAAATTATCCATTAGAAACTAGCCGTTACAAAGTTGTCGTCAGAAAATTTATAAATAATATTTTAATTAAATCTAAAAATAAAAATTCAAATATATGTGATTTAAATTAAATCTAAAAGTGTATTTTATTTAAGTTAAATTAAATAAAAACCAATTACAAATAACTAACATTAGAAAAACAATTTAATAGGTTGAGGGCCCACTTGGTCTTGTCTATAGGCATCCGGAAATACGGACAAGATCAATTCAAAACGCATCGAAAAAAGCTTCCAATACCGCGTTCGGTTCAGGTCACGTCCGCTCCTATCTAGACGTAAACGATGGAGATGCTCTAAATAATGCAAATGTGGGTCTAAAATGATGAATGTGATGGATATAATTACATCATGATGTAGACGGTTTCATATTATGCTATACACAATGTCAAAAAATAACTAGTGGTTTTCATTGATTTCATAACACATTATTACAGTTATCCCTTTATATAGTAATGACAAAAGAAAATTCATGACCTACGTTACATTTTGTTACCGACTAGTGAAAGTTGCGACGCGTTGTGGTGATTACATTAACATGATCACACAACACATCAAGAGTAAGTTGACACTAATCATATATTCGTATGCATTTTAAATATATTCAACCAAAATATCCTTACATATATTATTGTTGAAGTAAAATAATATGTTTGTAATATTTTTATCTCAAACGACTTGCAATAATCATAATTTAGGAGAAATAATAGTACTTGTAATGGTAGATGTAGTATGTAAACTTTATCATTCAAGTTAAATAGTGTACTTATAACATTTACTATTACAATTTTATATATGTATATAAAACGTGAATGTACATGCATTAGTTAATCTTATATGATGTAAGAAATAACTGTAATCTATGTAGTGATGACATATATGATGTAAAATTGTAAATAAAAACATTCAAACAAAAAAAAGGACATCCTCCTCCTAAAAAGTTCGTCATTTGTTTTTCTTACAAGACTCTTTGTCCTTTTAGCTTTTTAATGAGAAAACTACGAAAGTAAATCCGGATATGTTGTGCTAGTCATGTCAAGAAAAAATAACATCTATAACAATGTGATACATGACTCAAAGGTTGTGTATCTACTTTTACTAATGTATTAGACTTCAGTAAAAAGCCTTTACTAAACTACCAAGATGACGTAATTTCCCTCCAATGTGACGTTGACACAAAAGTGAAAACACAATGAAACAAAGTCAAATCTAAGCCTTAAAATCGAACACAAAACCCTTAAAACTCTTATCCGAACCATCAAATACTAAAACGAAGAAGAATGACGTGGCACTACACCAAATTGAAATGAATGTCATAAGACTGAAAATAAAAACACCTAAAATCAAACATAAATATTGAAACTAATTCGAGTCTATATCATCAAATACACGCACTCATGAAACCTAAAGTTTTTTAACTGTAAAATGAACCTAGTGTCAAAAAACTCAAATTCACTGTAAATTCTTTATTCAAACTCTTATCAATCTTAGATACAACAAAACTGAACAAGAACATTATCAGACAACTCACTCTTCCTACAATTATATCTTGTCAACACAATGAAGAAAAATTACACTCACATATGAATACTTAAACTATAAGAACACTGATATTTGTGTGTTATCTTAGCGGTTTATCACGCGCGTGCTTATATACTTTACACTTTGGCTTAAAACACGAATTAGCCATTCAACCTCCTAGAACATCTGCACAAGTCCTTCCAAGTTTCATAACATCTACAAAGCTCCTCTCAAGTATCTAAAACTATCAGCTTTAGCCTTTGCAATTACAATTTATCATTTAAATTTTCAGCACCTAGACTAAAGTTGAAAGATAATATACGAAGAAGAAGGTTGCAGTATAATGATATTATAAACTTTTACATCTTTTGGTAAAAGAATAAAAGGTTTAAACAATACTTTACTAAAACTTTATATAAAGTTATTACAAAAAATATATTAAAAGATTAAAAGAAACTTTTATAAGTTGGCCTTCTGGTTCAACGACATAAGTGTGACGGATTAAACCTTGATCTCTTTAAGGTCATGTGTTTGATCCCGACTCTAGGGGGTTTCCACAGTGGTGGGTTTTCTCCTGAACTTGTGATATGCATGGTATGACTGATGTACGAGCTTTCTATTATATGAGACGTGCTAGTCAAGCTTTCGTTTTAAAAAAATAGAAAAACTTTTATAAAACTTGTACTAACTAGGTGTCACCTTTAATAATTTTAGGGCTTGACCGTTTGAAAATAAACCAATGGGTATACCTTTCCGTTAAAAAACCGTCTCCATTTCCGGCCTCACAGATTATTCCTCACAACATTCTCTCTCTCTCTCAACAACAGCAACAGTGAATCAGTATATCTTCTGCAAATTCATGTCGGTAAGAACTTATTCTGCTCAATCTTATCCTCAATCTGAATCCTTTCGATTTCCTTTTCGTAATTTTGTTGATTATTGATGCCTCTAGCTAGATCGATAGATCGATCGCCGATCGATCGTATGCTTGTTGTGATGCTCCGAAAATCACTCGATTCGATCGTTTGCTTTCGAGTGTACCGATTACTTATGAGTTACGACGTAGATTGTTGATCATGATTTTGCACTTTTGAAAACAAATTAGGTTAGGAATTTCGCCGTTACTTATCGAATTATCGATTATTCAAATTAATTCCTAATTCGGAAATCAGAATCATCAGCTCATACACTCCTTATTTCCTTTCACGATTAGAGTTTTAATGGTTATGAATTTATGTCTGGACTGGATTACTTGATTTTGATGAAATTTTGTGTTAAAACGAGAATCTAATGAACTGAAAGGTTACTAGGGTTTCGCTATACGAATTATTCATCAATTTATTATGATTTTGTTTATTGATATTTGTTTTAAATGCTCTGGTCATGCCATGCTCTACCAACACGCAGATACAATGCATTTGGGATGGTTTGGTACAATGGGGATAACTCACTATAACTGACAAGTGCCACTTTGATCAAATTAACTGTTAGTTTTTATATTGTTATTTGTTTTGGTAGGAGGAGAACGGTAGGCCATTGCCTAAATTTGGAGATTGGGATGTGAATGATCCTGCATCTGCTGAGGGTTTTACTGTGATTTTTAATAAAGCTAGGGATGAGAAGAAGACAGGTGGCAAGGCGGACTCGCCATCGAATGCTGATCCTGGTTTAAAGCATGCTGCTACGCCTGTAAAGAAACCTCCAGCTGTAAGTGGTCCCTTAATTTGGTTTTTTGGTTATGAATTCAGTTGTTAAACATTATGATTTATGATATGATTACTTGCCATGATTATAACTTCGGCAAAAGGGCTCCATAGAATTCCTTTGAAATAATTTGGTCTCTGTCTTTTTTTTAAAACATGCACCGTTCATAGAACCAGACTGAGAACTGCCTACATAGCCGGTCTGGTTTTGAGTACTCTTGAATTGCCTTCATTTGGATCAGCCGGTAGACCGGTGGTTGGACTGGATTATCAAAAAAAAAAATTATTTATTTTTCCTCCCAAAATCTCGTTTACTATTCATTTACCACTTCATGTTTCATTTTTTGTTAACATTGCAAATCCACAAAAGATAAAGTAGCTTCATATTTTGTTTCAGATCAACTTTATTTTTACACACACACACACACTAGGTTAGAAGCCGTGTTTTACACGGGTTGAATAAAGGAAATATTAAATATTTAGTAATAAAGAAAAAATAAGCGGGAAAAAGAATCTTTAGGTCATAGAATTGTGAGACGTGGCGCAACGAGTTACTTATTTATTAGGTAAGATATTAATTTTTAAATTGTTTATGACGGACGGTCTTCCAGTTTTTGAGACCTATCCAACGTGTGGACCAACAAGGCGGCTGGTTTGATAACCGATTTGGTAATGAAAACATTGATAACATGGCAGTTGAGCTGTAGGTAAGAGGGTGGGAGGGGGGATACGTTGTCCGGTAAGTATCAACTATGATATTGAAGAAACACGAGTTTTAGGACATTCGAGCCTATTTTTTCGTGTGGCACTCTCTAAAAAGAAGGTCATTATTTGCAAGGTTTGATTTTGAACAATTTTCCATGCTCTTTTAACAAATCTTGTACTTTTATGATTCACAATCTGTCTGAACTCAACACATCTAAACCGACTTTATGATTCACAACTTAAAGATTATAAAGATCCACTGATTCCCCAATGCGCATAAGGGTTTAAGACCATCTAACAATCGTAGTTCCTCAAAACCACATGATTTTTGACTTTTGAGTCTTTGACCATGTCTCTCTTTGACTCTTTTGATTTGCAGAAGAAATGGTGTTGCTGCATGCAAGCACCTAATGCGGAATCCTGACATGGTTGCTTTCTCGGGCCACATGTGCTCCTGTAATGGCCCGGCCCGGCCCGGACCTCTCTGCCTGGCTCAGCTTCTACTTTGATTCTGTGTGCTATATAGGGTGAGTCTTCTAAAATGGGAGAAGTAGTACACTAGTACTTTAAATATGTCTATATTTCCGTTAAAAAAATATGTCTATATTACAGATTTTGAAGTTCCTTGCTTCTTTTGTGTGCTATGAATCAAAAGCAAGGGTCATTTGTAGCTGTTTGGACCAATTGCTTTGGTTTTACTTTTTAAAAACTAATGACAATAGAATTTGTGATGTATGATCATCGTTTGTTCCGGTTTAATTTGGAATTTATTATGTTGAATAATTTAAAAACATTTTGGATAAATTTCCTTCATATTATTTGTTGGATTTGGTACCACCTAATAAAGAATATTTTATGGATCAAATGGAAGTCAGTAATGTCATATTCTCTCATTTGAATAAAATAGAATATCTTTTGTGCTTGAATATAATTTGTTAAAAGTAATTTACTTAAAATGCCTTAAAAAGTTAGTTAACAAATATTTTAGTCAAAGTCAAACTTTAAAACCAAGTATCATTTTGTTTTTACGAAGGTTTTGTTTTCCTTTTCCTACTTTTGTGTACCTATATTTTTTTATTTCCTACGTTTACTATACTCGCTTAAAACCTTGTGTCTACACACGAGCTGAAAAATATCAATATATAAAATTCTTAATTTTTATGTATATATTTTACATATGTAAAAATGTATTACATACACGAAGAATAGAAAACAAAATTCAAAATATGTAAAAATTAATATATAATTGGGTTTCGAAAATACGTTAATTACTATTTAATACAATTTGACTTTAATTACTATTTGATTCAAAATAAAAGTTACATAATAATATTTTAAAGTTTCTTATAATAATGGATAATTTAAAATAAATGTGTTTTATTTATATAATTAGTATTTTTTTAAATATATTATTATTAAAATATAGAAGTGTATTTAATAAGAGAGAAAGAGAGAGACAGGAAAAATATGATGATAATGAATATGGATTCGACATGTGACATGTAAAAACTTTTATTTATTATATAGTATAGATAGATTATATAATACATTTAAAAATAACATAATTGTTTTTTTTACAATAACTTTTAAGAGTTTAAAGGGACAAAATTGTTTTTATGAATTTAACTAGTTTAATTATATAATACTAAAAAGTAACCGAATAATATCTCTCTTCTAATAAAAAACTAAATGGTTTTGTCATCATCATATTTCATCTCACAACTTTTTTCCCTCTAAAACCACATTTATATGCTACATTTAATACCTCCGTATTTAACTTTTTTTAAATTACATAAATAAACATTTTCATCATTATTACCACAATTTCACATTTTTTTAAAATTATCATCAAAAGTTATTATTTTTAAAAAATCAATAATTAAAAAACAAGAGATTTAAAAAAAAGTTTTTAAAGTTTTATTATCAAAAGACAATTTAAAAAAAATTATTATCAAAAAATAAGATTTTTTTAATTTTAATAATAAAATTTGAAAATACGACGTTTGCATTTTAAATAAAGAGTAAACTTCGTTTTTGCTCCCTATGGTTTGACCACTTTAATCATTTTGGTCAAATAGTTTGAAAATGGCCAAAATGAGGTTACCATTAATGTTTTGAAACCCGGACCGGCCGGTCGGACCGGTCGGACCGGGAACCGGTGGTCTGACCGGTCCGGTTACATGTGTTGAACCGTTTCTGCAGCGAACCGGTGGTCGGACCGGTTGAACCGGCGGTCGGACCGGAAACCGGGTGGTCGGACCGGTTGAACCGCTTGACTATTTTTTTTTAAAATCTTTTTTAAGTCTCTTGGCTTCTTATTTCGTAGGTAATTGTTAGTTTAAAATTATTGGAATTGACTTGTTGGTGGTTTTTGAAATGATTAAAAGCTATTTAGATTGATATATTTTTATAATATTTATGACGTCGTCCGGTTCTTAAATCCAGTCGGACCGGTCCGACCAGTGGACCGGTAAGGAGACCGGTTCGACGTCCGGTCCGGTTCTGAAAACATTGCCATTTTGTTGTCATTTTGCTCACTGGCACTAAGTATAGGGGTGTGCAAAAATATCCGTATCTGAATTATCCGAAATTCCGAATCCGAAATATCCGAAAATTCGGATATCCGAATTTTCGGATTCGGATTCGGGTATTGATTTTCAAAATTTTCGGATTACATTTATATTATTTTTTTAAAATTAAAAATAAATAGCTTTTAAATGAAAACCCTAATCTTATATTCAGATGATGCGCAACCACAAACCAAAATTGATATCATTCATTCTTCAACACTTCATCTTCATCCAGTCAAATACGCAGCCCCTGATTCCTCCACATACCGCCGACAACACCATCGTTCAACCTTCCGACCGGACAACGACCACCGCACCATCACCGCTAGTCCGTTGTTTCTCCACTCCATCCTTCAGGTCTCTCGGTCGCAGCTCTAATCGGGTTTCAGTTGCAAGCCCCTTCTGTCCACTCCTACTTCTCTACTCCAGCCACAATATGCTAGTCCAAAAGTCTAATTCAGTTTTATTTTCTATATGTTTGAAACTGTGTTTGGAAATTTAGAAATTGTTCTGGAAAATGCAGGACCATAAAGCACTTTTTTGGATATTTTTCAAAGTTGTTGTCAATTGTTGTATATCTTCATCACTTTTTTTTTTGCTAAATTGTATTGATTTGAAAATTCGGATATCCGTTTAAGTATCCGAATAGTGAAATCCACTGTCCGAAATTTCCGGATATCCAATCGACTTTGCACACCCCTAACTAAGTACATTAAATATTTCAATTTAATTTAAGGGCATTTTGATCATTTTTCAGTCATATATATATATATATATATATATAATCTTACATCATGAAATTACCAAAATGCCCTTAATTTTAACTGAAATATTTAACGGAGTTAGTGCCAGGGAGCAAAGTGACAACAAAATGATAATCTCAAGAAGTGTTATGAGCATTTTCAAACTATTTGAGCAAAATTGTTAAAATGGTCAAACCACATGAACCAAAAACGAAGTTTACTATTAAAAAATATGTGTTAAAATAAATTTACTAATATTTAATTAGTAGTTTTTTTAATTAAATTTGATATTTATAAAAAAAATATTTTGAATAATAAATTTTAATACTTAGTTTTTAAAAAAATTAAGAAACTTGAAAATATTTATTTTAAAAAGTGTATTATATTTTAAACTTTATTTTTTTTTAAATGACAAGTTTTTTTTTTAAAAAACATGTTTACAAGTTTCAATTATAATTTATTAGTTTTAAATTCTTCATATTTAATTTTGGAAATTTAAATTTAATTGTGTCGAAATATTAAGGAGTTGAATTTTTAAAAATTTGGAGTTTTAAATTTTGAATTTAAAAGCCGATATATTGTTGAAATTTAAATTTTATTTTATCTTTTTATTTATTCTTTTTAACGAGAGATTTAGTGTAAAAAGTTTAGCGAGATTTTTCGCACACAAGTACAAATAGTATCCGTCAATCAGAGCATCTTGATGATGATTTTGATGAAAGTTTATAATCTTCTGATTTTATAAATCGACTTACATTGTTAGGTTTGTCAAACCATAAATTAGTTTTAAATGTCGGTGTTCCAGTTAAGCTATTAATAAATATTGATGAAAAAATGGTTTAGGTAATGTAATAAGTCTTCAGATCAAATCACAAGGTAATCGCGTTATACAAACGAAGATTATATTTTGATGCAACACTGTTCATGACAATTTTATCCCTATAATTAGGTTAACATATTCAGACAAAAGAATTTCATTAAAACTTCAAAGAAAAAATATACAATTGTTGTATTTTTGCAATGACCATGAATAAAAGTTTAGGGCAATCACTTTCAAATGTTGGTTTGTATTGAAAGATCCAGTGCTTATTAACAATCAACTGTATGTTGCATTATAAAGAGTTAAAAATAGAGATGGACTCAAGCTATTAATCTTTGGTAAACATAGAAAAATTACCAATACCACGTCAAATATTGCATACAATGAAGTATTTTCAAATTTGTAAAATAATGATTGTAATGTTTCGTTTGACATGTAATTTAATTTATTATAAAAAGTGCACAACTTATTAAATATATTTTCATATATTTTTTAATGTTTTAATTATTCTCATCCATATAACATTAACATGTAATAAAATGAAAAAGTTACAAATACAATATCGAATTTGTATAAAAAAAATGTTAAAATATTTATCAATATAATCTTAATGTTTTACCCATGTACCACACAGGGTTAAAGCTAGTTGATTATAAACACCATAAATTAGTTAGGCTACAACTTCGATTTTGTAGTTATTACAATTAATAACGAAATTTCTTTAGAATTTTAATTATGTAAACGATCAATTTCTTGTTTAACTAAATTCTCAAAATCGTTCTTATTTGATATGATTTCATATTTACGTTATTTTATAAACTTTTATTAAGCTTTCAAATTTATATGATACTTCAGAAATTAATTGTTCAAGCGTTTTATTAGTGTCTGTGTTAGTGTTCTATTCCTCGTCGTATCACGTGGGCACCCCACTAGTATATACAAACACTAGGAAAGTACCCCATGTATTATACGGGTTAAATAAAAAAATATTAAATAATTAGTAATGAAAATTTAGGAATCATAAAACGGTATTTTGATTGTTTTATTATTTCAATTTAGCAAGTGTAAACGGATTTTATGATTATTGTATTCACCAGCTCGTAGCTGACGTATTTTAAAAACGTTTTCAAGTAATCAAGGATAAATGCTTGTATGGAATTTGTGCCAAAGGGATTATGACTCCTTAGGCTGCTAATAGCAAGTAATATACGTTGAATGGATGACGACTCCTTAGACATCATTTGAAATATGTTATAAACAAATCATTTACTTTTCCGCTGCGCTGCGTATAAAACTCAAACAAATGAAGCTAAGATGGTACCAACTTCTGGTGGCGTGCCCAGTATTTGTTAAATCAGGGTGTGACTGGTTATTCAATGTTATAAGTTATTTTATAAAAGAATGTAAATTTTGATTCTTTAGCAAATTTAAAATAAAATAAATTTTGGGAATAAATGTAATCATGAAAGAAACATTATTAGAGGGGCCATTTGGTCCTTAATTCATAATCATTTCCTTGCATAATAAATAAGAAAATGGGGTTAAAAGAAGTAAGAAAGCTAGGGTTCTTGAAAGAGATCCATAGAACTTGATTTTTTTTTCTAGAAAACCAATGTATATGGAGTTGTTCAACCATCATTCTAGGGTGACTCAAGGACTAAGGAAACATTGAATTCTCAAGGTATAAATTGATGTTAGGCTTATTCATAGTTTTAATACCTTAGATAAATTTCAAATTATGTTTAGAATCTTTTAGGTATGTTAATAACAAGATATTTATACACGTTAGTACAATTGGTGAAATGAAGTTGAACAACCCGAAATTTTGATGAAATGGTGTTTAAAAAAATAAATTATTCGCAAAACAAGTTTAATAACATTTTTAAAAGTGTTTAGAAAGATTGGATTAAAAACATTTTTAAAAGTGTGTGAGGCGGCAACGTTCTATTGCTTGGATGTGAGAGACCCCCACCTCACGCCCATGGTTCAAACCATGCTGCTGCCCCCAAACGCCCCAATCACACCTCACAGGGGTGGTGTTTCACCCTTCGGGTTAACGCCCATTACGGGTAGTCTTAAAAGAAACGTTTTATATAAAACAGGGGATGAACATGTTCCTAATATATTTATTCCTCCGATCATATATAAGAAATAAGAAAAGTTGGTTATAGATTATGGGTTTTACATGGTTCATGGTTGTTGTAGATGGTGGTTAATCGTGGCTACGTTTCAATTATTTTAACAACCTTACAAACATGTTTGACAAATTTCAATTCATTTGACAAATTCAAATTTCAGTTCTTTAAAATTTTAATTCATTTAACGAATTCTGATTCATTTGACGAGCATAAAATCTTTCAAAAATATTTTGTGAACCAAAAGGCCCCTAAATCTTAACCATAGCCCTTCTTATTTCCCAACATCCTTCTTCTCTACTCCCTCTAGCTCTATGTCATCTTGTTCTTCCCTTTTTGGAGTGGAAATCAAAGAAGCATAAAAAATAAAAAGAGAAGAGAATAATATGTAAACAAAATAACTGCCACTATAGGATCAATGTATATGGTAAATATGCAATAAAAACACAAAAATGCGAGTTTTATAGCTTAGCTTTCAACATTTATAGCACATTTTGCATCCGAGTTCAGGAACTGAACAAGGATAATTTTGTTAAAGTCACCTTGGTGGTTGTATTTGATTTTATCTTAACCATGGTTTGTTGTGATTATAAACCTCAGATTAAATACGTTTTTGGATGTATATTTTGAGTTGATGCCCGGGTAAGCATTTTAGACCCATTTACTAATATCCAGATTAAGTTTTTCTCAAAACTTGCACAAAGTATATTTCTAACAAAATGTTAAATGTTCATGTATGCTGATCTAGAAACTGCATTAGTCATCAAGTATATCATTTGGTGCATTCTTGAGATACTGCATTAGTTATCAAGTAGTTGCAAAATATATTTTGGAGTCTGATCACATGAAAACATTCTTCGTCTATCAACATGATTTAAGCTTACATATCATCATATGCTGCAGCAACAACATTTAAGGTTTACGTATCATACATATTATTTTCATGATATCATTGGATGAATTGCTTATCTTTTTATTTCATTCCTGTTTCAGGAGCTATTAACAAGGCATAAATCGACTATTGCTGAATATCTTAACAATACTTACTATTGGGCAAGTGTTATTATTTATAAACAGTCTATAGTTTAGAATTTTGTCTTCTAAACATGCTGCTGGAATCTTCTAACATCACTAGATTAAATGCTATTAAGGTCTACTATTTGTACTCTTAATTTCAATAAAATTCCATTTTCTCATGATTAAACTGAAATAAAGTTTTTTGCTTTTTTTATTTCCCCTTTTTATATATTTTAGATGTTAAGACGGTGTTACTGGATCATTCAAATAGCGCGTTCATATCTCTTGAAATTGGGCATTTGAAGCAGCCATATCTCTTGATGTATAAGTAGTAACGGGTCAGGTTGTAGATCGCGGGT
Source organism: Smallanthus sonchifolius (assembly GCA_023525975.1). Classification (NCBI taxonomy): domain Eukaryota; kingdom Viridiplantae; phylum Streptophyta; class Magnoliopsida; order Asterales; family Asteraceae; genus Smallanthus; species Smallanthus sonchifolius. The sequence goes on from CM042042.1 coordinate 12,652,525, forward strand.
TGACGGTTGTATTTTATTCATGTTAGATGATATCTAATTTTGATAGTTGTTTTTGCAAAATGTGTTTTGTTGGTAATTAGTGTGTTTGTTTTTTTAACGAGTCTCACATTTATTTGGCCGTTGTTGATAGGTTGTAACGGGTCAAGTTGTAGATCGTCGGGTGGGTGGTCAGTCTGTAGCTTGCGTTTCGTTGGTGACAAATGGTAACGGGTTAGATTGCAAGGGTCAGATTACATTGCATGTTTCACTCTATTTATTGAGCTTGTGTTTCATTACGAGTCAAATTGTAACTTGTACAAAGAATTTTTTAGAGATTTATGAACTGTAATTTCACTCATTTTTTATTATTGTATTTGTAATGTAGTTTTTAACTTCAGTTATAAAAAAATACATATACATTTTATAGTTATATTATTTTTTATTATTCCAACCCGTACAGTACACGGGTCTCTAACCTAGTTATTTAATAAAGTAAGTATATTAAAAAAAGAAGAAGAGGGATTTGTATAATAAAAAAACATGAAACAGTCAATTAAAACACCACACAACATAATATTTAAATTAGAAGTGTCAATCATGATGTTGGGTTTACGAGTAGAATTGTGCAATCTGAACACGGCCAATATTTTTATTCGTGTCAAAAAAGCGTAACATAGAAGATTAGTTTCGAAACCTGAATGGGTTAATGGGTCAATCCGAACATGACTCATTTTTTAAACAGGTCAACCCGAACCCGACCCCTTTTTAAAACAGATTAAAATAGCCAACTCAAAAACTAACTATTTCGTATCATGTCGTGATCGTAATGTCGTATCAGGAATCATCACCCCTAATTTAAACTATATAAAACTTTAAACACATTAAAATAAAACAAAATTGTAAAATAAAACTTTAAACACATTAACTAAAATAAAACAAAATTGAAAAATAAACCCCCGGCGACTGTTAATACACGGGTATAAAAGTTGCCTAAAAGGCCGAGCACAAGACAAGGCCATATCATAGTACAACAAACAATGCACATGGTACAACCCTAGGGTCATTATCTTATTGATTCAACCTGACTTGGCTCCCTCACAGTGATTTGTTAATTTCTGTTTTCAATTTTCCACTCTCTCTCTCTGACTTTTATTCGAACATTCAAACACATTTTCCCATATGCTTTCATCCTTCGTCGGTAAATCCCTCAAAACTTTTATGTTATTTCTTTTGTTGGGTGATTAAAAAGATCGTCTTTTTGTTCATGTACCACTGCAAGATTCGATTTTTAACAATCTTGCAGGTGTTTCAACAATCTTTTGTTCTTGATTCTTGGTGGGTTTGATTTAATTTTAAAGAATCAAAAAGGTTGTTTTGTAATATGATGATCAAACAACTGTTCTTGATCAAGAAAGTCTTTACACTTGTTTTAAAGATTTCTTGATTTTTGTTATTTTTACCGTCTGTCACACTCCTAGGGTTCATATGGTTATATCATCTGTTAATGATTTTAGGGTTTCTTATGTTTCTTTGTTCTTGATGATTTTTTGATCTTTTTGAAGGTTTTTAAGCTTATGTGGTTGATTTATTGTATGTAATCACATGAAATTGATTCAATGATGTTAATATGGTTTTGTGGTTTCAATTTGCAGGGTTGTTAGGGTTTCTAGATACTTCCTAATTAATCAGGTAAGGTTTTCCCATGGCTGTTTTCTGCATATTTTATATTTACAGTTTTGGATCCAGTTTTTGAGTAAAAGATGTCAATTTTGACTGTTAATTAGTTTAAAATCAACTCTGAAATTCTGGTGTTCATGATGTGATTGTATATTTGGGTGTTTTTGAATTAATATGATTAAAATCGTTTGATGGTCGGGGATCCTGCTCAAAGTTTTTGATAATTGATCTGAAAGTGTTCTACAAAACACAATTTATTGATGGTTTATTTTAGGAATTAATGCATTTAAGTTACAAGGCAAAACTTATGGCAATAAAGGTTAATTACTCTAGATTAGCATAACCATCCTCTTAAGTCATGTAACGTTTTCATTGCGTGGGTCCCGTTTATATGATGCGGGTAGTGTTGTGGGTCCCATTAACGGACACCGTAGATGGAACCTGTGTCGATTACAACTGAGAGGCCCCAGTATGCGTTTTTAGAGTGATGTAAGAACCCGTCAAAACATTAGTTCTTTTGTTGCCTATTTTAACTTAGATTGTTGCTAATGGCCCAAAACTTCTGTTCTTTTGTTTTTGTTTTGAAAGATATGCGGTTACTGCTTATGTTTGTTTGTTTTTGTTTTTTTAATCTTTACGTCTGTATAACATAATTATCGCTCTCTTTTCCTTTGATAAATAGTATGGTCGCGAAAGACCGGCAAAACAAAACCGACTCTCCAAAAGCGGAGGTTGGAGAGATCGACACCCGGGCACCATTCCAGTCTGTCAAGGATGCTGTAAATCTTTTTGGTGAAGGTGCTTTTTCAGGTGAAAAAATCGCCATCAAGAAAATAAAGCCTCATTCTGCTGAGGTACATAGTTTTTTATTTTATTTTATTTATTTTTTGCATTTTGGAACTAATCAGTTTTAAATAAAACTGATTATCAAAAGGGTAATAAAATTTTCAATTTTTACCATCTTTTTTGTAGAGAGTGTTGGTGAAGGAGACAAAGCTCCACTTGGCACAAAAAGAGCTCTATAAGTTAAAGGAACGGTTAAAGAGTGCTGAAACTACAAAAACCGGTGCACTAACTGAGCTTGAACGAGCTAAAAGAACAGTTGATGATCTGAAAAATAAGCTTGAAACCGTTAACGAGGCGAAAGAGGCGGCAGTCAAGGCGGTAGAGGCAGCAAAGAACCAAGCAAAGCAATTTGAAACTGTAGAAACGAACCCTAATGGCAGTTTGAAACAAGATTTGGAAGACACAAAACAACAGTACGCTGCTGTGTTTACAGAACTCGATGCTGCCAAACAAGAGTTAAGAAGAATCCACCATGATCGTGAGGTAGCCCTTGAAGAACAAAATGCTGCTGTCAAGCAAGAAACGGAATCCGAGCTCATAAAAAAAGTGAATTTGGATCGAGCTGGTGAGATATCGAAGGATATTATGACTGTTCAACGGACCATCGAGCAGGTGAAGCTTGCAACAATGCAAGCTCTGCAAGAACAAGAAAATGTATACACAGAGAAAAATGTTCAAAAGTTGGCACATAAAGCTGCACTTGAAGAGTCTGCAAAAAAGTTACTTGCTATACGAGAAAGGTTTGACCCGGAAATGTCAAAAGATCTGGAAACCCAATATGAAAAAATGACATCTGAGATCAAAAGATTGCAAACAGAAATGGAGAACGTGAAGGCCTCAGATCTTGATTCTTTGAAAACTGTTACATCAGAGCTTGATGGCGCTAAAGAATCGTTGCAGAAACTGGTTGAAGAAGAGAACTCATTGAAAACCTTGTTGGAGTCGTTAAAGATTGAGCTCGAGAACGTGAAGAAGGAACACGAAGAACTGAAACAGAAGGAAGTGGAAATAGAATCTGTTGTAGGGGATCTGAACTCAAAGCTGCATAAAAGCAAAATCGAGCTTGAAAGCGCGTGTGTCGAAGAAGCTAAAGTGACAGGTGCTTCCGATGAAATGATGTCGACTTTTCAACAGCTGGTTTCCGAGAGCGAAAATGCAAAACGGGAATCGAAAGAGATGAAGGAGAAAGCTGAAGAATTGAAGAAGGAAGCAGAAGCCATGGGAGTTGCTTTGGAAGAAGCCGAAAGTAAACTCAAGGTTGTTTTAACAGAAGCTGAGGAAGCGAAGAAAGCCGAATCAAAAGCTCTCGAGGATATAAAGGTAATTTCAGAACAGACCGATGCTGCACGCGCATCAACATCTGAATCAGGGTCAAAAATCACAATCTCCCAGGAAGAATTCGAGGCGCTGGGTAGGAAAGTGGTGGAATCTGAGAAACTGGCAAAGATGAAAGTGGAAGCTGCAATGGCGCAGGTGGAGGCAGTGAAAGCTAGTGAGAAAGAAGCTGTAAATAAACTAGAAGCAACACAGAAGGAGATTGATGACTTGAAGGCGGCAACAGCGGCGGCATTGAAGCAGGCAGAGATGGCGGAAGCCGCCAAGAAGGCGGTGGAGGGCGAGCTGAAAAGGTGGAGGGAGAAGGAGCAGAAGAAGGCGACCGAAGCAGCAGCACTAATACTTCAAGAAACACAAATGCAGCAGTCACAGTACAAGACACAGACACCATCTTTGCCTTCAACCCCTAATTACAAGCAGTCACCACCACAAAAACCCAAGACAAAAAAGGTGCTTGTAAGCAACCTCAGTGGCATATTTCAGCGGAAGAAATCGCAGATCGATGGCGGGTCCTCTCCTTCGTATCTCCCCGGCGAAAAACCTGTGTAAATTATAGTTTTGTGTTCTTTCGATTCGAGTTCGCGTGTGGTTCGTTGGTTGGTGTGTATATGTTCAACCAAATTTGAGAATGAAATCTAGTGTTTTTATGAAAGATTTGAAAGACTGAAACTTTGGGTGCATCAACTTGTGATCAGTAGATTATGAACAATTGTTATTTTGTTTTGAGCAAATTACATTCAAGAAAATGTTTAGGTTCATTAGATAAGGCTAATAATTACACTTTTATGATCTTTCCAGTTGTTTACACAAAAAAAGAGAGTTTTTTGGGTGATTCTAACCGCACACGGAATATTGCTAATTGGACCCGCCGCCGCCCTATACGCCCTCGTATAGGTCAATACGAGGGCGTATAGAGTTCAGTCACTGTCAACAGAATGCCACGTGTCATTCTCTGTCTGGCGGCTGGTCCAATACGTGGCGTATTGACCTATACGCAGCGTATGAGGCACGGGTTATATTTTTGATTCAAAAGTTGAAAGATTTGGGAGTTTTATGAATCCTATACGTGGCGTATTGACCTATACGCCACGTATAGGTATTTTTTATTTAATTATATTTTTTTATTTTATTTATATTTTGTTTATTTTTATTTTAATTTATATAATTTTGTTAATATAAGTTTGTTAATCAAACAAAATATTAAACATTACAAACCAAACAAAATATTAAACATTACAAACCAAACAAAATATTAAACATTACAACCAAAGAAATAAACTAAAATTATATACATTACATCAAAAAATTAAATATATACATCAAAATGTTTTACATGCATAACAACGAAAGAAACAAAATACAAATAAAAGAACTAAACCTGACCGGCTCCGGCGTCACCCTGACCCGCCCCGCCCTCACCCTGAACGGGGTCGTCCGGATAATGACGTGGCGGTGGTAGTGGGGGTGGCTCGATGCCGACGGCTCGTGACTGATTCACGAGCTGTCCAACCGCCCACATCATCAGGTCCTCCATGCGATCGAGTTGACGACCCTGTCGCCGTGAGTCGGCAACAAGGCCATCAAGCAATGCCTGGGTAGCCCTATCCAGCCTAACAGACCGACGTTCGTGTCGGTGATGCTGTGGCGGATGCTCGTGGACCTGCTCGAAGTGTGACGGCTCGTCCTTAATCGCCACACCCTGTAGCGGCTGAGGCATAGGCGGGTCCCCCTGTCCAGGCATCTGCAGCAACAGCACCGGGACCCAAACCTGGTCCTGGACGGCCCTCACGAACCGAAGGCCCTGCGGGAATCGGTGAGTGATGCGCATGCCGCTCGCAGTGCGACGGTCTAATCGGACAGGGGGAATGGGCGGTAACATCGCAGGCTCATGGTCGTCAAATGGTATGACAGACCGCATGATATGCGTGATGAAAGCACCGCAATATAAAAGTCCGCGCTTCTGTCGCATATAGGCAGAAGCAAAATAAAGCGCCATGCTCGTGGACAGGTCGCACCGCCTCCCAGTAAGCAGGCAGAAAAGGAAGAAAAGATCTCTATCAGTGCACCACTCACGGCTTTTCAGACGCGGTGCGATCGACGTCGAAATAAGCCGGTGCAGATATCTATACAAAGGGTCTCTAATACCCGAGACCCTCCCCTTGGTACCCAACCAAGGACTATATGAAATCAAGCCCTAAAAAACAAGGAGTTCCTCCTTGTCCACCTCCGTCACCGCCTCGGTGAAAAGCGGCGTGACCGTCTCAGGCTCGTAGTATAAGCCCGTCGTGACGGCCCACTGACGGAGGGTCTGACGGTAAACGACCCCAAAAATAGAAAAAGAAATACGATCCGGATCAATATCCGGCGCCTCCCCGGGTAGAGGCTGCAGCCCAGTCTCTGAGTAGATGAACGTCGAAAGAAACTCGACGACCAGCTCTCGGTATGTCTCCTCAAAAGAAAGGTCAAAAAGACGCGACCATGACGTGTCCTGACCGATGATGGCCTCGGCCTCTTGCACCTCTTCGAGGAGGGCCCAATCCACCGCCGTACCTGGACCCATCTGCACCTCCCGGAGCTTCTGGCAACGGGAATAAGCCTCCGTATCGGGCGGAAAATCCAGAAAAGGGTAGTGCGCAAGATCGTCTAGCTGATCCATCTCAATATCATCATCATGATCCGCCATATCTGATAATAATTAATTGTTTTTAATTTTTTCCTCGATCGTCGGGTCGTCGCCTTTTCTCCTCGATCGTCGGGTGACAACGACGTAACCATTCTCACGTCCTATCCTGACCGCCCAATCCACCAACTGTTCACGAGACTGAAAATTCTGGTCAGTTTTATACGACACGTTTTGATGGTTTTGTTCCTCGTCTTCGGACACGAAGTCGTCGGTTTGTTGTGTCGGGTATGAGACTTCACCGTATACGTAGTCGTCGGTTTGTTGTGTCGGGTATGAGACTTCACCATATACGTAGTCGTCGGTTTGTTGTGTTGGGTATGAGACTTCACCGTATACGTAGTCGTTCGTGGGCTGTGTAAGGTAAGACGGTTCACCGTATACGAACTCGGGATTGCTCAGTGGCTTGTTCAAATCCGGAAGCCTTACCCGTTGATGAGAATAAACGTCGGACGAGACCTCCTCCCGGTTCACCTCTTGAACGCCAGAACTTTGCGGGTTGTTTTCCACCGACTCGTTAGAATATACCTGAAAACCGTAGTTACCATCCCACCACCAAGACATGTTTATAGTTTTTTTTTTTGAAAGCATACATTCGTTCGGTTCGAATGAGAATTCTGCATTGTTAAATACACAAAATTTGGGCCCTATACGCATCGTATAGCCCAATACGATGCGTATAAGGTACGATGTGATGGGTTTAGTGGCAGAAGGAATCTCGTATCCTAAACTGCATCGTATTGACCTATACGATACGTATACGAGGTTTGAATGACAGGTTGTAAGAGAATGTCGGGCACGGGAATTTGTGAAGGGCTATACGCATCGTATTGCCCTATACGATGCGTATATGACCAAGTGCGATTAGCATTTCCCGTGTGTGGTTAGTATCCCTTTTTTTTCATTAAAATATACAAAAAAGAAATAAAATATATGAGAGTGTTACAACTTACAAGACGACACCGTTTGCTTTCATTTGGGCATTTCGTCGAACACCTTGATGGCATCAACGTCGTCTTCGTTAGGTGTATCGGAAGGAGACAGTTCGCAGATCGGGAGCGCATCCGGGAGCTTTCAGAACGAAGTGTTCCTCGGCGGCTTCGACGGAGGGGATGACGACTTCGGATTCTCGCGCTCGGAGTTCCGGCAGAGTCTTCTCGTCGGAACTGTCAAATACTACGAACGACACGTGTTCTTGTGCTACAAAAAACCGCAAGTGTGGCCTCCTCGCATCGAAGCCGCGGAGTTCGATCGGCTGCCGAGGCTTCTCTCCGCCGCTCTCACCTCCCGGAAAAGTGATCTGAAGAGACAGGTCGGTTTTCTAGGGTTTGCTTCACTAGTCACTGTGTTTTAGGGTTTGCTAGGGTTTTTGCATCCATTTATAAACTCATCGAGCCTATTTCTAACTCCTGTAATCAATTTCGTGTTTCTAAACCCTAATTCTTCAATCCTGATTCAAAAGACTCGTCTGACCGTATGCGAGGGATACGATGGCACCGAAACATCGAATGGAGATGTGTTAATCTTTCCAGATATGATCAGATACAGGTAGTTTTATAAATTTTGTTACTATTATCATATTATGAGATTACACATGTGAACACGATGAACTTGACATTATGCAGGAGATTGACACATTTTGATGTGGAGACATTTGTGGAAGAAGTTCTTGTGAAAGATGGTGAATGGCTGCCTGGAAGTCCTGAACCGCTTGCAGGATCGTACATTTTTGTGTGTGCTCATGGTGCAAGGGATAAACGATGTGGCGTTTGTGGGCCTGCGCTTGTTTCTAGATTCAAAGATGAGATAGAATCGCGTGGTTGTCAAGGTAAAGTGTCTGTTCGCGCGTGCTCGCACATTGGGGGTCACAAGTATGCTGGAAATGTGATCATATTTGGGTCAAACAACCATGGGAAAGTGACAGGGCATTGGTAATGACTAATGAAGACACCTATTTGTTCATACATGTTGTAATTATATTTGTGTTGATTTATGGTTGAGTTTTATAAATTTTACAGGTATGGTTATGTTATGCCTGATGATGTGCCCATGTTGATTGAGCAACACATCGAAAAAGGTGAAATCGTGGACGGGCTTTGGAGGTAGTTATGTTCTATCCAAGTGTCCTTTTGAGTTGCAGTTATTGGGGTGTTATATGGGTCGTGTTCGTGGGTTGAAGGATCAAAACCGACACGAATCTGAAAATCGTGTTAGACATATGAACTCGAATACCACACGAGTTTTCACGGGTCAACACGAACACAGCCTGCTTAAACCTGAAGTTTTATACTATTTATATTTACAACTAAACGTAATTATTAAGTTTAAACTATAAAATTTGATGTTCTTTTCTCAATTTTTTAAAATTTGCCATAAAATACTCGATCAGTTTAAGTTGGGATAGAAAACACATTTAAAAAAACAATGGGTCAACCCATGAACCCGCTAGGTTGACATGGACATGACCTATTTAGCTAAACGTGTTAACAAGTCCGACTTGAAACTGATCCAAACCCGTTTAGACTAAACCCAAACCCCTACGCAATGGGTCAGTTCGCAGGTTGACGGGTCAAACCCGACAAGAACCTGGAAATTTGACACAGGTCTGAAATTCGTGTCGATCATATGAACCAGAACCCATGAATTTTCGCGGGTGACGCGGACACGACCCGCTTAAGCCTGAAATTTTATTTTATATTTTTGCATATAAATACTCTAAAATTATAGATTTACACCTAAAAGTACAAATGTATATAAAACTATTACGTTTAAACTATGAAATTTGATGTTCGTTTCTCTATCTTTTAAGTGTTGCTATAAAATACTTAGTCATTAAGTTATATCATAAAACACATTAAAAAAAAATAGCGGGTCAACCAGTGAACCTGCTTGGCTGACCGAACATGACCTATTTAGCTAAACGTGTTCACAGGTCGACCTGAAACTAACCCGAACCCATTTAGACTAAATTCAAACTTGGGAATTTCGTGTCATGTCAGAACTTCACACTCCCGCAAGGGCGAACCTACATAGAGAGAATGGGTAAAAAATTATTTTTAGTGTTATATACGCGTTAAAATCCCGGTCGCCCCCCATAGAATATTGCAATTGCCACCCATGAGAAAAAAATTAGTGTTATATATCGCTAGTCTACCGACCTCAAAAATTTCCGACGCCCATGAAATATATTTCTTGGTCCGCCATGTGCAGCTAGACATTTTTCTACGCAGTATAGGATTAATTATTGTTAGGCAGACAAAGATTATATGAAAATGGCTAAATGGACAAGGAAAATGTGATGACCATGTGCACATGACATATTTGGATTGCTGTTTACATACTTTCTTTAGTTGGGCATCGATAGATAGATCAACAAACTGATGTATTCGATGCGAGACTGAACGTTTATCAACCTTTCTAATGATTAAATCATAACTATTCCACTATTTCACCTAAATTATTAACTACCCTCCACTTCAAAAGGTTAATACATTTTAAAGATTTTATTTTCTTCAGGGGACAAATGGGTTTATCAGAAGACGACCAAATGAAAGCTCAAGAACAAAGGGTCATAGCAAATGGTGATGGCAACATGGAAAGAAGCATAGAAGATGGATCAACGGCGGCTGGTGGTGGTGGTTGTTGTCAGGCAAATGATGATTCCGCCTGTTGTCAGGCTTCAAACCCGCCTGAAAATGCAGTGAATTTTAACCTTGAAATAAAGACTAATGGCGAAAAGAAAAAGGGAATCAAGAATCAAATTTCAACCAATCTTGGTAATAAAGGTGCACCTGCACCACACAAAGTTTGCACCATGCCAACATGGCTCGAGACATGGGAGAGTGAAGACGCGTATGCAGCTTTGGCTCTTATTGGTGCTGCTGTCTCGGTTGCAGTCGCCTATAACTGCTACAGACAGTTGGGCTAGTAGCGTTTTGTATTTTTATTGCGTGTTTGTGAAAAGTTCATCTTTTTGCATTTGGTCGGGATATGCCATCAGGAATCGGGTATCTGTTTCTGATTCCTTTGCTTGTTTGTGCCCTAGATTTCCTACAATTTTGCAATTTGAATAAACCTGCTTGATTTGCGTGTGTTTGACTTGAACTTTGAACCATTTGTTGCATTCGTTAAAATGAGCTGAGATGGTTTTGAAAGCGAAAATTAGGGGTGTAAAGTGTAAATGAGCCGATCTGCTTGACCTGTAAGCTTATTTTGGAAACACGAAGTCTTGAATTTTAAATACCGAGTTTTACCATAAACGAGTCATTCATTTAATATAAACCACAAGCCTAAACGAGTCATTCATTTAATATAAAGCTTACATTGGGGTTGGTGACCCAATGGTAGAGGAAAATCCTCTGAGGAACACCAAGGTTTGGAGAGGTCAGAGTTCAAGTCTCACTCTCAACAGAAATTAAGAAATGTCTTTCAAAAAAACAAAATTTAATATAAAGCTTATATTTTTATTTAATATAATAAATATATATAATTATAACAAACAAGCTAAGCTTGAGCCGGCTTGAAAAACTACCCCCGTCTAATATACACGTTTAGTGAAAACAGGTAAAAAAATTTACCGAACAAATTGCTTCATCTTCAAGTGATTCAGGTAGTTAAAATTTTAATATAATAAAACAAAAAACATGTATATAAAATAATAATACGAGTAAGGTGTTATTTTCGTTCATGTGGTTTGATCATTTTAACAACTTTTTTTTAGTTGTTTCGTCCCTGACTTTTCAAAATCTAGCCATTTCATCCAACTGACTAACTTCTATATTTTAACGTTAAATCAAAGACAACATTAATTAAATCAGGGATGATTTGATTAGATTTTAACCTATGAATTTCAAGCCGACCCTTGATTTAACGTTAAAATGTAGACGGAAAAAAGCTAAAAATAATCAGGGACGAAAAGGATTAGATTTTAAAAAGTTGGAGATGAAAAAGCTAAAAAAAGTTTTTGGATGAAAGTGGCTAAAATAGCCAAACCAATAGGACAAAAATGACACTTTTCTCTAATAATATATATATTTCAAGTAAAAACAACCATACGTTCCAGAAGTAAGCAATGAAGATGGTACAAAAGTGAACTTTTGTTCACCGTCTATATTTTCGACTTTTATCATTACAAAAAATCTGAATAATTATCAGCAGCTTCTATGCATGCCTTTCCTTTTAATGTTCATTTTATTTGTTTGAGATCATTTTGTTCACATCCATAAACCGATTCTAATTCTCCAGCTTTGCAACTTAGCTTCTATAGTTCCGACAGTTTTACAGCCAGTTAAGTTGGGTTCAGAGAAACCCACATGAAAATGACCCTAGTTTGACAGGGGTTGCGACTCTGCGCCTGCAGCTTGCTGCTTGATGTAATTATAGAGCTGCTGGTGAAACCCATGGTCCAATGAGAAACAACAATCCTCGTCCGTCGAGTTTCTAGCATACCGTGATGATCCGGACCCTTGTCTTTTACAAAAATGGGGCAGAGATTCATAATCCATTATCTGCCCATTTCAAATAAATACAGACTTTATTAAAAATATTACACCCTTTAGTAGGGTGGATTCCCAAATTTATGGGTATCAAACCCATACCCTTAACCAAACACCCCCTGATATTACCTTTACCAAGTCATCTTTACCACAACCAGGAAGCACCTGAACTCTCTTTCTTGTTCTTTCTTGCAGAAGAGGTTTCACAACCTGAAAAGACTCAAACTTTAAGGCGTACAATAAAAACCCTAAATCTTTCATCAATGGTGAAGAAAGATGGCAAACCTTCCAACATGCTGAAAATACATACGGTGCATTGACGATATAATAAGTATCTGTTTTCTCTGGGTAGTTTAAGTCATCAATATTAGATATAACTGTCAATAACTGAAACAAATTATAGAGGAAATTGTATAAGTTCTATTGCAGGTGTACTGAAATATAATGAAGAAAAAAAATGCCAATTTTATTCACATGTTTTAAGTTGATTGATAGCACCTTGATTTGATTGAGATGTGAAAGTTTGAGGCCAGTCATGTCCAAAACCTTGACACAAGTGCTTATGTGTCTGTTGAACTCTTTTGTTGCAGATGGCTACAAAAAAATAAGAATCAGCTTATTTGAAAAGCTACTACAGATTTAGGCAGTTGAAGCTATTATTATAATTTAAACTTACCAATATCACACGGTCTCTGTATTCATTTATCTGGATGTGTGATTGAACATAGTACTGAATCTAAAATAGAAAAGAAAAACACCAAGAAACATGGGAGGCGATTGTTGGTAAGTTTAGTGTCATCTAGCTATTTTGTGTAATTGGAATTAGTTGATGACCAAATGAGAAGTCATAACGAAACATCAAACAAGTTGGTAAGTGTGGAGTGCACACTTGTTTGATGATCTTATGATTTCTGGTACTAAAGACACCTTGTTGTATCAAGGGAACGAAGCCAACTGAACAACAGAGGTCGGGGGGGAGGGGGGCAGCACCCCTGGTAAGCAGGGTCCTAGGTAGGGATGAGATCGTACCGTACCAGTATCGAATTTATTGGTACGGTACCGGTACTCGTTACAAAGTGTTCATCTCTAGATGGTATCGGTACACCAAATTACGGAAAAGTGGGTAGCGGTACAGGTACCGAATCTACCGTAGGTACCAAATGTTCATCCCTAGTCCTAGGGCGGTAGGCCTTAGCTGGGGTTAAGCTGATTTGAAAGTGGAAAACTGCTAAAAAATGGTCATCCATAGTAAGTTGGTCATCCGGACCAAATTGAAGCAACAGTTAACTTCCAAAACGGTTGATGGTTATGGCGGTTTTCAACCAACAACCGTCGTGACGTTTTGGTGCATCTGATTACCCATATAAATAGAAGTCTATTTGTTCAGTTTAATATTCAAGTATACCATCGAAATAATTCAATTTGAAAGTGAACACACGATTATCAGAGAATCCAAGTCATCACAAATCCACATTCATACAAAGATTGGATCTGTGTTTTCAAAGTAATTAGCGCGATTTGAAGAATTAGATTTAGATAATCAATCATCTGAAGCTAGGATAGAAAGGTAATTCCATATTTATCTCAATAATTAGGTTTTTCTATAGTAACTTTAGTCTTGAAATCTGATTTTTTTTACACCAAATAATCACAAAAATCAGAATCATGTTCACTTTTAACAGTCACTCAAAACAAAGGTACATCCAAAAATCAAGAATCTCACACAAATCAATAATTTGAACTAAAATCAAGCATAAACAAAATAGTAAGAGAAAGAAGGGGATTGATAATCTTACAGATGCTTTGTCATATGTGCTGAGTCCTACACCAACAGCGATAACGGGTCGCCCCTGTATATTTTTTCAAGAAAACAAACAACCATCATTGAGATCACATTAGCGCCTTTAAATCTAGCAAATCACAAAAATAGACCCGAAGTAAAGAAATATTATCAAATACTTGCGAAAAGCATACATCTTTTGTGTAACCAGACATCCCTATAAGCTGCGAGTCACGAACCGATCTATAAAACTCAGCAGGAACGATCGGTTTCTGCACATATAAGCAGAAAGTTAACGACGTCGATTACATTAAAACATGTAAATATCTATAAACAGAACTCACTGATAATATCTTGTCAATCTCATTTTCAATCCTCCATTTCAGACAATCAACCAGCTGAAATAACAAGATTCATCAGCAGGAATCTAATGTGATAACGAGTTTCAACCGAATGAGTTTGATTTAATTTAACCATGTTATGGGCTTTGGATATGTTTCCATCTCTTGCTGTAAGAAACCTAATCACAGTCTCAGTTGGATATCCTTTATGCAAATTCTGTAAAATGAAGATCAAAATGAAACAAAAACCCTAATCCTAACCCTAATTAATTTATAGAACACTCATACAACGCTACGATTATGAAATTGAATACACAAAAATGATTCATTTGACAAAATGATTCAATGCTGACTTCCAATTTGTATTTAACAGTTTAGATCAGAAATTAAAAAAAAAATTGGAAAATCAAAAAGGGGATCTCAACAGATGAAGATAGCAGGAATCGAACCTGGAATGTGATCTTGAGTGGCTCGTCAACTGCAACAACAGATTTGGTCATACATCATAAGAAAATTGGGGAAAAATTAAATTAAAGACGAAATCTAGGGTTTTTTAGAGAGAGAAAGACGGACTTGATTCCATCAAATCGTCGAATTGCTTGATCATATCCTGAGTTATGACCACCATTTTCCCGGCAATTAATCTGGTCTCAAAATCTAAATCCAGTTATGAGAAGTTTGAGTTTAATTTTACTCTACTCTCCATCAAATCACCAGCACCATGGAGAGGGAGGGAGAGAGAGAGAGAGATGATGATGATGATGAGCATAGAAGTAGGTGACACGCGTTAGCACTTATACTTGTGGAATTAATGGCGGAAAAAAGTCCCAACTTTTTAAATTATGTTTTACCAAATTTCACTATTTCAGTTTGGAACATGATTCTTTTTAGGGCTATAAAGGTGAATCCAACGTTAAATGAATAGTTAATAAACTGTTTGGTCGGAAGTTTGTTTATATTTACTTGCTTAATAAATGAACGAATACAAACAAATAAATTATGCTCGATTAGTTAGATGAACGAACATGACTAAGGATGTGTTCATGCGATAGTATTGGTGAACGTTCAATAATTTGCTCGTTTATATTCGTTTGTTACAAGTTTTTAGTCTTTTTTAAACTTTTTACTATTAAAAGTAAAATGTTATATGTTCGTTTGTTTTCTTTTATATTCATTTGTATTCGTTTATGTTCATATGTGTTCGTTTATAATATTAACAAACGAACACAAATTAATTTCCTTAACAAACGAACACGAACATAAAATATCATTCGGTTATGTGTTCATGAACCTTTTGTTTGTCTGATAAAAACTTAACAAACGAACACGAACAATGTCTCGTTCGGTTCGATTTATTTACAACCCTACCTTCAATCCTGAAGCCACGTTACCCCCATCATATTTTTCATCTATTTCCGATCAAACACACTTGAATACAAAAGACGAATTGAATTTTAAAATTTTGGTTCAATGTCTGGATAAACCAGAAAAAATATATATGTATATGTGTGTATATATATATATATATATTAAAATTATTACTATGTTGGAATCTCGTGTATCATACGGGTTGAATAAATGTAATTATAATCAGTAATAAGGATTTACATATTACATATTTATGACATATCAACTTTAATCTCATGTGTTACATGGGGTGAAACGTTAACATTATATTGATAACTATCTTAACACCTCTTTTTATACAAATTTGATATTGTATTGGTAACCTTTTCATTTTATTAAATGCTAAGATTATATGGATGATAATAATCAAAACATAAAAAAATACATGAAAATACATTTCATAAGTGATGTATTTTTACAATACATTAAATTACATGTAAAATGAAATCTTACAATGATGATTTACAAATTTGAAAATACTTTATTGTATACAATATTTGACGTGATATTGGTAACTTTTCAATGTTTAACACACTAAATGCAACAAAAAATAGAGTTTCTTTTCCTCAATTACTGAAACCATAAAATAGCCAAACCTTTTGAAAAATAGGGCACAAACGGTGCGAACCTGATTGAAGTTAGTAGTGAGTCAAAGAAATCGAAGATAATTAAATTGGTCAACGATTTCCTTGCATACGTTGTTTCTCCATTTTATTAGTTAACTGAACTCTATTAGCCTTTTTGTATAAACTTTAACCTTGATGTTTTAACATATTTACAAATGCTTAAGTTGTAATTAAATTTATGTATCAAACTTAAGTTACTTTTTTTAAAATCTCGTAATTTATACGAAAAATCTCGTTAAACCTTTAATATCTAATCTCTCATTTAAAATAAAATAAATTTTAAATTTCAACAATATATCGTCTTTTAAATTAAAAAATTTAAACTCTGAAATTTAAAAATCACACTCCTTAGTATATCGACACAATTTAAATTTAAAATTATAAAATTAAATATGAAAAAAGTTAAAAATAATAAAATAGAATTGAAGCCAAACATATTTTTTTAAAAAAAAAATTAAAATCAAAAGAAAAAGTTATTTATAAATATTAAACTTAATTAAATATTAGTAAACTTTATTTTAACACATATTTATTCAAATACAAAAGTAGTCTTTTTTAAATCTCCTATTTTTTAACTCTTGATTTTTTTTAAATATTCACTTTGATGATAATTTTGTAGAAGCATGTTTTGTAACTATAGATTAAATTCTATGTATCGGTGTACGTGGCTAGTACGTAGGAGGGTGTTCCTGAGTACTTAGCCCGCACACCAGTTTGGTCCTGCGTACTTAGTAAGTACGCAAGGCTTTTGCCTTGCGTACTTGTCAAGTAAGCATGACCAAACCATGCGTACTTAGTAAGTACGCAAGGCTTTTGCCTTGCGTACTTGTCAAGTACGCAGGAAGTGTTCCTGCCCCTATAAATAGAAGACTTGTCTTCATTTGTAGGTGAAACTCTGGAACAAGTTGAGAGATGTCCGGGTCGGGAAGAGCTCTCCCGACCCCTGGACCGTGATTTTAGATGAGAGATGTGTGTTCCTTCGGTATGTAGTCTGTAATACGGGATGACTTCTTTGTTATGGATTATGTTTCGTTTCATTATCTTTTGTCTTTGTTCATGTTTTCTTTGCTTCGTTTTCTTTGTTCCCACACAAATCACAGAACAGATCGTGTTATTTCCGCTGCGCGACGAGACTCCCGGGACCTACAAGTGGTATCAGAGCCTCGGTGTTCGTTGATTTGTGTTCCAGTTTCGGGTTTTAGGGTTTTCGAGCATATCTGAAAAATAAAAGTTCGCAACTTTTTCTTCCAAAAATCCTCAAATCCGAGTTTGTTATCACTTCATTTGGTGTTTGTTAGATGATGTTTTTGAAGCTTTTGGAAGCATTAATTTCTCAGATCCATCACTTTTCGAGCATTCTCCTCAAGATCCGTCAAGAACGCTGTTACTTTTTTATAAGTACGCAAATTCAGCTTTTCTGCGTACTTACTAAGTACGCATGGATTTTGCCCTGCGTACTTACTAAGTACGCAAGAGAAGTTGTCCTGCGTACTTGTTAAGTACGCATGAGTATTTCCTCTGCGTACTTAGCATGTACGCATGGGCATTTTGCGAACTTATCAAATACACATGAGCACCCTTTATGTGCGTAGTTACTAAGTACGCATGAACTAGCATCTGGGATTCAAAAAAAAAAAAAATTAGCAGGAAAACCTTTCTTGTCCAAAATTTTGTGTGATCATTTGTACGCGTGTTTCGGCCGATTCTTGAGAAGATAGTGATTTTGGTTTTTCCGGACCAGAATTTGTATATGATGTGGCTTGGCGAAACACGGACGAGATTTTTGTTGGATGATACCACTTGTCATACATTGTTTAAGGGTCCATACCTGAAAATGTAGGCTACGAGTATCCGGGATACTTATTTAATAGGGTATGAATGTTGAACTAATGGGAGCAATTGGGTCGTCATCGGCTAAAGGTCTCGTTCTATTTGTGAAGATGTGGCTGCTTTGGGTCTTTTGGAAAAAGAATCATCTTGTTTAGGTATTCAAACCTGAATATGTAGGCTACGAGTATCTAAGATACTTCTTTAATAGGGGATGAATACTGGAACAACTTGAACCCAAGGATTTGCTGTTTTGGATCTTTGCAAAGGAATTAAAGAATAAAATCCTGGAGTTGGCTAGTTGTGCTTTTTGAGGATTTGAGTGAAGTGGTGATGAAGCTGGTCATAGTTTACAGAGAAACGAGGGGGATAAAATCTAGTATTCATGAGACATTAAAGAGGTGGTGGAAAAGCCGTTGGTACTTCCTATATATATACCTCTTTGACGTAACATGGATCTCAACCGTGATTTCTCGTGTAAACTATATTTTTCGTGTTTGATTCTATCGTGTGTTTTCAAGATGAAGCTGGATATTCGTTGGATTTTTAGTTGAAGATGGAACCTTTTATCATTGGCCGATGAGATAGGAAACATACCCTTGTTTCTGGTATAGTCAGATGGAGCTTAAACTGAAAGGGGATATTGGAAATGAACATCTTCGGAAATTTGGTTGACTCGTGAAGATACAGGATAGAGTTGGACACATCTGGTTGAAGACTTAAGTTTATCTTACTGGAATTCCTATGGGAGCTGATTAGTTTGATGCAGGTTATTGGAAACTCAAACTTTCTATCATATGCCAGCTGATTTGGAGTTGTCTTAGTCTACTATTGTTACCTGGTTAGGAAGACATTGTCAGACTCAGAGTCCTAAGTCAGGGTGGAGGTTGCTACTGCTGAGAGGATGAACTATAATGAGTTGTGTTGGGTTAGTTGGTTCTTATTGAAGCACTTGGTTTGGTCTACAATGAAAGCTACAGTTAGAGGGAGTCGGGTTTGTCATCACTCGGCAACTGAAGACTGAAGTTTGAAGATTTGAAGATCTCAAGTGGAATGCCAGAAGATCAAGTCTCGCCAGAAGACACGTGATGTCATTAGTTTAGAGGGAGTCTGTTAGGACATTCTTTGTAAACTGATGTATATCAGTGTTAGAGATAGATAGAATTTGATGCTATAGTTAAGAGGGAGTTTGTAGAAGCATGTTTTGTAACTATAGATTAAATTCTATGTATCGGTGTACGTGGCTAGTACGTAGGAGGGTGTTCCTGAGTACTTAGCCCGCACACCAGTTTGGTCCTGCGTACTTAGTAAGTACGCAAGGCTTTTGCCTTGCGTACTTATCAAGTACGCATGACCAAACCATGCGTACTTAGTAAGTACGCAGGAAGTGTTCCTGCCCCTATAAATAGAAGACTTGTCTTCATTTGTAGGTGAAACTCTGGAACAAGTTGAGAGATGTCCGGGTCGGGAAGAGCTCTCCCGACCCCTGGACCGTGAGTTTAGATGAGAGATGTGTGTTCCTTCGGTATGTAGTATGTAATACGGGATGACTTCTTTGTTATGGATTATGTTTCGTTTCATTATCTTTTGTCTTTGTTCATGTTTTCTTTGCTTCGTTTTCTTTGTTCCCACACAAATCACAGAACAGATCGTGTTATTTCCGCTGCGCGACGAGGCTCCCGGGACCTACAAATTTAAAAATAAATTTGAGTTAATGGTAATAAAGATGAATTAATTTGGTAAAATGTTTATTTATTAAAAATTTTGAAAAAGATATGAAAAAAATTGAATAATGGATTTAAATGTGGTTTTTTTTTTTTTTTTGGGGGGGGGGGGGGAATTGTGAGGATTAATATGGTGATGACAAGTGGCAAAAGATTTAGTTTTTTTTATTGGAATAGGGATTACATAGTTTTTTAATAAAAGTTTAGACAAACGTTATATAGTTATTTTTTTAATTATTTTTTATAAAAAGAATTAACGAAATGTTCAATTTATAAAATTGTTTTATGAACAAACCAAACTTTTTTTTAAATAAAAACAATTTTATAAAAAAGAATTTATATAAATCATTAGTATTTAATAGGAGAAAGAGGCGAGAAACAAAAAATTATAAAATAATTAAATAAATTTATATATTTAATATGAGAGAAAAGCGGAAAAATGCAAGTCGAGGAGGCTTAGAATCATGACATGTGTCCACTAAGATTTTTATTTATTAGGTAGTATAGATATAGATATGAGAGACGTTCTTTCAGGACCAACAACAAACTTTTACACTATTTATTATATAAACCGTCTAGAAATAATGTAGATTTCAATATGTTTAAGGTTTGATTTTAAAAAAAATATGGTATTTATAGTCGTTTGTCTACACATTTTAAGAAGATTAATGGAAAAGTACAGAGAGAAGAAACATGATTTACATATGGTGTTCATCAATCTTGAAAAGGGGTACGATAGTGTGCCTAGAAGATTGATCTGGGAAAGTCTGGAGGGAAGAGGGATCCCTAGTAAATATATTGAGGCAATTAGGGATATGTATCATGAGGCTAAGACATGCGTCCGAGCACCCGTGGGGGATACAGACTTTTTTCCGGTGGAAGTGGGAGTTCACCAGGGGTCGGCACTAAGCCCCTTTCTCTTTGCAGTAGTTTTGGATGAGTTGTCAAAGTCGATTCAAGATGCAATTCCATGGTGCATGCTTTTTGCTGATGATATCGTGTTGATTGCAGAAAGTAAAAAGACATTGAACAACAGACTAGAGGAATGGAGAACAGTCTTAGAGCACAAAGGTTTGAAGATAAGCCGATCTAAAACCGAGTACCTTCACTGCAACTTTAGTGGTGCAAACGTCGACGAGGAGACCCAGATTTCTATTGAAGGTGGGGTTGTCCCTAAGACACTGAAGTTCAAGTATCTAGGATCTGTCATCCAGAGTAACGGGGACATCGACAATGATGTAGTCCATCGGGTGCAGGCTGGTTGGTGTAAATGGAGAGCGGCCTCAGGTGTTTTGTGCGACAAGAGGTTCCCAATAGGGTTAAAGGGTAAATTTTATAGGGTAGCAGTTCGCCCAGCGATGTTATATGGAACCGATTGTTGGGCCATCAAGAAGACACAAGCTCAAAAAATGGATGTAGCTGAGATGAGGATGTTGAGGTGGATGTGTGGACACACAAGAAAGGACCGAATAAGAAATGAAGTTGTTCGGAAGAGATTGGGAGTCACATGTATCTCGGATAAGATAAGAGAAGGAAGATTGAGATGGTTTGGACATGTCAAGAGGAGACAGAGCATAGATCCAGTGAGAACGGTGGAAACTCTCGTTGTAGAAGGGAAAAGGAGCAGGGGGAGACCGAAATTAACGTGGGATGAGAGGATTAGGCTTGATTTGCTAGATTTACACCTCTCAGAGGACATGATCAATGATAGAATTTCATGGAGACGTCGTATTAGGGTTTTAGGATGAGTGACCCGTTGTGTGGGAGAGTAGAGTTGTTTAGCAAAGATTTTACGTATGTCTTGTTTCTTGTAGGTGTGTTGTGTTTCTTGTGACTAATATACTCTAGTTATACACTGCTAATTGTTATATTACTGTTAGATTTATTTTACTTTATTACTCATTAATTTTATTTATATTTTTATCTTTTTCTTTCCCATGGAGCCGGGGGTCTAAACGGGAGCAGCCTCTCTATCCCTTGGGATAGGGGTAAGGTTTGCCCTCATCACACCCTCCCCAGACCCTACTAATAGCGTTAGCTATGTGTGGGATTATACTGGGTACGTTTGGTTTGGTTTGGTATACTATAGTAGGTTAAAATCCAGTGTATTACACGAGTTGAATAAATAAAATGTTATATACTTAATAATAAAAAAAATTATATTTTTAAAAACTCGTGTAATACACGGGTTAAATAAACCGATATATTATATCGGTTGAACTATTTATAATTAAATAATAAATATCAGTAATTAGATTTATATTAAAAATCTTTTTTTTTTAATATCATTATTCAATATGAGAGAGAGATGCGGGGGGGAAATGATACAAATGAACCAGAAAGTGACACGTGTTTATAAAATTTAATTTATTAATATAATGATTGGTATTTGATATTATTATTTAATTAGAGAGAGAAACAAAAAAACTAATATTTAATAGGAAAGAGAGGCGGGAAAATAAAGATGAGGAGTAACCAGAGAATGACACGTGTCCCCCCATGGTTTTCCTTTATTATATAGTATAGATATAGATAATAAATAAAAGTTTTTTAATATCACGTGTCGCCTCCATATTTATTCTGATTATTTTTTTCGTGTCTCTTTCTTTTATTAAATACACCTCTATCTTTTAATAATAATATATTTTTAAATAAAATACTAATTATACTAATAAAACACATTTATTTTAAATTATCTTTTATTATAAGAAACGTTAAAATCTAATTATGTAATTTTTCTTTTCAATCAAATAGTAATGAAAGTCAAATTACGTTAAATAGTAATTAAATTATTTTCAAAACTCAATTATATATTAATTTTTACATATTCTATCATTTGTATATGTAATACACATTTACAGTTGTAAAATATATATTGTATGTATTAATTTTTTTCACCTAATGTGTAGTGTACGGGTTCTAAGCTAGTACACTCTATGCACAAATATATGCATATGTGTCAATGAGCTAGTGGTGGAGTGGTAAGGGAGAGACCTGGTGTTCCTAGTGAACCAGGTTCAATCCCTGCTCTCTGCATTAGTTTCTGCGGCATGCAAATGATGCCTAGCTTAGGCTGATGTACCTGGGTTTTACCCATGCCGATCCAGGGTTCGAGCCTCCGCTCTCCCTCAAGCCCGGAAGGGGTCGTATTGGGTGAGATTTTCCCTTGGATACTCTCCAACTCTAATGCCAAGTGGGCCCGATTAAAACAACATATTGGCCGGAGTTGGACGAGATTCTCCCATGTGACGGGGGGTGCGAAGTCACAACACCCGTTCAAAAAAATATGCATATGTGCACATTTTCATATTATTTTTAAAATCCAGGAAAGATGAGATAAAATCAAATTAAGAGTAGGGAGAGATAGTAAACTGTTGTTTTTTTTAGTTTTACTTTTCTTTTACCGAAGTGATATGTACACGTCTTATACAACTCTTGAAATGTTTTTTTTAGATTTACTTTTTTTTACTGAAGTGACATATGAATAGTTCTGAAAATAAACGTACGAAAGTAGTACGGTATCTGATTTTGTTTGATATTGTGATCATTGAGTTGAAATGTTTTATCTCCGTCATAGTACCAAGCAATTGTATTTAGTCTCAAGACTTCTTATTTCAATGGTTTTTTACAACTTTATTTTTATGTTTCTTATTATTTATAAGGACTAAATATTTATATTACATATTTGAACTATCTTGATTGAAGTGTTGCACATTCAAGGTTTTTTAGGAACATTTTGTATTATAAAACTAGGTTATATACCCATGTATTACATGAAGTTGTTTAAAAAAAAAATAAAAGTACAATAATGTGTATTTTTTTTAAATAATGTATAAAGTAAAAAATAAAATTCTATGTTTACTTATTTAACTAATAATTATAATTCAAATTCTCTATTATCTTTTTTGAAAAATAAAAGAACATTAACATAATTAAATTTGAAAATTCAAACTTACTTAAAATATGAAAAATTAGAAGATTTTGATGAGAAATAATATGGTGATAACACGTGACATTATTTGAAATCGTTTATTAAAATAATGATGTAATTCAATTTTGAAGTATAAAAATAAGAGTGTATATATTTAAAAATAAAAAGTCACTTCATATTTTAGTTAAGATATGCTTAAGAAGGTGGAGGATTGTTCCCCTAAAAAGTATTATTTGGCTAAGAAACTTAAGAAGCAATCTCATCCATTCAAATGGATGATCAAGGGTAGAGATTTAATTGTAGTAAAAACAAGAGGTGGAGGGGCATTATTGGAAAACCCACAATTGTTAACCGTTTTCAAATTCCCCCACTTTTTTAAAACGTACATAACTTTTTCATACGACCTTATTTTTTCAAAAAAAATACATCATAAAATCGAGCGTTTTTTAACCTTTAATTTGAGTATAGTATTGCTATATATATATTTTTTTTGTAAAAACAAGATCGACACTTAATGAAATTATGCTACTTTACGTAAATGTGCTGGTTTCTAGTAAAACAACACAATTAACTGTGTTGCGTTGTAAAACAGCACTTTTAACTATGCTGTTTTATTATAAAACAATACCAAACATAACAACTAATTGTGCTGTTTTACTATAAAATAACACCAAAACAATACGGTTATTTGTGTGACTTGCTCTTCTTAGCTAACCCCGCACAAACAAAACAAGCACAAACAAAACCAACACAACAAAACTAAGTTTTTAAGATTGTATATCAAACCAGCACAAAACAAAGAACACAATTGGGAGTGACATGTTATAATCCTGAAACCAGCACAAACATAACACAGCACAAGCAAAACCAGCACAGGTAGGTCATCACAAAAATGAACAAAACCCAACACAACAAAACTAAGTTTTTAAGATTGTATTATATACAAAAAACATTTGCAAATTAGATTTTGGGTTCTAGCCCAAGTTTCATAGCATTCACATGAAGTTTTTTTAGTTCACTTTTTTGTGTTTTGTGATACATTCTTTTCCCTACAACAATAGTTACCGGAAAATGCAAAGATAAGGTACATTCTTCTTTTTATGTTGCTAAATGTCAAACCTTAATTACTTACATTCTTCTTTTAAGATGATGACTTTTATTTCAGATTTATAATTTTATAAAATTACCTATGTTGTTTTTGTTATTGTGTTGTTTTTTATGTGGTACTGATGTGTTGTTGTGCTGATTTTGTTTTATGCTATTTTCCTATGCTGGTTTGCTGTTGTTTACTAGAAAACAACACATATTATATTATCAGTGTTGTTTTATCGAAAATCAATAAAAATTTTGAATTTTTTTTAAATCTTCGTATTTTATATATCAACATTATACTCAAATTAAAGAGAGAAAAATGCTCGATTTTATGGTGTAATATTTTTCAAAAAATAATGTCATATAAAAATGTTATGGAAGTTTAAAAAATGAGGGGGAACTTGAAAAAAATCAACAAAAATGGCTATTCCAAAGATACCACTTCAACCTTATTTTTTCCCCCACTTAAATCTCTTATGAACAAATTGATGGCTAAGATTGCTTCATTTGCTTCATAGGCTTCTTAGCCAAATTACACTTTTTATTTAAACCTTCTACAAAGGTGAATTGTATTAATCAAGGTATGATTTAAAAAAAAGCTAAAAATTAAAACAAAGATAACTTCTCCTTTTATTATTACTTTATTCCGAATAAATGGACTACTTTTTATCATCTCGTTCTCTCTTTCAGAATAAATGGACTACTTTTTATCATGAGATGATATGATGACTAAGATAAAAGAAACAATTATGTATATGTTGAATTAACGGTTGTTAGGGTTGGTTCTTAGAGTCGTGTCTATCGGATCTAGTCTTTTTCGAACCTGAAGCATAATAACTCTAATTGATGAGTCATGTTTACATTGGGGTAGGGGTGTGGGTTGGATTAGGTTCAACTGGCCATTCATGACTAAACCCAAACATTGATCCTGATCCGGACATCCTTCATCGGTACCTTCCCCTTTATTAATCACGACCATTCCTTAGTATCGTTCGTGTCATGATCAAGAAAATGATTTATAATCATCTAACGGTTCTCGTATGAACTCTATTAGTCTACCATGATAGGGACAACCATTGAGTGGTGAGGTGGGTGGAAAAGATTATTTCTAAACATTGACATAATAGATGTGAAAGGACAATTATTAGGTCAATAATTCTACATCTTTTCTTGGAAATACAATATTTTTATTTTATTTTACACGTTCGTTTTAGCACTAATGTTTTCTCGTAACAAGAATGTTTTTTAATACCGTTAAAGTCGTCTTCAAATTCTAAAATTGCATTAGCCTGTTCTTGAAATCGGTCATCCATATGACACAAATCACAAAATTGATCACTCCGAGCGGTGTGCAAAAGTTATGTATGCATAAAGTTTCAAAAAATTATTTCAAGATTGAAATGGATATACTCTCATTTTTTTCTTTCTAAATGAGATGTTCCCATCATAATTTTCCTTTTTTCTAAATGCAAACAAGAACCACAAATTCTCAATAATTGGTCACAAGTTGCTTTATGTGTGGTGTCACTAAAAAGTAAAGCCACAAATGTTTATATATGCTTTTCAAAACGCGTTTTTGGTTTTGATACATGATAACATAGGTATATATGGTACTCAATACCATTAGCTTACCCATACTACAAATATAATGACCCCCCTATCCTATAAATAGTCGGCACCAACTTTTAGGTATGTATTCACTTGTCACATTTAATAGCCTATTATACTTTACTCTCATACTAGAGTCGTGTCGCGTGGGAATCCTTTTATCTATGACGAGACTAACGAAGTAGCGGTTTCTTAAGACCTAAAACTCGAAGGTTCATCGATGCGAATACACCAACTAGACTTTGCTGCAACAAAACACATTTTATATAATTATATTACAAATGAAATATACACAAAAGCATTAACATTGTAAATATAAGCGCTTCCGAACCTTGGAAGACAAGAAAATTTGGGACATAAGTTGGTGGAGATTGAGATAAAGGAGTACGGAGATGAATGTTTTTTTCAAGTCGATTTGAGTTCGTGATAGAGTAGGATTAGTTTAGTTTAATTAATAAATATGATTAGTTTTGGTTTATTTGATTATTTAAATTGAGTTTGAGTTGGGTTGAGATTAGTTTATGTCTAGTATAAACATAGGGTTATTTATTTAATTTTATTTGTCGAGTTCAGTTTATAATAGTGAAAGAGTCAAAACCGGTCCTTGGCATCAAATCCCTTTACTTGTGGTTGTGTTTATCGAATCTTGGCTAGCAATTGGTATCAGAGCTTGAAGATTCAATCTAGAATAACAAGTCAATGATCAAGAAGAGACCGGTCTGATCATTAAGAAGAGATAGCAACCGAACTTAGCCAGAAGAGACGGAGATGAAGATAGAATTGACAAGTAAGTTCATCCATTTACTAATTGTGTTTACGGAAGAAGAAAAAGAAAAATCAAAACAAAAAATTTTGCAAAGTGGAAGTCAGTGGGGTTATAATTTGCAAGAGTAGTTGTAAGAAGCAAAAGATAATAACAATCCATGGGATTAAAATTAAGATGGGCAAATTAATCTTGCAAATCACAAATTTTACAATCAAAGAATTAAATTTTACTTCAACGGTATCAAATAAAAAGCTGGAAATCACATGAAAAAGGTGATAAAGCAACTCACGTTGATTTTTCATTGTCTTCAAGGGGCATTCTGGTGGTAAAGTGGTTAATAGTTGTGTACTAATAGATTAAAGAGAATCATCTTTTCCAGCCATATTGCCAAAAGTCGAGACAAAATCAGATAATCAAATAATTGGTAACAGGAGGGATGATTTCGAGTGAGGGAATAGAGTGGTCGGAGTCAACCCCTTTTCCTAACAGCTTCACCATCACTTCTTTCTCCTCCGACTTCTCCAACCTCTACTGCCACCAACGCTTCACTCGTTCATCAACCATTCTCCAGCCTCTCCTAGACTCCTGCTACCAACCCTTCACTCATCGGTCCCTTCGACCCAATGGTGAAGCGTTTTGCTTTGAGTAGCATGATCCTGGAAATGTGTACGGAGAGTTTGGGGACAGAAACATGCGGTGATTGGGAGGAAATATAGAGGTTTGGTGGCTTATAACGCTCAAAAGCTCAACGGAATCGCAGAGGCAGCGGCTTTACGTCGCCGTTGAGCGCCATTAGTGGCTCAGATGGTGCCGTGAAAGTGAAGCCTCATAGAGAAGGTGGTTTATGTTTAGAGAGAGAAATAGTAGGAGTGGTTTATGTTTGGAGAGAGAGGAGAGATGAGTGAGAGTGAGAGTGAGAGTGACGGTTTATATTTAAGAAAAATACATAAAGTGTTCTTTTTTAGATAAAATGACCATTATAGTCTCACGTGTCAGACACATGTCTAGACTTAACAGAAAAATATAACAGCAGTTGATGTAAAGGATAAAGGATATGTAAAAATTTTAAAAAAGAATAATATCCATAGTTATTGAAGTAAAAGAGTAATAGATAAGTAAATGACAATGTGTGTAATTAACAATAACAAGAATCTTTAAAGGACAACGGCTTGTGAATAGTTCTTTCTTATTATTGGTCCACGTTTTCTTTTAGTTGAACCGTCACGTTTTCTCCACCAAACCTGCCACCGCACCATGCTTTTCACGCGTCCTCCTCATCTTCTTGCCTTTCTATCCAACTTCATTTTCCACCTGCTCTCTGATATTTGTTTATTCTTCTGTTATTGATTTTGGAGTCAATTAATCCGTTTTTTAGAAATTGGAAAGGGTATTTTAATGGAAACCCTGGAGAGAACCCAGATCACCAATCCACTTTCTAAGTTCGAGGTGAATTGGGTATATTATTTGTTGGGTTTGAATATTTTTAATTCTGATTGGGGTTTTCTGGGTTTCTGATTTTGTGTCTTCTTGAGGAATTGAAGGATTCAATTTGATGAATTTAGTTTGGTTAATATTTGTTGATTAGATTTTGATTTTCTGTTGACTCGCATATATTTCCTGTCACAACTACAAAGAATTTAAATAAGGTTTGTGTTTAGGTTGCGGCTTTCATGGCACTTTTATTTACATATTTTTCTTACCGGCAATCTATTTTTTTATTTTATTTTATATATGTTGTTGATCGCTTATCCACTAAATTTTATTCTCAGTGACTTGTTACTAAATCTCTTGCAGCTTCTATCTGAATAGGAAAAGCAGCCACCTATTAAATCTGTAAGGCTTTTTTTAGTTTTTCATTAAGCATTTTTTAGTTTTTCATCCTTTAATTAATTTATACAAACCATTAACTGTGTAACAGAATCTGTTCTGACCATGAGTGATTGAGTCAGAATACTAACATTTTAATGAAGAAATATTGAAGTTTGAGTTGAAACATGTGCAAATTTGTAGTTTTTTTTAACTCTGCGATTTGGTTCATTCATGCCCATCAATGGCAATACCAAGAAGGTTACGTTTTCAACTTCCAAAAAGAGAGTGTCGAATTAAAATTTTATGTATTGGCTTACACAACATGAATAAATTGACATTATAAATTAGAATGGTTTGATCTTATTAGTGAGTTAGTATGTGAGTATCTGTTGTGTGTTGATGTAACATGAATCTATCATTATATAATTATGATGCCATCTCTTTGGGTTGTCGAGTGTTGGTAACGTATCCACACTGTAATGAACCGGACCGATACCAACCGATTACCCGCCACTGTAATGAACTGAAACCAGCCGATTACCCGCCGCAACGCGCGGAGAATACTACTAGTTTACTTTCAAAAAAACTACAAAGCAACAGTTTCTGTGTGTCCGATGACGTGGCATTCTTCAATCTCACCTGTAATGTAACAATGATCTGTGCATGCATGGCTATGGCTGCATCTCACCACCACCGTCAGTTTCCCCAAATTCTCTTCGGTCTCACCTTCACCGTCCAATTCCTTCTCTTCCAAACATTCTATATTCATCCTCCCTTCCATATTCCCCCCCTAAAAACATGTTCCGACCAGCCACCGCCACCAAACCGGAATCCTCACCGGAAACCCTCCCCAAACCCCGCACATCTCGCACCAACGACATGGACGGCGGCTCCTCCCTCACCGACGACCCTCAGGTCCGCCTCGCCCTCTACATCGCCATGGCCCACGCTGGCGTCGCATTCGCCATCTTCGTCCTCTTCGGTGTAAGCAAATTACTCGACGTGTATCTCCGGCCGTTACTTTGGGCGGTTATTTGTTCCATCCCCCTTCGAGGCATCCATCGCACCCTAGTTTCATTCTGGTCGGAGCCGTTAAAATCAGGTATAACAGACACAATTCTCGCCGTACCGACGTCCATGTTTAGGGCTTTTATCGGCACAATTGTTGAAATCAAAGACCTAATTTACAAAATAATCGGCCATAAAATGCGTAATTTCAACCCGCCCAGACGAAGGAAAAGCGGATTCTCGATTTTATTACGTCGATTGGTGTCGTTATGGGTTTTTGTGATGGCGTATGAGCAATTTGGGGGAATTGGGGCTAGTACATTGCTAGGGTTAGGGTTTATGTTCACATCTCGAAACGTTGGCTGCACGATTTCGTCTTTTAAAAGCTATAGTTTTAAAACTCCACACACATCTTTTTTAACCAGAGGGGTTTTAAAAAGGTTGGAAACAATTGTGGCAATTGGATTGATTATGGCCATGATTTTTGGTACTCTTTTTGCTGCATTCTTTTTTTCTTACAAGATTGGGGTTGAAGGCCGAGACGCGGTGTATTCGATCAAATCGCGTGTCGAAGAGAGCGATTATGCTGCGCAGTGGATGTCTGAGGACGATGTGCGCACTATGGTGGCGAAATATACAACACAGTTTTATGGAACTGTGTTTGATCAGATTGATAGTTTAGCTATGCAGTATAACATGACTGAAATAGTTGTGGAGATGAAGCACATCATGGCACCGCGGTCAACAAACTCTTCTGTGCCTTCAACTGCTTTGACTGCGCCGAATCCTTTCGCTGAAAAGATTCTGAATTTGAGAAGACGGGTGAAGAATCACGAGTGGACTGAGATTTATCCAGAGGTTAACGCGCTGTTTAAAGAAGTGTTGATTAGCAGAGAAGATATTATTGAAAAGGCGAAGGCGATTGCTTTTCAAGGAAAAGATCTTATTCAACGCGTGTTAGCCAGTGGTCAGTCGATCTTGGGTGGTAGTACGAAGCTCGTTTTTGTGATTATTGAGTCCATTGTGACAGGAGCTGTTGGATTGTTCAGTTTTCTTTCGCAGTCCATGGTTTTCATATGGGTTTTATACGCGCTTATTACATCTGATTCGAGTGGTGTAACAGAACAGGTTATGTGTATGCTTCCTATTTCTAAGTATGTGAGAACGCGATGTGTTGAAGTGCTTGATAAGGCGATTTCAGGCATACTTTTGGCTACAGCTGAGATTGCCTTTTTTCAGGGGTGTCTTACTTGTCTTTTGCTTAGATTGTTCAACATTCATTTCTTGTACGTGTCGACTTTGCTTGCTGTTGTTAGCCCGTTCTTCCCGTTACTTCCATATGTTTTTGCAACTATTCCTGCAATTTTGCAGTTAGTGATGGAAGGGAGGTATATAGTGGCTATATGTTTGCCGATTATTCACGCCCTGCTTATCGACTATGGTGATAGTGAAATTCTAGAGCATATACCGGGCCATAATCCATATCTTACCGGGCTTAGTATCATTGGTGGAGCTGCAATTTTCCGGTCTGCACTCGAGGTAAATAACAAGTATCATAAAAGTACATTTTAACATGTTGCCAATTTGCATAAATAAAACAATCTGATTTCTATTTTGGATAGGGGCAGCTATTGGAACACCAGCCCTGTCACATCAAACGGGCTGTATGATCCGGTGAAAATGGTCATACGGGCAGTATGATTTGACGAACACAATCTCGTAAGGATCATATAAAAGCATCATGACCATTTTTGCCATATCATATAGGCCGTATGATATCTGGTGTTTGTATAATGCATTGTTGGTGTTCCTTTAGACGTGCCCTTTGGATAACGAAATTTGCTTATGGTAGGACTATATATCAGACATCTTTCAAAAGTTATGATTTAGGATCACACACTAAAACTAAATTACTTTTGGATGAAATTTATGTCTAATGCCTGTTTTGGAATGATATATGAATGGTGCAGGGTGCGATAATGGGGCCACTGATAACGACTGTGGTCATCGCGATTAAGGATTTGTATGTAGAGTTTGTTTTGAATGAACCAAAGGAGATCAAGACCGAATAGGGTGTTATACCATCAACTGAATGCTAGTAGTAAGTTTGTTCAATCTTCCATATTTAACCTGTAAATAGATTCTTTGCAATCGATACTGCGTGTAATTAACTTTTAAATTTACTCTTTAATGTAACAAGCTCTAGTTTTGTTACTGTAACCGGTTATATACAAATTAGATAGCCTGTTGATCTGTAGGTTTAATTTTGATTTTGATGCTGATTTCAACACATGAACAAATTGTAGGTTTTGTATTTCGTAAAGGGCTTGGATATTTCTTTGAATTGTGTATAGATGACTCTCATATTAAAGTATTTTGATTGTACTCTTAAAATCTGTAGTTTGATAATAATAATTCAAAGAGAAAACAAGAACAAATATGTTTTCCTGTTCTGAAAAACGTGTACCAAAAACCGTAAGGAAAACATACCAAAGACCTTCCTTATATAGTTAGGGAACCATAACAACGTTTTGTTGAAACGACACAACTCTTCATGAAAGAGTATGTCGGTTAAAATGGTTGATAGTTATTCAGTTACCATCGGTAGTGACCTCTATCAGCAAGGAAAACTTCAGTGGGAACTCCTTCAGTAGTAAGTCAGTTAGATGATTGGTGTGTCATGAGTAACTGAGTTACTGCTGCTTTCTCGAGTTGATGTTGATGCCTAGTTACCGCTGATAGCAGTTACCACTGACATCATTATTTATTGTTGCTAACATTTGCCGCTTTACGCAGTTACTACTGATTGCATAATTGGTGCTAACATAGTTGCTATGAAGGACTAGTTTCCACTAATGATCAGTTCCTACTAGCGAGACCCACCCGAGGTTCCTAAGTGTCAGAAATCAGAATAGTCTTGACACAAGTGTGAATTCAAGACCTCCTAACTTGTATCAATGTTTATTCAGATTTCTCTTTGATTTTAAGTAAATCTCAATTAACTAAAATGGGTTGTTGGCACTAAAATCACCAACACAAATAGTATGTAACATCCGGCCTCTCGTACCAACAATATTGTCCGCTTTGCCCCCTAAGAGCTAACGGATTTGTTTTTTGTTGCCCGGGTGAAAACTTCCCAGGGGTCACCCATCCCTGGATTACTCCCACCCGAGTACGCTTAACTGTGGAGTTCTCTTCTCATCCACTAGTATTAAGCCCCAAAACGCGTTGTTGTATTTGAGGCGGGGCATTGCTTATGAATTCAGCATCTCTCCCGTGGACAGAACAGAACATAACGATATAGGATATGCCTAAGGTGTTACATAGTATGTCTTCTTTTCTATAAGACAATATTGAACACAATGAACACAAACTGGCATGATGATACGTTAAAGATATGAAGAAGGATAATGGAAGAATGGCTTGATACATTAAAGAAGAAGAAGAAGAAGAAGAAGGATAATGAAGAGAATAGGGATAGTGAAGAGATAAAGACTTATTATTCAAATCATAATCATCTCATTATTCATCACATGCTTTAAATATTACCATGCAAGATACAATAAGCCCCCCTCACTGGACAAAATAAACCAACATGGTCCTTATATTATTATTATTGAGATATTACGTAACACATGAGTCAGTTGTGACTAGTTATATGACTAGATTCAACCTCACGCTGAACTCGACAACCAGAGGATCATATTCTTCAATCAGACCTGTCGTTGTTGTATCAACTGATGCAGTGGCCTCATCAAGAAACAAACCTTGTTCTTGATTAGTGCACCGCCAAGACATACCAGTTTCGTTTGACCCATGCGCTAATTCTATTCGTTTTCAGTAACTATATCAATTTTACAAGTGTCGGATGCCAAAAGTTTGTGCTTTTATGCCAAAATTGGAAACATAAGTTGTGTTAACGTGTCTTAACATAAGTTTGTGCTTTTTGTTTAAGTGGTTTTCAAGTTATGTTTTATTACCCCGCCGCGTTGCGCGTAACTCTCTCTGAGTGGTTAGTTACCGTTTTAGCCCCTTCTAATATATATATTCCCCGCTTTTTACCCACATGATTTTCTATTAATATTGTTTTCCTATAACAGCTTTCGTTCGCTAAGTTAAAAAAAAAACAACGAAACTAATAGGAGAAAGAGGCGAGAAAAGATTAAGGATGTATAGGAGATAGGTTCTTAGTCAGGAAAATTAACATTATGGGTTGGCGCCTAATTTTGGATCGTCTTCCGACTCGGGTTAACCTTGACAAGAGAGGCATTGACGTTCCTTCTTTGTTATGTGTTTGTTGTGAAAGAGAAGTGGAGTCTAGGGATCACTTGTTTGGTGCTTGTTACAACCCAAATGGTAAAACTCATTTCAAAAGACTAGTCTGATGGGAGATGGAACCATTTGAGTTATAAATCACACATTTGTTGCCCATACAACCGATGTGGGACAAGTCTCATACCTAACAATGGTTTCAGTCTATAACAGTGCTTGCAAGTTAGCTTCAAGATTATGAAAAGTTACTGAAAAATGGGTAGATTTGGATATGCCGAATTCGAAAACCCCTTCGGCGTTATCATCATGGATTGATTCGTTAGGGATGGTTAAAAGTAAGAAGATAATTCTTGAAGTTATTGTTTATACGGCTTGTGTAGACTATTTGAAAGAATAGGAACGACATCATCTTTTCGCACTCTACTAAGAAGAATGACTATTTATTCGATTCCAATGTTTCTTTTTAATTTTTATGGTTTTCGAGTAGGAACCGTAGAGCGAGTATTAGTTGGGTGTGTTGGCTACAAAACCCCTTTTTGTCTAGTTACTTGCTAGTCAGTGGATTTTTATATATTTTGCCATTCAAAAAAAATATAGGTGGCACCAATGTTGTCACACCACACAACTTGTACACCTAAGAAATAATGTAAGGACCTAAGTCCTTGGAAGCAAATTTATAACACAACAGTGCTATGATCCTAGCAATATCCAGACATGTTTAACTGTGGAGTTTTCCTCTCATCTACATCCAATGCGTCCGAAACGTGTTAGTACTTAAGGTCTGGCATGCTTTATGAGCCTAACATCTCTCTTGTCTATGGCCGATATGAGATTTACCTAGGGTATTACAATGATAATGTTGTGAACATAGAAATATAGAAGACCATATAGAAACGCACCACCATGAGCATATATAAATAAAGATGTGTCGTTTTGGATCCGATATAGCCAAAAGTAACCATATCATGAGAGAGTTTGTGAAAACATGCATGAGGTTCCTATTTAAGGCTTTAAAGAGAATAATGTCTCCTCAGCAATGTCGCAAAAGTCGTTAGGTGCTCCCTAGTCGGAGTTAGGAGTTCTCGGCCTAGGCCTAGAGTACTCGGGCCTCGGCAACCTACCTTGTAGCGATTGCTCCTCAGCTTCCAATCCTGTCATCAAGCTTTACTCCATCCATTAGAGAAGCTATTGTTGAGGATGGAGAGGAAGTGTGCTTGGTCAAGAGAAGCGAAAAACAACCAAGAGGAAGGAGAAACTATTGAACCGATGGCTAGTGGGAAAGTAGACTCGTTAAACCAAACATGTGTTACGGAAACACAAGATGCGAGTGTTATATGCATGATTAGTTGGATCAAAAGTCCATCTTGTGTGGGTTATAACGCCTAAAACAATATACAGAGATAATAGATAATAACTCGAAAAGCTGAAAGTTCGAACAAATCCAAATTTAAATAACATATTCAGACTTGGGTTTCAATACTTGAAATGGATCTTTAACCGAAACTGACAATTCAATTTTTAATCAAACGCAAACCCGTGAGTTTTAAACCGACCACTATATTTAGAACTTTATAAATATCACCTATAAAAAGTTTAAAAAGGGGAAACGGCGGCACTTTATATAAAAAGTTCTAGTGGCTTTGAGCCTTTGATTACTTGTGCGGTTGTGCTTCAGTACTTGTACATTATTATGCACAACTCGGTTTTGAATAAAAGCCACATCGAAACTTAGATAAAAATATTATATAGCATTATATTAATTTTGTATATATTTATAATTTTAAAATTATAACACTACCAATTAATTATTTAATAATAATTTTTATAATATAAAGAAACGTTAATTGATAAATAATCGGATAGACATTTTTTTTTTAATTTCAATGGTTTTCTATCTACTCATAATAATGATTCTTTAGAAAATAAAAGGCTTTTACAAAAAAAAGATAAACGGCTGCTATTTATTAAGGTTGGGGGAGTACCTCGTAGAAAGTGGTCGTGAAGATGAGGTGGCAGGGCGTGAGCCGTGGAACACCGCATCCCCTGTGCGTGGATCACGACATGGAGAAGTTGGCCTGGGGATTCTCACGGCGTGGAAAGGGAAGGAGTGAAGAAGGTGGGGTCAAGGAAGCGTGGACCAATGATGTGTACACGTGTATTTTTCAAGCGGGTGGAAAGTAAAACCCCACGCCCCCATATGTGGATACCGTGTGGAAATAAGGTGGCGCATATATGACGGTTT
The DNA here is from genome assembly GCA_023525975.1 of Smallanthus sonchifolius. Lineage (NCBI taxonomy): Eukaryota > Viridiplantae > Streptophyta > Magnoliopsida > Asterales > Asteraceae > Smallanthus > Smallanthus sonchifolius. The sequence continues at coordinate 12,688,970 of CM042042.1, forward strand.
TCACACCCATTTTTTATGCGTAGTACCCTTAGCCTATAACAAGAAACTCAAGTGTAGGTCCTGAGCAGACTTTAAGAACACAGATCTGCGGAGAAATCTTCAAACAGTCCGGATCGAGAGGCGGAATCTCTGGATCCGGTATCACTCTCAAATCAGAAATGGTAGAGACGGGTGCGGGAATCACATACACGAACAAAAATATATAAAAGTGAAAATGAACAGATAATTGAAAACATAAAAAACGTATGATTCTTTGATTGAAATGAAAAGAAAAGCTCATCATACACTAACAATTAGTCTCACCCCAGGGTGAGCTCCCCCTGGGGTGATGATTCCCTCTACAGACACACACACTCCTAAGACATATTCTGCTATATATAGGAGGCCAAACACATGTGACTTGTTTTCCAAGCCACCGCCAAATGGGCCTGAATAACAGATATCGAAACTACCTAGTTTCGATTTAACAAATGTTCAACCGAAACTAGTAGTTTCGATACTGTAGTTTCGATCGACAGCATCAGTCTCAATTCTATACCCAACATCAAGAGTCAAATGTGGGCAATGATGAAAAAGACTTCAAACGAAATAGTATATACTACATAGTCATAAAATGTTATCCAATCCAACTATGATTTTTTTAATCTTAAGCTTACAAGTAAAAAGAATAAAGACGTTGATGTGGTACTTTGTCAAGTGGCATAGAGGGATATACCGAGCTTTTTGAAGATGTATTGATAAAATTTCATAAAACAAACACACAAACATACGTATAACATACGTACTAAAATCTTACTTAAATAGTAGGGTCTGAAGTGGGTGGATGGGATGGGATCAATCTTACCTCTACCCCATATAATAGAGAGACTGCACTCAGAGAGACCCGGCTCGAAGTTGAGTGGATCGATAGTGGCGAATATAGAAATTTTCAGCACAGGGTGCAAAATGTGGGTCGGTCAAAATATGGATTGGGTAAAAACGGGTCGGGTTAAAAAACAATTGTCCTCTCCATAAAATCTCTTGTTTTATTCGAACAACTAGCTTTGAACTTATGTTCTACACAAGGTGAAAAATTATTAATACATAAAATGTTTAAATCTTTATATATATCTTATAGGTGAAAAAATGTAATTACATACATTAACAATAAAAAACAAAATCCAAAATATGTAAAAGTTAATATATATGACTTTTAAAAATTAATTATTTACTATTCAAAGTAGTTTAACTTTCATTCTTTGAATGAAAATATAAGTTAAGTAATTAGATTAAAAGTTTCTTATAATATGAGATAATTTAAAATAAATGCGTTTTATTAGTATAAATAATAACTTGTTTAAAATATATTATTATTGATGGAAAGATGAAAATATATTTAATAAGAGAGATGGGAAAAAAATTATTTATAAAATATCACATTTTGGGTTCTGCAAAGAATGATTGAAGCTTTTCAGAAAGTAGAAAATGAACCAAAGATGGTTTCACAAAGCTTCAAATACATGGTACCATGAATCATAAAACCAAACTGGCTAAAAGTTGCTAACCAACCAAAAAGGATAAGGATTTACATGAAGCCTATGGATCTTTTTGTGTTTTCAAGTTTCCATCATTTTATTCTAGTCTGCATGAAGCGAAAAGCAACTAGTAAGACTGCGGTCCCATGCTACAAACCACTTGCTCGACATTATCTTGATATCTTCTACTGGTAGATGCATGACTCTTGCTCTTCACAAGGACTCGTGCTCTTCAAATTGCATCGCTATGCATAATCAATGTTCGTTCTTTATCTGCGGAAAAAACACAATTTTGTTCATTTATTTAACTGATTTTTATATCATCGAAAACATTATAAAATAAAGTGGAGGAGTGAAACTAACATCTACATAACAGCAATGGCTGAAACAGATGCTACTGGTCCCGGCACCATAACATCAAGCCCGGCATCATTAGCCAAAGCCAAAACCTTCACTGGCTTCATGGATAGCAAGTAGTAACCGCTCCTGAAGCTGTTCTTTTGATGTGTATTCAGGAAGATCTAGTTGGTTGAAACTGCCAAAAAAAATTACCAGTTAAAAAATATAAACTCATACAAAAAGGTAGAAAAATCAACAAAAGAACACAAACCAAGTATGAGCTGATGGCAGCCTCTCTGGAGCTCCATAAGCTTTGTGAATTTGAAATCTCTGTGGACCTGATATACCTTGCAATGCTTTAAAACCTTCCAACGGAACCTGAGGCAAATATGCATTTATTAGGTTATTATATATTCTACTTCTAAGATAATTATGAATAATGATAGTTATCATCAATCTTTACAATACCTTTGATGTACCAGTCACAAATTGAAGCAATCTAGCCCTGTCTTCCTTATTAAATGCTTTGACAACCTCCCAAAACCATAGAACTACACTAGACCCTATAGTGTATCCTGTATATTCAGTGTTGGCCTTCAAATCATCCACTGCAATAACATGTTATACTTAAGGATCTTGAAATAGAAATTATTAAATATTTTTTAATTATTTATTAAACCAGTAGGATAACTCACAATCGATCTCTGGAAGTCCACTTATCAGCAGCTCAAGCTCTTTATCATTAAAAATAGAGATGAGATCGCGTGGTATCAACTCGTTAAAACCCTCCAGGAAGGAATTAATTTGAGGGCGTATTGCATTTGTAAGTATATGTTCTGCAACAAGATCGACATATTCATGCTTTGTTTCTTCTGTTACTCTTATGTTCCCTCCACCGGGTTTGAGCTCATAATCAGTAACCTTTTCATATAAAAAATAAAAACAAAATTTTAATATTTAGATTTCTTGGTGGAATGAGAATCTTATTCAATTTTAGATACGCACCTCTGTCTTCTCGTAGAGGATGTGTTTTTCTTCATCAGCATCCATGCTAAATGTCAGGTCTAGTATGTCACTGACATCATTCTGATACAAGAAACAGTGATAGTAAAATATAACAATACAACCAAATTAATATAAAAAAATATTGTAACCATGTGTTTAGAAGTACTAACCTCGAGCAACCACTTTAAGTTCTTGTAATAGTCGGGATCAACAGCCTCTATATCATGATAGGTTACCTTCACACCAAGAATATGCTTGTAGAAGGACCGAGTGAAGTAAACATCCAAAAGTTGCCCATCAAACAAAGCTTTAGCAACCTATTACAAGAGCACAAAACCTTATTTAACAAAAATTGAAAAAGAAAATATTTTTTTGTTAAGAGAAAGGAATTTTTGGAAATGTACCACACGGCCCACAAATTTGAAGTAGGAAAGATGCTCGGTTTGGTAGACGGAATTAGGGTTTGGTTGGAATGTAGCATTGTTTCCTCCGGTTGTGAAAAGCAAAGCTCCTTTGTCAAATATGACCCTAGATAATAACTGATACCATTCTCTAGTCAAACCACCAGCATCAATACCTTCTTCACCTTGAAAATGGACATTTAACCGTCCTTTTAAGTCTTGGGTGGGCCGCATCCGCAGCTGATTGTAGGAATCTTCTAGAACATATGCCCGTCGAACACTTATTCGCAACGGGCCCGTCAAGTGTTGATCATGTTGCTGCCTGATTCTAGAACGGAAATACAACCGTTTGTTGTCAAAGTCAATTAACCTTGGTGCTTTCAGCATCATAGAAAGCGACTTCTCCAGCAACCCGGGATTTTGTCTGACAAAAGCATTTAATAGCCGTCGATGCTTCTCAGCAAACCTGGAAAAAGTGACAGCACCATCAATTCCGGTCCCACCTGGTGATGAATTTCCAGAAAACTCCTTCACTTCCCGTGCTGTTGCATAGGCATCATCTTGTTGTAGATTAGAATTGTTTGCTTGAAGCTTTTCACATAGGACCAAAAAAGACTCAATGAAAGGTAAAAGCCTCTGAGTGCCAGGTGGCAGTGGAGATGAAGATGAAGCACCAGCACCCACACCCGCACCAGGGACATGTTCACCTGTATTGGAATCTGATATGACCAAAGAAAATGAGCCCTGTGCCAGCTGTGTTTCTGTCACGCTTATACACTCACTCAATTCTTGCCATAAAGGTTCAAGGGAATTATTTAATTTCCACATAGTAACATGCTCTTGATTATCATCATTCTTTGAATTACCGACATCAGTATCAGGTACAGTGAGTGAGCTAAGTGTTTGCAGGATTCTTAAAACAGCAGCCCCAGCCATGGAGCCCGCACTCAGACCCAACATGTGCGTGTTTCTTAGAGTGATGAGTTCCCGAATGGCGGACCCACTCAGACTATAAGCTAAGTCTGAAAGCTCTGAAATAAAGAATTTCCTATGTGATGGAGCAGCTGATGCTAATTTCTTCAAAACTTCACCCGCAAGCAGGTAAACTTTATCTGATAGCCTAGTAAACAAAAACAATTCAGGTATTAAGCTTTCAAGTTGTGCATCACCAAAAAAATCATTAATCACTGCAAACTACATATTACCCCTCGTGGCCAAGAAGGCTGCAAAGATTTTGTAGATCAGAATGTGGAAGCTTCATGAAGATGTCATACATGTTGCCACTTTTCTGGTCATCTGACGTGGATAATCCATCACCGACAGTTGTATCATCATGACTTGGCTCTGCTCCTCCTGCTGAGGAAGAATCTCCTCGGGGGTTACTAGCAGATTCATTGACAGGTGGACCTTGAGAACTTGTAGCTGCTTGTTCAGTATGAGATTGGCTTTCCAACTTTGAAGCAGCATTGTATACAACCACTTGAAGTAGACCCATAACCTGTGCCAATATAGCCCAAATCCAGACATTTAGACATATCGGTCAAAAGTCCCACTTCTAGTAACAACAATACACTTGGTCTAAATTATAAATTACCTGTTCTAGATGAGCAATACTGCGAAGGAATAGTGGTTGGTTCAAGAGCTTTACAAATAGTAATATAGGAATATTGCCCTCAAATCCAACAGGATGAGACATATCTCCTTCTACAACAACCTTCTCTTTTCCCTTATCATTCTTTTTATCATGGTATTTGAGATTGAAGGACTCAGGAACGAGTGAAGAATCAAAGTGAAACAACAAAGTAGCAACATAAGAATTATTTGTAGCCAAATATGTCAAAATCTCTAACACACGACGCAGTACTAGGGGTGGGAGACCTGTAAATAGACAGACTAGCATCAATATCAACAAATATTTTTAGATTTTAATGGGAAATGAACGTTAAATTAAAAGAAAGCCATACCGTCTAAAAGCTGTGATCGGCCATAAACAACGTTAGACAGACACCCATAAAGCCTCTGAGAATTGACTGTTGTCAATCGACCTGCAGGGCCTTCAGTTTCCACTTTGATCATGCTCAGTAGAAGGAAAACCAGAACTGCTCTTGTATGACTGTGAGCACATAAGTTCAAGAAGAGTCTCTGCAGAAGGCCTTTCCCAAGAGGCTGACAGCAAGTAGGCAAAACGGTCAAACAATTAATATTCATAACTAGCTTGTCAGTATTTAGATAGAGTAATTATCACCTGTGCTAGTCGTAGAAGCCTGATCAATGCTTTCAAAGCATCGGGATCCAAAAGCGGGTCCCCCTCAACTTCCTTAACCTTTAAGCTTTCTAAAAGGGCAGAAGATGCCCTTCGTCCAATTGTAACACCAACTCCCCTATCGATTACTGCCTGTCTATCAAAACCCAACCCATTCCTTCTATTATTGAGTCTATGGCTGTTTCCAAACAAACTACGAGCCTGATAGTGACTCATAGCTCTATCCCTGAGCATTTGTGCTTCAGCAAGTAATGGAGATGGCAATGCTGAAAGAACCGCCTCTGAAGAAGTCAATAGCACCTAAATCACACAATGAAAAACAAAAATTAAGCATGATTAAACACACGTTTAAGTCCATAAATTTCAAGAAAGTAAACCTCCTCGCGCAAATCAGCTGGAAAGGTAGCTATAATTGAAGCATTATCCATATCCACGGGCTGCCCTTCAGCTTGATGTGCAAGTCTTTGTGCACGCTGTTGGGCCAAAACTTCTGCTTGGATATCTGGTGGAAGAGCAGCTAAAAACTCTGGGTCAATTTCTTCAGCAGTAGCAGGAGTGGGTGCAGGCGCAGAAACTGGAGGTGGGGCCGTTTGAGCTTGCTGTGAAGCTAGGACTTCTGCCCTAAGTTCTGCAGGTAGTGCCTCCAAGAAAGTTGGATCTATGCCGTTTGTACTTGGGGCTATGTTAGTTGCACCAATTTCATCTGGTTGAGCAGTTTGACCATCATCAATGTGAGTGCTCTGTTCAGATAATGACTCCTCAATTGCCCCAACTGAAGGTAACGAGTCCCCTCCAGCAACATTCATAACAACATCGGCATTAAGGTCACCAGAATTAGGCATATTATTGCTTGCCTCGTCATCAGGTGCTGACAACTCCTGAAATGATACATCATGTATAATTGCATTAAAAAATCATGTATGAAAAATTATATGATTGAAGTAATATTAACCAAACTCTACCTGCTGCTCATTCAGACTTCCATTTCCTTCACCAATTTCCATGTTATCATGACTATCTGGCACATTGTTTGCAACATCGGTGCTGGGCCCACTTGCTTGTCCTTCTCGAGTTTGTTCAAGATTTTCAACCGTCTGATTAACACTTTCATCATGTGGGACTTCAGTCTGCTGATCATCGTTATCACCAGCCTCTGCTCCCAGCTGATTATCATTAGCTAAAGAAGTAATTGTGCTTAATTGAGACATGAAATGCTCTTCTACAGCCTGTGCAACAGCAGCAGCTTGACCACCTGCTTGTGCTTGACCATCATCGGTCCACCGGCCATTAACTGGTCCTCTTCGTGTGGGTGCACGTAGTGACTCTAAACCAACAGAAAAGTCAGCTAGTGATGGTGCTCCACCGCCAGCTCTGTCACCAAATGCAGTAGAATGATCGAAGGGAAGAACAGGAGCATCAAACATGTAGAAATGGGCAACATCAAAGCTCCCGCCAGATAAAGATTCCAAATCCCGAGATGAATTGCCGCCACCTGATGACCACATTGGACCTAACTCACCAGACTGTGATGACGGTCTCAATAGAAGAGGATGCTGCAGACCATTATTCACATCTGTACCAGATCTCTCAAATGAAGTTCTACTCTGCTGACGACGGCGGTCAAACCCAATCGGTCTTCGAAGACCAAAAAGGTCATCGACGTTGACTCCTTCAAAGGGCTCTGCAGCAATGTCAATAAGCCCATTGTCAGCTCCCGGTTGACCAAGAACACCATCAAGAGCCTCTCGCCATCTCACCTCAATAACACGGTTTTCATGGTAATCATCGTCCTCGTCATCAACCATTTCATCATTATATTCATCTCCTAATCCAGTTTCCTCATGATCTTCCACATCTGTATCAGCCAATGACATCAAAGCAGTACCATCCTCGGCTAGATCTTCATCCTCGTCATCACCTTCGTCATCATCCTCGTCATCCTCACCATCATCTCCCATCTCATCATCTTCATCACCTGTATTATCACCTCCACCCCTACTCTCGACATGAAAAGTCATCTCAATTTGATCAGAATCCCTTAAAACACCACTATCTTCCATCTCATCCATTTCAATTCTCAATTCCTGCTCTTCTGGCTGGTTTAAATCCTGCTCATGATCACCTTCACCCTGATGTGTTTCTTCATGATGTTGCTCAGCATCATCAGAAGCTGTGATCTCATGTTGATTACTATTTTGACCACTCTCCGATATCTGATTGACTGGAGTATTAACCATCTGATCATCAGATCCAGTACCCAAAGTAACCGACTTTTTCTTGTTGACCAAGTCGGATAATGCAAGTTGCTCCACTGCATTGGCGGCGCGTGTTAAGCATTCTAAAGCTTTAAGAATAATATTTACAGCTTTTGGGGCTTCAGGATGGTCTAAATCCAGCACCTGAAGAATGCTTGATAAACATGGAATCAGTCCTCCATGAGAACACCCAGATCCAGGTGCACTACTAGAGGACGAATTTTTTGATAAAATCGAATAAACCAAATCAACAAAAGCAAGCACCCTTTTATCAGGCAACAAACTGTTCTTAGATGAACTGCTTGCTGAAGTGGCAAATGAAGACAAAGCTTTAACAAGCACATTTATGACACGCCTACGCCCTTCACTTGATCGACCACACAGAACCACCAAAAACCATGAAGCTTTTTCAGATAATTTTCCTCTCCATTCATCGGATCCAGTTGTCTTATCTATAGAAGGATGTATGAGTTGATGCATAACATGATGTACAATCCCACCATGCATTTCCAGATCACGTTTAAGAATTATTCCAACTGCATGGACATACATAAGAAGAATATCACTCAACAACTTGAGGACAAAAGCCACCTTAGCTAACCCATCAGCTGATTTTTCTGACATGCTGTCAAATTCTTTCCTTGTATCATCGACCTTCATTTTACCCTTACTTACAGCAGAACCATCTACCTCCATGGCATTATCAGATCTAGCACAATCTCCCTCAGGATTCAGTGAAGGATATTTCATTACCATCTCAAGCAGGTGATCAACAACCTGTGTCAGATTAGCAGGAACTTTTTTCTGGGCTTTGCCACACTTTATTGGCCCATCTTGACATTTATTTTCAGGTACAGAAGATGCCCCAATTTCAACACCTTGAACTTTCGATTTGTCCTTTTCTTTCTCTTTTTCTTTAGATAATACAACTACGGGCCTGCCACCTGTCGTGTCCAGCTGGCATACAGCTGTTGTTGCTTTCATGAACACCTCGGGATCTCGGGAAATAAGAGGCGTCATGGATGTCAAAAACACACGTGGAGGAAGACGACCACCATGGCGGCTGCCACTTAAAGCCTGTCTTACCTCCAACTCCATTGCTGTTTGTAATGTCTGAGGATCTTCAATGAGGTGTCTAATGATAGCAGATGCCACTGTGTCATATCCAGGGAAAAAGCAAGTCTTTGGTATACTGAATAGATCAACCATCCCTCCATTTTCAAGAAACTGTAAAGCCAGAGTGTGTGTTTTTGTCAAACGAGCACAAAGTAACAAAACTGCTTGCATAACCATAGCAGGCACGTGTCTTTTCATTAGATCACATGCAACATTAACCACCCTACCACCCTCTTCAACAGTAAGATAACCAGTAGATTTCCCGAATATCTTTTCAAACTTATTACCCTTTTCCTCATCAACATTAACTGGAGTAGATTTCTCTTCAACGTCTTCCGTTCCTTCTTTGCTATCAGATGATATTTTGGGTTTGGATTGCAGTAAATTATCCAATATAAGAAGAAGAGCACTGATGCATTTTGGTACAATAAGCTCATTTTGTGACTCTGTTCCTGCTAAAAACTTCATTAAGATATCTATTGATATGGAAACAATACCGCTTTTCACAGCAATTTCTCTAGTGGTAACATCTTCAGCAAGAAACAATGCCAATGTGTGAGATATCATACAGAGTGTACTGGTTTCTTTTGAAGTTTCCAGTGGGCAAAGTTTTAGCTGTTGGGTAAGATATGACATCACTTTCGGGCGATCTTCACCTTTATTTCTATTACAGAAAGTGACGAGCAAATCTGTTAAGGGAAAAGCCAATAAATCACTACTTTGAAACAACTTCATAGTTGCTGCAAGCATGTCATCAATAAGTGGTGTTGGTGTCTTGGCTTCCGCCACTTCTGTTTGACCATCGGTTGACTTTTCTGTGTTATTATCTGCTTTGGGGGTTTCAGATGAATTTCCTAAAGATAAAGCAAGTGCTCTTGCCAACTCATCATCCTCCTGTACAGGATCATCAGCATGAGTAAACAACCATTCCATCGCCATCTCAACGCTATTTGTTTCAACCCGTCTTAATGCTTCCACTGCTCTTCCCCTGGTAAATCCCATCTCCACAATGGTGGCAATAGTGGCTTCATCAGGCGGCGGCATGAACCGCTGGTTACCACCACCAGACCCGCCACTAGTAATTCGTTTTGCGTCACCAACACCGCAGTATATATGAGTGACAAGTGTCACTATTGTGGTAATGAACCCTAGATTACATCTTGGAAACATAGGGTGATTCCAGACAGGAAGTATTACATCGAGAACCTGAGATTGCAACATACGAACAAAAACTTCTGGATCTCTAGGAACTGGAAATAACCCGATTGATAACCCAACAGCCACCGGTTGTACAAGCAACTGAGCTTGAGATGTAGACGTTGGTGGCAAAAGAAAAGTAGAGTTAACAAAAAACTCTAAAAGCCGACAGTAACTCTGTAACGTATCAAGTAACCATTTGCTATGAGACAATTTATTTCCTTCGTTATTTTCATTTCCAGATGTTGAAGCAGGAAAAGGCAACGTCCATAGCAACTGACTTGTAGCTTCAAAAGTGTTGAGTAGCTCCTTAAAAGTCCCCTGTACATAGAAGTTATTTATCATTACCGTATAACAGACACGCCGCCTACCATCAAATGTTAATGCCGCCATGTGATCTACCACTTTCCCAAGATAATGACACTTGACCGACAACATATCAAGACCTGAACCCGTGGTGTACCCTGGGAAACTAAGTGCCTCAATAAAAATCTTTGCTAATGCAGTCCCAATGTTTTTTGAAGCAGTACTTAATGATCCAGTTTCAGCCCTTCGGCGGTTAGATGATGGAAATCCTTTTACTAAAGTGGTAAAGAAAGAACGTATAGTGGCAGCAAGTTTGTTAAGATTTTCCATAATAAGAACCTCAGGGCTTTTTTTCTTTACATCTTGTGAAGAACTTGTCTCGGTGTTACCCATGGACGCTTCCGGATCAATGTGTAAGGCTTCTAGATGTCTGCTCGTTCTTCCTCCTCTTATACGGGCTAACCCGTGTCGACTACGCCGGCTGAACCCTTCACCAGACCGAACCACTGAAACAAAATCACGTTCTAAACCCCAGTGTGGGTGTGAACTGTTACGAATCGAAACCGGATTCATATACCTCACCACAGGCATGCTTGTATCATCATCACTTGCAGCAATGACAGTATCAGTACTATTAACATTAACATGTTCAGTCTCTGTCTCATTACCCTGTTTATCATCTGCTTTAGAATCACAGCCTATAGAAACTTGCCAGAGTATTTCTCTGTAGGCAACTCCAAGATCTTTCAACACATCAGCATCAGAAATCCCGAGTTCAGACACAAGATTAGTGGTCCCTTTTGACAAAGAATTGCAAAGAGTCAAAATACCTTCAAGGCTGGAAAGACATCTAGACACCTTTGTTCTTTTGGAATCTTCCACCTGTGCAAGATGCATACCTCCAAGAGAAACCAGTAGCTCGTTTGTCGATTTCAAATGCTCTCTCAAAAACAAACATAAGGCCCGAGCAAGAGATGCAGAATGATGTGGAGAGAAGTTTTTAAACGCAATTGATGTGCTCTGTCCAATAGAGACAGAGGAGGGCATTAGAGGTAAGATAAATAACTGCAAAACAGCTTCAATTCCCTTTTTTTCAACAAATATACGACAAGTGTCAGAATTTTGAAGAACTGTTTCAAGCAAACGAGCAACATTGTTAACAAAATCGGGTAGAAATGACTCGACATTCAGCAAAGACGTATCAGCAGATGGGTCCACAAGCTTCTCGGGATTTTCAGTCTTGCTGGATTCACCATCAGTTTCCATTGGAACAGAAGAAGCTTCCATGGAGGAGGAAGCAGCTTTGGGTCCGGACCCGATCTTTTCAATGGTTTTCAAAATCTCAATCAGCATATCCACACCATGCACACGTAATGAAGCAGCGTGTCTCATTAGCTCATCAAGACCACTAGACAATGAACTTGGAGTATCACCCATAAGGGCACGAAGGTAATTTCTTGATGTAAATATTTTCACAAAGCACCTTAAAGCATTACGATCTTTAACAGCCTGAAGTCCATTATTACTAAGACATAAAGCATCCAAACACTGAGGTATGCATGTTATGGCTTCAGCAGAACAAAGCACACCATCCATTATAGCATCTAGAAATGCAGATGGAAGACCAGCTTGTTCTAAGATTGAATAACAAGTTGGGTCTTTATGAATCAGATCACTCATTACAACTGCCGCCAGTGAAAACATCCCACCACCAAAATCTTTAGCTTTTTTAAAAATCGTGTGTAAACATTGTGGTAACAAACTTTCTTCAGATCCATAAACGCGAGCAGCGGTTCCAGGTGCATATGTCCCAAGTGAAATAGCACGAAGTAAAGCTTTCATTAACGACCTCCTGTGGTATGACACCAAAGCTTCAGAATAAAGAGGCTCAGATGAGGTACTACTATCCATCTGAACAGAAGTGCCATTTTCAACATGAGAAACTTCTATTTTCAATCGGGAAATTGTATCATCTAATCCACCGAGATCTCGAAACAGAGCAGCAGCTGGATTACTGTAATCCATAAAAGCTTCTAGAACATGTACAGCAGTGCTGACTAGATGTAAATGCTGGGGATCCGTGTTTTTCAAAAGAGGCAGAAGGGTAGGTATAAACCCTGCCTCACGCATGGCAGAACAGCCAGAAGAAGACGAAACTAAAACCGTGATCAATGAGAGTAACGCCTCAGCAAACAGAACAGATGATTTGGATGATTTACTAACCACGGTGTCAATAGCCTTCTGCATGAGACTCGATAGGATGCCACGGTGTCCACCAGATGTGACAGCTGTCAACACCGTTGGCTGGCGAGAACGATCTTGACTAAGAGCAACCAATGAAAACAAACTTAAAATTCGGATTTTTTCTGGGACTGCATCTTCATAGCTCAAAAGTGTGACCAGTTCGTTGATGAACTCAGGCTCGGTGTTAAAAAAAGAAACCAAATCATCAGTATCACCACATGCTTGAACAAGACCTATAAACGCATGTAGACGAATACAAGTGTACTGTTGACGGACAGTAAAAGAGCTAAAAGCTCTTGAAAAACGCAATCTTGTCAATAGTGAGAATCTTAAACTACTTGGTACTCTGTACTCATCAATTAACTTGTGTAAAAGTTCAAGATCAGACTTTTCATAAGTATTGATTTTAGGCAAATGGATAATTTGCAACCCTTGGGTTGAGTTTTCTGCAGCAGAGTTTTCATAGAACTCAAAATGGAGGGTGCTACCCAACTCGTCAGCTACTGGGTCAGATACGTTCTCTAGAGCACATGCAACCAATCCTAGCCCTTCATCTTTCCCGCCCCAACCTTGTGCAAAAGCAAATAGCTTTGAATTTAGAGAAGCGTCCCTTATTATGTGTTTTCCAATCGATTTCCTTAAGAAAGATGATAAAGTTTGCAGACAGGCTTCAACCACATCCGCATCAGTTGAAGCCAGTAGAGATGATAGATGGTGCTGCATGATAATAATCGAGGACTAATAAATACACAATATAAAGTAGATAAGGAAAGAGAGAAAAAAAGATGTAGAGAATTCACATAAAGAGAAAAAGAAGTAAAGCACTAAAGTGGCAATCAGAAAAGTTTGAATAACGTAAAAATTTCTATAAAAAGAACATAAGGTAAAGCAGAGACATCACTCTTGTAATATTGGTCGTTAGATTTATTGCTATACACACACGTACATATATGTGTGTGTGCCAGCGTACAACTATAGTGGTTATTAATCACAATATGACAGTAAAAATTTACAAGTGTTCTAAAGAGTGCTATAAATCGTTTAAATTTCCTCCAAATCAAGAATAACTGATTGATAAAGATAAATCCAAAAAGGTAGATTCATCTCTTCTAATCAAATTGAAATGCATAATACAATGATTAATTGCTTATCAAAGTGTTAAGAGGATGATTAACTCTTCAGAGGAAAATTAAGTAGTTGTGTGAGGAGGTGCACGCCTCTTTCTAAGAGACGCTTAATGCGCCGTGGACACTTGCGCAGTCCTAAGAAGGGATTTTAGAACACTGTAAATTACAAAATCATGAAGTTATAAAAAAGAATTTACCTCGTAGGAACTATAGAAGTGCTTATTTGTGCAGCTGTCCAAAATTATTCTTACAACACGCAAAATCTGCAGGACGGCCTCCCTTGGGAAGGGAGGGTCAGACTCCAAGAAATCATCCTCAAGTTGCAAATCTTTCCTTGGTTTTATGTATTTCTCAAAAAAGGTATCGAAGTGGTTGAACAAATCAACCCAGTGATAGAAGTCTCCCTGCATTAACAACGATAATCGCAATCAACCCAGATATAAGCAAAAGTTATATAGCAAACCAAATAGATTTGTAGAGGCACCTTGTCAAAGTCCCAGAAGAAGCTTGTCAAGGGTTCTTCAATATTTTCAAGTGGAGCAGCAATTACTCCATCAATGAAGGACTTAATTTTCTGAGGCTGATACACAAATAAAGTTTTAACATATCTAACTATAAAATTTTCAGTCTAATAACAGATCAATCTAGAAAATAAAATAAAAAGGTAGTCTGAAATCCAAGAACATTTGTACTACTTCTAAACACATTTAATACATGACAGCCAAAATAAATTAAACTATTAAGACCAAGCTTCCAGCTTGTCTGATTCTCATGTAACAAGCTCAAGCAACCAAACCTACTTCTAAAGATCTCACAATCATAACATTATAACAATACTTTAATCATGCAGACTTGACCTACATAACCTAACATGAAGAAGATTTACAAAAACATCTCTTCAGACGGAGGGAGAGAGAGAGCAGGGAAGAAACTCAAGTTACAGACAGTCATAATGTGTTCTACCACTAAGCTAAAATATAAAAGCTTGAATTCATTAACGTCATATACTGAATTGTAGAAAAAATCTCTGATATGTAGCATGCAATTTACCCTATAATCACAAATTTCCTTGAAGTGTGAAACTGTGAACACCGTTGATCATCATAATGCATAACATGTTGAAGCTGATATACCATTCATTTCGAAAGATTTGACTTTCCATGATGACATTTTCCACAAGGGACAAACCCGTGCACAAAGTTGAAAGATATTTAAGATATTTTTAGCACTTTTTTATATAACTGTTTCTACCGGAAACAAAAGGCGGTCGAGTGAATCGATTATCACACTCAATTCAATTAGATATCCTGATTCATCATTCATCATCAAAAATAGGTGATAATGCATCAAGTAACTGATAATTCATGTCAAAATCAAACCTTCCTGCTAAAGGATGGAGAAAGGGTATTGTGTCAAACACTCAAACAAACATTCAAACATATAACCACACAATGCAATCTCCATCATGACAATTTCCAATTAAACAAAAACTAAAACAATTAATAAACCCTAAACTACCACACTCCATCACACAACTCGAGATAAAAAACAGTAATCACAAAACAATAACTGCACTAACCACTTCCGACGCCCTCCTTCTCCGCAACTTCATCTTGAAACCAACCTAACAAATAGCATTGCCCACACAAACACAACCGATCGAATCGTTGATCGTACGATTAGCACTAGATACGATCAGTTACAATCACGGTTAATCTAAATGGCAAAGGATCGAATTGTATTGAATCGAGATTACAGAAATCAAGCGACGGTTCGATTCGAGGGTTTTCGAGAAGGGTTTTTTCTTCGTTGTGTGTGAGTTTTCCGGCGGTTGATTAGAAAGACGAAATTGAAACGTAATTGTGTGCGATTGAAGATGTGTGTGTGTGAAATTGAGGGGATGAAGGAAGAGAGAAAGGGGGAGAATAAAGAGAATTACTCAAGCAACAAGCTACAGTCTACGAACGATTTACAAAAAGAAAAGAAGAAGAGGGGGATTTATACATCTTTTCACCGACTTATAAATTGTCACATTTTAACAATTAGTATATTTTGTTAAGGATATATAATATATCCCAAACTTATATAAACTTGTTTTTTTATTAATAAGACGGACGGTTACACTAAAACGGTAGGTAAACGGGTAATAAGCTGTGTCGCAAACTCTTTTATTATAAATAGATAAAGTATCTCGTGTATTTGAATCCTATTTTATGTCTCGCCCAAACCTTGAAAAGACGTCTTCCATCATTTTAATTTCCTTATGTGATTGTCCATCCCTTGATCTTATGCATCTACCCTCTCCTCGTCCCTTTAATATCTAGAAGTCTTTGAATACACATTTTAAGTAGTAAATAAACTCTTTCTATTTAGGGTAACGACGGGTTAGGAATTAAATGTGACAATTTTATTATGTGTTTGTCGGCGTCGCTTGTTCTCTCATGCATTTATGTCAGCTTTTCATCCTCCCATTATGAATGTTGGTATAATTAATGTCTAGAAGTCTTTGAACACACGTTTTAGGTAACAAATAAACTCTTTCTACTTAGGGTAACATATGACGTAGCAGGGAGGACAATCTAGCAATTTTCTTATATTATTGTCACCCTCTCTTATTCTCATGCATCTATGTCACCCTGTACTCCTCCCTTTATGATATTACATTATCCATATTTAGCTATACCACCTTACCTCTCACGGTATCCCTTATGCATTACCTTTGCCCACATTTTCTATGCTGACTATTAATCTGGACATTAATCTGTTTTACAACCGAGTCACTAATCCTTATTATAATAAACGATTCCAAAAATTCCACGTGTCATCATCTAAATTTTTTTCACCAAATCTTATAATTTTTTTTTCTATTTTAGGTAAGTTTGAATTAAGAAATCTAATTATGTTACTATTTTTTTCACAAAAAATAATATAACATATTAATTTTATTATTACATAATTAAGGAAACGTTAACATAATATAAAATTTTACAAGTGTATAAAGTTTTACAATTGTAGAGTATATAAATTTTATAATCCTCAACAACCTCATGTAATACATGGGTATATAACCTAGTAAAGATGATAAACAGGTAAACTTGAAGGACACTTAGTACATTTTTAGGCCTCCTCATTTTCATTTTTTCGCCCCTCTCCTATTAATAATAAACTCCACTATTTTAGGCAACTAAATTAATTATTTGTTTGAAATTTAATCTAAACATTTTTTTAATTTAAAGTTTTATTATCAATTAATTTGTTCAACAATATTTTAATGAATTCTATAAAATGAATATAATTTTATAGTCAGCTATGATTCAAATAAAAAACTTTTAATCATATATTTAAATAGTCACATTGTTACATTTTGACGAGTGTATGTGTTAATAGATTACATTATATTTTATTCAACTTGTGTAATACACGGATTTATTCGGCCCGTGTATTACACGGGTTTTAAAAACATAAACTTTTTATTACTAAGTATATAACATTACATTTATTCAACCCGTGTAATACACGGGATTCTAACCTAGTATTTAATATTATGTTTCACTTGATCAAATTACAATGGCATAGTAGATAAACACAATATGTTTAATCTTATTTGTTTACATATAGACACCGAGTCTTTATAAGCTTTATATTATAACCGATGATAAGTCACTGACCAACATATGGTCAATGTATTTTGCATTTGGCTACTCATTGGTGTAAATGGAGTAAACAACTTACACATGTTTGACTTTCAATTGGTCAGTGTATTATTACTATTCTTCTTATACAATCCGTGTGTGAAAACCTCGTGAGTAAATCTTTTGCCTAGACAGATTAACATATTAATTATCTTTTACCGTGAAAGTTTAATGAACATACATTAGACATATTTTACATTGAACATGGATTGTTAACTCAAAAATATCAACTTATTAGAACCTTGCATAAGATGACTAACATACGATCATCTTTTACATACACAAAACATTTCACTAAGTTTATACCCTAACCAATACGTATAACACAATCGAAGCATTTGCATTTTATAAAATATTCATCATTAAACTTATAAATTTTACATTATTTCATGATTTATTGAACCTGGACTAGCATATACTTTGGATTTTAATCAAAAACACATCTAAATAACTCATTAACAAGATAGAACTTAACCCAGATAACAATTTAGCTCATTAATTAATTTAAATACCCTCTTAGTAGTTTATAATATAGTATTTTATCTCTTTAACAATTCAACCAAATTGTCCTAAATCACACACTCTTAAATCCCATAGAACCAACCATTCGTGTTCTTTCCTAGATGAGTGTTGGTTGAAAAAAAATATTTACTAAAATGAGTGATTTAAAAAATATTTTATCAAAATAGATGTTTTTTCTTTATTTCTACTAATCTATTATAACTATTTTTTATTCAATCAACATATTACCATTTTTTTTTCCTTAGTCAACTCTATAGTTTTTCTTTTTCATTTTTTAACTAATTTGTTTTCTTATCTTTTTTATTTTAGTCAAACCATATTAAATACGAATCGTCTAAATACACTTTTAGAATGAAATACGAAGCATAAAAAAGCTAAACAAAACACTAAAACTTGACGGTCTCAATATCAAATACAAACAAAAATAAAATGTCAAATAAAATCAACTTCCCAACAGTCCAATATCAAATACAAACTAAAAAAAATGTCAAAACAACTCGACACACTTAGATATCCATTCCTCTAGGGTCTTTTTTTTTGGAAAAATGACAATGCCCTGACAAATTAATTCTTCTAGGCTTAAGGGGCAACTTGCGGGGTTATGACCACTACGATCCACATATGTTGATCTTTTTTCCCTTCATTAATATTCATTCCATTTTGTAACTTTGTTGAGCGAGGGTAGCCCTTTTTATCCCACTTTAGATCCGAACTGGGAAGCGATTCTCTAGTAAATGATGAGTTTGGCTAATATGCTTCATGAGGAAGCAAAGTGTAAAGAAAACTTTCGAATTTATGGGGTGTGATTCAATAAAAGGAAGTTGGAGGGCCAATGTAAATAACAAAGTTTTAACAACTGTGGGAAGGAAGAGTCAAATACGAATGTACATGGACTGACTCTTGTAATTGCCTCAAATCTGATTTTGGGTAGGAATTAAAGTGGCGACACACACACCGATGTGTGTGTGTGTGTCGCAAATTAGAGAAAAGGGGGGAGAAGAAGACTCTTTCAAGTGCAGAAATCTGCACTTGCATGCTAAGAGTTGAGGGTGTTGATTTGCACAACTCCTCCAATCATCAAGTGTTTCATATCCTTAAAAATCCCCCATGTTCTTGTTATATATGTGGGTGTTGGATTAATGAACCCTAATTAACATAAATTAAGGGTGGCGATGAATCAAATGTTGGTTAGAATTGATTATCTAGCTTGTTTAAAGATAGAGATTCAATAAACTGATAATTATATCACATAAATTAGAGTTTTGAAATTAGGGTTCTTGAGTATCAAATTAGTGATTTTCAAATTAGGGGATTTGTATGGTGTCCTAAAGGTGTATGAGTGTTTTAAGATGTCCATAAACACATAACGTTATATAAACCACAATCAAATTGGGGTATTGGGTGAAACTTAGATAAAACCTTAAGGGGTCAAATTGGTGGATTGATGGTTGTGGGATGTTAGAGGATTGGTTAAGACTGAATTAACCAATTTTAGTTAGGTTGTTGGTCTTTAGAGCATAAGCGTGTGTTAAATCTCAATAGGTGGATAAATTGAGATAATAAGATTACTAAACGAGTTATGAATGTTTATGATAGCAGTGACCCGGTATCGAACCACGACCCATGACCCATACCCTGCTTTGTTTACGGTTTCTGCATTTTAGCACATGCATGTGTTGGTTATTTTCAAGTTATTTAATTTATGCATATTCTATTAGTTAATAGTTAGTGGGGCAAGTGGCTAGTAACTTCTTTTGTAAGTTTGCAATCTTATTTATGAGTGGCCGAGATATGAATGAAGGCAGAGTTTTGATGTTTATAAAAGAGTTTTGTTGATTTAGCTCTTGAGAGTTTAAATTGATTTGTCTTTGCTAGCTCAACCGTGGTACGTTGGGTGGTGTTTTGAGACACGATTTATGAACCAAAGTGGTGAATCTGTATCTCTGGTTCGATATCGCAACCCTACCGTTTGTTTTGGTGGTGAATTTGTATCCGAAACGGGCCGTAGATCTATCTCGTCCTATCCTTTTCTTTGTTAATTCAATTTTATCCGTTACCATAACTCTGCTTGCCTATTATCTGGTATCAAAGCCTAGGCTCGTTCTAATCCGCTTCCATTCCGTTTTCATCCCGATTCTCTTTTCTTGCAATTTGTTAAAAAAAAGGGAAGAGAGAGTGAATTGTTTTGTAGGTAGTTCGTGATTTTCACCAAGGCAGTAAATCAAAGGAAACCAAATGAATCTAAGTTTTTGTCTCTATTCACCAATGGCTT
The DNA here is from genome assembly GCA_023525975.1 of Smallanthus sonchifolius. NCBI lineage: Eukaryota > Viridiplantae > Streptophyta > Magnoliopsida > Asterales > Asteraceae > Smallanthus > Smallanthus sonchifolius. Next base: position 12,709,223 of record CM042042.1, read on the forward strand.
ACGAGAACAAAACTCAAGTTGAAGAACCACTCAAGTGTTTGCAAGCTCAAGTAGGGGAGTATGTTGTAGTAACTTATGATCAACTCGGACCTCGATACGATGATTGTCACACCCCAACCAACGGTGGATTATACGTCGGGGCAGACGCGGTTGTTCAATTGCACAAGGTTGACTATTAAAGTTTTGATATTTCATTAAATAATAATTTAAGATTCAATACAAGGAATATATGTAAGGCCCCAAACCCGGGAGGCCTCACTCGTTGGATTTACTCATTCACAAACAGTTCTTAAACATGAATATCAAATAACGCAGCGGAATCATTCATTCAACATAACTAAAAACGTGTTCATACATGCGTACATTGTCAAATACATAAACTTAACATAAACAACTCATAACGGGATGCCAGTCTTCATGATCGACCGGGTAACTCTTCTCGCTTGCCAAGCATCACCGTCCATCGTCCATACCTGCCTTAACCTGAATGTGCATACTAAAAAGTCAGCTACGCTGGTGAGTTCTAGCATTTCATAAAAACTTTAACATCAACATTTGCCAAAAACATATCATTCATTCGTTTAGTAAAACCTTTCACAAAAGCATGTAATAATCTAACATCTTTAAAAAGGTTTCGTACCCATATCATCATCAACATCATAATCATAAACACCGTTTAAACGGATCGTTCATTAAAACTTTTAACATTCATTTAAGTCATACATTATCGTTATCTAATTCTGTATCTTACTTTACGCGTCACAATGTCCCCGAAGGAACCTTTGGTGTTGTGGGCAACCGTTACGTATCGCCGTCATTGCCACAACCATACACTACGTGGGGTCAACCGTTACGTATCGCCGTCATTTCCCAACCATTCACTACGTGGGGTCAACCGTTACGTATCGCCGTCATTGCCCAACACGCATCTTTCCTTTGGAAATCAACCGTTACGTATCGCCGTCATTGATTTCCTTTACCCTTTTCACTTAGGATGATCGTCATCACCCGAGTAACCGTCGTTACTCCCTTACCAGTTGTACAACATCAAAACCATAGACAGGCCACCAAGACACTGCCATGTTGTTCTTATGGTAACTATGGCTCGCTGTCCATAATCTACCACAAGGCTGAGAATCACATTCCCAGAATTCATTCGTCAATTCCATTCATTCGACAGATTAGATTTGTAATGACTTCTTTAAACCTTTACCTCTTTCCCTTTTCATTAAACACTTCCTCATTTAAACCGTTCATAAACATTCGTAAACCTTTTTGGCAAAAACAGTTCATAACCTTTCCTTTCGTAAACATCGTTTCGTTAAAACATCATTCCGTTAAACATCATTTCGTTAAACATCATTTCGTAAGTATGCACACCAGCCCAAAAACATTAACAAAACATTTAAAATAGGGCTCTAGAACTCACCTGATACGCTATTATGGGTTGTCCTAAACGAAGGTCCAACAACGTCACTTCCGATCTGAATTGATTAGTTAAATACACATCAGACCAATCCCGACTCTAACGGTTTAACCATTCTAACATACTGACTTCACTTAATCAGTTCTGATGTCTGCGCACTTGCCAAGTGCGCAGACCCTGCTGCCTGCGCACTTAGCAAGTGCGCAGACCCTGCCTCCTGCGCACTTAGCAAGTGCGCAGGTCCCTCCTCCTGCGCACTTAGCAAGTGCGCAGGTCCTTCATCCTGCGCACTTAGCAAGTGCGCAGGACCTGCTCCGTGCGCACTTAGCAAGTGCGCACGACCTGTTCTTCGCGAAAAACCCTAACTTTCGCATTCGGGTCTGATCATGTCAAGATCCCGAACCTGTTGCATTCAAAACGTCCGTTTTCCATTAAGGAACTCAAATCCATGATTATCTTTCAGTTTCATCCGTTCAAACCTTACCTTTTCACCCAAAACCCGAAAAACCCAAAAACGAACTAAAACTCAGATTTAGGTCGGATTGTTACCTGAATCGAGTTTCTGATCCGGAGGTTCTTCTCACGAGTTATGGAGTAACACTTTGCTGAAGTCTCGGGTCGATCCGCCAACTTTCTCTCTCTACGGTTTCTCTCTCTAAAAAGTTGCAAATGAGAGAAAAGGGGTGGCATAGGCTATTTATAGCCCGCTGACCCATCCGACCCGACCCGTCATGCCTCGTTCATTTATTCCGTTATTATAACTGTCGTTTTATTTTTGGGATGTTACAAGTCTACCCCCCTTACAATAGGTTTCGTCCCCGAAACATTATCATAAGTCAAATAGATGAGGGTACGACTCCCTCATTTCCTTCTCCGTTTCCCATGTGGCTTCCGATCCCTTTCGATGCTTCCATTGGACCTTAACCAACTAGATAACTTTATTACGTAAACGTTTCTCCTTCCGATCAAGGATGGCCACGGGTTCTTCGATGTAATTAAGGCTGTTGTCAACCTCGATGTCAGTAAGTGGTACGTGAGCCGATTCATCCGCCAAACACTTTCGCAAGTGTGATACATGGAAAGTAGGATGAATCCCACTTAACTCATCAGGCAACTCCAACCGATAAGCGACTTCCCCAACCCGTGCCATTATCTTGAATGGTCCGACAAACCTCGGACTTAACTTTCCTCTCTTTCTGAATCGTATGATTCCCTTCCATGGTGACACTTTCAGCATTACTCTGTCACCAATATCAAACTCAATAGGCCTTCGTCGTTTATCCGCATAGGATTTCTGACGATCTTGTGCGGCCTTCATTCGCGTTTTGATCTGATCAAACCTTTCCGACGTCTCTCTTACGACTTCGAGACTTCCTAATTCCTTCTGTCCAATCTCACCCCAACAAACCGGGGTCCTACATCTTCTCCCATACAACATTTCGTAAGGCGGCATGCCTATCGTCGTGTGATGACTATTGTTGTAGGAGAATTCAGCTAACGGCAGATGGCTGTCCCAACTGCCACCGAAGTCGATAATACAAGCACGGAGCATATCCTCCAATGTCTGAATGGTCCTTTCGGACTGACCATCCGTTTGCGGGTGGAATGCTGTGCTGATATTAAGCCTCGTGCCCATCGCCTCGTGTAATCTTTTCCAGAACTTCGATGTGAATCGTGTGTCCCGGTCAGATACGATCGTCAATGGCATCCCATGCCGTGCTATTATTTCATTAATAAACACTTCCGCTAACCTCTCTGACGAGAACGTCTCACGGATAGGCAGGAAATGAGCACTCTTATTTAATCGGTCCACAATTACCCAAATGGTGTCATGACCTTTAGCTGTGCGAGGTAGCTTAGTTATGAAGTCCATGGTAATGTGTTCCCACTTCCACTCCGGTATATCAAGTGGTTGAATCTTTCCATACGGTTTCCGGTGCTCGGCCTTTACTTGCGAGCAAGTCAAGCACTTGCTTACATACTTCGTCACATCACGTTTCATTCTAGGCCACCAGTATTCCTTTCTCAGATCTTGGTACATTTTATTGGTACCGGGATGGATAGAGTAACGAGACTTATGCGACTCATCCAAGATTTTGGTTCTAAGCTCGCCACCCATAGGTATCCATACCCGTCCAAAACGTGTCCTAACACCAAGGGTGTTATATTCCAACTTGTCCTGTTGGCTAACCATCCCTTCCTTCTTTATGTTTTCCTCCTTAAGTGCCTCATCTTGAGCCTTTTCAATTTCCCTCATCACATCTGATGTTACCACTAACTGGCAAGCTTTCACTCTAATAGGAGTAGGCACATCCTTTCGGCTTAGAGCGTCAGCCACCACGTTTGCCTTTCCAAGATGGTATATTATTTCACAGTCATAGTCCTTCAACAGTTCCAACCATCGCCTCTGCCTCATATTAAGTTCCTTTTGTTCGAAGAAGTACTTCAAACTTTTGTGGTCGGAGTAAATAGTAAACTTCACCCCGTACAGGTAGTGCCTCCAGATTTTCAATGCGAATACGACAGCAGCAAGATCCAAATCATGGGTTGGATAATTAGCTTCGTGAATCTTCAACTGTCGTGACGCATACGCGATCACTCTCCCGCGTTGCATCAGTACGCATCCCAATCCCTGACCCGAAGCGTCAGAGTATACCACTAAGTCTTCATTGACCTCGGGAAGGGCCAAGACTGGAGCTTGGGTTAGCCTCTTCTTCAATTCCTTAAACGCCTCATCTTGGGTCGAACCCCATTCATACTTAACCTCTTTCCGAGTCAACTTTGTCAACGGCGAAGCTATTTTCGAGAAATCCTGGATGAATCTTTGATAGTAGCCTGCCAATCCCAAGAAACTGCGGATTTCAGTTGGCGTCTTAGGAATATTCCATTCCTTTACCGTCACTATCTTCGCTGGGTCAACCATAATGTCGTTCGGGTTAATGACGTGACCTAGGAATTGGACTTCCCTAAGCCAGAACGCGCATTTGGAGAACTTAGCATACAACTTTTCCTTCTTCAGAGCTTCCAATACCTCCTTCAAGTGACACGCGTGATCACCCTCATTCTTGGAGTAGATGAGGATATCATCGATGAATACGATTACTGATCGATCCAGCATTGGTCGACACACTCTATTCATCAAATCCATGAACGCTACGGGGGCGTTCGTCAATCCGAAAGACATTACGCGGAACTCTAAATGTCCGTAACGCGTGCGAAATGCAGTTTTCGGTATGTCTTCTTCCCTCACCTTCAACTGATGGTACCCGGATCGAAGGTCGATTTTTGAGAACCAACTTGCGCCCTGTAATTGATCGAACAGGTCGTCGATCCTTGGTAAAGGGTACTTGTTCTTCACCGTACGTTTGTTAAACTCGCGATAATCAATACACATTCTCATCGAACCGTCTTTCTTCTTTACGAACAACACCGGAGCACCCCAAGGTGATATGCTTGGTTGGATAAATCCTTTCTCAAGTAACTCGTCTAGTTGTACCATAAGTTCTTTCATTTCCACTAGTGCTAGTCGATATGGAGCCTTAGCCACGGGCTGGGCATCTGGTACTAAGTCGATTCGAAATTCAATCTCTCTGTCGGGTGGTATCCCAGGCAAATCCTCTGGAAACACCTCCGGGTACTCGCATACCACGTGTACATCGTCTAGCTCCTTCACTTCCTTACACTCGTCAATTACGTATACCAGATAAGCCTCGCATCCGCGCCTCAAGTAATCTGTTTCCTTAATCATAGAGATAACGTTTGGCATCGGGGCGTCCCGATCTCCAAGAACCTCGAATTTGCTACCATCCGGAGCCTTGAGTCGGATTATCTTTCGTTTGCATATAATTTGCGCTTCATTGGCAGTTAGCCAATCCATACCTAACACGACATCGAACCCTCCTAAAACCATAACAAACAATCTGACAGGGAACTCATGACCTTCTATTTTTATCGTGGAGTTGTCAACTACATCGGTTACTCTCGCAGTCCTACCCTCAGCGGTTTCTACGCTAAAGGCCTTTTCTAGCTTACTCACATTGTACTTTACTCGTTTACAAAGAGTCGCAGATATAAAACTCTTACAGGCACCCGAATCAAACAGCACAGAAACAAAAGTGTTGTCAAGGATGAACGTACCTGACGCCACGTCGGGGTCCTTCCTAACCTGATCTTGCGTCAGTGCGTACGCTCGCGTCTTCGAACGAGATCCCTCTCCCTTCTTTTCCGGGCCCTTTCCCTTCCCGGTTTCCCCCATCCTTGGCTTCGGGCAGTCCCTACTCAGATGACCGAAATCCCCACAGTTGTAGCACTTGTAGTGTTGTGTGCACTCACGGGCGTAGTGCCCGGTCTTGCCACATTTGAAACACAAGTTAGAACCCAGTCTACATTCACCTACATGCTCTCTTTCACACTTCTTACAAACAGTCGGCTCGTTCACCCGAGCTCTCTTATCACGAGCCCCAAACATCCTTCCCCCAGTTCGCTTGTTTGAGAAGCTCGGTCTCTTCTTTTGCTCTTCAACGGCAACAACATTCAGTGCCAGATCGTCAAATACCACGCCACTTAACTCTATTGCCGAATCATAGGTAGTAGGGGCGTTTGCCTTAACATAGGTGCGGACCTGGTCCGACAACCCTTGAATATAGCAGGCAATCTTTCTCTCTTCAATAGTGACAAGGTGTGGCACCAGACGTGCCAGTTCATTGAATCGGGTTGTATATTGCCGGTGCGTCATGTTCCCGGCCTTCAAACCCAGAAATTCCCTCTCTACCTTCTCATTCTCGTTCCTTGGGCAGAAATTCTTGATCACCAAAGTTTTCAAGTCAGCCCACATCATCGCATCCACAATCTCGCTCCCTTTTGCCTGACGTACACCTTCCCACCAATGGGATGCTTCCTCCCTCAAGGAGTTAGCAGCAAATTTCACAACTTGATCCGCTCGACATTCGCTGAGACGGATGGCAGCCTCCATACGGATTATCCAGTCAAACGTAGCTACCGCGTCTTTCTTTCCTGTCAGGACTGGCGGGTCACATGCCTTGAAGGACTTATAGTCGCATCCGCGAGCAGGCGGTGCGTTGATTACCTCAGTGTTCAGGGTATCAACCGTCGGGTTAGACCCACCTTCCTTATTAACCTGCTTCAATGCTTCTGCCAATAGACCTGGCAGAGAATTCTTCATCAACTCGGAGAACTCTCGAGCTATGGCTGCCCTCACTTCTGGTTCAAAAGTGAAAGGTTGTTCTGCAACTTGTGTCTGTTCAGTTCCATGCACACTAACCGTCGGTTCAGTGTGAACACTTCCTTCTTTGCTGTGCTCTTGGCGCACAGGAATCCTGCCATGCCCACCATTTCGACCGCCGGTACGACCACCGGTACGGCCACCACACCTTCCGTTCCCTCTCCTCGCCATTTCGTTCTATAAGACAAGAAATCCAATGTCATCACGCTAGTTAACAAATAGAATTCAATAAGCACTGTAAGATGTTAATATACACTGGCCATCTGCAATTAACCATTACACTACCTTTCGATTTCTATTTGACCACCTTTGTGATTCCATCAGAACACAAGTCCTTACCTACCCCTTTCTAAGGCATACTACATACACATACTCTACTTTTCATACTTGATGCTTTGGCTCGAGTTACCCGTACTGGCATCCGCTTTCGGTCCCATTCAAAGTTTAAGTTCAGACACTGGGAGTGTCCGAATCTCTCAAACTATTGCTCTGATACCAACTTGTAAGGCCCCAAACCCGGGAGGCCTCACTCGTTGGATTTACTCATTCACAAACAGTTCTTAAACATGAATATCAAATAACGCAGCGGAATCATTCATTCAACATAACTAAAAACGTGTTCATACATGCGTACATTGTCAAATACATAAACTTAACATAAACAACTCATAACGGGATGCCAGTCTTCATGATCGACCGTGTAACTCTTCTCGCTTGCCAAGCATCACCGTCCATCGTCCATACCTGCCTTAACCTGATTGTGCATACTAAAAAGTCAGCTACGCTGGTGAGTTCTAGCATTTCATAAAAACTTTAACATCAACATTTGCCAAAAACATATCATTCATTCGTTTAGTAAAACCTTTCACAAAAGCATGTAATAATCTAACATCTTTAAAAAGGTTTCGTACCCATATCATCATCAACATCATAATCATAAACACCGTTTAAACGGATCGTTCATTAAAACTTTTAACATTCATTTAAGTCATACATTATCGTTATCTAATTCTGTATCTTACTTTACGCGTCACAATGTCCCCGAAGGAACCTTTGGTGTTGTGGGCAACCGTTACGTATCGCCGTCATTGCCACAACCATACACTACGTGGGGTCAACCGTTACGTATCGCCGTCATTTCCCAACCATTCACTACGTGGGGTCAACCGTTACGTATCGCCGTCATTGCCCAACACGCATCTTTCCTTTGGAAATCAACCGTTACGTATCGCCGTCATTGATTTCCTTTACCCTTTTCACTTAGGATGATCGTCATCACCCGAGTAACCGTCGTTACTCCCTTACCAGTTGTACAACATCAAAACCATAGACAGGCCACCAAGACACTGCCATGTTGTTCTTATGGTAACTATGGCTCGCTGTCCATAATCTACCACAAGGCTGGGAATCACATTCCCAGAATTCATTCGTCAATTCCATTCATTCGACAGATTAGATTTGTAATGACTTCTTTAAACCTTTACCTCTTTCCCTTTTCATTAAACACTTCCTCATTTAAACCGTTCATAAACATTCGTAAACCTTTTTGGCAAAAACACTTCATAACCTTTCCTTTCGTAAACATCGTTTCGTTAAAACATCATTCCGTTAAACATCATTTCGTTAAACATCATTTCGTAAGTATGCACACCAGCCCAAAAACATTAACAAAACATTTAAAATAGGGCTATAGAACTCACCTGATACGCTATTATGGGTTGTCCTAAACGAAGGTCCAACAACGTCACTTTCGATCTGAATTGATTAGTTAAATACACATCAGACCAATCCCGACTCTAACGGTTTAACCATTCTAACATACTGACTTCACTTAATCAGTTCTGATGTCTGCGCACTTGCCAAGTGCGCAGACCCTGCTGCCTGCGCACTTAGCAAGTGCGCAGACCCTGCCTCCTGCGCACTTAGCAAGTGCGCAGGTCCCTCCTCCTGCGCACTTAGCAAGTGCGCAGGTCCTTCATCCTGCGCACTTAGCAAGTGCGCAGGACCTGCTCCGTGCGCACTTAGCAAGTGCGCACGACCTGTTCTTCGCGAAAAACCCTAACTTTCGCATTCGGGTCTGATCATGTCAAGATCCCGAACCTGTTGCATTCAAAACGTCCGTTTTCCATTAAGGAACTCAAATCCATGACTATCTTTCAGTTTAATCTATGCTAGTTTTAAGTTTAATCTAAGCATACAAGTCTCAAGTTTAACATAAGAATAAACACGTAGTCATAGTTGTACAAGAATTGTATAAGTTTAAGAATTTTGAACATGTTTCACCCCAAAAGCATAGAAAGGAAAAATGGGCTAAGTATACTCACATGGATTGGATGAAGAGTATCCGACAAGAGTAAGTTTGCAAGACTTTGAGGGAGAATATCCTCACAATAATCCTAAGAATATAAGTCTAAAGTTTCAAGTTTATTTCTATTAAGTCTAAGACAACGATTTGGGATTTCAAGATTCGACTAGGGTTTCAATGGGAGATGGGAATGGTCGTGTTTGTGAAGTTTAAATTAAGTTTAAAATAATGGTTTTGAATGAATGATACAAGACTTGAGTGTCAAAGTTTAATAGATTTATAGATTAGAATTTAAATGTTTTATCATTATTAATTACTCAAAATAGGTAATAATAATTCAAAGAAATTTTCTAAGTATCTTAATAATATAGTTGGAAGGATATATAAAGAGGAATAATGATTAAGGATCAATAACAATTATTTAAAATAAATAATTATTAAGAATAAATAATAATTATTTAAGAATAAATTATTTCTAAGGATAAATAATAATTATTTACGAATAAATATTTACTAAGGACAAATAATTATCCCAAAAGAATAATTTATAAATCATTCAAGATTTAAAGTATTTAAGAATTGAGTATTTATCTTACAAAACAATTTGTAATTTAATAATGTTTAAGATGTGGTTATAAGTTTAAATAATAATGAGCATTTATAAGTTTACAAAATGTTAAATAGAACTTCTTATAAAGTTTAAATTACGCGTTTAAAGTTTAAATAAAATTATGAGTTTATAGATGTCTTAAATAAAGTTTCTTATAAGCATTTTAAATAAAGTTTACAGGTGTTTTAAAGTTTCTACTTTATTTTATAAAGTTTATAAGTTCATAAAGAAAATGAGTGAAGTATATTTATTTTCTTATGATTTAAATTTATATAAACAAATGGATTTCTTGTTTATATGAAATATAAAAATGTATAAGTTTAAAATTTATTAAATTAAAGTTTTAAACAAAAGTAAGTTTATTGCATATAAAAAAAAGAATAAGGAATTAAGTTTCGAATTTTATAAAACGATTTCTATTGAATGCCCAAGTTTTATAAATTTCGGAAGTATTCTTTTAAATGTTTAAAACTATATTTAATAAATTTGTTATCGTAAGTTTTAATTAAGATTAATTAAATAAAATGTTTTCAGAAAATAAAAGTGTAAATAAAATTCATATTCACGTTTATAAAAGTATCACAGAATTTATAAAAATTATTAAAAGTTTTAAACTGTTTAAAATGATAATAAAAATAAATAAAAACAAAAAACTGGGGCCAGACCGAATCGAACTCGGGTCTGCCCCGGGTCAACATCACACACAAACACTTAACCATCCCGCCTACGGGTCTCGGTGGTAATATACATGGAAAATCAAATAGATAAGTATATTCCCAAATCGTCCCTAATTTGCTCAAGAACCCTAGAATCGATTTCACCCAAATACACCCCGATTAACCCCCTGATCATACACATCAATAAGGGGCTAATGATCTTAGAGTGAAAACTAGTAGTTTGATAATTCGAATTACCTGAAACGGTGGAGGAACGGGCGAGAACGGGTCTGGACCTCCGAGAACGGCTCAAAACCGGTTGATGTGGGATTCGAACTCGCGACTGCAGTGGGTTTCGGGGGTTTGGGTTCTTGGCAAAACATGCCCTTGATGTTTCAAGTGTTTATTATTTGAGTTTTTATTTTAAAAATGAGTTTTGATAATGGGCAGTTTCAGTCCCTCGACTTTATAAACAATTAAGTATGTTTTATTTTTATAAAACTAAATAAGTTTGAATAGTTTTATTATTTTATAAGTTTTGAAACTCGAGTTTATAGATTTTAGTATAAAAAATATATAAGTTTATGAATTATAATATTTATATAATTATAAACTAACAAATTTTCAAGAATTTAATACGTGTCAAGAAGTCGGAAAAATTCGGGATATTACAGTCTCCCCTACTTTAGGAAATATCGTCCCGAAATTAAAGTAGAAGGTTTCTGTTTTCAAGATTTAAGTCTATGGTACGCACAAGGATAATGAGAAAAGGTATCTTGCGTTCCCAAGTAAACCATGGGTTACGTTTAGATTTCTAGATGAGATGGAATGACAGGAGTAAGATTACGCTTGAGTTTCTAAGTTTTCGAAGTATATGGTTGCCAAGAGTTTCCCTAAGAAGTATATAGTTTCATTGAAATATATGAAGAGTTGTTTTCAGAAATGTATTTTGAGAGAGTAACTGCTGAATTTCCATTCAAGATTTAAAGTGAGATGTATCACTCAGGATGGATTTGATGATAGTTCAAGAATTTGAGTTTGTAGACTAATACGTCTAAGGATTGCTACGGTACCTAAGTTCCGTGGCTACTTTTTACGATAAGTCTTAGATCGTAGCACACGACAGAGTTTACTATGTCTTTCCATACGCTGATTTTCATACTTACGTGTGCACCCGCAAGCATTCAAATCGTCGCATAGTCCGCATAGGTCCTTCCGTTTGTGTGTGGATCAAGAAAGAGTACCTGAATTTGTTTAACTCATGACTAGAGTTTCCACATAAGAGTGATCATTGATTAACGAGTCCCTTAGAGAGAAACGTCATTCAATGATTAAAGAGAGAAGAATGTGACAAGATTTAGAGTTTCAACGTTTCCTCGTGATTGAATAAGAATACTTCAATCATTGAGTAGTTTAAAGTCTTTACACTTTCCTCGTGTTTGATCAAGAATACATCAAACCTTGAGTAGTTTAAAAGTCTTATACGTTCATCATGTTTGAACAAGCATACGTCAAACATGGAGTAGTTTAAAGTCTTTACACTTTCCTCGTGTTTGATCAAGAATACATCAAACCTTGAGTAGTTTAAAAGTCTTATACGTTCATCATGTTTGAACAAGCATACGTCAAACATGGAGTAGTTTAAAGTCTTTACACTTTCCTCGTGTTTGATCAAGAATATATCAAACCTTGAGTAATTTAAAAGTCTTATACGTTCATCATGTTTGAACAAGCATACGTCAAACATGGAGTAGTTTAAAGTCTCATACGTTCATCATGTTTGAACAAGAATACGTCAAACATGGAGTAGTTTAAAGTCTCATACGTTCATCATGTTTGAACAAGAATACGTCAAGCATAGAATAGTTTAAATCGTGTTTGAACAAGAATACGTCAAAACAGGCCCTTGATGTTTCAAGTGTTTATTTTTTGAGTTTTTAGTTTAAAAATGAGTTTTGATAATGGGCAGTTTCAGTCCCTGGACTTTATAAACAATTAAGTATGTTTTATTTTTATAAAACTAAATAAGTTTGAATAGTTTTATTATTTTATAAGTTTTGAAACTCAAGTTTATAGATTTTAGTATAAAAAATATATAAGTTTATGAATTATAATATTTATATAATTATAAACTAACAAATTTTCAAGAATTTAATACGTGTCAAGAAGTCGGAAAAATTCGGGATATTACAATGATGATGGAATTATTCCCGATGAAGAAGAATGCTTATTCGTGAAACGAGTTCTTTGCGGGACTGCTAATCAAGTGGAGAACCGTCAACACGAGATCGATTTTTGTACCCTACACGGGTCAAGGACTGACAAGGAACCGGATGAGAATGAATCGGACAAGGGATCTGGATATGATGAAAAAGACATTAGCATCGTCAAAGAAGAATGTGTGCTTGTGAATATAGTTCTTATCGGGACTACCGGTAGCGACGAAAACATCCGACAACAAATTGACGTACACAAAAGTTCATCTTGTTCACTGGGATTCAATGGGAACGATTATGTTACAGTCACATCGAAGACAATAATTATGGTAGCCGAACTAATGATTGTACTCGCTCCATCCGGTTACAAAATTCTCATGGATACAAATAAGAGCAACCATACGCTACCATTCGCGTTCGGGTTTCTATGCACCATCGGATACCCACTATTCCAAGTTTGAGGATAAACTTTTCTCAAGATGGGGAGAATGATAGCAGTGACCCGGTACCGAACCACGACCCATGACCCATACCCTGCTTTGTCTACAGTTTCTACATTTTAGCACATGCATGTGTTGGTTATGTAAGGAACCAAAATTCGGGTTTCATTATAAATAAATAAATATTCTAATAAATATTATGGTGAAAATAATATTTTAGAAATAAGTTAAAACAAGTGGGTTTCAAGTTAGTAATGAGGTTATATTAGTTTTTAACTAATTTTAGAATGAAATGGAAGTTGAGGGGCTAAAAGTGTAATATGACAAATCTGCCATTTTGACTAAAAGAAGTCAAAATTGAGCTTTTGCTCATTTTTTGGGTCGTTCATTTCAAGAGAGGAAAGAGGAGAAAAACGGATTTGGAGCTAAATCTTGCATTTGAGCTTGAATTTGTGAAGGTTTTGGCTCACACATCACCTTCCTAACATTAAGTAAGTGTAATCTTCCATTGATTTCACCTTTGAATGTGTTAGATGGTGGGTTTTGTAGAAATCCGGAAATTATGAATGCATGTGGTTAATTGGTGTTAGATTGTTGATAATCCAACTAAACTAAAGGTAAAGAGTGGTGATTAACATCGTAGAACCCTTTGATTTTGATTATGAGAAGTTAGGGTTCATATGGAGGAAAATTGAGGGTGTTTGGATTATGATGATAGAATGTTGAATTAGCGATGATTAAGTGTTTATATGGTGTTAGACATTTGAATGAACACCAAATTAACCTAATGATAATTATTGAATGAAAAATTAGTGTCAAGGAATTGGAAAGGAAACTCAAGTATGTGAGTTTGGATTGAAAGAGGGTGTTTGGTTATGGTAATAACCCAAACGAGTCAGTTTGGGTTAGAAATGGGAAATTGGGTTGTAAACCCAATTATAATGTGATTTTGATGTATGATTAGATTACTAAACTAGGTGTATATGTTTAAGTAATCAAATTTTGAACCGAGACGGTGGTGCGGGATCTTCTAACCCGAAAGGTAAGTGCCTTTGCACTTACTTAGTATTGATGATAATGGATGGTATATGTGCTATGTTGCATACTATGTTCTTGAATTAAATGTGAACGAACTAGTATGTGTAAATGAATGAATGTAGTTATAGTTATAATACTATAATGGATATGTGTAAATGAATGAATGTAGTTATAGTTGCAATATTATAATTGATATGTGAAAATGGGGTTATGATCTAAGTATCATAATGGAAATGAGGTTATGGTTTACATACCATAATGAAAATGAGGTTATGATCTAAGTATCATAATGGAAATGAGGTTATGGTTTAAATACCATAATGGAAATGAGGTTATGGTCTAAGAACCATAATGAAAATGTATATGAGGTTATGATCTAAGTGTCATAATGAAAATGAGGTTATGGCCTATGTACCATAATGGAAATGGAAAAGTGTAATCAAAATGTTAATTATGATTGACTATTGAAAGGAAAGGAACTTGTAAGGTGAAATACAAGTTAATTGTAGCCTAATGACAAATTGGGCGCAAACGGGTCAAATGAGTGAAAACAAGTTGTATTTACTTGTTGATATGTTTATCTTCTTTACTAATGGTTGATACATGTGGTGTTATGTAGGAAAAGCTCCGATGTAGTCCGAGTCAATTCCAATTAGCGAAAGGAAGATTCTCGTATGCGTTTTTGTGTTTTTGGGGTTTAAATGAAAATCCGTAAAATGTTATGTAAATTGGTACATGAATTTATGTTTTGGTGTTTATTAATGATGTATAAATGTTTTGAAATCAATACCCAAGTGTTGGGAAATTTTGGTGTCCGGAAGGATTGAAAATGGTGGAAAACTGGGTAGCTGAGTAAACTTTCTGTTTACTCAGCCTCCCCGCGGTACGCGAAGATCTGGACAAGGTCTCTCGCGGTACGCGATAGACTTGTCTTACGGGCAAGTGTTTTGGTACTCCCTCGCGGTACGCGAAGGGAGGTGTCTAATCCCTCGCGGTACGCGAGGGTTGTAAAAAAGAAATTCTTGGGATAAATGCTTCCGCGCGTTTAAATGTTTTATTAATTGGTTTTCCAATTAAGGGTGTTACAGGTTATTTTCAAGTTATTTAATTTATGCATTTTCTATTAGTTAATAGTTAGTGAGGCAAGTGGCTAGTAACTTCTTTTGTAAGTTTGCAATCTTATTTATGAGTGGCCGAGAGATGAATGAAGGCAGAGTTTTGATGTTTATAAAAGAATTTTGTTGATTTAGCTCTTGAGAGTTTAAATTGATTTGTCTTTGCTAGTTCAACCGTGGTACGTTGGGTGGTGTTCTGAGACACGATTTCTAAACCGAAGTGGTGAATCTGTATCTCCGGTTCGATATCACAACCCTACCGTTTGTTTTGGTGGTGAATCTATATCCGAAACGAGCCGTAGATCTATCCCGTCCTATCCGTTGCATTAGAAAGTTCCGATCATAACCATTACCATATCCGCGTGCCTATCAGTTTAGGTGATCAAATTGCTACAAACAAAGACCAACTAGAGGCGTCAAATCCAAAAGGTAATTGCTTTGCACTTACTTAGCGATAGATATGGTATTAGTGTCACGTAAATAGTTTATGCTTTGTTAAATTCTATTTACATGTGGTGAATTGATGCAATTTGACTTAATGTGGTATGAGTGAGACTAATGTATAAATTGATGAAATTTGACTTAAATGTGGTTAGGTCAATTTAAATATGCAAATTGGTGTGAATTAGTGATTTTGACTTAAATGTGGTAAGAGTTAAACAAAGATGCAAACTTGGTGAAATTTGACTATTATGTGGTATGAGTCATATAAATATTCAATTTGGTGAAACTGTTGTAAATTTGTGAAATCATTGGATTCTTGAAGGTTAACACTTCATAGGTGACTTGGAATTAAACATTCCATGGGTGTACGTGAAGTAAAACACTTTACCTGTGGATGTGAAGTCAAATACTCACGGGTGGATATGAAGTCAAATACTTCACGAGTAGTCTTGGAGTCAAATACCCCATGGGTGAAGACGAGGGATGATCCTCGAGATTAGTTGTGCCTAAATCATGTGGTTAAATGATGGGCAGGCGGTCAAACTTCTATGGAAGTCAAAATAAGAGTAAAACCTTGTTTACTGCATGAATGTGCAAAAAGGTGGGAGGTCAGATGGTTAAAGGGGCTGAAAATCAGCAAAAGGAGGAAAACTTGCAGAGGTGGCATAGGCTACGCCAACCCTGACCTGGCCTACACTGAAAGGTGTTTCCCTACGCCATGGGGCCTGTGCTACATTGACCCTACGCTGACTTTTGATTTTGAGTGGTCGTTACCTCTTTTATCGAGTTTTGGTGAAGTATATTCTTCAAGTGGTGTCGATTTGTAAACATTAAACTTGTCAATGTTTTGTAGTTTGCGTGTTAAATGCTTAACACGCTCTTACTAGTTACTAACAGATACCCGACACGACAACTAATTTATAATTGTTGATATTCCTAATTATTAATATATATTCGGACGATTATTTAGAATATTACACGCAAGGGAGATGATGAACACTACTCGACGCGCGACTGCAACAAATGTCTGTGTGGACATCACCCAGTCATATTTATATGAAATAAATAGATAAAATAAATAATTATTTATTTTACATCCATTGTTATTGTATAACATACATTTGAACAAGCATTTGTCATTGTGTGAACATTGAATGGATGTAATTGGTTTTTTTGGGACGGTTCTATCACGTGTCAGTACATTATTGGTTTTTTTTTTTGTTTACCCATTTTTTTCATGCATTAAAACTTTTTTGCTAGAAACTTTAACAGAAAACTGCCTTGGCATGGTGGTCTCCCCTAGCCTCTTGATCCCTCACACCCACCCAGTTTCAAACCTTGGGGGTGAGGTTTTTTTTTGTTGTTTTTTTTGTTTTTTGATTTTACCCATCTTTTATTAACCTTGTATTTTTGTTATTTTTTCATAACTTGACTTTTACGTTACATACCTTAACGCTCCCGTTTTGTCACCATTACCGCGATTTACGAACTCCCATTTTGATTTAACGTTAAAATGTAGACGAAGTTAGATGAAAATGGCTAAACTGGCCAAACCATAGGGACAAAAATGACACTTTACTCTGAGAATAATTTATGAATGCAGGATTGTAGATGGTAAAAGTGTCTCAAACGAATACAAACGATTCGATAAAAGGGATCAATTTAGAAGTTTATTTGCAAGATCTTTCCAGCTCTATACTAGTCGACCATAGATGAATGATGATATATGCGTCAAAAAGGAAACGTGTGCACTCATAACCTACTCAAGAATCATGCGGCTACACAATCATTCTCATACTTTACACAGGCTGCAGCCATTGAACAATTCAGCAAATAACATATTTGCTTACCAGCATGAACACGCGAAACAGAACCCCCAAGAACAAATGTAAACCATGGAGGCACTTCATCTGCATATAAATTGTATGCATGGTAGTAGGATAGTGTGCAAAATCAAAATCTGTAAAAAGAAGATTATAAGAAAAAAAATTCATTAAAAAAAACCATGCATGTGACCTAAACAACAAGAACAACTTACAGGTGAGTACATAATTAGCATAGGCAGACTACTGAGCTTGTAGCCTACGAGGCAGGAGAACTGCAAGCGTGTAATCATAAATCAGTGGTTATTAAAACACCAATCAACATTAAATAACAATAATTTACCTTCATCCATACTGCAAAAGCTATCTACAGAGAAGATAGACTCAGGGTCAAGTTTCTGTTGCAATGGCAGAGCCATGGCCACGCGGTTTTTACTGCAGAAAGAAAGCCGAATGAAACATTTAAAAGTAAAAAACAAAGGTTTTGGGGAACGAAATATTTGATGATAAAAAATCGAGTTATTCACCTGGCCCATGAAGGGACAAACTTCTTGGTGGGAAGGTCATCCTCTTCATCATCATCATCATCATCCTCGTCATCAGAACATTGATATGGAGAAATATCATATGAATTTTCTTGACTGGTCAACTTCACTGGTATAACTTTTGCAGGTGACGTTTCATGTACGCTTGTTGCCTATGCAAGAAAAAGTCTTGATCAGTGTAGGAAATTAGGCATTCTAGTAAAAACAGGTGGGTTGGATAACATGTCATCGTGAGTAATTTTATGTGTGGGTTGGGTCGGCCCAGTCCACCAACTTTTTTGTCCATTTTTGAATTTTGTAAATTATTAATCTAACAAATATGATTGAAAAAACTATATTAGTAAAACAATAATATAATTCTTTTGAATAAAATGATTAAGGAATGACATTGTAAGCACTAGAATACACATTATTTGATTTTTGAGTGGTTTCAAATTTAGCTACTTTTTCATATTTATCTGAATTTGACCCGTTATCAGACAAATATTACCTGAAGCAGGCATAACATACCTTATCTTGCTGGACGATGCTTGCTAAAGTTTTGTTTATACTCAATTCAGTGTCTTGTTTTTGAAAACTAATTTCATCTGCATTTTTATTTTCTTTCAGATTTTCAGATTTCTTCTTGTTTCCAGCCATTGCAGCCTGTGACAATATCAATATGGTAAATCTAGACACAACAAGCACAAAGAACTACAAAGATTAAAGGGGAACTAACATTTTTTAGTTGTTTTTCCAACTCCAATTTCTCAACACGTGATTTTTCATATTTTAACTTCTGATTTTTTTGTACTTCTGCAAAAAGCTTTCTTTTCTTGGCCAACTGTTTCCTCTCTTCTTCCTCCCTTTGCCTTTTCTTTGCTGCTATATCAGCTTCTTTTTTCTTTAATTCCTGCTGCTTTTTCAAATTTAATTCCATTTCCTTTGCATTTTCTTTCTCGATTCTAGCTCGTTCAAGCTTCAATGCTTCTTTCTTCAGTTTCCTCTCATTTTCCTTTTCCTGTTCACGACGTTTAGCAGCCTCTGCAGCTTCCAGAGCCTTCACTTTGATGTCCCTCTTCCCTTCAAGAAGAAATAAAAGGTTAAAAGAATATCAGAACATGTTAGTTTATCCACAGAGTAAAATTACAATAATGAAAAAAAAAACAAAGTCTTCATCATCCCCAGTTGGAAATAGAGGTGGCAAGATGGGCGGGTTGGGTAACATGGGTGGTAGACACACTCATTTTTAATCCGCTTTCTTATTTTTTAAAATTTAATAAACTAATTATGATTGCAGATAAAATATTATAACAATAATAACCTAAACCTTCAAATAAAAACAATTTAAGAGGTTGTATGCATTAAAAATAGACTTTAAGCGGCTTTCATCCCGTTTTACCCGTTCGGCCCATTTGATACCATTGAGATAAAAGTATAAAACACAACAAAATCGACCCATACCTAAGTAAATGGATCAAAATTTCCACCTCTAGTTTGAAGACATTCCTGGTACTTGATGCTTTGGAAAAGAAAGGTGACACAAGGAGGAAATATATAAAGAAATAGATAAACCTGTGCAAACAGCGGCTGCTTGTTTTTGTTGAACAATTGGAATGAATGATGTAATGTTTGATACAATATTATTACGTTTAGCCTCCTTTTGTGATACCCTTGGGATTCCACTTCTCATACTGCTCTTATTTTTACTATTTACAGATAAATTGCCCCTAGTACTAGCGCGTGTAGCAATAGACGAATTCCGGTTCTCTTCATACCTACTTACCTTAATCCCATGATGAAGTTTTGGCTTATATTTGACCTTATCATGTGTCATTGGGACACTAACCTCCATACTGACAGAATTTGAGCTATATCTGTCTGGATCCTTCATGGATGACTTGAACACATGATTTCCATGTTGAGTGCACACTTTAGTAGATTCAATGGGAGGTTCTTGGATTTCAACTGCCACCTCATCATCATTTTCTCTTTCAATTTTCATTTCAGTAGAAACCCTAATTGGATTTTCATTTTCAACATCTGGACTTATGTTTTCTTGAAGTTCATCATGCGTCTTCTCTGTGTTCTCATCTTCTTCATTACTGCTAGGATCTTCTTCAATGGGGAAGCAAGTAAGATCAGGATTTGAGCTCAATTGCATCTCTGAACTACCTGAGCTTGAAGCTGATCTTTCCCAAAGTTTTCCAACAGGAGATGAATAATGGTTTTTTGATTGCCAGTAAAATGGAGTAGCATAATCAATTTTTTGTTGCTGTGGAAAAATAGAATCAAGTTTGGTTATACCACTATCACTGGTTTGTAGATGCTTTATAGATTCTTCATCAATAGATACGGTAGTTCCAAGGTCCATGCGGTCAAGAATCCCATCTGCCATAAGTCCATATAAGCCTTGAACTTGATGTTGCTTAAATGTAGATGAAAACGGAGACACTGGAATCTGCATGCTTGCAGATTTACAAATTTGCTCTATAATGCTAGCTCTTGCAATTGTGATACTTGGGATTTCCAGTGTGTCAAGATCTATTCCACCTTCATTATTCCCGATACTTACATTTCCAATTTCCTCATCTATGGTAAAACCTTCATAGACAGGAGTAATTCCATCAGAGACGGCCATAGCTTTGTCATCATTTTGTGAAGACAGAACTGAGCCATATGAGGACACCCACTCAGGAACGTTTATCTCAAAAATATTACTGTCAGTAACCGCAGCATCACCATTGATGATTGAATTTGCAGGTCCCACGTCTGCTGCTAAGCTATAAGTAAAACCATCAGCCGCATTCTTGATCAAATTTAAGACACAAGTTGGTTCAGACTGTTTGATCGTGTCAGTGATTTCTGTAGTGTCATTATCCACTTGAGTAACAATTTCCTGTGAGTATATCACATAAATTTTGATCAAAATCTGATTACAAAATTGGCAAATTAATATGTAATTTATTGAAAAACAAGGATAAGTTTCCATCTGTGAATATTAATACCTCTGCATCGTGAATCTCAAGTAAGGACTCTGTTCCTTCTGATAGATCACAGATCATCTTATCATCAACTCTATTATCACAGATCTGAAGGCCATCTGATTGGGTAAGATTTATCTTTTCAGATGAAAGTATTGATGCAGATTCCTTTAACAAATTTGAACCATTTTCAGGGGTCTCCAGATCACAATGAATTGCATCTCTTTGAATATGTACCCTAAAGTTTCGGGAATCTGAAAAGCAGTTTGGTTGGTCTTCAACATTTTTCTGCTGATTCAAAGGCCATGTATTAACCTTCGCAGAATTCAATTTCATATTGGACGGCTTGGCATTTGTCCCAACTTCAAATTCCTTGGATTTTGAAGAATCAAGATCAGCCTCTGGTTTGTTGACTTCCTTATCCAAGCAATCTTCAAAACCATTGTTTCCTTGTTTGGTTAAACTTGAAGTAAAGGATGACTTAATGTTGGATACAGGTATATAAATGCCAGCACTTCCCTTGCCTTTATGGCCAAAATCATCCTATTACAAAATAAAAATATCACATGAACAATGTGATAATACAAATAGAGTTGCCACTTAAATTCTGTATAAGTTTGATAACCAAACCCAAAAGTGATGTGAACAACATTAGTTAAAGTCATATGTTTTTTAGGTGAAATGCCATCCGAAGTTACCATGCAACAGGAGTACAGGACATAAAGTTGGTACTTGGTTGGAAGTCAGAAGTAGTGATGAATATTACAAATTAATTTGCATATGCTCATGTCCTTTTAATCGGATAA
This sequence comes from Smallanthus sonchifolius, assembly GCA_023525975.1. Classification (NCBI taxonomy): domain Eukaryota; kingdom Viridiplantae; phylum Streptophyta; class Magnoliopsida; order Asterales; family Asteraceae; genus Smallanthus; species Smallanthus sonchifolius. The sequence continues at coordinate 12,730,852 of CM042042.1, forward strand.
TCTTCTACTGAAATCAAAGTTACCAATTTTTTTTCTAAATCTGAAAGCATGTGCTTACACGACAGCAATAGTCAGTGTTAACATGAAAAGAAAAGGGAAGTGTTATAGTAGTTGGGAGATTAAAATGTATACTAGATCTGACTTAGATTCTCAGCCAGTTAAACCAGGTTAACTACCAAACACCAATATCATATCTGTGAAAATTGAATTACTAATCAATAGGCCAAGTTGATGTGTACTAATAGACATCTAAATGATATAAGATCAGCTTACACAAAGAATTCTTCAGCAGCCTTCTTCCTGAAGTTCTAAATACTTCATTGAATATCTACATATATTTTACATATATAGTATAGCACAAGAATACAAAAAATTTGAATTACACAAAGTTGTGGATATCAAGTAGCTGGAGAAGCCATTTCACGGTCTCCCACAGAACATCAGTATACATTTTAGCTGCTTAATATAGCTAAAGCAAGTAATAAAAATGAACGAGTTGTTTTATTGAACTGGTTCGTTTAAATTATAAGAAAACTACCACATTAAGTAAAAATTACCACTTTGGTTTGCACATTTAATAAGGATGTGTGATCTTCGTTCAAATGAGATTTTTCTAATGCATTTTTTTATCAAATTTATTATTGACTTCTTTGGGAGATAGATTTACCTCACAGGTTACATCAATACCATCATGTAGAGAAAACTTAGAGCTGTGCTCAACATCCTCCACCACTGGGTTCTCATTCATGTCCAAACCGATCTTCTTCATCTCATTTTTTGCAGACTCATCAATGTTGTTATAACTATGTGCCCTTGCGGTTTCTGGGCTGCTTGACATTACATTTGTCTTTGGTAATTGCTGCTCAAACAAATTGCAACTAGATTTATGATCTATTGATGATGAAGACTCCTTTGAAGGATGGCTTTCTTTTCCCGACAATCCATCCAGTTTTCTCTTCTTGGAAAGTGAACTAAAGATTTCATTTAAATCACATTCATCGATTTCATCAAAGTTCAATTGCTTTGGTTTAACATTCATACAACAGTCAGAAGATTGCCTTACAACTTCTGATTCCATGCATAAGGTGACCCGGTCCAACTTAACACCAGAATTTACAGGCTGCACTGCAACTGGCTCATCAATTGGCCCATTTCCCAAAATACTTTCAGCATTTTCTTGGTGGTTAGCACCAAGTGGAGATTCTTTCGCATCAATTTTTGAGGAAATGACCAGCTTTAAAACACCTTCATTGCTACAAATAGCATGAGTCTCCACATTTGTATTACTAAGCACCTGAGAAGTTTTGACTGCATCTGATAACTTGTTGGAGATTAAATCACCAACAGAATGAGAAAGTGCACCTCCACCTTTTGGATTGCAACAAACAGATGTACCCAGTTTTGAAGACTTATTTATTCCACTAGTTTGTTGGCTTGAACTTCTAGACCTTGTAATTCTACCACAAAAAAGATTGTTTTGGCTCTGTGTACCCTGTGTCTTCCCGGATATTGATTTTTTGCCTGCATAACTTCCCAAACAGACATCAGGAAGATTGACCCCTTCCATAACGTCACTAACATGACAAGATTGTTGCAATGGATCAACTGTTGGCTCCACCATGATAACATCATCCAATTTTTCCTTATCAAAAGATGACCCAATTTTATTATGCTCATTCTCTAAACTTGGTATTTCATAAGAGCTACTAGAATTTGCAAGTCTATGACTATCACTGGTTCTATCATTTTCCTTTTCACCATTTCCTTCTGCCATGGAAGTTGCACCATTGATATTATTCAATTTGCTCATATCTGACGAGCATTTATCTTGAATAACTTGATTGAAATCCTTTTTGGATTTTGAGTCTCCACTAAAAGAAATACGGGTTTTATTTTCATTGCTTGAACAACTTTTGGCGGTAGCTTTCCCATTAGTTCGGAGAGCCCGAGCTTTTTGCCTAGACTTGGACCTCTGAATTCTAGCAAGTGACATATCTGGTGCAGCATAAATGCTTGTTATTCTAGCATCCATCTCACTCTGAGGGGATTTAGCGCTGTCATCTAGCTCAGGAACATGATCTAAGCTACCTACTATGTCCTTATTTTGACTCTCAAGTGTCAAAATTGGTTCATTGCTTAAATTGATAGCTTTGTTAGGAGCATGGGTTTCCATGCAAATTTCAGATGATAACCGTTTATTGATACTTCCCCCAGCAACAACTGGCCGGTAATACAGCGAGCGGCCACCAGTTGAGTATCGAGTGGAATCATGTGGAGGTCGAAGTAAGAGCTTGGAGATAATCTTTTCCTTTTCCAACTCTGCAAAATAGCGATGGTTTACAGATCAAGTATCATGAACATTGTTCCAGATATCATTAACAGATGGATAATGGTACTCTTACTCTCTTAGTCTCAAACAGACTACAAAACTCTATGATACAAAGTGTAATAATTCCTACTTCGTCCATAACACCAGGATCCAAACTCTCAAGTAATTGAACAAATTAGGTCTACTATTTTATCAGTGGTGACTGGTCAGTTTGATGTCTACTTTCACAATGTATCTTGTTAATTACAAATATAAAAGCAACAGCATAACTAGAAAAGTTCAGTTTTAATTTTGATTTTTAATTTTATCAAACATGCAGCCCCTAATTTGCAGCATTATAGCCAACTGACCTCCCCACAGCCAGAAAATCTTCCAGCAACCCCCTTTGACCCCAGACAAACCTAAAGGATTTGCAACACCATCTTAACATCCACATATATAAAATTTGTCAGTGAGTATCGTCTCCTTCAGCAATTTTTACACAATAAATGACAAGATCGCATACTTATGTGACACAAACACTTCAAATGACAAAACCGGATATTCTAGAACTTCACACTTCACAGGATAAAGAAAAGTGCATACGTAACTCTTATCCTTCTATATAATTTGATGAGAAAACAGCGAAATGAATGTCAATTACATAACGTAAGTGAAAAGAGGGACACGTAAATATAACCTAATTTTGTAACAAAGATAAATATTGATATCATCTAGTTTAATCTATAAATTATCCAAAATTTGGATGCGTACCATTAGGATCCGAAGAACGAGAGTTAGAATTTGGGCTCAAAAGCCATGGAGGAGGTGTAATTCCATCGATAAGAAGTCTGGAACCTAGTTGCTGTGTGTAGGAATCGGCTTGCTGCTGCACTTGCTCGAGAATCCAGTCCTTGCGCTCGAAGATCTGAGCAAACAACTTCTCCAGCGTCGTCATGTTAACCGGCGGTTAACCGGATCCGTCAACGAACCGACTACTGGTTTCTGATCAAATATCGACTGAAGCGCGAATTTGAATTCAAATAGGGATAGATGACTTTCCTTCTTTTCTTTTTCACTTATCAAACACAGAACGGACCGTATTAAAAGGCTATTGGTCGAGCTAGGTCGGATCGAATTTAATAACTAGATGACGTCAAAATAATATAAGAATTAAAACTACGTATATAGATATAAAATATTTAATGTGAATTTATAATTTTAATGTCATATGAAAACTTAAATAAATATAATATGTAATTTTAAATATCAGACTAATAAGAAAATAAGATTTTGAAGAAAAAAACAAGAAAGATTAAAAAAATTGAAATCTGATCCGAACCCCTCAAATTAAAGCGATTCAACTACACACAACTGAACCGGTTATGTGTCCGGTTCCTGGTCCGACTGACCTGTCGGGTTCTGAAAACACTGTTTTTGAGAAATGATTTAGGACAATTTTAAATATTAATAACAATTAAAAAAATATTTTCATAGCTTCATATTTTTTATATATTTTAAGTAAAATTATATTTATTTTATTCTATTACTGCCATTACAATTGTCATATTGCTAATAACTTATACATAAGGTACAAACACTTTATGATAAATCTTATTTTGTCTTTTTTACTCTCTTTCTAACTTATGTTACTTTTACTACAATACCCTTGAGTAAAAAAAATTAATCTTATATTTTCTTCCCATTTATTTCGTCTAAGTTATGAACAATATTTATCTTTTTTACTTTTATTTTTCTTTTTGTTTCTATTTCGCCCCCTCTTTTATTAGCTACAGGTGATTAGGACCATTGAGGTTGGTGCCCGGTGACAGATCCAGGATTTGTTCTAAACAGGGGTAAAAAATGGACGATGTCAAAATATTACATAAAGGGTTGACGTCAAAACAGGCCGAGTCAAAATATTCTAGCTCCAATAAGGAATGATAAACGTTACCGAATATTTGACTATACCATTGAAGCATCCCACACATTTATTAGGAAGGTTTACCGACACCATTAAAGGTATGCTTGTCATGACATCAATGGCGGTTGTTGCTCTGCAACAGATTGTATCTAGAGAAAACGATCCACTCGAATCCTGAATAATCTTCTTAATTTCTAGCTACAAGCCTACAATATTTCGATTTCAATTTATTAAATTAGGTTTTTTCTATATAAATCGTTATTGAGTCATGGGCCATCAATTGAGTATTTTGGGTTGGATGGTATCTAGAGCATGGGGCAACGAGGCTTGGTAAAAATATTGATGGGTGCCTAACTTTTTAAGGCCTAATATTGCACTAAAAATATTAAAAATTTTCAAGCACGTAGGTGCTTAGGCCTCCCCTGGGTTGGGCATCAATCCACCACTACAGATACAAAGACTATTAAATCATCTAAGGTCATACATTCAAGTCTCATTAAAATAAATTTGTCGTTCAAAAAAAATAGATGACTAGGGTTGGAGTCCCCCTAGGCGTGGGTATGAGTTCAATTGATCTCTTTTTTGCTTACACTATGATCACGTTCCGGACTTAAAATTTTCTTATTCTTTTTTCTTTGCTAACATCTTTAATTCTTCTCTTTTTTTCAATTTCTATTTCGATTCTCTTCTAAACAACTTATAGATTATAAAGTTATATTTATTAATTAGAAGTTAATAATTAAATAAGGTCATTCAGTTCCCTTTTTTATTTAGATCTCTTATATCTAACCTTTAGATAATTTCTATATATGCATATATTTTTTAAGCGCAAGTCTATTCTATATAATAAATAAAACTTTTTAATGTCACGTGTCGTTTTCATATTAATTCTCATCATTTTTTTTTCGACTCTCTCTTATTAAATACACCTCTACATTTTAATAATAATATATTTTTTAAGAAAATAGTAATTAAACTAATAAAACACCTTATTTTAAATCATCCCTTATTATAAGAAACTTTTAAATCTAATTATGTAACTTTTATTTTCATATGTAATACATTTTTACACATGTAAAATATATACATAAAAATTTAAGAATTTTATGTATTGATATATTTCACCCCGTGTGTATTACACGGGGTTCTAAGCTACTTATTAAATATATATAAGTATCTTAGATCCCATATTGTTGATTTCCTATTTCCTTATTAGAAACTATGTTAGAAACTCATGTCTTATACGGATTAAACAATGAAAACAGTATATTGTTGATTCCCATTTCGTTATTAGGGTGATGGGAGTGGTGCTATGGTAGTGCTTGGGTATGCGGGTACACCGCCGCACACCAAGCGGGTACCAACGGATAGTGGTGAACGGGTAGGGTGAGCAGCTTTCGAAACTCGCCGAAACAATGAGGATGTGTCTCCAAAAATTGAACGTTGAACGGCTTGAGATGATATTCTCATTAGTAGGTTTGAGAGGTTAGTTTTGAATAGGAGGATACCACTCCTACCACCCTTAAAAATTAATAATTAGATGAGGACATAAGGCTATTTAGTTTCTTTTTTCTCTTGTTTAGTTAGATCTCTTATATGTAACCTTTAAATAATATTTACATACACGTATATTTTTTAACACAAGTTAGTAAATGTATATGTATCTGAGATCCCATATTTTTTTTTCCTTTAACAACCAAGAAACTAATAAGTACAAAACTGACAGGAATTAAATGGAAACAAAATAAGAACAAGGATTAAACCAAAAAGTCTACTACCGAGAAACGAGACCAATATGCCGAGGTTATTCCTCAACTTGGCTCTATTTTGATTCTCAATTCATTATAACAACATTATTTATAATTATTACTAATATTTTTGAAATTCTAAGTATCTATTGGTTTAAGTATAGAATTTCGACACTCGTTTTCATAATAATGTATATAACTACCATTGATATAAGACACATGACAATTATTTTTCACGCATATTACAACTTTATATTATATGGACACACCTTTTTGCTTAATTACATCTAATACTATTGCAAATAATTTTCTAGCCTCTCATTCAGGCTCGATTTTCTTTTTGCTACTAACACAGTATCATTTGTGAACATCATTCATCAAGCTGAATCGATCTAGACAACTCATCCAAGACCACTGTAAAAAGAAACAGGCTCGGTGTTGATCCTTGGTGAAGTGAAGGCCCACCTCGACATGGTAGAGGTTTGTGTCCCCTACAGGCGCACGAACGCTTGTTTTTTCCCTCATCATACATAACCTTAATTACCTCTATATATCTCTCAGAAATTCCTATTACCTTAAGACGATCCCAAATAACTCGACGTGATACACTGTCGTAATCCTTTTTAAGGTCAATGAACACCATATGTAAATCCCGTTTCTTCTCCCTATACTTTTTCATTAATTTCCTTAGAATGTGAATCGCCTCCATACTGGTCCGCCCTGGCATAAATCCAAATTGGTTCATCGACCTGTGTTTCATGTCTAATTCTTGTTTCAATTACTCATTCCCACAATTTCATAATATGACTTAGCCTTCAAAACACACGCATACACACACACGCATACACACACACAAATATATATATATATAAGGGGAGGTCCAAATAAGAAGTAGTTTTTTACTAAAAAAAATCTAAGAAATGACAAAAACGATATCAAACGAACTCCAATTGAGCTCATTTCAGCGGCGTTGGAACCGTCTCGTCGAACTCTACCATCTTAGCTTTTAGGGTTTAGATTTTAAAGTTTAGATTTTACGTTTGAATTTTAAGGTTTAGCCTTCGGGTTTAGATTTTATGGTTTAGGTTTTTTTTGGGTGGGGGTTTTAGGTTTTTGAGGGTGGGTTGGGGTGACTTTAGGTTTTTGGAGGGTGGGGGTGGTGGTTTTAGGGTTTTCGGGGTGCGGTTGGAGGGGGTTTAGGTTTTTCGGGGTGCGGTTGGAGGGGGGTTGAGGTTTTTCGGGGTGCGGGTGGAGAGGGTTTAGGTTTTTTGGTCCGGGTTAGGGTTCGATGAGATGGTTCCAACGCCGCTGAAATGAGCTTAATCGGAGTTCGTTTGACCCACTTCTTAGCGTTTCTTAGCGAAAAACCACTTCTTAGTGGAACCTTCCACTATATATATATATATATATATATATATATATATATATATATATATATATATATATATATATTATATAGCATAATACTATATTATTTATTTATTTTTTTCGTTATTATATATAATAATAATAACAATCATATAAATATGTGTTTAATATATTAAAAATTAGATAAATAAAATGCTCATTTAGGCTCGTGAGTTGCTCGAGCTAGATATGTGAAGCTCGGGCTAGAGCTCGTTTGTTAAATAGGCCTTAATAAGCTTGAGATCGTTTAAGCTTGGCTAAATTCGAGTTTTTAGCGAGCCAATCTCGAGAAGCTCACAAGCGGCTCGCTCCGTTACACCCCCATTCTCGGGTATATCCGTTTTATGGTTTTATGTTGTTAAAATTACACTCTAGGATGCCCATTGCACAAAAATCAATCTTAAAATCCAATTTGAAATATCAAATACTCAACTATGTTTCTTATAATTCTATAATGTTAATAATTACGTAATTTTAATAACTTAAGTTTCTAACAACTTCAACATAGTACTCTTTGTATTTTGTAAGATTATATAATCTATATTAATATATAAAGGTTTAAGTTGGACATTTGTCACTTCCTTATACATTTCTCACATTGGTTTTTCCTCCTCTATCTCCTAATAAATACACATATATCTTATTAAATAATATTGATATTATAAATGTATTATTAAAGAAAAGTACTAATTATATTAAATAAGAATATATATCATAGGAAGTTAAAATATAACTAATTAAAGAAAAATATTAGTTTTTTATATACACACATTTCCACTCGATATATATCTCGAGACAATCATAATAGTCTGACAAGTTAGACGATCATAATAGTCTGACAAGTTAATACATATTTACAAATTTATATCGTTTTCAATATACAACCCGTGTAATACACGGGATTCTAACCTAGTCTATACTAATAGGGTTAGGTTATAGTAAAAAGGGTTTTAAAAATAAGAAGGATAAGAATGATTCTAAGCTTGACATGTGTCATTTTATTATTTTTAAAGGGAGTGCATAATGGTCAATGTGTAATATACTAGGTCAATGTGTAATATACCAGGTCAATGTGTAATACACCAGGTCAATGTGTAATATAAGGTCTGATATTACACAATGATCGGACCTGATATTACACAATGAACTGATATTACACAATGAGCATATTACACAATGACCTGACATATTTGAGCGAATTACACTATGAGCTGGAAAACGTAAAACACAATGATGAAAACATATAACACAATGATGAAAAATATTTGACACAATGAACTTGTATTTCATAATGAACTTGTATTACATAATGATCAGACGTGATATTACACAATGAACTTGTATTACACAATGCCCTGACTAATTACACAATGAACTTATATTACACAATGACTTGACTAATTACACAATGAGCTTGTATTACACAATGACCGGATATTACACAATGATCAGACGTGGTATTACACAATGAACTTGTATCACACAATGAACTTGTATTACACGATTAACTTGTAATACACAATGACGTGACTAACTACACAATGAGCTGGAAAACGTAAAACACAATGATAAATACATATAACACAATAAACTTGTATTACACATTGAACTTGTATAACACAATGAACTTGTATTACACAATGAACTTATATTACACAGTGATCTGACTAATTACACAATGAACTTGTATTACACAATGACCAGACGTGGTATTACACAATGAACTTGTATAACATGATGAACTTGTATTACACAATGAACTTGTATTACACGATGAACTTGTATTACACAATGACCTGACTAACTACACAATGAGCTGGAAAACGTAAAACACAATGATAAATACATATAACACAATGAACTTGTATTACACAATGACCAGACGTGGTATTACATAATGAACTTGTATTATACAATGAACTTGTATTACACATTGAACTTGTAATACACATTGACCTGACTAATTACACAATGAGCTGGAAAACGTAAACAAAAATTTCGTTTTTGTTTATAACGACACTATACTCATTTTAAAGATAAAAAACGCTCGTTTTTATGGTGTAATTTATTTGAAAAAATAATGTCGTATGTAAAAGTTATGAACGTTTAAAAATGAGGGGGGGAACTTGATAAAAAGTCAACAAAAGTGGTCAATACATTTCCATCTTTTAATAATAATAATATATTTAAAAAAATACTAATTATAATAATAAAACACATTTATTTAAATTATCTTTATCATTAAAAACTTTGAAACATAATTATTTAACTTTTATTTTTCAATCAAGTAGTAATGAAAGTCAAATTATATTAAATAGTAATTAACGTATTTTCAAAACCCACATATATTTTAATTTTTACATCATTTGAATTTTATTTTTTTATCCTTAGTATATGTAATAATTTTTTACACCTTTAATATATATATATATATATATATATAAAGATTTAAGAATTTTATTTATGATATTTTTCATTCCGTGTGTAATACACGGGGTCTAAGCTAGTATACTAATAAATAAAGGTTTTGAGATGGACACTTGTTACTTTCTCATTCATTCTCACATTAGTTTTTCCGCCCATCTCTCCTAATAAATACACATATATCTTATTAAATAATAATGATATTATAAATATATTATTAAAGAAAAATACTAATTATATTAAATAAGAATATATATTATATAATAGGAAATCAAAATATAACTAATTAAAGAAAAATATTAATTTGTTATATACACACATTTCCATTTGATATATCTCGAGACGATCATAATAGTCTGACAAATTAGACGATCATAAATAGTCTGACAAGTTAGAACGTATTTACAAATTTATAAGTTATATCGGTTTCAATATACAACTTGTGTAATACACGGGATTCTAACCTAGTTCGTTATATACACACATTTTCCCTTGATATATCTTCAGACGATCATAGTAGTCTGACAAGTTATGACTATTTACAAATTATAAGTTATATCGTTTTTAATATACAATCTGTGTAATATACGGGATTCTAACCTAGTCTATTTCTATACTATCTAATAAATAAAGGTTTTTCATGCCACATGTCACCTTTATATTCACTCTCATCATTTTTTTCCCGCCTCTCTCTCCTATTAAATACATTTCCATCTTTTAATAATAATAATAATATATTTAAAAAAATACTAATTATAATAATAAAACACATTTATTTAAATTATCTTTATCATTAAAAACTTTGAAACATAATTATTTAACTTTTATTTTTCAATCAAGTAGTAATGAAAGTCAAATTATATTAAATAGTAATTAACGTATTTTCAAAACCCACATATATTTTAATTTTTACATCATTTGAATTTTATTTTTTTATCCGTAGTATATGTAATAATTTTTTACACCTTTAAAATATATATATATATATAAAGATTTAAGAATTTTATTTATGATATTTTTCATTCCGTGTGTAATACACGGGGTCTAAGCTAGTATACTAATAAATAAAGGTTTTGAGATGGACACTTGTTACTTTCTCATTCATTCTCACATTAGTTTTTCCGCCCATCTCTCCTAATAAATACACATATATCTTATTAAATAATAATGATATTATAAATATATTATTAAAGAAAAATACTAATTATATTAAATAAGAATATATATTATATAATAGGAAATCAAAATATAACTAATTAAAGAAAAATATTAATTTGTTATATACACACATTTCCATTTGATATATCTCGAGACGATCATAATAGTCTGACAAGTTAGACGATCATAAATAGTCTGACAAGTTAGAACGTATTTACAAATTTATAAGTTATATCGGTTTCAATATACAACTCGTGTAATACACGGGATTCTAACCTAGTTCGTTATATACACATATTTTCACTTGATATATCTTCAGACGATCATAATAGTCTGACAAGTTAGAACTATTTACAAATTATAAGTTATATCGTTTTTAATATACAACTCGTGTAATATACGGGATTCTAACCTAGTATTTTCATATATTCAGGTTTAATGCGGGTAAAATGGTTTGAGTAATCGAGCAGGATCAACAAATACCATACTTGTCCCAAACCCTTGATTTTTTTTAAACTAATCTTGTATCCGGTCTCATTCTCGGATACTCATCTTATTACTTGTCTTAAATGTTTGGGATTTGAGGTTTTCCCATCGAATTAGAGTTTTTTTTTGCTATCCCTACTTTCGTCTTTCTTGTGATTTTTTGTACGCAAGTTTAATTCCGCAACCCTTTTTGCATATTTGTTATGCTTCCATCAAATCAATGTAGTTTTGTTTAGCTTTGTTGTAAGGATATATGTTGTTGCTTTTTGTTTCGTTGTAGTGTTAGTGGTGGTTTGTGTGAATTACTTATGCCCGATGAAAAGAGTTACAAAACAAGTCTAGAGTTACTTTTTTTTTAGATTCACCGAATCATGATACAATATTACAAAGTCGACCCTTAGGTTGGGGTGGGGGGATCATCTAGGGCCCAGCTTTATCAGGGGTTCGAAGTTTAGGAAGTGTAGAAATGATTTTAAGCTCTTGATCTTGGAGATGGAGGGTTTCTAAGAAAACCACGTAAAAATGATGGATTTTAAGACTTGAAGAGTATAATAGTAATTGCTTCCAAAAGAGAGAAATAACATACACATGCAAGTCACATGCATTTTTCACCCTCATCTTTTAAACGTTTATATCTTTTTTATACAACATGATTTAAAAAAAATATACCATAAAACCGAACGTTTTTTAATCTTTAAAACGAGTATGGTCTTGCTAAGGACTAAGCATGGTGCTGTTTGGTGCAGTTATGACCATTTCCAAAACCAAAACCGAATGCTTCGGTTAATGGAAAGTCCAAACCGAAACCAATTAGTCGGTTTTGAGTCATTCAGTTAACCATAGTTAAAGATCGGTTACCGTTAATTTTGGTTATTTAACCATTGATTTAACTTTTCCACCAAAATTTAAACTAACAAACCCAAAGCAAGCCTAAAAGCCATGAAAAGCTTGATTGATTTTGGCTTGATGCCATTGGCCAACTTTTTCTCGGTCTACTCCCCCCCACTCCTTATTTATAACGAGGGAGGGAAAGTTCGCAAGCCTTGGTTGGTCGATGTGGGATCAAGTCCAATAGCTAGATGAAGATGAAACTTATCAAGTATTATTTATAAAGAGATGGGGAAAGCTCACAATACTTGCTGGGTCGATGTGGGATCAACTTCCTAAGCCTTTTCTTGCCATGTTCTTTTTTGTTTCATGGATGAAACATGATGATAATTTTAACAATTTGTTTAGCCTCATAACAACTTTAAAAGTTTAAAACCAAAATGTACCTGCTAACCTATATTACTTACTAAAAAGGAAAGGAAAGAAAAAAGAATTAAGAATTCTGATTTAAGGCCTGCACAGCACAACTGTGAATCAACTTGCTACTCCTCCTTTATCTACTTTTCTCTTTCTTGTTAGTACAACTTAATACCTCCAATTTCAATCCAAGTTAAGAAATTTGTTTGCATTCAAAGGACGCCAACACACCTTTTAAGCTAAATTAGACCTATGGTTAATCTTGGATAAAGCTAGATTTTCATAAATAATGTTTCAAGTTCGTTTCGGTTAACTAAAGCTTCATAACCGTAACCATAACCGATGGGTTGGTTAACCAAAGTTTCATAACCATCGGTTATGTCGGTTATCGGTTAAAATCGGTTCGGTTATCGGTTATGGTGGTTAATTTGCTCACCCATAGTTGCTATATTTAAAAAAAAATCGCTGAACTGTGTTTGTACGTTTTTAACAGCGTTTTCATTACGTTTTTTCAAGACTTTTATCACTGTGTTTTTTCATGGCGTTTTTCAAAACTTTTTCATAACGTTTTTAATTGATGTTTTTTTCACTTGGTTTTTTCATGGCGTTTTTTAAAAACTTTTTTCACTGTGTTTGTCATAAACGTTTTTCACTGCGTTTTTTCATAATGTTTTTTTCATGGTATCTTTTTCATTACATTTTTTCAAGGCTTTTTCATAACATTTTTCATGATGATTTTTTCATGGCGTTTTTATAACTTTTTTCACAACGTTTTTCATGAACGTTTTTCACTGCGTTTTTTCATCGTGTCTTTTTCATGAAGTTTTCTGGTGTTTTTTTTCACCGATCGTGTGGAAAACAGAAAAACGCATGTGAAACTGTGCGTGTTATAGTGTTTTTAAACTGGGCAACTTTATGGTGTGTTTTCAACTGTGATTGTGCAGAAAACTAAAAATGCGTTTTATGGTGTTTTTTCCGCACTATCATGACGTTTTTTCATGGTGTCTTTTCATGCAGTTTTATAGTGTTTTTGATCACCGATAGTGCGGAAAACAGAAAAACGCATGTGAAACTGGGCGTGTTGTGGTGTTTTTAAACTGGGCAACTTTATGGTGTGTTTTGAACTGTGATTATGCAGAAAAATAAAAATGCATTTTATGATGTTTTTTGATGCAATTGTCATCATGGTTTTAAGTGTTTTCTTTATGGTGTCTTCTTTTATACTATTTTTAAAATGGGTGTATTATGATATTTTTAAACTTAGCAACTTTATGGTTTGTTTTGAATTGTGATTGTGTCGAAAACAGAAAATGCGTTTTTTAGATTCTCCAACACTTCCGAGGAATCGTTATCTTTGGTGTTCAGCTCTATGTACGCGATCAAGCAGAAAACAGAAAACGTATTTCTGGACACCATTATCATAATGGTTTTAGGTGTTTTATTTATGGTGTTTTTCTTTTCCAGATGAAATAAGCTCTTTTAAAATATCATAAACTCCTCCGGTTTAAAAACACTAAAAATTTGCCTAGTTCTAAAAACATCATAACACATGCACTTTAAAAACACCATAAAATGTCCAATTTTTTATGATTTTTATTTAATTTATGACATTTTTTATGGTATTTGTACGTCGTTTTTTATGATTTTTATAGAGTTTGTACAATCTAGTGCAAAAACACCGTTAATAAAAAACCTCACTTAACAAGTAATTTAAAAAAAAATTATATAACAATATTGTACTCATATTAAAGATAAAAAAACGTTCGTTATTATGGTGTAGTTTTTTTTTAAAATATAATAACTCATTAAAAAGTTATGAACGTTTAAAAAATATGGAAGAATATACATGTGACTTGCACATGCATCTTTTGAACATTTGAAATATCATGCGCATATTTCTTTCACTATTTTGCCCTTCCCCATTGGTCCCCTCCTTGGACACATGTCATTTCATGGTGGCTTCCTACATTTTTTTCACTTTTTAGAATATCCCCTCCATATATATATATATATAACCCCCACCCCCACCCAAAAACCTAAACCCCCCCACCCCACCTCCACCCAAAAACCTAAACCCCCCACCCCACCCCCACCCAAAAACCTAAACCCTCCACCCCACCCCCAAAAACCTAAACCCCCCCACCCCCAAAAACCTAATACCCCCCACCCACACCCCAAAAACCTAAACCTCCACCCCTCCGAAAAACCTAACCTAAAAGCTAAACTAAACCCAAAATATATATATATATATATATATATATATATATATATATATATATATATATATAGGGTTAGGTTATAGTAAAAAAAATTAAAAATAAGAAGGGTAAGAAGAATTATAGGTTTGACATGTGTCCTTTTATTGTTTTTAAATGGAGGGTATAATACACAATGAACTTGTATTACACAATAACCTGGCTAACTACACAATGAACTTATATTACACAATAACCTGGCTAACTACACAATGAACTTATATTACACAATGAACTTGTATTACACAATAACCTGACTAATTACACAATGAACAAATATTACACAATGACAAGACGTGGTATTACACAATGAACTTGTATTACACAATGACCTGACTAATTACACAATGAACTTATATTACACAATAAACTTGTATTACATAATGACCAGACTAATTACAGAATTACCAGATATTACACAATGACCAGATGTGGTATTACACAATGACCTAACTAATTACACAATGAGCTGGAAAACGTTAAACACGGTGATAAATACATATAACACAATGAACTTGTATTACACAATGAAATTGTATTACACATTGACCTGATTAATTACACAATGAACTTGTATTATACAATAAAATTGTATTACACATTGACCTAACTAATTACACAATGAGCTGAAAAACGTAAAAAAAATCATTTTTGTTTATAACGACACTATACTCGTTTTAAAGATTAAAAAATGCTCGTTTTTATGGGGTAATTTTTTTGAAAAAATAATATCGTATGTAAAAGTTATGAACGTTTTAAAATGAGGGGGAAACTTGATAAAAAAGTCAAAAAAGTGGCCAACACTAAAATACCCTTCCAACAACTTTTTCTCTTACAATTTAATCTCAACCATTAAATATTTTCTACAATTTGATCTAATGACTCTAAATCTTTTTCACCATTTTTAGAATTAGAATCCTTTTTACCTGAACCTAATCCTATATATATATAGTCATGGTGTTTTTCAACATTAAGTTTTTCTAGTCATGACATTTTTCACCTGAGAGCCAATTTGAACATGACATTTTAGTTTTTTTGTTCATGGCGTTTTCACAAAGACAAATTTCAACAAGGTATTTTTTTTTCTTTTTTGGTCGTGGTGTTTTGACGTGTTTATGTTTATGTCGTTTTTGCTTCTGTTATGGTGTTTTACACTTTTAGCTAAAAAATTCAATACCATAAATATAAAGTTGGTTAAGGCCGTGTTCGAATTAAAGTGAGTTTTCAACATGGTGTTTTACATCTATAGTGTTTTCAACTGGGTGTTTTTCAACATTGAGTTTTTCTAGTCATTGTGTTTTTCAACATGAAGTTTTTTGGTTTTTTGGGTCATGATGTTTTACATTTAGGTGCCAATTTGAATATGGCGTTTTAGTTTTTTTTGTCATGTCATTTTCACAATGACAAATTTCAACATGGTTTTTTTTTTGTTTTTTTACTTATGTTGTTTTGACGTGTTTATGTTTATGGCGTTTTGCTTATGTCATGGTGTTTTACACTTTAGCTTAAATTTTCAACACTATAAACATAAAACTCTATAAAATGTCGTAAAAACTCCCAATTTCAAACAACACCAGTTGGTTTTTTTTTTTGAAATATAGCAATACCATACTCGTTGGAAAAATTAAAAAAAAGGCTCAATTTTATGATGAAACTTTTAAAAAAAAAATAATGACGTATAAAAAAGTTATGGACGTTTAAAAAATGGGGGGGGGGGGGAATGACATGTGACTTGCATGTGCATTGTTGATTCAAGGAATGTTGTGTTTTGACTCAATTGTCCTTTTCTCTTTTTTACTTCTTGGATACGTGTCATGCTTAGAATTCTACCTACACTTTCTATGGTTTTTGTCCCTTTGTAACCTAACCCTCCTCTCTCTCTCTCTATATATATATATACAAAAAATTATATATATTTTTAGTTTTAAACCCAATCACATTAGTCCATTACTTACATATGTGGTCCGAATTGTTAAAAAAAAAATGCTCAAGTTGTATTTAAAACCCATATAAAAATTAAAAGGCCTAAGCATATTTTTAAACTCAAGTAAAAATATGGATTGTATTATGGTTTTTTTTATATAAGATTATTGAGTTTATATATATGGGCTCGCTTTTTTTACACGCCTCTGACCCAAAACATTTCAAGAATTATCGGGACCGGCCCTACAATATTATATACCAAGTTACAGCTCATGCTCCTCATCAAATTCCCAAGAAAAATATCAAGAACTTGCATATAATTTATATTTTTATCATTTGACCAGATAAATAACTAAGTCGATACAAAGATTAAAAACATACCAATGCCCTTAAGAACAAACATGCGATTGTTGTTGTTTGGTCGGAACTAGGGTTGAGCATCGGGTAGGAATCTTGAGACCTGACCCTTCGCGAAACCGACCCTTTCTTTTAGCTTAATTGGAACCATAACGGACCCTTGTGTATCCTAAAGAGTTTCGGGTCCTAGGAGGTTCTCATGAGTCTTGGACCATTCGGTTCTGGTTAGAACCTTTTATTCTTCATTCAATAATTCAACTAACATTCAATCACATAATTCTTAAACAGGGTTGCAAAACTCAAGTACAAAATCCAAAATAATATTCCTTTTCTTTATTCAATCGTTATTGACCTGCCTAACATTCTTGAATCTTCATTTGATATTCTCAAAAACATCTAAATAAAGCTAACAATTAGAAATAAAAAAACATTAGGTTTAAAATCATAAGATACATATCATTATAAACATGTATTCGTGAGAATTCTTGGACATTTGCACACATAGAATTCAAAAATTCTTATCAAACAGTTTATATAAAAGCGATCGACTGTTGCAGATGAATAAGAAGACGACACAGTTGCAGATTGAAGAAGACGACATACACAGTTGCAAATTGAAGAAGAGACGTCTGCTGCATATGAATATGTTTTTTTACTAATCCACGTCTGTTGCGGATGAATAGGAAGAAGAAGAAGACGACATGCAAAGTTGCAGACGTACACATAGACTGTATAAGAAAGAAGACGATGAATAGAAGGGTTCTCATAAGATAAACGGGTAATGGGTTTGGTGAGAGAGAGAGAGAGGTGTTATGATTTTTATTGTCTTTTTTACCTTCTTAATTTAGGGGTAGTTTAGTCTTTTTATAAAAACTTAACAGAAAAATGAATGATTTGATTGGGACAATTGATAAACCATAAGTACTCAAAGTTTTAAATTAAAACTATTAAACTCAAAGCGTTATTTTTTTGCAAACCACGTGAACTAAAAACGAAATTTACTTTTTATTTTTTCTAAAACTATTTATGAGTTTTTTAAACACTCTTAAACCTCTCATAGTCTCATATTTAATTAAAGATTTTTAAAACAAAAAAAGATGAAAGGATTTTCAATTTTTCATAGGCAATAAATGCACTCCCTCTAGTTTATAGAAATTGAAAAAAAAAATATTAGGGTTTATCTATCACACTCTCGATCGATCCATATATCTCACGCAAACCCATGGTCAAGTTCTTGGAGTTTCTGGTATCATCTTACAATCTCATATTTCAAATCTAACTTCATTATCTTGTTATATCTTTCCGTTTCATTTGATGATTACTTCATTTTAGTATACGAATCCGTTTGAACCAAAAAAACCCTAGAAATTTAGGAATTGGGATTCATGGACCAAAACGAGGGCCATGGCGGTGGAGATCCGAGCGAGCAGTTTCATCGGAACGAAGCCATCTCCGCCTTCGTAGATGAGGGTTTTCTAGGGGAAGATGATGATGATTATGAGGATCTGTATAACGATGTTAATGTTGGTGAGGGGTTTCTTCAGACTCTTAGGAAGAACGAGGATTTAGGGTTTAAGAATGAGGAGGAAGTTGAGAAGAAGCCAGAGCCGGTCTCTCAGCCGGAGCATAATCCACAAGCGGTGGATGGTGGTGGTGGTACTAGTGGAGTTGATAGGAAGTTGGAGAGCAATGATGGTGTTTCTAGCAGAGTAGAGGCGAATTCGAATCTTGAGGTGGGAGTGAATGAGATTTCAGGGAGGGGATCTGGCGAAGCGGTGGGTGGTGAACTTAGAGTCGAGTTAGGGCAGTCGTCGGCTAAAGTAGGGGAAATAGAAAGCCGTACGCAGGCTAACAACAATAGCATGCCAAACCTAGTGATGACACAACAACAGCCTCATCATGTTGGGAGTTTAGGTAATGCTGGTGGGGATGGGTTAGCTGGACAAGGTAGTGGCGATGTTAATGGTTCTGGAGGGAATGTTTATGGTAATGGTGGAGGTGGAGGTGGTGGCGGCATGAACGTTGCTGCTGGTGGAGGTGGTGGTGGTTTTGGGGTTGCAGGTGGTGGTGGCGGTGCGGGGACGGTTCTTTTTGTGGGAGATTTGCATTGGTGGACGACTGATGCTGAGCTCGAGTCTGAACTTTGCAAGTATGGTCATGTGAAGGAGGTAAAGTTTTTTGATGAGAAAGCTAGTGGGAAATCAAAAGGGTATTGCCAAGTTGAGTTTTATGATCCTTCGGCTGCCACAGCTTGCAAAGAGGGAATGAACGGGCATGTTTTCAATGGCCGTCCTTGTGTTGTTGCGTATGCTTCTCCATATAGTGTTAAAAGAATGGGAGAAGCACAAGTTAATAGAAATCAACAAATGGCTCAGTCTGCAGCTCAAGCCAAGCGGGGACCTGGAGATCCTCCTGTTAAAACGGGCGGCAACAATATGCCTGCTGGTGGCAACTTCCAGGGCGGTGGTGACAATAACAGAGGATATGGAAGGGGAAATTGGGGTAGAGGTAACGGTCAAGGTATGGGGGGCCGGGGGCCTGGTAGAGGTGGGCGTGGTATGATGGGGAATGGTGGAAATGGGTTTGGACCGCCACATATGATGCATCCTCAATCAATGATGGGTCAAGGGTTTGATCCTTCTTTTGGAGGCCCGATGGGACGAATGGGAGGCTATGGAGGTTTTCCTGGGGCACCAACACCTCCGTTTTCAGGTATGTTACCTTCCTTCCCACCTGTTGGCAATGTAGGATTACCCGGGTTGGCACCCCATGTTAACCCTGCGTTCTTCGGGAGAGGAATGCCCATGAATGGAATGGGTATGATGCCAACTGGTGGTGTGGATGGGTCCAACATGGGAATGTGGTCAGACCCTAATATGCCTGGATGGGCCGGTGATGAGCACGGTGGCAGAGTAGGTGAGTCTAGCTATGGTGAAGAAGCCGCATCTGATCAACAATATGGTGAAGGTAGCCATGATAGAGGAACTTGGCTCAATTCAGCAAAAGAAAAAGATAGAGACTGGTCTGGTACTTCAGATAGAAGAGTTAGAGATGATAGAGATCGTGAACCTGGATATGAAAGAGACTTACCAAGAGAAAAAGACGCGGTTCATGAAGACGAGTGGCCTGAAAGAAGGCACCGAGATGAGAGGGACCGTGAACGATCACGTGACCGAGATAGGGACCGGGATCGTGAACGATCGCGTGATCGAGACCGAGATAGGGACCATGATCGTGAACGGTCACGTGACCGGGACCGTGGTAGGGTCCGCCATAGGGATGAAAGGGACAGATATGCCGATCATCACAGGTACAGGGAGGTTGAACCAGAATATGATGATGAGTGGGAGCGGGGGCGGTCCTCTCGAGGCCACGGAAAATCAAGATTGGCTCAAGAGGATGAACATAGGTCTAGATCTAGGGATGCTGATTATGGGAAGAGGCGGCGTGTAACTGCCGAATGACTGTGTGGTAGTGCTTGATGTTGTATGGAATCACATCCAGAAATCTGTGGAACTCAAGCTTTCTTAATTATGGTTTTGTTGCACTCAGGTGGATTCTCTCTGAACTGGTTATCAAGTTGATTAACATGGTTATCTTTGGAAAGGTAAGATACCAAACCTATACTTAACTTGCTAATGTTATAAACTTGCTGATATGTTTCGAAACATCCCTGTTTACATAGTGAATATGGTTTCTTATATGATCACTTTTTAAGTTGGCTTAAGATATATGTCAAGATATGCTTTTTTGGATTTTAATTTACTTTTCCTTTGCATGTTACGAGAGTGTCCATCGAAGTAGGGAAGTGACCTGTATGGTTCCAATCTTGTCGTACTTGCACCAACTTAAACTAATCAGTTTGAGCATACACTTGTTCCTAAAAGATCTAGTTATTACATACATAGTAAATAGTAATAAGTTGTCTTTCTACAACAGTTCTACACCCCTCCCAAAAAAATGAAGTTATTTGGTTTATTCGCCTGTGAACTCGCGAACCTTTTGTTTGAAAAATTTTCATGCTTTTGATTCAAACCAAGGGCCTGGGTCCCATTTCAATCTAATGAATTTTGGGTGCAAGGAAACCAAAGCTGTTAGCACATTTCTGAATTATGGTTACATTATTAAAAGCTTGTTTATTCTCATATCTCTTAGAACACTAGTTGGAAGCCATTTATTGAAGTTTTTATGGATGAGTCCTGCAGTTACTTCCTTCTTTCCATTTTTATAAAATAGATTTGAACCCAGCATTTGTTACTCCAATTTTATTTGATACATTTATAAGATGTTATCACATGGTAAACAAGTCTACTTTTCATGCTGCTTTTGATAATCTTTCTGCATCTGTAGGGGAATTGAGGTTGTTCAGAGCTTTGCTCACGAGATGCGAAAGAGACCTGGGGTTTGAGCTACAGATTTAAACGACGATGATGATATTCCAACATACCTTATTAGTATTAGAGTTTGTTTGAAACTATCATGTACTTTATACTATGTTGTGGCTGGTGTTGATCAATTTAGACCTTACTACTGTATTGAATGCGAGTTGTGTTAGGATTTTTGTACCATGTTTTTGGAGGATTAACCTCCTTTTTTCTTGGTGGTTTTTTGTTGTATTTTTCTCATCTTTTTGCTGTATATGTATTTTATATATGATGCTGACCTGACACCGACTGGTTCATGAGACGGTAGAGTAGCAGGCAACTCTGAGCTAACCACTTGAATCAATAGATGTCTACATTGGAAGTTCAAGGTGTACATTTGGCCAAGTGAACTGCATGTATGTATAGATGATTAATGTGACTGTTGGGTCATGTTTTTAACTTGTCTGTTCTAGTTATGTAAATGTAGATTCAGAATTGCCATTTAGTATTTTTGTGGGCACCTGGACGATTTTACCCTCGTATGCTTTGAGGGTAAAGTTGTCAAACACATAATTGTTGGTCCATAAAGTGTAAGACATGGCTGTTCTACTTGACACTACAGTAACATAATAAGAAGTACCTTCAACCAATGTTTTTTTTCTTCAGTTGGAATAAATCATTTAAAAATTAGAGCTACGTATAAAATGTAAGAATGCTTTATGTTTTGATGTCATCTTAAACACAAAAAAATATTGAAAAGAGAGATTTTATTAGATATGTTTGTTTTTGTGTTTAGATGTGATTTTTACAAAAAAAAGTAGCTTTTTAGGAAATAATACTTGTCTTTGAAGAATGGTTCGTTCAATTGCTACAGGGTAAACAATTAACAAGTTTTTTTTTTCAATCCCTTATGATTCATTTCATTCAGTCTTCCATGATCCTAACCTCCGTCTTTTCGTTAAAGAAAACATGTTAATAGCCTGCATCGCTCAGAATGGTGCCATAGATCCGTAAATAGGCACATACAAGAATTTTTCGCATAAATAGGCCATGATACAACTGGTGATTACTTATGGGGCTTCTCTCTTTCGTTTAACACAAATAGGGTTGTCGTCATTTGAAATGACGAAAACCCTATTTCTTCAAGTTGTAAAGAGGCAAGCCTGTCAGTTGCACGTAAACATGTCGCCATTTGAAATGGTGACAACCTCTACTCAGCCTCCATGTCACCAGGTTCAAGCCTAGTCACCAGGTTTGTAAATGTTGTTGCATTTGAAATGGCAGCAACTTTGCTAATATAAATGACACCAGTAAAGAAGGTACAAGTGCATTAAACGATGGTACGAGCCTAGTCATCCTAAAAAGTTGCCATTTGAAATGGTGACAGCCTCTACTCAAGCCTCCATGTCATCAGGTTCAAGTCTAGTCACCAGGTTTGTAAATGCTGTCGCCATTTGAAATGGCAACAACTTTGCTAATTGAAATGACACCAGTAAAGGAGGTACGAGTGCAGTAAACGAAGGTACGAGCCTAGTCATCCTAAAAAGCTATCGCTATTTGAAATGGTGAGAGCTTTCCTAATTGTCAAATCACCGCTTTAATTCTGCAGGGGAAGTACATGAAAAAAGGTGTCGCCATTGAAATGGAGACAACTTTTCATACATTCAAACACCCATTAAACACTTGGCAAATCCCTCCCTTGACACTTGGTAGAAAGTACGTTCAAGAAAAAGGTGTCGCCATTATTTACACTTACAAATCTCTAATCCCTCCCTTGAAACAATAATTCTTATCACCGCATCTAAGTCTTAAAATCGCGTTCTCGTTTGTTGGATCTTGAAATTTAAAAACAAGTCACCGATTAATGGACCTGATGTAAAACCACTAAACCAACAACCATATTTTTTACTATAATAGATTTTTTAGTCGAAAGAGGAAGTATATGGTTGTTAGCTCACGAACATCTTCAGGTGAAAGAAATATATAAGAGGTAAAAGAAATCTTCACATGTGAACATGGCTTCAATAAAAATCCAAATATGATTTGATATAACTTAAAAAGGAATCTCTGCAAACTTACACTACCTCATAAATATCCAACTTGTACGTACTCTCATTCAAAGCATGCAACTACCTAAACCTCTCATGGCGACACATGACAACATACTCGTATCTTCTGCCAAGTCTTTCAATGGTGGTTTGAATGTACTTAAAGTTAAATGACGACACCTCTTTCTCACCTCGTACCTCCGTTTACTGCACTCGCTGTTTGAAATGACAATTAGCAAAGTTGGCGCCATTTCAAATGGAGACTACATTTACAAATATGATGACCAGGCTTGAACCTGATAATATGGAAGCTGACTAGAAACTGTCGCCATTTCAAAAGGCGAGAGGTTTGTGTTCAACTAACAAATGATTGGGATGGAAGAAAGTGAAGGTGTCGCCATTTCAAATGGCAACTACCCTATTTGTATTAAACGAAAGAGAGAAGCCCCACAAGTAATCACCAAATGTGTCATGGCCCATTTATGAAAAAAAATCGCACATTCAATAGGAAGATGATCAAATCTCCATATCCGCATGATACATCGACTTTATACAAGATTAGAAAGATCACATCTGCGCAACTGTAATGGCTTGTCAAACACATCTTTATACAAGATTAGAAAGATCACATCTGCGCAACTGTAATGGCTTGTCAAACACATCGTGAAGATGTTAAATCATAAAACATGGTGTACAAACTGACTGCTAAGGAAGACTATCATCATTGCCTGAGCCCTGCATGAAAAGTATTCAACACACACCGACAACACGAGCATGTGAGTCTAGATATAAAAACCATGAATGGGTCAAATTATGAGAACTACAGACCGATTTCCCTTTAATTTATACTCTCATGTCATGTATTATGCATAACAAGCAGCATTGCCACTGTACTCCCGCTTCTTTTTCTTCTACCTCTACAGTGGAAACCCTAATGCCATAACTACCAACATTAAGTTACATGCTTACACCAGAAGCAACAACAAATTAAAAACTTCATGAAATTAACCTTTTTTACGCATTTATAGTGCAAGATCTTCAGGCCTTGACCCCTTGCCCAGATGCCTGTTTTCCGGTCTTCTCAGGTTCCTCTTCATCCTCCTCATCTGCTTCATCGGCTAGCTTAGTCAGCTCTTCCTGGATCATCGACTTTATAGATGCCTTTCTTGATGTCAGATCTGTATTGAATCGCTTGGCTGAAACAAGATATTAAACACGTGTGTTATACACTCGAGTAAACGCTACACTAATGACTTGGCTAGCTAGGTGACACGTCAAAACGGATTGGATCAAGATGTTTACTTTTGTACGTGTCGGGTTGAACCAGAAATTTTAATTTTGGTAAACAATTAGTCTGTCAATGATAATACAATTTTTTGTGAATAAAATAATTAAGAACGTTTCATGCGTTAAAATGTCCGGTTTTACCATTCAACCTAACTTTTTCTAAATATTACTCCTTGGAAATAATATCATAACCAGTACCGATCCATTTTTAAGTAGATGGGTTGTAATTGCCACGTCCTTTAACTACACGAGGACTGGAGGATGCTTACCAAGCTGCTTGAGAATATCAGTGAAGGTTGCCTGCAAAACACAGAGCAGGTCAGTAATGCAAGGTAGGTGAGTAGTGTTCGAGAGTATATGAGGTATTTCGATATTCAAAAGTGTTAAAAAAAAAAGATAAATGCCAGATTTTATATATCATGTTAAACTTGAACCCTGATGAAATGGAAGAGTGGACCAACCATATGTTCTATCAAAGTGTGGACTGGTAATGGTTGCACCCACAAATTGTGGAAACTGATAAATCATTAGTTGTCATGGAAAAGATTGGTAAAGCCAATATGAGACCAGTCCTGTTTCCATGCGATAATTCGAAAGAAATTAATTGGTAAAAGATCCTCACCGTATTGAAGTCAACTTCCTTAAGGATCTCACATATTGCGGTTCTGAGGTCATTGTCACTTATCTTGAGCTTTTCTGATTTGGGCTTCTCTTTCTCTTTTTGAGTCTTTTTCCCTTTTAAGAAATATATTTATCAGGATAAAATGAATTAGCATATACTTCATTTAGGATTAAGAAAACAGAACACCCCCAAATAACATTCTAAATCAACCAGGAGGTAAATTTGATCATTTTAGAGGTGGCAATTTTGACCTATTTTTATATCTTGGATCATGCTTTATCTCTAATGTTTAAATTTTTTTATCTACAAGGGAAAAAAGTCGAACAAGTTGAAAGTCAGTCGAATGTATTTAAAACGCAGAAAACCTTCTTCTCTGATTTATTTAAATAAAATAGAATTTTGACAATATAGCCTATATAATCATATTTAACACATTAATCATTTCTAAAAGGGGTAATGTATGCATGGGCCACCCAACTATTCAAAAGTTTTCACCAAGGACACCAAAGTGTTCAAAAGTTTTCCCCAAGGACACCCACCATCAGTATGGTTCGTATTCCAGCAAAATACTCGCCAGAAACAATAAAAATGCCCCGGAATTTACTCACAGGAGTCATTTTCTCTCTCTAAATGTCGCAAACCTGTATACTTATGAGATTTTGTCATTCTACAATATCCCGTCAAGTTCATTATTCCAGAATCAGCATAAATGAGACCAAATTGATACTTAGTTAGCCTATATACACATCATACCTTTATGAAATTAAAAAGAAGGCAAAAAAAAGTGTTTGTAGGTCGGTGCAGCAGTACCAAAAATGGCTAATTTGATCCAACCCTATTTTGCCACCTCTAACAATTACGCTAAAGGAAAAGAGAGAAAAAAGTTGTACCCGTTTTCTCTTTGGGAGCGGCTTTCTTTGGAGTTACATGCTTCTCTTCAACTGCATCTTTCTTTTTGTTCTTCCTTGAGAAAGTCTTCGTACCAGAATCACTTTGATCCTTAGCTTTAGAACCACTTGTAGATGATGTAACTGGTGCCTTCTTTTGAGCTGAGCTAGTCTTTTTGGGTGTAGTAACTACTTTCTTCTCTTTAGGTTTCACACCCGATTCCTTTTTAGAAGATTTAGATTTGTTAGACCTTTTCCGCTTCTTATTACTGTCTTCTCCAGATTCAGGTTCAGATTCATGTTCTTCTTCACTTGCAGTATTTTCTGATTTCTCATCCTCCGATTTCTCAGGAGCACCATTCACATTTTCATCTTCTTCATTCTCGTTTCCCTCGTCATCACTCTCTTCTCCGGAATCGTCTGCTTCAGCTGCATTCTTCTTCTTATCGTCTTTAGCAGTACTTTTACTTTTCCGCTTCTTAACAAATAAATTAAGATATAAGTTATTAAAGCAAAAATATATTAGTCCACGATTCATCACCTTCAAAACATGTTTACAACTAGATGTGGCTTGATGAGCAGGTGGGTGACCTGTCAATTTCAAATATGGGTCGGAACAGGTAGACCCAAAAACACTTTTGTCTACAAAAATTAATAGATAACTAATGAATTAAATATCTATTACAAGAATAATATATTTACAATAATAATCTGGTTCTTTGAATTGAACGAAGGAGCTTTAACACACGTTTGATCAGTTCTTTTTTTAGCCAAAATTTTTTATTCAACCCAGTTGGGATTTTACTACCTTGTATTATAAGCAAGAGGGAGGTACCTTAGATGAGCTTTTTGAAGGTGTAGCCTCAGAGGTCGATGAGCTTTTCTTGCTTGACCTCTTACGCTTTTTGCCTTTGGTTGACTGAATAACATGTAAATATGTGATATGAGAGGGAAGTTATAACAGTACAAACAAAATACAATAGCAAAAGGTAAAGCTTAAATGCTGACCTCCTCTTTCTCAGCAAGCAACTCACTAGTTGTGGCATTAGGAGCCAACATAAAATCCATCAGCTTTACCACAATATCTTCCTGTTCGCATACCATACATAATGTCATACTATGTTCACATTACACAAAAAAAGAACAAACCATTTATCTATCTAAGTTGAAAAAGATTAACATTGATTGCTATTTGCAGATAAATTATTATTCAAGAGAAGGATGATGTTTAAATAAATTGTTAAGATAGGATTGGTGCAAAAGCCACATAAATGAAAAGTGTCGCTGTTTTCTTAACACAATTATACCTTCTCTAAGGACTGCATTAGCAGCAATTTGATTTAAGAAAAACCCAGACAGCAAATTTATAAAAAAAAACCATAAAATAAGTAACAAACCTTCTTTGCGTTAGCTCTGCTGACTGTCATGTCAAATATATCGCAGAACTCCAGAAGCTTCTCTTTATTATATTTGTCAAGCTTTTCCTTTACTTTTAATTTTTGCTTTTCCTGAAATGATAATAAATACGTACTACTCAAACTCGTTGTTATAAATGTTATCACAACCAATACAGGTATCCAGATCAAAATTAGCTTTTAAACGGATGGATCATGCGTATTTGTGTATTGAAATAATACAGTGACACATGTGCTGATATATCATAATTACAAGAGTTTGAATTTGTAAACTTGTTCTTGTTCCATTTATTGTTTCTCAGAATTTGCATGCTCGCCATCCTTATGATTTCTTTTGAATTTTAGCCTTTACTTTACTCGTGTTTCTGAACAACAACGAGGAAATAGAATCAGCATCCTACTACAGATGAAACGGTTATTACCTCATTCTCAGGCCACACAAAGCCAGAAAACCGCAAGATATTACTCTTGACCTGCAAAGCCTGCAATTTGAACCCAAAGCATAATATTAGGTGGCGACACATTTATGGCAGCTTACTAAAATATAATAACCAAAGGGGCTTTGTCTTGGCGGTACCCTGGTGACTTCCAAATGGAAGGTGGCCAGGTCAGAGGGTTTACCCAGTTGGTGGGGGGGGGGGGGTCCCTCCTGGGGTGGGGTGCCCTGGATGTTCTAGGGGTTGCCCCGGGGAAACCCAATTATCCTAGAATATCTAGGTGTTGCCATTAAAAAAAACTAAAAAATAAATACCAACAATGAAAACAATGCAGGATTTAGTGTAGACAAAGTACACAAGAACATCAAATAAAATCAGGGGTGGTTTATTTGATAAAAGATGCTTCTGAAGTCCTTACGTAGAGAAACACTCATGCAGGTACAGAATGTGCATACAGCCATACACACCACCAACTATAATTTATCTGCATGATTCTAACCGCCTATGCAAAAGAGGGGGGGGGGGGTGGTTATATAATATAATAGCTTCTGATCTAAGAGTCGTCTATTTCATCATCGTAAACTTTAATGAGTTGAACTTTAATTACCTTTACTAGACATTTATGAGTTGAACTTTAATTACCTTTACTCTCCTTCCAAATAAAATGGCATGGAGCAGTTTCAGCGTGTCATCATTCAACTTCCTCTTTGATAATTTGTATGCAACTGAAAAGTTATACAGGGTTTAGAAAGAAAATAAGAAATGCATATCACGTAGGGATTGGCACATTAAAACTAATAATCAAGCAATCCTCACACTTGCATATAGGAGTCTTTCTCATGGTCATACAAGCATTTAAAAAAATTCAAGCAAATAATAGACTGCAAAGAAGTCTCCAACCCCTCATGTTTACTAATGAACAAAGAAACATCAAATCAACAAATACAATTACAAGTGACACCGAGCAGAAAATAATACAATACGGGCAAACTCGGTGCACGAGGCTCCCGCGCTCCATCCAACCCAATCTCATTTTTGAAGGATGTATTCTCGGAAAACATTATCGCTAAAGCTCTAGCTCTGCAACTACTACCGTGGTTGTTGCCAAAGGGGATCCCCCATTCCCAAAGGTTATTGGGTTGGGCCGACCGTTAGGCCAAAGTTGTATGCCACAGCTATGGTGCCTTAAGACAGTTGAAAAACGGTCTCTGAGGCCAAGTTGACTAAGCACAAACGGAAGTTGATGCCTCAGGACAGATGGAACCAGGTTATGGATCTGTTCAAGTTGGTTGATCAATCCTTCATGCTGATTGCTTACTGATGTGAACATGAGTTTCGATTTATGTTTACTATGTCAAGAAAACAAATAAGGATTTTAGACTGCTAAAACTGAGACGACGACGGAATTTCTAAGTCTTCTCTACACCAAGGTTCGATGAATTGTGTTATTCTGACTCTATCATGAAATCAAAATGCACATGATCTCAAAGGTTTAACACGGATTCCCATTCTTTCTAAATCATATGTTATCATCAAACTTTCCATGTGTACAAACATATGTAATCTCTAACAACATCAAGTTTTCAAAGATAAAGCTAGACATAGATTTCTTGAGATCAAATATTTGGCAAGAATGATTGTAGAACTTCGCAAGGCCACTGGGATCCTTAAGTCGGCAATCACAGCAAGATAGCTTTACAAGGCGACTGGGGTATAAGAAAGGAGGGTCTATGTTCATTTTTCAAAATTTAAGCTTCTTAGTATTCATCTTATTACATGTAAATATATGTCTGTTCACTGTGATCTAAGGAAGGAAGGAGGGCGGCCTACGTTCATTTTACAAAATTTAGGCTTCCAAGTATCCACCTTATTATATGTAAGCATAGGTTGCTGTAACATTATTTTCTATTTTCTTATGTTTTACTCCCTTAGCCCACAAAAGTGCACTGTTTACTCAGCACATGGTTTGATCAAAATGCTTGAATATTGATCAAATAACAAAAGGCCCTTAAATGAGAACAAACTACACAAAACAATTAAAACAAAATCAAGGTTACACTTGCACATTCAAAGTGTGATTAGTAAACAGCAAAAGTTATAGTAGGCTAATTTTTTTTTTGGCAGGCATGAGAAATATACTATATACAAAGATAAGATTTAGAGAAAGATAAAAACTGAAGACAGGTATGTGCACATACTATACAGGCTATGTTAGGTTAAATCTCCAAAAGAAAAAAAAACATGATGAACCAATGAACCTCGCTATCC
Source organism: Smallanthus sonchifolius (assembly GCA_023525975.1). Taxonomy (NCBI): domain Eukaryota; kingdom Viridiplantae; phylum Streptophyta; class Magnoliopsida; order Asterales; family Asteraceae; genus Smallanthus; species Smallanthus sonchifolius. Next base: position 12,761,415 of record CM042042.1, read on the forward strand.
ATAGCATGATAACTAACATACAAGATAAAAACAATAATACTTCTGAGGCACAAGTCCAAAAAGGTTCAATGAAGATGATATTAAGCTAAAAAAGTGAAGCCAGCCCGCTTCCCTCACCATGATAAGAGTTGTACTTGAAGCACTAAACAGGTGACTAACTCACTTCAAATTAAATCTCAGTGTTAATCTACAAAAGAGTATAAACTAACTCAAGAAGTTATGAGAAATACACTTTTTATGTTTTATATTACTTTAGAACCAAAAGACCCTTCGATGGCAAATCAGGGATGTCAAATGCAAGAAGAAAACGGAAAGTCAAATATAAAAAAGGGACGGCTTAAGACTTTACCATTTGGAATATCTTTCAGTGCTTTACCACGGCCCTGCATACCATTATAACAACTAAAAATCAGTCAAAATAGGAAGATTTTTGTCAAGTCATTATAGATACACATTAATGACACACATTCCTGAAAGTCAAAATTTAGAAATCAACCTTCGCAATATGGAATTCCTTGGTAGTGTCTTTGTCAATGACAGCAACCAACCGCTCTACAGATTTCCGTTCCCGTACAGGCCTCTCAATTGTGGGAGCAGCAGGAGTTGTTGGTTCCTTCTCCTTTTTTTCCTTAACATTTTTCTCTCCTGATGCCTTTGTCTTGCTGTTGCTTTTTTCTTTGCTGCCCTTCTTTTTTGCACCCTTCTCCTCTGGGATCTCTTCCTGGTTCCCTTCTTGATTCTCCTCTTCTTGATTCTCTTCTTCTTGGTTCTCTTCTTTTTTATTATCGTTTTCTTGATTCTCTTCTTTTTTACTCTCTTCTTCCTCTTTAGAGTTAGCAGCTTCTGTATTCTTATTCTCAGTCTCTTCATCTGGAACTTTCTTGTCATCAACTTCCATCGCCTCAGTCTTGGGTTCTTCGTTTCCTTTCTCAGTCTCTTCATCCGCAGCTTTCTTGTCATCAACTTCCATTGCCTTGGTATTGGGTTCTTCATTTCCTTTCTCAGTCTCTTCATCCGTAACTTTCTTGTCATCAACTTCCATTGCCTTGGTGTTGGGTTCTTCATTTCCTTTCTCTTCTTTTCCTTCCTTGAAATCTTTTACCTCCTCTTCTTCTTTCGCATTTTTGCTTACCTCGTCATCGACCTTGTCAACTTCAACTCCTTTAGTTTTATCATTCTCATCAACCTTTACATCTTCCTCCATCTCTTCAACTCCCTCCTTCTCTTTCTTCTCACTCACACCTTTGGCTACTTTATCCGGATTGACAGTCCCATTTGCCACTGCCTCTGAAATCTCAGTCGTTGCGTCTTCCTCCCCCATAACTAGACATTTAATTACAAACAATCAGCAAAATCCCATTATAAGAGTCAATACTCAACCAGCAACTAAGTTCAGTAAAATTCTAAAAGATAAAAACCTTTAACAAATTCACCAAAATCATTCACACACATCAACATTCAACTCAACCAGCAAAAAAGTTGTGCAAATCCTACAAAGACAATATCTTCAACTAATTCACTAACATCAACCATACGTAACCAAATTCAAACTTGCCCTTTTAGTATTAGGCTATGTGTACTACCACCGTGAAAGGGGGGGCATGGAACACCGCGCCACGCCCTCGTGGCCAGGGGCGTGGTGAGCTTCGCGTGAGTGGAGCAACGGCATGGGGCAAATGAAAGGGTATTTTTGATTTTTTTTCTAATTTTCTTTCACCAATCAGAACTATACACCTCACCAGCTCTTTTTGGATCACACTCACCAAACCACTACACACATTAGTGAGTCTGCGTGTGTAACCAAAGCAGCCTATGTCCCACACCTTTTGCTCACACAGTCACACTCACTAAACCACTACACATAGCCTTACCAGCTTTAACCAAATGAAATCCTCCACATACAAAAACTAAATCCGCACAGTGAAATCTGACACAAATTACAGAAACCCTAACCATAAAAAAATGTGCACTTTAACTGAATTACATGTATCAAATTTGAGCAATCCATAACAAGATCTACACACACATACACACAAACACATAAAGCTAGTTGACCTTATTGACACCGAAAATAAAACCCTAACCACAACAATCCAATTCGCACGTATCAAAATCACAACAAACCAATTGCAGTAGCAAACCAATCACTGAAAACAAATCAATTTCAGAAAACTTACAGAAGTTAGGGCTGACTTGAAGGTTCGATCGAGTGTCGAAAAGAAAGGGGGAACTGAGTGTTGAGAGAGAATAAGAGTGGTTGTAGCTGTGGAAGTGTTCGGACTTGAAACACGGATTTTAAAAGCAGTTAATTGGCCATGTCATACCGGACGGAATAAGAGTGGCGTACAGAGTCCGATGAACGGCTGAGATGTCATCACCGCCTGGTATGGAAACTTGACGGTGGATCGTTGCCTGTTGCGGATCTAACTGGCGATTTGTAAACTCTTCTCCCTGTTGTTGACTTGTTTAACTAACTTCTGGATCAATGACTGCAATCACGTGGTGGTTTGGCTATAGTCACGTGCCGTGTTACTTGAATATGCGTTATCTAGTGACGGATCCACTTTTTTTTTTCATGAAGGTTGGAAATTTTTGGGGTCGATTGACTAGCAATGTATAACGCGTATATAACACTAAAAGATTTTTATGGACGATGATCGGGATTTTAACACGTATATAACACACAAAAAAAGTTTCACGGAGAGCGGTTGTCTCATAACCTATCAACAGCTCTGCCTAGGGGGTTATGATTAACTAATCCATCTTTTAGCTAAGCTGTAGAAAGTGATATTACAGACAACGAATATGTGTATAGTATAGAGTGAAGATGAACAATCTACATCAAAAGTTATACACATCTATACTAATAAATAAAGGTTTAAAGTGGACACTTGTCACTTTCTCGTGGCTCCTCACATTGATTTTTCGGCCTCTCTCTCCTAATAAATGCGCCACTATCTTATTATATAATAATGACATTATAAATATATTATTAAAAAAGAAAACTAATTATATTAAATAAGAATATATAATAGGAAATCAAAATATAACTATTTAAAGAAAAATACGAATTTGTTATATACACACACATTTTCACTTAATATATCTCGAGACGATCATAATAGTCTGACAAGTTAGAACGTATTTACAAATTTATAAGTTTTATCTTTTTTAATATATAATCTCGTGTAATACACAAGATTTAAACTAGTTTGCTAATATAGAAGACTAATGTAACCATAATTGGATAAACAACAGATATAATAACTATATAAATGTTATAATTGTGGATACTATCCGAGTCTGGACAAAAGATCAGAGTGTAATTTTTGTTTTAGAGAAATTTGTTATATATGCCTTAAAAAGTTATACAATCTAGATATAAAAATAAAAACCAAGAAATAACAGAAGAAGAAAAATATGTAGATATATGTAGAAATAATGGAAAAGCTAGAACTAACTTACATGATTTAAAAATAGAAAATATATATAGAAAACAAAGTAACTGAATAGAAGATTTCGTAAAAAAAGAAAAAAAAACAAAAAGCATATGAAGTAAGCCAAATGTCTACAAATCAAATGTATATCCAAACACAAGGCTCGACGAATATGATAAATATAGAATGTAGATTATGGTTGGATAATAATATATTTTTAGATTTAACAGCCTTAGTAGATACGGGAGCAATAAAAAGAGTAATCTGACATAGTCTAGCACCAGTTCAATACCATAAAAAACTAACTTATAAACTAGTTACAAGAACAATTGAAGACATGTTGATTGAAACAACACACTATTTAGAACCACAAGGTATTCAGTTCTTAGATTTTGCTGAAAATTATAGTAGTAAATATGAAATTACACAGGTTAATGTAAGCCCACCTCATGTAAAATCACAAGATGTTGTGTTAGGCATAATTTTTATTTTAGGATTAAGCTACGTGATTACGATAACAAAAAAATTTATAACACTCAGTAAACATATCTATAATTTTCCATCATAACAATATACTAATACATCAGAGTTCGCCCGAAAGTGTGGTGGACATGGTAATTTAGAACTTTTAAAGCAAAAAAGAAGTCTAAATATAGAAAATGAAACGATACAATTACTTACATATATTTTGAGTCATGAATTAGAAAAAGAGTATAAATCATCCTAGAATTTTACGCTTAGAAAAAGTGGGTCTTATAGGAGAAGGTATTAAAAAAATTAAAAGTAAAATATATATGTAAATTCAAATTTAAAAATCCAGACATAACTATTAGAACGACGAATATAGAATATAGTCCCCTAGACAAAAAGGAATTTGAAAAACAAAGGATTATTGGATTTTAATAATCCCATCTTTTACCAATTGGTCAATAATAATCACAACTGTGAATATTCTTACCATCGGTCCCTACTTTCAAACTATTTTTTTTACATTGGACCCCTCGTTAAAAAAACTTAACGTCGTTAGATTTTATATGACGTGGACATCTGCAAACCGTCGGAAAGTCGAGCCAAGCTAGCAGTGATCTCGTGGTGGATTTTGAAATTGGCTCTAGTGGTGTTTAACCGGTCTCGTTAAACACCACCGTTTTCTCTGTTTGGACTTGCCGAAAAAACGAGACCAGTTAAACACCACCATAGCCAATTTCAAAACCCATCACAAGACCACTGCTAGCTTGGCTCGACTTTTCGGCGGTTTGCAAATGTCTACGTCATATAAAATCTAGGGCGTTAATTTTTTTTTAACGGGGGTCCAATGTAAGAAAATAGTTTGAAAGTAGGGACTGGTGGTAAGAATATTCTCAGTTATGATTATTATTGGTCAGTTGATAGAAAATGGGATTATTAAAATTCAATAATCCAAAAACAAATCCCCGAAATGCTAGAACAAAAGTTGATTAGAAAATCAGAAGGTCTGCATCGATCGACAACATTTGTAGTTACAAATCACAGCGAAATAAAAAGAGGAAAATCAAGTATAGTTTATAATTATAAAAGTTTAAATGATAATACAAAATACGATGGATACAATATTCCAAACAAAGACAACCTTATAAACCTTATACTGAAGAAAAAAAGTGTTCTTAAAGTTTGATTTAAAGTCGGGATATAACCCGCTATAGCTTGAAAAGAGCTTCAAAACATGGATAGCTTTTATATGTCTAGAAAGACAATTTGAAAGAATTGTCCTTAGCTTTGGGCTAAAGAATACGCCATCAGTTTTTCAAAGGTTCATGGACAATATATTCTTAAAATATGAATTGTGTTTAGTATACATTGACGGTATTTTTGTAGCAAGTGAAATAGTTCAAGAACATGAGAATCATCTACAAAAGATATTTGAAGAAATCAAGAAAAATGGTATAGTAGTTTCAAAGAAAAAAATGGAATTGTTTAATAGAAAAATATCATTTCTTGATTTAGAAATAGGAGATGGAAAAATAGAATTGCAAACGTGTGGTTGTTTTTTCGTCGTATTATAAGGCAATAGGTTGGTCGTTATCGGTGCCGCTTGTCGAAACTCGTAAAAGCGACATCTGATATCGGTTACGATAATACCAAAACACCGACAACAATGTTGTTCGCTAATATATGGTTGAGTTTGTCATGACTCTGCAATGTTGACGTTGCTCGCCATAGCGTAGGATATAAAAAAAATACACTCCCATTTTGAATACAGATTAGTTTAAAAAAATTATACTAAAACATTAAAAAAAAATAAAGAAATCACCCGCGCATTCCGTTTTAAAAAAAAACTAGTGGACATAAGCTATTATAGAAAACAATAGAAATAAAAAATCAAACGGGTTAAAACATATATTATATATAGTAGAAGTGGTTAAAACGTAAATTGAAAAAAAAAAGCATTAAAACATAAGCAGGGCCGGTCCTGAGAATCTTAAAAAAATTCTGGGCCCTGGACATTAAAAAAAAAAGTGGGCCCCTATAATATAATTATCATATTATATAAAAAAAAACTTAATACGACAATAATAGTTATAACAATAATTAATAAAACAAAAGTAATGTACCAAAATGATCGAGATTACTTACTTATATGAATCGTGAGACTCTCCTAGCGTTTTTGGAAGCAAAGCTCTCGATCAAGTCTTCATAATTCATAGTCTCTAATGTATCACTTTCAATAGATATCATCGCTAAACCGTTAAGTCTTTCTTGGGACATTGTCGATCTTAAGTAGGACTTCAACAACTTTAACTTTGAAAAACTTCTCTCCGCCGAAGCCACCGTTACCGGAATACTTAACAACACTCTATATGCAATTGATGCATTAGGAAAAAAACCGAACCGGTTCAGATTGTTTAAAGCATCAATAGGGCTAATGATTTGACTAGTTATAAATGTCTCAAACAACTTCAACTCCAAGTATAATTCATTGGCATCAATATCACATTCTTCTTTATACTTCAATGCATCTTGAAAGCGATAACAACACGATTTGAGATCTTTTTCATCAAGATCCCTCAACTTTTTAGGAAACAAAAAGCCAAATAGTCTTTCAAAATCTTTGTATTGTTCGAATCGTGTTTCAAGGGAAGCAATCGCTTGATCAACAATACATAAAAAGTAATTGACTTTAAAATCCTCCTCGGGTGAAAATAAAACTTCTTCACTTGAAGTCTCATCATATTGTTTTTTCCTACGTACCGGACGCCTTTGCGGGAATATCGTATCAACACCCAATTCGTTTGCAATTTCTTTAGCTTCGTCAATCGCCTTAGAAAACCCCGTTTCTCTATAATTCTTGAAGTATTTAATCAACTTGTCTACTTCTTCAATACCAACATCAAGAAGCATATCTTTCGATTGCAACATTTTACTAATCACATTCACCTTTGTTAATATTTCATACCAAATGACGATTGATACCAAAAATTCAAATTCACCAACTTCTTTCGTTGCTAGTGATTTAGCTTCGCTTTGAATTTTAGCATCATTATCGTTGTCCCCAACTTGAAGCAAAGCTTCTCTCACATCTACAAGTTGTAATCTAATAGGTGTAACACTATCTACACGACTTTCCCAACGAGTGGTAGACAATGACTTAAGAGTTAAACCTTTAACATTGTCTTTCAAAACTTGCCACCTTTTAGTAGAATTGGCAAATATAGTATAAATCCGTTGTATGACTCCAAAAAAATCTCTAGATTTAGTACAACTATTAGCCATGTCACAAAATGCGAGATTAAGACTATGACAACCACAAGCAGAATAAAAAGCTCTAGGATTTATATCCAAAAATCTTCTTTGAACTCCATTATGTTTCCCTTTCATATTTGAACCGTTATCATAGCCTTGACTGCGCATATCATCAATATCAAGACCAAGAGACTTTAATTCCTCAACCGTAACATCAAAAAGTCCTTTACCAGTGGTATCATCAACAATCAAAAAACCTAGAAAAGATTCCTCAACGGTAAAAGAATTAGATTTGGTATCAACATACCTCACAATGATGGACATTTGTTCTTGGTGACTCATGTCGGGGGTGCAATCAAGTATGATGGAATAATACTTTGTTTGCTTTATCTTCTTGATGATTTCTGATTTAACTTGATGAGCTAGTAATATTATTAACTCGTTTTGGATCTTGTGCCCAAGTAGTGTACATGAGTTTCATCATTCATGATACGCCGCACATGTTCTTTCATGTGACATTTCAAAGATTTTCGTTGCGAAATTTATCGTGTAAATATTAACATTTTATTTCAAAACATATACACGTATATTTAATCAAATTTATACAAATCGGTGTATTGGCAAATTTCAATTTAGGAATTTTTAATTTTTAAAAAAATATTTGAAGGTTATAAACTATATAAATTATGTTATTAAATTAAATAATTTATATAAATAAATCAATGGTTTTCAATTTTATTAACCATTCAAAATGATTGATTTTAAATAAAAACATAAGTTTTATAAAACTTTGTATGCTTAAGTTTTATTTGGTTTTATACAAATAGGTATTTTATTTTATGGATTTAAACTAATTAGAAATTTATAAATTTTAAAACTAATATAAAATTTTATATAAAAATCTAAGTAAAAAAAAAAGTTACATATTAAATAAAATAACCCATTTGAATAAGATGAATAACTTTATAAAATTTTTTATAACAATAATAATAAGTAAGTTTATAAAAATATTTAAAATATAATGTTAAAGTAAATTGATTTAAAAGAAATTAAATTAATTTATTTAATAAAAAGTTTAGGGTTCGTTTTGTAATTAACTAAACTAGAAGGTTTTAAAACTAAAATCGTTTGAGGGACTGTTTCTGGTCAATTTAAACTGGAGGGATCTATCCGTAATTATCTCAAGGATTCAATTAAAACAAAAACAAACTCCAGGGACTATCCTTGCCAAAACCCAATTCGACTTTCCGGTCACCCCTGTGCAATGTCCGGCGGACCAAGACCTTTCCGGCGAACCCGACAGCCTTGTCCCTCTGCACCTCCACACCTAAAACCTACACCATCGTACTCGCCTTCCTCGTGCGATCATGTTCCCCCGACCAATTTACCTTTTCATCATCAAAATCCCACGACACCATAAATCCTCCGAAGACAAACCCATGAAATTCGACCGACACACAACATCTCAACGACTAAAAGAGGGCTCGTTAGTTTCGTAAGACCTGTCCGAACTCAATTGTGGAGCCAATTTCTGGTTCCATCATACAGATTTCCTTCGGGTATAAAAACCATTGCCGATCCCTCTTGAACCCCATTCTCCCTCGTATCGCTCTCTCTCTCTAAATTGGCAACACTCTCAGGTTCGTCTCCTCCTTCCGAAGCCCCCCCTTCAAATTTGGAGTTCCAATTCGACCCCAAGGTCCATTTCCAGTTTTGGGTTCTCTCGGCTTCGTTCTCGACTTCGCAGGCCACCTCCCTCTGGTATTAACCTCTAAATTTCATACTTGTATACTCGTTTCACTTACGGTTAACCAACCCAAACACATTCGAGACCAACATCATCGCGATTCCGGCAATCAGTGTCCTCGGCAACACCAGCTTGTGTTGCCGAGAACTCAGGATCAAAGACAGGGACTTGTTATGTATTTTAAGCGTTAGTATTGATCAGCGATGGGCTTATAGCCCGGCTGGTCACACCTGTCCCCGATAACAATCAGGTCGCGGGTTCGATCCGGGTGGCCTACGGCCCAACCCCTTTTTGCTCCTGTTGTCTTTTTTTTTATTTTATTTAATTATCTTAACTTATTTTAATATTATTTTTATACACTAAAGACTAAAACGAGTCGGTTTGATCGTTCGTTTATTTTGAAATCTATTAAACAATCTTTTTATCTATAAACTATTCCAATTTTTTTTTTTTTTTTTTTAAATCTTATAATATTTTTATAAACTTATTCAAACACATTTTTATATATAAAATGTCCAATATTTTTATAAAACTTACAACATTTTTATAAACTTGTTTAAACACATTTTTTTTATATATATAAAATGTCCTATATTTTTATAAATCTTGTAACATGTTTATAAACTTATTAAAATACATTTAATATGTAAAAGGTCTCATTTTTATAAATCTTGCAATATTTTTAATAAACTTGTTAAAACAAATTTTAAACTATATAACATGATTAGTCAAATAAAGAATTTTCTTTTATTTGTTATTATTATTTATAAATACATTAAATATAATGAATACTTGTTTAAAACAATATATATATATATTTTTAAGTTAAAGTTTTACAAAACCATTATCATATTCCTACCATATTTTATAAATAAATATTAAGGAATATTATTATAAAACCGATATACATTTAAATACGAATACGCACATACAAACATACAATAATACGTATTTATCTACATAGGATTTCATCGTGCTTAGTTTTCAACATCCTTATCACCCGCACTTGTGGATTTAAAAACATCCGCTAGCCAGGTGAGTTACATAGCCCCTATTTTACATTTTCATACATTTTGGGGTGAAACATTATACATGCTACTCACACTGTTTATACGTGTTATACATGAGACTATATGCTTATTCTTTGGATGTACATACATTTAAACACAAGACAACCAACTGTAATATTGATAGATCTATTGTGCCTGACCAGCCCACCCGGTTAGGGTGTTTATTACTGCATACTCGGATATAACCGCGTGTTATATTCAATCATACCGGATATAGTGGGTAACTATATTCAAGCATACCGGACTTAGCTGTTGTGCTCTGTTCAAGCGCGTCAAACTCGGTTTGAATTGTGATTTAAATAAATGTTACATCCTATGCTATGTTTAACAAGATAAACAATGAGTTGCAAAACGATTTACACTACTATTTACTGGATTTACTAAACCTATGTACTCACAAACTTTTTAGTTGACACTTGATTTAAATAATGTTTCAGGTTTGGATATGTGACTACTTGCCGAAGGTTTCTCCACTTAAGGAACATGGACCTAGTTAAATAAATCAATGTTTTGAACTAGACTAGGTTATTTGGAATGTATTGTATTTGGATCTTGTTGTCTTTAAATTAAATTAATGAATTATGCAACCTTTAGCTATCATGTGCTTTTGAACAATCATCACATTGTCCGCCTCGATGATTCCGCCATCGGTCGGGGTGTGACAGATTGGTATCAGAGCCATGGTTATAGGGAATTAGGTTATTAGACACAATGACCTAGACTATAACCTTAGGACTCCCTTTTATGTGTTACGTGCTAAATGATTATTTGCAATGTGAATTATTTGTAGTTAGGTATTATTTGAATTTTCCCAAGTTTGGTACATGAGACTTATACACATACATGCAAGACTTTGATACATGATACATACTTTACATACACATTTGACAAGCAAACTTATGCAAACAAATACACTACTTATCCTTGTCCATACTCTCTCCTAATCCTTATAAATTGCAACATTCCTACACATTTTATATTCATAGACTCTCAAATCTATTAAAATCTTGAAAATCTCGTCAACGACTTAATTTCCTGAAACCAGTAAAAGACACGTGCAATCTGGAAGGGTGACACCTGTACATTGGGTTTTCTGTCTAGGAAAGCATTTCGTATAAATCCAAATAAACGGACCCGTATGCTTTCCTGGGAATTCCTGAAGTGAGTGTTTACCTATAGGCTAAAGCATGTCTCTTTGAGAGTTTCGAGGAATTACTTAACGTTGATAAGTCAATGTATTCGCAAGGATACAATCCGAATTTGAACTCAAAATCTGGGGACATTATAGCAAAATAGGAAAAAAACTAGACGAACATGCAAAACAAATCATTATTACGGGTGCACACGTAATAACAATTTGTAGTGCATGCAAGTCCCGGCAATTCCTATTACGCGAATAATGATCTATAACATCATGTTCTATCCGGAATAGATGACTTAGTTTTCCCCATCAACCTAGAATAAATACACATGCACTGGCACGCGTCATGATGAATCCCGTTTTTCTGCTTACATTATTTCCCGCTATAACTCATATATATCCATCGTATCTAAAATATCATTGTCTTTTCTTATGGTGTTAGAATGCCTCCTCGACATACTAACTCTAGCAACTCCAACGTTGACCTTGCTGCACTACTTACTCAACTAGTAGGCCAAATGATCCAAGCTAACAACAATGGTAATGGGTCTAATACGCAAGGGAATGGTGCAAACCCACCGTACTGCACATTCAAGCACTTCAATTCTTGCAACCCCACCAAATTCTTCGGGACGGAAGGTGCTACTGGCCTTCTTCAATGGTTTGAAAGTATGGAGAGTACTTTCCTAAACAGCGATTGTCCCGACAATCTCAAAGTCCGCTATGCTGCCAGCGTCTTCCAAAAACGAGCACTCACCTGGTGGAATGGTGAGAAACGTACTCGAGGCAACGAATCTGCTATGTCCTTGTCTTGGGACGAAATGAAACGACTTATGACTGACGAGTTCTGTCCTCGCAACGAAATGAGGAAACTCGAAGCTGAATTTTGGGATCTCACCCAAGATAGCGGAGAGAATTTGGCTTACACCACTCGTTTTCAAGAACTAAGTCTGCTCGTGCCCCACATGGTTACTCCCTTAGCGCGGGGAATCGAGAAATACATAGGTGGACTGCCTATGCCGCTCCAAGACACCGTATTGGGAAGTAATCCCTCCACTCTCGAAGACGCTATCCGTTTGTCTGCTGTGTTGACTGACAATCACGTCAAAGCAAGTACCTTATCTAGGAAGGGTACCAAGAAAGTGGTCGACAAAGCTGCTACTTTCGTGTCCGACAAAGATGAAGAACCCAAATCTTCCCATCATGATAGGAAGCGTAAGGCCCAAAACTTTGCGGCCATCATTCCTGCCGTACCTGTGACCCAAGTTACTCCTACGGGTCAAATTCTGAGAAATTATGTAGGTTCATTTCCCCAATGCCCTACTTGCAAGTATCACCATGCCCCGCATGCTGCATGCCGTCTATGCTCAAATTGTGGACGCTATGGACACGTTGTTACTACTTGCCGTGCTCGCACTATCATTAATCAAGCTACTAAAGGCAATCATCCAGTGCCTCTCGCTATCACCTATGGACGGGCCTGTTACGAATGTGGAGATCCAAACCACTTCCGAAACCAATGTCCAAGACTTCAAAATCAAGGTGGTCCTCGTGGACGAGCATTTAATATAAATGCTAATGAGGCTCCGGCCAATGACGGCACTGTCAACGGTACGATCCTTTGTTCACTATCTTCATACATCCGTTTTATTCAATACTCATTTGCGTCACTTGCTTCTAACCAAATATATTGCTAAACAACAAGCCAAATTTGATAACTCTTATAGCATGGTAATCGCGGATGGGAAATCCATTGCTGTGAATTCTATAATCCGTGATTTGCATATAACAGCTATGCTTTCACCATTCATCTCATTCCTATACTTTGTGAAACAAATCTATTATGTTTAAATTTAGTCATACAACTTGCTAGCTCTGTTAAAGTTACTTGAATTGTTGAAGTTCCAAATCCTAGTAATTATGCACGGGGAATCCCCGGTATATCAAAGGGGTGGTGGGTTAGCCGCTGGTACACCCTATACATAAACCCACTTGATATAACGAGTATAAACCATGCATAAGTACTAGGAAGAGGATCGGTTCTTGAATTGTTAGACATATTTGTGCTATGAAACTACTCATAGACGTGATAACATTTACAAATTGTACGCATTTCATTGTACAATTTTCAATTGAGAAAGGTGATTTGATTAAAATGATCTAAATCCTAGTAATTATGCACGGGGAAATCCCCGGTATATCAAAGGGGTGGTGGGTTAGCCGCTGGTACACCCTATACATAAACCCACTTGATATAACGAGTATAAACCATGCATAAGTACTAGGAGGAGGACCGGTTTTTGAAAATGTTTTTGCAAAATTTGAAAATATGAACACCCGTGGGGTGGAGTTTTAAAGGAAAATGCCATGTCACAAGGTGATTGGCACCAATATTGTTAAATCTGGTTTCTAGTAGTTTACATTCATGCGTTGTATGAACAATTGTATGCATAAATCTCATTATACTATTAGATCAACTAATTGACAACTCAACTCGAATTAGCATCGTCATCCGTTATCATACGATATTTCCCCGCTGAATCTTTCTCTTGTGAAGTAATTCCATTCTAAGTCTATTGGCATCCCTTTTCCCGTTTCCATAACCTTCGCTAATCGAATTTCGGGACGAAATTCCTTCAACTTGGGGAGACTGTGACATTTCAAAGATTTTCGTTGCGAAATTTATCGTGTAAATATTAACATTTTATTTCAAAACATATACACGTATATTTAATCAAATTTATACAAATCGGTGTATTGGCAAATTTCAATTTAGGAATTTTTAATTTTTAAAAAAATATTTGAAGGTTATAAACTATATAAATTATGTTATTAAATTAAATAATTTATATAAATAAATCAATGGTTTTCAATTTTATTAACCATTCAAAATGATTGATTTTAAATAAAAACATAAGTTTTATAAAACTTTGTATGCTTAAGTTTTATTTGGTTTTATACAAATAGGTATTTTATTTTATGGATTTAAACTAATTAGAAATTTATAAATTTTAAAACTAATATAAAATTTTATATAAAAATCTAAGTAAAAAAAAAGTTACATATTAAATAAAATAACCCATTTGAATAAGATGAATAACTTTATAAAATTTTTTATAACAATAATAATAAGTAAGTTTATAAAAACATTTAAAATATAATGTTAAAGTAAATTGATTTAAAAGAAATTAAATTAATTTATTTAATAAAAAGTTTAGGGTTCGTTTTGTAATTAACTAAACTAGAAGGTTTTAAAACTAAAATCGTTTGAGGGACTGTTTCTGGTCAATTTAAACTGGAGGGATCTATCCGTAATTATCTCAGGGATTCAATTAAAACAAAAGCAAACTCCAGGGACTATCCTTGCCAAAACCCAATTCGACTTTCCGGTCACCCCTGTGCAATGTCCGGCGGACCAAGACCTTTCCGGCGAACCCGACAGCCTTGTCCCTCTGCACCTCCACACCTAAAACCTACACCATCGTACTCGCCTTCCTCGTGCGATCATGTTCCCCCGACCAATTTACCTTTTCATCATCAAAATCCCACGACACCATAAATCCTCCGAAAACAAACCCATGAAATTCGACCGACACACAACATCTCAACGACTAAAAGAGGGCTCGTTAGTTTCGTAAGACCTGTCCGAACTCAATTGTGGAGCCAATTTCTGGTTCCATCATACAGATTTCCTTCGGGTATAAAAACCATTGCCGATCCCTCTTGAACCCCATTCTCCCTCGTATCGCTCTCTCTCTCTAAATTGGCAACACTCTCAGGTTCGTCTCCTCCTTCCGAAGCCCCCCCTTCAAATTTGGAGTTCCAATTCGACCCCAAGGTCCATTTCCAGTTTTGGGTTCTCTCGGCTTCGTTCTCGACTTCGCAGGCCACCTCCCTCTGGTATTAACCTCTAAATTTCATACTTGTATACTCGTTTCACTTACGGTTAACCAACCCAAACACATTCGAGACCAACATCATCGCGATTCCGGCAATCAGTGTCCTCGGCAACACCAGCTTGTGTTGCCGAGAACTCAGGATCAAAGACAGGGACTTGTTATGTATTTTAAGCGTTAGTATTGATCAGCGATGGGCTTATAGCCCGGCTGGTCACACCTGTCCCCGATAACAATCAGGTCGCGGGTTCGATCCGGGTGGCCTACGGCCCAACCCCTTTTTGCTCTTGTTGTCTTTTTTTTTTATTTTATTTAATTATCTTAACTTATTTTAATATTATTTTTATACACTAAAGACTAAAACGAGTCGGTTTGATCGTTCGTTTATTTTGAAATCTATTAAACAATCTTTTTATCTATAAACTATTCCAATTTTTTTTTTTTTTTTTTTAAATCTTATAATATTTTTATAAACTTATTCAAACACATTTTTATATATAAAATGTCCAATATTTTTATAAAACTTACAACATTTTTATAAACTTGTTTAAACACATTTTTTTTATATATATAAAATGTCCTATATTTTTATAAATCTTGTAACATGTTTATAAACTTATTAAAATACATTTAATATGTAAAAGGTCTCATTTTTATAAATCTTGCAATATTTTTAATAAACTTGTTAAAACAAATTTTAAACTATATAACATGATTAGTCAAATAAAGAATTTTCTTTTATTTGTTATTATTATTTATAAATACATTAAATATAATGAATACTTGTTTAAAACAATATATATATATATATATATTTTTAAGTTAAAGTTTTACAAAACCATTATCATATTCCTACCATATTTTATAAATAAATATTAAGGAATATTATTATAAAACCGATATACATTTAAATACGAATACGCACATACAAACATACAATAATACGTATTTATCTACATAGGATTTCATCGTGCTTAGTTTTCAACATCCTTATCACCCGCACTTGTGGATTTAAAAACATCCGCTAGCCAGGTGAGTTACATAGCCCCTATTTTACATTTTCATACATTTTGGGGTGAAACATTATACATGCTACTCACACTGTTTATACGTGTTATACATGAGACTATATGCTTATTCTTTGGATGTACATACATTTAAACACAAGACAACCAACTGTAATATTGATAGATCTATTGTGCCTGACCAGCCCACCCGGTTAGGGTGTTTATTACTGCATACTCGGATATAACCGCGTGTTATATTCAATCATACCGGATATAGTGGGTAACTATATTCAAGCATACCGGACTTAGCTGTTGTGCTCTGTTCAAGCGCGTCAAACTCGGTTTGAATTGTGATTTAAATAAATGTTACATCCTATGCTATGTTTAACAATATAAACAATGAGTTGCAAAACGATTTACACTACTATTTACTGGATTTACTAAACCTATGTACTCACCAACTTTTTAGTTGACACTTGATTTAAATAATGTTTCAGGTTTGGATATGTGACTACTTGCCGAAGGTTTCTCCACTTAAGGAACATGGACCTAGTTAAATAAATCAATGTTTTGAACTAGACTAGGTTATTTGGAATGTATTGTATTTGGATCTTGTTGTCTTTAAATTAAATTAATGAATTATGCAACCTTTAGCTATCATGTGCTTTTGAACAATCATCACATTGTCCGCCTCGATGATTCCGCCATCGGTCGGGGTGTGACATTTCATAATCGGGTCAAACTCTTCCAACATCTCAATCAATCCCAAAAAAATTCCATTACTCTTTTGATACAACTTCTCATTTGATCCGCGAAATGCTAAACCATGTTTAGCAAGAAATTTCACAAGTGCAATAATCCTAAAAATAACTTGTTTCCAATAATCTGTTTCTTTCTTATATTGCTCGTACGCCAATTTGTCAATTGTTTCGTTGCAATCCAACCTTTGACGCATTTCAAACCATTGATTCACATTCTTTAAATGGTCAAAGCTAACTTCATGCTCTTTAAGTCTATCACTAATATGTTTCCAATCCGCATAACCTTCACTATCCAACCCACTTTTAGAATAACCATGTCTAAAAAGCTTACAACAAAAACAAAATAGTTTGTCAAGCTCTTTCGAATACACTAGCCAATCTCTATCACAAGTCTCCTTATTTGATAGAATTCTAGTATATAATATTTTAGAAAATTGTCTTCCAAATTTATCCAAGGGACCCTTAACAATAGTCAAATCTCGTTTTGGACCTAACTTAACCAAATCATTGATCATGTTATGATTAAGTCCATCCCAAGTTCTAGGATCAAAAATATCAACAACATCATCTTCATCCAAATTAACATCATCTTCCTCAACACCATTAGTTTCTTCCTCAACAACATCATCTTCCTCAACAACATCATCTTCATCTAAATTAACATCATCTTCCTCAACAACATTAGCTTCCTCAACAACATCATCTTCATCCAAATTAGAATTTTGTGATTGTTTTTGAAAGAAGAACTTACGTATAGCCCATTCTTGAGACTTTCTTTGTTCTTCCTCTAATTTCCTCCTTTTACGTTTTTCATATCCGGATAAATATTTGGTTTTAGGAGGCATATTTCTAAAAAAAATAATAATCAAACATGACAAAATCAATCAACAATAATCAAACATGACAAAATCAACAATCAAATTGAATGTAATAATATAATACCAATCAATCAACAATCAAACATTAATAGTATTAATTTAATACATGATAAAATTTATACCTTTTGAAGACAAAAAAATTCGAATTGTACCAGTCCAAGAAAGAGTCGCTGTTGTGTTAGGGTTCCTGTCGTCGCTCACAGCAGCAGTCCACGATGATCTCTTCTCTGCCGTCGCTCGGCTCGCTGGGTTCCTGCAGGCGCCGATTGATTGCCCTGGTGGAGGATCGATCGATGAATGGGATGGGAGCAGCAGTCCAAGAGCTGGTCGCTGTGCTGTGCTGTGTTCCTTCTTTTTTCTTTTTTTTTCCACTTACCCAACTCAAGCCCAGCCCATCTTATTATCTATTGGGCCTTATTTAAATTTTAAAATGGGTAAATACAAGAATTATAATATTAATAAGATTGAGCCTTTTTTATGAAAAAATATATGTAATATATATATAAATTTTTTGAAAAATACGGGCCCTGGGCGGTCGCCCACCACGCCCCCCCTCTGGGCCGCCCCTGAACATAAGGTGGAAAAAAAACCAAGTAATATTGTCTTCAAACTAATTTACACGTCCTAGACTCCACCCGAGACCAAAATACACAAATTATACTACAACACAATTTGAAAGGTCGGTGGTCAATCCTAAGCCACCGACCACAGTTTCCTAAACACCCCTTAACTTTGTTCATTTTCAAATAATGCCTCTCAACTTTCTAAATTTTAAAATATAACCCTCAACATTTTAAAGTTTCAACTTTACCTTTTGATAAAATTCTCAACTTTACTATTCAAAAAAAAAATTTCTTTTAGTTTTTTTTTATTTTCGTTTATAAAAATTACCTTTTAGCTTTTTTATTTTGTTTTTACTTTGTTCCTAATTTCTTTAACGAATTTTTCGTTTTCAATGTTAACTCTTATTCGCGCCGCAATTTATCCTTTTTCGATCTCCAGAACTGAGTCGTGTCAACTACATACGTTTATTTTACGTACTTAGTCACGTTATTATGACCGCCCCAACATTGTAACGAGCTTCGCTAACTCACCACATCGCGCAGGCTTATTTTCTAGTCTTATCTTAAATACAAAAATACATAAAAAATAATTTATTTTTGACTAAGTATACATATGATATTTTCTTTTTTATAAAGTTTATATGAAATTCTTAATATTTCATATTTAGATTTGAAACCCTAAAATACTCGATTAGAAGAACTTTGCCTTTTTTTCTTTTATCTAAAAGTTTGTAATTGTTTTCATATGTTACCGGTGGAGGAAAAGTTTCGATGAATTCTGCTTCTAAATCATTTTTACGGAGAGGTAAAAAAAATGAAAGAAAAATGAAAAATATTTGTGTTACAGAATTTTTTTTTAATGGAAGATTCCCTCAGAGTTTTTTTTGAAAGGCGAACATTGAATGTTGTGACGTTGCACCCCCATCACATGGGTGAGACTCGTTCAACCCCGGCCAATATGTTGTCTTAACCGGGCCCACTTGGCGTCAGAGTTGGAGAGCTTTTAAGGAAAAACCCCACCCGATACGGCCCTTTTCGGGCTTGAGGGAGAGCCGAGGCTCGAACCCTGGATCGGTGTGGGTAAAACTCTGGTGCATCAGCCTAAGAGTTAGGCCTCATTTGCGATGCCGTGGAAATTAATGATGGTGACAGGAATCCCTTAAGACTTCAAGCCTTACCTCAACCACTACACCACAACCTCTTTGTCATTCCTTCATAGCTTGACTTTCAAACCGGAAGGAAGTGAAAAAAAAGCATAAAATACGTAATTTATATATTTTCTCTCTGGCCTAATTCTTGAACTGTTCGGTTCGATTTGGTTTGGGGATTTCACAGTAATTTCATCAAAATTGGCATAAATTCAAAATCCATGATCACTTGTTCTCGATCGGGTAAGCCCAATCTGTCTGTGATCTCATACAAATGTTATGCCTTTTTTACGTTCAAATTACTGTTCATTCGATGTTATTTCGTAATTTTGCTTGTCAGTATTTGTGACATGATCGGTTCCGGATTGCGGTGTGAGTAGAAACATAACTGAAATCTTAGATGAATGGTCATTGATTATGCGTTAAGGTCTCAGTCTTCGATTCCTTAACATAATCGTTGATCCTAAACAAAAACAGTTGTTGGATTAGGGTTAGGGCTTAATAAGTTCCATTTAGATGATGATCAAACAGTTACTTTGAAATTGAACTTGAAGAATCAATATTAGATAGTACAACTAGTTGGATGAAGCTAGTAATGGGTAGATAGTTCTATAATTATTTCAGTGATAAGTTTTCTTATGGCTAGTTCTTATTTGGTCTACAAGTCTGATTCTTTTTTACCATAAACAATGATAACCACTTATAGGGGTATCCAAAACTATTGAAACCGAACGAACCACCCAACCGATGGCGGTTCAGCCGGTTTGAGATTTATACGGTTCATGGTTTGAAAAGCCAGGTTTAATGATCCGTCCGATGGTTTGAAACTTGGAACTGGCCGTGTAGACCAAACCGGTTGTTTAACCTTTCCTGTTCTTTTTCAAAAAACAGTTTTTGGGTTGGGGTCCCATACTCCCATTGGTAAGTTTGTTTGTTTTATTCTTATTATTCATTTTTTCTATCAACACCAAGATGGCTTGGTTTTCAGTTTTAGACTTTTAGTTAGCAGTTTGGCCCAGAAATTTTCTATTAAAACTAGGTAGACAAGACTATGAACACCCTCACTCCTACCATTAACCAAGATTTTGTTACATCATTTTACAAAGATAACCGAGGAGCGATAACATCAGACGCTTGCAATGACGACTGGGAGAACAGAAGATCAGAGGCGGATAACGTTCCTGTTTTATCAAAATCAAGGGTTTCAAACTCATCCATGATAGGTGTGATGTCATCTTGGTTAATCTTCCCCATCTCTTTTAACTTATAGACAATGAACTCAGCAGCCCTGTTTAAATATCAAAAGATAAAACACCATATCAGAAGCTTGTTATATTAACTGAATTCTAGTTATTTATAGTTTTATACTTACACGACGATCCCATCACTATCTAAATCAGCCGCCTCGAGGTCAGAAACCGTTGTTTGTCTTTTAAGAACCCATTTTACCAACGACCTTTGCTTTCTCTCGGTATACAGCAAAGCAAAAGTGAACAGCAACTGAGCTACGTAAACTGTACCCGCCAATATCCAAAACACAGCAAACACGCGTCCCCCTTTTGTTGAAAAACATTTATCTATGTACCCGAGGCCCGTAAGTGTCCCGATAACACAATAAAACGCGTGAACAAAATCCAAATCTTCGATCCAAAGTAACAGACCCGTTCCTGCAGCCATAAGCATCAAAAGCAACACCACCAATATTATACACTTGTTTCTCACTTTCTTTGTTTTTATCTTTTTTAGGATCTTTGCTTCACTGATGGTTTCGTTTAAATGTAACGCCTTTACTAGCAATCGTTCTTGTTTTTCCACTAAAAGCTCTGCTGCTTTGCCTAAAACCAACCCGACTATCAACATGCCCGAGACCACAAAAAGACACGCGAGTAGTATTGTAAGGTTGCTGGCGGGAACCACGTCTCCATACCCGACAGATGTCATTGTGACGATGGTGAAATAAAGCGCGTCGAGTGTTGGGTCTGTTTTCTTTCCTGAGATTTGGTGTTTGGTTAGATGAAAACAAAGTGTGCCTGCAGCTAAGTATGCGAACAGTATGACTGCTACTTTCCGGTAATTCGGGTAGAAGTGGTTAAAAACAGACTTGGGGTGTAGTTTAGTTGCTTCTGTATGTTTGTTACTGTAAGGGAAGGAATTGGCCAGCGGGGCGCTTTTGAGTCTTCGGAATCTTCTTCTCTTGATGGAAGCTGTTTGATCGGTTATGCATGGGTGCTTTGGTGAAGTTTGCTTTACGCCATTAGTTGCCATTGCGAGAAACTTGGGGGCGACGGTCTAGATGCTTTGAAACACGATTCAAAGCGTCAAATTTTTGTGCTTGACATTGAAATTTTGATCACAGATGAGGTAAATCACAGTTTGCGTGGCCTTCAAGAGGATAAATTAGGAAGTATGATTCAAACATGAGACCTGTACTAGAGGGGAATCAGAGGCTTAGCACTACATCAACCCCTTGAAGGTTAATATGAGGCATACTTTATGAAAATGTTATTGTGTTGACTTTACACATATTGTTATTGTATGTATTTAATTTCAATACGTACTAAGGGTGGAGGGGGTAGAACCCCTTCAACACTTAAGAAATTAGTCAATCTAAACACGCAATGTCATGCTACGTCATTTTTACCTTAAACTACCTCCTTCACAAGGGGTGAAACCTATGAACCCCCAACGATCCAAAGCAACACACCTGAAAGCTCACGGGTTAGTGAACCCATCAAATGAACCCGATACCCAATCCGAGCTAGTTGCGTCGGTGTAGCCGTGAACCCAAGCTCCACCCCCTCTACCCTATTTGTCTTTAAACATTTCATTTGAAATAATTAACTTTTAAATGATGCTACCAGCTTCAAAGATTTTATGTACATAAAATGTGAAATTGGGTAAATTTGTGATTTGCCCCTAAATAAGTATCAATGCAAGTTCCGACAAGATATGTGACATAACACGTATTTAGTGACACAAGACGTGTTTTTGGAGTAACAGGATAAAAACAAATGAGTTAAAAGAGGGTTTACCTTAAAACAACATTATTATGAACAAAGATTTATTTATAGCTTTATTTATTTCATAAACCTTTATTTATAAACGATGATAAATAAAAGTTTGATTACTGAAATATTGTAATACTAAGAAATAATTAAATAATTAAAAGCTAAACGAATCATTTATTTTTTTAAGGCAAATACCATAAAAAAAAACTAATATCGTTTTTAATTTTTTTTAACAAAACCCTTTTAACAATTTTTTACATATAAAAAACGAACATGCTTTCTGTTTTTTTTTCTCATAAAAGTACATCAACAAATTTTTACACATAAAAACCAACATACTTTCTTGTTTTTTTCTTACAAAAATCTCTCGACAACTATTTAATCTAGCAAATGAATCGGCAGAAGCAAGGCAAAGGAAATCGACCGACAAATTCATTCTATAAAGAGATTATTTGTAATCGAATTAAACCCAGTTTGTAAAAATAATTGTAAAATCTGTGAAAACACAAACAATTAAATCGTTTTGCAATCGAATCACTCGCTTTGTTTTAGCAGTGAGCTTTTTCCGGTCGAAACAACATATTAAAACTCTTTAAAATGACAAAAATCCTCAAAACTTTAGAACCAAACAGCAGATCCATAAAAAACTTACATATGAGCTGAAGCAGGAGGGATATGTACTTTTCCGGTGGCAGAATGTACTTTAACAGTGAGCTATTTTCCGGCAGAAAGTGGGTGGTGATTATGAGAAAATAGGGTGGCTCCGGCAGGGGTATTTATGGTGATTGGGTTCTTTGAAGATGGAAGAAGGTAGCATGCCTCCCACTTTCTTTTATCAATGGTACATGGAAGACTCTGTTTGGTACAGATTCACTATAGAATTATTGATGTCTGGTGATATTTAAATAAAAATAAATATATATGTGAAACAGCATTTTAATGCTTTAAATGACAAAAATGTAAAATAAAATTATTTTATTTATGGTGGCGATAACAACGTGACGTTTTGCTTCGGACGTGGATGGGACGCGAATTCAATATAAATGAATTTTAACTTTAGCCTCTATGTGAATATATTTTGGTTTTCTATCTACGAATAACGGGATTCGATCGCACTTTCACACATAAGCGTATTTGGACGAGAATAGTATTATGATGGGTGCATTGTTGGCTCTATATTGTGGTATTTTAGAATTGTGCTGTCACACCCCGACCGATGGTGGAATCATCGAGGCGGACAATGTGATGATTGTTCAAAAGCACATGATAACTAAAGGTTGCATAATTCATTAATTTAATTTAAAGACAACAAGTTCCAAATACAATACATTTCAAATAACCTAGTCTAGTTCAAAACATTAATTTATTTAACTAGGTCCATAGTTCCTAAATGGAGAGATCTTCGGCAAGCAGTCACATATCCAAACCTGAAACATTATTTAAATCAAGTGTCAACTAAAAAGTTGGTGAGTACATAAGTTTAGTATTTCCTGTAAATAGTGGTTGTAAATCGTTTTGCAACTCATTGTTTATATTGTTAAACATAGTATATGATGTAACATTTATTTAATCACAATTCAAACCGAGTTTGACGCGCTTGAACAGAGCACAACAGCTAAGTCCGGTATGTTTGAATATAGTTACCCACTATATCCGATATGATTGAATATAACACGTGGTTATATCCGAGTATGCAGTAATAAACACCCTAACCGGGTGGGCTGGTCAGGCACAATAGATCTATCAATATTACAGTTGGTTGTCTTGCGTTTAAATGTATGTACATCCAAAGAATAAGCATATAGTCTCATGTATAACACGTATAAACAATGTGAGTAGCATGTATAATGTTTCACCCCAAAACGTATAAAAATGTAAAATAGGGGCTATGTAACTCACCTGGCTAGCGGATACGATGATCCACGAGTGCGGGTGATAAAGACGTTGAAAACTAAGCACGATGAAATCCTATGTAGATAAATATGTATTATTGTATGTTTGTATGAGCGTATTCGTATCTAATGAGTATAGGTTTTATAATAATATTCTTAATATTTATTTGTATAAAATAGGGCAGAAAATGATAATGGTTTTGTAAAACTTTAACTCATAGAAAAAAAAATAAATATATATATATATATATATTGTTTTAAACAAGTATTTATTATGTTTAATGTATTTTTATAACAAATGAGAGAAAATTCTTTACCATATTATATTTGTTTTTAACAAGTTTTAAAAACATTTACAAGACTTATAAAGGTGGAACATTTTATATATTAAAATGTATTTTAATGGGTTTATAAAAATGTTACAAGATTTATAAAATGGGACATTTTATATATTATAATGTATTTAATAAGTTTATAAAAATATTACAAGATTTGTAAAATGGGACATTTTATATATTATAATGTATTTAATAAGTTTATAAAAATATTACAAGATTTGTAAAATGGGACATTTTATATATTATAGTGTATTTAATAAGTTTATAAAAATATTATAAAAAAATGGGATGGTTTATTAAAAAATGTAGTTTAATCGATTTTAAATTAAACGATCGAGTAAACCGACTCGTTTCAGTATTTATTGTATAAAAAGAGTATTAAAAATAAATTAGGATAATTAAATAAAATAAATAAATGAAAACAGAAATAAAAAATTTGGGCCGAAGGCCAACCGGGATCGAACCCGCGACCTGCGCCTTAAACACACACACGCATAACCAGTCGGGCTACTGCCCATCGCTGGTTATGTGTGTATCGAATAATTTAAATACACAAAGGAGGAGTTGGTCGCTGGTCCTCGGTGACCGGCAAACCGTGTCCGAGGACACTGGGTTTGCCCGGTAACTCTCGTGCGAATGCCGTGTTTTCGATTGGAATAGTTTACCTGATGATAACAGAAGCTAAAGGAACCGAAATGAGGTTCGAACTTGGTCGCGAAAGGCCTGGACGGCAGAAGTCTTGAACTCGAAAAAGTCACCAGCGGGGATCGATTTCTGAGTGGAATTAGTTCTTGTAATCCTGGTCACAGCTTCACTCAGGGTCGGCGAAGGTGATTCAGTCTTCAATTTGGAGTGAGGGTGTGAGGAAGGATGGTAACGAGTTCGAGCAGGTCCGACAATGGCTCTTTATAGCCGAGCCTAATCCTTATGCTCAAACGTGCAATTGGACACGTCCCGACATTAGTCTGGGCAAGGTGAAACTAACCCGACAGTCAACAGGCGTGGAGGTGGCCTGTCGGGCACGAATTTGGACCTGGATGTCTCGGCCACCAACAGGATCAGACGATCCTTGTGATTGGCAGACAAATTGGTCGAGGGGTCTGGTTCGCGTGGGGGAGACGAAGTCAGAGACGCTTTTGTCGGGCGTTGAGGTGCAGGGAACAGCCCTGTCGGGGTGTTCGCCGGAGAAAGCCTTGGACCGCCGGACAAATCGAAAGGGGTGACCGGAAATGCGAATAGGGGATTGGCAACTTTGGTCCCTGGAGTTTGTTTTTGTTTTAATTTAGTCCCTGAATTAATTACGGATGAGTCCCTGAGGTTTGGTTTGTCCAGAAACAGCCCTTCAACAGATTTCTGTTTTAAAACCCTCTAGTTTGATTAATTACAAAACGAACCCTAAACTTTTTATTAAATAAATTAATTTAATTTCTTTTAAATCTATTTTTATTTTATAAATTTATTTTCATTATTATTATTAATAATAATTTTTATAAAAGCTATTTATCTCATTTAAATAGGTTATTTCATTGAATGTGCAACTTTTAATTTAGAATTTTTATATAAAATTTTATATAAATTTAAAACTTATAAAATTTTAATTGTTTTAAATCCATAAAATAATATATATATATTTTGTACAAAATTAAATAAAAACACTCGCATTTCATTTAATAGAAAAATGATAACATGATAAATATAATGCAAGTGCGAGAACGAAAAATCCGAAACGTCACAGTCTCCCCATGTTAGAGGAATTTCGTCCCGAAATTCAACTAGTGGAGGCTATGAAAAGAGATGCGGATACTTGGTCTTCATTTGGTCTTCGCGTTCCCAAGTGAACTCGGGTCCACGTTTAGATTCCCAACGGACCTTGACAATGGGGATGCGGCTACGTTTGAGTTTCTTGACTTCTCAGTCAATGATTTCCACGGGTTTTTCAACAAAATGCATTTTTTCGTCAATACGCACTTCGTCAAGAGGGATGTGGAGATTCTCGTCGGCTAGACACTTTTTCAAATTAGACACATTAAAGGTCGGATGAACGTTGCTGAGTTCTGAAGGAAGGTCGAGTTTGTAGGCCACTTTTCCTACCCTCTCGAGTATCTTGAATGGGCCCACATATCGGGGTGCAAGTTTTCCTTTCTTTCCAAATCGGACTACGCCTTTCCAAGGTGATACCTTTAGAAGAACCATATCTCCAACTTGAAATTTCAAGGGTTTTCGTCGTTTATCGGCATAGCTCTTTTGTCGACTCCTTGCTACTCGAATGTTGTCACGGATGAGAGAGACTTTATCGGTGGTCTCTTGGATAAGCTCGGGACCGGTGATTTGTGCTTCACCAATTTCGTTCCAACAAATTGGTGAATGACATTTTCGTCCATAAAGAGCTTCAAACGGTGCCATGTTAATACTTGTGTGGTAGCTGTTGTTGTAGGAAAATTCGATCAGCGGTAGGTGAGAATCCCAATTGCCACCAAAGTCAATGACACAAGCCCTAAGCATATCCTCGAGAGTTTGGATTGTTCGTTCGGTTTGTCCATCAGTTTGAGGATGGTAAGCCGTACTAATATCCAAGCGAGTGCCAAGTGCTGATTGTAATGATTGCCAAAATCGGGAAGTAAAACGCGAATCACGATCGGAGATGATGTTCAAAGGGATTCCGTGACGACTTACGATCTCATCAATGTAGATCCGAGCCAATTTCTCAACTCGATAGTCCTCAAGAATGGGCAAGAAATGAGCAGACTTTGTGAGTCGATCGATAATAACCCAGATACTATCGTGCCCACTAGAAGTGCGTGGGAGTTTGGTGATGAAGTCCATAGCAAGGTTCTCCCACTTCCACACGGGAATTTTAGGTTGTTCGAGGAGTCCGGAAGGCTTTTGGTGTTCGGCCTTCACTTTAGAACAAGTAAGACATTTTGACACAAAGAGGGCAATATCCTTTTTCATGCCGGGCCACCAATATTGCTGACGGAGACCCATGTACATCTTATCAGCTCCGGGATGTACCGAATATCGAGTTTTGTGGGACTCGTTCATCAAAAATTTACGAAGATCGTCGCGATCGGGAACCCAGATACGGTCCAAGTAATACAATAGGCCGTTGGCTTTGGTTTCTAACAGGAGTTCTACACCACATGCCATTTCTTGATACATGTTTCCCTCGGTAACCGAGGTGTGTTGTGCTTTGAGAATACAGGCCTGGATATCGTTATGAATATAAACACTATGAAGCATGATACGTTCTTTACGACTCAAGGCGTCGGCTACAACGTTTGCTTTGCCGGGGTGGTAGCGGATCTCGCAGTCGTAGTCGTTTAGAAGTTCAATCCATCGTCGTTGCCTCATATTAAGCTCTTTTTGATTGAAAATATGTTGGAGACTTTTGTGGTCGGTGAAAACCACACATTTGGTGCCATATAGATAGTGTCTCCAAATTTTCAAGGCGAAAACGACAGCACCAAGCTCGAGATCATGGGTTGTATAGTTCTTCTCATGGACTTTGAGTTGTCGTGATGCGTATGCAATTACTTGACCTCGTTGCATAAGAACACAACCAAGACCTTGGTTGGATGCATCACAATAAACGACAAAGTCGTCATTACCACTAGGAAGAGTTAGAATAGGAGCATTGCAGAGCTTGTGCTTTAGAGTTTGGAAAGCTTCCTCTTGCTTGGGTCCCCACTCGTAGTGCTTACCTTTGTGAGTCAAGGCAGTGAGCGGGACCGCAATCTTGGAGAAATTTGAGATGAAACGACGATAGTAACCTGCTAGACCAAGAAATGAACGAATCTCGGTAGGAGTCCTAGGAGTACTCCAGTTCTTCACCGCCTCGATCTTTGCCGGGTCCACATGAATTCCCTTATCGTTGACTATGTGACCCAAAAATTGAACCTCTTTTAGCCAGAATTCACACTTGGAGAATTTGGCGTATAGTTGTTCTTTCTTCAAGAGTTCCAAAATCAAACGAAGATGTTGTTCATGTTCCGCTTTCGTTTTAGAATAGATGAGAATGTCGTCAATGAAAACGATCACAAACTTGTCCAAATAAGGTTTGCATACACGGTTCATGAGGTCCATGAAGACTGCAGGTGCATTAGTCAAACCGAATGGCATGACCATAAACTCGTAGTGACCATATCTAGTCCGAAAGGCAGTCTTTGGAATGTCTTCATCGAGAACACGAAGTTGATGGTATCCGGAACGAAGGTCAATCTTGGAGAAACATGTTGAACCTTGAAGCTGATCGAAAAGATCGTCGATACGGGGTAAAGGATATCGGTTCTTAATTGTAAGTTTGTTGAGTTCACGATAATCGATGCACATTCGAAACGATCCATCCTTTTTCTTTACGAACAGCACGGGAGCACCCCAAGGTGAATGGCTCGGGCGGATGAATCCTTTGGATGAGAGTTCTTGTAATTGACTCGCAAGCTCTTGCATCTCGGAAGGCGCAAGACGATAGGGGGCTTTTGCCACGGGAGTTGCCCCGGGCACAAGGTCGATACGAAACTCCACTTGTCTAGTAGGAGGAAGACCGGGTAAATCCTCGGGGAATACTTCGGGAAAGTCTCGAATGATCGGAATATCTTGCAATTTCTTACCTTTGTCTTTCGTGTCAACGACGTGAGCCAAGAAGGCAACGTACTTTTTCCGCAAGTACTTTTGTGCCAAGGTGCAATACATGAGTTGAAGACCACGACACGGTTTTTCACCAAAAATAACTAACGTGTCGCCCGAAGGGAGAGGTATACGAATGCACTTTTCGTGGCAAATAACCTCGGCATGGTGCTTGGATAACCAGTCCATGCCAATTATAATATCAAACTTCCCAATTGCATTGGAAGGAGATCAACAGAGAATTCATGATTATTAAGTTCGAGATTGCAGTTGCGGATAACAGAATTTATAGCAATAGATTTCCCGTTTGCTATCTCCACGGAATAAGGATCGTCAAGTTTCGTTCTTTGTTTAGCAAGTCGAGATTCAAAGGTAAGAGATACAAAGCTCCTATCGGCACCGGTATCAAATAAAACGGATGCATAATGATTATTTATGAGAAACGTACCGTTTATCACGTCGCTGTTTGCTTGTGCCTCATTAGCGTTTATATTAAACGCTCGTCCTTGGGGACCACCTTGATGATGAAGTTTTGGGCATCGGTCATGGAAGTGGTTTGGGTCTCTACATTCGTAACATGCCCGACCATTGAAAGGTGCCGGATAGACGGGACGGTTGGCTGGAGCAGCTTGATGGACGGGAGGACGGGTACGGCAGGTAGTGACCAGATGTCCATATCTCCCGCAGCTTGAGCACAATCCGTATGGTAGATTGGCAGGATGATGGTACTTGCAGGTCTGGCATCGGGGATTCGGGCCCTGATAAATTTTCGGGTTTTGACCCAAAGGGGCCGCTTGAATAGCAGGTACAACGGGAGTTACGGCTGCGAAGTTTCGACCCTTACGTTTCTTGTTGCGGTTAGAAGACTCGGGTTTCACATCTTTGACTGCCGCAAGAGTAGACACAACCTTCTTGGAACCCTTTCTTGTTAAGGTTCCGGCTTTGACATGGTTGTCAGATAATGTAGCAGATAGACGGATAGCAGCTTCGAGTGTAGGAGGATTGCTTCCTAGCACAGCATCTTGAATTTGCATAGGCAGGCCGCCTATGTATTTTTCAATTCCCCGAGTAAGGGGAGTTATCATATGAGGCACCAACAGACTTAGCTCTTGGAACCGGGTGGTGTAAGCCAGATTATCCCCGCTGTCTTGGGCAAGATCCCAAAACTCAGTTTCGAGCTTCCTCATTTCATTCCGAGGACAGAATTCATCAGTCATGGCCTTCTTCAGATCATCCCATGATAAGGATGTAGCAACCTCAGCACCACGAGTGCGTTTCTCACCGTTCCACCAGGTGAGGGCTCTCTTTTGGAGTACACTTGTGGCATAACGAACCCGAAGATTATCGGGACAGTCGCTGTTTAGGAATGTGCTTTCCATGCTTTCAAACCATTGGAGTAGGCCGGTAGCACCTTCAGTCCCGAAGAATTTAGTAGGATTGCACGAGTTAAAGTGCTTAAACGTGCAATGAGGCGGGTTGGTAC
Source organism: Smallanthus sonchifolius (assembly GCA_023525975.1). NCBI lineage: Eukaryota > Viridiplantae > Streptophyta > Magnoliopsida > Asterales > Asteraceae > Smallanthus > Smallanthus sonchifolius. Next base: position 12,792,127 of record CM042042.1, read on the forward strand.
CACCGTTTCCTTGGATGTTGTGAGACCCGTCACTGTTGTTATTTGCTTGGGTCATTTGCCCTACTAGCTGGGCAAGGAGCGTAGCAAGATCCGGGTTGGAAGTGCTAGAGTTTGCACGTCGAGGAGGCATTCTAACACCATAAGAAAGATAATGATATTTTAGATAAGACGGATAAATATGAGTTATAACGGGAAATAATGTAAGCAGAAATACGAGATTTATCATGACGCGTGCCAGTGCATGCGTATTTATTCTAAGTTGATAGGGGAAACTAAGTCATCTTTTCCTGGTAGGACATGATGTTATAGATCATCATTTACAAAATGGGAATTGCCGGGACTTGCATGCATTACAAATCGTTATTACGTGTGCACCCGTAATAATGATTTGTTTTGCATGTTCGTCTAGTTTTTTTTTTTTTTCCTATTTTGCTATAATGTCCCCAGATTTTGAGTTCAAATTCGGATTGTATCCTTGCGAATACATTGACTTATCAACGTTAAATAATTCCCCGAAACTTTCAAAGAGACATGCTTTAGCCTATAGGTAAACACTCACTTCAGGAATTCCCAGGAAAGCATACGGGTTCGTTTATTTGGATTTATACGAAATGCTTTCCTAGACAGAAAACCCAATGTACAGGTGTCACCCTTCCAGATTGCACGTGTCTTTTACTGGTTTCAGGAGATTAAGTCGTTGACGAGATTTTCAAGATTTTAATAGATTTGAGAGTCTATGAATATAAAATGTGTAGGAATGTTACAATTTATAAGGATTAGGAGAGAGTATGGACAAGGATAAGTAGTGTATTTATTTGCATAAATGTGTTGACCAAATGTGTATGTAAAGTATGTATCATGTATCAAAGTCTTGTATGTATGTGTATAAGTCGCATGTACCAAACTCGGGAAAATTCAGACAATTCCTAAATAATTCACATAGCAATTAATCATTTAGCACATAACACATAAAAGGGAGTCCTAGGGTTATAGTCTAGGTCATTGTGTCTAATAACCTAATTCCCTATAACCATGGCTCTGATACCAATCTGTCACACCCCGACCGATGGCGGAATCATCGAGGCGGACAATGTGATGATTGTTCAAAAGCACATGATAACTAAAGGTTGCATAATTCATTAATTTAATTTAAAGACAACAAGTTCCAAATACAATACATTTCAAATAACCTAGTCTAGTTCAAAACATTAATTTATTTAACTAGGTCCATAGTTCCTAAATGGAGAGATCTTTGGCAAGCAGTCACATATCCAAACCTGAAACATTATTTAAATCAAGTGTCAACTAAAAAGTTGGTGAGTACATAAGTTTAGTATTTCCTGTAAATAGTGGTTGTAAATCGTTTTGCAACTCATTGTTTATATTGTTAAACATAGTATATGATGTAACATTTATTTAATCACAATTCAAACCGAGTTTGACGCGCTTGAACAGAGCACAACAGCTAAGTCCGGTATGTTTGAATATAGTTACCCACTATATCCGATATGATTGAATATAACACGTGGTTATATCCGAGTATGCAGTAATAAACACCCTAACCGGGTGGGCTGGTCAGGCACAATAGATCTATCAATATTACAGTTGGTTGTCTTGCGTTTAAATGTATGTACATCCAAAGAATAAGCATATAGTCTCATGTATAACACGTATAAACAATGTGAGTAGCCTGTATAATGTTTCACCCCAAAACGTATAAAAATGTAAAATAGGGGCTATGTAACTCACCTGGCTAGCGGATACGATGATCCACGACGTTGAAAACTAAGCACGATGAAATCCTATGTAGATAAATATGTATTATTGTATGTTTGTATGAGCGTATTCGTATCTAATGAGTATAGGTTTTATAATAATATTCTTAATATTTATTTGTATAAAATAGGGCAGAAAATGATAATGGTTTTGTAAAACTTTAACTCATAGAAAAATATATATATATATATATATTGTTTTAAACAAGTATTTATTATGTTTAATGTATTTTTATAACAAATGAGAGAAAATTCTTTACCATATTATATTTGTTTTTAACAAGTTTTAAAAACATTTACAAGACTTATAAAGGTGGAACATTTTATATATTAAAATGTATTTTAATGGGTTTATAAAAATGTTACAAGATTTGTAAAATGGGACATTTTATATATTATAATGTATTTAATAAGTTTATAAAAATATTACAAGATTTGTAAAATGGGACATTTTATATATTATAATGTATTTAATAAGTTTATAAAAATATTACAAGATTTGTAAAATGGGACATTTTATATATTATAGTGTATTTAATAAGTTTATAAAAATATTACAAGATTTGTAAAATGGGACATTTTATATATTATAGTGTATTTAATAAGTTTATAAAAATATTATAAAAAAAATGGGATGGTTTATTAAAAAATGTAGTTTAATCGATTTTAAATTAAACAATCGAGTAAACCGACTCGTTTCAGTATTTATTGTATAAAAAGAGTATTAAAAATAAATTCGGATAATTAAATAAAATAAATAAATGAAAACAGAAATAAAAAATTTGGGACGAAGGCCAACCGGGATCGAACCCGCGACCTGCGCCTTAAACACACACACGCATAACCAGTCGGGCTACTGCCCATCGCTGGTTATGTGTGTATCGAATAATTTAAATACACAAAGGAGGAGTTGGTCGCTGGTCCTCGGTGACCGGCAAACCGTGTCCGAGGATACTGGGTTTGCCCGGTAACTCTCGTGCGAATGCCGTGTTTTCGATTAGAATAGTTTACCTGATGATAACAGAAGCTAAAGGAACCGAAATGAGGTTCGAACTTGGTCGCGAAAGGCCTGGACGGCAGAAGTCTTGAACTCGAAAAAGTCACTAGCGGGGATCGATTTCTGAGTGAAATTAGTTCTTGTAATCCTGGTCACAGCTTCACTCAGGGTCGGCGAATGTGATTCACTCTTCAATTTGGAGTGAGGGTGTGAGGAAGGATGGTAACGAGTTCGAGCAGGGCCGACAATGGCTCTTTATAGCCGAGCCTAATCCTTATGCTCAAACGCGCAATTGGACACGTCCCGACATTAGTCTGGGCAAGGTGAAACTAACCCGACAGTCAACAGGCGTGGAGGTGGCCTGTCGGGCACGAATTTGGACCTGGATGTCTCGGCCACCAACAGGATCAGACGATCCTTGTGATTGGCAGACAAATTGGTCGAGGGGTCTGGTTCGCGTGGGGGAGACGAAGTCAGAGACGCTTTTGTCGGGCGTTGAGGTGCAGGGAACAGCCCTGTCGGGGTGTTCGCCGGAGAAAGCCTTGTACCGCCGGACAAATCGAAAGGGGTGACCGGAAATGCGAATAGGGGATTGGAAACTTTGGTCCCTGGAGTTTGTTTTTGTTTTAATTTAGTCCCTGAATTAATTACGGATGAGTCCCTGAGGTTTGGTTTGTCCAGAAACAGCCCTTCAACAGATTTCTGTTTTAAAACCCTCTAGTTTGATTAATTACAAAACGAACCCTAAACTTTTTATTAAATAAATTAATTTAATTTCTTTTAAATCTATTTTTATTTTATAAATTTATTTTCATTATTATTATTAATAATAATTTTTATAAAAGCTATTTATCTCATTTAAATAGGTTATTTCATTGAATGTGCAACTTTTAATTTAGAATTTTTATATAAAATTTTATATAAATTTAAAACTTATAAAATTTTAATTGTTTTAAATCCATAAAATAATATATATATATTTTGTACAAAATTAAATAAAACACTCGCATTTCATTTAATAGAAAAATGATTACTTGATAAATATAATGCAAGTGCGAGAACGAAAAATCCGAAACGTCACATGTGCCTAGGGCCTTCAAATTATACAGGCCCCTAATTTAAAAAAAAAAACTTATGTATATATATATATATATATATATATATATATATAGTTATGTATATATATAGTTAAATCTAGGTTTTTTTGTTTTGAGTTGTGTTTTGTCCCACTCGCAAAAAATCTTACATCTGTCACTTTTTATAACCATGACAATTGAAAATATGCCTAGGAATTTTACTTCGCATTTGGCCCTCAAAATGGTTGAGCCGACCCTGGATGTGTGACCTTATGAGAAGTCCTCGTGTGGCAACCCGAAAGGGCATGACCCAAGTGAAACACCGCCCTCTCGATGGCGTGAGGGAGACGTAATATGTTCCTATGAGAAATCTCACGGCTCGTGTGACGGTTTCAAATGTTGGTATGTCTCTCACTCACACACACGCGCGCTCACACACACACTACAATCACACAACTCTCACTCACTTGGGCATACCACATACTAAGTGAGAGTGGTGTGATCAACCCATCCAGTAATAGCCTATTGAAACACCTAGGTTTAAAGGTCTTGATTCAAATCTCACAGGAATAGAAAAAAATTCGTCGTTTAAAAAAAAAACTAAACCCTAGTTCGTATTAACTTAACTTATTTTATTTTTAATTAAAGTTATTGTAACAACCATGAAGCTTTATTTGGGACTGAGACCGATAACACTAATTTAAAAAGTTAGTTGTTATCAAGATAATAAATAATTAAATAATATACATATAAAATCTGACCACACATGTTCCTTGTCCATTCGTTTATATATCATGATTTGAAGGTGTTTTGACATGGGCTAGCAATCTCTCCTTTTCAATGAAGATAAAGAAATTTAGGTGATGCATACCCACACCATTCATTAAAAGATAGGATTCACAAAAATCTACATATTTAAATAGCCTTAGTGACATCATTTTCTTAAATTTAACTTGCAATTATCATACCTTACATTTCATTATGATTTTTTTTACAAGTTTGACCCGCTAGGAATATTTTTAAAATTACAAAAATAAATATGTATTTTTAGGGTCAGGTCAAATGCAACATGAAAAACAGGAACATAGAATTGTTTCACACCAATTTAGTTGGTTCAAAGACTATGTAACGATTTGTGTGGTTCGATTCAAGGTAGCAACGGTAGGTGGTTCGTGTCAAGGTTCATATTAGTTGCACCCATTGACGGATGTAGTTGTAAATGCTTGAATGGTTCAGAAAGTCACTTTTCGGTTGGTGATTGCCAACGAACCCTTGTGACTATTCATAAATATGCATGTTTGAAGGTTTTGTGACAATTCGAAAAGTCATGAAGATGCCAATACATAATGGTGACTAGGAAATTATTTAAGAAACGCAAAAACTGGTTTTTCTTATTCCAGATTAATAGAAAATTATATTGGCACTCAACGTAATATCTAATTACTTGAAATCCTTAAAACTTAGTAAGTTTAATGGAGTTATTGCCACTCATACACTGTTGATGTATACTACACATTGCTTTCTTGTATCTTAGGAAGTAACTGGCCATAAAACTAGAGCACGTTGTTCCATTGAACGATGTTGGCAAAATTATTTTATGGATAGAGATCAATCTTCTAGAATCAACGAGTTATAGTTTTAATTGTCATATTTTAGTTTACTTTATCCATTATTATGAACCCAATATCAACACGTAATGTGATTGTGATATACATTTTCTTTTTAAAAAGTGTGTGTATATTTATGAGTAGGATTAGAGGTTGATATATGGGTTAAGATCACTTATGAACTAACAAATTTCTTTCGAACTATGAGAACTCATCTAAACCATAGGTTTATGCATACATACATATATGTAATTGGTTTACTTACACATATGTAGACCATTTACATATGTAAATGGAAATGGTTAACTTACACATACATGCAACATTTACATATATGTAAATCAAGGTTACACATATGCAACAACTTAATTCATTTTTCAAATAGATATGTGTGTGTAAATCTATCCATATCATAACAGAACTTAAAAAAAAAACCTTAAGGACAACGAGAACACATGCCATCTAATCATTTTTTTTGTATATCTTTATTTATTATATTTGAATTAAGGGCAATTATGTCAAAATGTGTAACCATTACACGTTTGAAAATTGAATTAAGTTGTTGCATATGTGTAACCGTGTTTTACATATGTGTAATTTAATTATTTGCATATATGTAAATGTTGTATATTGTGTAAGTTAACCATCTACATATGTAAATGGTCTACGTATAATAACATATGTGTGTCTACATATAATAACATATGTGGAACTAAAGCATTTACATATATGTACATATGCATAAACCCGTGATTCAGATGAGTTCTCGTTGTTCTGAAGAAAAAGTATTAGTTCTTAAATGATCCTAACCCATACATATATGTGTATATATATATATATAAAATACATTTGAAGAGGACGAGATTGCCTTTTTACATTAATTTTTAAGCGTTTAAGCGAGCAAAATTGTCTTTTATGAATTATGTGATTAAATACAAACTGAAATCTAATTACGTAAACAATCAATTTCCTATTTAATATACGAATACATGTAAAGTTACATATATAAAAAAATATTTTTTATAAAGTATTTTAATAATAAAGGTAGTAGAAACAAAAAGCAAAATAGCTTTGATTAGTTTTTATGGGAGTTTTTGCGGTTTTCACAATATTTCTGACTTCTTATTTGATAATTCTCTTCTCTCTAGACACCACCTCAACGGTAAGAATTGAAATAGTGATATCAATTGGGATATTTTTATTTGATCCCTATCTCTATGTATATAGAGATAGACATGTTCAGTATGAAACCAATCTTAAATAAAAAAACGTATAAACATGAGGTTATATGCTGATAGAATCAAAAGAGATTCAGAGAACAAGTTTAATCCAAATTAAGCGTAATCTCTGATTAACGATCATAGCGACCTTATAACAACCAATCAGTTACAAGATTACAAATTTACAAACTAACCCCTGAACTATTGGAATTGACAAAACTACTGTTCTTATTTACAATTAAGTCCCTCGACTATTTAATACGTAACAAATCTTCCCTGTTAACAACATTCTTGACCTCAAGAATGGAAATTTGGAAATCGAAGCTGGAAGTCATCCAAATACTCCAAGTAGCCTCAGACACAGGCAATGAATGCCAATGAACCAAAACTTGAGTTGCAGCTCGATGTCCTTTTTGAACGTATTGTCTATCCAAAATTGCTCGAGGCTGCAAGGTAAAACGGGGACCAGAAGGTAGAGGAGTGACCTTCTAAGGTGGACCCGGAGCAGCTTTCAGCAGGGAAACATGAAAGACTGGATGAATGGCAGTTGTATCCGGAAGATCCAATTTGTAAGCCGCGTGGCCAATACGCTCAGTAATCAGATAAGGCCCATAGTAAGTAGGACCAAGTTTGTGACAATGGTGTTGTTTGAGAGTTGATTGGACATAGGGTTGGAGCTTGACATACACCCAATTGCCAACTACAACTGCCGTTTAGATATCTTTTTATCAGCAAACTGTTTCATTCGATTTTTGGCCTTAGCTAGATTAGCTTTCAACTGAACCAACTTCAACTCCCTGGTTTTGAACCATTCCTCAAGAGAGTCAATCTTCGTATCATTGGGAATGTAGGGAATGTGAACTGGAGGTGGAATACCATAAAGGGCCTCAAAAGGTGTCATGCCAATAGCTGAATGACTAGAAATATTTTACCACCATTCTGCCAAAGTAATCCATTTAGACCACTGTAATGGTTCATCCATAACCATGCACCTCAAGTAAGACTCTAAACAACGATTTAAAACTTCAGTTTGACCATCAGACTGAGGGTGGTAAGCTGAAGAGAATGCCAATGCAGTGCCTTGTAACTTCATGAAGTCTTGCCAAAACTGACTAAGGAAAATGGAATCCTTATCAGAGACAATAGTATTTAGGCATCCATGGATCTTAAAGACATCATCAAAGAACAATTGAGCCACCTAAGCTGCAGCAAAAGGATGACACAAGGGAATAAAGTGTCCATACTTGGTAAATCTATCCACAACAACCAAAATAGAGTCTTTCCTATTAGACTTAGAAAGACCACCAATAAAGTCCATTGAAATGTCACTAAAGACAGATTTAGGAGTGGGTAAAGGCTGCAATAACCCTGGAGAAGCTACTCTTTCATATTTGGCTTTGTGACACACCACACAAGCTTTCACAAAATCCCTAACATCCTGATTGCATTTCTTCCAATAGAACATCAACTTGAGTCTATTAAGGGTAGGTAGATACCCTGAATGTCCTCCCATGGGTGAAGAATGACATAAGTGAAGGATGTCCAACCTCAGTTGAGGATCAAAACCAATGACCACCCTATTCTTCCTTTTTAAAATGGTACTATCCCAAGAGTATTGTTTAACAACAATACTAGCTTGTAATTGAGTAATAAGGTTCAAAATGGTAGGATCAGATTGCCAAGTAGACTGAATTCTTGGCCAAAGACATGGGTCAATAGAACTTAAACCCATTTGAAAAAGAGCTAAACCTTCCATTCTTGACAAAGCATCAGCAGCAGAATTGTCTACCCAATTTGTAAACTATTTCATAGTCATAACCCAACATTTTAGCCAACCATTTCTGTTGGAGAGGAGTACTGATCTTCTGTTCTAACAGAAACTTCAAACTTTTTTGATCTGTCCTGATGATAAAGTGCTTAACTAAGAGATAATGATGCCAATGTTTTACTGCTATCAAAATAGCCAAAAGTTCCTTTTCATAGACTGACATAGCATGTTGCTTGACTGAGATATTCTTGCTTAAAAAAGCAAGAGGTGACCCTCCTGCATAAGAACAGCTCCAAGGCCCTTGGAAGAAGCATCAGTCTCAATCCTAAAGGTTTTTGAAAAATATGGCAAGGCTAATACAGGTGGCATTAGATAAAGCTAACTTCAACTGTTCAAAGGCTTGTCGAGACTCCTCTTGCCAATGGAAAGCATCTTTTTTTAATAAATTTGTCAATGGTCTAGCAATGCTACCAAAATTTTTAATGAATCTGCGGTAATACCCTGCTAAACCCAGAAACCCTCTCAGTTGTTTGACAGTAGCAGGTTTGGGCCATTGCAAAACAACTTCAATTTTTGATGGATCAATATGTACTCCTTCTTTTGTGATAACATGACCCAAATATTCTACATGAGAACCAGCAAAAGAACATTTGGACTTCTTTGCTATTAAGGAATTAGACCTCAAGAGCTGCAGGACTTGAGAGAGATCCAAAAGATGTTGTTCCATAGTAGAGCTGTACACCAGAATATCATCAAAGAATACTAAAGCACATTTCCTTAAAAGTGGCTTAAATGTAGCATTCATTAAGGATTGAAATGTGGTAGGAGCATTTGTTAATCCAAATGGCAACACTAGGAATTCAAAGTGGCCCTGATGGGTCCTGAAAGCTGTTTTATAGATGTCAGCCTCATGCATCCGCACTTGGTGATAGCCAGACCTTAGATCAAGTTTAGAAAAGACAAATGACCCTCTCAATTCATCCAACAGTTCATCAATTAAGGGTATAGGGAAACTGTTTTTAATAGTAGCCTCATTGAGTCTCCTGTAATCTACACACATCCGCCAAGTTCCATCTTTTTTCTTGACTAAAACAACAGGAGCTGTAAATGAGCTGGTACTTGTATGGATAATACCCATATCTAACAAAATCCTGGGTCATGTTTTCAATGATATCCTTCTGGGCTGCATGATACTTATAAGGTTTCTGTGTAATGGCAGTAACTCCTTCTTTAAGGATAATGTGATGATCACATTGTCTTTGTGGAGGTAATGAAGTAGGTAAAGCAAAGGCATCTTCGTAAATAGAAAGAAGATCATCAATGGTAGAACATGAATCTTTATTTGTGACCACTGGAGTGTGAGACATTCCTGAAGAACCAGGAGCATGTAAGCTAAACAACTGAACATGGGATATAGAGTTTGTTTTAGCCAAGAGATTATGAGTTTCTTCACTAGAGCATAAACTAATCCCACTATCCTTTGCTCCTTTTAGTTCAAAAGTCAAATCATTGACCCTAAATTTCATTGTTAGATCCTTAAAATTCCAAGTAATGTCATCCAAACTTTGCAACCATTGTATGCCTAATACCATGTCATAATTGGACAAAGGAATGACCAAAACATCAGCCTTGAACCAATTACCCTGCATGATCCAATGTAAGTTCTCACAACTTTTGTTGCATGTTATAAGATTCCCATCTGCAACAGTAATTTTAATAGCAGGAATAGGGACTGTAGGACACTGCATTTTGTGAGCAATCTTCTCATCTAAAAAATTACGAGTTGAACCTGAGTCAATGAGGATATGTAGTTTTTTAGTGCCAATAGCACCTGTTACCTTCATGGTAGAATATGAAGAAACCCACATGATGGCATTCAAAGATATTTGAGGATCTAACCCTTAAGTTTGCAAATCAGGAATAGGTGCAGAATCTGAATCATCCACATCTTCATCCCATACCTCAATGGAATATAGTTGTTTGTTTTTACACTTGTGTGTGAAAGTAAATTTTTCATTACAACCAAAACATTCCCCCTTAGCCCTTTTTTCCTCAATTTCTTTAGGAGTCAACCTTCTCAAAGGTCTAGCTTTAATAGGAGGTGCAAGAAGTAATGCTAGATTGGCTGCAGTACTAGTCCCTTTAGGAAAAGAATCATTAGCCTTATTAAAAGTAGGGCTGCTATTATGTGATCTGTAGGATTGGCCCCAACTTTTATTGCATAACAAAGCTATGTTCTCATCTTGAATTCTAGCCAACATATATGCCTCAAGTAAATTTTTAGGTCGTAGTAATCTAAGAGGAAAACCTATTTCAGGTTTAACAACTCTTAAAAATAGACTGACAGCATATTCATCACAAATAGCTACCTTAGTCAGAGCTAGGTCAAATTCTTGACAAAGAGATTGTAATGAATCTGTTTGCCTCAAGGCAGCTAAAGCTCCCATAGCTTCTTGGCCAATAACCACCGCAAACCGAGTAGAGATGAATCATTTATACTCCGGCCAATTAAGACCATCAATCGATCCACCGCGAGATTGAACAAAGGATTGGTGCCACAGTAAAGCTATGTCTTCCAAATGAACAATAGCATACTTGACCTTAATGTGCTCTGCTGTTTCATCAATAGAGAAGAAGTGTTCTACTCTACAAAGCCAACCTTCAACGTTTACACCATTAAATTTTGGAAACTCCATTTTTGTTAATCGTGTGTTGGTGTTAGACAACCAATTGTTCCTAACTTCAGGACCGCCAGTGTTAGAACTAGAACTAGTCGTTTGATTAGGTCTCAAATTGCTGAGCAACTGTAAATTCTTAAGAATTTCCGTCATCTGAACGGAATTGTCGGTCATTTGAGTCTTCAAAGCTTCCAAATCAGAAGAATTCTTCGTCGTCGCCAATTTAATTGCCTCTAATTCCGTTAGATTCAAGCCCGTAGCTGCTTCCAACCGTAGCAGGGTGTTGTCGTGGTCTTGAATCTTCTGCTCCAAAGTCGCATTGCGTGTTGACATGATTACTCCGGTGAAGTACGATCAAGAGCGCCGAGAGTCGACGGCTCTGATACCACTTGATATAATCAAAAGAGATCCAGAGAAGAAGTTTATTCCAAATCAAGCGTAATCTCTGATTAACGATCATAATGACCTTATAACAACCAATCAGTTACAAGATTACAAAGTTACAAACTAACCCCTGAACTATTGGAATTGACAAAACTACTATTCTTATTTACAATTAAGTCCCTGGACTATTTAATACGTAACATATGCAAACACTTGTTCCATGCCCATTCGTTTATATCATAGTTTTAACTATGGACGTGGGACATGCTATTTCAAACATCATCAAATCAATCTCTTCTTTTCAATGAAAACTAATGAAGATGCCGAGTGATATATCTATGGAAAACATTTATAAAGTGTGATGCTTTCTTAAAGAAATGTTAAGTGGTGGTTACCCACCCCACTAATTAAAGAACATGATTCACCAAAATCCACATATGTAAATCGCCTCAGCCGACATCATTTTTCTTGTTTAAGTTGCACATATTATACTTTATACCTTACACTAGGTTAAAAACCATGAATTACACGGGTTAAATAAATCCAACTTATTGTAAACCAATAGTTTCTATAAAAAATTATATGTTGGATGTCATCAGCCATTTGTTAAATAAAAAAATGAAGATTTAAGAATTATAAATAACAAATAATAAATATTTAAGAATTATAAAATTATATTTTAAAATAAGATATAATTGAAATCTTTTTATAATTTAGTAAGTACTAATAAAATATTAGAATAAATTTTAGATGTTTAATTATTTAAATAATTATTTAATAGAAGAGAGAGACGAGAAACAAAAATATAGACTTCACCAGAAGTCGACATGTGACGGATAAAGTTATTCATTTATAATAATAAGGATTTTAATGTGATATTTGATGATTTTTGACTTTTAAAACTAGCCGAACCACTATTGGGGTTGGTGTCTCTTCAATCACCAAAGGTGGTTCTGCCGGTTTTGTGCAGTCGGGTGTAGAATGTCTATGAGCCCATCAACGTCCCACTTTGAGATTAGAACCCATCAACGTCCCACTAAAGAAATTTCTTGTTAAAAATAAAAAAACTGGCCGAACCAAACCGTAAACATCCTTATCTTAGGCCCACCTTTTTAAACCAAGGCCATGCAAAATAATTGCAACTAATACCAGGGTTCTAGGTGCACATAAGTCTAGTCGTCCATATATGTTCTTTGAGTAAGAACTATTCAAACGTTTTCTTTATTATCAAATTCTGGCTCATGAAGATTGTATTTCTTGAAATGCAAGTTTCACATACAACTGACTTTTATGAAAAGAGCAATTGCCAATGATCCAAAAGAGCTCAAAGACAGCCTTTGACCAGATAATTCACTATGATCAATGCTAGGTATTTGACCCATTTGACAAGTTACAATAAGCAGAACCCTTTTGAGACTTTTGATCTAAATCATCCAAATTAAAGTACAGAAACCATCAAGGTTAAGCCATTACAAGATATTTTACCAAACACCTTTCCTTTGATCAACAATGATACAAGCAACAAATTCACTACACAAAAGTATCAAGTGGAAGCATATAATAACAAAAAAGGGACTTTAAAGATATCTTTTAAAGCTTAACCTCAACATCGACACCAGCAGGGAGATCAAGCTGCATCAAAGAGTCAATGGTTTGTGCAGTCGGATGTAGAATGTCTATAAGCCGTTGATGGGTTCTGATCTCAAAGTGAAATCTTGCATCTTTGTGCACATGAGGAGACTTGAGCACACAGTATATTCTCTTTTTGGTTGGCAACGGAACGGGGCCCATTGTCTTTGCATTTGTTGTTCTAGCAGCATCCATGATCTGCTTGCATGAATCCTCGATTAAAGGCACCCAGTATGACCTCAATTTAATCCTTATTTTCTGCTTTGGTGCTACCTGAGGTGCAATAAAAGTTTAAGCTTTTATGACATTATCCATTACAATGATCAACACAAGCAGGTTTTATTAAATCTTTTTCATTTTGTGGGTCCAACTTATTTTGTATAAAATAAAAGAGACAACTGACAACTTCACACAATAGTAACAAAGTTCCCTAGGTGTTCCACTAAAGCCACTCAAAGTTTTTTTGTTTCTCTAAAGTCACTCTATTTTTTTTTAAATTAAGTGACTTAAATAGAACATATATGAATCCTGGTTACTATTTAGTGATTATTTTTTCTTTAAATTTGACTTAAATTAAAATTTATGAAACTTGGTTACTATTTAGTGAATTTTTTTCACTATTACATCCATGGTTGGAAAAATCGCTAGGAGGGCGGTGGGGTGGGGCCTAGGCGGGATTAATCGGATTGGAATTTTATATGTAATTTTCAGTTTTTTATATATACACACACAGTTTTATATGTAATTTTTATAAAAATGTTCATTTTTAAATATTTATACACATATTTGGCTGGAATTTTGAAGGGTTTGGCCGGAAAATCCAAGGTTTCTCCGGAAAATTCAAGGTTTTCGCCGGAATTTGGCCGAAAATTTCAGGTTTTTGCCGGAATTTTCTCCGGAATCTGGCCGCCTAGGACCGATTCTGATTAATGGTCCGCCTAGCTCAAAATTACAAGTTAAATGGCTGCCTAGGCCCGATTTTTACAACACTGATTACATCTTACTTCAAGTTAATTGAAAAAAAATCACTAAATAGTAATTAGGATTCATATATATCCCATTTAAGTCACTTAATTTTTTTTTAACATTTATAAAAGAATTTCACAAGACAGGAACACCTAATAAAAGTTGAGTGACTTTAGAGAAACAAAAAAATACTTTGAGTGACTTTAGTGGAACATTTGGGAAACTTGGTTACTATTTTGTGAAGTTACCCCAATATAAAATGAAAATGTAACAGATGATATGGAGAATGTAAGAAAACAGTTATGACAGTTTAACAGTTAGGGAGACATTTAGCAGTCATGAAGACAAATTTTTGCTTATCAATGTACTGTGTAGCTTTGTCTTCTTAGAAACAGGATTAGTGTTTCTTGACTTTCTCCTATGAGACTATGAATTGTATAACTGAACCATGCAATAATATGTGTTACTGTTGGGTATTTCTTTACTACAACTATTAAAATAAGAAACATCCTAAATACTCTAAACTTTATGATCAAAAGCATGCAACCGCCTTAAATGTGGTCTGGAAAAGGTAAAATGGTGATAGTAACAAACACAACTCAGCCTTCTTTCTGAAGAAATAATATATTTTAGTAACTGTTTCATCTATTACCAAGCAGCATTCAAGATTTTTGGTGACAATGTCATGTCAATTTACTGACAAAGCGCCAAAGACCAAAGCTCTTGAAACTTGAAATGTAACAAGTATACATATAGGGATGTTGATGCGTATTGAAAGTGATTATAGCAACTTGAACGATCAGAATCAGATAATCAGTGTATTAAAGCTAGCAAAAACTATGTAATCTTCAGTTTTATTCTTGCAGCATACATCTCCAAATTTTATTGTTTTGACCCATTACCCACACACTCAAAACTGATGTTTGCAAAACATACATCCAAACATCCTTGCTGCTGAAAAACTCAAGGTCTAGTCTAATCACCCAATCTCTCCGCTTCCCTGGCATCAAACCAATTTGACCACATTGGCATTTCATTTCTTGAAGATGGAGTAAGTGGAACACATGAACCAAAATGTAAAATAAACCTAAAGAATAGGGACTATGTAGGATTTAACCTACAATTTCATAGGGGCATAGCTAAAGAAACACCATTGACATGCAATCCACACACACTGACGTGTCATACTAGTCGTATGACATGCGAAAAATGGCCATACATGGTCGTATGACGTGTTATATTGCCACATTATACGGGCCACAATGTTTATACGGGCTGTATCAGTTGGTGTTCGTCCAAATAATATACTGGCACAAAAGTGACAACGAACACCCTCACAAAGCCATATGGCCCCTACGTATAGTAGCACCCTTTCATACACTTCTTTCTTGCATTAACCACAAATTCTACACAATTGAGCTCAAGAATCAATCCACTAAACCACCTACATTATTTTTCAAACCCTAATTCCCTAAATTCTCCATAAATCAAACAAAATTACCTTATCCGAATCAGAACTTGCAATCACCGTAGACGATTCAGGATCTTCCACCTATCAAAATAACCAAATCAAACCAATAAACAAGCTCGCATCAATTCAAACATAATAAACACCATAAAATTAGGCAAAAACATAAACTACACTACGACAGTGAAATTGATTATACATTTATACCTCTAGGGTTTGTTCTAAGGCTTCCGGAGTTGCAAATACTCTGGTTGTAGAAACACGAGGTGATTGAAGCTGAATCCCGGAGACATTTGGAAGAAAGGGGACAGCGGAAAGCTTGGGTGTGGAAGAATTGCGTAACGGAAAAATGGTTGCTGCTAGAGATGCTGAAATTGCCATTTTTTTTCTGATTAGGGTTTTGGAATGATTCAACGGTTAATCTGCAAGTTATGGGTTATTTGGCCGACTGAGGTTATCCACAGAAAAGCTTCTTGAAGGAGGGAGATAATGGAGGGGGGGGGGGGGGTCAGAAAAGATAAAACCGGGTTTGGTTTTGAATTGATGCGTGGGCCGGTGGTGGTTCATAAGAACCGGATTTGTAGCCCATTTTATGCACGTTGTGAAGTGTGAACCCATTTTGGTTGGTTGTTTGGGCACCAAGTCCACGTGTCAGTCTACGATTGATGGATTTTTTTATTAAACCGAAATTTCTTTAATAATAATGGTTGAAAACTTTTTTTTAACGACAAACATTGAATGTTGTGACGTCACACATTCTCGAAATTTCTATAAATAATAATGGTTGAAAACTTAACACAAATTACACTTGGTTCGTCTGGTTATAAATGCACGCCTACATACCCTATTGGTATTTAGCACCATTCACCCGGTTTTGAACTTTGGAGATTGATTTTTTTAATATATTTTTTTAACTTTTTCGTTTGGCAGATTTTTTTCTTTTTTTTTCGTTTGTTTTAACCTTTTGTTTTAGTACCTCGCTGCGTAGCGCAGGTATCACCCTAGTTGTATAAATATTAAGATTAATAATTATATATCTTATTAAAACAATGTTTTCAGAATCGTATCGGACAGTGAACTGACCGATCGGACATGTTGGATCAGATTTAAGAATCAGATAACGTCATAAATAATATAAAATTAAAAATAACAAAAATGTTTTTTGTTTTATCTAAATTTTCAATTTTAATGAAATATAAAGGTTTAAATAAATAAAATATGCAACTTGAAATAACAAATTAATCAGAAAATGAGATATTGAAGGAAAAAATACAAAACAAATTTTTTTTTAAAAAGTATGAATTTCTTTTTGACGAAAACGACACCCAAAAAAACTAATTTAAAACTTTAAATACGTCAACCCTTATAAATAATTAAGCTTAGTAGGTTACTAGTTATTTAACCAAATAACCTTTTACCCTACGCAAATTCCTTCTAAACAATTCATCGGCCTTGTCAAACCATCTCCTCTCTCTCTCATATGAATGCGATTCAGTGAAACAATAAAAAATGACTATCGACTAAGAAGTGTCGCCTCCCGCTGCCCAATCAACAATCACTGCCACCGGTGAGACTTGTTAGTCATTTGATAATTGAATTTTTCATGTTTGGTCTATGGATTTGTTGATTTGAATTTTCAATTTTAAGAATATGATGAAAATTTTCAATTATATGAATTTATGAATCGAATGAAAAACCTAGAGCTACACACAAAAAAAAATTAACGACCTAATTAAATCCGATAAAAAAAGTTCAATGACCCAACCTGACAAAAAATCTATTTTAATATATATATTCGAACATTAAAAATTTCCGACAACCATAAAAAAGTGGGTCTGCTACTTTCTGTGATAATTTTGTTTTCTGGAAGTGAATCCTTATTCTAATAAACAATTTCAAAGAATGTCACGTGCTATCACCATAATGTTTTTAATTTTTTTAAAAAGATAATATAAAATTTGAATTATAATTATTACTTAATTAAGGAAACACATAATTTTATTTCTTGTTTTACACATTATTTTAAATTTTTTTACACATTATTGTATTTTCATTTTTCTATTAAACACCCCCATATAATACATGAGTATATAACCTAGTATTGCTATATAATTATATCTTGTTAATGTTAGGGCAATAGACAAAAAGAAAGACTAATTAGAGAGAAGTTTGCATGCTAAGAACGTGGATTGCTATTCAATTTTCACAATTTTTTTTCTTAATCTAAAATTTCTCTGTCTCATTTATTTATTTATTTTCTCTCTAACTTCTTTCAATCTTTTTATAAGTGAAGAGCAGATCAACAAAGTCAACCATGGTCGCCTCATTCAAGAACAAAAACCAAAGAACAAAAGTCTCCCACATGGGGTGAGTGAAGAATACAAAGGGGAAGGGAGTTGCTATATAAACAGCGGCCCTAGAGGTGAATAAGCATACCTTTCTCGGCCTTTTGGCTAAGATCAAGTGTAGTATCTGTTCTTATTAGTTTAATATCTGATATGTGGGTCATTGGCCCACTCAATATTAATCTAATTTTTTATTGGGAAAAGCCTGTTACAATAGCTTGCTATTGAGGTCTTTGAGCGTCGCCTTGGTGTTACACTACTGCCTTGGCCTGGCGCACCCCCTCCAAGTCTTAGTTTAAATTTTGTTTTTTAGTTGATTTTTATATGTTTATGGACAATATTTTTCGGTTTCTTTCCAAGACTTTCCTTGATCTCACCCCAACAATATCCATGTTTATAAAACAATTAACAAATATGTTATAAAATTATGAATAAAGCAGTCAGCCAACTTACTTGCTAATTAGTCTATTTTTCATTATATTATACTTTTCTGTTTCAAGTGTTGAAAATGTAGATATTGTTGGGCTGAGATATCAAGGCTTGTAAGCTGACTAGCTTAATGGGCATGGATTGGTAGATGGGCTCTTAGCTGGGCTGCTTTAGACTAGAGTTGGGCTTGCTGGGATCAATTCATATGAAGTCTAAAGAGTGCATGCTGTTTATGACCCAGACGACCCGTTTATTCTCTAAGAAACACGCGGGTCGATAATGAAAAAAATATGCCTCCTTTGACTTAAGCCTTTTCTTACTTTCTGATTTTTGACTTTATTAAACTTCTCAGCAGCCTTGTGATTAATTAAGGTGAACATGGATTAGCTAGCTTAATTTCAGAAATCATAACTTTACCTGATGGGTTAATGTCTTCTAAGGCAAATGCGGATCGATTTGCATATTTCACAACAGTAATTTATATAACTCTACCTACAGGTGATGGTGTTGGGTTCAGGTATCATACATCGCATGTTAAGATGGGCACGCATGCAGGTGCATTCTGTTGGGTTGTACTCATGGGGAGCTAGTGAGCACCAAATTATTTTTGTAAGAATTTCTGCATTTGTAAGAAGCTTGCGGTGGTCCAGTCTTGTAGTTTGTTAACTGTAAATTTGGTCCTTCGTAATATTAGTCTTTGGGTATCATGTAACTTTTTCATGGAAGGAATTCAACTCATCACATTTTATAAAGAACACGTACACGTCACCATGTAGTTTCTTAAAAAGCAAGCTAGCGAGCGCGAGTGAAGAAAAAGAGTTTGATGGTGGCCGGGTGATGGAATGAATTCAGTGATTTGGATTTAGAGTGTGTACATGTTGATTAAGCAGCTAAAAGCAAAGCAAACCACAAAGCAAAAGTCTCCCACATGGGGTGAGTGAAGAATACAAAGAGGAAGGGAGTTGGTATATAAACAGTGGCCCTAGAGTTGAATAAGCATATCTTTCTCAGACTCTTTTGGCTAAGATCAAGTGTAGTATCTCTTCTTATCAGTTTAATATCTGATATGTGGGTCGTCGGCCCACTTGATATTAATCTAATTTTTTATTGGGAAAGGCCTGTTACAATAGCTTGCTATTGAGGTCTTTGAGCGTCGCCTTGGTTTTGCACTATTGTCTTGGCTTGGCGCACCCCTCCAAAACTTAGTTTCAATTTTCTTTTTTAAATGTTTATATAAACAATCTTTTCTTTTACTCTCCAAGACTCTATTCAGAAGTCAAGATTGCAGCCATATATTCTAATCTTCCTCATTTTCATAGAAAGCTTCTCTAACATACATCATTCAAGCATGGTTGCCTCATTAAAGAACAAAAGTCATTTCGTGATTGGTTTGGTTATTTATGATTTAAATAAACACTTTTTAAAGGCAGAATTTCACAAACAAGGCTAGAAGAATCTAGCAAGCAAACAGAACCATACAGACATGAAAAAAAATGCATAAACAAACAAGAAGAAGACAAACCAAGGAATCCCCTTAAAAGTTAAACGAGCATCATTTCTCCCGGTCTAGACCCCAATCTCTTTTATGTTTTTCACCCACAAGTAGCATGAACATTTGAGATCTTCGCATAGCCATCTAAAAGTTTCCCAAAAATACTACTCCGTTCCTTATCTTCCATAGACTCCAAATTGCAAATAAGATAACCACTTGGAATGCTTTATGTTGATAAATTCTTGTGACATGTTAATGGAAAACAATAAAGTAAATCATACCTGATAAACTAACCGCAGAGAGGGAAGACGTCATGATCCGCTAGGAAGATCGGGTTCCTGTTTAGGGTGTACGATTAGGATGACTAAGGTGAGTTCGTAAGAACTCACGGTTATTGGAGAGAGGGACGAAATATGGTGTTAGTGGTACTTGATTCATTAGTCAATTCCCTCTAATTATCTCTCTATATATATTGTACACCCAAGGGGAAACCCATTAATGACCCATTAAGAGTCACTAGGCCCATCAACTAATTACTAGCCATAGGTTAATAAATAAATAAATAAACAATTGATCATTTAATAATTAGATAAATGATTATAAGAGGCACATAATAAACCATGTCTTATATTCTCCCACCTGGCTGAGTAATCATTTATTATGAGCATTAGTAAGTCTGCGCAAATTCAATACTCATTTTAGTTTTAAACCAAAACTGTAGCAGAGAAATACAGTCATTGAATCAGTATTCAACTCAAGACCCCCATTAATCATACTACAATCCCAACTCAAAACTTAAGTAAACTTAGGATCAAATTGACAAATAAGCCCTTTAACGTTGATTTATATAGTTACTTGTCTATACGTCTTTAGGCATGCATAAACGTATTTAGAGACAAACAAATTCAAATAAGTGAGGAAATTTCATTAATAGTTAATCATTCATAGTACGATATGCAATTACGTATGGTCATTAGTAAACTCGTCTTAATTATAAGCGCTTACATAAAACTTATGGGTGATATACCATTTGTTATTGGATCCATAAGCATATCATGAATGTATTCGATACAAAGATTTAGTTTCCTCAATTTGTTTATAATTCATAAGTGAACAATAATTTCGTATCGAACATTAATGCAGCACCGCTTGAACTGTTACTGTTCGAGAAGTAAGAGTAGCTGACTTATCACAATGAGTCTTCGATATGATATTTATGTGGAGTTACTAAATTATGAGTCCATTGATAATTTTCCAATAACATTTAGTGACAATTATGTCATTTAAACTTAGGTTGTTGTTAACAGTTTCTTATGACTCCTGTCCGTCTACTGACATAAGGATAAGTCCACAAATTGACATTTTGTTACCTTTGAATACAACAAAGTTAGAATAAGAGTAGTCAACTGTATTAAGTTCTCACTTATTCTTTAAATTATAGTTCTCGTTCTTTAAAGATATTGTAATATTTCATTAGATGCTTCACAATAATCTAGACTAGTCTAGTGTTCAGCAATGTGAGCAATATCTAAACGAGTATAGACTTTATCCTTCATAAGGCTTCTAATTAATGAAGCATAAGAAAATAATTTTCATTTATCCTATTAGCCTCTAAAGGAGAACAAATTAAATGTTACACGTGTAAGGATCCACTTAGTGTAAAGCTTATGGGATGAAATTAATGTCCCATTGGATCTATCTCGGTGTATTTTGATACTTATCACATAAGAAGTATCTCCGAGATTCATCATGCCAAAATATGAGTAATCAATGCTTTGACTTATGTAACATATACTTGCCAAAAGAATGTCATCTATATAAGGACAAGTTTACATTAGTTGCTCCCACTCATCTTGAGGTAGGTGTATAAAATCACTTAGTTCTTGATGAAGAGAGTTGCATTATGATTTCAATCAACCTATACATGGATTTCATTGACTTACATAATGAGTGTTCTTAACCTTCAGTTTAGAACTTTTAGGTTATTTTATGAACATGTATGTCAGTGTTTGGGAAAGTTGTTTTAATGTCCATCTAATGTAGCTTTAAGTTATTGTAAGCTACTAGGATAGTAATAATCCTCAAAGAAAACTTTTGTAAAACAGGTAAGAAGATTCTTTATTAATTTATTCCTTCTTGAGTATAACCTTTAGCAATCAATCGCGTGTTTCCATTCGGATTTAGTAGTTATGAACACCTTTAGGTAATTCAACCAAATGCCAAATATTATTCTAATCCATGGAGTCAAGCTTGCTAATACTAGCTTTGTTCCATTTAGAAGATTGATTGATGCTAATGGCTTAATTAGATGAAGTAGGATCAGTACACTTTCCAGCGTCCATTTCAAATTCAGTCAGATAGGATACATAATCATCAAAGTTAGTAGGCCTTTTGGACCTAGATGACCTACTGAGTTAATTATTAGGTTTATTGTGAGTTTCAAGTTTATAGAGTAGCTCTTGGTTATGTGCTTTAATTTCTGGTATATTAGGAGAAACATTAGTTTCTAAGTGTGTAGGAGTTGATGCAGTATAGTGTACAAGAGGTGTATGCGGAGTTAAATTCGGAGTTAAATTTAGCGAGTCTCTCCCCCGCCTCTTGTACTCCTGGCAAGTCATGATAAAGACTTTTACTACTCACACTTAGCTTAGAAATTATAAGTAATTCAGCATGCTTAGGGTCAACAGTGTATCAAACTTTCAAAGACCAATACATTCTAATAGAGAAACAACTTAATGATGTTTATGTTAGTTTCTATTGTTGAGGATTACTTTAGTTTTGGTAATAAATCTAGGTCTGCCCACATAGTAGCATCTATGAGACTTTGGTAGGAGTAGTATTATATTCTAAGGAGACAAGATGTGATGGAATAATGTCGTGTGCAAAAGGTGTAATTTGAGGTAAGATCAAGATGTTACTCCCCACCTCTTGCAACTTTTACAAGCTATATATGGAGAGAGAGGCGGGAAAAATTTTATAAGGATAAATATGGAGGCGACACGTGGCATTGAGAAACCTCTATTTATTATACAGTATAGATTATTTATCACCCAAGAACACTACAACACACTTTAAAACATCAAATGAATTTCTCATAACAAGGGCCAAGATTTATACCTTAGAACCAATGTTTTTAGAACCGGACCGGACAACGAACCGGACGTCTTAGAGGTTCACTGGTCGGACCGGATTCAAGAACCGGATGACGCAATAAATAATATAAATATTCATAAAAATATATAGAAAAATATATAAAAATTCTAAATACTATATATACAACCATTTAAACAATTTTGAGTCAAGGACGAAGGTTGTAGGTCTGTAGGAATTTTAATTCTTTTGAATCTTCAATTTTAATTTTGATTAGGGTTTTGGAGGACCTGTGGCAGCGTATAGGTTAAAAGGAAAGAGCCAAATTGAGTTAAAAGTGTAAATATAAGTAAGTAGAAGGACTATAGGATAAAAAATAGTAAATAAAAAATAAAAAATTAAACTTCCGGTTCGACCGCTGAATCGCTTGGACCGCCCGGTTCAACCAGCAAACGGTCTCAGAGCATGTAACCGAACCGGTGGAGGTCACGGTTCCCGGTCCGACCGACCGGTCCGAGTTTAAAAACATTGCTTAGAACTCTTCTTGTTGCTGCAAGATGACTCTTGTTCCAGCTATATACCATGGTTGATTGGTGGTTATCTTTACCATTGTTTTCCATTCAAGTGATTTTCCAAGATACCACCATTCAACCAACCATGGTATATAGCTGGAACAAGAGTCATCTTGGTGCAACAAGAAGAGTTCTAAGGTATATAGCTGGAACATCAGGCTTTGGGTTACGGTTTATCACAATAATTGAGCTAGAGCGTTTCTGCAAATGTTTTTACCCTGGGTAATGGAGCAATTACATGGTGTTCTAAAAGCAAAACACTATTGCTTTTGTCGAGCACTTTAGCTGAACCGGTGCAACATGTCAAATTGTTTGGTTGCAAAGAATTCTAGAAGATCTTGGTGTGAAGCAGTACAAAGCTACTACTTTATTGTGATAATAGATCAACAATTAATTTGTCTAATAACCCACTAATGCATAGCAGGTCAAAACACATTGAGCTTAAGTTCCACTTTATCATAAAAATAGTTAATCAAGAAAAAGTAGTACAAATGATCCGTTGGCATATATTATGACTAAAGCTTTATCAAAAGAGAAGTTTGAAGTATTTTTATCTAGTCTTCTGATATTCATGAGTTACGTTCAAAATACCAGTAGTATGTAATTTCAATCATAAAATGTATTTAGATATTTATGAATTTAAACGTTTTCATTATTCAACCCTAAGTTTTTTATTCTACATTTATTATTGGGTTGTAGCCGTCCCGTCATACGACGCCGTTTCGAAAAATTCAAGCCCATGACTCAAGTTGTATATCTCGTCAAATTCAAGTTATTAAAGTAAATACAGGCGACGACGTCAATGAAAGACAAGGTCGCCGGCTAACGGTGGCGCCGTGTGTCTCATTCTACAATCATCATCTCATATATTCGTTTCTTCAATCACTTCGCTCGATTCAAACCTCCAAATTCAATCTCACAATCCGAATAACTCATCCGTTGAGGTAATACTTTTCAATTTTCGTTGAATTTCGCCCTAATTTGCAGTTCTATCAGTTATGCATAAATTATTCGATCTCGATCATCTTTTTGTCGCAGAAACAGATGCATCGTTGTTTCCTGTAAATGATTATTTTAATTTTGCCCTAGTTTCAGAGAATTTTGTAATTATATAGCGATTACAGCAGGATTGTCAAATCTGCTTTCTTATCTTCCGTGATATTGACGCAGATACCTTAATTTCACACAGTTTGATGTTTTTTATTGCGTTTATATTCATATTGAGGATTGTGTGTGCCCTAATTTTCGCTGAGGATTAATGTGTTAGGGTTTTTGTTGTTTCTGTTTCAGATAAATGGCTTCTTCATCGGATCCATGGGTGAAGGAGTATAATGAAGCCTCCAAACTTGCTGATGATATCACCAGCATGATATCAGAGAGGAGCTCCTTTGGGACAGGGCCAGAAGCGCAGCGTCATTCGTCTGCTATCCGGAGAAAAATTACTATATTAGGAACCAGGCTTGATAGCTTACAGTCTCTGCTGACAAAGCTTCCTTCTAAACAGCCCCTGTAAGTATCCTGCTATGTTTGTCAATCATAATTAAGAGAACATCAAGCTGAGTCCTAGAGAACAGATGGATGATTACATACTCATGCCAATTTTATGTATATCTAGCTCTTTTATCTATTCACGATTTGCAGGTTCATTGCTCGTGTACTTTAGTGATCGTTTAGAGGTTCTCGAATGTGATATATTTTTTTAGTGAACTCGGGTAGCTGATTGTAGTGGTTGAAGAAGAAGTCTTCTAATGTTTAACATAAATTAGGCCTGTAAACGAACCACGTGAACATGAAAGGGGTTTTGTTTGTGTTCGTTCGTTCAACTTTAAGCGAACAACCTGTAAACGAACCACGTGAACATGAAAGGCCTGTAAATGAACCACGTGAACATGAAAGGGGTACTATGAAATCGTCATGCCTGAAAAAAACTATTCTTCAAGTTCTTTGTTGGTGTAGTGTGTTTATCAGTTACCGTAATTGGGAGGAATATACTAATATCACATAGTCTAATATAAAATTATGTACATATTTTATCAGTTTTGTCCAATCTTTAGTTTAGCTTTGTTTAAAGTAGTTTGTTACTTTGTCACTAGGCAATATATCAACCTTCATTGTCTCCCTAAATTCAATTATTATTTTGTTTGTCTTTCAAACTTTATGGAAGCTGTAACAAAATTATCCAAATATGATAAATTTGTTTTCATTTTTTTCAGAACGGAGAAAGAAATGAACAAGCGCAGAGATATGCTTGCAAATTTGAGAACAAAAGTAACACAGATGGCATCCACATTGAACATGTCGAACTTTGGTAACAGGGACAGCTTGCTTGGGCCAGATACTAAACCAGCTGATGAGATGACCAGAATATCTGGTTTGGACAACTCTGGTATTGTTGGGCTTCAGATACAAGTTATGAGAGGCAAGTTATCATTACTATTGTTATTATTATTTATTATTATTAGAGTAAATTACAAGGATGGTGGTATGTTCTGTTTGTGGTTTTTGTCTCAATATTTTGAAATTACTAGTTTGTTCTTCACTGTTAAACCCCCTAAGACATGAGGTATACCGGCCATGCCAAATTGCCAACTAACAGTCAACAATGGAATTTGGCGTGAAAGGGGCGTGAAGCCCTTGGCGTGAGATTTCTCACGGGGCGTGAGTCTCTCTCTCTCTCTTTCTCACACATACACACACTCACACGGGTATACCCCTCCCATGTGAGAGTGGTGTGAAAAATGTTGGAGGTGATGTGGCGCCCACGTAGCGTGCACTTTTTATTCACACCACTCTCACTCACGCCCGGTATACCCATGGTTGTAAAAATCGCGCCTAGGCGCCAATTAGTCGCTAGGCGGCCCTGTGACGAGTAATTTTGGCCAAGTCGCTACATTAATCGCTAGGCGGTCCTAGTCGGTCCCAGGCGGGCCTAGGCGGCCAGATTCCGGCGAACACCTGAAATTTTCTGCCAAATTCCGGCGAAAACCTGAAATTTCCGGCGAAAACTTGAAAATTCCGGCGAAAACCTTTGGTGTGGTTTAAAAATGAACATTTTTATAAAAATTACATATAAAAATGTGTGTATATATATAAAAAACTGAAAATTACATATAAAAATTCCAATCCGATTAATCCCGCCTAGGTCCCACCGCCCGACTAGCGCCTAGCGATTTTTCCAACCATGGGTATACCTCATGCCCTAGGAGGGTTTAATGGTTATTTTGCATGAATTTACAGATTTTTTAACGGTAGTGAAAAGTACCATACGTGTTACTCTTGAGGGAACACTGGGGACCATAGATGTAATTTCTTATTTACTTTTGTTGTTATTTTCAACCCTTTCTAAATTAAAAAAAATTAGATACACTTTGAAGAAACATTATTTATTCTGTACAAATTTTACGGCATCAATCATGTTACTTAGATATTTCTTTATGCAGAACAAGATGAAGGTCTAGAGAAACTAGAGGAAACAGTGACAAGTACCAAACATATCGCTTTGGCAATCAATGAGGAGCTTAGCCTGCACACCAGACTCATTGTATGCAATTCTCTTTATTTTCGATATGTTTTCATTTATTATAAGTCAATAAGTCATAAATGAATATGCCTCGTTGAATCTGATCCAACGGTTGTGCTTCTTTGCTCGTTTATGATATGCAGGATGACCTCGATGAACATGTAGAAGTTACAGATTCCCGACTTAAGGTTACATTTTGACCAACTGAAATCTTTTGATAATTACAAATTTTGAAACAATGTTTGACAATTTGCATTTTGCCCGTGTTTGGAAAACAGAGAGTGCAGAAGAATTTGGCCATTCTAAACAAACGGGCCAAGGGTGGTTGCTCCTGTTTGAGCTTATTATTGTCGGTGATTGGGATCGTCGTCCTAGCTGTCGTTCTTTGGTTGATCATAAAATACGTGTGATACAGATTCTGTTTTGTGTGAGCACTGGCTTCTTATACTGTTGATTCAAGTGCTTTGCTGCTTGTGTTATTATCTGTGTATTGTGCAGCTGCTGTCAAATGCATATATGTCCGTTTCTTAATGTTATATTGTTTTGTGCAACCAAAAACAAAATTCAAGTTTCTATACATTTTTTTTGGTGTTTTTTTTCTCTATAATTTGAGGTGCTAACTTCGATGTATTGTATAAGCCGTCCTTAGAGAAAAATAAAATAAGAAGCAGGTGTTGATAGTTCGGTTTAATCAATTTTGATGAAAATTTTAGATCGAAGTATCAACTACAGTTTCGAAAAACAACAAACCAAATCTTCTGGGTTAGGTGCGTCTGTCGGACCAATTGTTTAGTTTCGAAGGTTTGACGGTTTGAACAAAATCTTTTTAATATCAGTAGATTGTATTATAACTTTTAAAATGATAAAGATAGTTTGTGTATATAACGCGTATAGGTAACTACATATTCCAAAACTGAAAAAGAAAATACATAAAAATAATAAAGATTGAACAACCAGTTGCAAAAACCAAACCGTTCGGATCTCATAATACCAAATTTCGAGTCGGTTGGTTTCAAACATATTGTCAATTTATTGCCTTGATGGACACAAAACTGAGCCAGAAAGCCACTGTTTAAATGAACACAAAACAAATACACTCAAATAAGGTTTACATACAAATCTAATTTATATAGATATGAACCAAAATCCTCCTTAACTTCCATCCATAAATCCCAAATGCTCCTTTTCTCAGGCTGCTTCATTCTCCTTCACTTAGAATTGGGACAATGAGTGGATTCAAGATAAACAATTGCCCACCTGCAAACCACCCATATTTAAGTCTGATTTTGAAGCTTAAAATGAAAAATGACCCGAGTAACGTCGTTAAGGAAAAACCTCACTCCGATTCATTTGGTACAACCATGGGTCACAATAATAACATCATTAGCCGATATAACTAGAACATATGTAGATGGTTGTTCTGATACGTAGTTTAAAGGATCACATGTTCTAAATTCACAATATATCAGATATAATCTTCAATATATAGTAAGAAATTTCAGTCAATAATCAAGAAGAAAGACTTACATCATCCAACAACATACGGTTGCAGTAATCACCAACGTAAGGTGGAACCTGCACCAATATATACATGTTAATGTTGTCAAAAAAACATGACATGAATAACATGCATACATCACAAGATATATTATGATGAAAGCAGACCACACACATTGTCACAAAAGTCATCAAAGAACTCCGCAAAACAAGCTATGAAAACACGCTGGATCTATCACACATGTGTTGGACTGTTGGCGATATATATAATAGCAATTCTATGACTCCAAAGTTTTCAATTCAACCTTCTCTATGCATTATATGTTAAGTAAATAACCAGAGTCATCCTAGGCTCCTAGCCATATGCAAAAGCCTACTACGGATAGTCAAGGGTCGGTTCAACCTTTTCCAAGGCCTAGCGAATCCTAAAATTGGGTTCTTTTTGTAATAAAAGTAATTATTTTGCTTAAGGTTCTAATAATGACTTACCATCTTACCAGGCATAAACTGCAAAAATATTCGTCGCATAAGAATCCACACAAATATTTGTATTGATAAACTATTAAGCATAATTAACACAAGTGAAATCAAGACAAAATCATATATATTTAGGCTAATTCATCACAAATGGTGTTTGTTGGAATCAAAAGAAGCTTACATTGAGATAACAAATGAGGAATTATGGAATAAGGCACAACCTCTACCTAACCGCTTGCACTATCTTCCACAACAAACAAGACAAACTTATCTGGCAAAATCCCATAGATAGCAAAGCTATTAACAGGGTCTAGAGGTTGCTCCCAGTGGGACCCCATGCCAAAAAACTATTTGTTAAGAGTTAAGATAAAAAATATAAATTATCTTCCACTAATTGGTTGTTGTAAAGTTTGGGGCCAATAACACTCCGAATACACAAATTGAAGAAGTGAAGTCAAAGTTCTTTAAACGAATCATATAACAAGTTGCATATGCTATCAAATGAACAAACAAGACAATAGTCACAACTTTAGTAACCTAATTAATTTTATTGAATGCAGCAATATGAACAACTAAAGCATCACAAGTTCAGTGACCTAATTTTAATAAATGGTGAATAGTTCCTATCTTTTCATTTCGTTTATTACATGATCCTAAAATTTAATCACATTGTAGTTAATGTTGTGATCAGTTACCAATAGTTCCTACTACCGGCGTGTGTCCATACAAACTTAGTTACTAAAGATGATTGGTTTATGTCAGTAGAAACTAAGTTCATACTGATAGATGGTCGTTAACACTAACACTAGTTTCTACATTTTGCTCGGTTACTACTAATGGACTGTTAATGATGTGTGTTGTGTTAGTGTATATTTTTAGGGTTATAAGGATATATTTTAACACGATTATCGGAATTTATAATTTATAAAATGATTAATACTTTAACTAACTACACACAATTGACGAGTGCACTTGTTGTATCTCATATTTCTTGAAAAGCTTTTTGAATCATGTATGTGTTTACTTTCATATTAAAGTGTTTCGTATATACAATTGTCCCAGTTGTTGCACCAAGGTAGAGAAATTCATATAGACGAGGAAATTATTTTAAGAAAGTTATGTTTAGTGCATGCACCTGTCAAATCCAACTCTTCTTTTGATTCTTGCGGGTGCACATATTACTAACTAGCTTAGACCCCGTGTAATACGTACAGGGTGAAAAATATCAATACTTAAATTTATTAAATTTTATTTATATATTTTTCATGTGTAAAAATGTATTACATATACTAAGGATTGAAAACAAAATTCAAAATATGTAAAAAATAATATATAACTGGGTTTCAAAAATATGTCAATTATTATTTAATGTAATTTTACTTTTATTTACTATTTGATTGAAAATAAAAGTTACATAATCAGATTTTCAAAGTTTTCTATAATAAAGAATAATTTAAAAATAAATCTATTTTATTAGTATAATTAGTAATTTATTAAAAGATATAGGTGCATTTAATAAGAGAAATAGATGGGAAAAAATATATTAGATTGAATATGGAGGCGACACGTATTATAAAAAAACCTTTATTTATTATATATTATAAATACTATAATAATCGCAAGTCGGTTGCTACAGTTCTGACCTGCATTGGTTGGTACAACTCGAGCTGCACAAAGTACAACTCTGTAATACACAGTTTTTGATTTTTTTTTCTTTTTTTAATAGAACAATAAACTTGTACATCATTTTTCACTCAAACTTACGTAAGTATACATATTTACCACCAAATGACCAAAAAACAAACACGTACGTCAAACTTTTAAAACTGTTCATGCAACCCTATATTATATATAGTTTTCACATAATCAACAAACACTTTAAATTCCTCCACCACTTTCACATCAGCCCCACTCTCAATCAGCGGCGGAAAGAACAACCAAAAGCTCGTCACCACCACAAACCCCACCGTTAACAACCGCGACACCACCACCGGAAACTTCAACTTCCCCGCCAACGCCCTCTTCACGGATACTTCAACCACAACACACACCCCATGTAGAACAAAAAACGACGTCATTTCCCACGTGGGACTAACACGTGTCACATAATAAAACAGTAACTCGTGCATCAAACCGGAGACGACAAAAGTCAACACAACCGCTACCACCCAATCCCACTCCTTCCCGGTCAAAATTAATTTCACGGGTTTGTATACTGTGTGACGCAGGATATTCGTTACCATGAGGTTCCATCTCCTGCCCCAGAAGTCTTGTAGTGAGGTCGCTAGGTAAGGCTCATCCGACGGTGGATCAAGCTCCACTCCAACAACGGTCCAGATCACCGCGTTTGAAACGAAAACCAAAAGATCAACGAGTAGGAAAATTAGGAAACAATAGATGATCAACACAATTTGTGTATTCAAATTTCGTTTGTGTTTATACACAATACTGATCAGTAAGGGGAAAATTAACGATTGGATGAATGCAATTAACGGCGATTTGTTGTTCGATTTGGAGGAATCGGATTTGATTTTGGCGGGAAGAGAAGCGATGGCGATGAATTGAATTAGGGTTTTTTGGGGGTAAAGTGGTCCGTGATTGAAGGCGAAGAGGATGAGTTTGAAGTTGGTGAGCCAGGTGAGGAAGAAGGCGGCGACGGCTGTGGCAAAGGCGGAGGAGAGGAGGAGAGGGAGGATGGTGAAGAGGTAGAAGATTGGGAGGAGGGAGATGAACCTGTAAATGCCTGTGGGGAGGGTTGAGGAGATGAAGTAAGAGTAAGAGAGAGCTGTAACAATGGTGGAGAAGAAGATGAGATGAGTTTCAGCCATTGTTGTCCACAAGAATAGCAGCCAATGAAAGCCGTACGATGCACGATTAAAAAGGAAAATTCCTGGAATAAATAAATTTGAAAAAAAAAAACAAGTAACACTAACTTTCTTAAAATAAACATGAATTTTCATTGAAATACAACACAAACTCGACGACTTCGCCGAGTTTACGTGGCATCTCCCTTTAACTGACACGTGGCAATTTCACCGAAACATTTTCAAATCTCGACAAAGTCGCCGAAACACGTTTTCGTCGGGTTTTAAAAATGTTTCGGCGTTCAGAAACTTGTCGGGTCCGGATTCATGTAAAAACTCGTCGTTTCGCCCGGATTTGTTTAAAACTCGGCTTTTCGACCATATTTTTTAAAACTTGGTGTTTCGTCCGAATTTTTTTCCCCAGATTTGTTTAAAACTTGGCTTTTCGCTTGAATTTTTGTTCACCCGAATTTGATTTAAACTCGGCTTTTCACCCAGATTTTTTTAAAACTCGGTGTTTCGCCTGAATTTTTTTTCGCCTAGATTTTTTTAAACTTCGGCGTTTTGCACGGATTTTAAAAAAACTCGGCGAGCCCAACAAGTTTTTGAACGCCGAAACATTTATAAAACTAGACGAAAACATGTTTCGGCAATTTTGTTGAGTTTTTTAAATTTTTCGTCGAAAATGACACGTGTACGTTAAAAGACGAAGCCATGTGAACTCGGCGAAGTCGCCGAGTTTAGGTATTAATTCGGCGAAAATCCATGTTCATTTTGGGGTAGTTGACTTGTCTTTGTTTGTTTTTTAGAAAACTTTTCAAAAATGTTTATTCCAGGAATTTCCCGATTAAAATCTGGAGGGGGTCTTATTGTGATATTATCAAAGAAAACTTTATCCTTATACCAAATTTAAGATATTGTAATTAAACTAAGAAAATAACATATGAGTGGGAGAATTATGGTGGAATGAGAAAATGCTGGAAACTCCCTATATAACATATGTAACAGTTAAAAACATGTGTAAATTTATTTATTTTTGTTAGCTTTAGTATATAATGGGGGCAATTACATATATCCCTCTAAAAACTTCATTAATTACATATATACCTAACTTAAAATTTTATTTACGTATATCCCCTTCATTAATTATATATATACCAAACTCAAAATTTTATTTACGTATATCCTCTTCATTAATTACATATATACCCAACTCAAAGTTTTATTTACGTATATCTCTTTCATTAATTACATATATGCCCAACTAGATAATGGAATCGATCAGAAGCGACGCTGGATGTTGGAATCGATCGAAAGCGGGAATCAGAAGGTTAGGGTTGGAATCAATGGAATAAGAATAGTTGTATTTCTTGTAAGGTTAAAAGATTAATTTTATAATAGAGAGGGTATATGTAATTTAAGTTTTGGGTTGGGTATATATGTAATTAGGGTTGAAAATATGGGGATATATGTAATTCTACCTATAATGTAATCACTTTTGAGAGAAAAAAAACAAAAAAAAAACGTCAAGTGGTTTTTTTTTTATAAAAACGTACCTGTTTATGGATGTAAAATCATGTGTTACGTGTATAACATGCTGACATAATGTTGACATACAATATAAAAATGGGAATTTTTGTTATTTTTAAGATGTTTTTTTAAGTACTCAACGTTTTTTCTATTTTTGGTGACGAAAATACATATAAAACTCTTGAATTCTTCTATAATTTTGTTTGTTTTCTTAAATATTCTGCTAATCAAAATTTTGAAAATATGTTATAATCTTATGACAATGAATCAAGTTTGGAGCTTAGTTCTTTGAGAGGATGAAAACTTGGTTCTTCAAACTGTAATCAGGCTCCAAGAACAATACAAAACGAAAATGAAGATTGAACAGAAACGAAGATGTAATCAGGGAATTTTTATTCAGGTAAAAACAGATTAACAAACTCAAAGATGAGTTGTTCTATTTAATACAAACTGAAAACAGAAATATTGCAAACATACCCCTCAACTATTTGGAATTACTAAAAACACCCCTGAACTTTACAAATATGCATAAAAAACTAACATGCTCCCCCCTAATTCCGAATCTTCTCATCCAGTTCTTCAACTCCAAGTAGGAATCTCATTTCACCGAACTTTACTCTTGCTAAAGGCTTTGTTAACACATCAGCTCTTTGCAAATCCCCACAAACAAAATCAACATGTATTTGATTTTTCTTAATGCACTCTCTTATAAAATGAAATCTTGTATGAATATGTTTTGATCTTCCATAAAAAACTGGATTCTTCATGAGTGAAATAGCTGATTTATTATCCACAAACAAATCAACAACCTTATGTTCTTTTCCAGTCATTTCTTCAAGCAGACCCTATACTGCTTGACAGGCTGCTAATGTTGTTGCCATAAATTCAGCTTTACAACTAGACAAAGCTATTGTCTGTTGCTTCTGAGACTGCCAGGACACCACTGACCCATTATAGAAAAACACATTTCCTAAAGTGCTTCTTCCATCACTAGTATTAGTCAGATGATTTGAATCACTATAACCAACCAGCTCACCTCCTTTTGCCTTCAAATATTTGATACCATAATTGACAGTTCCTTTTACATATCTTATCAAATGTTTCACTGCTTTTAAATGAACTTCCTTTGGTTCTTGCATGAACCTACTCACATAACCAACAACAAAACTAATATATGGTCTAGTCTAGGTAAGATATCTCAAAGAGCCCACCAATTTTCTATATTCTGTTGAATCCACTACATTACTGCCTTCAGCTTTGTACAGATTCAAACCAGCTTCCATTGGGATCTTTGTTTCATTACACTCTTCAAGCCCAGTCAATTTTACTAATTTCTTAGCATAAGCTGATTGCTTTATTAGAATACCAAGTTTATTCTGCATTACTTCTATGGCCAAATAATAACATAACTGTCCCAAGTCAGTCATTTCAAACTTTTGCTTCATTTGGTCTTTAAAATTTTCAACTTCTTTTTGCTAACTTCCCGTTATCAATAAATCATCTACATATACTCCCAGAATTAGAAGTGACTGCCCCTTTGCTTTTTACATATACTGCTTGTTCCCTTTGACACCTTTTAAAATCCAGCTCCTTTAGAACCTCATCAAGACGCAAGGGCTTGTTTAAGGCCATACAATGCCTTAGATAACTTGTACACTTGTGATTCTGCTCCTTTATTTACATATCCCTCAGGTTGTTTAACAAAAACTTATTCTTTCAACTCACCATGTAAGAAAGCTGACTTCGTGATATACCTTCCAATCCATCTTTGCAGACAAGGCTAGAATGAGCCTGATTGTCTCAATTCTTGCCACAAGAGCAAAAGCCTCCTCATAGTCTTTACCAATCTTCTGTACATAACCCTTTGCAACAAGTCTTGCTTTGTACTTAGTGATTTTTCATTCTGTATCTCTCTTTAACTTGTATACCCACTTCAAGCCTATTGGATTACACTTCAAAGGAGGATCTGTTAGAAACCAAGTTTTGTTTCTTTCTATGGCCTGAAATTCTTCATCCATAGCCCTTTTCCATTCTTTCTCCTGAACAGCTTCTTGAAAACATATTGGTTCTCCTTCTTGTGCAAGGAGTAATTCTACTCCCTCTTGCTCTTCTTCCCTGTTTTCTGCATATTTCACCCTACCATCCAAGACAAAATCATTAAGTCTTGATGATATTACAGGTACCCTACTTGATCTTCTCAATTCAGGTTCCTGTTGTATCTCATCCTCCAACACTTGTTCATCACTTTCTGGCATAGACTGCATACCATCCCTAGAACCACCAACATCTTCATTTGAATTGTGATTATGAGCACTTGATTCACTTCCTTCTTGTAATTGATCAGACAACACAAGAAATTCAACCTATCTTTATTGGACACTGATAACATGTAAGTTGTCCAATCCCATTTCCTCCCTTCTTTTAAAAGTACATCTCTACTTACAACAATCTTCCCTTTATTAGGATCATACATTATGTGGGCATTTGTTCCTTCTTCTGCACCCAAGTAAACCATGGGTATGCTTCTGTCATCAAGCTTTCTTAACCCTGGTTGAGTAGCTTTTACATGCCCAACACACCCAAAGATTCTTAGGTGTGCTAGATTTGGTTTCCTGTCCTTTAGTGCTTGATAGGTAGTACAATCCTTCATAGACTTAGAGCAGATTCTGTTTAAAACATACACTGAGTGTCTTACTGCTTCTGCCCAAAAGTCTTGTGGTAGACCCATAGCCTTCATTATACTTCTGGTCAAGTTCAGTGCAGTCCTATTCCTTCTTTCTACAGCTCCATTTTGTTAGGGTGAGTAGGGTGCAGTCAATAGTCTGGTTACAACTTCCTTTTCACAGAAACTATTGAACTCATTAGAGGTAAACTCCCCCCCCCCCGATCTGACCTTAGGGCCTTTATTTTACAACCAAAATCATTTTCAACTTTTCCTTTAAACATTTTGAAGGCAGTAAAACCCTGGTCTTTTGATTTTAGCATATAAACCCAATTGTACCTTGTGCAGTCATCAATAAGTAACATGAAATACTTATTACTTGCCTGAGTTGTAGGCGCTATGGGTCCACATAAATCAACAGAAACAAGTTGTAATGGTTGCTCAGCCCTGTACTTGGATTGGGAGGGGAATGGTTGCCTTGTGTGTTTGCCAGCCAAACAAGCTTCACATAGTTGATTTGGATGGCTGATAGCAAGTACTCCATCCACCATTCCTTTGTTTGTCATTCCCTTGATGGATTCAAAGTTCATATGCCCTAATCTTCCATGCCACAACCAAGGTGTTGTTGCTACACATTAGAGATCCAACATTTAAGGCAATCTTGTATAGTCCGTTAACAGATCTTTTCACTTTCATTAACAGGCTTCCACTTCTCTCATACATCCATAGGTATTCATCTTTCATCCTTACCTCACACCCACCTTCTGTAGCCTGCCCCAGACTCAGAATATTACTTTTCAGTTGAGGTATGAAATGCACATCAGTCAAGAGTCTTTGTTCTTGATTTTTACATTCCAATAACACTGAGCCTCTTCCTTCTATGGTTATACAAGAACCATTCCCCAAATCTGACCTTGCCTCCCACATTTCTGTCTAACTTTGAGAACATAGACTCATTCCCAGTCATGTGATTTGATGCACCATTATCAAGATACCACATCTCTTCTTCACTTGAGTCTATCGCATACCTTGCAGGTACAACCTTGTGCTCATTTAAAAACATCATTTCCCTTTGATTTTCTACCAATGCAAGTGTCATCAGAAGGGTTGGGCCTTCTGCCTCAGTTTGAGTCAGATTTGACTCTTGATCTTTATCCTTCACCTTTGTGGGGCATTCAGATGCATAGTGAGCATAAACATCACATTTGAAACATTTGACTTTAGACTTATCTTTCACTGGTCTGTCTCTTGGTTTCCTTCCTTTATCAATCTTTCCTTTGGAACTAAAATGACTCTTGTTCTTCTCCCAATTCTTACCAGACTGATCTGATTTATGCTTATTCTTGCTATGATTATCATTATCTTTATTCCTATTTTGCCATTCATTTTAGGTAAGTAACAATTGGTCATTCTTGCCTTGACTAACCCTGGCCTTCAAACCAGTCCTTTCCTCAAAGGCTTTTAGCCTACCAATTGCTTCTTGTAGTAACATAGTGTCTAAATCCACAAATTGCCCAATTGAAGCAGCTATGTGCATGAATTTCTCAGGTAAGGAGTCAAGAAACTTACGAACAAGAGTTGATTCCTCATAGGGCTCACCGAGGTCACTTGCCTTTGATGACAGCGAACTCGTTCTGCCTGCAAAATCATCAATGCTCTCATCATCCTTCATCTTTAAGCACTCAAACTCATTTATGAGAGTTTGCAATCTGGCCTTCTTGACCGTATCAATTCCAACAAATCTCGCCTTT
Source organism: Smallanthus sonchifolius (assembly GCA_023525975.1). Lineage (NCBI taxonomy): Eukaryota > Viridiplantae > Streptophyta > Magnoliopsida > Asterales > Asteraceae > Smallanthus > Smallanthus sonchifolius. The sequence continues at coordinate 12,829,864 of CM042042.1, forward strand.
AGAGAATCCCAAACCTCCTTTGTCGTAGTGTACTTCGCAACCTGAAGCACTAAGTCCTCTGGCATCGCCTGATATAGGTAGGCAAGGGCCATATTGTTCTTCTTGGCATCAACTACAGCGCCTTCTTGGACTTCAATGACCTCCCATAGGCCATGAACATTGAAAATCGCTTTCAATTTTACTGCCCAAATCGTATAATTTTGTGTTGTAAGAATCGGACATTGCAGAGGAATTGGGGCATTCTCCCTGATTGTTACCATCTGGTTGTTCACCGGCTGTTGTACCGAACCGCCTCCAGACATCTTCTTGTTCGACCTCCGGTGGTACTTTCTTCTAAATCGAGAGTCCATATCAATTCCTTCTGATCAAGAGAATACGAGCTCGTTCGTCCTTAACACAAGCTCTGATCCCAATTGTAATGAGGCTCCAAGAACAATACAAAACGAAAATGAAGATTGAACAGAAACGAAGATGTAATCAGGGAATTTTTATTCAGGTAAAAACAGATTAACAAACTCAAAGATGAGCTGTTCTACTTGATACAAACTGAAAACAGAATTATTACAAACAGACCCCTCAACTATTTGGAATTACTAAAAACACCCCTAAACTTTACAAACATGCATAACAAACTAACACAAACAAGATACAACGAATGATATCAAAGACAACATATAATATTCATCAAACATAAACAACAATTTGAGAAAATGACTAGATATCTTGCAGCTGTTGCAGTAGTCAAAAACAGAGAAATGTGTTTGCAAAATCTAACAAAAACACAATGATCGCCATATAGACAGTTAAAAACTTGTGATTGTAACATCAAACTAGCCAAAATTTTCCTAATGAACACGAAAAAGGAATTCCATTATAATCAAAAAACGGTTTGGCGTGATCTTGATCTATTTTGCCCAGTCTTTCTGGATGTCGAAAGTGTAGTTAAGCTCCAAGTAACACTTATTATCATCATCAACAAACTGCAGATAATGAGATCAAAAACAACAACAGAAACAAATATAAGAGCATAAAAAAGAAAAAAAAAAGTTTTAAAGGAAACGGGTTGAAAGTCAGTACCTGTTAAATCTTTTTATCAAAATTGGATAATTAATGAAATAATATAATTTTCATAAAGACCATTACTTTTTAACAAAAAGTGTTTCGGGTCAACCAAACCCGTTTTGACCCGTGCAAGAAATTACCTTGGTTTTCGCGGAATAATTTCCTCTAGCTAAAAAGCCTGAGGGGGTAACCTCTTCCGGCATTACATGGGTGTACGGTTCTGGTTGCGGGCTGAAGGTCCCGAGCATTTCTTTTGAGTTGTCAACTGCATCAATTAACATCCATGGAGATCAAAATAAGGATAAAATGGTCATAAAAAAAATTTAATAAAAAAGAAAATTGAAATAGAGAGATTAAGGGGGGATAAAAAGAGGGTACCCTTGAGACCAGTTTTCCAGACTTGGTTGGTGTACTTTAGGCCACAAACTATGTCATTGCTAACCTGAATTGAGAATTTCAAATTATATTTGCTTCCTTCTTTTAGGGTAAACCAAGGAGCTTTCGGGTTCCCGGAGTTTGGGATTTCAAGAACAATATCAGGTCTATCAGCAGAGATTATAGTCAGACTCAGTATCTTCACATCTGGTTCTTGAACTTCTGCCATAAAATACCAAAAATATCAAAGAATTTCAACCCATATATGTAAAAAAATGTTAACTTGGATTATATATTGTTTTTTAGTGTTTAACTGGTAAAAATAAAAGTAAAACTTAGCTAAAAAGAAACGGGTCAAACAGTTAAAAATCGGTTGAAATGTACTCTAAGTGGTCAGTTTAGCTAAAAAGAAATGGATCACACGATTTAACAATAGTTTTTGTAATCATTTTCAACAAGTTTATGAAATTCCAAGAAATTGTTAAAAACCGTTGGCGAGTCAGAGTGGTCAGTTTTGACCCGAACCACTCCATAGCTTGCCTCATTCATCCATTTTGCCACTTATATGCATGACCGGGCTACTTGTATATTTTAAATAAAAAAAAATTGTGTGTTTTGTAGGTTAAAAAGAATTTTATTATTTTAATGCATCCTTGGAAAGTTTTGTTGTGTGTATACTCTGAATAAAATCCTGAATTCACTTGTTATATGTCTCATATAGAAGGCAAAAGATGAAAGTTACTCAAAAACTTTAGCATAATTATATTAGTTTTCACTCGGAAGACGACAAAAGAATCTATGAACCCGATTATATAAGAAAAATAAATGAATAAAATAAAACAAAATAAATACCTTCATCCTGACTGACATCAACACTTCCAAGCAGCTGCTCTTTCCACCTCCTCAAGCTCTCATCATCCTGAACCAATAACACAGAATCCAGAAGGTCTTAGTTTGAACAACACATTTGGGTACAGGTGGCAAACCAATCGGGTTGGATGACGTGATCGAGAGTCAAGACGAGTTTGGGTCAAAACGGGTAAATTTGTGTGTGTGTTGGAATATGTCGGGTTGGGTTGACCAGAAACACTTTATCCTATATTTTTTAATAAAATGTGTCAAATTTGATTACAAAATTTTATATTATTTAAAAAAATAACCTAGTTTTTCAGATAAAATGATTTAGGACGTTTTATGAATCAAACAACCCTGTCAACCCGTTTTCCTTTTATAGCTGTTTTTGTTATTTTAACCCAACCCGCTAGAGATGAAACATAACCCAGCCAAATGTAATAAGAAAGTAAGAACCTTGTCTTTCTCAAGATGCTCTTTGATACTAATTTTGGGACCCAAATGTATCTGGGCGTCTTCTTCGTCAGTTGCATAACAAGAGGATTCAGACGCAGCATCATCATGAACAACAGATCCAGATGCCGGCGTTTCTTTATCATCAATACCACCCATGTTGCCTCAGAATCTGACAAGAAAAAAAAAATCATCCACACCAAGAAAATTATCTAAACATGCAGGAAATTAACTTCTACAAGGTAAAAGATTTAACCAGAAACATCTAAATTCAGGGTGACACTCTCCAAGATACTGCAATCCCATGAAGTTTATGGCATTTTGATGTCATGAACAGTTAAAAACTATAAATTAAACGTACAAGCAGCCACAAAATTGAACCAAGGATGAGAAATAAATATAGAGGTGATAACTGATAACTGATATAGAGGAAATAAATTAGCCAAATTGGTTAAGTAGGTAATCTAAAAAGAATTAGCTAAAATAACAGATTGAAAATTTTCATAACCGCCCGAAGTATACTCAAGTGTTCAAAACCTCCTAAATTGCTTTATTATGACGTTTGAATGCTAAAAAAAATTATAGAATTCGTAATCATATTTAATACATTAAATACTACAAAATTTAAAAGGAAAAAAAATAGACAAAATTTAGGAGCACACATCAAGATTCTGAAATCCATGTGAGTAACTGAATGACATGAACAAGGAAAAACTACAAAGAAAAGTTGAGGTATGGTTGTGCAACTTTTATTTGGGACCTAAATTAAATAAAAAGTTGTGAGCTGTATTCTTTTTGGTAAAAATAAAAAGTTTACCTAAAATGGAAAGAGACCATAGAGGGGATCCTAAATTGTTTTATTTATGAAATAAAAATAGGTCAATAAGACTGTATCTTTTAAGGATCACAAAAGAACACCAATCTTTTAAATACCTACATACAACATCTTATCTTAAAAATAAAAATAAAAAATAAAAAAAAGATCCTATTGATTGCAATGAATTGAAGCTTCTACTTATGAAAGAATATACATATATACACACACAATATATTTATATGTATATTTATTTGAAAAACATGGCAAGAATCTACACTTCCATGAAACTTATGAATAATGCATGTCATGAACAGTGAAAAACTACAAATAAAAGGTACCCAATCAAGAAATAGAACAAAAATGAGAGAATTAAAAAAAAACAATTAAATTGTGGATTGGTGAATGAATCCAAAACACTTAATCAAGCAATTATGGGTAATACCAAAGAACACTTAACCAAGCAACAATCCAAAACACAAGTATATCCTTAAATAGTTACTTGTTTACAATAAAGTGGCAGGTAAACGGGCAACAAGTTGCGTCTCAACCCCCTCTTGGATAGCAAAACCGACTCTGCTAAAAACAAAGCTTTGGGTCTCAAGGCCGAAACTGAACATGTTCAAAAACTCCACAGTCGGAGGCTAGGAAACCAAAAGTATCAAAAGTAAAAAGGGTAAACACGTGTTGATTTTTTAAATACCCACAAAATATGCATCAAAATGCAAATAATTGAACAGATCAATCACAAAACAGAAGCTTAAAAAGAACAAAATTTAGAGGACCAAGCCAAGAATCTGCAACTCAATGAGATTTACTACCAACGCAATGTTCAAAACTACAAAAAAATTGGAAAAAAGAAATTAAATTATGGGTTTGTGAAAGAATGATGACATACCTCTCAGGATCAAAATTGACTAACTAAGAAAAATCATCATAATCTTGTTCAGAAGATAGCATCCGGGTGAAAAGAATGGGGACAAAATTGGGAGATTTGGGGGGAAATATTGTTGGATTTGAAGAGAGAGAAAAATAGGGGTCAAAATTGCTTAATTTAATGGAAAGGGAATGTGGGAAGTGGTCATGCGGTGATCCGAATATGCCGATGATCAATCGGATCAAAAAAGAAAAATATATACGAGATCTTCTCTTTCTTGACTAGAAAGTCCTAAAGTTATAATATTTTTTATTTAAAAGGTTAATTTGACCCGTTTTATGTTTAATCATGTTAGAATGTGACTAGATTATATTGTGTCATATCTGAGTGGATTAGGGGCAGATGTATGTAAGTGACACGGGTACAAGTGGTATCTGTTATATAGTATCTAATAAAGAGTTTTGAAGGAAAAGATATAATTCTTTATTGAATTTGATGCGGGAACAATTTACATAATAAATAAACAATATAAAGCTTAATTCTAGGAATTTATATTAATTACAAAATACATTCTATAATGGGAATGAGAGAGAATGACAGTTCAAACTTATTTGAGTTGTTTTAGATATTATCTTTAATATGCTCCCTCAAGATGGACGGTCTTGTAGTGAGTCCAATTTTGGATATGAGATAATGAAAGCATGATCTCGGTAGACGTTTAGTGAAAGCATTAGCTAGTTGATCGTCGCCTGCAATGTGTGTTACTTGAATAGACCGATCATGAACCTTTTCCCTTACGAAGTGGAAATCTAGAGCCAAATGTTTCATACGAGAGTGGAAAACTGGATTTGAGGAGTATTGTGTAGGACTTAGGTTGTCACAGAAGATGGTGGGAGTGAGTGTTGGTGTGAACCCAAGTTCTTTGAGTAAAGACGTAATCTAAATGATCTCAGTGGTGACCGAAGCTACTGCACGTAACTCGGCTTCTGTGGAAGAACGTGCAAGGGTACTTTGGCGCTTAGAGCTCCATGCAATGGGAGTAGAGCCAAGGTAGACAATGTAGCAGGTAGTACTCCGGTAGTTATCTTTGTCGCCTGCCCAGTTGGCATCGGTGAAACCATGAAGATGTAGTGGAGATGTATGTTGCAACAGAAGTCCTTTTTGGATTGATCCTTGTAGATACCTTAGTAGTCTCTTGAGTGCAATCCAGTGGGTAGAAGTAGGTGCATGCATAAATTGAGATAGTTTGTTAACGGTGAACGCCAAGTCGGGGCGGGTTAATGATAAGTATTGTAAGGCACCAATAAGATCTCTATAATCCATGGGTGTGGGGAGAGGTGTTCCGCCATGCAAGGTGATGGGCTCGGAGCACGTAATGGGGGTGGTGGTCGGTTTGCAATAACTCATATTGGCACGGTGAAGGACATCATGGATGTACTTGGATTGATACAAAAAAAAAATGCCATGAGGGTGAGGGACGACTTCAATACCTAGAAAATAGGATAGGGTTCCAAGGTCTTTGAGAGAGAACTTGGCAGAAAGTGTGGAAATGAAGTCATTGATGAGAGTTGTAGAGGGGTCGGTGACAATGATATCGTTGACGTAGACAAGGATGTAGATGGGTGAAGACACATGAGGTTGGATGAATAAGGATGGATCAGAGATGGTGGGTTGAAAATTTTAAGAATGGAGATAGTTTTTGAGTTCTTCATACCATGCTCTCGATGCTTGTCGTAGGCCATAGATGGCTTTACTGAGTTTGCAAACGTGAGATGGGAATGTCGGATTGATGAATCCGGGAGGTTGTGACACATAGACATCTTCGGTTAAGGTGCCTTGAAGGAAAGCATTGTTGATATCGAGTTGTCTTAGTTTCCATCGATTTGAGATGGCAAGGGAAAGAATGAGGCATAGTGTGGCCAGTTTAACCACGGGGCTAAAGGTTTCTGCAAAATCGATGCCCGGTCTTTGATGAAAACCTTTTGCGACGAGTCTTTCTTTAAGGCATTCAATTGATCCATCGGGTTTATATTTGGTTCGGAAAACCCATTTGTTTCCAACAAGGTTAGAAGCAGCGGAGGAGGGAACTAGCGTCCAGGTTCGGTTATGTTGTAAAGCCTCAAATTCATGGGTCATGGCTTGGTGCCAAGAAGTATTTTTTAAGGCATGAGTGATAGTAGTTGGGTCACTAAGGGGACCATTTATGGTTGTCTATAAGTGAAATTTGTCGTTATGATAACGCGAATTTGGTTTGCGAGTTCGGGCGGGCATGGTGGATGATGGTGGTTGAACGTCGGAAGAAGTAACGGGTGATGTTGGGGAGGATGGATGTGGGACGGGGGAGGTGGGGTTGTTTTTATCAGTTGGAGTAGAGGGAGGGCAGAAGTGTGTCTCGGTGTTGGGGGTAGAGAGGGAGTTAGAGTTGGTGGGTTCGGTTTGGGTGTTAGAGTTGGAAGGTGAGTTGGGGCTGGGACAGGTTTGTTGGGTAGGGGGTGTTTGAAGTGAGGATGGGAGATTATTGAGGGTGGCGGAAATAGCGGAAGTAGCTGGTGAGGAATGGTTGGTTGAAGGGGTAGGTGGGGAATGGTTGGTGTTAGGAGTAGTTGTGTTCATATGAGCTGTGGCAGAAGGTGTGGTGGATGTTGGATTGATAGTTTTAGTCAGGATAGGAAAATTGAGGGAGGGCCATGTGGTGGGGTCTGTGAATGGGGTATTGGTAGTTTTGGATAGAGTTGTGTAGGGGAATTCATTTTTAATAAATTCAACATGGCGAGATGTATGAATTTTATTTGTGAGGGGGTCAAGAGCATAATAGGCGCTTTGTGATGGAGAGTAGCCGACAAAAATACATGGTTTGGATTTGGGATGGAGTTTGTGTGGGGAGTAGGGACTTAGCCAAGGGTAGCAAAGGCAACCAAAGCTTTTGAGTTTGGTGTAGTTGGGGTGTTTATTGAATAGACGGTAATATGGAGAGGTGTTTTGGAGAATAGGAGTGGGAAGGCGGTTGATAAGGTAGGCAGCGGTAGTGAAGGCAAATGACAAAAAGTGTAGGGGTAATTTGGCGTGGGAGAGGAAGGAAAGACCGGTTTCAACTATGTGACGGTGTCTACGCTCGGCATAGCCGTTATGCTCGGGTGTGTGTGGTGGAGAGGTAAGGTGAGAAACTCCTTTTGATTGGAGATGGGTTTTAAGTTTAATATATTCTCCTCCATTATCCGAGAAGAGTTGTTTGATGGACGTTTGAAACTAATTTTCAACGAGGTTTTGAAAGTGGATGAATGTGGTTAAGGAGTCGGATTTATTGTTAAGCGGGTATAGCCACATGTATTTAGTATGATGGTCAACAAAAATGATATAATATTTAAATCCATCATGTGAGGTAACGGGTGAAGACCAAACATCGAAAAATATTAGTTCAAGAGGTGCTTTGGATGATAAAGTAGTTGATAAAATGGTAGTTTGTGGCTCTTGTGAATATGACAAGAGTTACAATTATTAATTGAATTTAAAGTACAAGAAATAAAAGACGATAAGGTTTGAAAGACTTTGTTATTCGGATGACCCAAGCGATGATGCCATAAGTTGGACGTGGCCTTTTGCAAAGAAAATGCTGTGGGAGAGTTCAATGAGCGGGAAGAGCGGATTTCATATATCCCGTTTGTTGCCGTCCCTTTGAGAAGAGGGAGTTTGGAACTTCGATCCTTGATAACAGAAATAAAGTCATAAAATTTGATTAGAAAGTTGTTGTCACGAGATAAACGAGAGATTGAAATAATATTTCGAGAGATTGAAGGGACACAGAGCACATTTTTTAAAATAAGTGGTATGGTTTGTGTGTGGATGGTGAGTGTGCCAATATGAGTTATGGGTAGTGACGAACCATCCCCGATTATGAGTTCATCGGTAACATCATACGGTGCATGGAGGGACAAGGCACTTAGATCATTTGTCACATGATGTGACGCTCCGTTGTCCAGGAGCCAACTAGAGTGTCCGGTTGAATTGTTTCGAACTCCCATCATGTTCACTTGTGGAGAAGTTTTAGACACCTGCACATTACGAGTAAAGGGCGGTATAGCCGCGTTAGGAAACATCTTTTTAAAGGAGTTGCAGTTTGCAATGGTGTGACCACGAGTGTGGCACCACTAGCATCGACCAAGATAGGGTCTGCTCCCACTGATTGGGGCTGTGTTGGTTGGGTTGGGCAGGAGAGGGGGCTGGGATGAGCGACCAGACCAGTTCTTGTGGCTGGGTCGGTGGTGGGCTGCAAAAACAGAAGACAGATGGTGTGTCACAGAGGCTTTGGTTGTTTGTGCAAGGGCAAGTTCTTGGTTGATCAGTTTTTCATGCAATTCGTTGAAGGATATGGGATTATCCATTGCATGAACGGCATCGATGGTAGATTTATACGCTTATTGGTCAAGCCCGTTCAAAATGATATCGGTGAGATCTTCTTGGTCTGTTTTGTTCCCGAGTATGGAAAGTTCATCGACCATCGTTTTCACATTTTGAAGGTAGTCGGAGATAGACTGAGTTGGGGTTTTGGTGCATTGTTTGAGGCGGTACTGCAACTGTTTTATGTGACCTCTGGAAGGTGATGCATAGGTGGTGGTAAGGGTATTCCAGGCTTCAAGAGAAGTTTTTGCATTGGTCACAATAGGGACAATCTGTGGGGATAAGCTACCAACTAAGGCTCCAAAGAAGAGGCGGTCTTGCCGGAACCATTGCGGGTAGTCTTTGTGGGGTGTGGAGGAACCGTTGGCGGCGACTATTGGTGGATGGGGAGGATGAGTTCCATCGATGAACTTGTATAAATCAAGTCCATGAAGAAGCGCTTCCACCTGTGTCTTCCATCCAAGATAGTTGGTGGAGGAAAGCTTGAGAGATGACAGAAAGGACATGACGGTTAAGTTGTTCATGGTGGTGTTGACAGTTAAGGATTGGTTTGTGGTGTCGTTGGTATCAGGCATGATGGGAGGATTGATTAAGATCTGGAACAGAAGGGAAGGAAAGGGCTGGGGCAGAAAGGAAGAAGAAGGTTTGAGAGTGATGGCTTCAGCCGATCAGAAAAAATCAACAAAAAATGAAGGTGGCGGTTGTCTTTAGGTTTAGAGCATAGGCTCTGATACCATAAAGAGTTTTGAAGGAAAATATATAATTCTTTATTGCATTTGATGCAGGAACAATTTACATAATAAATAGAAATGTAAAACTTAATTCTAGAAATTTATATTAATTACAAAATACATTTTATAATGAGAATAAGAGGAAATGACAATTCAAATTTTAGATATTATCTTCAATATCTAATACTTGATTTTATATGTATCTGACAATTGAGTGACACAGACTCATCAAACTTTTTTTGAAGTGACATAGTTAAATAATAGGATATTACGAACATAACATTTTGAAATAACAGTGAAAAACTATTCATCACAGGTTAATGCATTGGTCCACGTGGCATCATCAGCGAATTCATATTTAGATATTAAAAATTAACAAAATTAATATTATCTTTGTTTTGGAACATTGGTTCCAATGCTCTTTTCTACCTTACTTATTATGCTTTTCTTTTTTTTTCTTTTTTTTTTATTTTTTTACTCTACTTTTTATTTGAGTTAACTTTTTTTACTTTTGCTTCTATATTTATTCTATCAATGTTTTTTAACTTTCTTTTATTATTTTGTTTTGGACTTTAATTCTTTATTATCTTTTATTTGTTCTTAGTTTTTTTACCTTAGAATCTTTGATTTTTTTTTCTACTTTTATTTTGTATTTTTTACTTTAAGTCACTGATTACTATTTCTTTTTTACTAGGTTTTTTTTTCTCTTTTTTGATTTGTTTCTTGATTTTTAAGTGTGAAAGCGATCTTATTATGAATCATAGAGATTTCAAGCTAACTATAAAACTTAAAGATACTAACTAGGAGAACTTAGTTGTTTCTATATAGTTGGTAGAACTATTTAAGTTATAATCTCTTGTTAATATACCTTTTATAGTAAAATATTTTAACTATTTATAGACTAATAACAAAAGGCCACTCTACTGAAACATTACGGAAACATTGATTAGAACCGTCAACTTGGTCACAATTTGAATCAAGTTGTGAACAAAATCAAATGTTGCTCGTAAGAGCATCCGGTATGGTTCTTGAGTGGGAGCCAGAAGCCACTCACGCTCATGAAAACACCGTTCCCCTTTCTCGTGAGTGAGCCGTGACCCAGTCACGTGTGAGTATGCTCACATTCGGGAGGAAGGTTTGAAAGAAATGCTCAACTACTCACATACATATGCACTTAATTTTTATAATTTTTTATTATAAAATTTCATTTAACAATTAATTTGATTTTTCTCAAATAACTTGTATTCGTTACTTTTTTAAGAAAACAAAACAGTCTTGTTTTTTTTTTTGAACACCTTAGTACAAAATTTAATAACAACCGAGTTGTTTTCTAAAAAAAATATTTTTGGGCTCTTTTGCTGCTTTTGACACGTGTTTAGTCTCGTAAAATAATTGCATTACTCAAATGAATTTCTTTGACACATTCACTTGTTCTTAAAGTATTATTCTTTGTAAAAACTCTGTAGGCTTGACAACGCCATCATTATAAAATTAAGAAAATAAATTTATTATCATTATACTATTATTAGTAGCTGGTCCATCTAAATAATAACATAGCCTTGAAAAAAAAACTAAATTATTAGATTAATTGTCTAAAATTAATTTTAAAAAATAAAAAACAAGTCTACACGAGTACAAGGGAAAAATTATCACAAAAACAAGTCTCTTTTTTCAGACAACTTTAAATAAAATTGCAAAATACAAAGAAACCATGCAATTGAACTAGAATTGATAGAAGATAAAGTTTACAAAGAACCTTGAGCAGCACTTATAAAAGTCAACATTTTAACAAACAGAACACATCAAAATTTGCAGAGTAAAAAAAGAAATAAAAATAAAAAAGATGGAAGCTAAAAGCTTTAAGCAGCACCCTTTCCTTTCTTCTTCTGAAGCTTCTTCATGTAGAACTCAAGCTCCTTACCCTCCAAGATGTATCTGCCAATTTAAAAACAAACAAACATTATATATACAAGAAACCAACAAGAGTTAATAAAATAGAAAATAAAAAATTATTTTAAAAAAATCAAAAAAAGAACGCATACCCGTCAGCACGGCCACATTGGCCAGGACGTGATGAGATTGCCGCCAAAAGACGACCACTTGAAAACTGCTCCTCAACATGAGAGTCAAGTTTACGTTCCTCTTGACGTTTCTCCAATTTTCTCACTACATGATTGCTCTTCTTTGCCTCCTCAGTGGCAGCTTCTACTTCCTATAAACAAAGTAAATTATCACAAATGTTGGCAGTTAATCACTACAAAACTGATCTCCTAAACCACAAAAACACTAAAATTAAATCAAATTTCAAGTGACGAACTTTCTTACTCTAGAAAAAAGATCTTAACATTTCAAACTTTTTTATCTAAGAAAATAAAAGTTAACCGACAGGTCAGGAAAAAAATCACAAAGATCATAGTTACCAACAATTAACATGTTTTTGACCAGGTAAAAAGGTCAGTAAATGACCATTAAAATAGAAATTCAACCTAAAACAAGTCGGTTATCTAAAATAGAAATTTGACCAAACAGAAATACATTTTTACTCAATAAGCCTGTTAAAATGAACATATACCTCTCCCTCTTTCTTGGTGGCAGTAGATGTCACTTTCTTCTTGCGACCAATATCAACACCATAGTGTTGCAAATACCATTGTTTAAATGGTGCAGCATCAACTTGAACAATTGCACTCTTGACTAGGGTTTGAGTCCTGACCAACTCATTGTTTGATGCATTGTACACAACATCCAAGATACGCGTCTTTCGGGTCACAGCCTCACTCCCCCAAGAAAAGTTACCTGTATCTAACCTCAATGCACGCCATTTCACATTACCACCTCTGACTCTAACCCGTCTAACAGTCTTGTTGCTGGAAATTTTAGTGTTGGCCGGTTGACGGCCAAGCTCGTACCTATAAAGTTAAAAGAAACATAACTCTTTAATCATATTGCACAGAACACAGTTCATGATGAAAAAATTATTATATTTCAGGAGTTAAAAACTATTATACCAAAGATTTTGACTTCAAAACGAATATAATAAAAAAGAATCAAAATCTTACAAAAATTAAATTCACCACGAAGATGAACATACTCAAAATATAAATACCATCTCTTTCAACTATTAGATAGATATCATGGATTATTCATCAGTTGAAAATGACTTTGATATTTTAAAAAGATTAATTCATGTATTGAAAATCCATAACTAACCATACAAAGCTTACTCATGAACCAACCAAAAAGATTACAACATAAAACGAAATGAATACCAAAATGCTGAAATCAGAAGAATATAATAATATAATATAAATCTACACATAAAAAAGAGTGTTTAAGAGCTCATAAATTAAGATATATTCAAGCAGAATATCATAAATCAAGATATATTCAAGCAGAATATCACATTCATCATTATCAGAACCTCAAATCAATAACAACAAAAGAACAAACAGATAAACAAATCAGCAGACACAAATCGCAAAAACAATCTGTAAAATGCAGCAATTACGAAATTTTGAAGCCAGAAAGCAATCAGAAACCCTAACTAGCGCGTGTAAACTGAACAGGAATGATCAATTATAGTCTAATTTCATTTCTATATATGATCAATTGCAAAATCAAACATATAATAACAGAAAAAAATGTAGAAACATACTTTCGCTTCTTCCTCCAGGCCTTCTTCTTGCCACCAGTGGCACGTCTCTTGTGCATCGAATCACGAGAGATACCTGTAAATAGTAGCGATTCATCAACAGGATGTTCATAATCATAAGATCACGAAGATGAAGATAACGAATCAGTATAGCAAATCCAAGGTATGAATTGAGTTAATCATCGGTTAAACTTACCCATGTTTGCAGATAACAATGGATACCGCTGCGCCTGTGAACTCGAAGAGAAAGCTAGGGTTTGGTAACAGAATGGCTTAAAAGGAGTTTAATGTTATCTATCAAAACCCTAGTCCGATAGTTGTAAATGGGCTTGTGAGAGATACAGGCCCAATTCACTTGGCCCAAACAAAAAGCATTAGTCTAATATCGTTTCTTTACAACGCTTTGAAAATAATTTTTTTACATAGAAATATTTATGTAATCTTAGGAAGTCAACCCACTACGCATGTGTGTTTTGTGATGCGTTAGGGTGGAAGGGGTCGAGATCGGGTTGACGGTGACACCGTCGCATGTGGCATGTGATGGGTGACGGGTAAGTTTTACGGGTTCGTAAAGCCAAAGTTGAAGCCTAAGAACGCAGCTGCAAGTATTTTATTTTTATTATTTCAACTTTGGTATAATTCTTATTTAATATTTTAATAATTCTTATTTTAAATAATTATTCTGATAAAACATGACAGAGAAAGTATGAGAGGGAAACCGATTCTATTCATTTTATCCATCATCATCACATACATCATATATATATAGATACAATAATAAAACCTTAAAGCTCATACATATTGGGTTGGTCCTAAAATAGTCTGCATTTATAACACTCCCCCTCAGACAATTTATATTATACACTATCAACATTATACTACTAGATAATGTTGTCTCGATTCTTCAGGACCGATAGTAACTAATACTGCAGGATCAGTTATGCTGCATCATTAAAACCTTACTAAGAAAAACCTAATGGGACAAAACTTAGCTAAGGAAAAAGAGTACAGCGTGCATAATACTCCCCATCAATTTAACATATATCTTTCGATCTTTATAGTGCAATCTTCTGTGGAAACTGTTTGACTTGATCTATATTGTAGTCTTGATTGATTTGAGCGATGCATGATGCATGGTCTTTATATAGTGTAGTCGGGCTTCTTTTGATCAACTCTGGTTCATGATAATATATACTTTGTTGATTGCCATGAAATTGTTGTACCTCTGTATGCAAATTTAGATCAAGCTATGTGTAGTCTAATAAGTAACTTGCATCACTACAAACAATTGCTCGGGACGCCATATTTTTTTTTTCGTAGAACAATCCCTTGTCTCGAGTCCCACAAAGATATCAACTTACCTTTTAATACGCTTGATAATGATGGCTCATTAAAAACCTTCATAGGAAAAACTCAGTGGGACAAAACCATAGCTAAGGGAAAAATAGTGTAAAGCGTATTATATATAATTAACACCATACTTTCAGATGATGTTAAATTAGTACTTCTAGACCTATAAGATAAACTGATGCTAATGGATTAGTTACGTCGCCTCGTTAAAAATCTTACTAAAAAACCCAAAGGGATAAAAACTTAGCGAATGGAAAAAAAGTGCAACATGTTAGTTTAGAACTATATTTCGCTAGCACATATACGTAAACATAATATCATGTCTTGTGATATACACGAGATGCATTAGTTCACCGATCACGCTTAAGTACGGTACTTCTAGACCAAGTACTTCTTCATCCTCTTCTTGGGGGAAGTAATGATATTTGTGTATGATTAGCGACCAAACAATTTATGGGTGTGCTTTGCGAATAAACTTTGTCTATAATAGAATATTCTAACATCGTCTGGATGTAGTACGATTTATGGGCAAATATATACTCGAACATTAGGTCGATGAATATTTAGCCATGTCAAGATCTTACATGACTGATTTTATCAAACTTATACCCCAATTTTTCAAAATATATAATAAGTCGATTGTACCATATACGACTAGTTTTCTTAAGACTATATAAAAATCTCTTGAGATTTATAACACACATCTCAGGGTACTAATTAGAATGTTTCAGACATTTATAACCCTTTAGGGATTTCCATGTAATTGTTACTTTCAAGTTTTCCACACAAGTATGCAGTAACAACATCCATAAGTTTTTTGAAGTCTTTATGAGATTGCGAGGCCGATTAAACATCTAAAGGTTATCGCATCCACTACAGGGGAACACGTTTCCTCATAATCAACTCCTGGGATTTGGGAAAAACCTTAATGTTACAAGTCGTGCCTACATCGCATTATCTCACAATTTTCGTTTCTTTTTTATTTAAAGACATAACCTGCTGGTTTTACGTCTATGGGTGTTCAGACTACAGATCCAAAAACGTTTCGCTTGTCATGCAAATTTAGTTCAGCCTTTTAGGCTTGCCATTTTAGGCAGTCATCTCTGTTTATGTACTCTTACAGAGTTTTAAATATGTAATCTTTTTCTTTGATTACATATGTTGCTATAGCATATGTAAGTATTTCAAAAACACGTGTTTCATTTCGGTTCCATATTGTACTATTTTGTACATGATTTGTAGAGATCTCGTATTATTTAGTATCCGAATTTCTTCTAGAACTCTATTATCCTCTTCTGGGTTTTATTACTTTCCTATGAAAATGTACTAGTCTCTTCTTGGATATATACCTCTTCTAGGGTTCTATTATTTTCTTCTGGAAATGTAATAGTCTCTTCTAGGACATACGCCTCCTTATAGGGTTATACCAATTGCATTATTCTGCTCTTTTCGTTTCATTGTGGTTTTATATTTGGAACCGACTTATCTCCCACGTTCTCTTTGTGTGGTAATCTTTCAATGATTATGTTCATTTGAGCAGATAAGTTCGATGTTGGTATATGTGACTTTGTCAGTCTATATGTGTGTGAATGCATCAGATAATTCATTTGTTATTCTTTGCAAAAGCATGACATATTAGACGTCAGACTCATATTAACCACTTCGGGGGTGATGATGCATTCGATGTTTTTGTTTTCATGTATTACCAGTCTTTTATTTTCTTTATCCAATCTCCCTTTAAGACTTGGAATAATGTCTTATTTAGACAACATATTATGTTGTAAACATGTCCCACTCTAGTGCATTATGATGGCGGTATTAGACATAGATCGCACTACAAAAATATTTATTGATGGGACTAACTTAGTTCTCTTTTGGAGAACATTTGTATAGGGGTTATTTGTGATTAGCAGTTGGTTTTAAACTAATTAGTGCATTATATTTGTAGATTGTAAAACCTTTAATTTTCTACTATGGTCTTCTGGCCTTGTTTGTAACTTGGAGATATCCAATATTGTTTTTTGTCACAGTTTTAATGTGATAATCGTCAAGTCGATTGGTAAATTTTCTTTAGAATTTACTATAATGTAATATATTTCTTCTAATAGTTTTATAACTATGTTCTTCTAGAGCATTCAATAAGGTCAACAACACATAAAATAGTACCAATAAGTGTCTCTACGGGAGACAACAAAAAATATTTTTTGATATGTTTTAGGATAGTGTTAGTCGTCCGGGTATATGCCAGACATTCATCACTGATGGTTACAATAACTCTACTAGAGTATTATGACATAATTTTGGTATATGGTAGGTAAGATAACCACGCTCTTTTGAAGCATTTGATAGGTTAAAAACACTGTTATTTACCAGGTTTTATCAGTAATGATTAAACAACAGCATCCAAATGAAAAGGCGTGATAGCGAGGCTACAAAGGTGCCCTTAATAAGGTTTGTTTCACATTTGGTTATTCCACATTTGTAGCACATGTTTTCTTTCCCCATGCTTCCCCTCGGTGGTTGCCACATGCTATGTTGGCTTGAACCATTGATGTAGTGTATTTTTATTCATGAATATCCTCCTCCACGAGTAGTTTCGTCCATGTCCACGGCCATTACTGGGACGCAAACTCTTTTTCTCCACCATATGCCATGAGCGGTCACCACACTCGCTTTAGGGAATGGGTTAGCACTGGTTGATCACATCTTATGGTTGTAAGTATGAGCTTGCTATTTTGCCCTACAATTAGAAGGTATAACACGAGCTTCGAGTGTTTCATGAAGACACGTTCTCTGTAATGCTACGACAGGAGCATGTTATGATTGTGAAACTTAGATAACATCTTGTCGAATATGTTAGCATCGATAATGTTCTCTTAGCATAGTTTCAACTTAGTGGTATTATGGGAAGAAGTGGAGTTGTACTCGCTAGCCGTCTTAAACTCTTATCATATCTAGATAAATTCATAGCGAGCTTTTGGATGAGGACCATACTCGATTAGTCAAAACAGTCTTTGATTTCCGTCACATGTCAACATCATCCTAAGTGGTGATGGTTTTCCTTCTCTAAGTAACTGTGGAGGTGGTGCCAGAGAAATATCATGGCATTAGCCTTCATTTGGAGGGAAGTCTCATTCTTATCTCTTAGATTATTTGCCATCAAGTGAATTTTGGCATCTAGATTCAATGAAGTAGTTGTGCCTTTTATATGATATGTTATGTAAATTATAGAAAAATCAACTTGATGATGATTCGATAAAATTCAAATTAAAACGATGAAGGGACAACTTGTAATGTCACAAAAAAGGGTGATAATACTCTTTTGGATGAGAGGGCTTGTGACCTTATTATCACCACATATGAAACCACTATCTCACATGCCTCTAGTAATTCGTCACTGTAATAAATATAATTTTTAAGTATCTAAAAATTGAATACTAAATGATGGTATAAGAAATTGTTGTAATTTATAATATTTATTACAAGATGACACCACGTATTAAGAACCTAATTTAAATCATATGCATATTAGTATATGGGGGTTTCAAACACAGGCCTTCGTAATTAAATTAAAACCTCATTCATAAATAATTTATATTTCTTAAATATTGATTTTAAAACAATTAAAAATTGGTTAACTCAACCGCATAAACCCTCAAGAAACGTAAATTAAATTTAATATATTACTTTAAGTTGATTTTATAATAATTAAAGATTGGGTCAATCTCATCCCCCATGAAATGCTTTCTAGCTTATTTGTCGCCGATAGTTACGTTAGATGGTCATGGCTATGGTTTTATAAATGGCATGGGTCTTTTTCCATCACACCATGTATTACGGTAACTCCATATCATGTGAAACTCCATAATAAATGCATAAAAAATTCTCATAGGCAATTAAGCAAATTTGCAGGCAAACGGAAAACTGCATACATATTATATAATAACGTCATACACAGAATATATATATATATATATATATATATATATATATATATATATATATATATATATATAGGGGTATGTTCTTTTGAAAACCAACAATATGTTAAGAACCGTGAGAACCGCATTAACTATTCCTCTATTTATAATATAAATTGACTAGAATTCATGTACATTTCAATATGTTTAAGGTTTGGTTTTAAAAGACCTCGAATTTATGGTCGTTTTTTTAAATGCATATATGCACTCACACTATATGCACAAATGAATGTATATATGCATATTTTTATACTTTTTTTAAAAAAATTCAGGAGAGAGGAGATAAACTCAAACTAAGAGTGGGAAGAGATAAATAAAACATTGTTGTTGAATTTTACTTTTTTCACTAAAGCGATATGTACACGTTTTGTGCGATTCTTTCGGTTCTCAACATATGGTTGGTTCTCAAAAGAACATGCCCCTATATATATATATATATATATATATATATATATATAGGGGTATGTTCTTTTGAGAACCAACAATATGTTAAGAACCGTGAGAACCGCATTAACTCTTGCTCTATTTATACTATAAATTGACTAGAATTCATGTACATTTCAATATGTTTAAGGTTTGGTTTTAAAAGATCTCGAATTTATAGTCGTTTTTTTAAATGCATATATGCACACACACTATATGCACAAATGAATGCATATATGCATATTTTTATACTTTTCTTAAAAAAATTTAGGAGAGAGGAGATAAACTCAAACTAAGAGTGGGAAGAGATAAATAAAACATTGTTGTTGAATTTTACTTTTTTCACTAAAGCGATATGTACACGTTTTGTGCGGTTCTTTCGGTTCTCAACATATGGTTGGTTCTCAAAAGAACATGCCCTATATATATATATATATATTCAAAACAGAAGTTACCTGAACGTCCACGAAAAAAGGGTCAGAAAAGAAGCGCTCTTCTCAATGAGGATCAACCGGAATAAGCCGGTAAACACGATATCGGAGAGGATTATTGAGATATAATTTTGAGCGATGTCATGTTGGTGATGACGAGAAACTAGGGTTTTTGGAGAGAACACTCTCGTGCTGATAACGTGATAAAATATGACAGAGAAAGTATGAGAGGGAAACCGATTCTATTCATTTTATCCATCATCATCACATACATCATATATATAAAGATACAATAATAAAACCTTAAAATTCATACATATTTGGCTGGGCCTAAAATAGTCTGCATTTATACATATTCAACATAAACTATGACTCTTAATATTACTTTATTTTAAACTTACTTTTAACATAAACATAAGTTATATATAATTTTTATAAAAGTTATACTTATAATGTTTTATTTTTTTAGTTAATTTTAATTTTAACTATAATGTATTTTATTTGCTTTAAATTGTGTTTTTGAATTTATTTAAAAAAAAAGGCTAGTTTAGTTGATGACATTATGTTTTTAGATTTAATTTAAAATAAATGCTAGTTTAATGAAATTTTGTTTTTAAATTTTATTTAAAAAAATGCTAAGGTAGTTTAAGGTCCCACCCCTTTATGGCCTTAAGTAGAGGGATGAGCATTTGGTACCGAGTATCGGTACCGATACCGTACCGAACCGATAGATTCGGTACCAGTATCGGTACCAATTTTTTCATAAATTCGGTTCCGGTACAGTTACGGTACGAGTACCGAAAAAGATGAACATTTTGTAACGAATACCGGTACCGTACCGATGATAGATTCGGTACCAGTATCGGTACCAATTTTTTCATAAATTCGGTTCCGGTACAGTTATGGTACGAGTACCGAAAAAGATGAACATTTTGTAACGAATACCGGTACCGTACCGATAAATTCGGTACCGATACCCACTTTTCTATAAATTTGGTACCGATACGGTACCGATCCCATCTCTAACCTTAAGCAAGCCCCAAAAGCTCGGGTTTCCAAGCTATCTATGACTCTCGTGACGTTTGGTTTGACTTGGTGTATATATGATACTTCATTATTTGTTTATATCCAAGATTCGGTCAATTGCTACATGTTTGTATACATTGATAATATTCTTATCGGTTGGAGTTCTTTTGTCTTTGTCTATGAGGTGATCTAGCATTTAAATTTTCAATTTTCACTTAAGGATTTAGGTAAATATACCTAGAGTCTACATTCTTTCATGAAAGTCTAAATTTGTCTCATCATGTTATTTGTCCGATCTTTTATCTAAAGACTTGCTTTATCATAGCACAGTTGGAACTCGGGGTGTAAATGAGTCGAGCCCGAGCTCAATTAGGCTCTAAAGCTCGGGCTCGGCTCGTGAGTAGGGCTGTTTACGAACCGAACAGAACCAAGAGAAGGTCTGCTCGAACTCGGTTCGTTTACAAACCGAGCGGCTCGGTTCGGTTCGAATTTACAAATCCAAGCGAGAATGTATTGCTCAAACTCGGTTCGATTTATATCTGAGTCGCTCGATTCTGTTTGTTTTCAAAAATCCAAAGCCTGAAAATCCCAAAAACAAAATCTTCATCTTCAAAATCTGAAGCATGTAGCATTCAACCAACAAACATGACATTTTCAAAATCTAAAAAGCATACAAAATCCAAATCCAAAAATACAAAATAAACATGTACCCAATAGTTTGGTATTATGTCCAACAATCACTAGTAACTGAAACAATATCAACTTTTTTCAAAACGTCATTTAATTTTCAGTAAGAATGAGTGGTTTTCAGAACTCAAAAAAGTTAAAAAGATATGTTTCCATATAAATATATATATATATACATATATAATAAATAAAAAAATAATTCGAGCCAAACCGGACGAGCAACGAGCGAGCGTACCTATGCTTGTGCTCGGCTCGTTTACAAACCGAACCGAGCTGCTCGGCTCATTTTCAACCGAGCGAAAATCGAACGAGCATATTTTCGAGCGAGTTTCGAG
The DNA here is from genome assembly GCA_023525975.1 of Smallanthus sonchifolius. NCBI lineage: Eukaryota > Viridiplantae > Streptophyta > Magnoliopsida > Asterales > Asteraceae > Smallanthus > Smallanthus sonchifolius. Next base: position 12,851,307 of record CM042042.1, read on the forward strand.
AGTCGAGCTTTTTGGACAGCCCTACTCGTGAGTAATTTTTTAAGCTCGAGTTCGGCTCGTTTATTATTTATTAATTAATTTATATATATAAATATATAATTATTTTTATATATATTACTATATTTTTTATATATAACATAATATATATTATTTAGTTAATTTTATCATAATTTTATATATACTAATTGTTATTTTATAAATATATATTTAATATATTAATTAAAAAATATATATAAATACCGCGAGCCGGCTCAAACTCGATAAGTCAAGCTCGGACTCGTTTATTAAACAAGCTTATTTTAAGGCCCGGTCTCGTTTAAGCTCGGCTCGATTCGAGTTTTTAGCGAGCCGACTTAACTCGTTTACACCCCCTAGTTAGAGCATTACAGTATTTAGATTTGACAAGGCTTGAGATTACTCGTGCTGTTAGTAAAGTTTCTCAGGCATTTTATAAACCTATTGATCAATATTGGTTAGCAGTTAAGCGTATTTTGAAATATCTGAAGGGTACTATTATTCATATGGTGACTATCTCTTGTTCCTCTACGACTACTATTCATGCATATGCAGATGTTGATTATGTTGGTTGTCCCGATGATCGTCATTTATTCATATGGTAACTATCTCTTGTTCCTCTACGACTACTACTGGTTGTTGTGTATTTCTTGCCTCCAACCTTATCAGTTGGAGTTCCGAGAAGCAGCACACTGTTGCACGAGCTAGTATTGAGGGTGAGTATCGGGCTCTTACTCATGCAATTGCCGAAATCAGATGGATTATGTTGTTGATGCATGGGCTACAATTATCTTCAAGTTATGCACTTACTCTTTTGTGTGACAACACTGGTGCTACGTATTTGGCGGTTATTCATGTCTTTCATCAACATATCAAACATCTTGAGGTTGATATACATTTTACTCGAGATATGGTTTTAGTTGGTTTCTTAAGGTTCGTTATGTTGCTACCACACATCAGCTTGCAGACATCCTCACTAAAGGGTTGTCTTCTACTCAATTTGCTTATCTCATATCTAAGTTGTGCGTCGATTCGGTGGTCCAGCTTAAAGGGGCATATTAGATATACTTATGTTGATTGTTTTGTATTCGGATATTGTTTTGTATTCGGATTCGTGTGTTTGTAGACTCTATAAGTATATAGTCATCATGGTTAATGAGACATACAAAACACATATTGAGACACCTATCACTTTATAAATTCGTTTCACTGATATTTCAACAAAATAGATGATGAGTTCAGAAATCTTTTATTCTATAAAATTGTTACCTTTGATTTAATGGGCGACAGAAAAAGGTGGCATTTCATTTTTTATATTGCTTATGTTATGTAGGAATTTGTTCGCGTATAAAATAAAACACTTTTATATTACGATTACAATACAAAGAATAAAGTCTATCTAAGAAAACAAATAAATTACAAATACGAATACAATTGAAAAATCACAAAATACAAGAATGAAATTCAGATTTTGACCGAGGATCGTGTTTGACACGGGACCCTTAAAACAAATTCCGGGTCTCTCCCTGTTTTGTTTCCCAAGGTACAACGGCCTAAGTAGTCAAATTAGGATATGTGCCTTTGTTATCCAAAAGCTTCACCATTTACTCATAAGAACTTCAAACATAAGTCTTAAAACGAGTTATTTTGATGAATACATTCAACATGATGAATGTTACCAGTATAAAATCTATAAAGTTTGAAATATAGTCAATCAAATTGACACTCAAACAAGACAATCACATTTGCCTAAAGTGATGTATACATTTTCATTGTTGTTTCCTTGAAACCATGTATTGGGATACTCCCCCAAAATAAAGGATAAATCTTCCACATAGTTTAAACAACATTGAAGTGGGTAGATGATATGTCATCATTTTTACATATTTTACATGCATAATAATCCCACATTATGGTACTAATTGAATAATAATCTTGCAATTTGTGCTTAAAACACTTATATTTTGTAATTGCAAATTATTCGGTGTTAAAAATATAAATCAAGATAAATCCTACCAAAAACACCAAGAATTCAAGCTTCTAAAAGAGTCATTCCCGAGCACTGACTCAAGAAGTCAAAATTGGTCAACAAAAGTCAACAAGGCAGCTAAAAGACAAAACTGGGAGAAAGCAGGGGGATGCACGGCTGTGCATCCCAATGCACGGTCGTGCATTGTTGTCCCTTGCTTCCCACGACCCAATACCGTGTCATCTGTACCATGTTTGATTCCCTGGGCCTTTGCACGACCGTGCAACCCATTGCACATTTTGAGGCCTATAAATAGGAGGCTTGAGTTCTTCACTCAACACACCAATCCAGACCTAAAGAACACTCAAGAAGAGAGCATTCTCGTAGTTAGAGTAGAGAGTAAAGGGGCTCTTCCTCCTTGTTCCACAATAGGGGAGTCTACGAAACTCATTATTACGCTAGTCGTTATGGTCATTCGTGGCTAAAACTTCTTTATATTGATAGGGTGAAGATGATGTTTGGTGCGTGTTAATGTTTAACCTATTGATAGCGTGTGATAAGTATATAAAAATATAAATAATCATATTTTTAGGATGATTTCACAATATCAGGTTTAACCTATTGATAACTTAAAAACACACACAATAGGCAAGTGTACCTATCGCAACGTAATATAGTTTAGGTAAGAACCAAGTATCGAACAATGGACACGGATCCTGTACTCAACCCTCACAAGGATAATAAGTTGAAAAGTGAGTTTTGTTTAAAAGGAAAATAAAAAGTTAAGAAATGTAATTAGAACTATTATTATGTTTAAGGTGTTACTCTAGTTGTTATCCCTTGTTAATTAATGTTATATTTAAAGTAAGGTTGGTCATAGTAACTAGTACTAACCCTTTCGATAGGGGAGTTAGTATTTCGTAACGGAACAGTGGATACAATCGGCCAACTGTTACTTAATGAATATAACGGACCCTAAGCGGGGTGTCAAGTCCGTCGGTATCATCACAATTCATTATTCGGACTTATTATCCTTGTGACTGATGTACGTCTGGTCTTGTAACTTCTTCCGGTAAGTCGGAATGCACGACTTACTCCAAAGGTAATTTATGAACGCTCGAACCTAACAATTTATGTTCTTAAATAGTTGTCTTTACTTATAATATTATTTCAAATAAATAAGTCTTTCCTTCTCAAGATCAAACCCCATGGCTCCCGCTAAAAGTTCTCTGCAAGCCGATACAAGAGAAGTAGAGAAACACCGACACAAACCGCTCGGTCTGGTTGCCTCTTGTTTCACTCGAACGAGAAGAACAAGTTCATATTACAAGACTTAGAAAAGAAAATAAAAAGAAAAAGCTAAATGGACTAAAACCGAGAGAGTTTCGGCTCTTAGTAGAGCACTGAGGACTTCCTACTCTTGATCTTGGACACATAAAACACTAGAGCGAGCTTGCTATTTATAGACTGAGAATTTGGCAATGCACGGTCGTGCAATGGGATGCACGGTCATGCAAAGCACACATCTTTTGCACGTGAGGGAATCTGGCAGAGCAGGAAGGTACAGGGCCACGTGTCACCTTTTGCACGGCCATGCATTGGGATGCACGACCGTGTAAAGTCCAAATTTGACTTTATGTTTTATTTTGACTTCTGGGTTGACTCCATGCGTCCGATTTAGTTCAATTGTCTTCTGAATGCTCATTTTGCCTTGTTTTTGGGTGTTTTCTTCATGTTTTTGTGTGCAAGGGTTAATTATCCTGTTGTAACACAAATAAGTGGATTAAGTATCATATTTTATCATATTTTCTATAATCTGTGCTATTTATGGGGATAATTGTGCATGTAAAACATTTATAAATGATGGCACATCACCTATTAATGAAGTGGTATGCTTATGTCTTTAACTAATTTGTTCTCAAAAACCATCTTTTGATGGGCTTTTATTATTGTCTAAATCCGTCTTTATATTTCTAAGTGTCTTGATTTTAAAGAGTAAGATCGTAAAACCCTTTTAAATCAAACTTCATTTGAAACTCGTACGTCTTTATACGAGCAGAGGTTGATAAGCCAAAGCTTGGTCTATACTTCTAAGATCCTACGTCTTTATACGAGATAATTATGCGACCAAGAATTGGTGAAGTCATGTTGGGAACAGTACGTCTTTATACTTGGTCCCATTGTTACACCGCCTCCCGGTGAGCAAAATATAATCACCTATTTAACTTTAATATAAATCATTTTGAGTCAGATGTCTTAAACCAACCCGGAGATAACCATTCGATGGGTTGAGGGTAAATGTTGTCCCTAACGGGAGGCACTACCACTTTTTAAAGAATATAATTTGCAAATCAAATGTAATGAGTACGAGGCTCTAGCAGTGACCCGGGTCACAAGCTTGTAGTAGTCATACCACTGAATTAGTTAACTTAACATTATCATGTACCAAGCTGATTCGAATCCCGAAGCAATACATTCCGTAATGTGATCATTTTCGCCTTATTTACTTTTCTGCTATTTACTATTCTGTTATTTACCTTCCTGTTACACACTTTATGCACATTTTTACTTTTATGCTATTTACTTTATCGTCATTTACTTTTCTGCTTCACAAGCACACAAAACTCACTCACTAATTAATTCGACTAAATGATAACAAAAGGTGAGTATTGGAACTCGACCGTGTCCATTGGTTCGATATTTGGTTCTTACCTAACTATATTACGCTGCTATAGGTACACTTGCTTATTGTGTGTGTTTTAAGTTAACGTAATTATCATTTTAATTTATAAATTTAAAACCTGATCTTGTGAAATCATCCTAAAAATATATTTATTTATATTTTTATATACTTAATTCACAAACACATCAATAAACGCAACTACAAATCCGTCGTTATTGTAAGTCTCCTATAAAAAATCTAGCACGATTTATTAAAGTCATTTACAATAATAACATATATTTCTTTCATATGTTATAATTCATAAATGTGAATCTTCACAATGTTGATACTCTCAACATATCTTGTATCCATGTTAATATACTCATCACATGGTGTGTGATGTCTCATCCTTGACATTTAGTCATGGTGACAGCTCACAAATTGTCTTTGTGCAAATATCTTCTCGCACAATCTGTTATACTATAAACATTTGATTAATTTCTATGTATGGGTTATCCGAATATTTTGAACCCAAACAATATTTAAAAGCAAATCAATAAAATGTCATAGTTCAACGAGTAATTGGATGATTTGTAGACATCAAATCTCTCAGTGTTCTTATTTTGAACACTACTATTATCCAATATGTTAATAATATCTCTAGACTCATCTGAGAGACCGAATCAACACAACTCACCCACAATGCTTTGATAACATTCAATGACAAAGACTTTCTTAGGATTAAAATCCCAAACTCATCTCATAGTGAGATTGAGTATCCAATACTAGTAGGCTTACTAGAAGATATTATAACAGTTTGAGATGTTTGGGAACATATAAATTAACTCTCAAAACTAGGGTACTAAATGTAGATAACCTTAGTTCTACATTTCTATGTTGACGTCCAACCACCATCAATAAGTGTCGTGCTTCTCTCAACAATGGGATAGTTCTTAATGTTAAATCGTTTGTCATAACATGAACATATGCTTCAAACAGTAAGAAATATCCATGAACACCAAATGTCCGTGTGATTTCATACATCTCCGAAATCGTTCCCACGATGTCTTCAATTGATGCAGTTAGGCTCCCCCGCACAGGAACTCCATGCAATCGCAACATCACTCGTTTGAGGTTCTCCCACCTCGAACAATTGTTACTATATTCAACAACAAGATGTTTGTTGAGTAAACTACGCGCACGTAGTTACATTTGAACAATTAATTTGTTCACAACAACACCAAGTTGTTTAAAATCGTTTTTACGCCTCTAGGTTTAAAAAAAATATATTATGTAACACGCTCGTTATAATATTCCAGCCACTTCTAACCCGCTCGTTAGAATATTAACCGATTTGACAAAACCATTTTTTAAAGGCCTTTTGGTTTATACATTAAACCGCTTCTAACATGCTCGTTAGAAAATTAAACGTTTAGACAAAACGTATTGAAAAAAAAGATAAAACGTATTGAAGCCTTTAAATCGTTTCTAACACGCTCGTTAGAAGAAAAAAAAATTAACGTTTAGATAAAATGTTTTGAAGCCTTTAAATCGTTTCTTACACGCTCGTAGGGCTGACAATTTTTTACACGGACATGTTAACACGACACGTAATTAACATGTCCCGTGTTTGACCTTAACAAGTTTCGTGTCATTAACAGGTCGACACGTTAAGGACATGTTAATTTCGTGTCTAAACAGGTTAAAGACATGTTAACCTGTTAGGACACGTTAAAGACATGTTAACAATTTACCCAACTCAAGCCCAAGCCCAAGCCCAAACCCTTTTTTTTAATTGTTCTACAGCCCAAATAACCTTTACTTGTTGACATGCGTGACTTTTTTGACCTAGTTTTTTTTTCATCATCTCTAACAGGAACTCCAACCATGCTAACATGAACTCCATCGCCATCGGTCCAAACCCTTTCTTCTCCGGTCCTCATCGGCCATTGCCCACTTTCTTCTCCATCAGCAGCTCTTCATCATCGGCCATCGTCCATCTCCGGCAGCGAAACCTTCTCTATCTCAGGTAAATGTCTAAATCTGGTAGTCCAATTAAAGTTGAGTTAATGTTAATGCAATCTATTATATGTTCGAATATGTTATTTCTTCCTTATTCGAATCTGTATTATATGTTCGAATCTGTTATTTCTTCCTTATTCGAATCTGTTATTAGCTTAGGCATAATAATCGAATCTGTTAATGCAATTTTTTATTGACTTAGGCATAATAATCGAATCTGTTAATGCAATCTATTAATAGAATCTGTTAATAACTAAATGCAGATGGATTCTTCTGATTATATTAATGTTGACTTAGAAAATGATAGCTCAAATAATGTGGATATGGAATGTGATGGGTCTGTGGATTTACAAGAGGAAAAAGGTGCTAAGAAAGCAGGAGCAAAGAGACAAAGAAAAGATAGAGCTGTTGCATGGCAGTACTTTACCAAAGTTAAGCAATTAGACAGAAAAACTCAATGTTCGTGCAACAAGTGTAAGCATGTTATTCTATATGAGAGCACCCAAGGTACAGGCAATCTTAATCGACACATAAAAAGTTGCTATGGTCATACTTATAAAGATGTTGGTCAAATGCTTTTTAGTAGTGACATGAAGTTAAGGTCATCGAAATTTGATCAAAGTAAGTTCCATGAGATGCTTGTAGCTGCTCTTATTTAGCATGAATTGCCTTTGTCGTTCGTAGATTATACGGGCTTTAGAGAATTGTTTACGTACTTGCAACCCGACGTTAATATCATTACTAGAAATACTGTTAAATCTGATTTGCTAAAAATGCATAAGAGAGAAAAAAAGATTTAAAACATGCTTATAGAATCACCTGGAAGGTTATGTTTAACTGCAGATTTGTGGACTTCTATTGCTACCGATGGGTATTTAGCAATTACAGTTCATTTTATTGATAAGCATTGGGTTTTGCAAAAGAGAGTCTTAACATTTTATTTCATGCCGCCACCTCATACCGGTATTGCTTTATGTGAAAAGGTGTTTTCAATTCTAGTAGAATGGGGTATAGAAACAAAAATATTTTATGTGACTTTAGATAATGCCTCTTCTAATGACACTTTCATTAGGCTATTGACAGAACAACTTCATAAAAAATCACCACTTGTTTCTAAAGGTAGATTTTTTTCATTTGAGATGTTATGCATGTATTTTGAACTTGATTGTGCAAGATGGGCTTAAGGAAATTGATGCTTGTGTTTACAAAGTTAGAGAGAGCACTAAGTATGTGAAAGGATCACAAGGAAGAAAAGAAAAGTTTTTAGATTGTGTGAACTTGCTCTCTTTAAATTCAAAAAAGGGCTTAAGGCAAGACGTTCCTACTAGGTGGAACTCTACTTTTGAAATGCTTGATGGTGTCATTTTCTATCAACGTGCCTTTTGTCATTTAGCATTGAGTGATTCCAATTATAAGCAATGTCCAACGGCAGAGGAGTGGGACATGATAAAAAAAATATGTAATTTTCTTGCAGTTTTTCATGATGTGACTGAGGTTTTTTCGGGGACCCTTTACCCTACTTCAAACTTGTATTATCCACATGTTTTTATGGCTTATTGGACTTTGTATGAGGGTAGGATTTCAAAAGATGAGTATATTAAAAAAATGGCAGAGTTGATGATGGAGATGTTTGAAAAGTATTGGTTCGATTTTAATCTTACATTAGCCATAGCTGTTGTGTTGGATCCTAGATACAAGTTACAGTTTATCGATTGGAGTTATTCAAAAGTTTATGGATGTGGTCGTGGTGGTAGTGAATATAATAACGTTGAGGAGTACTTGCATTCTACTTTTAATGAATATGTCATGTCAAATGCGGGTAATGGTTCATCTACAACTTCAAATGTTGCAAGTAGTCCAAATGCTACCAACGAGTTTGACGATACAAGGGATGATTCAACATGTGCATATGGAGTTAGAGCACAACTTAAGGTAATATGGAAGTTTATATATATTGTCTTTTAATGAGTATTTTACTAATTTTCAATTATTTATTTTTAGGAATTTGATGAGTTTGAGAGTCAAGATGAATCTACTAACAAAAAGTCAGAAATGCAATTGTATTTGGATGAGTCAAGATTTGCTAGGAACGCGGAAGTAGATGTGTTGGCTTTTTGGAAAGCCAATGCGTTTAGATATCCATACTTGCTAAGATGGCTAGAGATTTTTTAACCATTCCAATATCTACTGTCGCCTCGAAATCTACCTTTAGTGCTAGTGGAAGAATACTTGATGAACATCGAAGTTCACTTAGTAAAGATAATGTTCAAACTCTAATATGCACAAAAGATTGGTTATTTGCAGATTGTAGTAATGTCTATTTCAAAATTTCCTTTAATTTTTATAAGTTTTTTCCTTAATATTTTATTAATAGTATATATTTGTTTGCAGGTTCTAATGAAGTTAATTTAAATGAGCTCACGAAAGATATAATGTTAATGGACATTAGTCGTGAATCGGATGCTTCAAACTCAGTGAACAAATCTTAAGGTAACACCTCCAAATACTACATGTAGAATGAGTAGTTTAGATGTTGAAAATTCATTCATTGGATAAGAATGAGAACTAGATGGGTAGTTTAAATGAAATACTGATATGCAATAATAATTTGTGTGCATGTTCGAGCAATTCTGTGCATGTTTGAAATTGAAGATATGAGAAGAAAGACCCGACGAAACTTGGAATTATCTTAAATGGATGTTTTGATTTGACTTGGAATTGTTTTTGTTTTAAAAGTATTGGATTGATTATGATAATGGATGTTATGATTCGAATTTTTATATTATTATAAAGTTTTGGTATTTTTTTTTCTTTTATTATGTATGCTATATTTATTCTCTATCTAAACATGTTTCTAAACATGTCCCTTAACAGGTGACATGTTTCTTAACAGGTCATGTTCGTGTTTGGAAAAAATGACACAAATAATTATAGTGTTGTTTCGGTGTTTAGCCCAACAGGTTCTCGTGTCTTATCGTGTCGTGTCAGACATCTTATGCCAGCCCTACAAGCTCGTTAGAAAAAAAATTAAACGTTTAGATAAAACATTTTAAATTTTTTGGTTTCATAAAATTAAGCCATTCTAACATGCTTGTTAGAAAATTTTAAACCTTCGCAAAGTAATCTCTTTTAATACGCTCGTTAGAAAATAACCAATATCTTATACAAATATAATCATTTCTAACACGCTTGTTAGAAAATATAAATGCTTAGACAAAACAGTTTCTAAGGCCTTCGGTTTATAAAATAAACCGTTTCTAGCACGCTCGTTAGAAAATAAAACGCTTAAACAAAACGTTTCCATAAATTGGTTAATACAAAATAACCTTTTCTAATATGCTTATTAGAAAATTAACTTTTAGACATAAACGTTTTAATAACTTTGGTTTATACATAATAAACCGTTTCTAACACGCTCGTTAGAAAAAGTAAACATTTAGACAAATGTTTTAAAGCTTTGATTTATAAAATAATATGAATTTAACACTCATGTTAAAGCCGTTGACATTTACACAAAACGTTTATTTATTTTAAAAAATTAAACCGTTTCCAACGCGCACGTTAGAATGTTAGACGTTTACAAAACATTTTAACCCATGTGTGTTAATAAAATACACCACTTCTAACACGCTCATTAGAAGGTAAAAGTGTATAAGCCTTTATTATTTTATAATATTTTCTAAACGCTTGTTAAAACTAAACGTACGCAAACATTTTTATGGTTTAGAAAACATCTTTTCTAATACGCACATTAAAAACTACATGTTCCAAAACATTTGAAACCAATATTATTTAACCAAATGATAGTTTCTAACACGCTCGTTCGAAAGAAAAGATAAAACGATGACAAACGTTTTATTTTATAGGTTTTACAAAAAACACTTTTCTAACACGCTCATTAGAAATAAAAAAAAAGGTAAAACGTTAACAAACGTTTTATTTTATGAGTTTTACAAAAAAAAATACTTTTTCTAACACGCTCATTAGAAAAATTCAAATACTTCAAAATGCATTTTGAAACACTTATATTTTTATATATGATTCGATTTAACGAAACATGACTAAAACCCATGAACTCGAAAGTGTTGAATTAAAACATTCGTTTTCATATTCTATATTGTTCTCCAATAATTAATTCGACTCGTTTGTACTACATACATGAATTCTCAAATTTTATTTAAAAAATTATAACAAAATTTTCCAAGTAGAAATCTATTTATAACCATTTCAAGAATCCAAGATCCTTATAATAAGGTTTAGATTGTCCTCAATTCTAGAAAATAACCAAACGTGAGTTTTCTAAGTCCAACTTTGAAGGGACCAATAACGATTTCTTTTTTCAAAAATGACGTTAAAAAACGTATTTCAATGAATTGTACCCGAAATTCCGTTTCAATCAAAGTACTCGTTTGAATAGAAACGAAGAAAAAATATGTTTTTAAAACACAAACTGTGTGGAAACAAAACTAGTTTGAGTCGCACGATATGGTTTTGAATACACGAACGGTGTTTTAAAATTTTGTTTTAAGATTGTAGGAATCCGTTCGCATATAAAATAAAACACTTTTAATATTACAATTACAATACAAAGAATCAAACCTATCTAGAAAAACAAATAAATTACAAATACGAATACAATTGAAAAATCACAAAATACAAGAATGAAATTCCGATTTTGACCGAGGATCGTGTTTGACAAGGGGCCCTTAAAACAAATTCTGGGTCTCACCCCGTTTTGTTTCCCAGGGTACAACGGCCTAAGCAGTAAGTACTGTCGGGGAAGGCTCTAGCACCCGAATTGTACATTAAAGAAAATGATGAAGATGATTAAAGAATTGTTGGAATTCTTTAGAAAGAAAGAACGAAAAAAACACTAGAGAGATTGTGTTGTTTGATGCATTTTTCAACCAAGGAACACCTTGATATTTATACTTGAAAAATAAGTTGAAACACCCAGTTCTCCATAAACTCATGAGTTGAAACACTTAATGCTCTATAAACTCATAAGTTGAAACATCTTAAAACCTTTAAGATTTAACTAATTCAAAATGGTGTTTTAACTAGCAAACTTAAATAAAAAACAAATAATACAAGTTTATATAATTTTATTTTCACAAAACAATTTTCCAACGGCTTATTTATTTTGAATTTTTTTAGTTTTGTATTTATTTTAAGTGAATTTTCTAATATTACTCCTCTAAAATCCAATAGAACTATTACTTTTCCAGTATCTTCTGATATCAAATAATAATCAAACCCTAAAAGTACAGCCAAAATCAATAATTTAAAGTTGATTAGAAGCAAAAGTAACAATTAGTAGTAAAGTCGAGTGCTACTCTTTTCCTGTTCACTCTTTCCCTATTTTACCTTTCTTTTTTTCTATATATAACTATATAAAAAATGTCATTGTAGGTATTATTATTGAAATTTGTAATATTTGTGATATTTTTCTTCCTTTCACCCGTATATAACAAAACCAAAATTAATCAAACAAACAAAAATACCTAGTACAATCTAACACAATAGACAGTAAGGTGTGAAGAGAGTGAGATGAGTGTAAACCTTATCTTTAATACAAGAAAGTGTGTTGGCACTTTTTAATTGACTTTAATATTTCAAAATTTAGTTTGAGGCTTTTACATGACTAATAGAAAATACGTTGGTTGGTTATTATTTTTATTAATTCTAGAAGAAATTATAAAACTTTATATGGTTTTGAATTAGAAAATTAGAAAAGGTTAAATTTTAAAACTTAAAAGGGTCTACGTTAAACAAAGAAACTAAAACACATCTCGGTTTTTTAGTTTGATAAAGTAAAGTTTATATATAGTATCTAATATTCGTTTGATGTGTTAGGCCATTCGTAGCGGTTTCACATTCACGCTAGCCACGTCACCACCACATCAACATGAGACAATCACAAAATCAAATAACTAAGTTACGTAGTGGTTTCACTATCCAGGTACAAATATATACATACACATATATACATAACACACACACCCGTGCGCCCCTTTGCCCGTGATTCTCCTCACGCCACCAGCCCCACACCCACATTCGCGTCTTAGAGGGTCGGTGTTTCGCGTCCGTGAAGGAGTCAGGTGGCTCACGCCCCCTGTTTCACGCCTCTACTACAGATAGTCATATTTACGTGTACGTTGTTCGAGTAACACTAATTTATCAAACGTTTTAAAAAATAAAACCAATACAAATAATTATAGGTGTGGAACTACTTTTATACATATGTGTATGTTATTAAAAATACCACAATCATTTATTTATTATTAATATTAAAACACTAAAAGCTTACCAATTTGAACATCATTTACGTGACATTTCAAAAAAAAAAAATTGGAGTTGTAGTGCATAGTCATCAAAAGTGGTTGAAATATGATACCAAAACAAACTAAAAGAGTACTAATTGTACAATTTCAAAACTTGTGGGACCTAGTTGTAAAGTTTATAAATGGGGGACCAAATTGGACCGTTCGTTCAAGTCGTCAGACTCACAGAAAGATCGCACTCAAAGGTCACAGCTAGGATAGGACTACTCTAACATGTTTGGGTCACCGCGTGGTCTAAACGTCTGCAAAAAGTCGCACTAAACTTTATTTTATTTATAAAATGGCACACAATCACAATCTTGTTTTTTTTTACCTAAATATATATGAATGTATTTATATTTATAGTGATTTGGTTACTTTTTTTTCACTTTAAAAGGTTTATTTATTATTTTTACCTATTTTATACTTTTTAAAACTTATCATTTTCATTCGACAGGTTTAGCACATTCCTTTTTTAAAGTTGAATGATGATTATTTTTGTCTATTTATATATTTGTTTACTAGCTTTAACCTCGTGTGTTACACGTGGTAAAATGTTAAGATTATATTGATAAATATCTTAACAACTCTTTCATACAAATTTAATATTTTATTTTTAACTTTTTCATTTTATTACATGTTGAAACCTAGTAACCGTATGTAGTTTGCAACCCTAGTAACCGTATTAAAAGAGTCACGTCGGTTTATGAAGAACACGATGTTTATGTTTGTGTCTATATACACGATACTTCACAATGGTTAATGGTTCGTTAATTCAGAATTTAGTTTGGTTTAATTTGTGTGTTCTTGTGCTTGTTCTTCTTGATTCTTGATTATGGATTGACACAATGATTTTTATTTTTTCGTTCAACACCTTTGAAAATCACTACCACCTCTCTAATTGATGGGATTTTTTCTTTTGCAGCTATCTCTATTTTTTTCTAGAAAAAACACTACAGAATAGTAACCAAATTTTAAAAATGTTCCAATTAGGTCACTCACAATACTATACCTGAGGGTGTATACCGTGTAAAATGCGTATTGAGTGACCTAATTGGAACACTTTTAAAACTTAATTACTATTCTACAAAGTTTCTAATGATATATTGCTATACTGAGTCATGTCTATCCGTTTCCAATGATACGTGTTGTTCTTATTATGTTTTCTATGTGTTTTTGCAGATCATGGCTCGGGCGTTTACTAACGAATTCAACTTGTTAGCAAACACTCAACCCGAATGGAAAGGTGCAGCATTGCAATATAGGGAGATAGTTGATTTCTTGAACCGCTCCAGAATCAGCTATGCTATCTCGGCTGACCCGACCGTGTCAAGACCTTATTTGGAACAATTCTGGGAGACAGCGGAACACGACTGCACGGTATCCCCCAATGTCATAAGGGCTACCGTTGCTGGTCAGGCTATTGCTTTTTCTGAGGACACCATAAGAAGGGTCCTGCAGTTCAGAGACCTTGCTACCGACCCGACAGCCTATCCAGACTACTATGTGGATGGGTGTTGGAGGCAAAGAATGGGATACGTCGGCGCAAGGGACTATGCTTCTTACAAAAAGATGTGGGTATTAGACCAATGGCGGTATTTCGCCCATGTCATGATCGTGTGCATCTCGTCAAGGAAAGCTGGTAAAGATGCCATGGGTCATGACCTTGCAGCAGCCATGGTGGGCTTATCTCTTAATAGGGGCTACAACTTCTCGCGCTACATCTTCAAAGCAATCAATGACCAGATCAACACATCGGAGAAGTTTAGATTCTTATTGTACCCTAGGTTTGTGCAACTCTTGATTGATGATGCGTTGCCAAACCTTCCTGCTATAGGGGAGAGACTATAAGTCAAACGGGTGGACAAAAGAGTATTTGCTCAATTCTTAAAGCCAGGCAGTGTAGAACCTACCCCTGTGCATACAGAACTCTTTGGCCACCTACTCAATGAAGCATATGTCGCACCTGAAGATTGGAATTGGTATAGTCCCAATTCGGCACCAGCAATGAGTGAAAACTCTGATGAGCAACAACAGGAGGAAATGGAGAGTGATGATGGTTCGTCTGAGGATGGAGACGACGAAGGCGGTGATGGTGGTGCTGAGGAATCCGATTCAGAAGCAACAGAATCAGATTCTTCTGATTTAGATGACGCACCATCGCAGGTACACCCACGGAGAACGGCTAAGGTAACCCTACCTGAGTCGTCCTCCAAAAGGAAGCGACAAAGCTCAAGCAGCGAATATGAGCCAAATTCTGACTCTGACGCTGCTGTACAAAGACAAAGAAGAGAAAGCATTCATAAGAATAGGGGTGATAGGCAACAGGTTGCTATCCCCAGTGTGGTAGAGGTACCAATTGTGCAGCAAGTACAAGTTTCAGCTGCCAGTCCGGATTCAGTCTCTACCCCACCTTCACATCAGTTATACAGAAGGAGGGGAAAAACACAAGTTCAAGCTAACGTGGCAGTCACGGCAGTCACAGAGGAGGTTCCTGTGATGGTGACCTTCCCTACTACATTCGTCCAGGTGGCGGTGACTACTCCAATTGTCACGGAGTCTGTCACCATCACCCCTACCATTACCCCAACAACTCTCGTCACATCTTCCATCCCAACTACCATCACTGAGCCTCTAAGTCAACCCTTCAATTATGGAGATTTCACGCAAGGGTTTGACTTTGCTACCATATTCTCCTCCCCTATTCACACTGCTGAAGCGTCCTCATCCAGACATCCTGATCCGAATGATGCTAGGATAGATGTTCTGGAAACCCAAGTTGCTGGATTACTGAAGACCATTCAGAAATCGAAGGAGGAGTCTGACGCTCAACAAGCACAGATCAATTCTTTGATAGATGAAGTTACAATCCTTCGTAGCCAGAGAACAGGGACTGAGGAACGACTGAAAAACGTCCTGGCCCAGAATGAACTAATAATAAAGACAAATGAAATGATGCTGGGTCATTGGTCATCCATGGAGCTCAGGTTTGACGCTCAAAGGAAGGAGCATGAGCTGATGGTCAAGCTGATTGCTGATCTGACCAATAAGCTTGATGCTCAGGGGGGGAAGGAAAAAGAGAAAGAGAAGGAGAAGAGGACTACTGGTGATGAGGCGTGTCATCCGGTCGACTTGACTAAGGATGATGACAAGGACAAGGATCCCGAAGCCGGTCCTAGTGGAGGTGAGCACCACGCTTTAGCAATCGTGCCCATCTCTGCTGTTCCAATGGCTCAGGGGGAGTCGACTCATCAAGAGGGTGGTGATAACTCTGGTGGTGGTGGTGGTGGTGAGAAAGGAAAGTCAGTGGCTGAAGTACTTAAGGACTTATCTGATGATGAGATCCTATATCTAGAGCCTGACTATTCCAATGAAGCACATATCGATGCTCTCTTCAATCTAGAAGAATGAGAGATCGACTCTGGTGACGACTAGGATGATGATGACGAAGATGTTGTGATCGAAATTCCCAAGGGTGACGGGGAAGGAGAGTACGAGCTAGAAGATGGAGAGATCTTTGAAGTTCCATCCTTCGACGCTCCACTCGACACAGGTTCAGTCGAGCAGGCCAGTAATGTAGAAGCCTCGACTGAAGCCTCCCCAGTTGACCCTGAACCTGTGGACCCAAAGGCACCGAAAGATACAGACATGCCTTCTACTTCATCAAAAGACGTCTATCATAGACAAGCACGGAGCAACATGGATGATCTTGTCTGTAAGGTTCGAGGAGAGGACAAGCAACTGTTCGCTATCAAAAGATCTGGCGGGGTTCAATACTTGAAACCCACCAGTGAAGCGTTCAGCTCCTTGCCCAAATACGACATGGTGAACCTAGCAAACCGAGAGATGCTGGGTCATTCCAATCATGTAGTGGCGATGGGTTTGTGGGTGGTTCTGCAGCGAGAAGCAAGATCTGGGAAGTTCGAGATGTTCAAGCCTCAAGTGCCCAAGAGAGTTAAGGATAAGCACGCTGTACATCCTGTGACTAAGAAGCACTTAAAGAAATTGGTACACAAGCCAGTGCGATGTGAAACTAAGATTCCCTTGAGCAAGTTATCTCAGGATATTCTTGGTGACATGTGGTACTGGTACGTAGATCCAAAGACGGACGAATGGACAAAGCTCCTTGCTTCTAAATATGACAAGGTGATTAAGTTCTGCCTTGATTACAAGAAGAAGATGGAAGCTGAAGACTGAAGTTGTGAAGAGTGAAGATTGAAGACTGAAGACGATGAAAATCCCGAGCTGTTGTCAAGGGGGAGTTTGTTGAAGCACGTTCCTGTGACAACACTCTGGATAGAGTCTTAGTTTGTATTTTCATGTCTGTAATTGTCTTTGTATGTAAGAGTCTTTATGTATTAGTTTATCGAGTTGTATTTACTTTTACATATTGAATGTTGCATTTCTTTCTAAGTGTTTTGCGCACTTACATGTGCGCAGGAGAAAGCTCCTGCGTACTTAGCAAGTACGCAAGAATACCTTTGCGTACTTGTTAAGTACGCAAGAGCATTTTGCCCTGCGCACTTGCTAAGTGCGCAGGCATCAGGTCAGGTATAAGTAGGATAGGTTGACAGAAGTTAAGTACGCAAGCTTTAGTGCAAATACGCAGATTGTAACCTAAGTGCTTTTCTCTGTAACCTTCAAGTGTTTATAATACAAAGAAAGTTTAAAGTGTCTTCTCTTGTCGGTTTACTTTGTTTAGCTAGACTCTCCACCTAGTCACGGGCATTCCGCACCCGGTCCGACTAGTAGAACCACTTGCATGTGACGATCCGTCACACCCGAGGGACCTACAGGGTGGGTCAGTGATCCGTCAGTGATCCAAATTGTTAGTTAAAAAAAATATATTTTAATTATGTTTCTATGTTTTTTTTATTAAAATACCTATAGTATCATTTTCTTTTATTGTATCATTTTTCGTTTTAGTTTTCATATTTTATCGGTCTGTATTTTCTCTTGTTTTAAATGGTTACATTCACAATACGATAGTCACATAACACCATGGATGCCATTGGGGTTGGTGATAAAATGGTAAACGAAAATACTCTAAGAACAACAAGATTTGAAAAAGTCATGGGTTCAAGTCACACTCTCACAGAAATTAAGAAATTTGATTTTCAAAAAAGAAAACATAACATCATGTATTGTGCAGCCACATCTAGGGATGAGCATTTGGTACCGATAATGTACCGGTACCGTACCGATGGATTCGGTACCGGTATCGGTACCCACTTTTCCATAAATTCGGTACCGGTACGGTACGGGTACCGAAAAAGATGAACATTTTGTAACGAATACCAGTATCGGTACCATACCGATAATTTCGGTACTGGTACCGATACTGATACCCACTTTTTCATAAATTCGGTATCGGTATTTTTGATACCGGTACGGTACCGATCTCATCCCTAGCCACATCCGTGGGGTTAGGGGTTTGAACGAGGAAGAAGCTCACGATCATGGTAAAGGACGACGATGGAAAAGTGAGATGAGACAAGGTTTGGCTTTTAATTTAATTTACTTTTTAATTTTCAAAATTTTAAATTAAGTTTATTAATAATAAATATTTATATTTATATTAATAGAGAGAGGGATTAAGAGAAAACCACAAAGTTAGGCGAAAACCAAGAAAACCATTAAAAAATGTGTAATACTATGGGTTAATTTTTTTGTTTTCTGTTTACGTATACGTAACACTATGGGTTACACGTAAGCCAATATTTAAATGATTTTTTGGTAAAAATATGTAATATTAAATTGATACTCTTATAAAAAATAAAAATTAAAAAAAATATAAAAAAAATATTTCTATATGGTTTTCTTTAAACCCTACCCTTAATAATATTGATTTTTTTAACTTATGAATTCATTGTAATATGATAGGTAACACGTTTATGAGTTTATTATTAAAGATGCTCTTATCATACTTTATCATTTGTTTGGTGAGAAAGACGATATCATTCAACCTAAACCAATAACTATGAAGATAAAAGTGTTTCTCAATTACACACAATATGGTACATTAGTACACGAATGTTTCAAGAAATTTTAGTTCTTTTTATCAGGGTTTTGATCGCAATCTTTTAGTTCTTTTAACAACAAGAAATAGTTTGGTTTAACAAGAAGAAGTAGTTTTATTGCATGATGGTGGTGGTTGTATGAAGAATCTAAGGAAAAAAGTGATTTCAAATAGATGAGATTGTAATATAATGCGCAATAATCAAAATTGAGCAATAAGTTTATCTATCATGAACTAATATCATGAATTAATGTTATGTAAGGTTGTCTTCATGAAGTAATACGGAGACAACTTCTTACTTGGTAATAAGACTAGATAGAGACAATAAGGTAGTGATGCATACACTTAAGATAGTTGAAAGTATTTTTAAACATTTTAGATATGATTTTATATAAAAGGTTACTTCAAATACCCAAATGGTGAAGCCTTGCACTCAAGTATATGTTATTGCAATAGAAAAACTACTTCTTATAGAAGATTTCTCCAACAATTGTTTTTACCCTTCTATTTTCTAAAACATGGTATCTTTTTTAAACTTAAATAAGTTTTACATATTTTATTTGTTTTATAAAACTTATTTTAAAGATAATATGTGAGTTTTTTATTTTTATTTTTAAGCAGTTTCCTCATTAACCCAATACTTTAATAAATTAGACTTATTTTATACAACTTTGGTTTAGTTTATGAAAGATACGTTTTTAAGCTTTATAAAAGCATAAAGTATTTGTTAAGTGATCTTAAACACACCATTTATCCATTGATTATTACTAGGGAGAATGTATTACTTATGTTTTATTGTAATAATTTTGACTATAATTAGAATATAAATATTTTCTTTATAGTTATCCGGTTATACTTTAATAAATAGCTGATCATTACAAAGGAGGGAGAGGGAGAAGCTACCTACTGTGATCGTTTATTTTATTTTATTTGAACGGCTAATTCGTACATCTTCTTTAACTACTTTTAACCATGAGATTAGAACCCTTAAGGGTGTTGGGGGCATCCTTCGGGTAAGCCTTTGGGTTGCACGGGTACCACAGGTACACCGTCCACATCAATTCGGGTAAGGCCACAGGTAGGCGAGTTCGGGTATATCCACCTGTGAATGAAAGTTAGGTTTGAGGGTGTTTGATTTTGGGGAATTAATTCTAAAAAAGAAAAAAAATCTTTAAGGTATTAGGGTTGTGCGCCTAACACTTTAGGGTATTAGGGTTATATTTGGGTAAAAACGAGGTGCCATTTCCTCATTGGGTACTTCCTTATGATACTTTTTTAGGTGGGGGTTGTGCCCCCAATACCCTAACAACTTGACTAAGACTATGCGTGGTACTACCGTGAGGGTGGGGGCGTGATGACACCTCATCCACCACGGGCGTGGAACATCGCACCGGACCCGGTGAGGAGGGACGTGAGTGGTGCAGGGTGGTGGTCACGGGGGTTAGGGGCAAGAAAATGGTGAAAAGAGCCTCCCGCTCTCTTTCACACACACTATAAAACTGATCACCATCACTCTACCATTACGCATGTAAGTGAGGGTGAGAATGAGTGAAGCCATGGTCTACGTGGCACTAAAAGTCCATCACTTTCATCCTACCATACGAATAGTCTAAGAACACTTTTTATTTCGTACTTTGAAATCATTGGGCCACAAAGCTTTTAGTAGATGGCCTTTAGTAAACGTTTAATTAAGTTTCTAAAAATAAAATTAAGCTCAAATCCTATCAATTTATCCATAAACCATGTCGGTAAACCAAAAAACCCACCATTATTATATTCTTTTTAATCAAGAAGCAGACAATTTGAACTTGATTATTGAAAAGAATACCCACCACCCTCTAAAACCAACCACACAAACGCAGTCATTTCCGACATTCTTGAAAACCCTTTACACACACTCCATACCTCCACCATTATCATCAACCTCGAGCTCTGATCCCCCAAGATTTCATTCCATCAAAAATCCCAACATCCCACAACAGTTTCTTCTTGGACTCTGGTGCTATAAAGAAGGCAAGAAGGGGCTACACTTTTTATCTTTTAAGCTTTACCCTTTTCACTATTCAATCTACTTTTAACAATTTCTTGGATTTATCTGTCTTTTTTCATCAATTTTTTTAATTAAATTATGATTACATGAGATCTATGTCTACTACTGTTTTAAATCCCCCTTTCCCTGTTTTTGCTCTCTTGGATTCTGGGGTTTTTTTCTTTGAGGTAAAGCAGGTATCTTTATTGGTATATGTTTCTTGAATTGAGTTTTGTGCTGTCTTTTTATGTTTATTTGATGAAATTAGGGTAATTGGGTACTGGGGTTTGACAATTGTTTTGTGGGTGTCTCTCTTTTTATATAAATTTGCACTTTTTAGGTGATCAAGATTAGGGTTTTGTTTGCTACTCTGTTTCCCATTTCAATCAAGGTTAGATTTTTATGGTTGAATTGTGTTCTGTCAGTGGTGGTTTCACTTTTGATGATTGAATTGATGGATAATTTGTTGAATTTTGGAGTCTTGAATGCTGAAAATTTGGGGGTTTTAGTTGAATTTGCTTTAGACTTGATATCAATTGATGTTGGATAATCTGAATTAGGCAAGGGTATATCTGTAATTTTACATTTCTGTTTGAAATCCAGCACTAATGTCAGTCTGATCAATCAAGTTTTGTATGGTTTCTTGATTAAAACTTGTTTTTGCAGGTTTAAGTTTATGGAGTCTCCTCAATCTGTGGTGTCACCATTGAAGATCTACTCAGAACCTGAAAAGCATAATCTTGATCATTTTACTAGAAACCCGAGTGTTGAATCGAAGAAGCCCGACCCGTCACTTGGTGTTCTAGAGGTCTACATTCATCAAGCCAGGGAGATTCAAAACATCTGCATATACCACAAGCAAGATGTTTATGCCAAAATCTCCCTCACTAGCAACCCTGAAAAGTCGGTCATGACACAAACGATAAACGGGGGTGGACAAAATCCGGTTTTTAATGAAACCCTTCGTATCGATGTATCCACTATTGATGCTTCACTTAAATGTGAGATATATATGATGAGTCGGGTCCGGAATTATCTTGAAGATCAACTGCTTGGTTTTGCTTTAATCCCGCTTTCTGATGTTATCATCAAGAACGGGGAACTCGAGAAGGAATTCACGTTATCTTCAAACGATATCTTCCACTCACCTTCTGGATTTGTTCAGCTATCTTTATCGTACAACGGGGCGTCACCGGATGTTATTGTGGTTCAACCGACACTGCCGCCAACTAAGACCACCGTTCCCGACCAATCCGAGTTGGATAAACTCGAGTTTCCGGATCCCAAGATTGTGAACGAAAACGAGATTATGGTGTCGGAGTATTTCGGGATTAGCTCTGAGAGCTTAGTCGCGTCCGATACTGATGATCAGGCTAGCTCAGAAAACGGTGGCCCGTTTGTGTTTGAGAATCAAAAGCCCGATTCACCCCCGACAAGCGTGTCGACTAATGGGTCTCAATGTGCTTCTGATGTTCCTATTACAAGCATTAAACCTTTTGATGATGAGAAACAGTTGAAATCTGCAAATCAAGAATCTGATTCACATGTGAAAGACAAACCAGTTGAAGGCGGTTCGTCTAACCAACCTGCAGGGCCAATGAACTTTGAGCTGGATCAAAAGGTGGTGCAGCAAGATTTTGTGGACTTGTATATGAAGAGTATGCAGCAGTTTACCGAGTCACTGGCTAAGATGAAGCTGCCATTGGAGATGGAGAACGAGCAGACGAGTTCTGGGAACTCGAGTTCGGGTCAGAACACTCAAACACCAAATGGAACCCGCCCACGAGTGTTTTACGGGAGTCGGGCCTTCTTTTGAAGTCGTTTAACGGGTTCGCGGGTGTTTCTTTAGAGATGTTAGATCAAAAGGCTGATGGTTAGCGTTGTCTATGTATGGAACTTGGTGTTTCATAGACTCATTGTGTTTTGGTGTTCTTTGTTAGTTTGTTTTACCACTTTTGTTGTTAATCTTGTGTCGTTTTTGAGTTCTCGTGTGTCAGGATTTTCGATTAGTGTCCGCGCTTAAAATTACTATCATAAAACAATATAATCCT
Source organism: Smallanthus sonchifolius (assembly GCA_023525975.1). NCBI lineage: Eukaryota > Viridiplantae > Streptophyta > Magnoliopsida > Asterales > Asteraceae > Smallanthus > Smallanthus sonchifolius. The sequence goes on from CM042042.1 coordinate 12,874,397, forward strand.
TTTTAATTTACTAACTTTTTATATAACATTATAACAGACTGGAAATACTTAAGTAGAGAAATTTGAGTATCGTATAAATGTTTGTACTCTTTGCTTTGTATAACACGGTTATCTAATCACGCACCTCACTTTCTTTCTAACTTTCGTTATATTGTAAAGTACTGTGTATAAATGTAATTAGGTTCAGACACAGTCGTAGTGCCCCATGTCTAGGCATAGTTGTGTTAATCCTTGACACGGTTGTGCCTCATGTCTAGGCATGGTTGTGCCTCATGCTCTGGCACGATCGTGTGGTTAGTGTTCAATTCCTTTGGTCTTTCAATATAGAGGATGATATACGATTTTTGTGATTTTTTACTTAAAATTAATTGCTCATGGCCTTCTGGTCTAGTGGCATCAGCTGGTGTGGATAAGATCTGTGTGACCCTAAGGTCATAAGTTCAAATCTCATTTCAGCAAAAAATATTGCTGTCATTAACAGGGGTTGCCAATGAGCTCTCCAAGCATAGGCAAGTTAAGGGGTTTTAAGAGCTAGTCGGTTTCCTCCTGGAACGGGTTGGCGCCATCCTCGAGGGTCAAACTAACGATGGACGGTTCTGAGGTATGAACATACCTGGGCTATTAAGATGCATGACACTGAGTCCGAATTTCCATCGCCGTTCAAAAAAAAAACTTAAAATTAATTATGTTAAAACCTGTCTATAATATTATCTTTTTAAAAAGGAGATAATAACATCAAGGTGTGACATGAGATAATGGTCCTTTTTCCCTTTATTTTTTCTTTTTATGGGTAAGATTAAGATGATCAAATGAATTATGATCTCAATGATCATGTAATAAAGTTGATATTGACAATAAGCAATATGTCCTATTGATGGGCCTACATAAAGAAACCACTAATCTCAAATCAAGATTTTGTTATGACTTATGAGATTTTAAGTAACTACTAAAGGTAATACAAAGGCTAGATTAAGCGAGGTTAGTGGGGGTAGAGGTGCACAAACAAACCGGATCCGGATCCGATCCGAAAGATAATTCGAAATCGGATCCGACCCTAACCGGATAAAAAAGAACCGGACTGGATTTTTTAAGATCCGCCGGATCCAGAACCAGTTCCAAGGGTTTATGCGGACCGGATAAAAATCGGACAAAATGGAACCGGACAAAATCGGACACAAAAAATCCGGAAAAAATCGGATAAAATCGGATATTTAGTCGGATCCGGTTCCAAATAGGTTCCAAATCTCATACCCCAAAACCGGATCCGATCCGGAACCGGTTCCACCGGATCCGGTCATTGACCACGTTTGACTTATCCGATCCGGATCCGGTTAAAAAAAAAAACCGATTTGTGCATCTCTAAGTGGGGGTTCCTCTAAATGAAATATCATTTAGGTTTGATTTTAATATCCTAATTTGTGTTGAAATTTGGTGTTGGTTTCATAAATTTTGGATCCATTTCATAGCTTTTGCGGTGGTCGGTGTTTAATGGGTGTGATTGACTTGCCGAACATATATAAATTATGATACTATGACTATAATGATAAAATAATAACAATGATATGATAATTTTAGTAGTAATAATAACAACAATAGCAAATAATTACTGAAAAAGCTAAAATAATATGCTAACGTTTAACTGGATTACATATAAAAATAGATTTTTGAAAAAAATAATAGATAACTTGTTTTATATATTATATATTAACAGTTTGTTAGAATTAGAAGTTTGAGAATTGCTAATTATTATTTTATGCAATAAAACCAATATTTGGTACTTATTCCATCAAGTTTTATAATACTATATTTATTTACTATTTTAAAACACTAGAATGTCATATTATATGAAACTAGGTTTATCCCGTCGCGCGCAGCGGCAAACAGTTTTATGTGTTTTCAACCTGTTTATCGTAGGGTATACAAATTTTCTGCTATACATAAAGATAATATTTCCATTCAAAAAGTTTACATGTGTATTGTTTTACATGAGCAATAGAAGTGTTTAGCTTTACAACATTGGCCTAACAGACACATTACACCATCACAAAAGACTTGTTTGTGGAACTTCTTGTCAGCTTGGTGTTTTCAATCCACATTACAAAAGTGGATGTTTCTGGACCTTCTTGTCGGGTTGGCATTTTACAACCATATTACAAAGAGGTGTGCTTGTTTTTTCATGATCATCAATCTGGAAATCGTGCTCTTTGTTTCGCTGACGTCGTTGATGTCGTCAACTACATATAGTAGGGTTTTGGTTAATTAATGATGATACATCTATGTGCATAAAACATAACACGACTAATAAAATATAATCATATACGGACACGTAGAAAAATAAATTGGCCTATTTAGGTAGACTACTTTTAGTATAATATCCATCCCAAATATGCTACAAAACTTATTATTTCATTTATTTAGTTTACATAGTAATGTTTGTAATAATGAATATGCATAGTGTATAATTATTAGCACTCTACCTAAGATGATCTACTTTTTATAACATACATTACAGAGTATTTTTGGGATAGAAATTAGGTTTGTATTAACTTGATTATGCACAGGAAACACTCATAAGAAGTTGCATAACGGTTAAGTAAAAGCAAACAATTATAGCCGATTACAAAAGGAAACAAACCTACTTTAAACTTAAAAAAGTAGGTACCTTTCTTCAATAATTTGAATCACGTTTCGCTCCAATGTTTAAACAGCCTTCCTACAAGACTAACTCCAACTTCAACAATAGCCATAAAAGAGCTACCCTATCTGTTTCAAAAGCAAGTAAAAGTCTCTTCTTAACTGCATACTATACATATTAAATCAGATAACCAGTTTCGAAAACGTGAATCCAAATATTTTTTTTTTCTACAGTTTAATATAGTTGATGCTTATGGAAAGCAGTGAGATCTGAATGATTTACCTCTGAACAAAGCCAACAATAATATTGTTGATAGGGATGGAGATGAGCTTAACAAAGAATCCTACAAATCCCACGAAATCGATGGTCATATAAACTGAGATCTTTCGAGAAATCTGTAAACAATCTAATCAAAATTTAAATCAACAAAAATAGATTAAGACCGGGAACTGAAAAGAGTTGAATAAAATCACTGCATTTGGATCGGACATTTGTTTAGACACTCGATAATACTGAAGTTAGTACTCAATAATGTTGAAGTGCTGAGCGACAAATATGAACACACAAACATAACATGTCATTAATGTCTAAAGCCACATTCACTCTCCGCTGTGACAATCTGTAATGTTGCTTAAACTTTTTTCTTAAACAAGACTGTAGAAATCAATGGATTAAGAAACAATAAATCAATAACAATTAACACTCTGTAATTAACAAACCATAAGAGTTTTCTCTGTACCTTAATAAACTAAAGAAGCTAGAAAAGGGAGACTAAACCAGAATCGCAGAACAGTAATCGCAAAAATTGTGATCCATAACACTCGGTTAAACACAATCAAACAAAAACGGGTCGAACATGGCACTGCTAAAATGTATCACATGTAAATGAATAGTGCACAGTAATTAGAAACTAATTATGGACTATTACTTACCCAGTGATGGAGACCATAATCAAGAGTTCCTGAAATATGACTGAAGGCCTCATGGTTTAATTTGGGAATCATCTCGGGGTAAACCTGCAGCATATGTGACCATGGTTTAAAAAAACAGTCGAGGCGAGGCGGTAGAAAAACGAGTCTGAGGCGTACGCCTCACAAGGTATTTTGGTACGTACGCCTCACTAGGGCTGAGGCGGTCGAGGCGGGCTGAGGCGGGGCTGAGGCGGTGAGGCAGTAGAAATGGAAATTTTTGACTTTTGACTGGACTTTTGACCCATTTGAGCTGTGTATATCGTTTTATTAACGAAATACACAACTCAAATGGGTCAAAAGTCCATAATTAGCGTCTGGTTCTCCTTAATTTGACCTATTTTCTCATTCTTCTCCTTAATTTGACCTAATTTCTCATTCTTTTCTCACTCATCACACCTAGGAAAGGTTTGGAAGGGGTTGATATAGTCAACAAACAAGATACAAACATTGTTTGATGTTTAGTATTTTATTTTTTGTAAGATATATAATTTTTATATTTATTTTTTAATTCCGCCTCGGTTCGCCTCGAGGCTTACGCCTCGTGAGGCGAAGGGAAAACGCCTCGAGGCGCGTTTCCGTTCTTTTAAACATTGTATGTGACAGCAGATCAAAGTGCTACTTCCAAAATAGAAATCAAGAAAAATACAATTTACAATTTGAAGTTAGATCAAGTCATTTACCCCATTATAAAAGTTGAAAACTTACATCATAACAAAGCTTATGATACCTGAGCATTTGTATTGTTATCAGAGGAAGAAAATGTAAACATTTGATGATCATTTTACTTGACTCAAAACGTTAAAAACTCTGATCCTTCTATCAGATTTGCCTATTTGTCTGTACAAACTATTTACAAGTCACCTATATGAACTCCATTATCATCATAAAAACTAAAATAATAAAACTACATAGGGTTCTAATCACAAAGATTATAAGCAAATATAATAGAGATAATCGCAAAACCAAGAAAGGCCATGAAAGACATCACAACAGATGCAGAATCCATCTTTATCAACTCATCTTTCCCCCAATTTAACACCCAATCATCAAACCTTGTGGATGCTGAAGATGATGATAAAATAAACAAATAAGCTAATATCTGTCACAAACATAATAATTGTTCAAAGTTGACAGTGATTGGGTTATAGCACATGCCTGATCTATCAAAAAGTCAAAATGATAACGAAGAAAGTATGTGACAATGTGTGTTTCATAAACTAAGTGGTATGTGTGAGCAATGGCTTGGAATGCTGCATATGAAAGGTCAAAATTAATCAACTGGCTGACCATAAATTGTCCCGAATTTCCACTAAGAGTTAAAATTGAAGTGAATTGGTAACGAAATTGAATTATCCATACCGGTACTCCATGTATTGATCAGATGAATCACCACTCCATCCTTGAGTTTTATCAGAAGCCATGACAAAGAAAGCAATTAAGGTTAATATCATCTCACAAACCCTAAAAATAATGTTCTAAACCTTTGTAGTTGTCCTAGAAAGCAATCATACGATCAATCTGCAAAAAAACTAAAGATAACAACATTCAAACATTAAAACACAGGCCAACCACATGGATACATGATGATGATCTCCACTTTCTATCTGAAATTTCATGCTTTTGATTCCTTCAAATTTAGAGTTTACAGAAAGAAAGAAATTGAAGCCCTAAAAACATTTAAAAACCCTTTCAGATATAGTCAAATTATTAATGGTAGCAAATATAGTGAAACCTATTACCCGTTAGTAATGGATACCATTGTTGCCGATCCAACTCACAACACCCACCATCGCCAATTGCTAAACCTAATTGAACAAAAATTAACAGAATTGAAAACCAAACCCAATGAACCTAAAGAAATCAATTTTGAATTGAAATCCTAATTAATAGCAACAATTCATTTGCACAGAAGAAACCAACCGACAGAAAGACGGACGGAGGAGGGGGCGCAAAAAAGGGGGAAAACTGAGTAAAATGCAACCGCCACCACCCTGAACCGTAGCCTTGTTCCTTGACTTTGTTCCGATTAAGCAAAGTACAACACCACCAGTAAATCCCTCTTCCATTGTTAACCTTACCCAGAAACGATCAAAAAATCTGAGAATTTAAATACGCAAATACACAATTGATGGAAATCAAACCTGATAGATGATCGACTGATCCGCTCTCTAGGTTTCTACACGTTGTGTAAATCAGAAGAAAGAAAGAGTGAAGATCTGAAAAGGAGGCGGTGGGAAGGCAGGAGACGTGGCATACCCAAGACCTTAAAACACACAATGCATTAACCACTTGTACACAATGCCTTACACCTTGTACCTTTACTATTCCTTCCCATGCTTTTTTAAATAGAATTAATAATAATAATAATAATAATAATTAATAATGTTAAAATGTTTTTCATATAAATGTGCATATTTTCCCTGTACTTTCTTTTTTACAAAATACATCCCTACTTAAAGTATGGCCACGCCCCTTATAAGTTACTACTACGGTGCCTGCGCGATATGACAAGGAACCAACATTAGGTTGGTGACTTTAGGGGTGTGTACAGAGCGGGAAACAACACTTAAAGGCTATTAACGAGCCAAGCTGAGCGAGCCAAGGCTAGCTCGAGCTCGACTCGAACTTCATACCGAGTTGTCTCGGCTTGGCTCGAAATTAAAATCGAGTTGAAATCTTAAACTCGAGCTCGGCTTGATTAAAAATCGAGTCGGCTCGCTCAACTCAATTTGGCTCGACTTTACAGTTTATTTTATCGTAAGAGCCAAAGTCATAACTTATTCTTGCCAAAAAGCTAAAAATAAAACTTTAACTAGTCAAAGGACTGAGTATATAAGTTACACAGTTTATTAATTCTTGCATGGGTTTTACCTTGCCTTTATAAAGTAGATAATCCATCCTACTTTTTTTTCTTTATCAATATGTGACAAAGTGACAATGAGTAATGCTTGAACTTTAAACGGAAAAGTAATTATTGTATGTTTTATAAGATTGTACAATGTGTTTTAACACAGGTAACTACTTAAACTCTTAAATTTTAGATAAAATTACTTTTTTGTCATCCTCATATGTATTATAATATAGTATAGATAATATAGATAAGACGTTTTACACCGCTAAGTGTCCATGCGTGCATCCATTGCACACAAGGTGTTTGTATGTTCCCACACACATATAATAGCGTTACATAAATCTTTATTGTTACACTATCAAAGTAAATAAATAGAAGTCACATATCAAGATGATTTTATCTTGTGCATTCAAAATGTATTCTTGGATAACAAGGTTAAATTAGGACATGATAGAAATGCTTATTTAGATGATGATAAAAATTAAATAACTTGTGTTACTAATTGTTTATTAAAGATGATCATATACCATATACATGTCAGTGAATACTCAATGAATCACAAATGATATGATCAACAAGTCTAAACATGTCAAACGTTACGGAATTCAAGATTACAACATTCTACGAATGGAAATCGACCTACTATGCTCATGGATTAAGACATTATTCTCAACATGGGGATGTGTTGGGATGTTAGAGAGATTTAAAATTGAGAATATAAATTTTAAAAAACAAGTTTTATAAACAAGTTTTACTATGCTCATGTAAACGAACCGAACCGAACGAAACCTTGTTCGTGTTCATTTGTTAAGCATTTAACTTGTTCATGAACGGTTCACGAACACTAACCGAACGAAAATTCATGTTCGTGTTCGTTCATTAAGGAAACGGATTTGTTCACGAACGGAACCGAACGGAGGCTAGTTTGAGACTTTTGATGTCAACCCTGAGTTTTAATATCAAGTTTTTTGTACTTATATCGAACTTACTTTACTTAGTTAATTTTATGGTAAACAATAAAATAAAAATTAAAGAATATAAAAAGTTTAGATAAAATAAAATAGAAATATACAAAAATCTTTAATGAACAAAATAAACAAACCACACATGAACGAACACGAACGTAAACGAACATAAACGAACGAATGTTAATAAACGAACGTTCACGAACACGTTACCGAACGTTTACGAACACAATTGAACGAACGAGACATCTATTCATGTTCGTTCATTTAGTTAATCGGACGGAATTCCTTGTTCATGTTCATTCATTTATTAAACGAATGAACGTAAACGAACTTCTCACCGAACGGTTCACGAGCTGTTCGCTGAACGTTCGGTTCGTTTACAGCCCTAGCCAGGACATATATGAAAAATATCCTTTTTGCAAAAGGAAAATCTTTCTATTTTTGTGTAAATGGTTACTATTCATATGATAGGTCAATTGGATGTTTCGGTAAAGTTAAAATCTAGTATACTCAGGTGTATTATGAGATTGAACAATCTTCAACTTTCAAAAAAGTAGGCCAAACTCTAGTTGCCCAAGCCGACAGTCGAAGGGACGGTCGACCATGGCTGGGCTAGCCCAAGTTTCCTTTTTGGCTATAAATATGAGCCATTTTCCAACCTTCAAACTCACCTATTTACTCTAAACTTTCTAAATATATATCTAATACATTTCTCTCTACTTCTCTTAATATTCAAACACCATTTAAGGAAAGAGGATCAAGATCAAGATCTAGAGCAAAAAGAAGTTGTGTTACATCTTGAATCATTGTAATTATTATGTTGTATGTAAGGGGTCTTCATTAATAGTGTTTAGTGAATATTGTGTAACTTGTGTGAGAGATAACACTATCTTGATATAAAGTTAAGTTGTGAGTGAATACACTATCTTAACATAGTGTATACTTGTGAGAGATCACTATCGTGACATAGTGATAAATAAAAACCACTATCTTGACATAGTGTGTAAGATGTTGGGTTTTAAACATGTCTTTTGAAATCGTTTTGCAAGAGAAGTTAGTTTGACATGTTAGATAAACCCATCAAAGATTCATATGTAGTTTCTTGAAATAAAAACAAAACCACCATAGGGTGTTTAGAAGGTAACAACCTTTGAAGGGAAGTTGTTACAAACTCACCTAAGCTCGAGCTCAGCTCGCTTAGAGCTCTATTTGTAAAGCTCGAGCTTGACTCGGTCTAAAATTTTAAGCTCAAACTCAACCTCAACTCGTTTATTATTTTATGAATTATTTAACAATTTTATAATTGCTTTTTATAAATATTTATAATTATAACTTTTATGCATAACATAATATACATTTTTCAACCTTGTTTGTTTTGTTAAACGACAAACTTCTTTCCGCCAAAAATAGATAGTTTTTTTATATTTTCTAGTATATATTGTAATATATTGAGTCCTAATCTATACTATATAATAAACTAGGTTAAAACCCATGTATTACATGGATTGAATAAATACAGCTTGTTGTAAACCAGTAGTTTCTATAAAGATTTGTATGTTAGATGTTATTGATGAAATAGTTATTTTATAAAAATAATAAAAGAAATGTTCAATTTATAAAAATATTTTATGAGCAAACATATTTTTTAAAATAAAAAAATGTTTTATAAAAAACATTATTATTTAATAGAAGAGAGAGACGGAAAACAAAAAAATTTAAAAAAATTTAAAGAAATTTGTATAACTAATATGAGAGAGAGGCGGGGAAAAAATGTTGAGAGTGAATATGAGAGTGACAAGTGTCATCCCAAAACCTTTATTTATTATCTACTATGTTAGTTCCCGTGTATTACACGATTAATGAAAAGAAACATATATTATTCATAAGTGTCTAAATAAGAATTACTTTACATAGTAAAAAAAATAAAATTACAATTACATTCACAAAACCAAATTACATAAGGTAATTTTTTAGATTCTAGAAAGTTGATTTTGATTAATTGTTATTTGCTTAACAAAGATAAGCTGTTAATTTTTTTTAAAAGTTATCAATTTAATTCTCTAATTATAGTAAATTGCGAGAGTTAATTTATTGATTTTGTTATAATTTAAATAATACAAAGTTTAAAATTTTCAAATCAAACGGTTTTTAAGTTCTAGTCAAATTATATTAAATAATTGTAACAGTTATATTTGTTAAGCATTTATTATTTGTGAGAGGTTTAAAATCTTAAATTATAATTAAACTTTAGATGGGAAAACCATTTTACGAAAACCTTTATTTATTAGGGAGTATAGATTAGTATTTTTCTTTAATTAGTTATATTTTGAATTCTTATTATATATTTTTATTTAATATAATTATTATTCTTCTTTAATAATATATTTATAATATCATTATTATTTAATAAGATATATGTGCATTTATTAGGAGAGAGAGGCGAAAAAACCAATATGAGGATGCATGAGGGAGTGACATGTGGCAATCCAAAACCTTTATTTATTAGTATGTATAGATACTATATAATAAATAAAGGTTTTGATGGTACACTTGTCACTCTCTCATGCATTCTCAACTTTTTTTTCCCGCCTCTCTCTCCTATTAATTATACAAATTTATTTAATTGTTTTTATAATTTTTTCCCGCCTCTCTCTCCTATTAAATAATAATGATTTCTATAATTCTTTTTATAAAACGTTTTTCATAAATATGTAATATGTAAATATTTATTACTAAGTATATATAACATTGCATTTATTCAAACTGTATAATACATCGGGTTTCTAAAGTTTAATATGAATTAACATTTATCAGTTAAATAAAAAAAATTAGTACTCGGCTAAAAAAATGTTTTAAAAATTATATTAACAAAATTTATAACTGTCATGTAATATTTTATTCAACTCGTGTAATACACGAGTTTTTAAAGACATAATTTTTTTATTACTAAGTATATAACATTACATTTATTCAATCCGTGTAATACACAGGATTCTAACCTAGTATAGTATAGATAAAGGTTTTTCATGCCACGTGTCGTCTCCATATTCATTCTTATTTTTTTTTCCCATATCTCTCTCTTATTAAATACACCTCTATCTTTTAATAATAATATATTAAAAAAATACTAATTATAGTAATAAAACACATTTAATTAATTTGAATTATCCTTTATTATAAGAAACTTTGAAATCTAATTACCTACCTTCTGATTTAAATCAAATAGTAAAAGAAAGTCAAATTACATTAAATAGTAATTAACGCATTTTTGAAACTCAATTATATATTAATTTTTACATATTTTGAATTGTTTTATCCTTAGTAAATGTAATATATTTTACATTCATAAAATATATACATAAAAATTTAAGAAATTTTATGTATGATATTTTCATCCCGTGTGTAGTACAAGGGGTTCTAAGCTAGTATTTATTAAAAACTAGCAGTTATGCTAGATATTTAGTAAATTTAATTAACTTTTCCATTTATATTACTTACTAGGTTAGAATCCTGAATATTATACGGTTTTAATAAATGTAATGTTATATATATTTTTTTAATGACATAATGTTATATAATTAGTTATAAAAATTTTATTTTTTTAAAAACTCGTGTATTAAATTGGTTGAATAAAATATATTGTAATCTGTTAATATATACACTCGTCAAAATATGTATTTAAAAAAAATGTATTTTGACGTGATAGTTATAAATTCTGTTAAGTTAACTTTTAAAATATTTTTTTTCAATTGTTTATTATTTTTTTATCCAATTGATAACTGTTAATTCATATTAAATTAATTTAGTTAATGATATAATAACTATCCATAATTAAATATTAATTATTCATAAATAAATTTATATTAAATATTTAAAAATATATTTTTTAATATCAATATTTAAAATGAAAAAGATACGAGAAAAGAATGTTGAGAAACACTTAATGGCTTTCACGTATTTATTTAGACAAAAGATTATAAGTTATCTTCCTGACTTTCACGTGTTTATCTAGGCAAAGATTACAAGTTATGCCAAGTTGATTTGAACTTTTTTTTACTTGAACCTATCTAAAACAAAACGATCATCATTCATAAATTTAACGGATCATTGATTGAGAATTTTCTCATGTGTTACATACGTTTTCGGTTACACTGTCACCTTCCGACGAACAAATGTCCATTCCATAACTAAAAAACCAAATCGACAAAACCCGATACAACACTCAACAACAATATAAATATTTTTTCTTGCTCGTAATTAAACTATTCTTCCTCAACAACCATATCAATGTCTTTTCTTGATCATCCTTCAAATATTCTTCCACTTATATCGCAAGATGTAGAAAAAAATTAATAAGCAAATCAATACATTTTCTGAATATGAATATTAACTTAATATGCATGGCACAAATCATTAGTTTGTTGGTTAACTTGATGAACCCACCTATAAAATATGATAAAACATCAACACAAAGCTAAAAAATTAACCATGCACAAAGCAAAGTAGATGACAGAAAGTATTACTTTTTAGTGATCAAATAACATAATCAAGAGTGATTTTAACTAGTTATGTATACATCTTATTCTAAAAATTTAATGTCCATTAATCACCAATTGATATTTGTATTAATCTATCTTGAAATCTAACAACTCTTAAAGATTAATTAGCTTAGCTTGAAGGAAATATATTAAGCATATGAGAATTTAAAACAAGTGAACTTGGATATGTCTGTTTGATAGCCTCTTAATAGTTATTAAGAGGCTACCTCTTAATGGTTCAAAGTCTCTTAATGGTTAAGAGGTAACCTTAAATCTGAATGGTTAAGATGTAACATCTTAATGGTAAGTTCTCACAAATTACATGACCCCTTACTTCTTAACCATTAAGACGCTTTAAACCATTAAGAGGTAGCCTCTTAATAATTAAGAGGCTACCAAACAACAAGTAGTTAAACTGATCGACCTTGATACATTCAATGCACACTTATGATGTGCATATGTCATAAAGGAAGAAAGTATACAAAAGCATATGCTCACTAGTAAATTCGAAGTACATAAGTGATCAATTATGTACTTAAAATGTCTTTTATAATAGTTCTATCCTATCTCATTGTATGTTATTTTCAGTGTTTTTAAAACTTGATCGGACTGACTCGTCGGATCAGGAACCATGCATAGATTAAATTCCCCCCTCCGGACTCCGGACTTAGGGGTGTCACTCCCTGGATTTAGGGGTGGCGTGTCACAATTGGACATGGTGGTCAGAACATGAGACGTAATTTCATAGATTAAACATTAAGAGTTAAAACACCCAAATGATGGTCTAACGACCCTAAGGTTAAGTTACACATTATTCATACATTATAAAGATAGCTAATTTTCTTGGGTCAGTTCCTAAAGCTTGAGTCTTCTCTCTTCACTCCCAACCCAAAGTAACTTGTGAACTTGTGGTGCACAAATATTTACGGGATGAGCCGAACGCCCAGTACAGATAAAGGCTTAAGCAACAACAAATGGCAGATATGACAAGATCAATAGACAAAATAATACAATATGCTACGATGCAAGGCCAACAAGCTAATAAAGTAAATCATACCATAATAGATAATGCCCCTGAGCCGAAACATTAAACGTACTAGTGGGGCTCGCATGGGCCTACAAATTTATACACTAAATATTTTCCAAATGGTCACTTTTATACGCCATAGTTGTATTGGTTTGAACGTATCGTTCAAATAAGAAAGATGTTTAAATAGATTTTTTTTATCTATACGCATCGTATAACCTAATGCGATGCATAGTCAACCATCACATCACTGTTCGCCTATACACCTATCACTTGACTAGTTGCAGAAGGTACCTCGTACTCTAAACCGCGTCGTATTGCACTATACGATGCATATAGGGGTTAGGAATGACCGGATGCACGATGTCTGCGTTGGAAATTGTCTATCCACCTTGTATTGGCTTATACGAGAAGTATAACTCCGTATCTTATTAGCAAAACCTGTAAGTCCCCTTATTTAATAACATGTTTTACAATAAACACTTAGCTAATTTAAATTCATAATAAATAATATTTGCCTAATCAAATGAGACAAGCTAGCTTCCCCAAGTCAACACTCTAACCTGAAACTGGATCACAAATTCCCAATTTTCCGCCATGGATGACCAACACTCTCCTCACTCTCTCTCCACCGTCACCTCCACCTCCAATGTCGATATCTCCGGCGACCTCAGTCAACGAGGACACGCAGCCGGAGCCGGATCCACCGCTGCCGGTGCTAAATACAAGCTCATGTCACCAGCTAAACTACCTATCTCCAGGTCCGCCGGCATCACCATCCCTCCCGGCCTCAGCCCTACCTCTTTCCTAGAATCTCCGGTCCTCTTGACGAACATTAAGGTAAGATTCGTTCAATTTCACCGGCAAATTTAACACTTCGTATTTCGATTTCGCTTAACTCGTATCTATTGTATCTATCGGTTTGGAATTTGGATTCGGAGTTTGTTGAATCTGTTTCGAAATTGTGAAAGTAGAGAAAAACCTAATTCAATTTTGGTTGGTGTTGGCGTTTTCTATGAAAGCTACATCAGCAATCAATCAGAAGGTAATTAGTTACGTCAGGGTAGCTTTAGTGGAGAGTATTGGTTGAGTTTAATTGATGGATATGACATTATTGAAATTAGCTTCATGATCTAGAAATTGAGGTGTTTGTAGTTTGTAAGGTGTGTTCTGTTTGATATTCTTATTTAGATGCCTAAGATGCTGATTAAATGAATCATTTTAAGTGCTCATTAGGGGAATATATTACACTTTCGATGCTTATGCGTTTGGGACCGTTGTATTCTGATGCTTACAATCATGGTGTTTCCCATCAGTTTCTTCTTTATGCAAATTTAGCTGTTGTTCCCCAATATTATTAGTTATTAATCTGGATTAGCAGTGTTTCTAGATACATTTTCGACTCCTTTTGTCGTATTAGTTAAGCTTTCAGTGTTGTTTCTTTGCAAAGCTGAATATTCCTTTCTCTTTGGTGGGCTTGCTACTTTCCTTGTTTGTGTAGGGTAAATTCTAGCGTCATGGAATCAAGACTATTGCTAGTTGTGTATTCTTTATTGTAAAGATTTCGCCCGTACAAATCATGTTTTTTGCTTGTGCGAATAGTATATTAGTATTTAATAAACAATTATGTAGCGTACTGAAAACGAGTCTATAAAATTCCCCTTTTAATCCTGTAGGCTGAGCATTCTCCAACCACGGGTTCTTTCTTTAAGTCTTTACTGATGCAAGGGTCAAGTGGCGCTGCTGCCTTCACTTTAGAGGCAAATTGTTCTACCAGAAAGACTTTGGAGGATAGTAACCCCGGATTCTTTGAGTTTAGACCCCACATCCAGACTACATCAGTTCAACAAGTTTCTTCTGCAGGATTTGAGGTATGGCCCTAATCGGCTATTGAACTATTTACTTCTTTTTCCTGTTATAGTTATGTATGGAAACTTGTGGATGCCTGTTTTTATGTTGTTTTGAAGTTGATCTTTGTTTATGAATCTAGGTTATTATTACGTTTGATTGTATAGTTTCTGAGAGTATTAAAGGATATGCTGTGGTTTGCGCTTTATTTTACCAGCAGTCTATGTTCATTCAACACAGGTGAAATCTTGTGAACTTTCTGTATGAGTTCTAACATACCTATAAGAATCATAGTCTTCAAATGTTGAACTTTATTATTAACAACAAATCCCAAGCTGTGAATGAAGAACTGAATGCTATATTTCTGTAGAAAAGATGTAGAGAAAGTAGAATAACCTGTTTCTGGACCATGTTAGATTTGATCTATTGTCATGATTATTTATAACCGTGTTTACTTCTCTGAGTTGAGGACCCGTTTAACTTAAAAGTCCCAATAAATCAAATAAAAAAGAGACCAATCATGGTAATATGAAGAAACAGGAACAAAGAAGGTGTCGAGAACAAAAGGAATTATCATGTGAGTTATCGGATTTCATAAACTATTTTCCACCATTTCGTATCCAGTCGACTGATAAAATGCTAATTTCTCCATTACCAGTAGAGTGGGTGCCCAACCGTTACCTTTTTTTCTTGTGAATATCCTTTTCCTGTGTCATGCAATGCAACATTTTATCCTTTGTGTGTAAAACCTTGACCTTACCAAAAGGGTTTATAATTCTGGTCATATGAAAGGTTCCTGCAGGTTCCAGCTTTCAACTAGGTGAACCAAGTGGGCAATATCATAATCATACTCAAAATCAAAATCAAAATCAAAACGAGCCACGATCATATGCATCTCCATCTGCAACCAACTGGGAAATGGCATCACCAAAAGAAAAAAGTATTACTTACACCCCTCATGAGGAACCAAACGGATTGAGGATGCCTAAAGATCCCGGGCCCGCTATCCATGTTGACAGGTCATCAGATGACGGATATAACTGGAGAAAATATGGGCAAAAAGTTGTGAAAGGAAGTGAACATCCAAGAAGCTATTACAAGTGTACACATCCCAATTGTGAAGTGAAAAAGATCTTTGAACGCTCTTATACTACTGGTCAAATAACAGAAATTGTGTATAAAGGCACACATGATCATCCCAAACCTCAACATAGCCGTAGACATAGCGCTGGTGCTCTTATGTACACACAGGAGGAAAATCCTGATAAACTTCAATATGCAAATTATCAAGCAGGTAACTTGGAGCTGTTTTGACCCGTTTACTTGTAAATGGACCGATTTGAGTTGTTTTTATAATATCAAACGGGTCGAATGGGTCAAACAAAAAAATAGTAGCTGAAAGGGGACAACTCACACAAATAAGTTGAAAGTCACTCATACTCTATTTTTAACGCATATAACTTTCTTATATGTTTTGTTCAAAGTTTAAATTATTATTCTAATAATATGTTTTTGAAATTGTAGTAAATGCATTAGTTATTTGAATTTGTTGTTTTTAATAAATGGAGACAAAAGTGTTCGCTGTTCAACCGAATCCGGCCCAACCTGTTTTGACCCATGCTAAAAATGATCATTTCAACCCAAACCTGCTTTGACCATGGCACGACCCTCGTTAACTTCCCATGATTGTAGATTTATATTATTTTGGAATTAATTACACTCTTCTAAACTCTGTTTGGTTCATCTTTTTTACTATTGTTGAAGGTCTCTCTGCAAATAATGGCCAGAATCCTAACCTAGAGGCAAGTGGAACCCCTCTGCAATCTCCAAGACAAGCAAATCAAGACAGTACAGATGAGGTTGATGAGGATGATGACCAATATTCAAAAAGGAGGTGATAAAGTCAAATGAAAGTCTATATTTTAATATTATTAGTAGCACTAAAATGCTAACATTCAGTACATTCTAATTGTGATTAGGCGAACAAATTTTGTTACCCTTGAGGTAACTCCAGTGGTTAAGCCTATCCGTGAGCCACGTGTAGTCGTCCAAACTACTAGTGAGGTCGATATACTGGATGATGGATACCGTTGGCGTAAATATGGCCAGAAAGTTGTGCGTGGCAATCCTAATCCTAGGTATGTATTCATTTCATAACCAGATAAATTTTTTTTTTTATAAAATTCAAATTTTTATATATTAGTGTGGTGATGCTTCCTAACTGATAAACTTATGTAACTTTTAAACTCACAATGCAGGAGTTATTACAAGTGCACAAGTGTTGGATGCACAGTAAGAAAACATGTAGAGAGGGCATCCCATGATCCTAAAGCAGTCATAACCGCGTATGAGGGAAAACACAATCACGATGTACCTGTTGTGAAAAATAGTAACCATGATCTTACAGGGTCTGGAAATCAACGAACAAGATTAGAGGAAAACGATGCTCTCTGTCTTGATCTTGTAGTTGGTAGTAGACTTCTGGAACAACCACAAGCACCCAATCCTGCCACCCTCCATAGTCAAGTACACGTTTCAAATTCAAATTTCAGAAAAGTAGTTCACTGGAATGTTATATACGGGTCGGGGGAGAATGATGTTGAAGGTTGTAACAATGACGTTACTACCCTTAACCCGTCTTCTAATCCTTACCCACAAAATCTTGGAAGAATAGGCTCGGGCCCATGGAATATCTAAGAAATGAAATAAACGGGTCAGAAAGATGCCTTGATATTAGCTGCCAAGTAGGTTACCGCGGCGTGTTTGTCAGAATCGGGTATAAGTATAGAATGTAAGTATTTTGATAACGATTTGTGATAAAAGAAGTGAGATGTTGTAACTTAGATCGTAACAGGGTATACTTGTTCGAATGGGGGTGTTTTAGGGACTGTAACAAAGGGAAGTCATTGAATAAAGTATGTATGGATGTATAGTCTGGGAGTGTTGTGCTTGTTTTGCAAAATGTAACCAGTTTTCTATTTTGTAAGAACATAATGATACATTTCACGGTTTTATTATAGTGCGGTTAAATGCAGATCGGGTTGGTTTTACCCAGAAACATTTGATCATAAATTACAAGTCAAATCGACCTATTTATAGGTAAATGGGTTGTCTTGAATATAACTATTAAGATTTTAGTTATTAGGGTTTGTTATAAGTCCATGGGTCAGTCAAGTTTATAGGGTTTCTAGTTTTTTTTCGTATATACTGAGGGTTCCCTCGATTGTAATTTACAACATTCACATAATCACATCACATATAATATTATCCCACTCTCTTTCACAAGTTGAAACAGCCACACCGAGACATCGAGATGATCTTAACTACAACCAATGCCAAATAGTCCATTGTAACCGCCTATTGAGGTTTTCATTCGTAATTTGTATGATGGTGATTGATACATGACGGTGTCAATCATGTCGGTTTGGAGGTTGAAACATTAACATGACTCGTATATTTAATTGTGTCAAGGATATCAACCTACCACAAACGTACTTAAATAGTGTAACATGTTTAACCCATTTGTCTAACTGAGTCAATTGCGTTAATAAGTTGTAAACATATAAATTAAATAAGCCAGATATAACGACCCAAAACCTATTTTTCTTTTGTGAGTGTATGATATTGTATAGAGAGACACCATGCAACTATACCGAAAATGAATGGAACACATTTTATACAACACTAGGTTAGAATCCCGTGTTTACACGGGTTGAATAAATGCAATAAAAATGTAATTTTACATACTTAATAATAAATATTTACACGTTGCATATTTATGATGTATTACATAGTTTTTTAATACAAATTTTAGAAACGTCATATAGTTAGTTTTATAAAAAGAATGAAATAAATGTTCAATTTCTAAAAATGTTTTATGAACAAACCTATATTTTTTTAAATATAAAACAGTGATAAAAAGAATTATAGAAATCACTATTATTTAATAGGAGAGAGACGTAAAACAAAATTTTATTAAAGAATAAACAAAGAAAACTTATGCAATTAATAGGAGAGAGATGCAAGAAAACCTGTATTAACAAAACCTTTATTTATTATATAGTATAGATTTGATTTGATAATGTTAAATAGATTGCATTATCATATCATATTAACACCACCCAATGACTTTCAATTGGTGATAATCTAACCAGAAAAGAATCTTTTCCAAGATTGCCATGGCAGAAATCCACCTACAAAATATCACATTACAGCTACCGATGAGGGGATGTTTGTGATTCATAACATTCATTTCAAAACCAATAATATGTTCAGAACTAACTTTTATTACATAAACTAGTTTATATCTTGTGTATACATACGACATGAAAAATATCAACAAATAAATTTTTAAAATTTTTATGTTTATATTTTAAAAGCGTAAAAATGTATCATATACTAAGGATAAAAAACAAAACTCAAAATATGTATAAACTAATATATAATTGGCTTTCAAAAATATATTAACTACTAATTTAATGTAATTTGATTTTCATTTATTATTTGATTGGAAATTAAAGTTACATAATTAGATTTTCAAAGTTTCATAAATGATAATTTAAAATAAATGTGTTTTATTAATATAATTAATATTTTATTTAAATATATACTATTGTTAAAAGATGAAGATGCATTTAATAGGAGAAAGATGCGGAAAACAAATAATGAGATTGAATGTGGAGGTGACACGTGTCATAAAAAAACCTTTATTTATTATATAGTAACTAGAATGCATGTTAATTTCGATATATATTTAAAAATATAGAAAATATAGTTTTCATATCTAAATACATATATGGGGAGATTCAAATAAGAATTGATATTTCGCTTAAAAACATAAGAAACGACAAAAAAAACTTTACACGATATCAAACGAACTCCGATTGAGCTCATTCCAGCGGTATTGGAACCGTCTCGTCGAACTCTACCATCTTAGGGTTTAGATTTAACATTGAATTTTATGGTTTTAGCCTTTAGGTTTTTTTTAGGGGTGGAGGTGGGAGATTTAGGTTTTTAGGGGTGGTGGGATGGGGGGTTTAGGTTTTCGGGGGTGAGGGTGGTGGTTTTATGCTTTTCAGGGTGGGGTTGGGGGGGGTGGTTAGGTTTTTGGGGGTGCGGGTGAAGGGAGGTTTAGGTGTTTGGGGGCGGGTTAAGGTTGGATGAGACGGTTCCAACACCGCTGGAATGAGCTCAATCAGAGTTCGTTTGACCCACTTCTTAACATTTTTTAGCGAAAAATCACTTATTAATGAAACCTTCCCCTACATATGCACATTTTTATAACTTTTTTTTAATTCAGAAGACAAAGTTGAAGAAAGAGTAAAAATAAATAAATAAACAATTATTTTTTAATCTTATATCAATATTATATAATAAATAAAGGTTTTTTCACGCCACGTGTCGCCTACACATTAATTCTCATCATTTTTTTCCCGCTTCTCTCTCTTATTAAATACAAATCAATCTTTTAGTAATAATATATTTTTAAAGAAAATACTAATCTATATCTATACTATCTAATAAACAAGTAAAATTATGAGACATGTGTCACATTCTGGTGCATTCTTAGCATTATTTTACCGTCTCTCTCTCCTATTAAATACTAATATTAAAAGAATATATTTTTAAATATTTAATTTCAATCTAATTATGGATACTTTTTATTTAATTATGGATTGTTATTCTATCATTAACCAAATGAATACCGTTGGCCATTTGGTGCAATGGTAGCCTTAAGACTTCACATAGTGGAGGTCTTGGGTTCGAATCCTGGCAACAACAAAAATGGGGGTCTATGGTATGGCCAGGTCAGGTCAGGTCAGGGGGTTTACCCAGTTGGGGGGTTCCTCCTGTGGTGGACTGCCCTAGATGTTTTAGGTGTTGCCCCGGAAAAACCCAATTATCCTAGAATATCTAGTGTTGTTCAAAAAAAAATTAACCAAATGAATTTAATATGGATTACCGTTTATGAATGACGTAAAAATATATAATACCAAGTTAAAAAAATGTTATAAAAATTAACTTAAAATAATGTATAACTGTCAAGTTAAAATAAATATATTTTGACGAGTGTATGTGTTAAGATATTACATTATATTTTATTTAACATGGGTTTTTAAAAAACGTAATTTTTTATTATTATGTATATAACATTATATTTATTTAACCCGTGTAATACACGGGATTCTAAGATAGTTTTTTTAATAAATCAGTGTTCGGTTAGGAAAAAAAATACCGCAATTAGGGCACCGAATATACTCCTCCTCTATCAAAACAAGCCCTGAACCTCCACACTCCATGCATTTCTTCTGAGCCACCTGCCATGGATAAAATCACAAGTTCATAACAAACCTTTAAAGTTAAAACAGTTAAAAGAACAAGGAAGATGACTGGCTTACAATTCGCTTGCTGAATTCGATCCCCGCAACCATAAAAGGCGTCACTCCAGCTGCAATTTCAAAATCAAACACCGAATATCCCTAATTGTTATACACGGATGAAAATCGAATAACCTAATTCTAAAATAATCGATTATTGAATGAGCAAATTAACCGATGGAGCCGACTATAATTTGCCAGGTGATTTGTGGCGCAGCCGGATCGAAAGTAACGGCGGAAAGTTCATCGACTGCAGAGATTCTGCTGCTGAATCTGTGGCGATTGGTTCGTGGAATGCTGTTGTAACCGATTGAAGGAGGAAGATTTGGTACTATCGATATCGGATCCATGACTGTTTGAGGAAGAAGATGGATTTTTGGGAGTTTAAACAGCAAACGACGCTCAGAAATGACCACGTCGACACCCGCCAGTCGGCGATTTAGCAAACAAAAAGATCCATTCATGTTTGCTTCTTTTGTTTTGGATTCGGCCCATTTTGAGAGCATTTGGGTTTAGAGGTGCACATCCAACCCACTACCGACTAGACAACCTTACCCGAAACTGGTTCGGGTTCAACCCGATAGTCACCCAAACTGGTCCTAACCATATTCAACCCATAGGTTGGAAACCAGTTCTAGACTTTCGTATGCAAAACCGGTTTAAACCCGAACCGAACCGGTTAAACCCTGACAATCCCCCCCTCTCAAGAAACCATTTGACTAAAACCCGATTATGAATTTTGTTGACCAAACTGAACCACAAACCGAACCGGTTTGTGCCTCTATTTGGATGGTTGTATTTTTGAGTTTATTTTTAATTTAATTATTTTATTAAAATAAGGTTTATTATATCGTTTATATAAGTTTCCAAAACACATGTAATAAAAGAAAAACTCGGTAAAATTATTGAACTTGTTAATGAAATAGGTAGTACTTTCAAACTCATTTTTATAGGAAAATCTAAATTTAATAGAAAAAATCTTGATAAATATAAAATTAGATAGATTAATAAATGGTGAATTGATAACATGAACATTTCTATATAGGAAAGGAAATTGATCCAAATGGCTAAATTCATGAGAAATTAGAGTCAAATTTGAGACTCTAGACGGAGGAATATGGGTTCGAGAGTTAGCGAGTTGTTATAGAGTCTAACCTGTTTTTTCGTGGGCTCATAACTCCGGATAGATCAAAAGTTATACGTTGAGCCCTTTTCTAGTCTTACTTGCTTTTATCCAAATGCGCCAAATGTATTCACCAATTCTTGTATTAGTGTTATTTGCAATTTTAGACATGTTTTATAACCCCTTTTTCACTCAAAATTTACCATATATCATGCATTAATCATACATATATTTTATTATTTTATGCAACCCTTGAACTGTTTGAACAAAGTATACTGTGGTTTGTTTGTAATTGTTTTTTAGGTATGGAGAGCATGTGCGAGTTATAACAAATGACAATGGACGACATTGGAACACAATGGAAGGGATCTTGAAGACAAAAGTATGATTTTGAAGATAGTAAGAGGCTTTGGACAGATTCGTCAAATGGCCGTGTCAATTCATGAAACGAACGTATTACACGTTGGTCGCTAGACAATGATTCCATTAAGAGGCTACCTTTGAATCGTCAAGAGGTAAGAGGTGTTTGTTTTGCTAAAAGCCCACATCTAATATTTATTTACCTCTTAATGGTTCAGCTGAAAAACAATGATTAACCATTCAGACCTCCTAATAGTTCAATATTTAATGGTTTAACACTTGTTAAGTTGCCAACAGCCCGTAAGTTATTTGTGCAGCCATAAGGCCATAATCATAATCAAAAGAGTGATGGGGCAACGAATTGGAAGAATTGTGGGTTGCATCTAAAAAGGATTTGGACTGAATTAAATTGCAACAAGGCCCATGGAATTGTAGAAAGTCATCTTGTGTTCGAGTCTCGTTTGGAACAAAATATTTTGGGTTAAGTCATGGGGTTTTCCTAGTTGTAGGTCCTCCTGGGTGGTTTGGGGCAAGGTCACCACGCTTTTGTTCTTCGGGCGGAAGAGCGGTTCGTTTGCCAGGGTGATCCCGGGTGTCCGAGTCTTTCCTGTTCTAAAAAAAAGAAAAGAAAAAGGAGATACTAGATTTTTTTTTTTTTTTTTTTGGGGGGGGGGGGGCTATAAATTAGTTTTTGTTTCTTGGACGGGTTGATTAATCTAGCCTTTGTGTTCGGCCAGTCGTTTTAATTTCATTACTAGGGTTTGCATTGTTTCTTTATTTTTGATTCGACACTTATGTGAAACAGTTATATGATCCGTTTATTTGAATGGTTTGATTGAGTGATTCTTGATCTTAACTTCGGACCTACTCCGGTGAATATTAGATTGTAAGAAACTTGATCAACTTATTAATTTTTATAATAAGGTTCTTCACTTTTTAAAACACTAATCAAATTTTAATTTTTGATACAAGGAACAAATAATATTTTGTGTTTATCTATGAACCCAAAATCATTATAATATTATTCAATCCATTGTGTGTTTGATTATAATCGATACTTCTGTCAGTGTGACCCGCACAGGGTTGACTCTAATCGATGAACAACGCTTGGTTAGATATTAGATGAAGTGGATGTCAGAACGGTTCGATGTTTAGTATCGATACAAACCGTTTAAATTAAAGGTTCATTGCATCTTAACCGTTAATGATCGTAAGTCGAATCAATTCAAAGAAATTACATTTGTGTTGGAATTGTTTTTTAATATCTGAATTCAAGCGGCGGTTTAATTAACGTTTTTAGTATTAGTTTTTTTCTCATAATCAAGAACACCCCTACCTATCATTTTATTTTACAACAATTGATTATGCACTTCAACGTTTTAGTATAATTAGTTAATATGTATCCCTGAAGACATAAACCTTACTTTCATTTATACTATTCTTAGTGTGTCAAGTAACTTTACTACATTATTTAATAGGTTATAAACCCCGTGTATTACACGGGTTGAATAAATGCAATGTTATATACTTAGTAATAAAGATTTGCATATTTATGACATATTACATATTTTTTAATACATATTAAGAAACGATATTTTTTAAAAATATTTTGTAAAAAGAATGAAAGAAATGGTTAAATTATAAAAATGTTTTATGAACAAATCTAATTTTTTTTAAATATAGAACTTTTTATAGCAAGAATTATATAAATCATTATCATTTAATAGTAGAGAGAAACAGAAAACAAAAAAAATATAAAAACAATTAAAATTTTTTGTATAATTAATAGGAGCGAGAGGCGGAAAAAAAGTTAAGAATGAATGACAGAGTGACAAATGTCATACTAAAATATTTATTTATTATATAGTATAAATTTGTTTGAATTCGACACCAATCAATGAGCTTCACATCACACGATATATACATAAAAAAATTTTTCATTAAATTTACTATTAAAAAACTCAAATAAACCACTTATTATTAGTTATAGGATAAAACAGTTAATCAGTTAAGAAGAAGTTATAATAATTGAACTGTATGATTTTACCTCATAAACATTATTTTAAACAATTTTTTTTCTTGGTATTAGAAACAAAATGCATTGAATGAATATAGTTGCATGTTGGAACATCGAAAGATCTGTTTCAACTTAAAACGCGTTAACGTGGAGAAGGGGTAAACAAGGGCGATATTTTCTGTACGTTCACAATGCTCAAATATTTTATATATTTATTTACCTTAATTAAATATTTAGAATAGAAATGTTATATTTTCTCATATATTAAAATGTTGTGTTAGTTATAATAATGATTTATTTATAGAATATTTTTATATTAAAAAAAATAGTGATATACATATAGCTATATACACTACCAAAAATATGTCATTCAGTGGCATACAAAATGTGCCACAGAAAACCAAAAAAGTGGCACTAAAGACCCCCTTAAGAATGGGCGACACACAAAAAAAGTGTCACTAGAAGCGTTAGCATTAAAGCCTTTTAATGACATTTTTTTGGTATGCCACTACAAATTTTTGGTCTTTTAGTGACACTTTTTTTTGCCACTATATTAAGAAAAAGGTTCTTTGACACAAATTTTGTGTCGGTAAAAAACTATTTCTAATTAAATATACATACTACTTTTAGTGGCACATAATTTTTACCACAAAAATCAAATCAAATTAATTGTCACTATAGATGTTTATCATATTAATTTTAATTAATTAAAGTTATTATTTATTTATAATAAAAATGAAAATAAAACTATAGAATATAGAAATCATAGTATTATCTATAAAACTATAGAATGAAAATAAAACTATAGAATTAAATAAAACTATAGAATTAGATTTCAAAATTTTTATAATAAGGGATAGTTTAAAACTAAAAAATGAAAATAAAACTATAGAATGAAAATAAAACTATAGAATTAGATTTCAAAATTTTTATAATAAGGGATAGTTTAAAATAAATATGTTTTATTAATATATAACTAGGTTAAAACCCATGTATTACATGGATTGAATAAATACTTCTTATAAAACATCAGTTTTTTAGAAGATTTGTAAATTCTAAAAATGTTTTATAAAAAAATGAAGAAGTGTTCAAATTAAAAACAATGTTTTATAAAAAAGCCTATTTTTTTTAAAGAAAAACGTTTTATAAAAGTAATTATTTAAATCATTATTATTTACTAGGAGAGAGAGGCGAGAAATAAAAATTATAATTTTTTTTAAAGAAAATTATGTAATTAATAGGAGAGAGAGACATGAAAAAATGTTAAGGATGCATGTGTGGATGACAAGTGTCCTCCTAAAATCTTTATTTATTATATAATAAACTAGCTTTAACTCTGTGTGTTACACAGGGTGAAATATTAATATTATATTGATAATTATTTAACATATTTTTTTATACAAATTTGATATTGTATTGGTAACTTTTCTATTTTGTTAAATGCTAAGATTATATGAATGAGAGTAATTAAAATATAAAAAAATATTTTTTATGTGGTGTACTTTTTACAATACATTAAATTACATGTCAAATGAAACCTTGCGATGATGATTTACAATTTTAAAAATATTTCATTTTATACAACGTTTGACGTGGTATACGTAACTTTTCCATGTTTACCAAATATTAATAGTTTGAGTTTATCTCTACTTTTAACTATTGATAATGTAACATACAACTAACCATAAATAAACACTGAATCTTTTAAATACAAACTAATCTTTGAAAATGATTGCCCTAAACTGTTATTCATGATCATTGCAAAACATAGAAGAATTGTATATTTTTCTTACTTGTAATTTAAATGAAATTCTTTTGTCTGAATGTGTTAACCAAATTTTAGAGATAAAATTGTGATGACCAATGTTGTTTCCAGATATAATCTTTGCTTCTGTAACGCAATTATATAGTGATTTGACCTGACGTTTTGTGTTATTGCATAAACCATTTTTTATCCAAATTTCTTAGTTGCAATTGTATAAGGAAAATTTCGCTAAACTTTTAATACTAAATCTGTCATTAAAAATAAAAAATAAAAAAATCCAAATAAAATTTAAATTTCAATAATATATCGTCTTTTACGTTCAAAAGTTAAAACTTTAAAAATTAAAAATCTCACTCCTTAATATATCGACATAATTTAAATTTAAAATTCCAAAATTAAAGAAGCCAAACATATTTTTTTGAAAAAAGTGTCGTTATTTAAAAATAATTAAAGTTTAAAATATAACACACTTTATAAAAATAAATATTTACAAGTTTCTTAATTTTAGTTAAAAACTATCTATTAAAATTTATAAATAAAAAAAGGAATTTATTTATAAATATAAAACTTAATTAAAAAGCTACTAATTAAATATTAACATGCTTTATTTTAACACATATTTATTTAAAATAAAAAGTAGTATTTTTAAATTTTATATATGAAATTTAAAAAATCTTGTTTTTATAATAATAAAATTTTAAAAACTCATTTTCTTAATTACACAACTTTAAAAACTCGTTTTTTTAGATCACCTACTTTTTAATTCTTAATTTTTTTAAAGTTTTAACTTTTGATGATAGTTAAAAAAATATGAGTCAATGGTAATAATAATAAAATGATTTGGTAAAATGTTTATATATGTGATTTAAAAAAAATGATTAAATATGAAAAGATTGAATGGAAGGTGTAAATATTGTTTTGGGAAGAAAAATCTTGTGAGATTGAATGTAGTGATGACAAGTGACAATATATTTAGTTTTTTTTATTAGAAGAGGGATTAGTATTTAATTTAAAAGATATTATTATTAAAAGGCAAGGGTGTAATTAATAAGAGAGAGAGACGAGAAGAAAATTATGAGAGTGAATATGGATGCGACACGTAACATGGTAAACCTTTATTTGTTATTTGTTATAGATAATTAATATTTAATTTAAAAATATTATTATTAAAAGATAGGAGTGTAATTAATAAAATAGAGATAGACGGGAAAAAAATTATGAGAGTGAATATG
The DNA here is from genome assembly GCA_023525975.1 of Smallanthus sonchifolius. Lineage (NCBI taxonomy): Eukaryota > Viridiplantae > Streptophyta > Magnoliopsida > Asterales > Asteraceae > Smallanthus > Smallanthus sonchifolius. The sequence goes on from CM042042.1 coordinate 12,902,109, forward strand.
GAGACGACACGTAACATAGAAAACCTTTATTTATGATATGTTATAAATTATTGGTTTCAAGTTACATTAAAAAGTATTACTGTCTTCATATGCAACATTAATTAAATTGGGCGGGTCTGAACTTAAAATGCTAAAATGACCATCAGGATATTGATCATCCGGTTAGAATTTAGGGATTTGTTTGTTAATAATAGTGAAATCAACGGAGGGTCAAGAGGGTACACCGTATTTCTCATTGTTAAAATTTGCAAGAATTTGTTGTGCAAAACCAAGATCCTTAAAGAAAAACGTGAGTTAAACCTTTCCAAGTGTCGTTGGTTTAAAACCTTTAAACCACAATGCATAAATAAACAAAATAAGTTCTACCACATAATGTCATATACACAATCACAATTGGTAGAGGAAAATCATCTAGGAACACTAAGGATTAAAGAGATTATGGGTTCAAGCCTCACTCTCATAAGAATAAAGAAATTTGCCTTAAAAAAAACATAATGTCATATACACAATCACAATCATAATCAAACCTCAATACACATAAACCACAATGCCTAATTAAACATAAACATATACATACTACCATACAGTTTTATCAGGACCGACTTGGCGGGTGGTGCCGCGGCACCGGGGCATGTTTATGAGTGGGGCATATATATTTTTTTTAAATTATATATATTATAAAAAAATTTAAATAATTTATAAATTTTGTAAAATTTTATAAAATTTAGGGGCAAGTTTTTTTTTAATTTAAATCCAATCCAATAATACCCAATTTAATAGTTATACCCAACCCAATAATACCCAAATTACCTAATCTTTATCTATTTATCCCATGGCCCATCCCAATTACACAACCCAAAACGTGATTACGAGTTTACGTGAATGCCTGCGATACTAAGAAGCCAGACATACGCTTGGATGAAGAGACGTTGTTGTTTGGACGCTGTACGACGTGATTGACTCCCAGGGTGACGACGGCGCTGTTGTTGTTGTTGCTGCTCGGATGACGGCGTCACGACGTTGTTGTTGTTGCTGTTCGTTCGCACGCAGACGACAAGTTTGATTTATTTTGATTTCTTGATTCTTGATAATGCTTTGGGTTGTTTACATAATTACTAATTATGGATTTTGTTTTATTTTATTCTTGATAATGCACGTTTACGACAGGTTTGATTTATTAGGTTTGATTCATACATAATTACTAATTATGGATTTTGTTGTGAATTATGGATTTGTTGCTAGGTTTTAATGCTTGAATTTTGATACTTGAATCAGAAATTTATGCCTTCTAAACAACCATCGGGATATCATAACCGCAAAAAGAGAATTAGATGAAGCATTAAGAAAGTCTCAAGCCGGTGCTTTACTTAAGTTTTTTAAAACCACAACCACAAGGTTCTACTAATATTAATGATGCAAAATGCTAAGAGAGCCTCCCGACTCATTTAGGTATGTAACTACTAACTAGATATTTTTCTATGGTAGTTTAATTTTCTTTATTATTATAATTACAAATATCGCCGTATTATTGAATTTTTTTTAAATACGTGCATATTGAGGGGGGTATTGGGGCATTTTTTTTTATGTCGAGCCGGATACTTAATTTCTCGATGACGCCCTGAGTTTTATATATACAATCACACAAAACAAAACAAAATATCCTCCAAGCTTGAATTTATTTCAACATAAAAAGATACAAGTATATGGTTCTGAAACTAATAAAATATCATAATGTAAAATTAATAAAATATTAATTATAACATCCAAAATACAAATTTAAACTAATCAAATGATAAAATGTTTAAAATAAAATGATTAAATCGTGATAGATTCTTCAAATTTCCAAGTTTGGATGAGTAATTTTAGGTTTCAATCGTTTCTAAGAAACTTATGAGGAATAATACGAGTAGCGATTTAGCGGATGACGATTGCTACATATCCACAGGCTTTCACTCTTTAGGTAATTTGATTTCCACCCAATATTTTAAACCCAAAGGATTCAAAAAATCCGTGTGTAAAATTCGTATTTGAATTTCAATTTCGAGTTCTCGAATTAAATGAACACCCATACCATACCATACCATACCTCCAAGAAGTGATAAATTAAAAAAAAAAAACTATTAATATCCACTAAAAGTTTTTACTAAAGTTAAAGTTAAAAGGTTATGAATTCTAACCAACCTTGACCCAAACTAATTTGGGTAATATCTTTGCACTCTTACATTTCTAAGTATTGAAGAAAAAAGATCATAAGACAGAAGTTGTCTTTAAAGTCAAAGTGTTAGAACCTCTAAACTTCAACTTCAAAGACTTTTGAAAAATAATTTAAAACACTTAACACCTAACTTAGAGATTATGGGTACGCCTTTGAACTTCTCAAGACTTAGTCTTCTTTAGTTGAAGAACAAAGGATGTGAACTTCATCGACTCACACGCCGTTCATCAGGTGACGTGGTTTAAATGATGTCCAACATTTTAAAATATTCTGACACATTATCTATGCAACTAGGCTGATTACAACAAAAAATATATTAAGAAGTAAGAATGACAGATCATACAAATAGACCACTAGGCCGAATCACAACAAAAAACAACCCATAAAAAATGTTGTTCAAACAACTTGATCAAGATGGTTCGCCTATTTAAGCCAACCTACCCAACGATTACGAATCAAGTGCGTGGACTACCCATCCAAATACTTTGGTGTGTTTCTTGAGGGTCCTAGATGTAATTATATTACATTGTTCTTTATTATAACACAATTCGATATTCAATACAAACTTAACTTCATATCCAAATCTAGACGAATGTGATTGTCTTGATCTCTTATTCCGCATAAATCATTTATCATTTATTGAAATCATTAGTCGTCAACCCAACTCTCGGGACCAAAAATTGTAAAATAAAATTCAAATTCAAAATTTTGATCAAACCCAAAAACTACAAAGATATTCAAATCGAATGCTAATTTGATTCTACGATTCCAAGACCCAATTCAATTCGAATCCAATTTCAATTTTTCCTCCAATTACAATTGTTGAACAATCTCCAGCGACGCATTCTCGATCTTCTTCCTGATGGACTTTGTCAATGCAGCTGCATCCACCATCATCTTGTTCTTGTTTTCCCCTTGCAACTCCACCGAAATCACACCTACAAATAAGTCGATCAAGGTGTGCATGATAACACCACACCCATGCACATAGTCCACTATAACAACATGCATGCTCAAGAATTTATTATATTATTCTTGAATTCACATGTGAACAAACACATTTTATTTTTTAAGAAAAAAATGAATCAAAACAAATAGAAAAAGAAAACAACAAAATAAAATAAGGTTATATATTTTAGTACCTGATGTTTCGGCAGCCGTTTTCATTGCGTATGTTCTACATTTATCGCAGTTGGTTTGTATATTTATCACAATCTTTTTCTGCAACATGATAAATTACATAAGTAACATGAACAAATAACATATAGATATGAAGATGCAAATTAAATATGTACCTTCATTTTAATAATTCTTGTTGGTGGAACAAACAACATAACATATACATAATACATGTGTATGTATATATATATATAATGCTTTAGTTAGGTCTTTGTTCTTTGAGGTCGGTGATCAAATAATTGTAGAAACTTTTTTAGGGGTCCACCGTAGACAAATGAACCAATTTACTAGGTCTTTGGAAGACCATAAACAAACCAATTTCCACGGTTTTTGAGTCTTATTAATTAATAACATTAATTTTAATAATCCAAACTATTAATTATTCACCGATAATAATTCATACTAATATGATAGTTTTAACTTTCACTTTTGTTATCAAGAATAGTCCTAGTAGAATAATTATCATAGATTCATACTTGTTTTCGCTCAAAATGATGATTTTGAATGAAATGGAGAAACGTACAAGCGAAATCGAGTGTAAATCTATGATGATTATGCTACTGGGACTGTCATTAACAATAAAATTGAAAGTTAAGATTATCACCAGTCAAACTGACAGTATAAATTATCATCTAATAACTAGTTTGAATTATTAAAATCCAATTTATCTTAATTAATAAGGGTAAACAAAGGACATCATCTCATTTAAACTGTTAAGGTTTGTAATAAAACTCTTCTTATTCGTACATCGGAAATCTTTTATTGATATATTTTTAGAAAATGTTTGATGAGTCGATATATCAGCACCGAATGTTAATTTGGACATGCTAGTAATATATTAAAATAAGTATCAAATACTATACATGAATGTAATTTTTATATCATGCCGTGTTAGTATGAATGTAAGATTTTAATACGTGGGGTTAGTATTTTGTTGAAATAAGGGTTTTGTGATTGTTGCTTCGTTGGGAAGGTTCATATTTATTACACCTAACACTAATAAATATTTAGGGTGAAGGGGGCGTTCTAGGGTAAGGCTATCGGGTAAGAGAATCTGTGCGGGTACACCGTCGCCGACCCCTTACCCGAGTGAGGGGCTTGTGTTTTGCGGGTATATGTACCCGAATGGAACTTGTGAGATGTAGCCGTTGCTATATTTAAATAAAAAAAAACTTTTTTTCTCCCTATATATACAATACAATAATACCATAATTTTCACACCAAAAAATATTTCTTTCTATTATTTTTCTACTTAAAAATCATGGACTCCAAAAAGTCAAAAACCGGTACTCGAAAAAAATCAAAGGCCGGTTCTAGCCAAAACCCGTCAACACAACAACCTACTCAACCAATACAACACCCATATTATCCGTATGGTCAAATTCCCACTCAAATGCCCGTAATGTTTACGGATCCTCATAATCATGTGACCGGACCGATATTGAAAATAGTTTTAAAACGAAAACGTGAAATAGCTAATCGATACGGGTGGCCTTGTGATTTCTAGACTTATTTTTATGTATTTTTTAAATTTAGTGTTTTTTTTATTTTTAAAGTACCTTTTTTATTTTTAATGTACTTTTTTTATTAATGAATTTATTTTAATTATTATTATTATTATTATTATTATTATTATGTTTTACTTAAAAAAATAAAAAAAATACAAAATTAGTTTTGTTAGGGTTGTGCCCCCTTCACTTTAAGGTATTAGGGTAAAAAAATTGTTAAAGTAAGGTGACACAACCTTATTAGTTAGTTTTGTGAGGGTAAAATTTTGGTGAAGGTTATGCCCCCTTCACCCTGTAGAAGAAAAATTCTCGGAGCGAAATCTTGAATATCAATCTAGATAAAGACAAGAAAAATAATAAACATAATTAGTAACTAAGATTAAAATAGAAGGGCCGTGAATAGTGCATGTTTCACCAGTTTTGAGCCACGTAGAAATTTCATTTACAATTTGAAAAGTTTCTTTTCTTTGTTTTTCTATATTTTTTTAACCCTTATATTATATATAATATACGTTTTTAACCCGTTTCATTTTCTATTAATTTTGTTTTTCTTTAATAAATTTTATTCGTTAACTTTTTCCAAAATACAGAGGCGCAACTAATTTTAGTTTTTTTCGTCAACGTTCTGATATAATTTTTTTTTTGAAAACGGAGTTGTATTTAGAATCGATTTTTTTTATCGTCGCCTATAGCGAGTGTTATTATCTTTTTCGTACCGTGACGAGCCGAACCTATTACGAGTGAATAAATCATTGTCGGTATTGCTATTATCGGAACCCGTATCGGTATTCGCTTTTATGGTTTTTGACGACTCAAACAGGTAATTTTTTATTTTGTTTTTTTCTTATTTATTAGAGTAAATTACAAATTATGTCCTTTAACTTTATAGAAAATTGCAGAGTATGTCCTTTAACTTCAAAAATTACACTCTATGTCCTTTTTTTCAAACCTTTACACACTTTGAGTCCTTTTTACTAACTCCCATCCAAAATCAATGTTAACTCTAATCACGTGCCCCTCACATGAGGGGCATTAGTGTCTTTTTACCCCTTATTTGTCTAACATATTTTATTAACCCACATTTCCCCTTCACCCATCATCATCCATCCTCTCTCTCTCTCTCCCTGTTTCTCTTTCACCTACTAGAACCCAGTTTTCAATTTCCAACCTGAACCAAAAATTGGATATGCTAAACCACAACCAGAACCAAACTTTCGATCTACAATACCACAAGAACACGAGGAAGCTAATTTAGATATGTGATACCCAGTCTATGGTAGAGAGAGACGATAAAGTAGAGCCTTCCAAATCATTCTACAGCTTCACTTTCAAACCAAATAAAAATGTCAACCACCGATGAAACCCATCACAAAACTCACCATTGAAGATCTCGGATTAGACATTCGTCTAATGGGGGCCCTAGCGGTGGTCCGGAACTGATTGTTGACGATGGCGGTGACGCCACGCTGTTCCAGATCGTGTTGTCGGTCATCAAGGAAGGACTGCGAACCAGTATTTTCTGCCATTAAACCTCAAGAACACCGTGAAGCTCTGATTCCGTGATTTAGCATCCAAAATTAATAGTCCTTAGCAAAATTTAAATTTCGCCTGTTCTTTATCATCATCGTCTTCTTCGGTTGTAGGGTTCAACTTTTTTCCAAAATTTGAAGCTGTGATTCCATGAACAACTTTTTTCGGTTGTAGGGTTCAACGAAAACGAGTCAGATTTTTCAGATTTCGGTGGAGGGATCTTTCAGATTAGGAAAGAGGAAGTGATTTCAAGGGTTTTCTTATCGCAATTTAATCTTTCTATTTTGAATTACCCGGAAGAAGACAAGAAAGGGTTGGTGGTGCGGGGTGGCCGAGGTGGTGACCGACGGTGATGATCGGCGGTGGTGTTGCAGGTGTGGTGACCATGGTGGCGTTTGGGAAGAGGGAGAAGGAAGGGGGATTTGTATAAAAATATAAAAAAAATTATTATTTTATTTTTAAGACAAAATTACATTTATTATCATTTTAAGGTTAAAATGACTAAATTGCCCTCATGTGTATGGCAGATGACTTTGACTTAACAGAAAAAGATAACACCAGTTAGTAGAAAGGACCTAAAGTGTGCAAAGGTTTCAAAAAAAGGACAGCCAGTGTAATTTTTGAAAGCAAAGAACAATATCTGCAATTTCATATATAGTTAAAGGACACAATTTGTAATTTACTCTATTTATTATTTAGTTTTATGTTTCTCTTTTATTAACATTATTTTTACCGTTGCGTCAACATTTTAATTTTATTAGCGATGAGCCCGACACCCGCCGCGAAACGCAAGTATAACCATCTAGTTTTTTTTAAAAGTAAACTTCATTCACGTACCACCCAAATTAAAAAATAGGGGGAAAAGAAAAACAACAAGGAACTAAAATTACATAAGAGATAAATCATTGTCGGTATTGCTATTATCGGAACCCGTATCGGTATTCGCTTTTATGGTTTTTGACGACTCAAACAGGTAATTTTTTATTTTGTTTTTTTCTTATTTATTATTTAGTTTTATGTTTCTCTTTTATTAACATTATTTTTACCGTTGCGCCAACATTTTAATTTTAATTTTATTAGCGATGAGCCCGACACCCGCCGCGAAACGCAAGTATAACCATCTAGTTTTTTTTTAAAGTTAACTTTATTCACGTACCACCCAAATTAAAAAATAGGGGGAAAACAAAAACAACAAGGAACTAAAATTACATAAGAGATAATTTACACCAATTAACCTAGAAAATGGGTTAGGATTGAGCCTATTAGAAAACCTTAAGAACCTAAAGATATGATACTAAGAATTATGTCCTCTACTTTGAGTCAAAGTCTTTGACCATTTTGTTGTTGAACCTTTTCTCATATCTAGCAAGCCATCGTAACCTAAAGAAAATATTTTCCTTTGTAGGATTATGTTTAGTTCGCTGATGATCGATGGATCACCTGCGACTTTAAAAAAATTATTCTCCTTTTATTTTTTGGCATCATGTTTGATCCGTGATGAAATTTAAAAATTAATTTTATTTTTCATTTCGAGATAATGTATGATGTGTTATTAGTAATTACTTACTTTGTGTCTATAAATGTTTTGTTGGTAAATATCTATTTTCTAGTAGTGAAAAATAGGCGTGTTTAGTTTCTTGTACTTACACGAATACATTTTATTTTATTTTTTATAAAACATTTTTTTGTATATTCATTTACTAGGTTAAAACTCATGTATTACATGACTTGAATAAAAAAAACTTGTTGTAAAACCAACAGTTTCAATACAAATTTGTATGTTACAAACCCGGTGTATTACATGGGTTGAATAAATACAATGTTATATATACTTAGTAATAAAAAATTGCATTTTACATATTTATGACTAATTACATAGTTTTTTATACAAGTTCTATAAACATTATATAGTTATTCTTTTTTAAATTTATAAAAAGAATGAAATGAATGTTCAATTTATAAAAATGTTTTATAAACAAATTTTTAAAAAAAATACAAAACGTTTTATAGAAATCATTATTATTTAATAGGAGAGTAGAGAGACGGGAAACAAAAAAGTTATGAAAACTTAAAGAAATTTGTATAATTAATAAGAGAGAGAGGCGGGAAAAAAATCTTGAGAGTGCACATGAGAGTGACATGTGTCCCAAAAAAACATTTATTTAGAGTAAATTACAAATTATGTCCTTTAAGTATAGTTAAAATTGCAGGTTATGTCCTTTAACTTCAAAAATTACACTGGATGTTCTTTTTTTGAAACATTTGCACAGTTTATGTCTTTTTCACTAACTTCCATCTAAAATCATTGTTAAATCTGATCATTTAGGTCTTTTTACCCCTTTTATCATGACTTTTAATTGTTTTATTTCCTATTAAAATAAAATAAAGAAAGCAAATATTGCCTCTTTCTACTCTCTCTCTACTCTCTTTCAAATAATCTCTATCACCACCGTCAGATGGCTAATCGTTCACCGGCCATATCCCCCTCAACCACCGACAGGGGCGAATTTATGTAGCCTCCAGTGGGGGGCGAGGCACCCGCTGAGATTCATCTGCGTAGTGGGAAATTTTCGATCTCTCTTAGTAGGCGTTTTCCTAAATATGCTAAGAGTCACCCGTCATCCGATTTTCAACAAACCAAGAGAGAAAGAAACCAAAGAGATTGATGAGAATTATAAGTTAAGATGGTAATTTTATATAAAAGGCAATGAATGCTTAAAACTTTAATGGAAAAAAAAAAATAGAGAGAGGAAAAGAGAAAAAAAAGATGATGAAGTGACATGGGAAAGTGAGAAAGTGGGAGAGTGAGAAAGTGGGAGAGTGAGAAACCAAAATGTTCGTTGATAGTTAAAAGAATAAATAAAAATTTCATATAAACCCTTGTAATACAACTAAATTTACACATTAAACCTTTTACTTTCATTTGATTTTTACATAGTCTTATATTAAACATCTAAACAATAGACATTAATCATAACAAATTAAATTTTATAGATAAATAATATGTTTTATTATTGATTATTCAACTGATTTATGAGTTTTTTTTATATTTTTTACTTTTGGTTTATAATTACATTTTTTTTCTTCTTATTTATGGTTTACATGGTTTACAGATTTTTTTATTGTGTCATATTCTTGTTTTTAATCAGTCATATGTACACGTTTAAGTAATAAGTATGAATAGTTTTACAATATCTTTAAGTAAATAGGTATAAATATTTTTATTGTATCGTTATGTAAATAAGTATTTGTTTTTACCCGGCCCATTTTAAACCAATTTGTTTTAATCAAATTCGCTTTGATACTTTGTGCACCCGCTCACAAAAACTTTTGGATCCGCCACTTACCACCGGCCATGTCCTTTTCCATGTTGGTCACTCTTCACCCTCCCTCTAGTGTCTCTCTCGTTTTCCCCTTTTGAAAATTCCAAACCCAGACCCAGACCCAAACCCAAACCCAAACCCAACAAGCATACTAACCCAAATTCACACACTCAAACCTTCACCATTACAAACCCCACTCTTCCCTAGCATCTCTCTTTTTGACCACCAAACCACCCAGTACCCTTACCTTCATATCCAGCCCCCAACCGTAGGGAAGAAGTTGGTTCTAGTACCATCACCAAATCTCTAATCGATCAAAGGAGTAGCACCGGTAGGTTGAAGAAGAAGAAAGAGACGCATACGAGTATATATGAAAGGGTGAGTTTATAAAGAGGTTGGATCCAAATCTTTTAAGTAAATTATAGAAATAGTTATTGAAAGGGTGAAACGACGAAAATGCTCTCATGTGTAATGGACTTAACAGAACAAATTAATCCCAGTTAGTGGAAATGACTTAAACTGTGCAAACGTTTTAAAAAAAAGGACGTCCAGTGTAAGTTTTAAAGTCAAAGGACATAATCTACAATTTTATAATTTACTTAAAGGAAATAATTTGTAATTTACTCCTTTATTTATTATAGAGTATAGATATAGATTTTTGTTTTAACCAAAAGAATGGAATTAAAACAAAATCGAAAAAAGAAGTTCTTAGACTTTTCTTTTATACAAAACCACTAGGTTAAAATCCCATGTATTACACGGGCTGAATAAATAAAATGTTATATACTTATTAAAAAAAATTTAAATTTTAAAAAACCCGTATAATACATAGGTTGAATAAACCGGTGTATTACATCGGTTGAATAAAATATAATGTAATTTGTTAACGCACACTCGTTAAAATATTCCTTTAAAAAATGTAATTGTCGTGACAGTTATAAGATCTGTTAAGTTAGTTTTTAAAACATTTTATTGATTTTTTTATTTAATTGATAAATGTTAATTTATAACTATTTATAATTAAACAATAAGTATCCATAATTAAATTATTAAAATCTAAAAATAAATTATTTTAATATCATTATTCAATAGGAGAGAGACGAGAAAAAAATGAACCAGAAAGTGATACGTGTCAATATGCATTTTATTTATTAATACAAAGATTATTATTTAATATCATTATTTAATATGAGAGAGAAACGAAAAAATTAATATTTAATAGGGGAATGAGACGGGAAAATAAAGGTGAGCGGTAACTAAAGAGTGACATATATCACCTCAGATCTTTATTTATTAATTTAGATTTTATATTTTTCATTAAAAGAGAAACAATGAATTGATAAGAAAATAAAAATAAGATTTTTTTTTCGAGATGTGCATATCTCTATACTTATGTTAGAGAGTAACCATTGGAAATTTTGGATGAAAACTTGTGTTTTTCACTAACTTACAAAAATGATTTTTTGTCAACTTTAGACAAAAAAAAATATATGCAAACGGTGTAGTTTTGCGTATTCACAACGAACAAAACGGAGCTAAGATAAATGAGATATCGGTGCTCAAAGTTGAGTGTTTAGGGTTGTGTAAAGTTACGAAAATTGGAAAGAAACGTGTGAAAACTTGTCTCACATAGGTGGGGGGACCAATTTTGGAGTGATATATTAGTGAGAGCCTCCTAATAAAGTTGTTTCGTTTAAGGTAAGCACTAGTGCGAACCACTTGGACTCGCACTTGTGTGTGTGGCGTGGGCGTTGGGCGTAATGTGGCGTTTTGATGGCGCCCTTGGCACTTCGCACACTCGCGTGTCCGCTTAGGAGTAAATCTGGTCAGCATGACCACATATACTCAGGAGAGCCTTGCCTACTTCGGAAAGTAAGTCTGGCCAACATGACCAAAAGGAAGGCCATTCTACTCAGGAGGAGGAAATCCGGTTAGCATGACCCGTGACTCCTTTCAAACAAGTTCAGTTCCATAGCTTCTGTTACATAGAATCTTGAAATAGATGTCTATTACGAGTTGGAGAATTAAAATAGAATAAAATGCATTGCAAACGTTTAGATGTTAGACACAATATGATTAGAGAATTAATCATGAATGAAGTGATATCTGTTGATTTTGTAAGATCTGAGTATAATATGGATGATCATCTAACTAAATGGTTAAAAAGAGATATCATAAAATCAGTTAAAAGGATGGATTCAAAGTTAATTTAAATATCTTATGTCAAGACACCCAATCCCCCATCTAATACAATGTTATATGTTGAATTCAATGTGGCAAGCTTGTCATAAAGATATTGGAACACATTAATATAATCATCCCAAGGTATGTGTTTGGATAACGGAGGTTGAAATTTAATTTCTTAATAGTTCATTGATAAAATGCAGTGCAGGTGCAAGAATAATGAACTAGACATAATAACATGAAATTTAGCCGTTTCAAGAAGCTTTGGACTTAAGCTTTGATGTATTCTTTGAAGGATTGGGACATAGGCTAGTAAAACATTGTGTCACATGGAATTTGGATTTGCAAACGTATGTGTATGTTACTTACATGTATTTAAATGAATAACTTGGGTTCATTCCATTGTGATACCCTGTTACTCTAATATTTGTATCGTGTAATATACTAAACTGGAAATTCAATCCACATGATATTTCCATTTATGCATATGTTTGTGTATCTATGAGGATGGTTGATGTGCGTGAACTATATATATTTTTGATAAGAATTTTCACACAAATGTCGGTTTTAAAAGATGGTTTTCACCTAGACTAAAATACACACACAAAGGCAAGTGCACCTATCGAGTGGTAATATAGTGATAAGAATCGGACGTCAATCCATGGACACAGTTTAACGTCTCAACCCAAGTTTTTAATTTAATTATGTGACAAATGGAAAGGTGATTGTTAATTGAGTTCTTTTCTTTTTGGAATGAAAGTTACCTTTTGAAATTTCTAAAAAGTTTAACCGAGAGAAAATGATAATTTTTCAAGGGACAATCATCTTAGTTTTGAATCCACTTATTAATTATGTCAACACCTTTCATACGACTAAAGCTTGCTATTATGTTAATGTTCTTTGAAGCGGTTGAATTAAAATCCAATTACAGATTATAACTCCCTAATTATTAAGAAGGAATTCGTTGAGTAAATTAAATGTCATCTACTTAATATTAGTTTAATTACATAAAAGAGTGTAACTTCTTGACTTATGAAATTCTAAAACAAAGTTATATAAATTTTAAGCTTGAGTCATCAATAATCTTGATTATTATAACTTTTGCTAAAGAAATAATATAACATTGTTCTTAGTTTTTCTAAACACAATCAAGAGTTGCATGTTTTCATATTTCTTTCAAAATCAAGGTTTCAAAGATTATTCCTAATTCTTAGCTATAACATTTTAACAAAAGATGTTAAGGTTATAAATAAATGTTAGTCTCATAAGTTTTCCAACATGATATGATTTCTCATTTATAAACCCTAAATTGTTCCATAAACATTTAGACATGCAATTCCATCAAGAGATTAACACAAAATCATCATTACATTAACATAATACTTTAGCCATAATCAAGAGTTCAACATAATTAATTAAGTTTCATCAAACTAGTATGATTGAAAAGATGCTTAGCTCACGATGAGCTTACACACATGAAACACACCACTTTTAAAAAACAAAACTTTAACGCGCGGAAGTCTTAACCCAGGAATTTTTTTTTTTTACCATCTCGCGTAGCGCGAGAAAACAAGCTTCCTCCCTCGCGATACGCGAGGGAGTCAAAAACTCAGAAAGTTTCTCAGGTTTCAGCAGGTTTTCATACTTAGCCATTTTTCTAACTTTTTCCAAAATACAAGACAACAATTTTGCCCAACACATGGGTTTTAACCAAAAACCCCTTCAACAACATGATCACAACCCAAAAACATGTTTTGTTTATCAAATTACAATCAAAAAGGGGGAAATTCCACCAAATCATCAAAACATGAAAATATGCATACGAGGATCCGCCAACGCCTTGGACTTGACTTTGACTACCTCGGAGCTTTTCCTACATTCACCACACATATCACCATTAGTAATGAAGATAAATTCATAACAAACAAGTAAATTCCTACTTGTTTCATCCATTAACCCATTTGACCCGTTTCCACCCAAATTGTCATTTAGACTACATATTCTTGCACCCTTACTACAAGTTTCAATTATGATCAACACATGATCCATTTCCATTATGGCACAAAGGCCATAACTCCTTTTCATTTATGATCAACACATGATCCATTTCCAATATGGCACAAGGCCATATCTCCGTTTCATTTATGATCAACACATGATCCGTTTCCAATATGGCACAAAGCCATATCTCCGTTTCATTTATGATCAACACATGATCCATTTCCAATATGGCACAAGGCCATATCTCCGTTTCATTTATGATCAACACATGATCCATTTCCAATATGGCACAAGGCCATATCTCCGTTTCATTTATGATCAACACATGATCCATTACCATTATAGGTTAACACTATAACTACATTCATTCATTGCACATACTAAATCATTCACAATTTATCATATCACAAGTATGCACACAATCACATAACACATAATCCATAAAATTCACCATTTATCATCAATACTAAGTAAGTGCATAGACACTTACCTTTTGGGTTAGACGACCCCGCTCCGCCTTCTAGACCCACAATTTGATTGCCTAAACATACACACCTAGTTTAGTAATCTAATCATTCATTCAAAACACATACAATTGAGTTTACCACCCAAATTTCCATTTTCAACCCAAATTGACCCGTTTGGGTTATTTCCATATCCAAACACCCCCTTTAATCAAGAACTCAACTCAACCACTAGAATTCTCTTTCCAATACCTTGACACTAATTTTTATCAAACTAGTTTCTTTAAATTAATTTGGGGTTTGTTTAAGTGTCTAACACCTCTATAACACTTAATCATCATCAATTTATCAATTTTTTATCAAAACCCCAAAACCCTAAATTTCCTCCATATGAACCCTAACTTTCAAAAATCAAAATCAAAGGGTTCTATGGTGTTGTTCACCTTCCTACACCTTTATTTTAGCTAGATTATCAATAATCTAACACCATTTTACCACATGCAACCATAATTTTGGGTTTTCAACAAAACCCAACAAGAACACCATAAATGGTGGATCAAAGAGGAAGAAATCACTTACTTGATGTTAGAAAGGTGATGTGTGAGCCAACACCTTCAAGTTACAAGCGTCAAACACACGAATTTTGGCTTCAACCCGATTTCTCCTCTCTTCCTCTTCTCTTGAACGACCCAACTCCAAAATGAAGTCAATTTTGACTTCTAAAGGTCAAATATGGCAAATTTGCCATGTTTCACCTTTAGTCCCTCTACTTTCAATCTTTTCCATTTCCTTCCATAACTAGTTAAAACTAGTATATCCCCGTTACTAACTTGAAACCCGCTTGTTTCAACTTATTTCTAAAATATTATTTTCACCATAATATTTATTAGAATTATTTATTTATTTATAACGAGACCCGGATTTTGGTTCGTTACAACACAAACATAACACAATTGAAATACATGCAAGTCATAGTGAGTTCAAGATGTAACCAAAGCTTCTAATGGATGAATATGACGTCTTCCAAATGGGATTGGGATGATAGAAAGAGTCTTCCTTGGCCTTCAAATGATCTCTACCACTGGATATTTGGATGTGATGTTAGTGATTTCTCTCCCAAAAAGCCAACACTTCAAGATGAACCAAAGAGCACTATTTATACTGCCTGGGAAGTGAGGCACGGTCCGTGCCTAGTGAGGCACGACCCCGTGCTAAGACAACGGGTTAACTGCTTTTGTTTCTGTCGCCTACGTACTGTGCATGTATGTAACACCCTTAATTGGAACACCAATTAATAAAACATTTAAACGCGCGGAAACATTTATCCCAAGATTTTTTTACAACCCTCGCGTCCCTTCGCGTACCACGAGGGAGCTTCAAAACACCCACCCGGAAAACAAGTCTCTCGCGTACCGTGAGAGAACTTGTCCGGGCTCTCGCGTACCGCGGGGAGTTTCAAAACACCCACTCGGAAGACAAGTCTCTCGCGTACCGCGAGAGAACTTGTCCGGGCTCTCGCGTACCGCGGGGAGTCTGAGTAAACATAAAGTTTACTTAGTTGCCCAGTTCCAACACTTAGTCAAATTTTGCTATTTTTCAATTCCACAAGACATCAAATTTTCCTACACTTGGGTTTTTGTTCAAAAACATATCTACCACATATATAAACACCAAAATAAAGTTCATGTGTCTAATTACACCACAATTAACGGATTTTCCTTTAAATCCCAAAACACCCAAAAATGCATACGAGAACCCTCCACACCTTGGACTTGACCTTGACCTACATCGGAGCTTTCCCTACATAACACACAAACATATCACCGTTAGTAATGATGATAAACATATTCAACAAGTATTTACACTTGTTTTCACCCCTTTCACCCATTTGACCCGTTTGCACCCATTTGGTCAATTAAGGTTCTTAACACTTGCATTTCCACTACAAGTCTCATTCTTTTCATATTACATTCATTTACCACCACCCATTCACCCATTTGAAGTATTCCACACTTCTAATTAGGTTCACGACCTCTTGGTACGAGTACCACAACTCGTCTTACCTGCACTTGGAGTATTTGACTCCAAGTCCACCCTTTGATGCATTCCACACTTCTTATGGGGTTTACTACCTCTTGGTGCGAGTACCACAACTCGTCTTACCCGTACTTGGATCATTTGACACTAAGTTCACCTATTGAAGTATTCCACACTTCAATACACCATTTCACCAAGTTATCTCATTTTGTTTGACCATATACCACGTAAGTCATATACACCACAATTACCACATTCATATATTAGTTTGACTATTTACCACATAAGTCAATTACTCCACATTCATCACATTGCACAATCAAGTTTTTGACTATTAACCACATAGTCTAATTACACCAATTCCAACCTATTAGTTTGATCTTTTACCACTAAAGTCAAATTAGTACAATTCCACACATACCACATTCAAGCAATAGGCATAAACATTCATTTAAATTTATTGTATGCATACATATTACATACACCACACATTTATCAACATTACTAAGTAAGTGCAAAGACACTTACCTTTAGAGTTGGAAGATCCCGTGCCTCCTTCTCGGTTCACAATTTGATTACCTAAACATATACACCTAGTTTAGTAATCTAACATTAATCACCAACACAATATAATTGAGTCCACAACTCAATTTTCATTTCCAACCCAAACTGACCCGTTTGGGTTACCCCATAACCAAACACCCCCTTTCAATACAAACTCACCTACTTGAGTTTACTTTCCAATACCTTGACACTAATTTCTCATTCAATAACTTTTATTAGGTCAATTTGGTATTTGTTCAAGTTTCTAATACCACCTAAACACTTAATCATCACTAATTCCACATTCTAGCATCATGATCCAAACACCCCCAATTTTCACCATATGAACCCTAACTTTTCAAAATCAAAATCAAAATCAAAGGGTTCTAGGATGTTAATCACCACTCTTTACCTTTAGTTAAGCTATATTATCCACAATCTAACACCAATTTACCACATGCATACATAATTTTTGGATTTCTACAAAACCCACCTACTAACAAATTCAAAGGTGAAATCAATGGAAGATTACACTTACTTGATGTTAGAAGGATGATGTGCAAGCCAAAACCTTCACCAATTCAAGCTCAAATGCACGATTTTGTTCAAACACCACTTTTCTCCTTTTCTCTCTTGAGATGAACGACCCCAAACACCTCAAATGGCTTATATTTTGACTTCCACTAGTCAAACTGGCAGAAATTTGTCATTTATACTTTTGGCCCCTCAACTTTCATTTCACTCATTTCATTCTATTATTAGTTAAAAACTAACATAACCCCATTACTAACTTAAAACCCACTTGTTTCAACTTATTTTATAAATATTATTTTCATTATAATATTTATTAAAATATTTATTTAATTGAAAACGAAACCCGGATTTTGGTTCATTACAATGTACTGGACACGGGGGCGTGCCTAGTGGGGCACGGCCCCGTGTTGGATCTGACTGGGCGACAACAGTACCCTGGTACGACTTAAAGTTGACCACGGGGGCGTGCCTAGTGAGGCACGACCCGTGCTTGGCTGGGTGCTTTGTCTTCATCTGCTGGTTGAGGGCACTGGGGCGTGTCTTGTGGGGCACGGCCCGCGCTTCATCTACCGTCTTGGCCAATTTCTTGCATATTTTTCGTCTTTTCACTTGTTCTTCTTTTTGAGGTTGGATTTACCTGAAACTTAAATAGAAGCTAAATGAGCGACAAATTTACTCAAAGTACAAAGAAATTTCCAATAAATGGGATGCAAATGATGTGAAATATATGTACAATTTAGAGCACATCAATGGTTAAGTTAATCATGGATACCACTAAAATGGGGGAGGAATGCTCGTAATTTTAGTGTTATTAATATACACATATAAGGATATTGGATTAACTTATTTGTTGAGGTAATAACGATAGTAATTAATCGAGTTGGATGACACGAGAGTACGGGATCGTTTAACATTAACGGTATTTATTTGGCATTGGGCTTCTTATTGAAGATTAATGGATTAGTGGGCTTGTTTAATATATGGATATGGGCTTTGGCTTGTTTAATATTTGGATATGGGCCTTGACATATGGATATAACATATGGAATGAAAATACATGTATTGAGCAAATCAGGATATACACGCTTTTGTTTCTCTGTTCAAAAAACAAAGAACCGTGAATAAAAGTTTTGGTGCCGTCGATCAACAATTCTTAGAAATATCATCAAATCTTGATACTTTCAAAGGGGATCTTTGTTGGTCTTCATCCAGCTCCAGCTATGTTCCGGTTCTGGCGAACTTGTTACACCCGCTTAAAGAGAAGTCAGTGAACTTCATTAGTTCGCTTAGGTTTAGCAGCTTAGAGTTGTTGTCTATTACCAGATTTCTGTTACAAGCTCAATACATTGTTAGATTTCATTTTCTATTTATATCAATCTTTGTACTCCCATTTACAATTGAATGAGAATCAAAATCGTCTCAAACTACAATCTTTGTCTAATCCGGTAAATCATTATGATAACCCACAAATAGATTTATCCGACAGTGAATCATGATTCAAGGATTAATCGGCTCATACGAACTCCGATTTTGCTCATTTCAGCGATGTTGAAATCGTCTCGTCAAAATCTACGATCTTAGATTGTAGGGTTTAGCTTTAGGGTTTAACTTTTAGTATTTAGGCTTTTGGGGGTGGTGGTGGAGTTTTTAAAATACTTTTTATACTTTTTAACCTTTTTAGAATATCCCTCTTATATATATAGGGGATGGTTCCCTTAAGAAGTGTTACTTGACTAGAAAGCCTAAGAAGCAATCTCATCAATTCGATTGGATGATCAAGGGTATGGATTTAGGTGTAGGAAAATAAGGGTGGAGAGCATTATTAAAAAACCCACAATTGTTGACCTTTTTTCAAATTCCACCCCTTTTTTTAAACGTACATAACTTTTTTATGCGACCTTATTTTTTTTAAAATTACACCATAAAATCGAGCGCTTTTTACCTTTAATTCGAGTATAGTATTACTATATTTTACTGTAAAAACAAAATCGACACTTAGTGAAATTGTGCTACTTTACGTAAATATGCTGGTTTATAGTAAAACAGCACAATTAACCGTTCTGCATTGTAAAACAACACAATTAACTGTGTTGCTTTATCATAAAATAACACCAAAAGAACACGGTTAATTGTATAACTTGCTTTTCTTAGCTAACCAAGCATAAACAAACCAGCACAACAAAACTAGTATATCAAACCAACACAAAATAAATTTTTGATGCATAAGCTTTTTGTTGCCTACCACTGAACCTTTTTTTGGTGTATGGATGCTTTAAATTTTTATTTTTAAAGAATGCTACCAAATTAGGCACATAATAATTGACTAAAAGTAGCACACATTAAAGAAACAAGTACATTTGTGTAAATTGTGTTGTTTAACCAGAAACTAGCAAATTTTTAATGTGCTAAATTGTGTTGTTTTACTTGAAACCAATACATTTACAAAAACCAGCACATTTACGTAAAGTAGCACAATTTCATTAAGTGTCGTTTTTTTTTGCAAAAAAATATAGCAATACTATACTCAAATTAAAGATAAAAAAAAACGCTCAATTTTATGCTGTAATTTTTTTTAAAAAAAATAATGTTCTATGAAAAAGTTATGAACGTTTAAAAGAAGTGGAGGAAGTTGAAAAAAGTCAACAAAAGTGGCTATTACTTAAATACCCTTCCACCCCTTATTTTTCATATATACTTAAATCTTTACCCTTGATCATCCAACTAAATGGATGAGATTGCTTCTTAGGCTTCTTAGTCAAATTAGAATTCTTATTTGAACCTCCCACTATATATATATATATATAGGATTAGGTTCAGGTAAAAATGATTTTAACTTTAAGAAGGGTGAGAAAAATTTAGGGCCATTAGATCAAATTGTAGAAAAGATTTAATGCTTGAGATTAAATTATAGGAGAAAAAGTTGTTGGAATGATATTTTAGTCTTGGCCACTTTTGTTGACTTTTTATCAAGTTTCCCCCCTTATTTTTAAACATTCATAACTTTTACATACGACATTATTTTTTTTAAAAATTACACCATAAAAATGTGCGCTTTTTATCTTTAAAATGAGTATAGTGTCGTTATAAACAAAAACGATTTTTTTTTTACGTTTTCCAGCTCATTGTGTAATTAGTCAGTTCAATGTGTAATACAAGTTCATTGTATACTACAAGTTCATTGTGTAATACCACGTCTGGTCATTGTGTAAAACAAGTTCATTGTGTTATATGTAATTATTATTGTGTTTTACGTTTTCCAGCTCATTGTGTAGTTAGTCAGGTCACTGTGTAATACAAGTTCATCGTATAATACAAGTTCATTTTGTAATACAAGTTCAATGTGTAATACCACGTCTGGTCATTATGTAATACAAATTCATTATGTAATTAGTTAGGTCACTGTGTAATACAAGTTCATTGTGTAATACAAGTTCATTGTGTTATACAAGTTCAATGTGTAATACAAGTTCATTGTGTTATATGTATTTATCATTGTGTTTTACGTTTTCCAGCTAATTGTGTAGTTAGTCAGGTCATTGTGTATTATAAGTTCATCGTGTAATACAAGTTCATTGTGTAATACCACGTCTGGTCATTGTGTAATATCTGGTCATTGTATAATACAAGTTCATTGTGTAATTAGTCAAGTCATTGTGTAATAGACGTTCATTGTGTAATTAGTCAGGTCATTGTGTAATACAAGTTCATTGTGTCAAATATTTTTCATCATTGTGTTATATGTTTTTATCATTGTGTTTTACGTTTTTCAGCTCATTGTGTAATTCGTTCATTATTGTGTAATTCGCTTAAATATGTCATGTCATTGTGTAATATGCTCATTGTGTAATATCAGGTCTGATCATTGTGTAATATCAGACCTTGTATTACACATTGACCTGGTGTAATACACATTGACCTGGTATATTACACATCCCCCTGGTATATTACACATTGACCATTATGCCTTACATTTAAAAACAATAAAATGACATATGTCAAGCTTAAAATCCTTCTTACCATTCTTATTTTTAAAACCCTTTTTACTATAACCTAACCATATATATATATATATATATTGGGGGAGTTTCAAATAAGAAGTAGTTTTTCGTTAAAAAATCTAAGAAATAACAAAAAAAGCTAAGAAACGATATCAAACGAACTCCGATTGAACTCATTTCAGCGGCGTTGGAACCGTCTCGTCGAACTTTACCATCTTAGCTTTTAGGGTTTAGCTTTTAAGGTTTAGATTTTATGTTTGAATTTTAGGGTTTTAGCCTAAGGGTTTAGCTTTTAGGGTTTAGATATTATGGTTTAGGCTTTTTTTAAGAGGTGGGGTGGGGGATTTAGGTTTCTGGGGGTGGGTGGGGGGTTTAGGTTTAGGGGGGGTGGTGGTTTTAGGCTTTTCGGGGTGGGTTGGAGGGGGGGTAGGTGTTTGGGGGTACGAATGGAGGGGGGTTTAGGTTTTTGGGTCTGGTTTAGGGTTCGATGAGACGGTTCCAACGCCGTTGAAATGAGCTCAATCAGAGTTCATTTGACCCACTTCTTAGCGTTTTTAGCGAAAAACCATTTTTTAGTGCAACCTTCCCCTATCTCTATTCTAATAAAAAATTAAATGGTTTTGCCAATTGGTATCACCATATTTAATCTCACAAATTGTTCCCTCCCAAAACCACATTTATATCCTACATTTAATATTTTTATATTTAGCCTTTTTTTGAAAAATTACATAAAATAACATTTAACAAATCAATTAATCATTATTACCACTAGCTAACATTTTTTAAAAATTATCATCAAAAGTGAATATTTAAAAAAAAAATCAAAAATTAAAAAAATAAGATTTATTAATTAAAATTATCATTAAAGTTTTATTATTAAAAAATAATTTTTTAAAATTTTATTATCAAAAACAAGTTTTTTTTAATTTTATGTATAAAATTTGAAAATACCACGTTTGTATTTTAAATAATTATGTGTTAGAAAAAAGTTTATAAATATTTAATTAGTAGTTTTTTAATTAAATTTTATATTTATAAATAACTTTTTTATTTTAATTTATAAATTTTAATACTTAGTTTTTAATAAAATTAAGAAACTTGTAAATATTTATTTTTAAAAGTGTATTGTATTTTAAACTTTATTTTTTTTAAATGACGAGATTTTTTTTTTCAAAACTTTACAAGTTTCAATTCTAATTTATAAGTTTTAATTTTTTCGTATTTAATTTTGAAATTTTAAATTTAATTGTTTCAAAATATTAAGGGGCGATTTTTTTTATAAAAATTTTGAGTTTTAAAATTTAAATTTAAAAGATGATATATTGTTGAAATTTAATTTTTATTTCCATCTTTTTTATTTTTTTTCTAATAAGAGATTTATTATTAAAAGTTTAGCGAGATTTTTCGATTACAAGTACAAATAGTATCCGTCAATCAAAGTATCTTGATGATTATTTGATGTTTGTTTTGCAATGATCATGAATAAAAGTTTAGATCAACCACTTTCAAATGTTGGTTTGTATTGAAAGATCTAGTGTTTAGTCATTATCAATTGTATGTTACATTATCAATAGTTAAAATTAAAGATTGACTTAAGCTATTAATCTTTGGTAAACACGAAAAAGTTATCAATATCACGTCAAATGTTGCAAACAATGAAGTATTTTTAAATTTGTAAATAATCATTGTAAGTTTAATTTGACATGTAATTTAATGTATTGTAAAAAGTACACAACTTATGAAATGTATTTTCATTTATTTTTTGATGTTTTGATTACTCTTATCCATATAATCTTAACATGTAACTAAATGAAAAGTTACAAATACAATATCAAATTTGTATAGAAAAAGTTGTTATAATATTTATCAGTATAATCTTAACGTTTTACCCCGTGTAACACACGGGGTTAAAACTAATATATATATATAGGGGTGAATTCACTAGAAAACTCATTTTCATGAGAAAATAAAAAAACTCCTACTGCATATGTGTATTACACCCAAAACCCCAACCCACCCTCAAAAACCTAACCCCCCACCCCACCCCCACCCAAAAACCTAAACCCATCTCACCCATCCCCCAAAAACCTAAACCCCCACCCCACCTGTAACATCCCAAAATAAATGAGGATTTTAAATAACGGGTTGAACCGGGACGAACGGGATAAAAGGGCGAGGCGTAACGGGCCGGGCCGGTTGGGCCGGCAAACTTGAAGGAAGGGGGGGTTTCCTCCCTTTAAATAGCCAACACACACACCATTTCTCTCATTTGCAAGAATCTAGAGAGAGAAACCGTAGAGAGAGAAAGTTGGCGGATCGACCCGAGATTGAAGGAGCTTGTTGCTACTGAGCTCGTGAGCAAAACCTCCGGATCAGAATCTCGAAATCAGGTAACACCCGAACCAAATCTGAGTTTTTGTTCGTTTTTGGGTTTTCGGGTATTTTCGGGAAAAGGACGGGTTTTTATAAACCAAATGAGGAAAGGGTTATAAATCTGGAATCACGAAGGGAAAATACACGTTTTGAATACAAAAAGTCCGGATCTTGACAAGATCGGACCTGCATGCGAAAGTTAGGGTTTTTGGGGAAGATAGCTGAGTTCTGCAGGTATCGAAACTAGAGTTTCGAGTGGCTTGCAGGTGTCGAAACTAGAAGTTTCGAGTGACCTGCAGTTGTCGAAACTAGAAGTTTCGAGTGACCTGCAGTTGTCGAAACTAGAAGTTTCGATGGGCCTGCACCTGTCGAAACTAAGTAGTTTCGATAGGTCTGCATCAGTAAGTGAAGTCAGTGTATTCACCTGTAACAGAACGAGTAAACCGTTAGAGTCGGGATTTAGGTCTGATGTGTATTTAATTAATCAATTCAGATCGGAAGTGACGTTGTTGGACCTTTGTTTAGGACAACCGAGACTAGCTTATAAGGTGAGTTCTAGAAGCCCTTCTTTAAATGTTTTAATTAATATTTTTGGGCTGGTGTGCATACATACGAAACGATGTTTACGAAATGATGTTTACGAAATGAGGTATATAAAACGATGTTTACGAAGGACGATGTTATGAAATGTTTTGCCAAACGAAGTTTATGAAAGGTTTACGAATGAAGTGTTATTTAATAAAACGTACGAATGCTTTAACTAAAACGAGGTAAAGTTTTTATGAAAGTCACGAATGAACGAATCTGCCACGAGTTCCTACGGGAGCTAAGGTATGTATGTATGTATTGGCCTCACCTTACGGGGGCCTATGTGGCTGGCTAACGGTTGTACAACTGGTTGAGGATGGGGTGACGACGGTCACCCATGGGATTACCGGGATCCCGATGGAAGGTACTATTCCTTGCGGGGAAATATTGCCTATGGTATGTTTAGTCTTCCTAGAGGTAACGAGCCTTAGGAGACGTATGTTTAGTCTACCTAGAGGTAACGAGCCTTAGGAGACGTATGTTTGGTCCACCTAGAGGTAACGAGCCTTAGGAGACCTGGATGACGGATGACTTAGAGGTAGCGAGCCTTAAGTTCATCCGCTGGTATGCGATGTATGGGTTTGACGGTTACGAGAAGGCGCAGATTCGGTTCATATTGACTAGTGTTATGATGCTATGTTACGATGTTTTGATGATGTTAAGTTATTGCATATTTTACGTACGCTTTTATTAAATAAAGTATGATGTTATGTTTTTGGCAAATATTTGATGTTAATGATTTATGTTAAAACTAGAACTCACCAGCGTAGCTGACCTTTTTAGTATGCACATTCAGGTTAAGGAAGTTATGATGATGGACGGTGATGATGGGCGGCTTGAGGAGTTACCCGGATGATATGAAGACTGGCATCCCGTTACGAGTTGTTTTTGTTATGTACATGTATTTGAAAATGTTACGCTTCCGCATGTTAAACGATGTAATGTTATGTTTGAAATGAAATTTTCCGCTGCGTTATTTGATATTCTAGTTTGAGAACTGTTTGTGAATGAGTAAATCCAACGCGTGGGGCCTCCCGGGTTTGGGGCCTCACAAGTTGGTATCAGAGCAATAGTTTGAGAGATTTGGACACTCCCTGTGTCTGAACTTAAACTGAGAATGGGACCGAAAGCGGATGCCAGTACGGGTAACTCGAGCCACAGCATCAGGTATGAAGGTAGTGTATATATATTTACACATATAGTATGCCTTAGGAAGTGTTAAGGTTAGGACTTGGGTTCTGATGGAAATCACAAAGGTGGTCAAATCGAAATCAAGAGGTAGTGTAATGGTTAATTGCAGATGGCCAGTGTATATTAACATCTTACAATGCTTGTTGAATTCTATTTGTTAACTAGCGTGATGACATTGGATTTCCTTGTCTTGTAGAACGGAATGGCAAGAAGAGGGAACGGAAAGCGTGGTGGGGGCCGTACCGGTGGTCGTACCGGTGGTGGCCGAGGTAGAACTCCTATTCACCAGGAGTACAGTGAAGAAGGAAGTGTTCACACTGAGCCAGAAGCTAGTGTGCACGGGACTGAGCCGACTCATGCTGAAGAACAACAATTCACTTTTGAACCGGAAGTAAGAGCGGCTCTGGCACGTGAGTTCACCGAATTGATGAAGGCTTCTTTGCCAGGACTACTGGCAGAAGCACTAAAGAAGGCTAATGAGGAGGGCGGATCTAAACTGACAACTGATATTCCAAACATTGAGGCCGTTAACGCACCGCCTGCTCGCGCCTGCGACTATAAGTCATTCAAGGTATGTGACCCGCCGGTTCTGACTGGAAAGAAGGACGCGGTGGCTACTTTTGACTGGGTAATTCGTATGGAAGCCGCCATTCGTCTGAGTGAATGTCGACCGAATCAGGTCGTGAAGTTTGCTGCTAACTCCTTGAGGGAGGAAGCATCTCACTGGTGGGAAGGTGTACGCCAGGCTAAGGGGAACGAGGTGGTTGATTCGATGATGTGGGATGATTTGAAAACTTTGGTGATCAAGAATTTCTGTCCAAGGAATGAGATCGAAAAGGTAGAAAGGGAATTTCTGGGTTTGAAGGCTGGGAGCATGACGCACCGGCAGTATACGACACGGTTCAATGAACTGGCACGTCTGGTGCCACACCTTATCACTACTGAAGGAAGAAAGATCGCTTGTTATATTCAAGGGTTGCCGGACAAGGTCCGCACATATGTTAAGGCAAACGCCCCTACTACCTACGATTCGGTAGTAGAACTGAGCGGCGTGGTATTTGATGATCTGGCACTGAATGTCGTTGCCATTGAAGAGCCTAAGAAGAAGCTGAGTTTTCCCGCTAAGCGATCGGGTGGGAAGTTGTTTGGGGCTCAGGACAAACGGGCCAGGGTAAATGAATTAGCAGTCTGTGGGAAGTGTGGGGGAAGGCATGCCGGTGAATGCCGGTTGGGATCAAATTTGTGCTACAAATGTGGCAAGACCGGGCACTACTCCCGAGAATGCCCGAACGGTATCAAATGCTACAACTGTGGGGAGAGTGGCCACATGAGCCGGGAATGCACTAAGCCCAGGATGGGCGAGACCGGGAAAGGGAAAGGCCCAGAGAAGAGGGAGGAAAGGCCCCGAGCGAAGACTCGAGCGTATGCACTAACGCAAGAACAGGCCAGGAATGACCCCGATGTGGCGTCAGGTACGTTCATCCTTGACAACACTTTTGTTTCAGTGTTATTCGATTCGGGTGCCAGTAAGAGTTTTATATCTGCAACTTTCTGTAAACGAGTAAAGTACACGGTTAGTAAAGTAGAACGAGCCTTTAATGTAGAAACCGCTGAGGGTAGAACCGTAATGGTAACCGAAGTAGTTGACGATTCCACGATAAAGATAGAAGGCCATAGATTTCCCGTCAGATTATTTGTTATGGTTTTGGGAGGGTTTGATGTCGTGTTAGGTATGGATTGGTTAACTGCCAACGAGGCTCAAATTATATGCAAACGAAAGATAATCCGACTCAAGGCTCCGGACGGTAGCGAAGTGGAAGTACTTGGGGATCGCGATGCCCCGATGCCCAACGTCATCTCGATGATTAAGGCAGCAGATTACTTGAGGCGCGGATGCGAGGCTTATCTGGTATACGTAATTGACAAGTGTAAGGAAGTGAAAGAACTGGACGATGTACCCGTGGTACGCGAGTACCCGGAGGTGTTTCCAGAGGAGTTGCCTGGGATACCACCCGATAGAGAGATTGAATTTCGAATCGACTTAGTACCAGATGCCCAGCCCGTGGCTAAGGCTCCATATCGACTAGCACCAGTGGAAATGAAAGAATTAATGGCACAACTAGACGAGTTACTTGAGAAAGGATTTATCCAACCAAGCATCTCGCCGTGGGGTGCTCCGGTGTTGTTTGTGAAAAAGAAAGACGGTTCGATGAGAATGTGTATCGATTATCGCGAGTTGAACAAACGAACGGTAAAGAACAAGTACCCTTTACCAAGGATCGATGACCTGTTTGATCAATTGCAAGGCGCAAGTTGGTTCTCGAAAATCGACCTTCGGTCCGGGTACCATCAGTTGAAGGTGAGGGAAGAAGACATACCGAAAACTGCATTTCGCACGCGTTATGGACATTTCGAGTTCCGCGTAATGTCTTTCGGATTGACGAACGCCCCCGCAACGTTCATGGATTTGATGAATAGGGTGTGTCGACCGATGCTGGACCGATCGGTAATTGTGTTCATTGATGATATCCTCGTCTACTCCAAGAATGAGGGTGATCACGCTTGTCATTTGAAGGAAGTGTTGGAAGCTCTAAAGAAGGAGAAGTTGTATGCTAAGTTCTCCAAATGCGCGTTCTGGCTTAGGGAAGTCCAATTCCTAGGTCACGTCATTAACCCGAACGGCATTATGGTAGACCCAGCAAAGATAACGACGGTAAGGGACTGGGATATTCCTAAGACGCCAACGGAGATCCGCAGTTTCTTAGGGTTGGCAGGCTACTATCGGAGATTCATTCAGGATTTCTCGAAAATAGCTTCGCCATTGACAAAGTTGACACGAAAGGAAGAAAAGTACGAATGGGGTCCGAAGCAGGATGAGGCATTTAAGGAGTTAAAAGAAAAGCTAACCCAAACTCCAGTCTTGGCCCTTCCCGAGGGTAATGAAGACCTGGTGGTATACTCTGACGCTTCGGGTCAGGGGTTGGGGTGTGTGCTGATGCAACGTGGAAGAGTGATCGCATACGCATCACGACAGCTGAAGGTTCATGAAGTCAACTATCCGACTCACGATTTGGAACTTGCTGCTGTTGTGTTTGCATTAAAAATTTGGAGGCACTACCTCTATGGGGTAAAGTTTACCATATACTCCGATCACAAAAGTCTGAAGTACTTCTTCGAGCAAAAGGAGTTAAATATGAGGCAGAGGCGATGGTTGGAACTTTTGAAAGACTATGACTGTGAAATCATGTACCATCCTGGAAAAGCAAACGTGGTGGCTGACGCTCTAAGCCGGAAGGATGTGCCTGCTCCTATTAGAGTGAAAGCTTGCCAAATGGTGGTAACGTCGGATGTGATGAGGGAAATTGAAAAGGCTCAAGAAGAGGCACTAAAGGGGGAAAACATAAAGAAGGAAAGGATGGTTGGCCAACAGGATAAGTTAGAATATAACACCCTTGGTGTTAGGACACGTTTTGGTCGAGTATGGATACCTATGGGTGGCGAGCTTAGGACCAAAATCTTGGATGAGGCTCATAAGTCTCGTTACTCTATCCATCCCGGTACCAACAAAATGTACCAAGATCTGAAGAAGGAATACTGGTGGCCTGGGATGAAACACGAAGTGACGAAATACGTAAGCAAGTGCTTGACTTGCTCACAAGTGAAGGCCGAACACCAGAAACCGTATGGGAAAATTCAACCACTTGAGATACCGGAATGGAAGTGGGAACACATTACTATGGACTTCATAACCAAGCTACCTCGCACAGCTAAAGGTCATGACACCATTTGGGTAATTGTGGACCGTTTAACGAAGAGTGCTCATTTTCTACCTATTCGCGAGACGTTCTCGTCGGAAAGATTAGCAGAAGTATTTATTAATGAAGTAGTAGCACGGCACGGGATGCCTTTAACGATTGTATCCGACCGGGACACACGATTCACATCGAGGTTCTGGAAAAGATTTCACGAGGCGATGGGTACGAGACTTAATATCAGCACGGCATACCACCCGCAAACGGATGGTCAGACCGAAAGGACCATTCAGACGTTAGAGGACATGCTTCGTGCTTGTATTATCGACTTTGGTGGCAGTTGGGACAGTCATCTGCCATTAGCCGAATTCTCCTACAACAACAGTTATCACACGACGATAGGCATGCCGCCTTATGAAATGTTGTATGGGAGAAGATGCAGGACCCCGGTTTGTTGGGGTGAGATTGGACAGAAGGAATTGGGAAGTCTCGAAGTCGTTAAAGAAACATCGGAAAGGTTTGATCAGATCAAAGCACGCATGAAGGCCGCCCAAGATCGTCAGAAATCCTATGCGGATAAACGACGAAGGCCTATTGAGTTTAATGTTGGGGATAGAGTAATGTTGAAAGTGTCGCCTTGGAAGGGAATCATACGATTCAGAAAGAGAGGAAAGTTAAGTCCGAGGTTTATCGGACCATTCAGGATTATGGCACGGGTTGGTGAAGTCGCATATCGGTTGGAATTGCCTGATGAGTTAAGTGGGATTCATCCTACCTTCCATGTATCACACATGCGAAAGTGTTTGGCGGATGAATCGGCTCACGTACCACTTACGGACATCGAGGTCGACAACAGCCTTAACTACATTGAAGAACCTGTGGCCATCTTAGACAGGAAAGAGAAGCGTTTACGTAATAAGGTTATTCGATTGGTTAAAGTCCAATGGAAGCACCGGAAGGGATCGGAAGCTACATGGGAAACGGAGACGGAAATGAAGGAGTCGTACCCTCAACTGTTTGACTTATGATAGGTTTCGGGGACGAAACCTATTGTAAGGGGGGTAGACTTGTAACATCCCAAAATAAATGAGGATTTTAAATAACGGGTTGAACCGGGACGAACGGGATAAAAGGGCGAGGCGTAACGGGCCGGGCCGGTTGGGCCGGCAAACTTGAAGGAAGGGGGGGGGGGGTTTCCTCCCTTTAAATAGCCAACACACACACCATTTCTCTCATTTGCAAGAATCTAGAGAGATAAACCGTAGAGAGAGAAAGTTGGCGGATCGACCCGAGATTGAAGGAGCTTGTTGCTACTGAGCTCGTGAGCAAAACCTCCGGATCAGAATCTCGAAATCAGGTAACACCCGAACCAAATCTGAGTTTTTGTTCGTTTTTGGGTTTTCGGGAAAAGGACGGGTTTTTATAAACCAAATGAGGAAAGGGTTATAAATCTGGAATCACGAAGGGAAAATACACGTTTTGAATACAAAAAGTCCGGATCTTGACAAGATCGGACCTGCATGCGAAAGTTAGGGTTTTTGGGGAAGATAGCTGAGTTCTGCAGGTATCGAAACTAGAGTTTCGAGTGGCTTGCAGGTGTCGAAACTAGAAGTTTCGAGTGACCTGCAGTTGTCGAAACTAGAAGTTTCGAGTGACCTGCAGTTGTCGAAACTAGAAGTTTCGATGGGCCTGCACCTGTCGAAACTAAGTAGTTTCGATAGGTCTGCATCAGTAAGTGAAGTCAGTGTATTCACCTGTAACAGAACGAGTAAACCGTTAGAGTCGGGATTTAGGTCTGATGTGTATTTAATTAATCAATTCAGATCGGAAGTGACGTTGTTGGACCTTTGTTTAGGACAACCGAGACTAGCTTATAAGGTGAGTTCTAGAAGCCCTTCTTTAAATGTTTTAATTAATATTTTTGGGCTGGTGTGCATACATACGAAACGATGTTTACGAAATGATGTTTACGAAATGAGGTATATAAAACGATGTTTACGAAGGACGATGTTATGAAATGTTTTGCCAAACGAAGTTTATGAAAGGTTTACGAATGAAGTGTTATTTAATAAAACGTACGAATGCTTTAACTAAAACGAGGTAAAGTTTTTATGAAAGTCACGAATGAACGAATCTGCCACGAGTTCCTACGGGAGCTAAGGTATGTATGTATGTATTGGCCTCACCTTACGGGGGCCTATGTGGCTGGCTAACGGTTGTACAACTGGTTGAGGATGGGGTGACGACGGTCACCCATGGGATTACCGGGATCCCGATGGAAGGTACTATTCCTTGCGGGGAAATATTGCCTATGGTATGTTTAGTCTTCCTAGAGGTAACGAGCCTTAGGAGACGTATGTTTAGTCTACCTAGAGGTAACGAGCCTTAGGAGACGTATGTTTGGTCCACCTAGAGGTAACGAGCCTTAGGAGACCTGGATGACGGATGACTTAGAGGTAGCGAGCCTTAAGTTCATCCGCTGGTATGCGATGTATGGGTTTGACGGTTACGAGAAGGCGCAGATTCGGTTCATATTGACTAGTGTTATGATGCTATGTTACGATGTTTTGATGATGTTAAGTTATTGCATATTTTACGTACGCTTTTATTAAATAAAGTATGATGTTATGTTTTTGGCAAATATTTGATGTTAATGATTTATGTTAAAACTAGAACTCACCAGCGTAGCTGACCTTTTTAGTATGCACATTCAGGTTAAGGAAGTTATGATGATGGACGGTGATGCTGGGCGGCTTGAGGAGTTACCCGGATGATATGAAGACTGGCATCCCGTTACGAGTTGTTTTTGTTATGTACATGTATTTGAAAATGTTACGCTTCCGCATGTTAAACGATGTAATGTTATGTTTGAAATGAAATTTTCCGCTGCGTTATTTGATATTCTAGTTTGAGAACTGTTTGTGAATGAGTAAATCCAACGCGTGGGGCCTCCCGGGTTTGGGGCCTCACACCACCCCACCCCTCCCCTCTAAAAACCTAAATTAGACAAAAAAAACTAAACCAAAAAGCTTATCCCACCCCCAAAAACCTAATCATGTCACCCCACCCCCACCCAAAAACCTAATCATATATGCTAACTATATATATTTATATGACTTCAACATATATATACATAACAAGTGAAAATGGTTTTAAGTTTTGCTACTTATATTTATACCTACACAATTACAAAACTCTGCGTACACACTACCAACCAAATTTTTATCTTGTTTTTATCATTGACTACATATACGTAAACGATTACATGTAAACAAACATCTTTAGTTTTTTCCATATTTATTAGGGATTTTGGTTTTGTAGATTTCCATATTTCAATATTAGAATCGTATGGAAATACCTCTTTTACCCCTAAAGCATTAAAAACTAGATTTTTTTTATATTAACATTTAACCCCCGAAATAACCGAACCGAACAAAAAGCCGGAAAAACCAAATCGAAAGTAACCGAAACCGACATTTTCAGTTCGGTTTCGGTCATTCATTTACCCATGACCGAATTAACCGAACCTAACCGAACCGAATGTCATCAATTTTATAATATTTTTATAATAGTACCCATGCTCCTATAACATTCTTAATTCACACAAGCTTAAGAACTCCATATTCATATTGACTTTTAATGAACTATCTTCTTTTGGTGTCTTATTTATGTAGCATTTTTAATTTGTCTTTACCACTGGAAATGTTAATTTACTTGACATTGAACATAAAAGTATAAAAAAAAGGTTTGTGGCATCCCACATTGGATGGAAGAGAAATATAGTCAAGGGAAGTATGTTATAAATAAAGAATGCATGACACCCAACTAGAATGAATAAAGCTTGGAAGTAGACTTTTGACATTAGTATTTCATGTTTTTTAAGTTTGCTTTTGGTTAATAAATGTTATTTTATGCTTGGTTTGCATTGGTTAGCCTAATAGGTGGTTAACTGAACCGAAACCGAACCGAATACACTTAATTAACCGATTAACCAAAACGAATTAACCGAAACCGATTGGTTATTAAATTTCAAAAATCGAAAGTTTCGGTTTCGGTTAGAGGTGAAAACCGAACCGAACCACGCACACCCCTAACTAATATAAACCATGGATCACTAAGAATCAACGGTTAAGATTGGTTTTTACTGTTTTTGCCTAAATATTGGTTTTCTCTAGAACCTACCCCTATATATATAGAGGGGGTTTTCCCTACAAAGTGCTTTTTGCCTAAAAGGCCTAAGAATACATCTGAATCATCAATTTTCTTGATTAATGGTTGAGATTTAAATAAAATTTTGGTGTTGATTTGCAATTATTACTAATTATTATTAAGGGCAATCTAGACTTTTTGTATTTAATTCTACCAAATTTAAAAATTAAATGATCCTTAAATCTCGTAAAGCATTAAAGTGTGATTAATCTCTATCACATATTTCCATCACCGATTCAGTTTACCATATTACTGTTTTAAAAAAAACACTGCTACATTGGAAATAATCAATTCTTTTCCATCTTCTCTCTCTCATTCTCTATAACATTGTTTAAAAAATGAAGATACTGGTTAATAATAATCCAGAATCGTGGGAAGGTTAGTTCAAACATTATCAGTACTACATGATTTTTTAGAAACAATTCATACTTATAACGTGCATCCTATGTATTGAATCAGTACATGAAGGTTTACCAACACATGCAGTACATTAACATTCTTGGATATTCAAAACTACATCAAAGTGTTGAATACAACATATGTTATTTCAGCACTAGTACAAAGCATCCTAAGCATCCTTTTTCTATTAAAACAGTACAAGATAACACTACACAACACATGCATTACATTAACATTCTGGGATACATAATTACATCAAAATTCTTGATTACAACACATGCAATACATCAACATTCAACATGCTAGACAAATCGAATCTATACTAGACATGCACATGAATTTATATAAACCATTACATCAAACAGTACAAGTACACAACTAGTATACATGGGTTTTCTTTATTAATTCAAATGTGATTTATAGACATACAAATGCTATTCAACTTAATCAGTACATGCAAATTATCAAAGTACTGTTATTTCTTGTACCGATTTTGAAAAAAAAACTCTACTTTTTATAAAACACTTAATCAGTACATGCAAATTATCAAAGTACTGTCATTTGATGTTATGAAAATAACACATCATTGTCTTCAATCAGTACATGGTCGTTTATATGCATTAACTAAAAACAGTGTTGAAAGACTATAAACAATACATGCACATTACAAAACAGTACACATAACAATTGTTTTCACATAGATGTTGGTATTCACATATCAATTTGTTTTAAAACTTTTTTTTAAACAATACACATACCAACACATTCTATGTCATGCAACACCTAAAAACATGGAAATGTCATACAATACCTAAAATCAAGACAAGTAATTCAGATCAGTACGTAATCCTGGAACAATACAATAATTCAGTTCAGTACATAATCCACTCATCTGAATATAAAACAGTACAAAGTTGAATATTTGTGCATCAATATATAAAAATAAGTTAAACAATACATCAAAATAAATAGTTATCATAACCAACACCT
The DNA here is from genome assembly GCA_023525975.1 of Smallanthus sonchifolius. Taxonomy (NCBI): domain Eukaryota; kingdom Viridiplantae; phylum Streptophyta; class Magnoliopsida; order Asterales; family Asteraceae; genus Smallanthus; species Smallanthus sonchifolius. The sequence goes on from CM042042.1 coordinate 12,937,127, forward strand.
ATTTAATTACAGTATGACCGGTACAATGTGTGATTAATATATATTGATTTTTAGTAATGCAGAACGAAAATGTAAAATGGTAATGCTTTCAATAAAAATGACCGATCCAAAATAATAGAGAATTCAACTTTCCATGATTGTAGCATTTACCATAACTAATTTGTGATAAAAATACCAATTATTAACAATTACATCTAATGCCACATGTCATTCCCACATTATTTCTTATGCTTTTTAGGCAAAAATAACTTTGCACTTGAACCCTCCTCTATATATATATATATATATATATGAGACGTATCAAATGTAAACCTGAGTTGTTGTGAAAACTAAACTAATTCTGGACCACTTATTAAATTTCTTGACTTTTTAATTTATTTTTAACCTGAAAGGACAATATTGTAATTTAACTTTTATCATATATATATATACTACTATATAATACATATATTGAAGGGATATAATTGTAATTTGTCAAAATTTTTAAGATACTTGTCACAAATTATCATGCATAACATACAATTACAAATGCATAAAATAGGTTAGAATTACCATTTAACTCACACCCCCAAACCCTAGAATTCCCTGCCCCAGATATCACCCCTCCACTACCAAACCCGCTCACCAATCTCCCGTCGACTCCTCCAACCTCCGGTCGCCTGCTTGAACCCTCAACAACTCAGGTATCTACAATGGCGATTCCGAAGAAGAAAGTGGAGATGGAGGGCTTTCGGGCATGGGTGATTTAGGGTCCCGACGAATCATCTTTTGTAAGGAAATCTCATTAGTTGATTTTATAATTATTGCATAATGTAAAATGGATCACTTGCTGTTAGTTATTAATAAATCAAAATTCCAGATGTAGGTTGTTGTGTGTTATATTAAGGTTAATGTTGGTCTTTTTCAGTTTTGATGAGATATGGGGTTAACTTCTCTTGTTTTTTATCGATTATTTTTCTTCTACTTCCTTTTTTAGGCGTTCAATTATTTGATATGATGTACAGAGGGGAAACCAATTCCAGCCTAGCTTCGAAATGAGGATGCTGCACTTCGCCAAGAAATCGACTTTGAAGATGAACAAACTGCTGATACGTTTCACTCTGTATGTATCATTCTGATATTTGAAAGTTGTTTTGAATTATATGATTGTGTTAAATTTGTAGCATAAGATATATTTGGAGAAAGGCTTTTGATTGTCGTCATTGCTGTTCGATTTGTATAGGTAGTTAAGCAAATAGTTTTATGGATAAAATTTGTTTTTCTGATTTCTGGGATTATTTGGATATGTTTTGCCACTGTTTTCCGTTTCTGTTACATTTAGTTCCAAGGTCAACCATAAATGATGAATATGCAAATGCGACTGAAGGAGATCCAAAAATTCTGCTAACCACATCTCACGGCCCAAGTGCTCCTCTTAAACAGTTTGTAAAGGTTTGCGTTCACTAAATTAATCATTGTCAATACCTTACGATGTGCCATTTTGTTTTCTTTTAATTTTTCTACTCATATTGTCAGGAAAAGCAGTTGTTTAATAGCTCTTACTTGCAGGAATTGAAGTTTATCTTCCATAATTTCCAACTATTGAACCGTGGTGGTCAGGTTAGTTTATTGTTTCGAGACATAAAATAATTAATAGGAGTTGATTTACAGATAGATCGCTGACATGGGTGATGTTTGAAAATGATGAACATTTTCAAAGCTGATTTATTTACATAAATTTTTATATTTTTTTTTAAGTGAAATTTAATTATATATCATCAAGGCAAATCACATAAGGATAGAAGGTAGACGGGCAACAAACTACGCCGCCATCCCCTTCTGAATGGAAAACCCTAATCTACTAAAAACATAGCCTCGCCCCTGAGGAGTCGTAAAGTTGCTGTGGACCACACGCTGAACTCTAGCCAAGAACCGAACCGCCTCCGGCGCCAAGGAGCCGAACGTGTCAAACGCCAGGGGGACAAAAACTAATATAAAAGCAAACCTAAACACTCTAGATTTAAATTTATAAACCTAGACTCAACTTAATACTAGATCACACAACCGGCAAGTGTACCGATCAATGTAGTAAAGTCTACTGTAAGTTCGGATATCGAACCCACGAGACACTAGTGATAACTCTACCTAGACTCTGACTCAACTAACTAAACTGATTTATAATGGGGGGGGGGGGATTTGTGTAACTGAGATTAAACTAATGGAACCTCTAACTAACGACACCAAATGTAAAGCACAAGACTTTAGACAAACTCAAGAATAAGGAAAGCACTACCCAGGTTAATAATTCTACTTGTGAATCTCGGATTTCTCTCGGTTAAGGAAACTAATGGTGGAACCAGGATCTATGAATACTATACCCTTAGACTACCTACAGGATCTCTGATCATTCTCAAGGTGTGGTCTAGAAGGAAACCCTAAGGGGTGTGTGACGCTCACTGGTTGGTTGGATCACCTTTCAGTCTCTCTAACAATACTAAAGTACCCAAAAGACATTATCTTTCAGTCTCACTGTCACAATACACTTAAGAAATATAAGGGGTAACTTGAATACGCTCGATAAGACACGGGAATGCAAAGGATGCTAGGACACCTAGGGGAAACCTCTTTTCAGAGTCTTTACACATAAAACCCTAACACAAAAGATAACCCGACAACTTCGCACTTTTCAACTATTGAAGTCGGTAGAACATTTAAACCCTCTAAACTCTCAAATACTGTTCCTATGGATAATGATATCAAAAACCCATAAACAAATCACAAACACACAATTGGTGACCTAATCATGCATCTATAACTGAAATACATTCAACAAGATTCATGTGGAACAATACTTGATCATAAATCAGACAAAAACGTACATACACATCTTATCAACCATAAACATGTTGGGAATCATGGTGCCAGTTTTAACTTTTAAAACAATTATTATTTAAACCTTTTAAATAAATAAATCAGATATATTTAGCGGAAGCGATTTAATAATATCATTAACATATCAGATCTGGATTCCATACAGTGATCCGATTACACAACTTTTAGACAATAAAATAAATAAAACACATCCATAGGGAGTTTAGGGTTTTTATACCTTTGACGAAACAACCGGATTGAGACACTCGGGTACAAAGAACGTCACGCTAGATGACAACAACGAGCTCGTCACACGAAACACCTCTAGTCGAAAAACCGGTTCACGGTTCTCTTCCTGTTCGACTCGCGGAGGAGGTCACGGAGACGGCAGGGGCCAGCTTCGGTGAGGCTGCGCAAAAAAGGGGGGGCGGCGGCGGCCAGTCACGGCGGCTTCAGGTGGCCGGCCGGTTTCGGTGGCGACCGACGACGCAAGGGGAGGGGGCTGCGGCTCCTTTCTTTTTGCGCAACCTCCTTTGGTGGCAAGAACTAGAACTAGGGTTTTGACTTAATGATATATTTATAGTAAAAATTTTACAAGTCAACCCCTGAATAATTAACACTTAGTTATTAACTGATTAACCCTTAATCAGTTCTAGTCCTTCTAGTTTATAATTACACTAATTAATAAACTATCTTGCGTAAGCTTGAAGTGGTTTTATATTTAACTATTAAATATAAAAACTTGTCAATATATATTACACTAATATATACATAACACCACATTCTGTCTCTCGTTTAGATTTAATTATTCTCAATAATTAAATACAACATAACGAATAAATATCTCTCTAGATATTTAATCCATCGAATTCTTAATTCTTGTTTCGTGTAATATCGTTTAACAATTAAACGATATAATTTGTTCTTTGCCTAAAGTGCAACTCTTCGGATCGTACCTTGATAGCAACGTTGATATTATCGATGATCGGACATCTAATATCCAACAAAACAAGTTCCTTACTTTAATATCAAACCATCAACAAGAATCCAAAAACCGATAAAATCACAAAATCATCATCAAAACCTAGGTAGTTCAAGAATCTAGCCAATCATGAGAAAAACATAATAAAAAAAGTTATAATAAACGTTTATCGTAAATAAAAAATAATTAAGCTGCTAGTTTAATTAATTCACCTGCTAGCTTCAATAAATATTGTCGCGCCTGCTTCTTTACAAATGTTTTCTTTCGTGAATCATAACAATATTTAGATAATTTAAGGTTCTTGACTTTTTCCTTTGTTTTACCTTCTGGTCCACGTCTCCAAACAAGCCGCAACAATTATTCTCAACAAGTTATTCTCGTGATGCGTGTCGTGAACTCCACAAAACAGTCGTAACCTCCTTTGACCAGGGTTGACATATCGTGTATACATGTACACGATAAGACACGAACACGAAATATGTATACACGAATACGTCACGATAACTTATCGTGTATTTTTTTCCAAACACGAACACGAACCTGTTTAACACGATAAGACCTGTTTAGAAACACATGTTTAAGAACTTATTTAGTGAAACATGTATTTTACATGTTTAGACAAGTACTAACAATTACTTAACAGGTAAACAAGTAAACATGTTTAAGAACCTGTTAAGTGAAACAGGTAAGAACCTACATATAATATCATATTTTATTATTATTTATTTATAAAAAATCTTAGCAGGTACTTAACAGGTAAACATGTATTTTACTTGTTTAGACACGAAAATTAACAGGTAGGTTCGTGTCTATCTGTTTAGGACACGAAACATGATAAGACCATACACAATACCTATTAAGATCGTGTAAGTCCGTGTCGTGCATTCGTGTACATGTCTAAATTTGCCAGCCCTAGCCAATTGCTTCCTCTTGCGTCTCCAATTCTTCGTGAGTCCCCTTTTTTTCCAATTCGACGACCAACCTCTATATATTTTTATTCTTTATAACCTAGCCCACTCAACCCAATTAAATTTCAAGCTTGATCCGTTTGAGTGCTTGGGCCTGATTTCACCAACACAAATAATTGTATAAATACAAATTACTGAACCCGATCCTTGAACGTTCCAACTTGATCATCATTATAATTCCTCCAATCACCTACAAAATTATTTAAAGCACAAGAATGAAATAAATACACCTACAAAATTAAATCAATTTCTTTCCCGTCAATTACTGAACCCGGTCCTTGAACGTTCCAACTTGATCATCATTATAATTCCTCCAATCACCTACAAAATTATTTAAAGCACAAGAATTAAATAAATACAAATTAAAACCTAATTAGAATGAAATCAAAACTAAACAAACACTTATTAAATAAATCCAAATTAAATCATATAGAATAAAATAAAATAAAAATAAAGTAAAATAAGATGAATGGAAAATAAATAATAAAAAGCTAAAAATCTATAAAACTAAACGAAAATAAATATAAAACTAATTAATTAACCAAAGTGACAAAAACCTATAAAAATATATAAAAATACTATCAAACCCGGGGAAAAATATAACTATAAAATGTATGTGTTAGAAACATATCACTTCATGTAAAATTTTACATAGGGTAACATTCCCGATCAAGGACCTCAGTTTAGGTTATGAATATGTAACATTTTCAAAATTGCATGTATTTATTATACTATGATTTATGAAGGATCTTGATTATGGTTTTTTTTTACCAAAATATAGTATGAGTTATTCATTGTACCATGATTTTTAAAGTATTTTGATTATGTGATGCGATGTTACATATGTGCCTATGCATGCTACACAAGCAAGTAGAGAAATGTTACATATGTAGATAACAATGTTTCATATAGAGCTAATAAAGTTACATATATGTAACTATTTATTTTATATTAAGTATGTGAATTAAGTACCAACGTATGTGGAATATTTATTTTACATTAAGTTATATATGTGTAACAAGCTAGTTACATATGTGTAACATTGTAATGTTACATATGTAACTATAAAAAATACACCACATCACCAAAAACATATATAGTTAAATCCGGATTTCCTATAAAATATAAAATTACTCATATAATACCATGCCACAAACTAGTTCCACTGATTCAATGAATAAAAAAAATAAAAATCTCAACCTTTTTGTTTGTGAATTAATTATCAACGCATGTGGAATACTTATTTTATATTAAGTTACATATGTATAACAATCCAGTTACAAATGTGTAACATGTTATTTACACGTGTCTTGAAGATGACAACAAGTCATGTACATTTGAAAATAAAAAGAAAAACATGGATAATTCAGAACTAACCGAAAGATAGGACATCAGCATATTTTATTAAGTTACCAACGAAGGAGGAATATTTATTTTTTATTAAGTTACAGTTGTGTAGCAAGCAGTTTCGTTTGTGTAACATTATAATATTATCCCACTCTCTTTCACAAGTTTATACGGTTTCTAGTTTTTTTTCCTATATACTGAGGTTCCTGTATTGTAATTTACAACATTCACATAATCACATCACATATAATATTATCCCACTCTCTTTCACAAGTTGAAACAACCACACCGAGACATCGAGATGAACTTAACTACAACCAATGCCAAATAGTCCATTGTAACCGCCTATTGAGGTTTTCATTCTTAATTTGTATGATGGTGATCGATACATGACGGTGTCAATCATGTCGGTTTGGAGGTTGAAACGTTAACATGACTCGTATATTTAATTGTGTCAAGGACATCAACCTACCACAAACGTACTTAAATAGTGTAACTTGTTTAACCCATTTGTCTAACTGAGTCAATTGCGTTAATAAGTTGTAAACATGTAACAAGAGTAGTGAACGAGTGATCATGTTAGCCCGAACACAATGCCCTTTAACTAAATAAGCCAGATATAACAACCCAAAACCTATTTTTCTTTTGTGAGTGTATGATATTGTATAGAGAGACACCATGCAACTATACCGAAAATGAATGGAAAACATTTTATTCAACATTTGATTTGATAATGTTAACTAGATTGCAATATCATATCATATTAACACCATCCAATGACTTTCAATTGGTGATAATCTAACCAGAAAAAGAATCTTTTCCAAGATTGCCATGGCAGAAATCCACCTACAAAATATCACATTACAGCTACCGATGAGGGGATGTTTGTGATTCATAACATTCATTTCAAAACCAATAATATGTTCAGAACTAACTTTTATTACATAAACTAGTTTAGATCCCGTGTATATACACGGGATGAAAAATATCAATAAATATATTTTTTAAAATTTTTATGTGTATATTTTACAAGCGTAAAAATGTATCATATACTAAGGATAAAAAATAAAACTCAAAATATGTAAAAACTAATATATAATTGGCTTTCGAAAATATATTAACTACTAATTTAATGTAATTTGATTTTCATTTATTATTTGATTGGAAATTAAAGTTAAATAATTAGATTTTCAAAGTTTCATAAATGATAATTTAAAATAAATGTGTTTTATTAATAAAATTAATATTTTATTTAAATATATACTATTGTTAAAAGATAAATGTGCATTTAATAGGAGAAAGAGGCGGGAAACAAATGATGAGATTGAATGATAAGGTGACACGTGGCACGTGGCATAGAAAAACATTTATTTATTATATAATATAGATTAACTAGAATGCATGTTAATTTCAATATATTTAAAAATATAGAAAATATAGTTTTCATATCTAAATACATATATGGGGATATTCAAATAAGAAGTGATATTTCGCTTAAAAACATAAGAAATGACAAAAAAAACTTTACACGATATCAAACGAACTCCGATTTAGCTAATTCCAGCGGTCTTGTAACCGTCTCGTCGAACTCTACCATCTTAGGGTTTAGATTTAACATTGAATTTTATGGTTTTAGCCTTTAGGTTTTTTTTTTGGTGGAGGTGGAGGGTTTAGGTTTTTAGGGGTGGTGGGGTGGGGGATTTAGGTTTTTAGGGGTGGTGGGGTGGGGGGTTTAGGTTTTTAGAGGTGGTGGGGTGGGGGGTTTGGGTTTTCGGGGGTGAGGGTGGTGGTTTTATGCTTTTCGGTGTGGGGTTGGAGGAGGGTTAGGGTTTTGGGGGTGCGGGTGAAGGAAGGTTTAGGTGTTTGGGGGCGGGTTAGGGTTGGATGAGACGGTTCCAACATCGCTGGAATGAGCTCAATCAGAGTTCGTTTGACCCACTTTTTAATATTTTTAGCGAAAAATCACTTATTAATGAAACCTTCCCCTGCATATGCACATTTTTATAACTTTTTTTTAATTCAGGAGACAAAGTTGAAGAAAGAGTAAAAATAAAATAAATAAAGGTTTTTTCACGCCACGTGTCGGCTCCACATTAGTTCTCATCATTTTTTTCCCGCTCCTCTCTCTTATTAAATACAAATCAATCTTTCAATAATAATATATTTTTAAAGAAAATACTAATCTATATCTATACTATCTAATAAACAAGTAAAATTATGGGACATGTGTCACATTCTGGTGCATTCTTAGCATTATTTTCCCGTCTCTCTCTCATATTAAATACTAATATTAAAAGAATATATTTTTAAATATTTAATTTCAATATAATTATGGATACTTTTTATTTAATTATGGATTGTTATTCTATCATTAACCAAATGAATACCGTTGACCATTTGGTGCAATGGTAGCCCTAAGACTTTACATAATGGAGGTCTTGGGTTCGAATCCTGGCAACAACAAAAAAGGGGGTCTATGGTCAGGTCAGGGTGTTTACCCCGTTGTGGGTTCCTCCTGTGGTGGGTTGCCCTAGATGTTTTAGGTGTTGCCCCGAAGAAACCCAATTATCCTAGAATATCTAGTGTTGTTGTTAAAAGAAAAATAACCAAATGAATTTAATATGGATTACCGTTTATGAATGACGTAAAAATATATAATACCAAGTTAAAAAAATATTATAAAAATTAACTTAATATAATGTATAACTGTCAAGTTAAAATAGATATATTTTGACGAGTGCATGTGTTAAGATATTACATTATATTTTATTCAACCCGTGTAATACACGGGTTTTTAAAAAACGTAATTTTTTATTATTATATATATAACATTATATTTATTTAACCCGTGTAATACACGAGATTCTAACCTAGTTTTTTTAATAAATCAGTGTTCGGATAAGGAAAAAAACTACGGCAATTAGGGCACCGAATATACTCCTCTATCAAAACAAGCCCTGAACCTCCACACTCCATGCATTTCTTCTGAGCCACCTGCCATGGATAAAATCACAAGTTCATAACAAACCTTTAAAGTTAAAACAGTTAGAAGAACAAGGAAGATGACTGGCTTACAATTCGCTTGCTGAATTTGATCCCCGCAACCATAAAAGGCGTCACTCCAGCTGCAAGTTCAAAATCAAACACCGAATATCCCTAATTGTTATACACGGATGAAAATCGAATAACCTAATTCTAAAATAATCGATTATTGAATGAGCAAATTAACCGATGGAGCCGACGATAATTTGCCAGGTGATTTGTGGTGCAGCCGGATCGAAAGTAACGGCGGAAAGTTTAGAGCATTTGCTTCTTTTGTTTTGGATTCGGCCCATTTTGAGAGCATTTGGGTTTAGAGGTGCACATCCAACCCACTACCGACTAGACAACCTTACCCGAAACTGGTTCAAGTTCAACCCGATAGTCACCCAAACTGGTCCCAACCATATTCAACCCATAGGTTGGAAACCAGTTCTAGACTTTCGTATGCAAAACCGGTTTAAACCCGAACTGAACCGGTTAAACCCTAACACCCCCCCTCTCAAGAAACCATTTGACTAAAACCCGATTATGAATTTTGTTGACCAAACTGAACCACAACCCGAACCGGTTTGTGCCTCTATTTGGATGGTTGTATTTTTGAGTTTATTTTTAATTTAATTATTTTATTAAAATAAGGTTTATTATATCGTTTATATAAGTTTCCAAAACACATGTAATAAAAGAAAAACTCGGTAAAATTATTGAACTTGTTAATGAAATAGGTAGTACTTTCAAACTCATTTTTATAGGAAAATCTAAATTTAATAGAAAAAATCTTGATAAATATAAAATTAGATAGATTAATAAATGGTGAATTGATAACATGAACATTTCTATATAGGAAAGGAAATTAATCCAAATGGCTAAATTCATGAGAAATTAGAGTCAAATTTGAGACTCTAGACGGAGGAATATGGGTTCGAGAGTTAGCGAGTTGTTATAGAGTCTAACCTGTTTTTTCGTGGGCTCATAACTCCGGATAGATCAAAAGTTATACGTTGAGCCCTTTTCTAGTCTTACTTGCTTTTATCCAAATGCGACAAATGTATTCACCAATTCTTGTATTAGTGTTATTTGCAATTTTAGACATGTTTTATAACCCCTTTTTCACTCAAAATTTACCATATATCATGCATTAATCATACATATATTTTATTATTTTATGCAACCCTTGAACTGTTTGAACAAAGTATACTGTGGTTTGTTTGTAATTGTTTTTTAGGTATGGAGAGCATGTGCGAGTTATAACAAATGACATTGGACGACATTGGAACACAATGGAAGGGATCTTGAAGACAAAAGTATGATTTTGAAGATAGTAAGAGGCTTTGGACAGATTCGTCAAATGGCCGTGTCAATTCATGAAACGAACGTATTACACGTTGGTCGCTAGACAATGATTCCATTTAGAGTCTATCTTTGAATCGTCAAGAGGTAAGAGGTGTTTGTTTTGCTAAAAGCTCACCTCTAATATTTATTTTACCTCTTAATAATTCAGCTGAAAAACAATGATTAACCATTCAGACCTCTTAATAGTTCAACATTTAATGGTTTAACACTTGTCAAGTTGCCAACAGGCCGTAAGTTATTTGTGCAGCCATAAGCCCATAATCATAATCAAAAGAGTGATGGGCCAACAAATTGGAAGAATTGTGGGTTGCATCTAAAAAGGATTTGGACTGAATTAAATTGCAACAAGGCCCATGGAATTGTAGAAAGTAATCATGAGAATTAAAATGGAAGGTCATGTGTTCGAGTCTCGTTTGGAACAAAATATTTTGGGTTAAGTCATGGGGTTTTCCTAGTTGTAGGTCCTCCTGGGTGGTTTGGGGCAAGGTCACCACGCTTTTGTTCTTCGGGCGGAAGAGCGGTTCGTTTGCCAGGGTGATCCCGGGTGTCTGAGTCTTTCCTGTTCTAAAAAAAAGAAAAGAAAAAGGAGATACTAGATTATTTTTTTTTTTTGGGGGGGGGGGGGGGGGGGAGCTATTGATTTACAGGGAAATTCTAAGGAAGCAACTAGTTTAATACGTCCTTTAAATTAGTTATATTTAATTCCAATTTAATACGTCCTATAAATTAGTTTTTGTTTCTTGGACGGGTTGATTAATCTAACCTTTGTGTTCGGCCAGTCGTTTTAATTTCATTACTAGGGTTTGCATTGTTTCTTTATTTTTGATTCAACGCTTATGTGAAACAATTATATGATCCGTTTATTTGAATGGCTTGATTGAGTGATTCCTGATCTTAATTTCGGACCTACTCCGGTGAATATTAGATTGTAAGAAACTTGATCAACTTATTAATTTTTATAATAAGGTTCTTCACTTTTTAAAATGCTAATCAAATTTTAATTTTTGATACAAGAAACAAATAATATTTTGTGTTTATCTATGAACCCAAAATCATTATAATTTATTCAATCCATTGTGTGTTTGATTATAATCGATACTTCTGTCAGTGTGACCCGCATCGGGTTGACTCTAATCGATGAACCGCGCTTGGTTAGATATTAGATGAAGTGGATGTCAGAACGGTTCGACGTTTAGTATCGATACAAACTGTTTAAATTAAAGGTTCAGTGCATCTTAACCGTTAATGATCGTAAGTCGAATCAATTCAAAGAAATTACATTTGTGTTCGAATTATTTTTTAATATCTGAATTCAAGCGGAAGTTTAATTAACGTTTTTAGTATTAGTTTTTTTCTCATAATCAAGAACACCCCTACCTATCATTTTATTTTACAACAATTGAATATGCACTTTTAGTATAATTAGTTAATCTGTATCCCTGAGTATATAAACCTTACTTTTATTTATACTATTCTTAGTGTATCAAGTAAGTTTACTACATTATTTAATAGGTTATAAACCCCGTGTATTACACGGGTTGAATAAATGCAATGTTATATACTTAGTAATAAAGATTTGCATATTTATGACATATTACATAGTTTTTAATACATATTAAGAAACATTATTTTTTTAAAATATTTTGTAAAAAGAATGAAAGAAATGGTTAAATTATAAAAATGTTTTATAAACAAATCTAATTTTTTTTTTAAATATAGAACTTTTTATAGCAAGAATTATATAAATCATTATCATTTAATAGTAGAGAGAAACAGAAAACAAAAAAATATAAAACAATTAAAAAATTTTGTATAATTAATAGGAGCGAGAGGCGGAAAAAAAAGTTAAGAATAAATTACAGAGTAACAGGTGTCATACTAAAACATTTATTTATTATATAACATAGATTTATTTGAATTCGACACCAATCAATGAGCTTCACATCACACGCTATATACATAAAAATATTTTTCATTAAATTTACTATTAAAAAACTCAAATAAACCACTTATTATTTGTTATAGGATAAAACAGTTAATCAGTTAAGAAGAAGTTATAATAATTGAACTGTATGATTTTACTAGAAACAAAATGCATTGAATGAATATAGTTGCATGGTGGAACATTATTTAGAACAATGTTGTTGGTTTTCGGTTGGTATACAAACCCTCTGCGTTCACACTGGTCTAGAACAGAACTACATTAGGAATATCGAAAGATCTCATCTGTTTCAACTTAAAGCGCGTTAACGTGGAGAAGGGGTAAACAAGGGCGATATTTTCTGTACGTTCACAATGCTCAAATATTTTATATATTTATTTAGCTTAATTAAATATTTAGAATAGAAATGTTATATTTTCTCATATATTAAAATGTTGTGTTAGTTATAATAGTGATTTGACCTGACGTTTTGTGTCATTGCATAAACCATTTTTTATCCAAATTTCTTAGTAGCAAAATTTCGCTAAACTTTTAATACTAAATTTGTCATTAAAAATAAAAAAATAAAAATATATAAATAAAATTTAAATTTCAACAATATATCGTCTTTTACATTCAAAATTTAAAACTTCAAAAATTAAAAATCTCACTCCTTAATATATCGACACAATTTAAATTTAAAATTCCAAAATTAAAGAAGCCAAACATATTTTTTTGAAAATTTTTTTGTTATTTAAAAAAAATTAAAGTATAAAATATAACTCACTTTATAAAAATAAATATTTATAAGTTTCTTAATTTTAGTTAAAAACTAACTATTAAAATTTATAAATAAAAAAAAGGAATTTATTTATAAATATAAAACTTAATTAAAAAGCTACTAATTAAATATTAACATACTTTATTTTAACACAGATTTATTTAAAATAAAAAGTAGTATTTTTATATTTTATATGTAAAATTTAAAAAATCTTGTTTTTATAATAATAAAATTTTTAAAACTCATTTTCTTAATTACACAACTTTAAAAACTCGTTTTTTAGATCACCTACTTTTTAATTCTTAATTTTTATTAAAGTTATAACTTTTGATAATAGTTAAAAAAAATATGAGTCAATGGTAATAATAATAAAATGATTTGGTAAATTGTTTATTTATGTGATTTAAAAAAAAGGATTAAATATGGAAAGATTGAATGGAAGGTGTAAATATTGTTTTGGGGAGAAAAATCTTGTGAGATTGAATGTAGTGATGACAAGTGACAATATATTTAGTTTTTTTATTAGAAGAGGTTTTAGTATTTGTTATATGTTATAGATAATTAATATTTAATTTAAAAATATTATTATTAAAAGATAGGGGTGTAACTAATAAGAGAGAGATAGACGAAAAAAAATTATGAGAGTGAATATGGAGACGACACATAACATGGAAAACCTTTATTTATTATATGTTATAAATTATTGGTTTCATGTTACATTAAAAAGTATTACTGTCTTCATATGCAACATTAATTAAATTGGGCGGGTCTGAACTTAAAATCCTAAAATGACCATCAGGATATTGATCATCTGGTTAGAATTTAGGGATTTGTTTGTTAATAATAGTGAAATCAAAGGAGGGTCAAGAGGGTACACCGTATTTCTCATTGTTAAAATTTGCAAGAATTTGTTGTGCAAAACCAAGATCCTTAAAGAAAAATGTGAGTTAAACCTTTCCAAATGTCGTTGGTTTAAAACCTTTTAAACCACAATGCATAAATGAACAAAATAAGTTCTATCACATAATGTCATATACACAATCACAATTGGTAGAGGAAAATCATATATGAACACTAAGGATTAAGAAGATCATGGATTCAAGTCTCACTCTTATAGAAATAAAGAAATTTGTCTTAAAAAAAACATAATGTCATATACACAATCACAATCACAATCACAATCATAATCAAACCTCAATACACATAAACCACAATGCCTAATTAAACATAAACATATACATACTACCATACAGTTTTATCAGGACCGACTTGGCGGGTGGTGCTGCGGCACCGGGGCATGTTTATGAGTGGGGCATATATTTTTATTTAAAATTATATATATTATAAAAAAAATTAAATAATTTATAAATTCTGTAAAATTTTATAAAATTTAGGGGCAAGTTTTTTTTTTAATTTAAATCCAATCCAATAATACCCAATTTAATAGTTATACCCAACCCAATAATACGCAAATGACATAATCTTTATCTATTTATCCCATGGCCCATCCCAATTACACAACCCAAAACGTGATTACGAGTTTACGTGAATGCCTGCGATACTAAGAAGCCAGACATACGCTTGGATGAAGAGACGTTGTTGTTTGGACGCTGTACGACGTGATTGACTCCCAGGGTGATGACGGCGCGTTGTTGCTCGGACGACGACGTCACGACGCTGTTGTTGTTGTTCGTTCGCACGCAGACGACATGTTTGATTTATTTTGATTTCTTGATTCTTGATAATGCTTTGGGTTGTTTACATAATTACTAATTATGGATTTTGTTTTATTTTATTCTTGATAATGCACGTTTACGACAGGTTTGATTTATTTTGATTTATTAGGTTTGATTTTAAAATATATGGATTTTGATTTTAAAGTCAGTTGATTCATACATAATTACTAATTATGGATTTTGTTGTGAATTATGGATTTGTTGCTAGGTTTTAATGCTTGAATTTTGATACTTGAATCAGAAATTTATGCCTTCTAAACAACCATCGGGATATCAGAACCGTAAAAAGAGAATTAGATGAAGCATTAAGAAAGTCTCAAGCCGGTGCTTTACTTAAGTTTTTTTAAAACCACAACCACAAGGTTCTACTAATATTGATGATGCAAAATGCTAGGAGAGCCTCCCGACTCATTTAGGTATGTAACTACTAACTAGATACTTTTTCTATAGTAGTTTAATTTTCTTTATTATTATAATTACAAATATCGTCGTATTATTGATTTTTTTTATATACGTGCATATTGAGGGGGGAATTGGGGCATTTTTTTTATGCCGAGCCGGATACTTAATTTCTCGAGGACGGCCCTGAGTTTTATATATACAATCACACAAAACAAAACAAAATATCCTACATGATTGAGTTTATTTCAACATAAAAAGATACAAGTATATGGTTCTGAAACTAATAAAATATCATAATGTAAAATTAATAAAATATTAATTAAAACATCCAAAATACAAATTTAAACTAATCAAATGATAAGATGTTTAAAATAAAATGATTAAATCGTGATAGATTCTTCAAATTTCCAAGTTTGGATGAGTAATTTTAGGTTTCAATCGTTTCTAAGAAACTTATGAGGAATAATACGAGTAGCGATTTAGCGGATGATGATTGCTACATATCCACAGGCTTTTAGGTAATTTGATTTCCACCCAATATTTTAAACCCAACCCATACCATACCTCCAAGAAGTGATAAATTAAAAAAAAAACTATTAATATCCACTAGAAGTTTTTACTAAAGTTAAAGTTAAAAGGTTCTGAATTCTAACCAACCTTGACCCAAACTAATTTGGGTAATATCTTTGCGCTCTTACATTTCAAGTATTGAAGAAAAAAATCATAAGACAGAAGTTTTGTCTCTAAAGTCAAAGTTCAGAACATCTAAACTTCAACTTTAAAGACTTTTGAAAAATAATTTAGAACACTTAACACCTAATTTAAAGATTATGGGTATGCCTTTGAATTTCTCAAGACTTAGTCTTCTTTAGTTGAAGAACAAAGGATGTGAACTTCATCGACTCACACGCCGTTCATCAGGTGACGTGGTTTAAATGATGTCCAACATTCTAAAATATTCTTACACATTATCTATGCAACTAGGCTGATTACAACAAAAAATATATTAAGAAGATAAGAATGACAGATCATACAAATAGACCACTAGGCTGAATCACAACAAAAAACAACCAATAAAAAATGTTGCTCAAACAACTTGATCAAGATGGTTCGTCTATTTAAGCCAACCTACCCAACGATTACGAATCAAGTGCGTGGACTACCCATCCAAATACTTTGGTGTGTTTCTTGAGGGTCCTAGATGTAATTATATTACATTGTTCTTCATTATAATACCATTCGATATTCAATATAAACTTAACTTCATATCCAAATCTAGACGAATGTGATTGTCTTGATCTCTTATTCCGCATAAATCATTTATTGAAATCATTATTCGTCAACCCAACTCTCGGGACCAAAAATTGTAAAATAAAATTCAAATTCAATTTTTTTATCAAACCCAAAAACTACAAAGATATTCAAATCGAATGCTAATTTGATTCTATGATTCCAAGACCGAATTCAATTCGAATCAAATTTCAATTTTTCCTCCATTTACAATTGTTGAACAATCTCCAGCGACGCATTCTCGATCTTCTTCCTGATGGACTTTGTCAATGCAGCTGCATCCACCCCGTCGCCGATCACCATCATCTTGTTCTTGTTTTCCCCTTGCAACTCCACCGAAATCACACCTACAAATAAGTCGATCGTGCATGATAACACCACACCCATGCACATAGTCCACTATAACAACATGCATGCTCAAGAATTTATTATATTATTCTTGAATTCACATGTGAACAAACACATTTTATTTTTTAAGAAAAAAATGAATCAAAACAAATAGAAAAAGAAAACAACAAAATAAAATAAGGTTATATATTTTAGTACCTGATGTTTCGGCAGCCGTTTTCATTGCGTATGTTCTACATTTATCGCAGTTGGTTTGTATATTTATCACAATCTTTTTCTGCAACATGATAAATTACATAAGTAACATGAACAAATAACATATAGATATGAAGATGCAAATTAAATATGTACCTTCATTTTAATAATTCTTGTTGGTGGAACAAACAACATAACATATACATAATACATGTGTATGTATATATATAATGCTTTAGTTTGGTCTTTGTTCTTTGAGGTCGGTGATCAAATAATTGTAGAAACTTTTTTAGGGGTCCACCGTAGACAAATGAACCAAATTACTAGGTCTTTGGAAGACCATAAACAAACCAATTTTCACGGTTTTTGAGTCTTATTAATTAATAACATTAATTTTAATAATCCAAACTATTAATTATTCACCGATAATAATTCATACTAATATGATAGTTTTAACTTTCACTTTTGTTGTCAAGAATAGTCCTAGTAGAATAATTATCATAGATTCATACTTGTTTTCGCTCAAAATGATGATTTTGAATGAAATGAAGAAACGTACAAGTGAAATCGAGTGTAAATCTATGATGATTATGCTACTGGGACTCTCATTAACAATAAAATTGAAAGTTAATATTATCACCAGTCAAACTGCCGGTATAAATTATCATCTAATAAGTCATAGTTTGGATTATTAAAATCAAATTTATCTTAATTAATAAGGGTAAACAAAGGACATCATCTCATTTAAACTGTTAAGGTTTGTAATAAAACTCTTCTTATTCGTACATCGGAAATTTTTTATTGATATATATTTAGAAAATGTTTGATGAGTCGATATATCAGCACCGAATGTTAATTTGGACATGCTAGTAATATATTAAAATAAGTGTCAAATACTATATATGAATGTAATTTTTATATCATGCCGTGTTAGTATGAATGTAAGATTTTTATATTTATTACACCTAACACTAATAAATATTTACGTGGGGTTAGTATTTTGTTGAAATAAGGGTTTTGTGATTGTTGCTTCGTTGGGAAGGTACATATTTATTACACCTAACACAAATAAATATTTAGGGTGAAGCGGGTGTGCTAGGGTAAGGCTATCGGGTAAGGGAACCCGTGCGGGTACACCGTCGCCGACCCCTTACCCGAGTGAGGGGCTTGTGTTTTGTGGGTTTATGTACCCGAATGGAACTTGTGAGATGTAGCCGTTGCTATATTTAAATAAAAAAAAAACTTTTTTTCTCCCTATATATATAATACAATTATACCATAATTTTCACACCTAAAAATATTTCTTTCTATCATTTTTCTACTTAAAAATCATGGACTCCAAAAAGTCAAAAACCGGTATTCGAAAAAAATCAAAGGCTGGTTCTAGCCAAAACCCGTCAAAACAACAACCTACTCAACCAATACAACACCCATATTATCCGTATGGTCAAATTCCCACTCAAATGCCCGTAATGTTTACGGATCCTCATAATCATGTGACCGGACCGATATTGGAAATAGTTTTAAAACGAAAACGTGAAATAGCTAGTCGATACGGGTGGCCTTGTGATTTCTAGATTTATTTTTATGTATTTTTTAAATTTAGTGTTTTTTTAATTTTTAAAGTACTTTTTTTATTTTTAATATACTTTTTTTATTAATGAATTTATTTTAATTATTATTATTTATTTTACTTAAAAAAATAAAAAAAATAAAAAATTAGTTTTGTTAGGGTTGTGCCCCTTCACTTTAAGGTATTAGGGTAGAAAAATGGTTAAAGTGAGGTTACATAATCTTATTGGTTAGTTTTGTGAGGGTAAAATTTTGGTGAAAGTTATGCCCCCTTCACCCTGTAGAAAAAAATTTCTCGGAGCAAAATCTTGTATATCAATCTAGATGATAAAGACAAGAAAAATAATAAACATAATTAGTAACTAAGGGGGTGTTTGGGATTACTTATTAAAACTAACTTTTGACTTCTTGTAAAAGTAGAAAATACTTACTTTTCAAAAACTATTTTTCCACCCTTTTAAAACTAACTTTTTCATCAATTATCCAAACAAACTTTTGACTTATTATCTTTTTGAAAAAGGTAATAAGTTAATAAGTAGTTTGAAAAGTAAATCCAAACACCCCCTAAGATTAAAGTAGAAGGGCCGTGAATAGTGCATGTTCCACCAGTTTTGAGCCACGTAGAAATTTCATTTACAATTTGAAAAGTTTGTTTTCTTTGTTTTTCTATATTTTTTTCAACCCTTATATTATATATAATATACGTTTTTAACCCGTTTCATTTTCTATTAATTTTGTTTTTCTTTAATAAATTTCGTTCGTTAACTTTTTCCAAAATACGGAGGCGCAACTAATTTTAGTTTTTTTCGTCAACGTTCTGATATAATTTTTTTTTAAAATACAAAACGTTTTATAAAAATCATTATTATTTAATAGGTCGCATGCGCGAGGCGAGACTCGAGGAGCATTCAATTCGGTCGGAAACGCGTGCTTGAATAATTCAGGTCCAAAACCGGGGCTAACGGGAGTCGAACTCGGAACCGTTTGCTGTCTTTGAGAGTTTGCGGTTATTACAAAACAGCCCCTGTTGTTTGTAAGTGTTATCCTTTTGTGCTAAAACTTGAGTTTTAGTTTAAAACGAGTTTCGGAGATTGACAGATTAGCCCCTGGACTTTATATAATATGTTCTATTTTTTATAAAATCCTTTTTTTTTGTATTTATAAGTTTTATACCTTTACTATTATTTTAAACTTTTATAAAATAATTTATAAATTCATAAGTTTAAATATTTATAGAACAAAAGTTTCGTAATTATATTATTTATATAATTATATCTTAAAAAGTCTTAAGGATTCTATTTATTTTCATATAGATGTATATATTTAAGTCTTGTATATATATATTTATATAGGTTTTAAGTAGATCTTATCTAAAAGTAAATGTTCAAGTTTTAAATTCGTTTGTGAAAAGTAAAATTTTATTGATATGAACGGGAAGTGATTGATCGGAAAACCCTGGACATTACAAAAACCCAATTATCCTAGAATATCTAGTGTTGCTGTTCAAAAAAAAATTAACCAAATGAATTTAATATAGATTACCGTTTATAAATGACGTAAAAATATATAATACCAAGTTAAAAAAATGTTATAAAAATTAACTTAATATAATGTATAACTGTCAAGTTAAAATAGATATATTTTGACTAGTGCATTTGTTAAGATATTACGTTATATTTTATTCAACCCGTGTAATACACGAGTTTTTAAAAAAACGTAATTTTTTATTATTATGTATATAACATTATATTTATTTAACCCGTGTAATACACGGGATTCTAACCTAGTTTTTTTAATAAATCAGTGTTCGGATAGGAAAAAAAATACCGCAATTAGGGCACCGAATATACTCCTCCTCTATCAAAACAAGCCCTGAACCTCCACACTCCATGCATTTCTTCTGAGCCACCTGCCATGGATAAAATCACAAGTTCATAACAAACCTTTAAAGTTAAAACAGTTAGAAGAACAAGGAAGATGACTGGCTTACAATTCGCTTGCTGAATTCGATCCCCGCAACCATAAAAGGCGTCACTCCAGCTGCAATTTCAAAATCAAACACCGAATATCCCTAATTGTTATACACGGATGAAAATCGAATAACCTAATTCTAAAATAATCGATTATTGAATGAGCAAATTAACCGATGGAGCCGACGATAATTTGCTAGGTGATTTGTGGCGCAGCCGGATCGAAAGTAACGGCGGAAAGTTCATCGACTGCAGAGATTCTGCTGCTGAATCTGTGGCGATTGGTTCGTGGAATGCTGTTGTAACCGATTGGAGGAGGAAGATTTGGTACTATCGATATCGGATCCATGACTGTTTGAGGAAGAAGATGGATTTTTGGGAGTTTAAACAGCAAACGACGCTCAGAAATGACCACGTCGACACCCGCCAGTCGGCGATTTAGCAAACGAAAAGATCCATTCATGTTTGCTTCTTTTGTTTTGGATTCGGCCCATTTTGAGAGCATTTGGGTTTAGAGGTGCACATCCAACCCACTACCGACTAGACAACCTTACCCGAAACTGGTTCGGGTTCAACCCGATAGTCACCCAAACTGGTCCCAACCATATTCAACCCATAGGTTGGAAACCAGTTCTAGACTTTCGTATGCAAAACCGGTTTAAACCCGAACCGAACCGGTTAAACCCTGACAACCCCCCCCCCTCTCAAGAAACCATTTGACTAAAACCCGATTATGAATTTTGTTGACCAAACTGAACCACAACCCGAACCGGTTTGTGCCTCTATTTGGATGGTTGTATTTTTGAGTTTATTTTTAATTTAATTATTTTATTAAAATAAGGTTTATTATATCGTTTATATAAGTTTCCAAAACACATGTAATAAAAGAAAAACTCGGTAAAATTATTGAACTTGTTAATGAAATAGGTAGTACTTTCAAACTCATTTT
Source organism: Smallanthus sonchifolius (assembly GCA_023525975.1). Classification (NCBI taxonomy): domain Eukaryota; kingdom Viridiplantae; phylum Streptophyta; class Magnoliopsida; order Asterales; family Asteraceae; genus Smallanthus; species Smallanthus sonchifolius. The sequence goes on from CM042042.1 coordinate 12,958,830, forward strand.
TATAGGAAAAATCTAAATTTAATAGAAAAAATCTCGATAAATATAAAATTAGATAGATTAATAAATGGTGAATTGATAACATGAACATTTCTATATAGGAAAGGAAATTAATCCAAATGGCTAAATTCATGAGAAATTAGAGTCAAATTTGAGACTCTAGACGGAGGAATATGGGTTCGAGAGTTAGCGAGTTGTTATAGAGTCTAACCTGTTTTTTCGTGGGCTCATAACTTCAGATAGATCAAAAGTTATACGTTGAGCCCTTTTCTAGTCTTACTTGCTTTTATCCAAATGCGCCAAATGTATTCACCAATTCTTGTATTAGTGTTATTTGCAATTTTAGACATGTTTTATAACCCCTTTTTCACTCAAAATTTACCATATATCATGCATTTATCATACAGATATTTTATTATTTTATGCAACCCTTGAACTGTTTGAACAAAGTATACTGTGGTTTGTAATTGTTTTTGTAGGTATGGAGAGCATGTGCGAGTTATAACAAATGACATTGGACGACATTGGAACACAATGGAAGGGATCTTGAAGACAAAAGTATGATTTTGAAGATAGTAAGAGGCTTTGGACAGATTCGTCAAATGACAGTGTCAATTCATGAAACGAATGTATTACATGTTGGTCGCTAGACAATGATTCCATTAAGAGGTTATCATTGAATCGTCAAGAGGTAAGAGGTGTTTGATTTGCTAAAAGTCCACCTCTAATATTTATTTTACATCTTAATGGTTCAACTGAAAAACAATGATTAACCATTCAGACCTCTTAATAGTTCAACATTTAATGGTTTAACACTTGCCAAGTTGCCAACAGCCCGTAAGTTATTTGTGCAGCCATAAGCCCATAATCATAATCATAATCAAAAGAGTGATGGGCACACGAATTGGAAGAATTGTGGGTTGCATCTAAAAAGGATTTGGACTGAATTAAATTGCAACAAGGCCCATGGAATTGTAGAAAGTCATCATGAGAATTAAAATGGAAGGTCACGTGTTCGAGTATCATTTGAAACAAAATATTTTGGGTTAAGTCATGGGGTTTTCCCAGTTGTAGGTTCTCCTGGGTGGTTTGGGGCAAGGTCACCACGCTTTTGTTCTTCGTGCGGAAGAGCGGTTCGTTTGCCAGGGTGATCCCGGGTGTCAGAGCCTTTTCTGTTCTAAAAAATAAAAATAAAAAGGAGATAATAGATTTTTTTGGGGGGAGCTATTGATTTACAGGGAAATTAGAAGGAAGCAACTAGTTTAATACGTCCTTTAAATTAGTTATATTTCCTTCCAATTTAATACGTCCTATAAATTAGTTTTTGTTTCTTGGACGGGTTGATTAATCTAGCCTTTATGTTCGGCTAGTCGTTTTAATTTCATTACTAGGGTTTGCATTGTTTCTTTATTTTTGATTCGACACTTATGTGAAACAATTATATGATCCGTTTATTTGAATGGTTTGATTGAGTGATTCTTGATCTTAATTTCGGACCTACTCCGGTGAATATTAGATTGTAAGAAACTTGATCAACTCATTAATTTTTATAATAAGGTTCTTCACTTTTTAAAACACTAATCAAATTTTAATTTTTGATACAAGGAACAAATAATATTTTGTGTTTATCTATGAACCCAAAATCATTATAATATTATTCAATCCATTGTGTGTTTGATTATAATCGATACTTCTGTCAGTGTGACCCGCACTGAGTTGACTCTAATCGATGAACCGTGCTTGGTTAGATATTAGATGAAGTGGACGTCAGAACGGTTCGATGTTTAGTATTAATACAAACCGTTTAAATTAAAGGTTCATTGCATCTTAACCGTTAATGATCGTAAGTCAAATCAAATTAAAGAAATTACATTTGTGTTGGAATTGTTTTTTAACATCTGAATTCAAGCGGCAGTTTAATTAACGTTATTAGTATTAGTTTTTTTTTCTCATAATCAAGAACACCCCTACCTATCATTTTATTTTACAACAATTGAATATGCATGTAACGAACCAAAATCCGGGTTTCGTTTTCAAATAAATAAATAAAGCGAGCGTACGATTCATACGCTCGAGGATATGTTACGCGCGTGTGCTTTGGATTTTGGTGGTAGTTGGGACGACCATTTACCGTTGGCGGAATTCTCTTACAACAATAGTTACCATTCTAGTATTGGTATGCCGCCTTTTGAGGCATTGTATGGGAGAAAGTGTCGAACACCCGTGTGTTGGGGTGAGATTGGTCAACGGGAGCTTGGTAGTGTCGAAGTGGTCAAGGAAACTAATGATAGTATTGACCAAATTAGAGCACGCTTGAAGGCGGCTCAAAATCGCCAAAAGTCTTATGCGGATAATAGGAAGCGGGCGATTGAGTTTCAAGTGGGGGACTTTGTGCTTTTGAAAGTCTCTCCTTGGAAAGGGGTGATACGGTTTAGGAAACGGGGGAAGTTAAGTCCTCGTTTCATCGGGCTGTTTAAGGTGATAGCAAAGGTGGGTACGGTAGCTTATCGTTTGGAGCTACCGGAGGGACTAAGTAGACTTCATAACACATTTCATGTGTCTCATTTGCGGAAGTGTTTGGCGGATGAATCTACTTTTGTCCCTCTGGACGATATCGAATTAGATGAAAAGTTGAATTATGTTGAAGAACCGGTGGCAATCTTGGATAGAAAAGTGAAGCGTTTGCGCAATAAAGAGATTAGCCGAGTATTGGTGAGGTGGAAACATAGAAAGGGAATGGAAATGACTTGGGAAACCGAGGAAGAAATGCTTAAACATTATCCGAACCTTTTTATGTAAAGTCGGGTTTCGGGGACGAAACCCAAATAAGGGGAGGTGATTTGTAACGAACCAAAATCCGGGTTTCGTTTTCAAATAAATAAATAAATATTTCTAATTAATATTATGGTGAAAATAATATTTTAGAAATAAGTTGAAACAAGCGGGTTTCAAGTTATTAACGGGTTATACTAGTTTTTAACTAGTTATGAAAAGTTATGGGTGAATTGGAAGTAGAAGGACCTAAAGTGTAAATTGGTAAAAATCTGCCATATTTGACATTAGAAGTCAAAATTGGGTTTATTTTGGTTGTTTGGTCGTTCAAGAGAAAAGGGAGAAAAGGAGAATTCAAAATTGGAAGCTAAATCGTGCGTTTGAGGCTTGATTCGTGAAGGTTTTGGCTCACACAATACCTTCCTAACATCAAGTGAGTGATTATCTTCCTTTTTAATTCACCTTTGATGTGTTCTTGTTGGGTTTTGTTAAAAACCCGAAATTATGGTTGCATGTGGTAAAATGGTGTTAGATTATTGATAATCTAGCTAAACTAAAGGTGTAGGAAGGTGATTAACATCCTAGAACCCTTTGATTTTGATTATGAGAAGTTAGGGTTCATATGGTGAAAATTGGGGGTGTTTGGATCATAATACTCAAATGGTGAATTAATGAAGATTAAGTGTTTTTAAGGTGTTAGACACTTGAACAAACACCAAATTAACTTAATAATAATTTTTGAAAGAAGAATTAGTGTTAAGATTAAGTTAATGAAACTCAAGTGAGTGAGTTTGTGGTGAAAAAGGGTGTTTGGATATGGAAATAACCCAAACGGGTCAATTTGGGTTGAAAATGGAAATTTGGGTGGTAAACTCAATTGTATGTGTTTTGAATGAATGATTAGATTACTAAACTAGGTGTGTATGTTTAGGTAATCAAATTGCGGGTTTAGAAGGCGGAGAGGAGTCGTCAAACCCAAAAGGTAAGTGCCTATGCACTTACTTAGTATTGATGATAAATTATGAATTTTGTGGATTATGTGTTATGTGATTGTGTGCATACTTGTGATATGATAAATTGTGAATGATTTAGTATGCACAATGAATGAATGTAGTTATAGTGTTAACCTATAATGGTAATGGATCATGTGTTGATCATAAACGAAACAAAGTTATAGCCTTGTACCATAATGGAAAAGGATCATGGGTTGATCGGATCATGTGTTGATCATAAACGAAACGGAGTTATGGCCTTTGCGCCATAATGGAAATGGATCATGTGTTGATCATAATTGACACTTGTAGTAAGGGTGCAAGAATATGTAGCCTAAATGACAATTTGGGTGGAAACGAGTCAAATGGGTGAATGGGTGAAACAAGTAGAAATTTACTTGTTTGTTATGAATTTATCTTCATTACTAATGGTGATATGTGTGGTGAATGTAGGAAAAGCTCCGAGGTAGTCAAAGTCAAGTCCAAGACGTTGGCGGATCCTCGTATGCATATTTTCATGTTTTGATGATTTGGCGGAATTTCCCCTTTTTGATTGTAATTTGATAAACAAAACATGTTTTTGGGGTGTGATCACGTTGTCGAAAGGTTTTTGGTTAAAACCCATGTGATGGGCAAATTTGTTGACTTGTAATTATGGAAAAGGATGAAAATTTGGTTAAGTGTGAAAACTGCTGAAAATCTGCAGAAACTTTCTGAGTTTTTACGCCCCTCGCGCTACGCGAGGGAGGAGGTTGAATGTGTCGCGCTACGCGACGGTTTAAAAAAAAAAAAATTCCTGGGCTTAAGTCTTCCGCGCGTTAAAGTTTTGTTTTTTTTTAAGTGGTGTGTTTCAATGCACTTCAACGTTTTAGTATAATTAGTTAATCTGTATCCATGAGGACATAAACCTTACTTTCATTTATACTATTCTTAGTGTGTCAAGTAAGTTTACTACATTATTTAATAGGTTATAAACCCCGTGTATTACACGAGTTGAATAAATGCAATGTTATATACTTAGTAATAAAGATTTGCATATTTATGACATATTACATAGTTTTTAATACATATTAAGAAATGTTATTTTTTTAAATATTTTGTAAAAAGAATGAAAGAAATGGTTAAATTATAAAAATGTTTTATGAACATATCTAATTTTTTTTTAAATATAGAACTTTTTATAGCAAGAATTATAGAAATCATTATCATATAATAGTAGAGAGAAACGGAAAACAAAAAAATATAAAAATAATTAAAAAAATTTGTATAATTAATAGAAGCGAGAGGAAAAAAAAAAGTTAAGAACGAATGACGGAGTGACAGGTGTCATACTAAAATATTTATTTATTATATAATATAGATTTGTTTGAATTCGACACCAATCAATGAGCTTCACATCACACACTATATACATAAAAATATTTTTCATTAAATTTACTATTAAAAAACTCAAATAAACCACTTATTATTAGTTATAGGATAAAACAGTTAATCAGTTAAGAAGAAGTTATAATAATTGAAGTGTATGATTTTACCTCATAAACATTATTTTAAACAATATTTTTTCTTGGTATATATAGTACTAGAAACAAAATGCATTGAATGAATATAGTTGCATGCTGGAACATTATTATTTAGAACAATGTTGTTGGTTTTCGGTTGGTATACAAACCCTCTGCGTTCACACTGGTCTAGAACAGAACCACATTAGGAACATCGAAAGATCTCATCTGTTTCAACTTAAAACGCGTTAACGTGGAGAAGGGGTAAACAAGGGCCATATTTTCTGTACGTTCACAATGCTCAAATATTTTATATATTTATTTACCTTAATTAAATATTTAGAATAGAAATGTTATATTTTCTCATATATTAAAATGTTGTGTTAGTTATAATAGTGATTTGACCTGACGTTTTGTGTCATTGCATAAACCATTTTTTATCCAAATTTCTTAGTAGCAAAATTTCGCTAAACTTTTAATACTAAATTTGTCATTAAAAATAAAAAAATAAAAATATACAAATAAAATTTAAATTTCAACAATATATCGTCTTTTACATTCAAAATTTAAAACTTCAAAAATTAAAAATCTCACTCCTTAATATATCGACACAATTTAAATTTAAAATTCCAAAATTAAAGAAGCCAAACATATTTTTTTGAAAATTTTTTTGTTATTTAAAAAAAATTAAAGTTTAAAATATAACTCACTTTATAAAAATAAATATTTACAAGTTTCTTAATTTTAGTTAAAAACTAACTATTAAAATTTATAAATAAAAAAAAGGAATTTATTTATAAATATAAAACTTAATTAAAAAGCTACTAATTAAATATTAACATACTTTATTTTAACACAGATTTATTTAAAATAAAAAGTAGTATTTTTATATTTTATATGTAAAATTTAAAAAATCTTGTTTTTATAATAATAAAATTTTTAAAACTCATTTTCTTAATTACACAACTTTAAAAACTCGTTTTTTAGATCACCTACTTTTTAATTCTTAATTTTTTTTAAAGTTATAACTTTTGATAATAGTTAAAAAAAAATATGAGTCAATGGTAATAATAATAAAATGATTTGGTAAATTGTTTATTTATGTGATTTAAAAAAAAGGATTAAATATGGAAAGATTGAATGGAAGGTGTAAATATTGTTTTGGGGAGAAAAATCTTGTGAGATTGAATGTAGTGATGACAAGTGGCAATATATTTAGTTTTTTATTAGAAGAGGTTTTAGTATTTGTTATATGTTATAGATAATTAATATTTAATTTAAAAATATTATTATTAAAAGATAGGGGTGTAACTAATAAGAGAGAGATAGATGGAAAAAAATTATGAGAGTGAATATGGAGACGACACATAACATGGAAAACCTTTATTTATTATATGTTATAAATTATTGGTTTCATGTTACATTAAAAAGTATTACTGTCTTCATATGCAACATTAATTAAATTGGGCGGGTCTGAACTTAAAATCCTAAAATGACCATCAGGATATTGATCATCTGGTTAGAATTTAGGGATTTGTTTGTTAATAATAGTGAAATCAAAGGAGGGTCAAGAGGGTACACCGTATTTCTCATTGTTAAAATTTGCAAGAATTTGTTGTGCAAAACCAAGATCCTTAAAGAAAAATGTGAGTTAAACCTTTCCAAATGTCGTTGGTTTAAAACCTTTTAAACCACAATGCATAAATGAACAAAATAAGTTCTATCACATAATGTCATATACACAATCACAATTGGTAGAGGAAAATCATATAGGAACACTAAGGATTAAGAAGATCATGGGTTCAAGTCTCACACTTATAAGAATAAAGAAATTTGTCTTAAAAAAAACATAATGTCATATACACAATCACAATCACAATCACAATCACAATCAAACCTCAATACACATAAACCACAATGCCTAATTAAACATAAACATATACATACTACCATACAGTTTTATCAGGACCGACTTGGCGGGTGGTGCCTCGGCACCGGGGCATGTTTATGAGTGGGGCATATATTTTTATTTAAAATTATATATATTATAAAAAAAATTAAATAATTTATAAATTCTGTAAAATTTTATAAAATTTAGGGGCAAGTTTTTTTTTTAATTTAAATCCAATCCAATAATACCCAATTTAATAGTTATACCCAACCCAATAATACGCAAATGACCTAATCTTTATCTATTTATCCCATGGCCCATCCCAATTACACAACCCAAAACGTGATTACGAGTTTACGTGAATGCCCGCGATACTAAGAAGCCAGACATACGCTTGGATGAAGAGACGTTGTTGTTTGGACGCTGTACGACGTGATTGACTCCCAGGGTGATGACGGCGCGTTGTTGCTCGGACGACGACGTCACGACGCTGTTGTTGTTGTTCGTTCGAACGCAGACGACAAGTTTGATTTATTTTGATTTCTTGATTCTTGATAATGCTTTGGGTTGTTTACATAATTACTAATTATGGATTTTGTTTTATTTTATTCTTGATAATGCACGTTTACGACAGGTTTGATTTATTTTGATTTATTAGGTTTGATTTTAAAATATATGGATTTTGATTTTAAAGTCAGTTGATTCATACATAATTACTAATTATGGATTTTGTTGTGAATTATGGATTTGTTGCTAGGTTTTAATGCTTGAATTTTGATACTTGAATCAGAAATTTATGCCTTCTAAACAACCATCGGGATATCAGAACCGTAAAAAGATAATTAGATGAAGCATTAAGAAAATCTCAAGCCGGTGCTTTACTTAAGTTTTTTTAAAACCACAACCACAAGGTTCTACTAATATTGATGATGCAAAATGCTAGGAGAGCCTCCCGACTCATTTAGGTATGTAACTACTAACTAGATACTTTTTCTATAGTAGTTTAATTTTCTTTATTATTATAATTACAAATATCGTCGTATTATTGATTTTTTTTATATACGTGCATATTGAGGGGGGAATTGGGGCATTTTTTTTATGCCGAGCCGGATACTTAATTTCTCGAGGACGGCCCTGAGTTTTATATATACAATCACACAAAACAAAACAAAATATCCTACATGATTAAGTTTATTTCAACATAAAAAGATACAAGTATATGGTTCTGAAACTAATAAAATATCATAATGTAAAATTAATAAAATATTAATTAAAACATCCAAAATACAAATTTAAACTAATCAAATGATAAGATGTTTAAAATAAAATGATTAAATCGTGATAGATTCTTCAAATTTCCAAGTTTGGATGAGTAATTTTAGGTTTCAATCGTTTCTAAGAAACTTATGAGGAATAATACGAGTAGCGATTTAGCGGATGATGATTGCTACATATCCACAGGCTTTTAGGTAATTTGATTTCCACCCAATATTTTAAACCCAACCCATACCATACCTCCAAGAAGTGATAAATTAAAAAAAAAACTATTAATATCCACTAGAAGTTTTTACTAAAGTTAAAGTTAAAAGGTTCTGAATTCTAACCAACCTTGACCCAAACTAATTTGGGTAATATCTTTGCACTCTTACATTTCAAGTATTGAAGAAAAAAATCATAAGACAGAAGTTTTGTCTCTAAAGTCAAAGTTCAGAACATCTAAACTTCAACTTTAAAGACTTTTGAAAAATAATTTAGAACACTTAACACCTAATTTAGAGATTATGGGTATGCCTTTGAATTTCTCAAGACTTAGTCTTCTTTAGTTGAAGAACAAAGGATGTGAACTTCATCGACTCACACGCCGTTCATCAGGTGACGTGGTTTAAATGATGTCCAACATTCTAAAAGATTCTTACACATTATCTATGCAACTAGGCTGATTACAACAAAAAATATATTAAGAAGATAAGAATGACAGATCATACAAATAGACCACTAGGCTGAATCACAACAAAAAACAACCAATAAAAAATGTTGCTCAAACAACTTGATCAAGATGGTTCGTCTATTTAAGCCAACCTACCCAACGATTACGAATCAAGTGCGTGGACTACCCATCCAAATACTTTGGTGTGTTTCTTGAGGGTCCTAGATGTAATTATATTACATTGTTCTTCATTATAATACCATTCGATATTCAATATAAACTTAACTTCATATCCAAATCTAGACGAATGTGATTGTCTTGATCTCTTATTCCGCATAAATCATTTATTGAAATCATTATTCGTCAACCCAACTCTCGGGACCAAAAATTGTAAAATAAAATTCAAATTCAATTTTTTTATCAAACCCAAAAACTACAAAGATATTCAAATCGAATGCTAATTTGATTCTATGATTCCAAGACCGAATTCAATTCGAATCAAATTTCAATTTTTCCTCCATTTACAATTGTTGAACAATCTCCAGCGACGCATTCTCGATCTTCTTCCTGATGGACTTTGTCAATGCAGCTGCATCCACCCCGTCGCCGATCACCATCATCTTGTTCTTGTTTTCCCCTTGCAACTCCACCGAAATCACACCTACAAATAAGTCGATCAAGCTGTGCATGATAACACCACACCCATGCACATAGTCCACTATAACAACATGCATGCTCAAGAATTTATTATATTATTCTTGAATTCACATGTGAACAAACACATTTTATTTTTTAAGAAAAAAATGAATCAAAACAAATAGAAAAAGAAAACAACAAAATAAAATAAGGTTATATATTTTAGTACCTGATGTTTCGGCAGCCGTTTTCATTGCGTATGTTCTACATTTATCGCAGTTGGTTTGTATATTTATCACAATCTTTTTCTGCAACATGATAAATTACATAAGTAACATGAACAAATAACATATAGATATGAAGATGCAAATTAAATATGTACCTTCATTTTAATAATTCTTGTTGGTGGAACAAACAACATAACATATACATAATACATGTGTATGTATATATATAATGCTTTAGTTTGGTCTTTGTTCTTTGAGGTCGGTGATCAAATAATTGTAGAAACTTTTTTAGGGGTCCACCGTAGACAAATGAACCAAATTACTAGGTCTTTGGAAGACCATAAACAAACCAATTTTCACGGTTTTTGAGTCTTATTAATTAATAACATTAATTTTAATAATCCAAACTATTAATTATTCACCGATAATAATTCATACTAATATGATAGTTTTAACTTTCACTTTTGTTGTCAAGAATAGTCCTAGTAGAATAATTATCATAGATTCATACTTGTTTTCGTTCAAAATGATGATTTTGAATGAAATGGAGAAACGTACAAGTGAAATCGAGTGTAAATCTATGATGATTATGCTACTGGGACTCTCATTAACAATAAAATTGAAAGTTAATATTATCACCAGTCAAACTGCCGGTATAAATTATCATCTAATAAGTCATAGTTTGGATTATTAAAATCAAATTTATCTTAATTAATAAGGGTAAACAAAGGACATCATCTCATTTAAACTGTTAAGGTTTGTAATAAAACTCTTCTTATTCGTACATCGGAAATTTTTTATTGATATATATTTAGAAAATGTTTGATGAGTCGATATATCAGCACCGAATGTTAATTTGGACATGCTAGTAATATATTAAAATAAGTATCAAATACTATATATGAATGTAATTTTTATATCATGCCGTGTTAGTATGAATGTAAGATTTTAATACGTGGGGTTAGTATTTTGTTGAAATAAGGGTTTTGTGATTGTTGCTTCGTTGGGAAGGTTCATATTTATTACACCTAACACTAATAAATATTTAGGGTGAAGGGGGCGTTCCAGGGTAAGGCTATCGGGTAAGAGAACCCGTGCGGGTACACCCGCCGACCCCCTACCCGAGTGAGGGGCTTGTGTTTTGCGGGTATATGTACCCGAATGGAACTTGTGAGATGTAGCCGTTGCTATATTTAAATAAAAAAAAAACTTTTTTTCTCTCTATATATACAATACAATTATACCATAATTTTCACACCAAAAAATATTTCTTTCTATTATTTTTCTACTTAAAAATCATGGACTCCAAAAAGTCAAAAACCGGTACTCGAAAAAAATCAAAGGCCGGTTCTAGCCAAAACCCGTCAACACAACAACCTACTCAACCAATACAACACCCATATTATCCGTACGGTCAAATTCCCACTCAAATGCCTGTAATGTTTACGGATCCTTATAATCATGTGACCGGACCGATATTGAAAATAGTTTTAAAACGAAAACGTGAAATAGCTAATCGATACGGGTGGCCTTGTGATTTCTAGACTTATTTTTATGTATTTTTTAAATTTAGTGTTTTTTTTATTTTTAAAGTACCTTTTTTATTTTTAATGTACTTTTTTTATTAATGAATTTATTTTAATTATTATTATTATTATTTGTTTTACTTAAAAAAATAAAAAATTAGTTTTGTTAGGGTTGTGCCCCCTTCACTTTAAGGTATTAAGGTAAAAAAATTGTTAAAGTAAGGTGACACAACCTTATTAGTTAGTTTTATGAGGGTAAAATTTTGGTGAAGGTTATGCCCCCTTCACTCTGTAGAAGAAAAATTCTCGGAGCGAAATCTTGAATATCAATCTAGATAAAGACAAGAAAAATAATAAACATAATTAGTAACTAAGATTAAAATAGAAGGGCCGTGAATAGTGCATGTTCCACCAGTTTTGAGCCACGTCGAAATTTCATTTACAATTTGAAAAGTTTCTTTTCTTTGTTTTTCTATATTTTTTTAACCCTTATATTATATATAATATACGTTTTTAACCCGTTTCATTTTCTATTAATTTTGTTTTTCTTTAATAAATTTTATTCGTTAACTTTTTCCAAAATACGGAGGCGCAACTATTTTTAGTTTTTTTCGTCAACGTTCTGATATAATTTTTTTTTTGAAAACGGAGTTGTATTTAGAATCGATTTTTTTTATCGTCGCCTATAGCGAGTGTTATTATCTTTTTCGTACCGTGACGAGCCGAACCTATTACGAGTGAATAAATCATTGTCGGTATTGCTATTATCGGAACCCGTATCGGTATTCGCTTTTATGGTTTTTGACGACTCAAACAGGTAATTTTTTATTTTGTTTTTTTTCTTATTTATTAGAGTAAATTACAAATTATGTCCTTTAACTTTATAGAAAATTGCAGAGTATGTCCTTTAACTTTAAAAATTACACTCTATGTCCTTTTTTTCAAACCTTTACACACTTTGAGTCCTTTTTACTAACTCCCATCCAAAATCAATGTTAACTCTAATCACGTGCCCCTCACATGAGGGGCATTAGTGTCTTTTTACCCCTTATTTGTCTAACATATTTTATTAACCCACATTTCCCCTTCACCCATCATCATCCATCCTCTCTCTCCCTGTTTCTCTTTCACCTACTAGAACCCAGTTTTCAATTTCCAACCTGAACCAAAAATTGGATATGCTAAACCACAACCAGAACCAAACTTTCGATCTACAATACCACAAGAACACGAGGAAGCTAATTTAGATATGTGATACCCAGTCTATGGTAGAGAGAGACGATAAAGTAGAGCCTTCCAAATCATTCTACAGCTTCACTTTCAAACCAAATAAAAATGTCAACCACCGATGAAACCCATCACAAAACTCACCATTGAAGATCTCGGATTAGACATTCGTCTAATGGGGGCCCTAGCGGTGGTCCGGAACTGATTGTTGACGATGGCGGTGACGCCACGCTGTTCCAGATCGTGTTGTCGGTCATCAAGGAAGGACTGCGAACCAGTATTTTCTGCCATTAAACCTCAAGAACACCGTGAAGCTCTGATTCCGTGATTCAGCATCCAAAATTAATAGTCCTTAGCAAAATTTAAATTTCGCCTGTTCTTTATCATCATCGTCTTCTTCGGTTGTAGGGTTCAACTTTTTTCCAAAATTTGAAGCTGTGATTCCATGAACAACTTTTTTCGGTTGTAGGGTTCAACGAAAACGAGTCAGATTTTTCAGATTTCGGTGGAGGGATCTTTCAGATTAGGAAAGAGGAAGTGATTTCAAGGGTTTTCTTATCGCAATTTAATCTTTCTATTTTGAATTACCCGGAAGAAGACAAGAAAGGGTTGGTGGTGCGGGGTGGCCGAGGTGGTGACCGACGGTGATGATCGGCGGTGGTGTTGCAGGTGTGGTGACCATGGTGGCGTTTGGGAAGAGGGAGAAGGAAGGGGGATTTGTATAAAAATATAAAAAAAATTATTATTTTATTTTTAAGACAAAATTACATTTATTATCATTTTAAGGTTAAAATGACTAAATTGCCCTCATGTGTATGGCAGATGACTTTGACTTTGTAACATCCCAAAATAAATAGAAACCCAAATAAAGGAAACAAAGTGGGCTTGGCCAAAGTTTCGGCCCATGGGCCCGAAAAATGACAGGGAGCCTTCATAGCAGCAGCCATCAGCCTCTCCCTCATTCACCACACTTGTCACGCAAGTTTCTAGTGAGAGAAAGAGAGAGTGAGAGTTTGGGTCTAGAGAGAGAAAGCTCGGGATCAAGCTCAAAGTCTCGAGGATTGTTGCTCAACATCTCTGGAGCATAAAGAAACGAGAAGGAAGCTGTAACAGGTAATTATTATGCCTAAATCTGAGTTTTTGTAACTTTCGGGTTTCGGGTTAATAATCGAGTAAAGGTTTAGATTTTTACGTGTGAAACTGGAAACAAACCACGGGTTTGGGTTCATGGGGGAAAATGGAACATTTCGAACGTAAAAAGTTCAAAGCTTGATCGATTAGAACAAAGGGACCAGATCTAGGGTTCTGTTTAGGGAAGAAGACTGCACAGTCGAAACTACTAGTTTCGATATGGATCTATCGAAACTACCTAGTTTCGACAGGGGCAGACCCATCGAAACTACCATAGTTTCAATATAGACCCAAGACCTTAACTAAGAATTTATATAAGTCATACGACTCGAAACTACTTAGTTTCGATAAGAAGCAGTGACTCGAAACTACTTAGTTTCGATAAGAAGCAGTGACTCGAAACTACTTAGTTTCGATAAGAAGCAGTGACTCGAAACTACTTAGTTTCGATAAGAAGCAGTGACTCGAAACTACTTAGTTTCGATAAGAAGCAGTGACTCGAAACTACTTAGTTTCGATAAGAAGCAGTGACTCGAAACTACTTAGTTTCGATAAGAAGCCAGGGCTCGAAACTACATAGTTTCGATAAGGAGCCAGGACTCGAAACTACCTAGTTTCGATAATGAAACCATGACCCGAAACATCTGAGTCAAGCCTAGTAATGTCTAAGTGTCCCCTAGGAACACAGCCTTACGCCTATGACTTGATTATACAGATTGTGGGTGACCATAGTGACATTCAGGAACCGGCTAGGTGTAAACAGAAACGATTCATCTGGTGAGTTCTTATTGCCCTTTTTCCTAATGGTTTTGGGCTGGCATGCATACTGGTATAGTATTTTATAAAAATGTTATTTTTATAAAATGAAAGGCAAAGTATAGTATTTTATAAAAATGTTATTTTTATAAAATGAAAGGCAAAGTATAGTATTTTATAAAAATGTTATTTTTATAAAATGAAAGATAAAGAACAAAAGAGCATAGTATTATCTTTTAAACAAGTTTTTGAAAGATAACAATGAGCTAAAGAAAGAACGATAAAGGAGCCGTACTTCGGTACAGCTCGACAGTGACAGTGACAGTGACAAATACCATGTTATATGCTTATGTGTTAATATGTGTTATTTGTCTATATGAAAGTTATGTGATTGCATTTCTACTTGTGTATTAGTGTAATTGCATTGCATAGTAGTTGCATAGTAGAAAGTCCTGCAGGCATGCTAAAGTAGAAGTCTCACCCTGAGGTGTGAGCAATGCTAAAGGAGTCTTACACTTCGGTGTAAGCAATGCTAAAGGAGTCTTACACTTCGGTGTAAGCAATGCTAAAGGAGTCTTCACTTCGGTGTAAGCGAGAAAGTCTCACCCTGAGGTGTGAGCAATGCTAAAGGAGTCTTGCACTAACGTGCAAGCGAGAAAGAAAGTCCCACCCTGAGGTGTGGGCAGCGCTAAAGTAAAAGTCTTACCCTGAGGTGTAAGCAAGATAGGGATCTGGTCCTCGGACCACGATCCATATGTGATAGTTAAAGTATGATAAAGTCACTTGTCAAGTATAAGTGAAATGATAGACAGAGTACAGTGGGACACCCTAACGGGTTTCCTTAAAGATAAAGTTTTAATGACAGATAGTAACGTAACAGATTTATAATTGTAACGTTGTAAAGTTTTAAAGTAATAGTTAAAAGTTTATTTCAAAGAAAGTGAAAGTAAAGCTTATTTTATTTTAATAAAACTAAGCTACCAAAGACAAAGTTTACAGTTTAAAGTAAAGAGAGAACTCACCAGCGTTAGCTGACTTTTAGTATGCATGACAGGTAAAAAGGGTAAAGCTAAAGAAAAGTGAAAGAGCCATGTGGGCTGGATAGCATGGACATCGGGCTGCGGTATTGAAGACTGACATTTCCAATCCTGATAGTTCATGTTATAGACAATATTTCATGTTATAGTTTGATGAATGATTTGAATTAAAGACTTCCGCTGTAATAGATTCTGATTTCCGGTTTAAGAACTATGTTTGTTATGTTGTGTGCCAACTATGAGATGTACCCGTTTTGGGGCGTTTCAAGTTGGTATCAGAGCCATAGTTTGAGAGATTCAGACATTTGCGATAATGTCTGAACTTAAACTGAGAATGGGACAAAGCAAAGGAAGGAAAGGAATGTCAGTCGGAGCAGCCCGTCCATGGAAAGATAGTAGACAGAAGGTAGTCAATGTCCTTACATAGAACATAGACAATAACGCCTTAGTACAGATAGCAGAAAGTAGATGCTTTAGCATAAATAGTACATAGTACATGCCTTAGCACAGACAGTAGACAGTAGATAGTACGTGCCTTATAGTAGAAACTCTGAACTTGGATGCAAATGTTACTCGGAAAGGAAATGTTCAGAACCCGAGTAGTAAAGTAAATTAGTAATTTCATACCGGTCTCTGTAATTAGTAATTTACAGTACTCGAGGTGTTCTAAATTGTTACCTATCTTGATAACACGAGCTATCTTTGTTCACAGTAGACACTAAATGGCTAGAGCAAAGAGAGGAGGTCGCACTGGGGGTCGTACTGGTCGTCGAGGCCGACCTCCAGGTAACCGGAACCGTCCTGAAGAAAGTGAGCACTCCCGCAACGAAGCTGAATCGGTGCATGTGGAGCATAATGATAGTGGGAACCATATGTCGGCTCCTAACGATGCCCCTAATGAGGCGCTTGAGTTGGAACCGATTGTGAAAGAAGCTATAGCGGCAGAGGTTACTTCAATCTTGAAGAAAGTTCTACCAGAAGCATTGGGCGAGGCCCTTAAAGAGTTTAATATATGGAAGAAAGAAACGAAAGAGGAAAGCAGCAAGAGACTTGGAGTCACTGACAGTGATGATTCTGATTATGAAATGGCAACCCGGGGTTGCAACTATAAGTCCTTTCGGGGGTGTGACCCGCCGAAGTATGATGGACGGAAAGATGCTGTTGCCACTTTTGAGTGGATAGAGAGAATGAATGGGGTGATCAACATTAGTGAGTGCCGTGATGATCAAGCGGTCAAGTTTGCCGCTCACTCATTCACTAATGAGGCATTAAGCTGGTGGAGATCGATCGAAAGAATCAAGTCTTCTGCTGAGATGAAAAAGATGAAATGGGACGACATGAAAAAGCTGCTAATCACTAAGTTCTGCCCGCAGAACGAGATTGACAGAGTTGAGAGGGAATTTCTGTGGCTCTGTGCTGGTAGTATGACTCATCGCCAGTATACCTCCAAATATCAAGAGTTGGCTCAGCTGGTTCCACATCTGGTGGACACTGAGGAAAAGAGGATTAAGTACTACATCAAGGGACTACCACAGAAAGTCCGTGTGCACGTGAAAGCTAATGCTCCCACGAGTTTTGAATCTGTGGTATCACTTGCTGGAATAGTTTATGATGACTTCGAATCCGCAGACCCACTGCCTACTGAGAAGAAAGTGACCAATGCCGTTAAACGGCCAGCTAAAGAGTGGGCGGGGCCGGAGACGAAGAAACTGAGGATTGAAGATGGGGTTGAAGGTGCTAAGTGTGGCAGGAAGCACTCGGGCGAGTGCCGAGTTGGGTTAAATATGTGCTATAGGTGCGGAAAGACCGGACACTACTCTCGAGAGTGTCCCGGGGCACAGTCTTGTTATAACTGCGGGATACCTGGCCACATGGCCAAAGACTGTCGGAAACCCAAGGCTACTGGCACCGAGAAGGGTAAAGAACCTGAGAAGCCGAAGGCAAGGACCCGGGCGTATGCACTGACACAGGAGGAGGCTAGGGGAGACCCAGATGTTGTGTCAGGTACGTTCATCCTTGACCACACTTATGTTTCAGTATTATTTGATTCGGGTGCCAGTAGGAGTTTTATATCATCTTCTAAGTGTAAAAGAATGAAATGCAAAGTTACTAGAGTAGAGCAGGCCTTTAATGTGGAAACCGCAGTGGGCAAGACCACGATAGTAAGTGAATTGGTAGATAATTGCACGATAAAGATTCATGGCCATAGATTCCCAGTTAGGTTGTATGTTATGACCTTGGGAGGATTCGATATAGTTTTGGGTATGGATTGGTTAGCTGCCAACGAAGCCCGAATAATATGTAGACGAAAGATAGTTCAGCTCAAAGCTCCAGACGGTGGCGAGGTTTTGGTGTACGGGGATCGCGACGGTTCACTAACGAACGTCATATCAATGATAAAGGCAGAGAAGTATATAGGGCGCGGATGCGAGGCCTACCTGGCCTATGTGATAGACAATGATGTAAAGGTGAGAGAGTTAAAAGACGTACCAGTGGTATGTAATTTTCCGGGGGTGTTTCCTGAGGAGTTGCCTGGGTTACCACCTGACCGGGAGACAGAATTCCAGATAGACTTAGTGCCAGGTGCCCAGCCCGTGGCTAAAGCACCGTACCGACTTGCACCTCTGGAGATGAAAGAGCTGATGGTACAGTTGGAAGAACTTTTGGATAGAGGATTTATCAGACCAAGCATTTCTCCATGGGGTGCTCCGGTTCTGTTCGTAAAGAAGAAAGATGGTGCCATGAGAATGTGCATCGACTACAGAGAGTTGAACAAGCGTACAGTAAAGAACAAATATCCGCTACCAAGGATCGATGATCTGTTCGACCAACTACAGGGCGCCAGATGGTTCTCCAAGATCGATCTGCGGTCGGGATATCATCAGTTAAAGGTAAGAGAAGAGGACATACCTAAGACAGCGTTTCGCACGCGTTATGGGCATTACGAGTTTCGCGTGATGTCTTTCGGCTTGACGAACGCTCCGGCAGCATTCATGAGTATGATGAACCAGGTGTGTAGACCGATGCTAGATAGGTCGGTGATAGTGTTTATAGACGACATACTCATTTATTCGAAAAGTGAAGGTGATCATGCTTGTCATCTTCGAGAAGTACTAGAGACGCTACAAAAAGAAAAGTTGTATGCCAAGTTCTCCAAATGCGCGTTCTGGCTTAAGGAAGTCCAATTCTTAGGTCACGTTATCAACGCAGACGGCATTATGGTTGACCCGGCTAAGATAGAGGCAGTACAGGAATGGGAAACCCCGAAGACGCCAACCGAGATTCGGAGTTTTCTGGGATTGGCAGGTTACTATCGAAGGTTCATTCAGGACTTCTCGAGAATAGCTTCGCCACTGACAAAGTTGACACGTAAAGAAGTAAAGTACGAATGGGGTCAGGCTCAGTCCAAAGCATTTGAAGAGTTAAAGAAGAAGTTGACCCAAGCCCCAGTGTTAGCACTACCCGACGGTAACGAGGACCTGGTGGTATATTCTGACGCATCGGGACAAGGGTTAGGGTGTGTTTTGATGCAGAGGGGAAAGGTGATCGCGTATGCGTCACGACAGCTAAAGATCCACGAAATTAACTACCCGACTCACGATTTGGAGCTCGCGGCAGTTGTTTTTGCGTTAAAGATTTGGAGGCATTACCTCTACGGGGTGAAATGCACGATTTATTCGGATCACAAGAGCTTGAAGTATTTCTTCGAACAGAAAGACCTGAATATGCGGCAAAGGCGGTGGTTAGAATTGCTGAAAGACTATGACTGTGAGATCCTATACCACCCGGGAAAGGCGAATGTGGTCGCTGATGCCCTAAGTCGTAAGGAGAATCATTCTCCTATTAGGGTAAAAGCGTACCAGTTAGTGATAACCCCAGATTTTATGACAGAGCTAGAAGCAGCACAGAAGGAAGCACTAAAGGAAGAGAACATAAAGAAAGAAAGAATGGTCGGTCAACAGACAAAGTTAGAATTAAACACTCATGGAGTGAGGACCAGGTGTGGTCGCATGTGGGTACCGAAGGGCGGAGAGCTTAGGGCCAAAGTACTTGACGAGGCCCATAAGTCTCGATATTCCATCCACCCAGGAACCACGAAAATGTACCAGGATTTGAAGAAAGAGTATTGGTGGCCTAACATGAAGAATGATGTGACCGGATATGTAAGCAAGTGCCTGACTTGCTCACAAGTTAAAGCAGAGCATCAGAAACCGTACGGGAAGATCCAGCCTCTGGAAATACCCGAATGGAAGTGGGAGCGTATCACCATGGACTTTATTACAAAGCTGCCCCGCACAGCAAAAGGCCATGATACGATTTGGGTTATAGTGGATCGTCTGACAAAGAGTGCACATTTCTTGCCAATTCGCGAAACGTATTCATCTGAGAAGTTGGCAGAAGTATTTATCAATGAAATTGTCTCTCGACATGGCGTACCGTTATCAATTGTATCTGACCGGGACACCCGATTTACATCGAGGTTCTGGAAAAGATTTCACGAGTCAATGGGTACAAGACTGAACATCAGCACGGCTTATCATCCACAGACGGATGGTCAATCAGAAAGGACCATCCAGACGTTAGAGGATATGCTCCGCGCATGCATTATAGACTTCGGTGGCAGTTGGGATAGTCACCTACCGTTGGCAGAATTCTCCTACAACAACAGTCACCACACCACGATTGGTATGCCGCCCTACGAAATGTTGTATGGTAGAAGATGCCGAACCCCGGTCTGTTGGGGCGAGGTAGGACAGAAAGAGTTGGGGAGTTTAGAGGTAGTCACAACAACCTCTGAAAAGATTGACCAGATCAAGGCCAGAATGAAAGCTGCACAGGACCGTCAAAAGTCCTACGCGGGTAAAAGGCGAAGACCAATCGAATTCAAGGTCGGGGATCAAGTACTATTGAAAGTATCTCCCTGGAAGGGGATCATACGATTCAGAAAGAGAGGGAAGTTAAGCCCAAGATTCGTCGGGCCTTTCAAAATACTAGCACGGGTTGGTGAAGTCGCTTACCGGTTAGAATTACCTGATGAGCTGAGTGGAATTCACCCAACCTTCCACGTGTCGCACTTGCGCAAGTGCCTGGCCGACGAATCGGCACACGTGACACTTGACGACATCGAGATAGATAATAGCCTCAATTACATCGAGGAACCCGTCGCCATATTAGACAGGAAAGAAAAGCGGTTACGGAATAAAGTGATACAGTTAGTCAAAGTACAATGGAAGCATCGTAAAGGTTCGGAAGCTACATGGGAAACCGAGACAGAAATGAAAGAGTCGTACCCGCACCTGTTTGACTTATAACAGGTTTCGAGGACGAAACCTTTCGTAAGAGGGGTAGACTTGTAACATCCCAAAATAAATAGAAACCCAAATAAAGGAAACAAAGTGGGCTTGGCCAAAGTTTCGGCCCATGGGCCCGAAAAATGACAGGGAGCCTTCATAGCAGCAGCCATCAGCCTCTCCCTCATTCACCACACTTGTCACGCAAGTTTCTAGTGAGAGAAAGAGAGAGTGAGAGTTTGGGTCTAGAGAGAGAAAGCTCGGGATCAAGCTCAAAGTCTCGAGGATTGTTGCTCAACATCTCTGGAGCATAAAGAAACGAGAAGGAAGCTGTAACAGGTAATTATTATGCCTAAATCTGAGTTTTTGTAACTTTCGGGTTTCGGGTTAATAATCGAGTAAAGGTTTAGATTTTTACGTGTGAAACTGGAAACAAACCACGGGTTTGGGTTCATGGGGGAAAATGGAACATTTCGAACGTAAAAAGTTCAAAGCTTGATCGATTAGAACAAAGGGACCAGATCTAGGGTTCTGTTTAGGGAAGAAGACTGCACAGTCGAAACTACTAGTTTCGATATGGATCTATCGAAACTACCTAGTTTCGACAGGGGCAGACCCATCGAAACTACCATAGTTTCAATATAGACCCAAGACCTTAACTAAGAATTTATATAAGTCATACGACTCGAAACTACTTAGTTTCGATAAGAAGCAGTGACTCGAAACTACTTAGTTTCGATAAGAAGCAGTGACTCGAAACTACTTAGTTTCGATAAGAAGCAGTGACTCGAAACTACTTAGTTTCGATAAGAAGCAGTGACTCGAAACTACTTAGTTTCGATAAGAAGCAGTGACTCGAAACTACTTAGTTTCGATAAGAAGCAGTGACTCGAAACTACTTAGTTTCGATAAGAAGCCAGGGCTCGAAACTACATAGTTTCGATAAGGAGCCAGGACTCGAAACTACCTAGTTTCGATAATGAAACCATGACCCGAAACATCTGAGTCAAGCCTAGTAATGTCTAAGTGTCCCCTAGGAACACAGCCTTACGCCTATGACTTGATTATACAGATTGTGGGTGACCATAGTGACATTCAGGAACCGGCTAGGTGTAAACAGAAACGATTCATCTGGTGAGTTCTTATTGCCCTTTTTCCTAATGGTTTTGGGCTGGCATGCATACTGGTATAGTATTTTATAAAAATGTTATTTTTATAAAATGAAAGGCAAAGTATAGTATTTTATAAAAATGTTATTTTTATAAAATGAAAGGCAAAGTATAGTATTTTATAAAAATGTTATTTTTATAAAATGAAAGATAAAGAACAAAAGAGCATAGTATTATCTTTTAAACAAGTTTTTGAAAGATAACAATGAGCTAAAGAAAGAACGATAAAGGAGCCGTACTTCGGTACAGCTCGACAGTGACAGTGACAGTGACAAATACCATGTTATATGCTTATGTGTTAATATGTGTTATTTGTCTATATGAAAGTTATGTGATTGCATTTCTACTTGTGTATTAGTGTAATTGCATTGCATAGTAGTTGCATAGTAGAAAGTCCTGCAGGCATGCTAAAGTAGAAGTCTCACCCTGAGGTGTGAGCAATGCTAAAGGAGTCTTACACTTCGGTGTAAGCAATGCTAAAGGAGTCTTACACTTCGGTGTAAGCAATGCTAAAGGAGTCTTCACTTCGGTGTAAGCGAGAAAGTCTCACCCTGAGGTGTGAGCAATGCTAAAGGAGTCTTGCACTAACGTGCAAGCGAGAAAGAAAGTCCCACCCTGAGGTGTGGGCAGCGCTAAAGTAAAAGTCTTACCCTGAGGTGTAAGCAAGATAGGGATCTGGTCCTCGGACCACGATCCATATGTGATAGTTAAAGTATGATAAAGTCACTTGTCAAGTATAAGTGAAATGATAGACAGAGTACAGTGGGACACCCTAACGGGTTTCCTTAAAGATAAAGTTTTAATGACAGATAGTAACGTAACAGATTTATAATTGTAACGTTGTAAAGTTTTAAAGTAATAGTTAAAAGTTTATTTCAAAGAAAGTGAAAGTAAAGCTTATTTTATTTTAATAAAACTAAGCTACCAAAGACAAAGTTTACAGTTTAAAGTAAAGAGAGAACTCACCAGCGTTAGCTGACTTTTAGTATGCATGACAGGTAAAAAGGGTAAAGCTAAAGAAAAGTGAAAGAGCCATGTGGGCTGGATAGCATGGACATCGGGCTGCGGTATTGAAGACTGACATTTCCAATCCTGATAGTTCATGTTATAGACAATATTTCATGTTATAGTTTGATGAATGATTTGAATTAAAGACTTCCGCTGTAATAGATTCTGATTTCCGGTTTAAGAACTATGTTTGCTATGTTGTGTGCCAACTATGAGATGTACCCGTTTTAGGGCGTTTCAGACTTAATAGAAAAAGATAACACCAGTTAGTAGAAAGGACCTAAAGTGTGCAAAGGTTTCAAAAAAAGGACAGCCAGTGTAATTTTTGAAGGCAAAGAACAATATCTGCAATTTCATATATAGTTAAAGGACACAATTTGTAATTTACTCTATTTATTATTTAGTTTTATGTTTCTCTTTTATTAACATTATTTTTACCGTTGCGTCAACATTTTAATTTTATTAGCGATGAGCCCGACACCCGCCGCGAAACGCAAGTATAACCATCTAGTTTTTTTTAAAAGTAAACTTCATTCACGTACCACCCAAATTAAAAAATAGGGGGAAAACAAAAACAACAAGGAACTAAAATTACATAAGAGATAAATCATTGTCGGTATTGCTATTATCGGAACCCGTATCGGTATTCGCTTTTATGGTTTTTGACGACTCAAACAGGTAATTTTTTATTTTGTTTTTTTCTTATTTATTATTTAGTTTTATGTTTCTATTTTATTAACATTATTTTTACCGTTGCGCCAACATTTTAATTTTAATTTTATTAGCGATGAGCCCGACACCCGCCGCGAAACGCAAATATAACCATCTAGTTTTTTTTTAAAGTTAACTTTATTCACGTACCACCCAAATTAAAAAATAGGGGGAAAACAAAAACAACAAGGAACTAAAATTACATAAGAGATAATTTACACCAATTAACCTAGAAAATGGGTTAGGATTGGGCCTATTAGAAAACCGTAAGAACCTAAAGATATGATACTAAGAATTATGTCCTCTACTTTGAGTCAAAGTCTTTGACCATTTTGTTGTTGAACCTTTTCTCATATCTAGCAAGCCATCGTAACCTAAAGAAAATATTTTCCTTTGTAGGATTATGTTTAGTTCGCTGATGATCGATGGATCACCTGCGACTTTAAAAAAATTATTCTCCTTTTATTTTTTGGCATCATGTTTGATCCGTGATGAAATTTAAAAATTAATTTTATTTTTCATTTCGAGATAATGTATGATGTGTTATTAGTAATTACTTACTTTGTGTCTATAAATGTTTTGTTGGTAAATATCTATTTTCTAGTAGTGAAAAATAGGCGTGTTTAGTTTCTTGTACTTACACGAATACATTTTATTTTATTTTTATAAAACATTTTTTTGTATATTCATTTACTAGGTTAAAACTCATGTATTACATGACTTGAATAAAAAAAACTTGTTGTAAAACCAACAGTTTCAATACAAATTTGTATGTTACAAACCCGGTGTATTACATGGGTTGAATAAATACAATGTTATATATACTTAGTAATAAAAAATTGCATTTTACATATTTATGACTAATTACATAGTTTTTTATACAAGTTCTATAAACATTATATAGTTATTCTTTTTTAAATTTATAAAAAGAATGAAATGAATGTTCAATTTATAAAAATGTTTTATAAACAAATTTTAAAAAAAAATACAAAACGTTTTATAGAAATCATTATTATTTAATAGGAGAGTAGAGAGACGGGAAACAAAAAAGTTATGAAAACTTAAAGAAATTTGTATAATTAATAAGAGAGAGAGGCGGGAAAAAAATCTTGAGAGTGCACATGAGAGTGACATGTGTCCCAAAAAAACATTTATTTAGAGTAAATTACAAATTATGTCCTTTAAGTATAGTTAAAATTGCAGGTTATGTCCTTTAACTTCAAAAATTACACTGGATGTTCTTTTTTTTGAAACATTTGCACAGTTTATGTCTTTTTCACTAACTTCCATCTAAAATCATTGTTAAATCTGATCATTTAGGTCTTTTTACCCCTTTTATCATGACTTTTAATTGTTTTATTTCCTATTAAAATAAAATAAAGAAAGCAAATATTGCCTCTTTCTACTCTCTCTCTACTCTCTTTCAAATAATCTCTATCACCACCGTCAGATGGCTAATCGTTCACCGGCCATATCCCCCTCAACCACCGACAGGGGCGAATTTATGTAGCCTCCAGTGGGGGGCGAGGCACCCGCTGAGATTCATCTGCGTAGTGGGAAATTTTCGATCTCTCTTAGTAGGCGTTTTCCTAAATATGCTAAGAGTCACCCGTCATCCGATTTTCAACAAACCAAGAGAGAAAGAAACCAAAGAGATTGATGAGAATTATAAGTTAAGATGGTAATTTTATATAAAAGGCAATGAATGCTTAAAACTTTAATGGAAAAAAAAATAGAGAGAGGAAAAGAGAAAAAAAAGATGATGAAGTGACATGGGAAAGTGAGAAAGTGGGAGAGTGAGAAACCAAAATGTTCGTTGATAGTTAAAAGAATAAATAAAAATTTCATATAAACCCTTGTAATACAACTAAATTTACACATTAAACCTTTTACTTTCATTTGATTTTTACATAGTCTTATATTAAACATCTAAACAATAGACATTAATCATAACAAATTAAATTTTATAGATAAATAATATGTTTTATTATTGATTATTCAACTGATTTATGAGTTTTTTTTATATTTTTTACTTTTGGTTTATAATTACATTTTTTTTCTTCTTATTTATGGTTTACATGGTTTACAGATTTTTTTATTGTGTCATATTCTTGTTTTTAATCAGTCATATGTACACGTTTAAGTAAGAGTAAACTGCCATTTTCGTCCCTGTGGTTTGGTCAAAATTGCCACTTTCATCCAATAGTTTGTTTTTTTGTATCTGGGTCCTCGTGGTTTTAAAATATTGCCATTTTCATCCTCGTGGTTTTAAAATATTGCCACTTTCATCCAGTCAGCTAACACCGTCCGTTTTTCTCAATTAAATGAGGGGTATTTCAGTCCTTTTACATATTTGTTTTATTTCTTCATCTTTTTTACTCTCACTTTTTAATCATAGAAACAAGCGACGGAGGTGTTCCAGTGGTGCTCGTCGGAAACTGGTCAGGAAAAGAGGAAGAAGGCCAGCAGGTGGATGATTAAATTAGAGGTTAAATTAGGGATGATTAAAAAGTGAGAGTAAAAAAGATGAAAAAATAAAACAAATAAGTAAAAAGACTGAAATACCCCTCATTTAACTGAGAAAAACGGACGGTGTTAGCTGACTGGATGAAAGTGGCAATATTTTAAAACCACGAGGATGAAAATGGCAATATTTTAAAACCATGAGGACCCAGATACAAAAAAACAAACTATTGGATGAAAGTGGCAATTTTGACCAAACCACAGGGACGAAAATGGCAGTTTACTCTTTAAGTAATAAGTATGAATAGTTTTACAATATCTTTAAGTAAATAGGTATAAATATTTTTATTGTATCGTTATGTAAATAAGTATTTGTTTTTACCCGGCCCATTTTAAACCAATTTGTTTTAATCAAATTCGCTTTGATACTTTGTGCACCCGCTCACAAAAACTTTTGGATCCGCCACTTACCACCGGCCATGTCCTTTTCCATGTTGGTCACTCTTCACCCTCCCTCTAGTGTCTCTCTCGTTTTCCCCTTTTGAAAATTCCAAACCCAGACCCAGACCCAAACCCAAACCCAACAAGCATACTAACCCAAATTCACACACACTCAAACCTTCACCATTACAAACCCCACTCTTCCCTAGCATCTCTCTTTTTGACCACCAAACCACCCAGTACCCTTACCTTCATATCCAGCCCCCAACCGTAGGGAAGAAGTTGGTTCTAGTACCATCACCAAATCTCTAATCGATCAAAGGAGTAGCACCGGTAGGTTGAAGAAGAAGAAAGAGACGCATACGAGTATATATGAAAGGGTGAGTTTATAAAGAGGTTGGATCCAAATCTTTTAAGTAAATTATAGAAATAGTTATTGAAAGGGTGAAACGACGAAAATGCTCTCATGTGTAATGGACTTAACAGAACAAATTAATCCCAGTTAGTGGAAATGACTTAAACTGTGCAAACGTTTTAAAAAAAAGGACGTCCAGTGTAAGTTTTAAAGTCAAAGGACATAATCTACAATTTTATAATTTACTTAAAGGAAATAATTTGTAATTTACTCCTTTATTTATTATAGAGTATAGATATAGATTTTTGTTTTAACCAAAAGAATGGAATTAAAACAAAATCGAAAAAAGAAGTTCTTAGACTTTTCTTTTATACAAAACCACTAGGTTAAAATCCCATGTATTACACGGGTTGAATAAATAAAATGTTATATACTTATTAAAAAAAATTTAAATTTTAAAAAACCCGTATAATACATAGGTTGAATAAACCGGTGTATTACATCGGTTGAATAAAATATAATGTAATTTGTTAACGCACACTCGTTAAAATATTCCTTTAAAAAATGTAATTGTCGTGACAGTTATAAGATCTGTTAAGTTAGTTTTTAAAACATTTTATTGATTTTTTTATTTAATTGATAAATGTTAATTTATAACTATTTATAATTAAACAATAAGTATCCATAATTAAATTATTAAAATCTAAAAATAAATTATTTTAATATCATTATTCAATAGGAGAGAGACGAGAAAAAAATGAACCAGAAAGTGACACGTGTCAATATGCATTTTATTTATTAATACAAAGATTATTATTTAATATCATTATTTAATATGAGAGAGAAACGAAAAAATTAATATTTAATAGGGGAATGAGACGGGAAAATAAAGGTGAGCGGTAACTAAAGAGTGACATATATCACCTCAGATCTTTATTTATTAATTTAGATTTTATATTTTTCATTAAAAGAGAAACAATGAATTGATAAGAAAATAAAAATAAGATTTTTTTTCGAGATGTGCATATCTCTATACTTATGTTAGAGAGTAACCATTGGAAATTTTGGATGAAAACTTGTGTTTTTCACTAACTTACAAAAATGATTTTTTGTCAACTTTAGACAAAAAAAAATATATGCAAACGGTGTAGTTTTGCGTATTCACAACGAACAAAACGGAGCTAAGATAAATGAGATATCGGTGCTCAAAGTTGAGTGTTTAGGGTTGTGTAAAGTTACGAAAATTGGAAAGAAACGTGTGAAAACTTGTCTCACATAGGTGGGGGGACCAATTTTGGAGTGATATATTAGTGAGAGCCTCCTAATAAAGTTGTTTCGTTTAAGGTAAGCACTAGTGCGAACCACTTGGACTCGCACTTGTGTGTGTGGCGTGGGCGTTGGGCGTAATGTGGCGTTTTGATGGCGCCCTTGGCACTTCGCACACTCGCGTGTCCGCTTAGGAGTAAATCTGGTCAGCATGACCACATATACTCAGGAGAGCCTTGCCTACTCCGGAAAGTAAGTCTGGCCAACATGACCAAAAGGAAGGCCATTCTACTCAGGAGGAGGAAATCCGGTTAGCATGACCCGTGACTCCTTTCAAACAAGTTCAGTTCCATAGCTTCTGTTACACAGAATCTTGAAATAGATGTCTATTACGAGTTGGAGAATTAAAATAGAATAAAATGCATTGCAAACGTTTAGATGTTAGACACAATATGATTAGAGAATTAATCATGAATGAAGTGATATCTGTTGATTTTGTAAGATCTGAGTATAATATGGATGATCATCTAACTAAATGGTTAAAAAGAGATATCATAAAATCAGCTAAAAGGATGGATTCAAAGTCAATTTAAATATCTTATGTCAAGACACCCAATCCCCCATCTAATACAATGTTATATGTTGAATTCAATGTGGCAAGCTTGTCATAAAGATATTGGAACACATTAATATAATCATCCCAAGGTATGTGTTTGGATAACGGAGGTTGAAATTTAATTTCTTAATAGTTCATTGATAAAATGCAGTGCAGGTGCAAGAATAATGAACTAGCCATAATAACATGAAATTTAGCCGTTTCAAGAAGCTTTGGACTTAAGCTTTGATGTATTCTTTGAAGGATTGGGACATAGGCTAGTAAAACATTGTGTCACATGGAATTTGGATTTGCAAACGTATGTGTATGTTACTTACATGTATTTAAATGAATAACTTGGGTTCATTCCATTGTGATACCCTGTTACTCTAATATTTGTATCGTGTAATATACTAAACTGGAAATTCAATCCACATGATATTTCCATTTATGCATATGTTTGTGTATCTATGAGGATGGTTGATGTGCGTGAACTATATATATTTTTGATAAGAATTTTCACACAAATGTCGGTTTTAAAAGATGGTTTTCACCTAGACTAAAATACACACACAAAGGCAAGTGCACCTATCGAGTGGTAATATAGTGATAAGAATCGGACGTCAATCCATGGACACAGTTTAACGTCTCAACCCAAGTTTTTAATTTGATTATGTGACAAATGGAAAGGTGATTGTTAATTGAGTTCTTTTCTTTTTGGAATGAAAGTTACCTTTTGAAATTTCTAAAAAGTTTAACCGAGAGAAAATGATAATTTTTCAAGGGACAATCATCTTAGTTTTGAATCCACTTATTAATTATGTCAACACCTTTCATACGACTAAAGCTTGCTATTATGTTAATGTTCTTTGAAGCGGTTGAATTAAAATCCAATTACAGATTATAACTCCCTAATTATTAAGAAGGAATTCGTTGAGTAAATTAAATGTCATCTACTTAATATTAGTTTAATTACATAAAAGAGTGTAACTTCTTGACTTATGAAATTCTAAAACAAAGTTATATAAATTTTAAGCTTGAGTCATCAATAATCTTGATTATTATAACTTTTGCTAAAGAAATAATATAACATTGTTCTTAGTTTTTCTAAACACAATCAAGGGTTGCATGTTTTCATATTTCTTTCAAAATCAAGGTTTCAAAGATTATTCCTAATTCTTAGCTATAACATTTTAACAAAAGATGTTAAGGTTATAAATAAATGTTAGTCTCATAAGTTTTCCAACATGATATGATTTCTCATTTATAAACCCTAAATTGTTCCATAAACATTTAGACATGCAATTCCATCAAGAGATTAACACAAAATCATCATTACATTAACATAATACTTTAGCCATAATCAAGAGTTCAACATAATTAATTAAGTTTCATCAAACTAGTATGATTGAAAAGATGCTTAGCTCACGATGAGCTTACACACATGAAACACACCACTTTTAAAAAACAAAACTTTAACGCGCGGAAGTCTTAACCCAGGAATTTTTTTTTTTTTTTACCATCTCGCGTAGCGCGAGAAAACAAGCTTCCTCCCTCGCGATACGCGAGGGAGTCAAAAACTCAGAAAGTTTCTCAGGTTTCAGCAGGTTTTCATACTTAGCCATTTTTCCAACTTTTTCCAAAATACAAGACAACAATTTTGCCCAACACATGGGTTTTAACCAAAAACCCCTTCAACAACATGATCACAACCCAAAAACATGTTTTGTTTATCAAATTACAATCAAAAAGGGGGAAATTCCACCAAATCATCAAAACATGAAAATATGCATACGAGGATCCGCCAACGCCTTGGACTTGACTTTGACTACCTCGGAGCTTTTCCTACATTCACCACACATATCACCATTAGTAATGAAGATAAATTCATAACAAACAAGTAAATTCCTACTTGTTTCATCCATTAACCCATTTGACCCGTTTCCACCCAAATTGTCATTTAGACTACATATTCTTGCACCCTTACTACAAGTTTCAATTATGATCAACACATGATCCATTTCCATTATGGCACAAAGGCCATAACTCCTTTTCATTTATGATCAACACATGATCCATTTCCAATATGGCACAAGGCCATATCTCCGTTTCATTTATGATCAACACATGATCCATTTCCAATATGGCACAAGGCCATATCTCCGTTTCATTTATGATCAACACATGATCCATTTCCAATATGGCACAAGGCCATATCTCCGTTTCATTTATGATCAACACATGATCCATTTCCAATATGGCACAAGGCCATATCTCCGTTTCATTTATGATCAACACATGATCCATTACCATTATAGGTTAACACTATAACTACATTCATTCATTGCACATACTAAATCATTCACAATTTATCATATCACAAGTATGCACACAATCACATAACACATAATCCATAAAATTCACCATTTATCATCAATACTAAGTAAGTGCATAGGCACTTACCTTTTGGGTTAGACGACCCCGCTCCGCCTTCTAGACCCACAATTTGATTGCCTAAACATACACACCTAGTTTAGTAATCTAATCATTCATTCAAAACACATACAATTGAGTTTACCACCCAAATTTCCATTTTCAACCCAAATTGACCCGTTTGGGTTATTTCCATATCCAAACACCCCCTTTAATCAAGAACTCAACTCAACCACTAGAATTCTCTTTCCAATACCTTGACACTAATTTTTATCAAACTAGTTTCTTTAAATTAATTTGGGGTTTGTTTAAGTGTCTAACACCTCTATAACACTTAATCATCATCAATTTATCAATTTTTTATCAAAACCCCAAAACCCCAAATTTCCTCCATATGAACCCTAACTTTCAAAAATCAAAATCAAAGGGTTCCATGGTGTTGTTCACCTTCCTACACCTTTAGTTTAGCTAGATTATCAATAATCTAACACCATTTTACCACATGCAACCATAATTTCGGGTTTTCAACAAAACCCAACAAGAACACCATAAATGGTGGATCAAAGAGGAAGAAATCACTTACTTGATGTTAGAAAGGTGATGTGTGAGCCAACACCTTCAAGTTACAAGCGTCAAACACACGAATTTTGGCTTCAACCCGATTTCTCCTCTCTTCCTCTTCTCTTGAACGACCCAACTCCAAAATGAAGTCAATTTTGACTTCTAAAGGTCAAATATGGCAAATTTGCCATGTTTCACCTTTAGTCCCTCTACTTTCAATCTTTTCCATTTCCTTCCATAACTAGTTAAAACTAGTATATCCCCGTTACTAACTTGAAACCCGCTTGTTTCAACTTATTTCTAAAATATTATTTTCACCATAATATTTATTAGAATTATTTATTTATTTATAACGAGACCCGGATTTTGGTTCGTTACAACACAAACATAACACAATTGAAATACATGCAAGTCATAGTGAGTTCAAGATGTAACCAAAGCTTTTAATGGATGAATATGACGTCTTCCAAATGGGATTGGGATGATAGAAAGAGTCTTCCTTGGCCTTCAAATGATCTCTACCACTGGATATTTGGATGTGATGTTAGTGATTTCTCTCCCAAAAAGCCAACACTTCAAGATGAACCAAAGAGCACTATTTATACTGCCTGGGAAGTGAGGCACGGTCCGTGCCTAGTGAGGCACGACCCCGTGCTAAGACAACGGGTTAACTGCTTTTGTTTCTGTCGCCTACGTACTGTGCATGTATGTAACACCCTTAATTGGAACACCAATTAATAAAACATTTAAACGCGCGAAAACATTTATCCCAAGATTTTTTTACAACCCTCGCGTCCCTTCGCGTACCACGAGGGAGCTTCAAAACACCCACCCGGAAAACAAGTCTCTCGCGTACCGTGAGAGAACTTGTCCGGGCTCTCGCGTATCGCGGGGAGTTTCAAAACACCCACTCGGAAGACAAGTCTCTCGCGTACCGCGAGAGAACTTGTCCGGGCTCTCGCGTACCGCGGGGAGTCTGAGTAAACATAAAGTTTACTTAGTTGCCCAGTTCCAACACTTAGTCAAATTTTGCTATTTTTCAATTCCACAAGACATCAAATTTTCCTACACTTGGGTTTTTGTTCAAAAACATATCTACCACATATATAAACACCAAAATAAAGTTCATGTGTCTAATTACACCACAATTAACGGATTTTCCTTTAAATCCCAAAACACCCAAAAATGCATACGAGAACCCTCCACACCTTGGACTTGACCTTGACCTACATCGGAGCTTTCCCTACATAACACACAAACATATCACCGTTAGTAATGATGATAAACATATTCAACAAGTATTTACACTTGTTTTCACCCCTTTCACCCATTTGACCCGTTTGCACCCATTTGGTCAATTAAGGTTCTTAACACTTGCATTTCCACTACAAGTCTCATTCTTTTCATATTACATTCATTTACCACCACCCATTCACCCATTTGAAGTATTCCACACTTCTAATTAGGTTCACGACCTCTTGGTACGAGTACCACAACTCGTCTTACCTGCACTTGGAGTATTTGACTCCAAGTCCACCCTTTGATGCATTCCACACTTCTTATGGGGTTTACTACCTCTTGGTGCGAGTACCACAACTCGTCTTACCCGTACTTGGATCATTTGACACCAAGTTCACCTATTGAAGTATTCCACACTTCAATACACCATTTCACCAAGTTATCTCATTTTGTTTGACCATATACCACGTAAGTCATATACATCACAATTACCACATTCATATATTAGTTTGACTATTTACCACATAAGTCAATTACTCCACATTCACCACATTGCACAATCAAGTTTTTGACTATTAACCACATAGTCTAATTACACCAATTCCAACCTATTAGTTTGATCTTTTACCACTAAAGTCAAATTAGTACAATTCCACACATACCACATTCAAGCAATAGGCATAAACATTCATTTAAATTTATTGTATGCATACATATTACATACACCACACATTTATCAACATTACTAAGTAAGTGCAAAGACACTTACCTTTAGAGTTGGAAGATCCCGTGCCTCCTTCTCGGTTCACAATTTGATTACCTAAACATATACACCTAGTTTAGTAATCTAACATTAATCACCAACACAATATAATTGAGTCCACAACTCAATTTTCATTTCCAACCCAAACTGACCCATTTGGGTTACCCCATAACCAAACACCCCCTTTCAATACAAACTCACCTACTTGAGTTTACTTTCCAATACCTTGACACCAATTTCTCATTCAATAACTTTTATTAGGTCAATTTGGTATTTGTTCAAGTTTCTAATACCACCTAAACACTTAATCATCACTAATTCCACATTCTAGCATCATGATCCAAACACCCCCAATTTTCACCATATGAACCCTAATTTTTCAAAATCAAAATCAAAGGGTTCTAGGATGTTAATCACCACTCTTTACCTTTAGTTAAGCTATATTATCCACAATCTAACACCAATTTACCACATGCATACATAATTTTTGGATTTCTACAAAACCCACCTACTAACAAATTCAAAGGTGAAATCAATGGAAGATTACACTTACTTGATGTTAGAAGGATGATGTGCAAGCCAAAACCTTCACCAATTCAAGCTCAAATGCACGATTTTGTTCAAACACCACTTTTCTCCTTTTCTCTCTTGAGATGAACGACCCCAAACACCTCAAATGGCTTATATTTTGACTTCCACTAGTCAAACTGGCAGAAATTTGTCATTTATACTTTTGGCCCCTC
Source organism: Smallanthus sonchifolius (assembly GCA_023525975.1). NCBI lineage: Eukaryota > Viridiplantae > Streptophyta > Magnoliopsida > Asterales > Asteraceae > Smallanthus > Smallanthus sonchifolius. Next base: position 12,993,489 of record CM042042.1, read on the forward strand.
AACTTTCATTTCACTCATTTCATTCTATTATTAGTTAAAAACTAACATAACCCCATTACTAACTTAAAACCCACTTGTTTCAACTTATTTTATAAATATTATTTTCATTATAATATTTATTAAAATATTTATTTAATTGAAAACGAAACCCGGATTTTGGTTCATTACAATGTACTGGACACGGGGGCGTGCCTAGTGGGGCACGGCCCCGTGTTGGATCTGACTGGGCGACAACAGTACCCTGGTACGACTTAAAGTTGACCACGGGGGCGTGCCTAGTGAGGCACGACCCGTGCTTGGCTGGGTGCTTTGTCTTCATCTGCTGGTTGAGGGCACTGGGGCGTGTCTTGTGGGGCACGGCCCGCGCTTCATCTACCGTCTTGGCCAATTTCTTGCATATTTTTCGTCTTTTCACTTGTTCTTCTTTTTGAGGTTGGATTTACCTGAAACTTAAATAGAAGCTAAATGAGCGACAAATTTACTCAAAGTACAAAGAAATTTCCAATAAATGGGATGCAAATGATGTGAAATATATGTACAATTTAGAGCACATCAATGGTTAAGTTAATCATGGATACCACTAAAATGGGGGAGGAATGCTCGTAATTTTAGTGTTATTAATATACACATATAAGGATATTGGATTAACTTATTTGTTGAGGTAATAACGATAGTAATTAATCGAGTTGGATGACACGAGAGTACGGGATCGTTTAACATTAACGGTATTTATTTGGCATTGGGCTTCTTATTGAAGATTAATGGATTAGTGGGCTTGTTTAATATATGGATATGGGCTTTGGCTTGTTTAATATTTGGATATGGGCCTTGACATATGGATATAACATATGGAATGAAAATACATGTATTGAGCAAATCAGGATATACACGCTTTTGTTTCTCTGTTCAAAAAACAAAGAACCGTGAATAAAAGTTTTGGTGCCGTCGATCAACAATTCTTAGAAATATCATCAAATCTTGATACTTTCAAAGGGGATCTTTGTTGGTCTTCATCCAGCTCCAGCTATGTTCCGGTTCTGGCGAACTTGTTACACCCGCTTAAAGAGAAGTCAGTGAACTTCATTAGTTCGCTTAGGTTTAGCAGCTTAGAGTTGTTGTCTATTACCAGATTTCTGTTACAAGCTCAATACATTGTTAGATTTCATTTTCTATTTATATCAATCTTTGTACTCCCATTTACAATTGAATGAGAATCAAAATCGTCTCAAACTACAATCTTTGTCTAATCCGGTAAATCATTATGATAACCCACAAATAGATTTATCCGACAGTGAATCATGATTCAAGGATTAATCGGCTCATACGAACTCCGATTTTACTCATTTCAGCGATGTTGAAATCGTCTCGTCAAAATCTACGATCTTAGATTGTAGGGTTTAGCTTTAGGGTTTAACTTTTAGTATTTAGGCTTTTGGGGGTGGTGGTGGAGTTTTTAAAATACTTTTTATACTTTTTAACCTTTTTAGAATATCCCTCTTATATATATAGGGGATGGTTCCCTTAAGAAGTGCTACTTGACTAGAAAGCCTAAGAAGCAATCTCATCAATTCGATTGGATGATCAAGGGTATGGATTTAGGTGTAGGAAAATAAGGGTGGAGAGCATTATTGAAAAACCCACAATTGTTGACCTTTTTTCAAATTCCACCCCTTTTTTTAAACGTACATAACTTTTTTATGCGACCTTATTTTTTTTAAAATTACACCATAAAATCGAGCGCTTTTTACCTTTAATTCGAGTATAGTATTACTATATTTTACTGTAAAAACAAAATCGACACTTAGTGAAATTGTGCTACTTTACGTAAATATGCTGGTTTCTAGTAAAACAGCACAATTAACCGTTCTGCATTGTAAAACAACACAATTAACTGTGTTGCTTTATCATAAAACAACACCAAAAGAACACGGTTAATTGTATAACTTGCTTTTCTTAGCTAACCAAGCATAAACAAACCAGCACAACAAAACTAGTATATCAAACCAACACAAAATAAATTTTTGATGCATAAGCTTTTTGTTGCCTACCACTGAACCTTTTTTTGGTGTATGGATGCTTTAAATTTTTATTTTTAAAGAATGCTACCAAATTAGGCACATAATAATTGACTAAAAGTAGCACACATTAAAGAAACAAGTACATTTGTGTAAATTGTGTTGTTTAACCAGAAACTAGCAAATTTTTAATGTGCTAAATTGTGTTGTTTTACTTGAAACCAATACATTTACAAAAACCAGCACATTTACGTAAAGTAGCACAATTTCATTAAGTGTCGTTTTTTTTTTGCAAAAAAATATAGCAATACTATACTCAAATTAAAGATAAAAAAAAACGCTCAATTTTATGCTGTAATTTTTTTTTAAAAAAATAATGTTCTATGAAAAAGTTATGAACGTTTAAAAGAAGTGGAGGAAGTTGAAAAAAGTCAACAAAAGTGGCTATTACTTAAATACCCTTCCACCCCTTATTTTTCATATATACTTAAATCTCTACCCTTGATCATCCAACTAAATGGATGAGATTGCTTCTTAGGCTTCTTAGTCAAATTAGAATTCTTATTTGAACCTCCCACTATATATATATATATATAGGATTAGGTTCAGGTAAAAATGATTTTAACTTTAAGAAGGGTGAGAAAAATTTAGGGCCATTAGATCAAATTGTAGAAAAGATTTAATGCTTGAGATTAAATTATAGGAGAAAAAGTTGTTGGAATGATATTTTAGTCTTGGCCACTTTTGTTGACTTTTTATCAAGTTTCCCCCCTTATTTTTAAACATTCATAACTTTTACATACGACATTATTTTTTTTAAAAATTACACCATAAAAATGTGCGCTTTTTATCTTTAAAATGAGTATAGTGTCGTTATAAACAAAAACGATTTTTTTTTACGTTTTCCAGCTCATTGTGTAATTAGTCAGTTCAATGTGTAATACAAGTTCATTGTATACTACAAGTTCATTGTGTAATACCACGTCTGGTCATTGTGTAAAACAAGTTCATTGTGTTATATGTAATTATTATTGTGTTTTACGTTTTCCAGCTCATTGTGTAGTTAGTCAGGTCACTGTGTAATACAAGTTCATCGTATAATACAAGTTCATTGTGTAATACAAGTTCAATGTGTAATACCACGTCTGGTCATTATGTAATACAAATTCATTATGTAATTAGTTAGGTCACTGTGTAATACAAGTTCATTGTGTAATACAAGTTCATTGTGTTATACAAGTTCAATGTGTAATACAAGTTCATTGTGTTATATGTATTTATCATTGTGTTTTACGTTTTCCAGCTAATTGTGTAGTTAGTCAGGTCATTGTGTATTATAAGTTCATTGTGTAATACCACGTCTGGTCATTGTGTAATATCTGGTCATTGTATAATACAAGTTCATTGTGTAATTAGTCAAGTCATTGTGTAATAGACGTTCATTGTGTAATTAGTCAGGTCATTGTGTAATACAAGTTCATTGAGTCAAATATTTTTCATCATTGTGTTATATGTTTTTATCATTGTGTTTTACGTTTTTCAGCTCATTGTGTAATTCGTTCATTATTGTGTAATTCGCTTAAATATGTCATGTCATTGTGTAATATGCTCATTGTGTAATATCAGGTCTGATCATTGTGTAATATCAGACCTTGTATTACACATTGACCTGGTGTAATACACATTGACCTGGTATATTACACATTGACCATTATGCCTTACATTTAAAAACAATAAAATGACATATGTCAAGCTTAAAATCCTTCTTACCATTTTTATTTTTAAAACCCTTTTTACTATAACCTAACCATATATATATATATATATATTGGGGGAGTTTCAAATAAGAAGTAGTTTTTCGTTAAAAAATCTAAGAAATAACAAAAAAAGCTAAGAAACGATATCAAACGAACTCCGATTGAACTCATTTCAGCGGCGTTGGAACCGTCTCGTCGAACTTTACCATCTTAGCTTTTAGGGTTTAGCTTTTAAGGTTTAGATTTTATGTTTGAATTTTAGGGTTTTAGCCTAAGGGTTTAGCTTTTAGGGTTTAGATATTATGGTTTAGGCTTTTTTTAAGAGGTGGGGTGGGGGATTTAGATTTCTGGGGGTGGGTGGGGGGTTTAGGTTTAGGGGGGTGGTGGTTTTAGGCTTTTCGGGGTGGGTTGGAGGGGGGGTAGGTGTTTGGGGGTACGAATGGAGGGGGGTTTAGGTTTTTGGGTCTGGTTTAGGGTTCGATGAGACGGTTCCAACGCCATTGAAATGAGCTCAATCAGAGTTCATTTGACCCACTTCTTAGCGTTTTTAGCGAAAAACCATTTTTAGTGCAACCTTCCCCTATCTCTATTCTAATAAAAAATTAAATGGTTTTGCCAATTGGTATCACCATATTTAATCTCACAAATTGTTCCCTCCCAAAACCACATTTATATCCTACATTTAATATTTTTATATTTAGCCTTTTTTTGAAAAATTACATAAAATAACATTTAACAAATCAATTAATCATTATTACCACTAGCTAACATTTTTTAAAAATTATCATCAAAAGTGAATATTTAAAAAAAAAATCAAAAATTAAAAAAATAAGATTTATTAATTAAAATTATCATTAAAGTTTTATTATTAAAAAATAATTTTTTAAAATTTTATTATCAAAAACAAGTTTTTTTTAATTTTATGTATAAAATTTGAAAATACCACGTTTGTATTTTAAATAATTATGTGTTAGAAAAAAGTTTATAAATATTTAATTAGTAGTTTTTTAATTAAATTTTATATTTATAAATAACTTTTTTATTTTAATTTATAAATTTTAATACTTAGTTTTTAATAAAATTAAGAAACTTGTAAATATTTATTTTTAAAAGTGTATTGTATTTTAAACTTTATTTTTTTTAAATGACGAGATTTTTTTTTCCAAAACTTTACAAGTTTCAATTCTAATTTATAAGTTTTAATTTTTTCGTATTTAATTTTGAAATTTTAAATTTAATTGTTTCAAAATATTAAGGGGCGATTTTTTTTATAAAAATTTTGAGTTTTAAAATTTAAATTTAAAAGATGATATATTGTTGAAATTTAATTTTTATTTCCATCTTTTTTATTTTTTTTTCTAATAAGAGATTTATTATTAAAAGTTTAGCGAGATTTTTCGATTACAAGTACAAATAGTATCCGTCAATCAAAGTATCTTGATGATTATTTGATGTTTGTTTTGCAATGATCATGAATAAAAGTTTAGATCAACCACTTTCAAATGTTGGTTTGTATTGAAAGATCTAGTGTTTAGTCATTATCAATTGTATGTTACATTATCAATAGTTAAAATTAAAGATTGACTTAAGCTATTAATCTTTGGTAAACACGAAAAAGCTATCAATATCACGTCAAATGTTGCAAACAATGAAGTATTTTTAAATTTGTAAATAATCATTGTAAGTTTAATTTGACATGTAATTTAATGTATTGTAAAAAGTACACAACTTATGAAATGTATTTTCATTTATTTTTTGATGTTTTGATTACTCTTATCCATATAATCTTAACATGTAACTAAATGAAAAGTTACAAATACAATATCAAATTTGTATAGAAAAAGTTGTTATAATATTTATCAGTATAATCTTAACGTTTTACCCCGTGTAACACACGGGGTTAAAACTAATATATATATATAGGGGTGAATTCACTAGAAAACTCATTTTCATGAGAAAACAAAAAAACTCCTACTGCATATGTGTATTACACCCAAAACCCCAACCCACCCTCAAAAACCTAACCCCCCACCCCACCCCCACCCAAAAACCTAAACCCACCTCACCCATCCCCCAAAAACCTAAACCCCCACCCCACCCCACCCCTCCCCTCTAAAAACCTAAATTAGACAAAAAAAAACTAAACCAAAAAGCTTATCCCACCCCCAAAAACCTAATCCTGTCACCCCACCCTCACCCAAAAACCTAATCATATATGCTAACTATATATATTTATATGACTTCAACATATATATACATAACAAGTGAAAATGGTTTTAAGTTTTGCTACTTATATTTATACCTACACAATTACAAAACTCTGCGTACACACTACCAACCAAATTTTTATCTTGTTTTTATCATTGACTACATATACGTAAACGATTACATGTAAACAAACATCTTTAGTTTTTTCCATATTTATTAGGGATTTTGGTTTTGTAGATTTCCATATTTCAATATTAGAATCGTATGGAAATACCTCTTTTACCCCTAAAGCATTAAAAACTAGATTTTTTTTATATTAACATTTAACCCCCGAAATAACCGAACCGAACAAAAAGCCGGAAAAACCAAATCGAAAGTAACCGAAACCGACATTTTCAGTTCGGTTTCGGTCATTCATTTACCCATGACCGAATTAACCGAACCGAATGTCATCAATTTTATAATATTTTTATAATAGTACCCATGCTCCTATAACATTCTTAATTCACACAAGCTTAAGAACTCCATATTCATATTAACTTTTAATGAACTATCTTCTTTTAGTGTCTTATTTATGTAGCATTTTTAATTTGTCTTTACCACTGGAAATGTTAATTTACTTGACATTGAACATAAAAGTATAAAAAAAAGGTTTGTGGCATCCCACATTGGATGGAAGAGAAATATAGTCAAGGGAAGTATGTTATAAATAAAGAATGTATGACACCCAACTAGAATGAATAAAGCTTGGAAGTAGACTTTTGACATTAGTATTTCATGTTTTTTAAGTTTGCTTTTGGTTAATAAATGTTATTTTATGCTTGGTTTGCATTGGTTAGCCTAATAGGTGGTTAACTGAACCGAAACCGAACCGAATACACTTAATTAACCGATTAACCAAAACGAATTAACCGAAACCGATTGGTTATTAAATTTCAAAAATCGAAAGTTTCGGTTTCGGTTAGAGGTGAAAACCGAACCGAACCACGCACACCCCTAACTAATATAAACCATGGATCACTAAGAATCAACGGTTAAGATTGGTTTTTACTGTTTTTGCCTAAATATTGGTTTTCTCTAGAACCTACCCCTATATATATAGAGGGGGTTTTCCTTACAAAGTGCTTTTTGCCTAAAAGGCCTAAGAATACATCTGAATCATCAATTTTCTTGATTAATGGTTGAGATTTGATTAAAATTTTGGTGTTAATTTGCAATTATTACTAATTATTATTAAGGGCAATCTAGACTTTTTGTATTTGATTCTACCAAATTTAAAAATTAAATGATCCTTAAATCTCGTAAAGCATTAAAGTGTGATTAATCTCTATCACATATTTCCATCACCGATTCAGTTTACCATAATACTGTTTTAAAAAAAACACTGCTACATTGGAAATAATCAATTCTTTTCCATCTTCTCTCTCTCATTCTCTATAACATTGTTTAAAAAATGAAGATACTGGTTAATAATAATCCAGAATCGTGGGAAGGTTAGTTCAAACATTATCAGTACTACATGATTTTTTAGAAACAATTCATACTTATAACGTGCATCCTATGTATTGAATCAGTACATGAAGGTTTACCAACACATGCAGTACATTAACATTCTTGGATATTCAAAACTACATCAAAGTGTTGAATACAACATATGTTATTTCAGCACTAGTACAAAGCATCATTTTTCTATTAAAACAGTACAAGATAACACTACACAACACATGCATTACATTAACATTCTGGGATACATAATTACATCAAAATTCTTGATTACAACACATGCAATACATCAACATTCAACATGCTAGACAAATCGAATCTATACTAGACATGCACATGAATTTATATAAACCATTACATCAAACAGTACAAGTACACAACTAGTATACATGGGTTTTCTTTATTAATTCAAATGTGATTTATAGACATACAAATGCTATTCAACTTAATCAGTACATGCAAATTATCAAAGTACTGTTATTTCTTGTACCGATTTTGAAAAAAAAACTCTACTTTTTATAAAACACTTAATCAGTACATGCAAATTATCAAAGTACTGTCATTTGATGTTATGAAAATAACACGTCATTGTCTTCAATCAGTACATGGTCGTTTATATGCATTAACTAAAAACAGTGTTGAAAGACTATAAACAATACATGCACATTACAAAACAGTACACATAACAATTGTTTTCACATAGATGTTGGTATTCACATATCAATTTGTTTTAAAACAATACATGCACATTACAAAATGACCGATCCAAAATAATAGAGAATTCAACTTTCCATGATTGTAGCATTTACCATAACTAATTTGTGATAAAAATACCAATTATTAACAATTACATCTAATGCCACATGTCATTCCCACATTATTTCTTATGCTTTTTAGGCAAAAATAACTTTACACTTGAACCCTCCTCTATATATATATATATATATATATATATATATATATATATATATATATATGAGACGTATCAAATGTAAACCTGAGTTGTTGTGAAAACTAAACTAATTCTGGACCACTTATTAAATTTCTTGACTTTTTAATTTATTTTTAACCTGAAAGGACAATATTGTAATTTAACTTTTATCATATATATATATATACTACTATATAATACATATATTGAAGGGATATAATTGTAATTTGTCAAAATTTTTAAGATACTTGTCACAAATTATCATGCATAACATACAATTACAAATGCATAAAATAGGTTAGAATTACCATTTAACTCACACCCCCAAACCCTAGAATTCCCTGCCCCAGATATCACCCCTCCACTACCAAACCCGCTCACCAATCTCCCGTCGACTCCTCCAACCTCCGGTCGCCTGCTTGAACCCTCAACAACTCAGGTATCTACAATGGCGATTCCGAAGAAGAAAGTGGAGATGGAGGGCTTTCGGGCATGGGTGATTTAGGGTCCCGACGAATCATCTTTTGTAAGGAAATCTCATTAGTTGATTTTATAATTATTGCATAATGTAAAATGGATCACTTGCTGTTAGTTATTAATAAATCAAAATTCCAGATGTAGGTTGTTGTGTGTTATATTAAGGTTAATGTTGGTCTTTTTCAGTTTTGATGAGATATGGGGTTAACTTCTCTTGTTTTTTATCGATTATTTTTCTTCTACTTCCTTTTTTAGGCGTTCAATTATTTGATATGATGTACAGAGGGGAAACCAATTCCAGCCTAGCTTCGAAATGAGGATGCTGCACTTCGCCAAGAAATCGACTTTGAAGATGAACAAACTGCTGATACGTTTCACTCTGTATGTATCATTCTGATATTTGAAAGTTGTTTTGAATTATATGATTGTGTTAAATTTGTAGCATAAGATATATTTGGAGAAAGGCTTTTGATTGTCGTCATTGCTGTTCGATTTGTATAGGTAGTTAAGCAAATAGTTTTATGGATAAAATTTGTTTTTCTGATTTCTGGGATTATTTGGATATGTTTTGCCACTGTTTTCCGTTTCTGTTACATTTAGTTCCAAGGTCAACCATAAATGATGAATATGCAAATGCGACTGAAGGAGATCCAAAAATTCTGCTAACCACATCTCACGGCCCAAGTGCTCCTCTTAAACAGTTTGTAAAGGTTTGCGTTCACTAAATTAATCATTGTCAATACCTTACGATGTGCCATTTTGTTTTCTTTTAATTTTTCTACTCATATTGTCAGGAAAAGCAGTTGTTTAATAGCTCTTACTTGCAGGAATTGAAGTTTATCCTCCATAATTTCCAACTATTGAACCGTGGTGGTCAGGTTAGTTTATTGTTTCGAGACATAAAATAATTAATAGGAGTTGATTTACAGATAGATCGCTGACATGGGTGATGTTTGAAAATGATGAACATTTTCAAAGCTGATTTATTTACATAAATTTTTATATTTTTTTTAAAGTGAAATTTAATTATATATCATCAAGGCAAATCACATAAGGATAGAAGGTAGACGGGCAACAAACTGCGCCGCCATCCCCTTCTGAATGGAAAACCCTAATCTACTAAAAACAAAGCCTCGCCCCTGAGGAGTCGTAAAGTTGCTGTGGACCACATGCTGAACTCTAGCCAAGAACCGAACCGCCTCCGGCGCCAAGGAGCCGAACGTGTCAAACGCCAGGGGGACAAAAACTAATATAAAAGCCAAACCTAAACACTCTAGATTTAAATTTATAAACCTAGACTCAACTTAATACTAGATCACACAACCGGCAAGTGTACCGATCAATGTAGTAAAGTCTACTGTAAGTTCGGATATCGAACCCACGAGACACTAGTGATAACTCTACCTAGACTCTGACTCAACTAACTAAACTGATTTATAATGGGGGGGGGGATTTGTGTAACTGAGATTAAACTAATGGAACCTCTAACTAACGACACCAAATGTAAAGCACAAGACTTTAGACAAACTCAAGAATAAGGAAAGCACTACCCAGGTTAATAATTCTACTTGTGAATCTCGGATTTCTCTCGGTTAAGGAAACTAATGGTGGAACCAGGATCTATGAATACTATACCCTCAGACTACCTACAGGATCTCTGATCATTCTCAAGGTGTGGCCTAGAAGGAAACCCTAAGGGGTGTGTGACGCTCACTGGTTGGTTGGATCACCTTTCAGTCTCTCTAACAATACTAAAGTACCCAAAAGACATTATCTTTCAGTCTCACTGTCACAATACACTTAAGAAATATAAGGGGTAACTTGAATACGCTCGATAAGACACGGGAATGCAAAGGATGCTAGGACACCTAGGGGAAACCTCTTTTCAGAGTCTTTACACATAAAACCCTAACACAAAAGATAACCCGACAACTTCGCACTTTTCAACTATTGAAGTCGGTAGAACATTTAAACCCTCTAAACTCTCAAATACTGTTCCTATGGATAATGATATCAAAAACCCATAAACAAATCACAAACACACAATTGGTGACCTAATCATGCATCTATAACTGAAATACATTCAACAAGATTCATGTGGAACAATACTTGATCATAAATCAGACAAAAACGTACATACACATCTTATCAACCATAAACATGTTGGGAATCATGGTGCCAGTTTTAACTTTTAAAACAATTATTATTTAAACCTTTAAATAAATAAATCAGATATATTTAGCGGAAGCGATTTAATAATATCATTAACATATCAGATCTGGATTCCATACAGTGATCCGATTACACAACTTTTAGACAATAAAATAAATAAAACACATCCATAGGGAGTTTAGGGTTTTTATACCTTTGACGAAACAACCGGATTGAGACACTCGGGTACAAAGAACGTCACGCTAGATGACAACAACGAGCTCGTCACACGAAACACCTCTAGTCGAAAAACCGGTTCACGGTTCTCTTCCTGTTCGACTCGCGGAGGAGGTCACGGAGACGGCAGGGGCCAGCTTCGGTGAGGCTGCGCAAAAAAGGGGGGGGCGGCGGCGGCCAGTCACGGCGGCTTCAGGTGGCCGGCCGGTTTCGGTGGCGACCGACGACGCAAGGGGAGGGGGCTGCGGCTCCTTTCTTTTTGCGCAAACTCCTTTGGTGGCAAGAACTAGAACTAGGGTTTTGACTTAATGATATATTTATAGTAAAAATTTTACAAGTCAACCCCTGAATAATTAACACTTAGTTATTAACTGATTAACCCTTAATCAGTTCTAGTCCTTCTAGTTTATAATTACACTAATTAATAAACTATCTTGCGTAAGCTTGAAGTGGTTTTATATTTAACTATTAAATATAAAAACTTGTCAATATATATTACATTAATATATACATAACATCACATTCTGTCTCTCGTTTAGATTTAATTATTCTCAATAATTAAATACAACATAACGAATAAATATCTCTCTAGATATTTAATCCACCAAATTCTTAATTCTTGTTTCGTGTAATATCGTTTAACAATTAAACGATATAATTTGTTCTTTGCCTAAAGTGTAACTCTTCGGATCGTACCTTGATAGCAACGTTGATATTATCGATGATCGGACATCTAATATCCAACAAAACAAGTTCCTTACTTTAATATCAAACCATCAACAAGAATCCAAAAACCGATAAAATCACAAAATCATCATCAAAACCTAGGTAGTTCAAGAATCTAGCCAATCATGAGAAAAACATAATAAAAAAAGTTATAATAAACGTTTATCGTAAATAAAAAATAATTAAGCTGCTAGTTTAATTAATTCACCTGCTAGCTTCAATAAATATTGTCGCGCCTGCTTCTTTACAAATGTTTTCTTTCGTGAATCATAACAATATTTAGATAATTTAAGGTTCTTGACTTTTTCCTTTGTTTTACCTTCTGGTCCACGTCTCCAAACAAGCCGCAACAATTATTCTCAACAAGTTATTCTCGTGATGCGTGTCGTGAACTCCACAAAACAGTCGTAACCTCCTTTGACCAGGGTTGGCATATCGTGTATACATGTACACGATAAGACACGAACATGAAATATGTATACACGAATACGTCACGATAACTTATCGTGTATTTTTTTCCAAACACGAACACGAACCTGTTTAACACGATAAGACCTGTTTAGAAACACATGTTTAAGAACTTATTTAGTGAAACATGTATTTTACATGTTTAGACAAGTACTAACAATTACTTAACAGGTAAACAAGTAAACATGTTTAAGAACCTGTTAAGTGAAACAGGTAAGAACCTACATATAATATCATATTTTATTATTATTTATTTATAAAAACTCTTAGCAGGTACTTAACAGGTAAACATGTATTTTACTTGTTTCGACACGAAAATTAACAGGTAGGTTCGTGTCTATCTGTTTAGGACACGAAACATGATAAGACCATACACAATACCTATTAAGATCGTGTAGGTCCGTGTCGTGTATTCGTGTACATGTCTAAATTTGCCAGCCCTAGCCAATTGCTTCCTCTTGCGTCTCCAATTCTTCGTGAGTCCCCTTTTTTTCCAATTCGACGACCAACCTCTATATATTTTTATTCTTTATAACCTAGCCCACTCAACCCAATTAAATTTCAAGCTTGATCCGTTTGAGTGCTTGGGCCTGATTTCACCAACACAAATAATTGTATAAATACAAATTACTGAACCCGATCCTTGAACGTTCCAACTTGATCATCATTATAATTCCTCCAATCACCTACAAAATTATTTAAAGCACAAGAATGAAATAAATACACCTACAAAATTAAATCAATTTCTTTCCCGTCAATTACTGAACCCGGTCCTTGAACGTTCCAACTTGATCATCATTATAATTCCTCCAATCACCTACAAAATTATTTAAAGCACAAGAATTAAATAAATACAAATTAAAACCTAATTAGAATGAAATCAAAACTAAACAAACACTTATTAAATAAATCCAAATTAAATCATATAGAATAAAATAAAATAAAAATAAAGTAAAATAAGATGAATGGAAAATAAATAATAAAAAGCTAAAAATCTATAAAACTAAACGAAAATAAATATAAAACTAATTAATTAACCAAAGTGACAAAAACCTATAAAAATATATAAAAATACTATCAAACCCGGGGAAAAATATAACTATAAAATGTATGTGTTAGAAACATATCACTTCATGTAAAATTTTACATAGGGTAACATTCCCGATCAAGGACCTCAGTTTAGGTTATGAATATGTAACATTTTCAAAATTGCATGTATTTATTATACTATGATTTATGAAGGATCTTGATTATGGTTTTTTTTTACCAAAATATAGTATGAGTTATTCATTGTACCATGATTTTTAAAGTATTTTGATTATGTGATGCGATGTTACATATGTGCCTATGCATGCTACACAAGCAAGTAGAGAAATGTTACATATGTAGATAACAATGTTTCATATAGAGCTAATAAAGTTACATATATGTAACTATTTATTTTATATTAAGTATGTGAATTAAGTATCAACGTATGTGGAATATTTATTTAACATTAAGTTATATATGTGTAACAAGCTAGTTACATATGTGTAACATTGTAATGTTACATATGTAACTATAAAAAATACACCACATCACCAAAAACATATATAGTTAAATCCGGATTTCCTATAAAATATAAAATTACTCATATAATACCATGCCACAAACTAGTTCCACTGATTCAATGAATAAAAAAAATAAAAATCTCAACCTTTTTGTTTGTGAATTAATTACCAACGCATGTGGAATACTTATTTTATATTAAGTTACATATGTATAATAATCCAGTTACAAATGTGTAACATGTTATTTACACGTGTCTTGAAGATGACAACAAGTCATGTACATTTGAAAATAAAAAGAAAAACATGGATAATTCAGAACTAACCGAAAGATAGGATATCAGCATATTTTATTAAGTTACCAACGAAGGAGGAATATTTATTTTTTATTAAGTTACAGTTGTGTAGCAAGCAGTTTCGTTTGTGTAACATTATAATATTATCCCACTCTCTTTCACAAGTTTATAGGGTTTCTAGTTTTTTTTCCTATATACTGAGGTTCCTGTATTGTAATTTACAACATTCACATAATCACATCACATATAATATTATCCCACTCTCTTTCACAAGTTGAAACAACCACACCGAGACATCGAGATGAACTTAACTACAACCAATGCCAAATAGTCCATTGTAACCGCCTATTGAGGTTTTCATTCTTAATTTGTATGATGGTGATCGATACATGACGGTGTCAATCATGTCGGTTTGGAGGTTGAAACGTTAACATGACTCGTATATTTAATTGTGTCAAGGACATCAACCTACCACAAACGTACTTAAATAGTGTAACTTGTTTAACCCATTTGTCTAACTGAGTCAATTGCGTTAATAAGTTGTAAACATGTAACAAGAGTAGTGAACGAGTGATCATGTTAGCCCGAACACAATGCCCTTTAACTAAATAAGCCAAATATAACAACCCAAAACCTATTTTTCTTTTGTGAGTGTATGATATTGTATAGAGAGACACCATGCAACTATACCGAAAATGAATGGAAAACATTTTATTCAACATTTGATTTGATAATGTTAACTAGATTGCAATATCATATCATATTAACACCATCCAATGACTTTCAATTGGTGATAATCTAACCAGAAAAAGAATCTTTTCCAAGATTGCCATGGCAGAAATCCACCTACAAAATATCACATTACAGCTATCGATGAGGGGATGTTTGTGATTCATAACATTCATTTCAAAACCAATAATATGTTCAGAACTAACTTTTATTACATAAACTAGTTTAGATCTCGTGTATATACACGGGATGAAAAATATCAATAAATATATTTTTTAAAATTTTTATGTGTATATTTTACAAGCGTAAAAATGTATCATATACTAAGGATAAAAAATAAAACTCAAAATATGTAAAAACTAATATATAATTGGCTTTCGAAAATATATTAACTACTAATTTAATGTAATTTGATTTTCATTTATTATTTGATTGGAAATTAAAGTTAAATAATTAGATTTTCAAAGTTTCATAAATGATAATTTAAAATAAATGTGTTTTATTAATATAATTAGTATTTTATTTAAATATATACTATTGTTAAAAGATAAATGTGCATTTAATAGGAGAAAGAGGCGGGAAACAAATGATGAGATTGAATGTGGAGGTGACACGTGGCATAGAAAAACATTTATTTATTATATAGTATAGATTAACTAGAATGCATGTTAATTTCAATATATTTAAAAATATAGAAAATATAGTTTTCATATCTAAATACATATATGGGGATATTCAAATAAGAAGTGATATTTCGCTTAAAAACATAAGAAATGACAAAAAAAACTTTACACGATATCAAACGAACTCCGATTGAGCTAATTCCAGCGGTCTTGTAACCGTCTCGTCGAACTCTACCATCTTAGGGTTTAGATTTAACATTGAATTTTATGGTTTTAGCCTTTAGGTTTTTTTTTTTGGTGGAGGTGGAGGGTTTAGGTTTTTAGGGGTGGTGGGGTGGGGGGTTTAGGTTTTTAGGGGTGGTGGGGTGGGGGGTTTAGGTTTTTAGAGGTGGTGGGGTGGGGGGTTTGGGTTTTCGGGGGTGAGGGTGGTGGTTTTATGCTTTTCGGTGTGGGGTTGGAGGAGGGTTAGGGTTTTGGGGGTGCGGGTGAAGGAAGGTTTAGGTGTTTGGGGGCGGGTTAGGGTTGGATGAGACGGTTCCAACATCGCTGGAATGAGCTCAATCAGAGTTCGTTTGACCCACTTTTTAACATTTTTAGCGAAAAATCACTTATTAATGAAACCTTCCCCTGCATATGCACATTTTTATAACTTTTTTTTAATTCAGGAGACAAAGTTGAAGAAAGAGTAAAAATAAAATAAATAAAGGTTTTTTCACGCCACGTGTCGGCTCCACATTAGTTCTCATCATTTTTTTCCCGCTCCTCTCTCTTATTAAATACAAATCAATCTTTCAATAATAATATATTTTTAAAGAAAATACTAATCTATATCTATACTATCTAATAAACAAGTAAAATTATGGGACATGTGTCACATTCTGGTGCATTCTTAGCATTATTTTCCCGTCTCTCTCTCATATTAAATACTAATATTAAAAGAATATATTTTTAAATATTTAATTTCAATATAATTATGGATACTTTTTATTTAATTATGGATTGTTATTCTATCATTAACCAAATGAATACCGTTGACCATTTGGTGCAATGGTAGCCCTAAGACTTTACATAATGGAGGTCTTGGGTTCGAATCCTGGCAACAACAAAAAAGGGGGTCTATGGTCAGGTCAGGGTGTTTACCCCGTTGTGGGTTCCTCCTGTGGTGGGTTGCCCTAGATGTTTTAGGTGTTGCCCCGAAGAAACCCAATTATCCTAGAATATCTAGTGGTGTTGTTAAAAGAAAAATAACCAAATGAATTTAATATGGATTACCGTTTATGAATGACGTAAAAATATATAATACCAAATTAAAAAAATATTATAAAAATTAACTTAATATAATGTATAACTGTCAAGTTAAAATAGATATATTTTTGACGAGTGCATGTGTTAAGATATTACATTATATTTTATTCAACCCGTGTAATACACGGGTTTTTAAAAAACGTAATTTTTTATTATTATATATATAACATTATATTTATTTAACCCGTGTAATACACGAGATTCTAACCTAGTTTTTTTAATAAATCAGTGTTCGGATAAGGAAAAAAAATACGGCAATTAGGGCACCGAATATACTCCTCCTCTATCAAAACAAGCCCTGAACCTCCACACTCCATGCATTTCTTCTGAGCCACCTGCCATGGATAAAATCACAAGTTCATAACAAACCTTTAAAGTTAAAACAGTTAGAAGAACAAGGAAGATGACTGGCTTACAATTCGCTTGCTGAATTTGATCCCCGCAACCATAAAAGGCGTCACTCCAGCTGCAAGTTCAAAATCAAACACCGAATATCCCTAATTGTTATACACGGATGAAAATCGAATAACCTAATTCTAAAATAATCGATTATTGAATGAGCAAATTAACCGATGGAGCCGACGATAATTTGCCAGGTGATTTGTGGTGCAGCCGGATCGAAAGTAACGGCGGAAAGTTTAGAGCATTTGCTTCTTTTGTTTTGGATTCGGCCCATTTTGAGAGCATTTGGGTTTAGAGGTGCACATCCAACCCACTACCGACTAGACAACCTTACCCGAAACTGGTTCAGGTTCAACCCGATAGTCACCCAAACTGGTCCCAACCATATTCAACCCATAGGTTGGAAACCAGTTCTAGACTTTCGTATGCAAAACCGGTTTAAACCTGAACTGAACCGGTTAAACCCTAACACCCCCCCTCTCAAGAAACCATTTGACTAAAACCCGATTATGAATTTTGTTGACCAAACTGAACCACAACCCGAACCGGTTTGTGCCTCTATTTGGATGGTTGTATTTTTGAGTTTATTTTTAATTTAATTATTTTATTAAAATAAGGTTTATTATATCGTTTATATAAGTTTCCAAAACACATGTAATGAAAGAAAAACTCGGTAAAATTATTGAACTTGTTAATGAAATAGGTAGTACTTTCAAACTCATTTTTATAGGAAAATCTAAATTTAATAGAAAAAATCTTGATAAATATAAAATTAGATAGATTAATAAATGGTGAATTGATAACATGAACATTTCTATATAGGAAAGGAAATTAATCCAAATGGCTAAATTCATGAGAAATTAGAGTCAAATTTGAGACTCTAGACGGAAGAATATGGGTTCGAGAGTTAGCGAGTTGTTATAGAGTCTAACCTGTTTTTTCGTGGGCTCATAACTCCGGATAGATCAAAAGTTATACGTTGAGCCCTTTTCTAGTCTTACTTGCTTTTATCCAAATGCGCCAAATGTATTCACCAATTCTTGTATTAGTGTTATTTGCAATTTTAGACATGTTTTATAACCCCTTTTTCACTCAAAATTTACCATATATCATGCATTAATCATACATATATTTTATTATTTTATGCAACCCTTGAACTGTTTGAACAAAGTATACTGTGGTTTGTTTGTAATTGTTTTTTAGGTATGGAGAGCATGTGCGAGTTATAACAAATGACATTGGACGACATTGGAACACAATGGAAGGGATCTTGAAGACAAAAGTATGATTTTGAAGATAGTAAGAGGCTTTGGACAGATTCGTAAAATGGCCGTGTCAATTCATGAAACGAACGTATTACACGTTGGTCGCTAGACAATGATTCCATTTAGAGTCTATCTTTGAATCGTCAAGAGGTAAGAGGTGTTTTGCTAAAAGCTCACCTCTAATATTTATTTTACCTCTTAATAATTCAGCTGAAAAACAATGATTAACCATTCAGACCTCTTAATAGTTCAACATTTAATGGTTTAATACTTGTCAAGTTGCCAACAGCCCGTAAGTTATTTGTGCAGCCATAAGCCCATAATCATAATCAAAAGAGTGATGGGCCAACAAATTGGAAGAATTGTGGGTTGCATCTAAAAAGGATTTGGACTGAATTAAATTGCAACAAGGCCCATGGAATTGTAGAAAGTAATCATGAGAATTAAAATGGAAGGTCATGTGTTCGAGTCTTGTTTGGAACAAAATATTTTGGGTTAAGTCATGGGGTTTTCCTAGTTGTAGGTCCTCCTGGGTGGTTTGGGGTAAGGTCACCACGCTTTTGTTCTTCGGGCGGAAGAGCGGTTCGTTTGCCAGGGTGATCCCGGGTGTCTGAGTCTTTCCTGTTCTAAAAAAAAGAAAAGAAAAAGGAGATACTAGATTTTTTTTGGGGGGGGGGGGGGAGCTATTGATTTACAGGGAAATTCGAAGGAAGCAACTAGTTTAATACGTCCTTTAAATTAGTTATATTTAATTCCAATTTAATACGTCCTATAAATTAGTTTTTGTTTCTTGGACGGGTTGATTAATCTAACCTTTGTGTTCGGCCAGTCGTTTTAATTTCATTACTAGGGTTTGCATTGTTTCTTTATTTTTGATTCAACGCTTATGTGAAACAATTATATGATCCGTTTATTTGAATGGCTTGATTGAGTGATTCCTGATCTTAATTTCGGACCTACTCCGGTGAATATTAGATTGTAAGAAACTTGATCAACTTATTAATTTTTATAATAAGGTTCTTCACTTTTTAAAATGCTAATCAAATTTTAATTTTTGATACAAGAAACAAATAATATTTTGTGTTTATCTATGAACCCAAAATCATTATAATTTATTCAATCCATTGTGTGTTTGATTATAATCGATACTTCTGTCAGTGTGACCCGCATCGGGTTGACTCTAATCGATGAACCGCGCTTGGTTAGATATTAGATGAAGTGGATGTCAGAACGGTTCGACGTTTAGTATCGATACAAACTGTTTAAATTAAAGGTTCAGTGCATCTTAACCGTTAATGATCGTAAGTCGAATCAATTCAAAGAAATTACATTTGTGTTCGAATTATTTTTTAATATCTGAATTCAAGCGGAAGTTTAATTAACGTTTTTAGTATTAGTTTTTTTCTCATAATCAAGAACACCCCTACCTATCATTTTATTTTACAACAATTGAATATGCACTTTTAGTATAATTAGTTAATCTGTATCCCTGAGTATATAAACCTTACTTTTATTTATACTATTCTTAGTGTATCAAGTAAGTTTACTACATTATTTAATAGGTTATAAACCCCGTGTATTACACGGGTTGAATAAATGCAATGTTATATACTTAGTAATAAAGATTTGCATATTTATGACATATTACATAGTTTTTAATACATATTAAGAAACATTATTTTTTTAAAATATTTTGTAAAAAGAATGAAAGAAATGGTTAAATTATAAAAATGTTTTATAAACAAATCTAATTTTTTTTTTAAATATAGAACTTTTTATAGCAAGAATTATATAAATCATTATCATTTAATAGTAGAGAGAAACGGAAAACAAAAAAATATAAAACAATTAAAAATTTTTGTATAATTAATAGGAGCGAGAGGCGGAAAAAAAAGTTAAGAATAAATTACAGAGTAACAGGTGTCATACTAAAACATTTATTTATTATATAACATAGATTTATTTGAATTCGACACCAATCAATGAGCTTCACATCACACGCTATATACATAAAAATATTTTTCATTAAATTTACTATTAAAAAACTCAAATAAACCACTTATTATTTGTTATAGGATAAAACAGTTAATCAGTTAAGAAGAAGTTATAATAATTGAACTGTATGATTTTACTAGAAACAAAATGCATTGAATGAATATAGTTGCATGGTGGAACATTATTTAGAACAATGTTGTTGGTTTTCGGTTGGTATACAAACCCTCTGCGTTCACACTGGTCTAGAACAGAACTACATTAGGAATATCGAAAGATCTCATCTGTTTCAACTTAAAGCGCGTTAACGTGGAGAAGGGGTAAACAAGGGCGATATTTTCTGTACGTTCACAATGCTCAAATATTTTATATATTTATTTAGCTTAATTAAATATTTAGAATAGAAATGTTATATTTTCTCATATATTAAAATGTTGTGTTAGTTATAATAGTGATTTGACCTGACGTTTTGTGTCATTGCATAAACCATTTTTTATCCAAATTTCTTAGTAGCAAAATTTCGCTAAACTTTTAATACTAAATTTGTCATTAAAAATAAAAAAATAAAAATATATAAATAAAATTTAAATTTCAACAATATATCGTCTTTTACATTCAAAATTTAAAACTTCAAAAATTAAAAATCTCACTCCTTAATATATCGACACAATTTAAATTTAAAATTCCAAAATTAAAGAAGCCAAACATATTTTTTTGAAAAAATTTTTGTTATTTAAAAAAAATTAAAGTTTAAAATATAACTCACTTTATAAAAATAAATATTTACAAGTTTCTTAATTTTAGTTAAAAACTAACTATTAAAATTTATAAATAAAAAAAAGGAATTTATTTATAAATATAAAACTTAATTAAAAAGCTACTAATTAAATATTAACATACTTTATTTTAACACAGATTTATTTAAAATAAAAAGTAGTATTTTTATATTTTATATGTAAAATTTAAAAAATCTTGTTTTTATAATAATAAAATTTTTAAAACTCATTTTCTTAATTACACAACTTTAAAAACTCGTTTTTTAGATCACCTACTTTTTAATTCTTAATTTTTTTTAAAGTTATAACTTTTGATAATAGTTAAAAAAAATATGAGTCAATGGTAATAATAATAAAATGATTTGGTAAATTGTTTATTTATGTGATTTAAAAAAAAGGATTAAATATGAAAAGATTGAATGGAAGGTGTAAATATTGTTTTGGGGAGAAAAATCTTGTGAGATTGAATGTAGTGATGACAAGTGGCAATATATTTAGTTTTTTTATTAGAAGAGGTTTTAGTATTTGTTATATGTTATAGATAATTAATATTTAATTTAAAAATATTATTATTAAAAGATAGGGGTGTAACTAATAAGAGAGAGATAGACGGAAAAAAATTATGAGAGTGAATATGGAGACGACACATAACATGGAAAACCTTTATTTATTATATGTTATAAATTATTGGTTTCATGTTACATTAAAAAGTATTACTGTCTTCATATGCAACATTAATTAAATTGGGCGGGTCTGAACTTAAAATCCTAAAATGACCATCAGGATATTGATCATCTGGTTAGAATTTAGGGATTTGTTTGTTAATAATAGTGAAATCAAAGGAGGGTCAAGAGGGTACACCGTATTTCTCATTGTTAAAATTTGCAAGAATTTGTTGTGCAAAACCAAGATCCTTAAAGAAAAATGTGAGTTAAACCTTTCCAAATGTCGTTGGTTTAAAACCTTTTAAACCACAATGCATAAATGAACAAAATAAGTTCTATCACATAATGTCATATACACAATCACAATTGGTAGAGGAAAATCATATAGGAACACTAAGGATTAAGAAGATCATGGGTTCAAGTCTCACTCTTATAGGAATAAAGAAATTTGTCTTAAAAAAAACATAATGTCATATACACAATCACAATCACAATCATAATCAAACCTCAATACACATAAACCACAATGCCTAATTAAACATAAACATATACATACTACAATACAGTTTTATCAGGACCGACTTGGCGGGTGGTGCCGCGGCACCGGGACATGTTTATGAGTGGGGCATATATTTTTATTTAAAATTATTTATATTATAAAAAAAATTAAATAATTTATAAATTCTGTAAAATTTTATAAAATTTAGGGGCAAGTTTTTTTTTTAATTTAAATCCAATCCAATAATACCCAATTTAATAGTTATACCCAACCCAATAATACGCAAATGACATAATCTTTATCTATTTATCCCATGGCCCATCCCAATTACACAACCCAAAACGTGATTACGAGTTTACGTGAATGCCTGCGATACTAAGAAGCCAGACATACGCTTGGATGAAGAGACGTTGTTGTTTGGACACTGTACGACGTGATTGACTCCCAGGGTGATGACGGCGCGTTGTTGCTCGGACGACGACGTCACGACGCTGTTGTTGTTGTTCGTTCGCACGCAGACGACAAGTTTGATTTATTTTGATTTCTTGATTCTTGATAATGCTTTGGGTTGTTTACATAATTACTAATTATGGATTTTGTTTTATTTTATTCTTGATAATGCACGTTTACGACAGGTTTGATTTATTTTGATTTATTAGGTTTGATTTTAAAATATATGGATTTTGATTTTAAAGTCAGTTGATTCATACATAATTACTAATTATGGATTTTGTTGTGAATTATGGATTTGTTGCTAGGTTTTAATGCTTGAATTTTGATACTTGAATCAGAAATTTATGCCTTCTAAACAACCATTGGGATATCAGAACCGTAAAAAGAGAATTAGATGAAGCATTAAGAAAGTCTCAAGCCGGTGCTTTACTTAAGTTTTTTTAAAACCACAACCACAAGGTTCTACTAATATTGATGATGCAAAATGCTAGGAGAGCCTCCCGACTCATTTAGGTATGTAACTACTAACTAGATACTTTTTCTATAGTAGTTTAATTTTCTTTATTATTATAATTACAAATATCGTCGTATTATTGATTTTTTTTATATACGTGCATATTGAGGGGGGAATTGGGGCATTTTTTTTATGCCGAGCCGGATACTTAATTTCTCGAGGACGACCCTGAGTTTTATATATACAATCACACAAAACAAAACAAAATATCCTACATGATTGAGTTTATTTCAACATAAAAAGATACAAGTATATGGTTCTGAAACTAATAAAATATCATAATGTAAAATTAATAAAATATTAATTAAAACATCCAAAATACAAATTTAAACTAATCAAATGATAAGATGTTTAAAATAAAATGATTAAATCGTGATAGATTCTTCAAATTTCCAAGTTTGGATGAGTAATTTTAGGTTTCAATCGTTTCTAAGAAACTTATGAGGAATAATACGAGTAGCGATTTAGCGGATGATGATTGCTACATATCCACAGGCTTTTAGGTAATTTGATTTCCACCCAATATTTTAAACCCAACCCATACCATACCTCCAAGAAGTGATAAATTAAAAAAAAAACTATTAATATCCACTAAAAGTTTTTACTAAAGTTAAAGTTAAAGTTAAAAAGTTCTGAATTCTAACCAACCTTGACCCAAACTAATTTGGGTAATATCTTTGCACTCTTACATTTCAAGTATTGAAGAAAAAAATCATAAGACAGAAGTTTTGTCTCTAAAGTCAAAGTTCAGAACATCTAAACTTCAACTTCAAAGACTTTTGAAAAATAATTTAGAACACTTAACACCTAATTTAGAGATTATGGGTATGCCTTTGAATTTCTCAAGACTTAGTCTTTTTTAGTTGAAGAACAAAGGATGTGAACTTCATCGACTCACACGCCGTTCATCAGGTGACGTGGTGTAACGAACCAAAATCCGGGTCTCGTTATAAATAATTAATATTTCTAAATAAATATTATGTCGAAAATAATATTTTGAAATAAATTGAAACAAGCGGGTTTCAAGTTGGTAACGGGGGTTACACTAGTTTTTAACTAGTTATGGGGGATATGGGTGAATTGGAAGTGGAAGGACTAATGTTGTAATTATGCAAATCTGCCATATTTGACTCCTTAGAGTCAAAATTAGGCTCATTTGGCAAATTGGGTCGTTCATCTCAAGAGAGCTAAAAGGAGAAAACGAGTTTGAAGCCAATTTCGTGCATTTGAGCTTGATTTGAGAAGGTTTTGGCTTACTCATCACCTTCCTAACATCAAGTAAGTGCTAATCTTCCTCTTTGATTCACCAATGTTGTGTTCTTGGTGGGTTTTGGGTGAAACCCGAAATTTATGTTGCATGTGGTAAAATGGTGTTAGATTATTGATAATCTAGCTAAACTAAAGGTGTAGGAAGGTGAATAACACCATGGAACCCTTTGATTTTGATTTTTGAAAGTTAGGGTTCATATGGAAGATATTGGGGGTTTTGGGGTTTTGATGAAAAAATTTATAAATTGATAATGATTAAGTGTTATAGAGGTGTTAGACACTTAAACAAACCCCAAATGAACTTAAAGAAACTAGTTTGATGAAAAATTAGTGTCAAGGTATTGGAAAGAGAATTCAAGTGGTTGAGTTCTTGATTAAAGGGGGTGTTTGGTTATGGGGATAACCCAAACGGGTCAATTTGGGTTGAATTGTGGGAATTGGGTTGTAAGCTCAATTAAATTGTAAAATGGAGAAATGAATGGATTACTAAACTAGATGAATGTGATTAGGTAATCTAATTGCAAAGCTTGAAAGCGGTGCGGGGTCTTCTAACCCGAAAGGTAAGTGCCTATGCACTTACTTAGTATTGATGATAAATGGTGAATTTTGTGGATTATGTGTTATGTGATTTTGTGCATACTTGTGATATGATAAATTGTGAATGATTTAGTATGTACAAGGAATGAATGTAGTTATGGTGATAATCTATAATGGAAATGGATCATGTGTTGACCATAAACGAAACGGAGTTATGGCCTTGTGCCATAATGGAAATGGATCATGTGTTGATCATAAACGAAACGGAGTTATGGCCTAGTGCCATAATGGAAATGGATCATGTGTTGATCATAAATGAAACGGAGTTATGGTCTTTGTGCCATAATGGAAATGGATTATGTGTTGATCATAATTGAAACTTGCAGTAAGGGTGCAAGAATATATAGCCTAAATGATAATTTGGGTGGAAACGGGTCAAATGGGTGAATGGGTGAAACAAGTAGGAATTTACTTGTTTGTTATGAATTTATCTTCATTACTAATGGTGTTATATGTGGTGAATGTAGGAAAAACTCCGAAGTAGTCAAAGTCAAGTCCAAGGCGTTGGCGGATTCTCGTATGCAAAATTTATGTTTTTGATGAATTAGTAGAATTCCCCTTTTTGCTTGTAAATTGATAAACAAAACTTGTTTTTGGTGTGTGACCATGTTGATAAAGGTTTTGTGTCAATTTTTATGTTGTGGGAAAGTTGTTGTTAAGTGATATTGGTAAAAGATGGAAATTTTGGCTAAGTAGAAAAGCTGCTGAGAAAACTGAAACTTTCTGGAAATCTGGTCCCTCGCGGTACGCGAAGAACCTGAGAGGTTTCTCTCGCGGTACGCGAGAGACAAGTCTCTCGGATTGCTTTCCTGACGCCCCCTCGCGGTACGCGAGAGTTGTGGGTCTGGTCCCTCGCGGTACGCGAGGACGTAAAAAAAAAAAAAAAATATCCTGGGTTTTTACTTATGCTTCCGCGTGTTTAAGAATGGTGTGTTATAAATTGGTATCAGAGCAATGGTTTGAGGGAATTAGTGCGCAAGGCACTAAACTCAAACCGGATGCTCTTGATATGGGGAATTGATACGAGAATCCATGAAGGACTTGACTAAGACTCGGAGCTTCCGGAAATGAAAGGTTAGTAATGATTGGATAAAAGAGATATGTAGATATGCTATAATCGCATGATTAAATGATAAAGTGTTATGTGTGCCGAAACTTGTCTTGTAAGTTGTTATATGAATATGATAATTGTACTTGGGCATAACGTATTATTAAACATGTCTGGCCAATATGATTAATAAGACGAGATGTGCAAGAGCTTTTATGATAACCATATGACAATGAACATTTGCAAGGATTAGGTGAAGGTGATCGTATATGTATGTATATAAGTAGGTAAATATATATATATACCTAATTCATATAAGTGCATAAGTGTGACGGATACCCTAGGTGATTTGAAAGTGTAGGAATGTTAAGGTGTTTTTGGTTCTATTTCTCAGTTAAGAGATGACGGACGAGGGTGACCACCACGAAAATGTTGATGTGAACGAAGAACCGTTGGATACAAGAATCCAAAATATGATAAAAGAAGAAGTGGCCAAGGCGTTTGAGCAAGCCACGAATCTCTTGATGGAGGAAATGAGGGGGACTATCAAGCTCTCTCTTGAAGAGGTCATGAAGGGAAAAGAAAAGGAACCTCGAGGTTGTACTCTCAAGGATTTCATGGTAATTAAACCAAAGGAATACGACGGTCAGGTGGACCCGATACTTAGCCACCGGTGGGTGGTGGATATGGAGTCGAACTTCGAAACGACTAAATGTAAACCCGAGGACAGGGTAATGTTTAGTGTGCCTCTGTTGACTGGGAGGGCAAAGGAATGGTTGTTGAATCTCCGTAGGGAGAGAGGTGTTTCTGGGGTGACCTCCATGTCTTGGGAGGAATTTAAGGCGGCTTTTCTGAAATACCACTGCCCACAAGCCGCGGTGGACAGGATGACTGAGGAGTTTCTCCTCATGAGACAGACGACTGAGTCAATTGACGAATTGGCTGGGGCCTTCTTTGATCGGGCTAAGTTTTGTCCGGATGTGGTATCTACCGAAAAGGCCAAGATTGATAGATTCTATGCTATGCTAACAGTAGAATTCAGAGATAGCATATCTCCATCCTCATTTACCACGCTTGTTGATTTAATAAACAGGTGTCGGGAAAGGGAGGTGGAGTTAAAGAGGCAAGAGGCTAGGGGTGAGAAGAGAAAAAGGGAAATTGTGGATCAGGTAATGAAGAAGATCAAGGGCGGGAGCCCTAGTAAAAAGCCGTTTATTAAATCCTCTTCACAAGGTTGTAAGTTATGTGGAAAAGTGCATTATGGGGAATGTAGGAAGGGTTCTTCAAGTTGCTATAAATGCGGAAAGCCGGGGCATTTGGCTAATCAATGTCCAAGCCAAGTCCGTATATGCTACAACTGTTACAAGCCCGGGCACAATAGAGCGGATTGTCCCGAGTTAAAGCAAGGTGGAAGCGGAGCGAGTGTTGAGATGCCAAAGCCTAAGGGTAGAGCCTTCCACATTTCGGCGGAAGAGGCGAAGACTGACCCAGAGATGGTGACAGGTACATTCAAGATTAACTCTTTACCTGCACTAGTTCTTTTTGATTCGGGGGCTAGTCGTTCGTTTGTGTCTCTGAAATTTGTTAAGCACTTTTCTTTTCATAGTAGCAAGTTAGATGAGCCCTTAGAAATCGAGGCGGCTAATAACAAGAGCTTCCTAGTGTTTGACATTTTTAAGAATTGTAAGCTACGAGCGGGGGGTGAGACGTTTCTTATAGACTTGATTCCTATGACCATGGGAGACTTTGATGTTATTGTGGGAATGGATTGGTTGTCAAAGAATAAGGCGAGTATTTTATGTGGACCGAAGGCGATCCAACTTGATTCCCCGTCGGGAGAGTCCATCTACATTGAAGGTGATAAGAAAGGTAAGGTGAGGTTGTGCTCCTTTGTGAAGGCAACCAAGTACATGGCGCGTGGCTGCAAGGCGTTCATGGCATGTGTTACGGATGTGGATGGAAAGGTAAAAGAGATTCACGATGTGCCGGTCGTGAATCAGTTTGCGGATGTGTTTCCTGA
Organism: Smallanthus sonchifolius; assembly: GCA_023525975.1. Lineage (NCBI taxonomy): Eukaryota > Viridiplantae > Streptophyta > Magnoliopsida > Asterales > Asteraceae > Smallanthus > Smallanthus sonchifolius. Next base: position 13,021,962 of record CM042042.1, read on the forward strand.
CGAGTTACCGGGGGTTCCGCCGGATAGGGAGATAGAGTTTGGGATCGACTTGATGCCGGGTGCTAAACCGGTAGCCAAAGCGCCTTATAGATTAGCACCGCCAGAAATGAAAGAGCTTATGGAGCAATTGCAAGAACTTCTTGATAAAGGTTTCATACGCCCAAGTGTCTCACCTTGGGGTGCGCCCGTTCTCTTTGTTAAAAAGAAGGATGGGAGCATGAGGATGTGTATGGATTATCGGGAGTTGAATAAGTTGACTGTGAAGAATAGGTACCCTTTACCTCGGATTGACGACCTTTTTGATCAATTGCAAGGGGCGTCGTGGTTCTCTAAGGTTGATTTGAAATCCGGGTACCATCAGCTGAAGGTGAAAGAAGATGACATTCCTAAAACCGCTTTTCGCACTCGTTACGGTCACTATGAATTTACAGTTATGCCTTTCGGTTTAACCAACGCACCCGCGGTTTTCATGGATCTTATGAACCGGGTGTGTAGACCGTTCCTCGACCGCTCGGTCATTGTTTTCATTGACGATCTTCTCATCTTTTCAAGGAGCGAAGGTGATCACGCTTGCCATTTGCGTGAAATTCTCGAAGTCTTGCAAAAGGAGAAACTTTATGCTAAATTCTCCAAGTGTGCCTTTTGGTTACGCGAAATTCAATTCTTGGGTCATGTGATTAATGATAAAGGGATTACTGTCGACCCATCCAAGATAGAGGCGGTTAAGAATTGGTCTCCACCGAAGACGCCTTCGGAGATTAGAAGTTTCTTGGGGTTGGCGGGTTATTACCGGCGGTTTATCGAAAACTTCTCTCGGATTGCCTTACCGATGACGAAGTTGACCCGTAAAGAGACTAAGTTTGTTTGGGGTTCCGAGCAAGAATCTGCCTTTCAACTCTTGAAAGAAAAGTTGACTAAGGCGCCTGTTTTATCCTTGCCAGACGGGACCGATGATTTTGTTGTGTATTCGGATGCACTTAGCCGGAAGTCGAGTCATGCACCTTTGAAGGTGAAGTCATTTAAGATGACAATTTCATCATCCCTAATTGATGAAATCCGGGAGGCTCAATTGTTAGCCTTCGGGGGTGACTTAAAGAAAGAGCGGATGGTTGCTTACGTTGATAAGCTTGGGGAAAACAGCACGGGTTTGAAGACGTGCTTTGATAGAATTTGGATTCCTAGGTTGTCAAGTGTTTTGACAACTATTCTTGATGAGGCGCACAAATCCAAATATTCTATCCATCCGGGGGCCACAAAAATGTTTTATGATTTGAGGAGTCATTTTTGGTGGCCGGGAATGAGGCGTGATATTGTTAAGTATGTGGAGAGGTGTCTCACATGCTTAAGGGTAAAGGCAGAACACCAAAAGCCGTATGGAAAGCTGCAATCGCTTGAAATACCGCTTTGGAAGTGGGAAAATGTTACCATGGATTTGATCACCAAACTACCAAAGACGCGAAAGGGTTATGATGCAATTTGGGTAGTTGTGGATCGGTTGACAAAGAGTGCGCATTTCCTTCCTATAAAGGAAACGTACTCATCGGATAGATTGGCGGATTTATATGTGCAAGAAATTGTGTCACGCCATGGGGTGCCGGTGTCGATTATATCGGACCGGGATACGAGATTCACTTCTCGTTTTTGGAAGAAATTCCATGAGGACATGGGTACGAGGTTGAACCTTAGCACCGCTTATCATCCACAAACGGATGGGCAAAGCGAGCGTACGATTCAAACGCTCGAGGATATGTTACGTGCGTGTGCTTTGGATTTTGGGGGTAGTTGGGATGACCATTTACCGTTGGCGGAATTTGCATACAACAATAGCTACCATTCTAGCATTGGTATGCCGCCTTTTGAGGCATTGTATGGGAGGAAATGTAGGACACCCGTGTGTTGCGGTGAAATCGGTCAACGGGAACTTGGTAGTAAGGATGTGGTTGATGTAACGAATGTTAGTATTGACCAAATTAAGGCTCGCTTAAAGGCAGCGCAAGATCGCCAGAAGTCCTATGCGGATAATAGGAGACGGGCGATTGAGTTTCAAGTGGGGGACTTTGTGCTTTTAAAGGTCTCTCCTTGGAAGGGGGTCATACGGTTTAGGAAACGGGGGAAGTTAAGCCCACGTTTCATTGGGCCGTTTAAGGTTGTTGCTAGAGTGGGTGCGGTAGCTTACCGTTTGGAGCTACCGGAGGAACTAAGTAGACTTCATAATACGTTTCATGTGTCCCATTTACGCAAGTGTTTAGCGGATGAGTCTACTTTTGTTCCATTGGATGATATTGAGGTGGATGAAAAGTTAAATTATGTTGAGGAACCGGTGGCAATCTTGGATAGGAAAGTGAAACAGTTACGCAATAAAGAGATTAGCCAAGTATTGGTTCGATGGAAGCATAGAAAGGGGGCGGAAATGACTTGGGAAACCGAGGAAGAGATGCTTAAATACTATCCGAACCTTTTTATGTGAAGTCGGGTTTCGGGGGCGAAACCCAAATAAGGGGAGGAGATTTGTAACGAACCAAAATCCGGGTCTCGTTATAAATAATTAATATTTCTAAATAAATATTATGTCGAAAATAATATTTTGAAATAAATTGAAACAAGCGGGTTTCAAGTTGGTAACGGGGGTTACACTAGTTTTTAACTAGTTATGGGGGATATGGGTGAATTGGAAGTGGAAGGACTAATGTTGTAATTATGCAAATCTGCCATATTTGACTCCTTAGAGTCAAAATTAGGCTCATTTGGCAAATTGGGTCGTTCATCTCAAGAGAGCTAAAAGGAGAAAACGAGTTTGAAGCCAATTTCGTGCATTTGAGCTTGATTTGAGAAGGTTTTGGCTTACTCATCACCTTCCTAACATCAAGTAAGTGCTAATCTTCCTCTTTGATTCACCAATGTTGTGTTCTTGGTGGGTTTTGGGTGAAACCCGAAATTTATGTTGCATGTGGTAAAATGGTGTTAGATTATTGATAATCTAGCTAAACTAAAGGTGTAGGAAGGTGAATAACACCATGGAACCCTTTGATTTTGATTTTTGAAAGTTAGGGTTCATATGGAAGATATTGGGGGTTTTGGGGTTTTGATGAAAAAATTTATAAATTGATAATGATTAAGTGTTATAGAGGTGTTAGACACTTAAACAAACCCCAAATGAACTTAAAGAAACTAGTTTGATGAAAAATTAGTGTCAAGGTATTGGAAAGAGAATTCAAGTGGTTGAGTTCTTGATTAAAGGGGGTGTTTGGTTATGGGGATAACCCAAACGGGTCAATTTGGGTTGAATTGTGGGAATTGGGTTGTAAGCTCAATTAAATTGTAAAATGGAGAAATGAATGGATTACTAAACTAGATGAATGTGATTAGGTAATCTAATTGCAAAGCTTGAAAGCGGTGCGGGGTCTTCTAACCCGAAAGGTAAGTGCCTATGCACTTACTTAGTATTGATGATAAATGGTGAATTTTGTGGATTATGTGTTATGTGATTTTGTGCATACTTGTGATATGATAAATTGTGAATGATTTAGTATGTACAAGGAATGAATGTAGTTATGGTGATAATCTATAATGGAAATGGATCATGTGTTGACCATAAACGAAACGGAGTTATGGCCTTGTGCCATAATGGAAATGGATCATGTGTTGATCATAAACGAAACGGAGTTATGGCCTAGTGCCATAATGGAAATGGATCATGTGTTGATCATAAATGAAACGGAGTTATGGTCTTTGTGCCATAATGGAAATGGATTATGTGTTGATCATAATTGAAACTTGCAGTAAGGGTGCAAGAATATATAGCCTAAATGATAATTTGGGTGGAAACGGGTCAAATGGGTGAATGGGTGAAACAAGTAGGAATTTACTTGTTTGTTATGAATTTATCTTCATTACTAATGGTGTTATATGTGGTGAATGTAGGAAAAACTCCGAAGTAGTCAAAGTCAAGTCCAAGGCGTTGGCGGATTCTCGTATGCAAAATTTATGTTTTTGATGAATTAGTAGAATTCCCCTTTTTGCTTGTAAATTGATAAACAAAACTTGTTTTTGGTGTGTGACCATGTTGATAAAGGTTTTGTGTCAATTTTTATGTTGTGGGAAAGTTGTTGTTAAGTGATATTGGTAAAAGATGGAAATTTTGGCTAAGTAGAAAAGCTGCTGAGAAAACTGAAACTTTCTGGAAATCTGGTCCCTCGCGGTACGCGAAGAACCTGAGAGGTTTCTCTCGCGGTACGCGAGAGACAAGTCTCTCGGATTGCTTTCCTGACGCCCCCTCGCGGTACGCGAGAGTTGTGGGTCTGGTCCCTCGCGGTACGCGAGGACGTAAAAAAAAAAAAAAAAAAAAAATATCCTGGGTTTTTACTTATGCTTCCGCGTGTTTAAGAATGGTGTGTTATACGTGGTTTAAATGATGTCCAACATTCTAAAAGATTCTGACACATTATCTATGCAACTAGGCTGATTACAACAAAAAATATATTAAGAAGATAAGAATGACAGATCATACAAATAGACCACTAGGCTGAATCACAACAAAAAACAACCAATAAAAAATGTTGCTCAAACAACTTGATCAAGATGGTTCGTCTATTTAAGCCAACCTACCCAACGATTACGAATCAAGTGCGTGGACTACCCATCCAAATACTTTGGTGTGTTTCTTGAGGGTCCTAGATGTAATTATATTACATTGTTCTTCATTATAATACCATTCGATATTCAATATAAACTTAACTTCATATCCAAATCTAGACGAATGTGATTGTCTTGATCTCTTATTCCGCATAAATCATTTATTGAAATCATTATTCGTCAACCCAACTCTCGGGACCAAAAATTGTAAAATAAAATTCAAATTCAATTTTTTTATCAAACCCAAAAACTACAAAGATATTCAAATCGAATGCTAATTTGATTCTATGATTCCAAGACCGAATTCAATTCGAATCAAATTTCAATTTTTCCTCCATTTACAATTGTTGAACAATCTCCAGCGACGCATTCTCGATCTTCTTCCTGATGGACTTTGTCAATGCAGCTGCATCCACCCCGTCGCCGATCACCATCATCTTGTTCTTGTTTTCCCCTTGCAACTCCACCGAAATCACACCTACAAATAAGTCGATCAAGCTGTGCATGATAACACCACACCCATGCACATAGTCCACTATAACAACATGCATGCTCAAGAATTTATTATATTATTCTTGAATTCACATGTGAACAAACACATTTTATTTTTTAAGAAAAAAATGAATCAAAACAAATAGAAAAAGAAAACAACAAAATAAAATAAGGTTATATATTTTAGTACCTGATGTTTCGGCAGCCGTTTTCATTGCGTATGTTCTACATTTATCGCAGTTGGTTTGTATATTTATCACAATCTTTTTCTGCAACATGATAAATTACATAAGTAACATGAACAAATAACATATAGATATGAAGATGCAAATTAAATATGTACCTTCATTTTAATAATTCTTGTTGGTGGAACAAACAACATAACATATACATAATACATGTGTATGTATATATATAATGCTTTAGTTAGGTCTTTGTTCTTCGAGGTCGGTGATCAAATAATTGTAGAAACTTTTTTAGGGGTCCACCGTAGACAAATGAACCAATTTACTAGGTCTTTGGAAGACCATAAACAAACCAATTTCCACGGTTTTTGAGTCTTATTAATTAATAACATTAATTTTAATAATCCAAACTATTAATTATTCACCGATAATAATTCATATTAATATGATAGTTTTAACTTTCACTTTTCTTGTCAAGAATAATCCTAATAGAATAATTATCATAGATTCATACTCGTTTTCGCTCAAAATGATGATTTTGAATGAAATGGAGAAACGTACAAGCGAAATCGAGTGTAAATCTATGATGATTATGCTACTGGGACTGTCATTAACAATAAAATTGAAAGTTAAAATTATCACCAGTCATACTGCCAATATAAATTATCATCTAATAAGTCATAGTTTGGATTATTAAAATCCAATTTATCTTAATTAATAAGGGTAAACAAAGGACATCATCTCATTTAAACGGTTAAGGTTTGTAATAAAACTCTTCTTATTCGTACATTGGAAATTTTTATTGATATATTTTTAGAAAATGTTTGATTAGTCGATATATCAGCACCGAATGTTAATTTGGACATGCTAGTAATATATTAAAATAAGTATCAAATACTATATATGATTGTAATTTTTATATCATGCCGTGTTAGTATGAATGTAAGATTTTAATACTTGGGGTTCTGTGATTGTTGCTTCGTTGGGAAGGTTCATATTTATTACACCTAACACTAATAAATATTTAGGGTGAAGCAAGGCTATCGGGTAAGGGAACCCGCCGACCCCTTACCGAGGGGCTTGTGTTTTGTGGGTATATGTACCCGAATGGAACTTGTGAGATGTAGCCGTTGCTATATTTAAATAAAAAAAAACTTTTTTCTCCATATATATACAATACAATTATACCATAATTTCACACCAAAAAATATTTCTTTATACCATTTTTTCATTTAAAAATCATGGACTCCAAAAAGTCAAAAGCCGGTACTCGAAAAAAAATAAAGGCCGGTTCTAGCCAAAACCCATCAACACAACAACTTACTCAACCAATACAACACCCATATTATCTATATGGTCAAATTCTCACTCAAATGCCCGTAATGTTTACGGATCCTCATAATCATGTGCCGGACCGATGTTGGAAATAATTATAAAACGAAAACGTGAAATAGGTAGTCGATACGGGTGGTCTTGTGATTTATAGATTTATTTTTATGTATTTTTTAAATTTAGTGTTTTTTTATTTTTAAAGTATTTTTTTTTATTTTTAATGTACTTTTTTTATTAATGAATTTATTTTAATTATTATTATTATTATTATTATTATTATTATTTGTTTTACTTAAAAAAAGAAAAAAAAGAAAAAATTTAGTTTTGTTAGAGTTGTGCCCCTTTCACTTTAAGGTATTAGGGTAGGAAAATGGTTAAAATAAGGTGACGCAACCTCATTGGTTAGTTTTATGAGGGTAAAATTTTGGTGAGGGTTGTATCCCGTTCAGCTTTAGAAGAAAAATTCTCGGAGCGAAATCTTGAATATCAATCTAGATGATAAAGACAAGAAAAATGATAAACATAATTAGTAACTAAGATTAAAGTAGAAGGGCCGTGAATAGTGCATCTTCCACCGGTTTTGCGCCACGTAGAAATTTCATTTACAATTTGAAAAGTTTGTTTTGTTTGTTTTTCTATATTTTCTTTTCAACCCTTATATTACACATAATATATGTTTTTAACCCGTTTTATTTTATATTAATTTTGTTTTTCTTTAATAAATTTCGTTCATTAGCTTTTCCAAAATACGGAGGCGCAACTAATTTTAGTTTTTTTCGTCAACGTTCTGATATAATTTTTTTTGAAAACGGAGTTGTATTTAAGAACGATTTTTTTATCGTCGCCTATAGCGAGTGTTATTATCGTTGTCGTACCGTGACGAGCCGAACCTATTACGAGTGAATAAATCATTGTCGGTATTGCTATTATCGGAACTCATATCGATATTCGCTTTTATGGTTTTTGACGACTCAAACAGGTAATTTTTTATTTTGCTATTATCACAAAACAGTCGTAACCTCCTTTGACCTTCACGCCAATTGTAAGGTTGGCATATCGTGTATACACGTACACGATAAGACACGAATACGAAATATGTATACACGAATACGACACGATAACTTATCGTGTACTTTTTCCCAAACACGAACACGAACCTGTTTAACACGATAAGACCTGTTTAGAAACACATGTTTAAGAACTTGTTTAGTAAAACATGTATTTTACATGTTTAGACAAGTACTAACAGGTACTTAACAGGTAAACAAGTAAACATGTTTAAGAACCTGTTAAATGAAACAGGTAAGAACCTACATATAATATCGTATTTTATTATTTTTTATTTATAAAAAATCTTAGCAGGTACTTAATAGGTAAACATGTATTTTACCTGTTTAGACACGAAAATTAACAAGTAGATTAGTGTCTACCTGTTTAGGACATGAAACACGATAAGGCCATACACGATACCTATTAAAATCGTGTAGGTTCGTTTCATGTATTCGTGTACATGTCTAAATTTGCCAGCCCTAGCCAATTGCTTCCTCTTGCGTCTCCAATTCTTCGTGAGTCCCCCTTTTTTCCAATTCGACGACCAACCTCTATATATTTTTATTCTTTTATTATTTATAACCTATCCCACTCAACCCAATTAAATTTCAAGCTTGATCCGGTTGAGTGCTTGGGCCTGATTTCACCAACACAAATAATTGTATTCTTTTTAATTAAATCAATTTCTTTCCCGTCAATTACTGAACCCGATCCTTGAACGTTCCAACTTGATCATCATTATAATTCCTCCAATCACCTACAAAATTATTTAAAGCACAAGAATTAAATAAATACAAATTAAAACCTAATTAGAATGAAATCAAAACTAAACAAACACTTATTAAATAAATCCAAATTAAATCCTATAAAATAAAATAAAATAAAAATAAAGTAAAATAAGATGAATGTAAAATAAATAATAAAAAGCTAAAAATCTATAAAACTAAACGAAAATAAATAAAAAACTAATTTTAACCAAAGTGACAAAAACCTATAAAAATATATAAAAATACTATCAAACCCGGGGAAAAATATAACTATAAAATGTATGTGTTAGAAACGCATCACTTCATGTAAAATTTTACATAGGGTAACATTCACGATCAAGGACCTCAGTTTAGGTTATGAATATGTAACATTTCCAAAATTGCATGTATTTATTATACTATGATTTATGAAGGATCTTGATTATGGTTTTTTTTTACCAAAATATAGTATGGGATATTCATTGTACCATGATTTTTAAAGTATTTTGATTATGTGATGCGATGTTACATATGTGCCTATGCATGCTACACAAGCAAGTAGAGAAATGTTACATATGTAGATAACAATGTTTCATATAGAGCTAATAAAGTTACATATATGTAACTATTTATTTTATATTAAGTATGTGAATTAAGTACCAACGTATGTGGAATATTTATTTTACATTAAGTTATATATGTGTAACAAGCTAGTTACATATGTGTAACATTGTAATGTTACATATGTAACTATAAAAAATACACCACATCACCAAAAACATATATAGTTAAATCCGGATTTCCTATAAAATATAAAATTACTCATATGTAATACCATGCCACAAACTAGTTCCACTGATTCAAGGAATAAAAAAAAATAAAAAATCTCAACCTTTTTGTTTGTGAATTAATTACCAACGCATGTGGAATACTTATTTTATATTAAGTTACATATTGTAACATTCATAATTTTTTCGGCCTAAAAATTTAGTTCATTTCATAATCCATTTCAATTCCATACCGGTTCCACCCAATATGTCGCGTTAAACATCACCTTAACACGTATCAACTTAGGTTTTCAACTTTGCACATTATACATATTACTTTATATTAATTTATAACATAGCATGTATGTTTATATAGATATAAATTTGCTCAAATCAAAATTAAAAAAAAATTATAAAGTTTTAATCGTGTAAGTACATCTTATATATATATATATATATATATATATATATATATATATATATATATATATATATATGTATCTTGAATAAATATATGTATATATGCTGGATTATTAAATAATTCATTTACTCAAATTGTCACTTTATAAAAAAGGAAATTATAATGTGTTAAACCCTTTGGAATCAAGATTGAACCCCTCTTCTATACTTGAACCTTTGAACCCTCATATTTGACCTTTGAAACTCAAGGGTTACCCACATGATAATATATTTTGACTTTTAAAGTCAAACTTTACAATCCCTTGCAAATTCAAGGCCAAATTCAACTAAAACCGAATGGATTGGACTTGCCACGAACGCTAGAACAATTACCGACCTGTTCCAAGCCCAATTATCCTGCCAATTCAACCGCTACGCGGCCTAAACTCGAACCAAAACAGTTTGACTACGCGGAGTCAAACCGAGTCAAATTCGGTTTCAAAATTTGAAATTAAAACACGTTAACGGCCGCAAATCACGCGTGGTATAGCCTCACATGATTCCAGACCTTAAACTCGACTCGATTCATTATCAATCAGTTGAATTCACGCGTAATACGCAATGCCAGTTGTTCCCCGTTAATCGGAATTGATTTGAGCCTTTAATGTGGAATTGAACAAATCAAAGCATTCACACACCTTCGTATATCCTCTCACAAACTCTCTAAACACACGCCTGCACCTCATTTCACCTTTGGATCGCTGTCAAGCTCCAAGGATACCGAAATCTTGCTTCCTGTCGACCGTCTCCGTTTCGTAATCATTTCAGGTAAAATTTACATCAATAGTTTCGTTTTTATCTAAGGATTGAAAGCCCCATGGTTTATTGTTGAATCGGATGCGAATCGGGTGACATTAAGGTTAGGGTTTGGGACGGGGACGATTGGGGGCGAAGGGACTGAGGGTTTAACTCTTTTTCTAAAACCGAACTTGCTTTCTGTCAAGATATCTATTCTGTTCCAGTGGTTAAGTCACACGACCCGCATTCAAGTGGTCGCGGGTTCTAAACCTACATACCAACAGATTCTTTTTGCGTGGACCTGAAACCCAGACCCAGCTCCACTGTATCATCATGTTAACACATTTCCGGACTGCCTTATTTCACGGGTTGTGGCCCTGATCCAGTGGTAACCCGAAGCACCTACACAGAAGCCACCCGGGTTCGAGCCGGGTGGCCTGTGTTTATTTTTTTGAGCAGTTTTAAGGGTTTAAAAAAATGTAATAAAAATTTTGTTATAAACCAAATATCATTTGGGTTGATTTCATACAATAACATACAATTTTAAACCTAATACCTTTATTCTTACAATTTAATTGATTTAAAAGCCCATTTATCATTATAAGAACAATTCAAAAGTTATTTCAAATTAAATCATGTAAATTACAAAACAAAGTACCTATTTTGTAAATTATTACTAGGATTTTATAAAATGCTTTTACCATGTTTTATAAAATCATAAATCATTCTAACCATTTAAAAGTTTTAAATAATTTAATTTTGTTATATTTATATTAACATAAATAGTTCTCTTAGAAACACTCTATTTTAAATAAATAAAAAGAAAGAATTTATTTACTTAAAACAATATCTTCTAGTTATCTTTTGCAATAACAAATTTATTTAGAGTTTTTAATATGTACTAATATATATAGTTTGACACAATATTAAATAAGATAAATTTATTTATCTTAATAAATAAAATATCCCTTTTCAATTAAGACTCACTATTTTAAATAAATAAATAAAGGAAATTTATTTACTTTAAACTCAAACCCTAAAATAATTATTATTTTTCAAACATACTTTGAATTTACATTTTCATACCAAACCTCTATCTAAATACATATAACATACAAATCCCCTTTTACATGAAACGACTAAACTCTTGTATGAATCCACGCGTATCAACATCCGATGAACATGTGATCATAACTTAGACTCCGTGCACATTATTAATGCAAGTCCATACATTTCGTTTTAGGTTAAACTTGTGATTTGAGAATCACTTGTGCTTCATTTTTGCTCGTGTTATCTACACAACTGATACAATGTGAGTTTTACATAGCCACTTTTTCACTGTTTTTACATTTTGGGGTGAAACATGATCACAACTTACAATGATTTACATAAACTACACAATACAAATCCACTTTACAATTTGTGTGCAATTTGAGCTTTATGTTTGAGTGCTAGGTGTGTTAACTACTTATGTGCAATTACATGTACAATCATTAACTAATCAAGCCGACGGTTAACAATGATAGATCTATTGAGTCTGACAAACCCACCTAGATTGGGGTGATTGTTGCCGACAACACAATTTTTGCATGCTAGTTACAATGATTTGATTGTACTACCTGGTTACACAATAGTAACTCCCCATAAATGCCTTGTTAATCATGACTTGTATGGATTTGTTTACACACAATACTTTGATACTATTTAGAGTCAAAACTCATGTATGCTCACCAACTTTTTAGTTGACCTCGTTTTCATCATGTTTCAGGTACAAAAGTTTGAGTTGATCAAGTTGCTACACTTAGGTTGTGGACCTAGTTAATTGAAATAAATGGTTATGTTATGTGATTCAAGTATTCTTGTATTGTCGTATTTGGAAATTGTGAATGGAAATGTAACGTTTTAATATATTAAAGTTTAGTCAACCATGTGCTCATGAACAGTCTACATGTCCCGCCCCGACGTTTCCGCCGTCGGTTGGGGTGTGACAGATTGGTATCAGAGCCTTGGTTATAGGGAATTAGGTTATTAGACACTTCTGACCTAGACTATAACCTTAGGACACCCATACAATGCCATGCTACTACATACTATATGATTTATCCGTGTGTGAATATTTCTATATGCTATCATAAGTAATTACACTACATGATACGATATTCAATAATTTTTGTGCCACACTGCCTGATAACTTTTGTTCTATATTCATGCTACTATTTGATTCATATAAGTGCTATCCTAAGTTTCAACACACACTTATACACACTTAGCTCTTCATGCACCCTTAAACTCACACACATAATTTCACCACCTCTTGTGATCTAAACTTAAACCATTGGGCATAATATCCATTAACAATAAACTAAGAAGCCCACTTACCCTCCAAGAAGAAGAAGCCCGCTGCAATAAATAAACCTCACTTTCGGGCCTTAAAGCCCATTACACAACAATTCTCATCGTGACCATGAGCCCAACAATAGTGTTATTAATATACGATGGCTGGAAAAGTGTGTAGGCCCATGAGGGATTCTGACCAAGGAAAGACAGGGTACTTAAGTGTGTCCTAGTGACCCACCCCTCTTTCCTGGGAATTCTCCTTAGGGATGCATTACTTATAGGTCAAGTGTATTTCTAAAATACTATTATGAAGACTCGGTGTTATGACTAGTCAAACTCTAAACCTATGAGAACTCCTATATTTAACACTCGGTATTTCATTATCGCTTACAACCTTTTCATTGTTTCTCTACTAGATATGGACTCCTACTCTCCTTCCTCCCCGGTATACCGTCCCGGAGCAGAGTCGGATTGGGAAGAAGACACCAGGTCACCCGTGTATCGGTCACCACCACCCCAGATGCCATGCCAAGGTTTGATGTAAGGGCAGATTGGACTAGGAACATCGGCCCAAGACTTCAAACACCTAGATCACCCCTATTAAGAGACCCGTATATGGTGCCCGACCCGTATCATCCTAACCCTTGGGTAAGGCGTACCATGGCACCCACTAGTGCTATGGGAATTCCAATCGATGACATTCACCAATATGTGAGGACCTCAGAGTTTGAGAGGCAAAGGATGGAGCAGGGGGTAATGCACGACTTGCAAGGACAAAGAATGGATAGCATAGCAAACCAATTAGGGTACCAAAAGGAGTTAATCTCCATCCTCGAAAAAGTAATACTGGAGAATTGCACGGAAGCAGCGAGAGCTGAGGCCAGATCGGCTACCCGAATGGCCATAGCAGTGCTCGTCTTGGTGATTATCTGCTTCTTAGTGGAAAGCTACCAGAGACGTTAGCAGAAATTTCTATCTACTGTCCTTAAATTTTCAGTTTGAGAACCATTTCCCCATGTTTTGAATAATGTTTAACATTTCATAATTTAAATTTTATATTTTTCAAACTCTAAAGTTATTATTCATTGATTTGATATGTTGAGTTACATCCAACATATTTTCATCAAGATTCTCCAAGTATCACCTTCTTCATTCACCGCAATTTAGTACACTACCGACCACCTCCGTCATAAACAAATCATCCTATTATTTGATTTAAACAAACTCGTTATTTTGTTCAAACAAAACGTTTATCAGACTTTTAGATAATACTTGAAATATAAATGTTGTATAAACATTTTCACCATGTAAGGAAACTTAATGCAACCTGTTTTATAAAAGCATTATCTCAAATTAATAAAATGACTTTTTTTTTTGTTTTCTCGTTAAATTAATTACTTCTAAACCTTGGCTAAATTAATGTACAACTACTAGTTTAGCCAATGATTTCTCTTAAAAATATCCTCTTATTATAAATTAAAAAAAAATTAAATTAAATTAAAAGATTTTTCCTATAAACTGTCTATTTATTTAGACTATTTAACTCGATAAATTCATTACTTTATATATCTACAACCAAGAACAATTTACAATTTCCTATTTTTCAAAACAAAAACAAAAAAAAATCAGTTTTTTTGTAAACATATTTCCCTGAGTGTTTTCCAAACCCCTTCGTTACCTTTCACTTGCCGCTTCAAGAGACGATCCGTACCGCGTAGACGTTAACCATCCCCATCAACGAGATTTAAAGAGCTAGAACCTAACTACCACATTATACATGAACGCCATACAACACGCTTCCCTGCAACACTTGATCACATACAAAACTCGTTAGCACATGCCACACACGAAACTCAATAACTTACGTATGCACATTTACAATATGCACAACACGATCACCTAATACATGAAGCTTAGTTATCCTCAATATATCCAATACTACACTGACTACATAATACATGAAACTTGATTATTTGCAACACACGCGCTACTGAATTGATTACGGAATACACGAAGCATAGTTGGTTGCAATATACATACACAAAATTGATCACATGATACATAACAATTGATTGTTTGATACACAATACTTGATTGATCACATTGAACATGAAACTTATCTTGTTTACAAAGTACATGATACTAAGTTGTTAACACCATACATGAAATTCATTTCTTACAATACACATGACACTATGTTGCTTACATTACACATGAGAGCTTATACATGATGCTAAGTGGTTTACGTTACACATAAAACCTATTTGATTACAAGCTACATGACGCTAGATCATACATGAGACTTGTGTGTTTACATTATACATGAAACTAAGTTGCTTACAATTGTTGCAATTGATTGATCACAACATACATGAAGTATGGTCATACGCCTTGTTCACCAAACTTGAAAATCCTAGCACATTGAAACAACTCGGGGTTTGGCGTATTCTTGTTCAAACACGAGTAAACTATGGGGCCCTAGGTAACACTACTTTATTATCCTTTAGTTGTTAACTGACTTGCCTATTTAAGGATATAGTTACTTATTAGCAACTCATATGTGAAAGCAATATACATGAACTAAGTGAATTTGTGCCTCCTCTTAACCCGCACACAACGGAAGGATCTATACGGACCATACGAGGATTTGAGTAATTACGGGTGCACACGAAATTATAAAAATCATCGCATGGAAAACATAGTAAATTTTGTCGTGTGTTGTGACCTAAAACTTATCATGATATGTAACAACTAAACTGATGTGATATGACAAGGGCATGGTGGATACGCCGATGGTACTTCCTATATATAAGTGTTCTATCATATTATCAGAAGTAGCGTTATTCGTGTCGCGTGAAGTTTTGACCTAGACCAATGTTTGTGAACTCTCTTATCCACTAACAACACATGAGCATATTAGATTACATCTTAAACAAACCCTAATTATCAAGTTCCCATCAAATCCGTCCCAATTAACGCATTTCATCGTTAGATCCTTCAACAGACCTCTCGTTAAATCATTTGAAACTAAAGTCCATTGATAACGTTCATACTTAGCACGAGCTTTGGACCCAAATCCTGTTACCTATCATACCCCTCACGCTGACGATCAAAACTCAGTGAGAACCCAAATTCGTATTTCCTGAGTCAATAAGCCTCCAATAGTTAAATTTCGGGACGAAATTCTCTTAACATGGGGAGACTGTAACATCCATAATTTTTTCGGCCTAAAAATTTAGTTCATTTCATAATCCATTTCAATTCCATACCGGTTCCACCCAATATGTCGCGTTAAACATCACCTTAACACGTATCAACTTAGGTTTTCAACTTTGCACATTATACATATTACTTTATATTAATTTATAACATAGCATGTATGTTTATATAGATATAAATTTGCTCAAATCAAAATAAAAAAAAATATAAAGTTTTAATCGTGTAAGTACATCTTTTATATATATATATATATATGTATCTTGAATAAATATATGTATATATACTGGATTATTAAATAATTCATTTACTCAAATTGTCACTTTATAAAAATGGAAATTATAAAGTGTTAAACCCTTTGGAATCAAGATTAAACCCCTCTTCTATACTTGAACCTTTGAACCCTGACATTTGACCTTTGAAACTCAAGGGTTACCCACATGATGATATATTTTTACTTTTAAAGTCAAACTTTACAATCCCTTGCAAATTCAAGGCCAAATTCAACCAAAACCGAATGGATTGGACTTGCCACGAACGCTAGAACAATTACCGACCTATTCCAAGCCAATTATCCTGCCAATTCAACCGCTACGCGGCCTAAACTCGAACCCAAACAGTTTGACTACGCGGAGTCAAACCGAGTCAAATTCGATTTCAAAAACGCGTTAACGGCCGCAAATCTCGCGTGGTCTAGCCTCACATGATTCCAGACCTTAAACTCGACTCGATTCATCATCAATCAGTTGAATTCACGCGTAATACGCAATGCCAGTTGTTCCCCGTTAATCGGAATTGATTTGAGCCTTTAATGTGGAATTGAACAAATCAAAGCATTCACGCACCTTCGTATATCCTCTCACAAACTCTCTAAACACACGCCTGCACCTCATTTCACCTCTGGATCGCTGTCAAGCTCCAAGGATACTGAACTCTTGCTTCCTGTTGACCATCTCCGTTTCGTAATCATTTCAGGTAAAATTTACATCAATAGTTTCGCTTTTATCTAAGGATTGAAAGCCCCATGGTTTATTGTTCAATCAGATGCGAATCGGGTGACATTAAGGTTAGGGTTTGGGACGGGGACGATTGGGGGTGAAGGGACTGAGGATTTAACTCTTTTTCTAAAACCGAACTTGCTTTCTGTCAAGATATCTATTCAGTTCCAGTAGTTAAGTCACACGACCCGCATTCAAGTGGTCGCGGGGTTCTAAACCCACATACCAACGGATTCTTTTTGCGTGGACCTGAAACCCATACCCAGCTCCACTGTATCATCATGTTAACACATTTTCGGACTGCCTTATTTCACGGGTTGTGGCCCTGATTCAGTGGTAACCCGAAGCACCTACACAGGAGCCACCCGGGTTTGAGTCGGGTGGCCTGTGTTTATTTTTTTGAGCAGTTTTAAGGGTTTAAAAAAAATGTAATAAAATTTTTGTTATAAACCAAATATCATTTGGGATGATTTCATACAATAACATACAATTTTAAACCTAATACCTTTATTCTTACAATTTAATTGATTTAAAAGCCCATTTATCATTATAAGAACAATTCAAAAGTTATTTCAAATTAACTCATGTAAATTACAAAACAAAATACCTATTTTGTAAATTATTACTAGGATTTTATAAAATGCTTTTACCATGTTTTATAAAACCATAAATCATTCTAACCATTTAAAAGTTTTAAATAATTTAATTTTGTTATATTTATATTAACATAAATAGTTCTCTTAGAAACACTCTATTTTAAATAAATAAAAAGAAAGAATTTATTTACTTAAAACAATATCTTCTAGTTATCTTTTGCAATAAAAAATTTATTTAGAGTTTTTAATATGTACTAATATATATAGTTTGACACAATATTAAATAAGATAAATTTATTTATCTTAATAAATACAATATCCCTTTTCAATTAAGACTCACTATTTTAAATAAATAAATAAAGGAAATTTATTTACTTTAAACTCAAACCCTAAAACAATTATTATTTTTCAAACATACTTTGAATTTACATTTTCATACCAAACCTCTATCTAAATACATATAACATACAAATCCCCTTTTACATGAAACGACTAAACTCTTGTATGAATCCACGCGTATCAACATCCGATGAACATGTGATCATGACTTAGACTCCGTGCACATTATTAATGCAAGTCCATACATTTCGTTTTAGGTTAAACTTGTGATTTGAGAATCACTTGTGCTTCATTTTTGCTCGTGTTATCTACACAACTGATACAATGTGAGTTTTACATAGCCACTTTTTCACTGTTTTTACATTTTGGGGTGAAACATGATCACAACTTACAATGATTTACATAAACTACACAATACAAATCCACTTTACAATTTGTGTGCAATTTGAGCTTTATGTTTGAGTGCTAGGTGTGTTAACTACTTATGTGCAATTACATGTACAATTATTAACTAATCAAGCCGACGGTTAACAATGATAGATCTATTGAGTCTGACAAACCCACCCAGATTAGGGTGATTGTTACCGACAACACAATTTTTGCATGCTAGTTACAAAGGTTTGATTGTACTACCTGGTTACACAATAGTAACTCCCCATAAATGCCTTGTTAATCATGACTTGTATGGATTTGTTTACACACAATACTTTGATACTATTTAGAGTCAAAACCCATGTATGCTCACCAACTTTTTAGTTGACCTCGTTTTCATCATGTTTCAGGTACAAAAGTTTGAGTTGATCAAGTTGCTACACTTAGGTTGTGGACCTAGTTAATTGAAATAAATGGTTATGTTATGTGATTCAAGTATTCTTGTATTGTCGTATTTGAAAATTGTGAATGGAAATGTAACGTTTTAATATATTAAATTTTATATGTAACATCAAACATGTTAGACATTCAGTGTTACATATATGTAACATCATTTGTAACTGAAATAAAATACTTAAACACTCCTTCAAAACGACATCATGTAAACACCATCATTAAACCATTGTTATCAGAATTCCTGCTTGTCCAACCAAACCTCTTAAAACATAGTGTTTGTTACGTCAATACAAGTACAAATCCAAAATTACAAACCCAAACTTACCGCATTCATAATTTCCAGTTATCCAAAAATTCATAAACCCAACTTACTTTCCTAGTGCTTCAGACATAACTTTTTGCTTCAACACATTTGCATCCGATAGAAGTATATCTGGTGCGAACTTCTTCCTTTGAGAACTTAAATGCACCTTCTTTTTCATTCCATACTTTTTTCGTTCTTCTTTGTTTTTGTTTTTGTTTTTTCTCAACTAACTCATCATTCCCTTAATTTTCATTCTGCTTTTTAGCATTCTTCTTCTTTCCCTTCTTTTCGTTTTCTTTTTTGTATCCCTTTTCTCCTCTGTTTTTTTATTTGCATTTAGAACTTTTACCCTTTAAAACCTTCATTTGTGTGTTTCTAAATGATGTCAGTCCTTATTTATACATTTAACTTATAAGAATATATGTATGCTTTGTAATGTAACAAAATTTAGTCTATAACTATTTACATATTTTACACACCTTATGTAAATAAAACTGTTTTCTTCATGGACATGGTGGGTGTCCAAATCTGTTTTGAATTAAAAAAAAAAAATTCATACACGTATTTAACAATAAAACAAATTAATGCTCTATCTATTTAAATTATTTGTATTTTTTTTATAATTTTTGTTCTAGTTTACATATGTATCCCATCAGATTATTCACATAATTTATCACATCATATGTTTAAAACTCACCTGATTTATGTTTCTTGATGGGCGAAATTGAGTTATTGCTCTCAAAATCTGTTTTTTCTTACCTAAAACTTTTTTAATGTTTTTTTTCTTGTAAGATTACTTATCCTTTTCATCTAATTCAACATTATTGGATGTGTTCTTGAACTTTTTTAATGATCTTTTAGCTATACGTCCACTTTTCCTAACTGCGTCACAATTAGGTATACAAATCAACTATAAAATCATGGTATACAATACTACTTTTTAGCTTAAATTATGGATTCAAAATATTTACGAGTTCCCATCTTACAATCTACCAACTGTGTATCGTCCTCTACGGAGTCCAAACAGAAACCCGAATTTGTTTTCGAAAATGATGGTACCAAGAAGGTGAGGCGAGGCGAGGCGAGGCGAGGCGAGTAGATCCTCAAAGAAAGCTATGATTCTTCGCTAAACCTTTTGATTCTTGGAAACATGTGATCTTCAAAACGATTTGATCCCATGTACGAAGAAGGAGATTAAGTTGTGGGAAGACCAAAAATCTGTTTCTGAAATTTAAACTAATGGTTAGATTAGAACTTTAAATGTTTTGATCTCTTTTTGAATTTCAAAACTTTTTTACTGGATTTGAAAGTACTGGTTGAGGTTCAAATTAAAAAATCTTTTAGGTGTGGAGAGTTGTTGAGGTGATTGATGTCATGAAAAATATGGCACAAGTAAAAGGTCCTATATACCCTTTTTATACCTTTAATATTATTAAATTGACTTCAAGATCTCTAAATTTAAACCATACAATCACAACCATTCATCTAAATGAATCTATGTCTAGTAATGAGTTTTCAAGGTTTTTCATTTTATCCTTATATGGGAAAGTTCTACGAAAAAGTGATTTTTCGTAAAAAAACGCTAAAAGTGGGTCAAACGAATTTCGATTGAGCTCATTCCAACGACGTTGGAACCGTCTCATCGAACCCTAACCCGGACCCAAAAACCTAAACCCCCCTCCACTCGCACCCCCAAAAACCTAAAAAACCCCTCCAACCCCACCCCCACCCCCCAAAGACCTAAACCCCCCACGCAACCCCCCTAAACCTAAATCTACCCCCACCCACCCACCCCCAAAAACCTAAACCCCCCACCCTCTAAAAAAACCTAAACCCTAAAAGCTAAACCATAAGGCTAAAACTCTAAAATTCAAACGTAAAATCTAAACTACCCTAAAATCTAAGATGGTAGAGTTCAACGAGACGGTTCCAACGTTGCTAAAATGAGCTCAATCGGAGTTCGTTTGATATCCTTTCTTAAGGTTTTTGTCATTTCTTAGATTTTTTAGCGAAAAACTACTTATTTGAACCTCCCATATATATATTGTAACGTAAGTAAATAACACATATTTGCCATAAACTTTTGTAAAACCTTATTCTTTAATTTCATTCAAAAGAATGCAACTCAGCCCAAAACGTTGAAGGGAAAATCACATGTTCTACTTTTACTACTTAACTGTTCGTGCTAGGCGGGACACCAGGAGATCTGTAGTAAGTTAACGAGTTAAATATGTCAACAAGAGACTAGTGTCGCTAGTGACATGCTCAGTGTCGCCAATATTTGCGTTTTGGACTTAATGTCATTCTTACAGTGTCGTTGTACATAGTGTCATTGACAATGAGTGCGCCAGGTGAATGACATGTGTCCCCAATCATTGAACCCTTGGGATCCACGTCATTCCCCTTCCAAGCCCGACTAGTGTCGCCTCATGGTAAGTGTCGCCTTAAGGACACTTCGTCAATCAGGCCCGTTTGCAATTCAAGATTGCAACTTTTTACGTCCATATCGTTTGTTTTACTTCCATGAAGTCAGATCTAGTCTTGTTTCATCTTTTAACACGTAAAAACCCTTACTTTGAGATGAAAACCTTAGTTTTACCTCAAACCCCATTTTTGAACAAAAACAGGGATTTAGGTTCAATCTATACCTCAAAGACGGCGATCCTTCGTGTTTTCTTGCCGTAGAGTGATGGAGAAGTAGATATAGAGGATCTTTTGCTCCATACTTGATTATTCTTGACTTTCTCTCTAAACCCTCTCCTTTAGCTCTCTAGACGAAAATGTGGTATTATGGTGAATGGGCTGAGATTTGATCTTGTTGGGGTTTATGGAACCCTAATAGACCAAGCCCAAGCCCCCAAGCCCATGCATTAAGTCATTATTTCCTTCATTTCTTTATTTTACCTCAATCCATAAGTGTCAGTCGTGGGTGTTACATAACAAAATTGTTGAACCAACTCAACTACTAACAAACTTGTTCAATAAACGGATGTGAATTTTATATAAGTAAGAAAATGAATAAAAAAACATTAAAGTATTGTTAGTAATTGTATATATACATAGAATGCCCTATGAATTAAGACACGCCAGTAAAAAACCGAAACATTTTCATTTCCCTTTGTCATAAATTAATTTTGGAATATGTTAAAAAGAAATTATCAAACTCTTTAAAATGTAACGTTGGTGGCTACGGTGCCACCGACCATTGCTTTTATTAAGAAACCGAAAATGGACGGGTGTTGACTATTTGCTTTGACCGTAAATCAAATGACAATAACGGGCTACCAGTATTTTGGGAGATTAACAGAAAACAACCGCATGGGCTAAATTGAATCTATATATTGAGCCAGGGCGACTCAACATTTTTGGTGGCCCAAAACGAAATACATTTTTGAGACCCTTTTCGAATTCAATGTTTTAAACCCTCCTTCATCCGCACCGGCAGACCCAAGAGTTTTTTCACATGGGACACTAAGTGTCGGTGATGAGATGTCTATAAACTTGATTGACCGTTTTTTCAAGTCGTGTTAGGTCCGACTCAAAGGAAAATTATCACACAAATTCAAACCTTTAACATCGAGCATTTAAATATCTCAGCTTCTCATGAGTAACATCTAAAAATAAAGAGATTAGCAAGAAACAATACTAAAAATGCATGATTTCTTGCCTGAAAAAAAAGACATACCGCACACTATAAATGATTGGTGATTGTGTATTACCCTGGGTCGAGCCATCAAGAGTAGAGTGCGCTTGTGTGAAAAATTCAAAATTAGTGTCCTACCTTTCAATTTTCTTCTTATTATTTTAATTATAATTTTTTTCATAAAAATGAGGACCCTAAGATTTTGGAGCCCAAGCCCTAGCTTTACCCTCTTGGCCATTAGGCCGCCTCCGGGTTGATCAGCCCACAACATACAATGATTATTATTATTATCATTATAATAATTTGTTTTTGTTTTTGAAAATTAAGGTGTTGTGTTTGATTGTGTGAAATAATTTACGTATACCTACTTTTGAAGCCTAATAGCATGTTCGGTCCTAGCCTGCTAGGTCCAAATCATAATAATGTAACTGAATGTGATTGTTGAATTGCGGAACATTTGGTTGACGAAATTTACTGGAATTAGATTTTCTTTTAACTTACTTTTGTTATATTTATTTTAACGGTTTCGTTTTAATATATAACATATTTAATATTATCAACGTTCTACATGCGAGTTAACGTGCCGCGTAAATGTTTTGCCTATTTATAACATGTCGTAAATGCGAGTTAACGGGCCACAACACGGGTGGCTCTTCAAAGACGTTGATGAACGGTTTAGTTTTTTTTTTGTAAAGTTTCGAAGCCTCTGTTTTTTAGCTTTTTGAAGACTTTTATTTATTTAACGATTTAGCAACACGCGGGATAAATTACTAGTTAATGGTTTATTGGTTTATTTAAATAACTTTCTTTATAAAAGCAAAATTACACATTTATCCTTTGTGAAATACGCACACCTTTTCAAGTTGACGGTTATATGTATTTTGACCAAGCCTATTGAGTATTATAAATAAATGACTTCGTGTTTAAGTCAACTGCTTGACTTTATAAATGATCTAAAATACATGTAAAAGTCAACATGTGGTACAAGTATATACATGCATGTGCATTCATGTGGCCTTTAAATCCTACGAAATTCAATATTTGAAAGATAATCTTTTTCAATTATTTATACGATTACTAGGTTATATACCCATATATTACATGAGGTTGTTTAATAGAAAAATAAACATACAATAATATGTAAAAAATTTAAAATAATGTGTAAAACAAGAAATAAAATTCTTTGTTTCCTTAATTAAGTAATAATTAGAATTCAAATTTTATATTATCTTTTAAAAAAAATAAAAACATTAACATAATTAAATTTTAAAATTCAAATTTACTTAAAATAGGAAAAATAAAAAAAATTGATGAGAAAAATTATGATAATGACACGTGACATTCTTTAAAATCATTTATTATAATAAAGATACGAAGTACTCACTCTTACATATAGTAGTTAGTAACTAATTATAAAGGGATATTTAAATAATTATAGATTTTTTTTCAATGTAAACCAAAATAATAAAAAATATAATGTTGGCTGAAATAATGATATGATATTAGAATAAATTTTGCGACAAAATTAATGTTTAAAATGTTATTAAATAGATGAGAAATTTCTAGAATTCATACAAAAAAATTGAAGCATGCATGGAATAAAACTTTGGTTCATATCAGAATTTGTGAACTTCTATAAATAAAATTAATAAGAGTTTAATTATCTAAATATGAATAAAGTGCAAAAAAAGTTTGTAAATATTTAAAACGAATAAGACAATGATGAATTTTGTACTTCATCGCACATATAAGCTTTTGTCCTGGGCTTGGTACCCAAGTAAATTACTTCTTTGCTTCGACCATCTAATTTTTTTCAAGTGAATAGCTGGAATCTTCATGTGAGCTTTACAACAAAAGACTTGTAAATGTGTTACGTTTGGTTTTCTTCCAAATAGGGCTACATAGGGTGTAATTTGCGTCAATGCTTTAGTATGTACCCGACTCAAGATGTACATGGAGTGTGTAACCGTTTCACCGAATAAACTTTGTGGAAGATCCATAGCTTTCATCATATTTCTTGTTGCATCCAGAATCGTACTATTCCGTTTCTCTACTACACCGTTTTGTTGTGGTGACTAGGGGGCAGTAAACATTATTTTGATCCCGATTTCATCACGGAAATTAGTGAACAACTTATTGAGGAATTAATCCCCCGCCCCTATCACTTCGTAACGCTTTTACTTGTAATGAGTGTTCTCACTCTACTTCATGTTTAAATTTCTTAAATACATCCAAAGCATCAAGCTTGTTTTTAATAGTATAAATCCACATATATCTTGTGTGATTAACAACAAAAAGCATAAATACTGATTTCCTCCTAGTGTAGGAGGTGAGATCGGCCCACACAAATCGGTGTGGTTAGTTCCAAAGGTTTAGAAGCCCGGTACATGGTTTGTTTAGGAAAGAGACCAAGCATACATGCATCACATACGTGGTCACCTTGTAAAGTATGGATGTTCTCGTATGCCATATTTCTTGCCTTCACATGGTTTATAGATTTGAAATTAAAACGAGCAAGCCTAGAATGCCAAAAGCCATGCTAGGTCATTAATGGAACTTAAAAGACATACTGGTGTTCCTATCTTTCAAGAGGACTCGTTCTTTAACTTCTTCAGCCGATGCCATAATGAGATTTGGTTCTTTAGCTTCCGTTTTGTTTAGTTTTGCCTCTGGTTCGGGTTATTTGGTGCACTCCCATGCAAAGTGCCCAAGATTATTGCAATTATAACATCGAACGTTTCTCTTGTCACGTCCTCGGTTATAATCACGAGCGTGGTCATGGTTATCTCAGCTTTGAGTGTTGTTCTGGTTGTCACCAAGTGATTAGGATCGTCCCCGACCCCTGCCAAAGCTACATCCATATCTTCTACCCCGACCACCTCGTTCTGATACTCGGCCTCAGTATTGTTTTCGTTGCTGCTCGCGGTTTCTTTTCCTTTGAGCATCCGTTTTTAAATATAGGAATTTACCTCCCTTTTCAACAGTTGCTTCCCGACCTTTAGTACGTTTCTCAAACGCCTTCAACCTCCCGATACAATCCTCAAAAGTCATGGTGTCTAAGTTTGCGAACTGCTCTATTGGAGCTATGAACTGCTCCAGGGCATTGAATGTGGTTATAAATTCAGATATCTTACCCGCAAAGTCTTCTATAGATTCGGTTTCCCCCATCACTGTTCTAAATCCCGCTTTAGGGTTTGTAGTCTGACCTGTTATACCCGATATGCACCAAGAAACCTAATCGTAAGGAATCCCATATTTCATGTGTGCGTTGGGTTCTTGCAACTTAAGGGGTGTTTGGATGTGTTTTTAGAAATGACTTATTGACTTTTTGAAAAGCTAATAAGTCAATAAATCATTTTCAAAAGCCAGGATTTCTTGGCTTTTGAGAATGACTTATTGGCTTTTTAAAAAAAATGCTAATTTTTTTTAACTTGTCGGCTTTTTGAAAAAGCCAATAAGTCAATAAGCACTTTCCCACCACACTCCCAAACACCCTCTTAGAGGAGGACGTTTTCTAGTAATGCCTGATACGGGATAGCCGTGGCCATCTTGTTCTTCCGCGGCTTCTCCGACTACCGGGTCGACGACTTCCCATAAGCCTTGGGCATTCCAAGATAGCGACCCAAGTGGTATAATTTGTTTTGGTGAGTTTTGGACATTGCAAGAATGTTGCACTTGATTCTTTTTTTGTTGAATTAAGACTATGTTCACATTCTCGTCGCCTTCCAACACCATTCAATCATAACATGGTGATTAATCTTCGAAATAGATCAGGAGGTAGGTTGCTTCTTTCTGCAAACCTCGTCGGTCCTGATATCACTAGTTATATACCCAAATTGTTGTTTGGATCAAGAAACGTTTGCCTACGCTCTGATACCAATTGTTGAAATCAATTGGTAGACACACACGAAATCGTTTGGGAGGACACCCGACTCTTTCTTTATTTCACGTTAAATAAACTCGCGATTACAATGAACCCTAAATAACCTTCTTATACTAAACAATTACTTGATGGCAAAGTAACAACAACTAGACTCCTAATTTTAATCAAATACAACTTAATAAATAAATATAACTTAATAAAAATAAACATAGATATGATCTCCTCCACATGAGATCATCCTTGCCACCCAGTATTCTTATCCGAATATGATTAGGCATTCATGATCATCCTCTTAAAACATGTTACATCTCTTGAACCATTTCAAGTGATGCATTCTTTACCTTCTTCCTCACCGAGCTTGTCAATGCAGCGGCGTCTACCCCATCTCCAATCACCACCATTTGGTTCTTATTTTCCCCTTCTAACTCCACTGAATTCACACCTAAACACAAATTTAATGTGTCACTCAAATCCACAAGTATTATCAAGATTTTATTATTGGATTCTTGAAACACCGACTTTTTAATAGAAATGTTAAACAGGTCGTTTTCACATATTAATGGGATGAACTCGACACAAACCCCAACATGATCCGTTTAAACCGAGTAAAAGTTTAGTTATTATTTATTTATTTACATATTAATACTTTAAAATTCTAAATTTATATATATATATATATATATATATGAAAATGATATATATATATATATAAGGATCAAATGTAAACCACATTTAAATGTGTAAACCAAAAAATCAAATCCTAACCACATGCTAATTATAATTAATCCTAACCACATGCTTATTATTGAACTTGTTAATGAAATAGGTAGTACTTTCAAACTCATTTTTATAGGAAAAATCTAAATTTAATAGAAAAAATCTTGATAAATATAAAATTAGATAGATTAATAAATGGTGAATTGATAACATGAACATTTCTATATAGGAAAGGAAATTAATCCAAATGGCTAAATTCATGAGAAATTAGAGTCAAATTTGAGACTCTAGACGGAGGAATATGGGTTCGAGAGTTAGCGAGTTGTTATAGAGTCTAACCTGTTTTTTCGTGGGCTCATAACTCCGGATAGATCAAAAGTTATACGTTGAGCCCTTTTCTAGTCTTACTTGCTTTTATCCAAATGCGCCAAATGTATTCACCAATTCTTGTATTAGTGTTATTTGCAATTTTAGACATGTTTTATAACCCCTTTTTCACTCAAAATTTACCATATATCATGCATTAATCATACATATATTTTATTATTTTATGCAACCATTGAACTGTTTGAACAAAGTATACTATGGTTTGTTTGTAATTGTTTTTTAGGTATGGAGAGCATGTGCGAGTTATAACAAATGACATTGGACGACATTGGAACACAATGGAAGGTATCTTGAAGACAAAAGTATGATTTTGAAGATAGTAAGAGGCTTTGGACAGATTCGTCAAATGGCCGTGTCAATTCATGAAACGAACGTATTACACGTTGGTCGCTAGACAATGATTCCATTAAGAGGCTACCTTTGAATCGTCAAGAGGTAAGAGGTGTTTGCTTTGCTAAAAGCCCACCTCTAATATTTATTTTACCTTTTAATGGTTCAGCTGAAAAACAATGATTAACCATTCAGACCTCTTAATAGTTCAACATTTAATGGTTTAACACTTATCAAGTTGCCAACAGCCTGTAAGTTATTTGTGCAGCCATAAGCCCATAATCATAATCAAAAGTGTGATGGGCCAACGAATTGGAAGAATTGTGGGTTGCATCTAGAAAGGATTTGGACAGAATTAAATTGCAACAAGGCCCATGGAATTGTAGAAAGTCATCATGAGAATTAAAATAGAAGGTCATGTGTTCGAGTCTCGTTTGGAACAAAATATTTTGGGTTAAGTCATGAGGTTTTCCTAGTTGTAGGTCCTCCTGGGTGGTTTGGGGCAAGGTCACCCCGCTTTTGTTCTTCGGGCGGAAGAGCGGTTCGTTTGCCAGGGTGATCCCGGGTGTCCGAGCCTTTCCTGTTCTAAAAAAAAGAAAAGAAAAAGGAGATACTAGATTTTTTTTTTTTTTGGGGGGGGGGGTTAATACGTCCTTTAAATTAGTTATATTTCCTTCCAAATTAATACGTCCTATAAATTAGTTTTTGTTTCTTGGACGGGTTGATTAATCTAGCCTTTGTGTCATTTTAATTTCATTACTAGGGTTTGCATTGTTTCTTTATTTTTGATTCGACACTTATGTGAAACAATTATATGATCCGTTTATTTGAATGGTTTGATTGAGTGATTCTTGATCTTAATTTCGGACCTACTCCGGTGAATATTAGATTGTAAGAAACTTGATCAACTTATTAATTTTTATAATAAGGTTCTTCACTTTTTAAAACGCTAATCAAATTTTATTTTTTGATACAAGGAACAAATAATATTTTGTGTTTATCTATGAACCCAAAATCATTATAATATTATTCAATCCATTATGTGTTTGATTATAATCGATACTTCTGTCAGTGTGACCAGCACCGGGCTGACTCTAATCGATGAACCGCGCTTGGTTAGATATTAGATGAAGTGGATGTCAGAACGGTTCGACGTTTAGTATCGATACAAACCGTTTACATTAAAGGTTCATTGCATCTTAACCGTTAATGATCGTAAGTCGAATCAATTCAAAGAAATTACATTTGTGTTTGTAACATCCCAAAATAAATAGAAACCCAAATAAAGGAAACAAAGTGGGCTTGGCCAAAGTTTCGGCCCATGGGCCCGAAAAATGACAGGGAGCCTTCATAGCAGCAGCCATCAGCCTCTCCCTCATTCACCACACTTGTCACGCAAGTTTCTAGTGAGAGAAAGAGAGAGTGAGAGTTTGGGTCTAGAGAGAGAAAGCTCGGGATCAAGCTCAAAGTCTCGAGGATTGTTGCTCAACATCTCTGGAGCATAAAGAAACGAGAAGGAAGCTGTAACAGGTAATTATTATGCCTAAATCTGAGTTTTTGTAACTTTCGGGTTTCGGGTTAATAATCGAGTAAAGGTTTAGATTTTTACGTGTGAAACTGGAAACAAACCACGGGTTTGGGTTCATGGGGGAAAATGGAACATTTCGAACGTAAAAAGTTCAAAGCTTGATCGATTAGAACAAAGGGACCAGATCTAGGGTTCTGTTTGGGGAAGGAGACTGCACAGTCGAAACTACTAGTTTCGATATGGACGCATCTATCGAAACTACCTAGTTTCGACAGGGGCAGACCCATCGAAACTACCATAGTTTCAATATAGACCCAAGACCTTAACTAAGAATTTATATAAGTCATACGACTCGAAACTACTTAGTTTCGATAAGAAGCAGTGACTCGAAACTACTTAGTTTCGATAAGAAGCCAGGGCTCGAAACTACATAGTTTCGATAAGGAGCCAGGACTCGAAACTACCTAGTTTCGATAATGAAACCATGACCCGAAACATCTGAGTCAAGCCTAGTAATGTCTAAGTGTCCCCTAGGAACACAGCCTTACGCCTATGACTTGATTATACAGATTGTGGGTGACCATAGTGACATTCAGGAACCGGCTAGGTGTAAACAGAAACGATTCATCTGGTGAGTTTTTATTGCCCTTTTTCCTAATGGTTTTGGGCTGGCATGCATACTGGTAAAGTATTTTATAAAAATGTTATTTTTATAAAATGAAAGGCAAAGTATAGTATTTTATAAAAATGTTATTTTTTATAAAATGAAAGGCAAAGTATAGTATTTTATAAAAATGTTATTTTTATAAAATGAAAGATAAAGAACAGAAGAGCATAGTATTATCTTTTAAACAAGTTTTTGAAAGATAACAATGAGCTAAAGAAAGAACGATAAAGGAGCCGTACTTCGGTACAGCTCGACAGTGACAGTGACAGTGACAAATACCATGTTATATGCTTATGTGTTAATATGTGTTATTTGTCTATATGAAAGTTATGTGATTGCATTTCTACTTGTGTAATAGTGTAATTGCATTGCATAATAGTTGCATAGTAGAAAGTCCTGCAGGCATGCTAAAGTAGAAGTCTCACCCTGAGGTGTGAGCAATGCTAAAGGAGTCTTACACTTCGGCGTAAGCAATGCTAAAGGAGTCTTACACTTCGGTGTAAGCGATGCTAAAGGAGTCTTCACTTCGGTGTAAGCGAGAAAGTCTCACCCTGAGGTGTGAGCAATGCTAAAGGAGTCTTGCACTAACGTGCAAGCGAGAAAGAAAGTCCCACCCTGAGGTGTGGGCAGCGCTAAAGTAAAAGTCTTACCCTGAGGTGTAAGCAAGATAGGGATCTGGTCCTCGGACCACGATCCATACGTGATAGTTAAAGTATGATAAAGTCACTTGTCAAGTATAAGTGAAATGATAGACAGAGTACAGTGGGACACCCTAACGGGTTTCCTTAAAGATAAAGTTTTAATGACAGATAGTAACGTAACAGATTTATAATTGTAACGTTGTAAAGTTTTAAAGTAATAGTTAAAAGTTTATTTCAAAGAAAGTGAAAGTAAAGCTTAGTTTAATTTAATAAAACTAAGCTACCAAAGATAAAGTTTACAGTTTAAAGTAAAGAGAGAACTCACCAGCGTTAGCTGACTTTTAGTATGCATGACAGGTAAAAAGGGTAAAGCTAAAGAAAGATAAAAGAGCCATGTGGGCTGGATAGCATGGACATCGGGCTGCGGTATTGAAGACTGACATTTCCAATCCTGATAGTTCATGTTATAGACAATATTTCATGTTATAGTTTGATGAATGATTTGAATTAAAGACTTCCGCTGTAATAGATTCTGATTTCCGGTTTAAGAACTATGTTTGTTATGTTGTGTGCCAACTATGAGATGTACCCGTTTTGGGGCGTTTCAAGTTGGTATCAGAGCCATAGTTTGAGAGATTCAGACATTTGCGATAATGTCTGAACTTAAACTGAGAATGGGACAAAGCAAAGGAAGGGAAGGAATGTCAGTCGGAGCAGCCCGTCCATGGAAAGATAGTAGACAGAAGGTAGTCAATGTCCTTACATAGAACATAGACAATAACGCCTTAGTACAGATAGCAGAAAGTAGATGCTTTAGCATAAATAGTACATGCCTTAGCACAGACAGTAGACAGTAGATAGTACGTGCCTTATAGTAGAAACTCTGAACTTGGATGCAAATGTTACTCGGAAAGGAAATGTTCAGAACCCGAGTAGTAAAGTAAATTAGTAATTTCATACCGGTCTCTGTAATTAGTAATTTACAGTACTCGAGGTGTTCTAAATTGTTACCTATCTTGATAACACGAGCTATCTTTGTTCACAGTAGACACTAAATGGCTAGAGCAAAGAGAGGAGGTCGCACTGGGGGTCGTACTGGTCGTCGAGGCCGACCTCCAGGTAACCGGAACCGTCCTGAAGAAAGTGAGCACTCCCGCAACGAAGCTGAATCGGTGCATGTGGAGCATAATGATAGTGGGAACCATGTGTCGGCTCCTAACGATGCCCCTAATGAGGCGCTTGAGTTGGAACCGATTGTGAAAGAAGCTATAGCGGCAGAGGTTACTTCAATCTTGAAGAAAGTTCTACCGGAAGCATTGGGCGAGGCCCTTAAAGAGTTTAATATAGGGAAGAAAGAAACGAAAGAGGAAAGCAGCAAGAGACTTGAAGTCACTGACAGTGATGATTCTGATTATGAAATGGCAACCCGGGGTTGCAACTATAAGTCCTTTCGGGGGTGTGACCCGCCGAAGTATGATGGACGGAAAGATGCTGTTGCCACTTTTGAGTGGATAGAGAGAATGAATGGGGTGATCAACATTAGTGAGTGCCGTGATGATCAAGCGGTCAAGTTTGCCGCTCACTCATTCACTAATGAGGCATTAAGCTGGTGGAGATCGATCGAAAGAATCAAGTCTTCTGCTGAGATGAAAAAGATGAAATGGGACGACATGAAAAAGCTGCTAATCACTAAGTTCTGCCCGCAGAACGAGATTGACAGAGTTGAGAGGGAATTTCTGGGGCTCTGTGCTGGTAGTATGACTCATCGCCAGTATACCTCCAAATATCAAGAGTTGGCTCAGCTGGTTCCACATCTGGTGGACACTGAGGAAAAGAGGATTAAGTACTACATCAAGGGACTACCACAGAAAGTCCGTGTGCACGTGAAAGCTAATGCTCCCACGAGTTTTGAATCTGTGGTATCACTTGCTGGAATAGTTTATGATGACTTCGAATCCGCAGACCCACTGCCTACTGAGAAGAAAGTGACCAATGCCGTTAAACGGCCAGCTAAAGAGTGGGCGGGGCCGGAGACGAAAAAAACTGAGGATTGAAGATGGGGTTGAATGTGCTAAGTGTGGCAGGAAGCACTCGGGCGAGTGCCGAGTTGGGTTAAATATGTGCTATAGGTGCGGAAAGACCGGACACTACTCTCGAGAGTGTCCCGGGGCACAGTCTTGTTATAACTGCGGGATACCTGGCCACATGGCCAAAGACTGTCGGAAACCCAAGGCTACTGGCACCGAGAAGGGTAAAGAACCTGAGAAGCCGAAGGCAAGGACCCGGGCGTATGCACTGACACAGGAGGAGGCTAGGGGAGACCCAGATGTTGTGTCAGGTACGTTCATCCTTGACCATACTTATGTTTCAGTATTATTTGATTCGGGTGCCAGTAGGAGTTTTATATCATCTTCTAAGTGTAAAAGAATGAAATGCAAAGTTACTAGAGTAGAGCAGGCCTTTAATGTGGAAACCGCAGTGGGCAAGACCACGATAGTAAGTGAATTGGTAGATAATTGCACGATAAAGATTCATGGCCATAGATTCCCAGTTAGGTTGTATGTTATGACCTTGGGAGGATTCGATATAGTTTTGGGTATGGATTGGTTAGCTGCCAACGAAGCCCGAATAATATGTAGACGAAAGATAGTTCAGCTCAAAGCTCCAGACGGTGGCGAGGTTTTGGTGTACGGGGATCGCGACGGTTCACTAACGAACGTCATATCAATGATAAAGGCAGAGAAGTATATAGGGCGCGGATGCGAGGCCTACCTGGCCTATGTGATAGACAATGATGTAAAGGTGAGAGAGTTAAAAGACGTACCAGTGGTATGTAATTTTCCGGGGGTGTTTCCTGAGGAGTTGCCTGGGTTACCACCTGACCGGGAGACAGAATTCCAGATAGACTTAGTGCCAGGTGCCCAGCCCGTGGCTAAAGCACCGTACCGACTTGCACCTCTGGAGATGAAAGAGCTGATGGTACAGTTGGAAGAACTTTTGGATAGAGGATTTATCAGACCAAGCATTTCTCCATGGGGTGCTCCGGTTCTGTTCGTAAAGAAGAAAGATGGTGCCATGAGAATGTGCATCGACTACAGAGAGTTGAACAAGCGTACAGTAAAGAACAAATATCCGCTACCAAGGATCGATGATCTGTTCGACCAACTACAGGGCGCCAGATGGTTCTCCAAGATCGATCTGCGGTCGGGATATCATCAGTTAAAGGTAAGAGAAGAGGACATACCTAAGACAGCGTTTCGCACGCGTTATGGGCATTACGAGTTTCGCGTGATGTCTTTCGGCTTGACGAACGCTCCGGCAGCATTCATGAGTATGATGAACCAGGTGTGTAGACCGATGCTAGATAGGTCGGTGATAGTGTTTATAGACGACATACTCATTTATTCGAAAAGTGAAGGTGATCATGCTTGTCATCTTCGAGAAGTACTAGAGACGCTACAAAAAGAAAAGTTGTATGCCAAGTTCTCCAAATGCGCGTTCTGGCTTAAGGAAGTCCAATTCTTAGGTCACGTTATCAACGCAGACGGCATTATGGTTGACCCGGCTAAGATAGAGGCAGTACAGGAATGGGAAACCCCGAAGACGCCAACCGAGATTCGGAGTTTTCTGGGATTGGCAGGTTACTATCGAAGGTTCATTCAGGACTTCTCGAGAATAGCTTCGCCACTGACAAAGTTGACACGTAAAGAAGTAAAGTACGAATGGGGTCAGGCTCAGTCCAAAGCATTTGAAGAGTTAAAGAAGAAGTTGACCCAAGCCCCAGTGTTAGCACTACCCGACGGTAACGAGGACCTGGTGGTATATTCTGACGCATCGGGACAAGGGTTAGGGTGTGTTTTGATGCAGAGGGGAAAGGTGATCGCGTATGCGTCACGACAGCTAAAGATCCACGAAATTAACTACCCGACTCACGATTTGGAGCTCGCGGCAGTTGTTTTTGCGTTAAAGATTTGGAGGCATTACCTCTATGGGGTGAAATGCACGATTTATTCGGATCACAAGAGCTTGAAGTATTTCTTCGAACAGAAAGACCTGAATATGCGGCAAAGGCGGTGGTTAGAATTGCTGAAAGACTATGACTGTGAGATCCTATACCACCCGGGAAAGGCGAATGTGGTCGCTGATGCCCTAAGTCGTAAGGAGAATCATTCTCCTATTAGGGTAAAAGCGTACCAGTTAGTGATAACCCCAGATTTTATGACAGAGCTAGAAGCAGCACAGAAGGAAGCACTAAAGGAAGAGAACATAAAGAAAGAAAGAATGGTCGGTCAACAGACAAAGTTAGAATTAAACACTCATGGAGTGAGGACCAGGTGTGGTCGCATGTGGGTACCGAAGGGCGGAGAGCTTAGGGCCAAAGTACTTGACGAGGCCCATAAGTCTCGATATTCCATCCACCCAGGAACCACGAAAATGTACCAGGATTTGAAGAAAGAGTATTGGTGGCCTAACATGAAGAATGATGTGACCGGATATGTAAGCAAGTGTCTGACTTGCTCACAAGTTAAAGCAGAGCATCAGAAACCGTACGGGAAGATCCAGCCTCTGGAAATACCCGAATGGAAGTGGGAGCGTATCACCATGGACTTTATTACAAAGCTGCCCCGCACAGCAAAAGGCCATGATACGATTTGGGTTATAGTGGATCGTCTGACAAAGAGTGCACATTTCTTGCCAATTCGCGAAACGTATTCATCTGAGAAGTTGGCAGAAGTATTTATCAATGAAATTGTCTCTCGACATGGCGTACCGTTATCAATTGTATCTGACCGGGACACCCGATTTACATCGAGGTTCTGGAAAAGATTTCACGAGTCAATGGGTACAAGACTGAACATCAGCACGGCTTATCATCCACAGACGGATGGTCAATCAGAAAGGACCATCCAGACGTTAGAGGATATGCTCCGCGCATGCATTATAGACTTCGGTGGCAGTTGGGATAGTCACCTACCGTTGGCAGAATTCTCCTACAACAACAGTCACCACACCACGATTGGTATGCCGCCCTACGAAATGTTGTATGGTAGAAGATGCCGAACCCCGGTCTGTTGGGGCGAGGTAGGACAGAAAGAGTTGGGGAGTTTAGAGGTAGTCACAACAACCTCTGAAAAGATTGACCAGATCAAGGCCAGAATGAAAGCTGCACAGGACCGTCAAAAGTCCTACGCGGATAAAAGGCGAAGACCAATCGAATTCAAGGTCGGGGATCAAGTACTATTGAAAGTATCTCCCTGGAAGGGGATCATACGATTCAGAAAGAGAGGGAAGTTAAGCCCAAGATTCGTCGGGCCTTTCAAAATACTAGCACGGGTTGGTGAAGTCGCTTACCGGTTAGAATTACCTGATGAGCTGAGTGGAATTCACCCAACCTTCCACGTGTCGCACTTGCGCAAGTGCCTGGCCGACGAATCGGCACACGTGACACTTGACGACATCGAGATAGATAATAGCCTCAATTACATCGAGGAACCCGTCGCCATATTAGACAGGAAAGAAAAGCGGTTACGGAATAAAGTGATACAGTTAGTCAAAGTACAATGGAAGCATCGTAAAGGTTCGGAAGCTACATGGGAAACCGAGACAGAAATGAAAGAGTCGTACCCGCACCTGTTTGACTTATAACAGGTTTCGAGGACGAAACCTTTCGTAAGAGGGGTAGACTTGTAACATCCCAAAATAAATAGAAACCCAAATAAAGGAAACAAAGTGGGCTTGGCCAAAGTTTCGGCCCATGGGCCCGAAAAATGACAGGGAGCCTTCATAGCAGCAGCCATCAGCCTCTCCCTCATTCACCACACTTGTCACGCAAGTTTCTAGTGAGAGAAAGAGAGAGTGAGAGTTTGGGTCTAGAGAGAGAAAGCTCGGGATCAAGCTCAAAGTCTCGAGGATTGTTGCTCAACATCTCTGGAGCATAAAGAAACGAGAAGGAAGCTGTAACAGGTAATTATTATGCCTAAATCTGAGTTTTTGTAACTTTCGGGTTTCGGGTTAATAATCGAGTAAAGGTTTAGATTTTTACGTGTGAAACTGGAAACAAACCACGAGTTTGGGTTCATGGGGGAAAATGGAACATTTCGAACGTAAAAAGTTCAAAGCTTGATCGATTAGAACAAAGGGACCAGATCTAGGGTTCTGTTTGGGGAAGGAGACTGCACAGTCGAAACTACTAGTTTCGATATGGACGCATCTATCGAAACTACCTAGTTTCGACAGGGGCAGACCCATCGAAACTACCATAGTTTCAATATAGACCCAAGACCTTAACTAAGAATTTATATAAGTCATACGACTCGAAACTACTTAGTTTCGATAAGAAGCAGTGACTCGAAACTACTTAGTTTCGATAAGAAGCCAGGGCTCGAAACTACATAGTTTCGATAAGGAGCCAGGACTCGAAACTACCTAGTTTCGATAATGAAACCATGACCCGAAACATCTGAGTCAAGCCTAGTAATGTCTAAGTGTCCCCTAGGAACACAGCCTTACGCCTATGACTTGATTATACAGATTGTGGGTGACCATAGTGACATTCAGGAACCGGCTAGGTGTAAACAGAAACGATTCATCTGGTGAGTTTTTATTGCCCTTTTTCCTAATGGTTTTGGGCTGGCATGCATACTGGTAAAGTATTTTATAAAAATGTTATTTTTATAAAATGAAAGGCAAAGTATAGTATTTTATAAAAATGTTATTTTTTATAAAATGAAAGGCAAAGTATAGTATTTTATAAAAATGTTATTTTTTATAAAATGAAAGGCAAAGTATAGTATTTTATAAAAATGTTATTTTTATAAAATGAAAGATAAAGAACAGAAGAGCATAGTATTATCTTTTAAACAAGTTTTTGAAAGATAACAATGAGCTAAAGAAAGAACGATAAAGGAGCCGTACTTCGGTACAGCTCGACAGTGACAGTGACAGTGACAGTGACAAATACCATGTTATATGCTTATGTGTTAATATGTGTTATTTGTCTATATGAAAGTTATGTGATTGCATTTCTACTTGTGTAATAGTGTAATTGCATTGCATAATAGTTGCATAGTAGAAAGTCCTGCAGGCATGCTAAAGTAGAAGTCTCACCCTGAGGTGTGAGCAATGCTAAAGGAGTCTTACACTTCGGCGTAAGCAATGCTAAAGGAGTCTTACACTTCGGTGTAAGCGATGCTAAAGGAGTCTTCACTTCGGTGTAAGCGAGAAAGTCTCACCCTGAGGTGTGAGCAATGCTAAAGGAGTCTTGCACTAACGTGCAAGCGAGAAAGAAAGTCCCACCCTGAGGTGTGGGCAGCGCTAAAGTAAAAGTCTTACCCTGAGGTGTAAGCAAGATAGGGATCTGGTCCTCGGACCACGATCCATACGTGATAGTTAAAGTATGATAAAGTCACTTGTCAAGTATAAGTGAAATGATAGACAGAGTACAGTGGGACACCCTAACGGGTTTCCTTAAAGATAAAGTTTTAATGACAGATAGTAACGTAACAGATTTATAATTGTAACGTTGTAAAGTTTTAAAGTAATAGTTAAAAGTTTATTTCAAAGAAAGTGAAAGTAAAGCTTAGTTTAATTTAATAAAACTAAGCTACCAAAGATAAAGTTTACAGTTTAAAGTAAAGAGAGAACTCACCAGCGTTAGCTGACTTTTAGTATGCATGACAGGTAAAAAGGGTAAAGCTAAAGAAAGATAAAAGAGCCATGTGGGCTGGATAGCATGGACATCGGGCTGCGGTATTGAAGACTGACATTTCCAATCCTGATAGTTCATGTTATAGACAATATTTCATGTTATAGTTTGATGAATGATTTGAATTAAAGACTTCCGCTGTAATAGATTCTGATTTCCGGTTTAAGAACTATGTTTGTTATGTTGTGTGCCAACTATGAGATGTACCCGTTTTGGGGCGTTTCAGTGTTGGAATTGTTTTTTAATATCTGAATTCAAGCGGCAGTTTAATTAACGTTTTTAGTATTAGTTTTTTTCTCATAATCAAGAACACCCCTACCTATCATTTTATTTTACAACAATTGATTATGCACTTCAACGTTTTAGTATAATTAGTTAATCTGTATCCCTGAAGACATAAACCTTACTTTCATTTATACTATTCTTAGTGTGTCAAGTAACTTTACTACATTATTTAATAGGTTATAAACCCCGTGTATTACACGGGTTGAATAAATGCAATGTTATATACTTAGTAATAAAGATTTGCATATTTATGACATATTACATAGTTTTTAATACATATTAAGAAACGTTATTTTTTAAAAATATTTTGTAAAAAGAATGATAGAAATGGTTAAATTATAAAAATGTTTTATGAACAAATCTAATTTTTTTAAATATAGAACTTTTAATAGCAAGAATTATATAAATCATTATCATTTAATAGTAGAGAGAAACGGAAAACAAAAAAATATAAAAACAATTAAAAAAATTTGTATAATTAATAGGAGCGAGTGGCGGAAAAAAAAAGTTAAGAATGAATGACAGAGTGACAGGTGTCATACTAAAGCATTTATTTATTATATAGTATAGATTTGTTTGAATTCGACACCAATCAATGAGCTTCACATCACACGCTATATACATAAAAATATTTTTCATTAAATTTACTATTAAAAAACTCAAATAAACCACTTATTATTAGTTATAGGATAAAACAGTTAATCAGTTAAGAAGAAGTTATAATAATTGAAGTGTATGATTTTACCTCATAAACATTATTTTAAACAATATTTTTTCTTGGTATATATAGTACTAGAAACAAAATGCATTGAATGAATATAGTTGCATGCTGGAACATTATTATTTAGAACAATGTTGTTGGTTTTCGGTTGGTATACAAACCCTCTGCGTTCACACTGGTCTAGAACAGAACTACATTAGGAATATCGAAAGATCTCATCTGTTTCAACTTAAAACGCGTTAACGTGGAGAAGGGGTAAACAAGGGCGATATTTTCTGTACGTTCACAATGCTCAAATATTTTATATATTTATTTACCTTAATTAAATATTTAGAATAGAAATGTTATATTTTCTCATATATTAAAATGTTGTGTTAGTTATAATAATGATTTATTTATAGAATATTTTTATATTAAAAAAAATAGTGATATACATATAGCTATATACACTACAAAAAAAATGTCATTCAGTGGCATACAAAATGTGCCACAGTAAACCAAAAAAGTGGCACTAAATACCCCCTTAAGAATGGGCGGCACACAAAAAAAGTGTCACTAGAAGCGTTAGCACTAAAGCCTTTTAATGACATTTTTTTGGTTTGCCACTACAAATTTTTGGTTTTTTAGTGGCACTTTTTTTGCCACTATATTAAGAAAAGGGTTCTGTGGCACAAATTTTGTGTCGGTAAAAAACTATTTCTAATTAAATACCCATACTACTTTTATTGGCACATAATTTTTACCACAAAAATCAAATCAAATTAATTGTCACTATAGATGTTTATCATGTTAATTTTAATTAATTAAAATTATTATTTATTTATAATAAAAATGAAAATAAAACTATAGAATGTAGAAATCATAGTATTATCTATAAAACTATAGAATGAAAATAAAACTATAGAATTAAATAAAACTATAGAATTAGATTTCAAAATTTTTATAATAAGGGATAGTTTAAAACCAAAAAATGAAAATAAAACTATAGAATGAAAATAAAACTATAGAATTAGATTTCAAAATTTTTATAATAAGGGATAGTTTAAAATAAATATGTTTTATTAATATATAACTAGGTTAAAACCCATGCATTACATGGATTGAATAAATACTTCTTATAAAACATCAGTTTTTTAGAAGATTTGTAAATTCTAAAAATGTTTTATAAAAAAATGAAGAAGTGTTAAAATTAAAAACAATGTTTTATGAAAAAATCTATTTTTTTTAATGAAAAACGTTTTATAAAAGTAATTATTTAAATCATTATTATTTAATAGGAGAGAGAGGCGGGAAATAAAAATTATAATTTTTTTTAAAGAAAACTGTGTAATTAATAGGAGAGAGATGCATGAAAAAATGTTAAGGATGCATGTGTGGATGACAAGTGTCCTCCTAAAATCTTTATTTATTATATAATAAACTAGTTTTAACTCTGTGTGTTACACATGGTGAAATATTAATATTATATTGATAATTATTTAACATATTTTTTATACAAATTTGATATTGTATTGGTAACTTTTCTATTTTGTTAAATGCTAAGATTATATGAATAAGAGTAATTAAAATATAAAAAAATATTTTTTATGTGGTGTACTTTTTACAATACATTAAATTACATGTCAAATGAAACCTTGCGATGATGATTTACAATTTTAAAAATATTTCATTGTATACAACGTTTGACGTGGTATACGTAACTTTTCCATGTTTACCAAAGATTAATAGTTTGAGTCTATCTCTACTTTTAACTATTGATAATGTAACATACAACTAACCATAAATAAACACTGGATCTTTTAAATACAAACTAATCTTTGAAAATGATTGTCCTAAACTGTTATTCATGGTCATTGCAAAACATACAAGAATTGTATATTTTTCTTACTTGTAATTTAAATGAAATTCTTTTGTCTGAATGTGTTAACCAAATTTTAGAGATAAAATTGTGATAACCAATGTTGTTTCCAGATATAATCTTCGCTTCTATAACGCAATTATATAGTGATTTGACCTGACGTTTTTGTGTCATTGCATAAACCATTTTTTATCCAAATTTCTTAGTAGCAATTGTATTGGGAAAATTTCGCTAAACTTTTAATACTAAATCTATCATTAAAAATAAAAAATAAAAATATACAAATAAAATTTAAATTTCAACAATATATCGTCTTTTACGTTCAAAAGTTAAAACTTCAAAAATTAAAAATCTCACTCCTTAATATATCGACACAATTTAAATTTAAAATTCCAAAATTAAAGAAGCCAAACATATTTTTTGAAAAAAATGTCGTTATTTAAAAAATAATTAAAGTTTAAAATATAACACACTTTATAAAAATAAATATTTACATGTTTTATAATTTTAGTTAAAAACTATCTATTAAAATTTATAAATAAAAAAAGGAATTTATTTATAAATATAAAACTTAACTAAAAAGCTACAAATTAAATATTAACATACTTTATTTTAACACATATTTATTTAAAATAAAAAGTAGTATTTTTAAATATTACATATAAAATTTAAAAAAATCTTGTTTTTATAATAATAAAATTTTAAAAACTCATTTTCTTAATTACACAACTTTAAAAATTCGATTTTTAGATCACCTACTTTTTAATTCTTAATTTTTTTAAAGTTTTAACTTTTGATGATAGTTAAAAAAAATGCGAATCAATGGTAATAATAATAAAATGATTTGGTAAAATGTTTATTTATCTGATTTAAAAAAAAGGATTAAATATGAAAAGATTGAATGGAAGGTGTAAATATTGTTTTGGGGAGAAAAATCTTGTGAGATTGAATGTAGTGATGACAAGTGATAATATATTTAGTTTTTTTATTAGAAGATGGATTAGTATTTAATTTAAAAGATATTATTATTAAAAGACAAGAGAGTAATTAATAAGAGAGAAAAACGAGAAAAAAATTATGAGAGAGAATATGGAGGAGACACGTAACATGGTAAACCTTTATTTGTTATATGTTATAGATAATTAATATTTAATTTAAAAATATTATTATTAAAAGATAGGGGTGTAATTAATAAGAGAGAGATAGACGGGAAAAAAATTATGAGAGTGAATATGGAGACGACACGTAACATGAAAAACCTTTATTTATGATATGTTATAAATTATTGGTTTCATGTTACATTAAAAAGTATTACTGTCTTCATATGCAACATTAATTAAATTGGGCGGGTCTGAACTTAAAATCCTAAAATGACCATTAGGATATTGATCATCCGGTTAGAATTTAGGGATTTGTTTGTTAATAATAGTGAAATCAACAGAGGGTCAAGAGGGTACACCGTATTCTCATTGTTAAAATTTGCAAGAATTTGTTGTGCAAAACTAAGATCCTTAAAGAAAAACGTGAGTTAAACTTTTCCAACTGTCGTTGGTTTAAAACCTTTTAAACCACAATGCATAAATGAACAAAATAAGTTCTACCACATAATGTCATATACACAATCACAATTAGTAGAGGAAAATCATATAGGAACACTAAAGATTAAGGAGGTCATGGGTTCAAGTCTCACTCTCATAGGAATAAATAAATTTGTCTTTAAAAAAAACATAATGTCATATACACAATCACAATCATAATCAAACCTCAATACACATAAACCACAATGCCTAATTAAACATAAACATATACGTACTACCACACAGTTTTATCAGGACCGGCTTCGTGGGTGGTGCGGGTGGTGCCGCGGCACCGGGACATGTTTATAAGTGGGGCATATATTTTAAAAAAAAAATTATATATAATATAAAAAAAATTTAAATAACTTATAAATTCTGTAAAATTTTATAAAATTTAGGGGCAAGTTTTTTTTTAATTTAAATCCAATCCAATAATACCCAATTTAATAGTTATACCCAACCCAATAATACCCAAATGACCTAATCTTTATCTATTTATCTCATGGCCCAACCCAATTACACAACCCGAAACGTGATTACGAGTTTACGTGATTACGAGTTTACGTGAATGCCTGCGATACTAAGAAGCCAGACAGAAGCTTGGATGAAGAGACGTTGTTGTTTGGACGCTGTACGACGACGTGATTGACTCCCAGGGTGACGACGGCGCTGTTGTTGTTACTCGGACGACGGCGTCACGACGCTGTTGTTGTTGTTGTTCGTTCGCACGCAGACGGCAAGTTTGATTTATTTTGATTTCTTGATTCTTGATAATGCTTTGGATTGTTTACATAATTACTAATTATGGATTTTGTTTTATTTTATTCTTGATAATGCACGTTTACGACAGGTTTGATTTATTTTGATTTATTAGGTTTGATTTTAAAATATATGGATTTTGATTTTAAAGTCAGTTGATTCATACATAATTACTAATTATGGATTTTGTTGTGAATTATGGATTTGTTGCTAGGTTTTAACGCTTGAATTTTGATACTTGAATCAGAAATTTATGCCTTCTAAACA
Organism: Smallanthus sonchifolius; assembly: GCA_023525975.1. Taxonomy (NCBI): domain Eukaryota; kingdom Viridiplantae; phylum Streptophyta; class Magnoliopsida; order Asterales; family Asteraceae; genus Smallanthus; species Smallanthus sonchifolius. The sequence continues at coordinate 13,065,949 of CM042042.1, forward strand.
ACCATCGGGATATCAGAACCGCAAAAAGAGAATTAGATGAAGCATTAAGAAAGTCTCAAGCCGGTGCTTTACTTAAGTTTTTTAAAACCACAACCACAAAGGTTCTTCAAATATTGATGATGCAAAATGCTAGGAGAGTCTCCCGACTCATTTAGGTATGTAACTACTAACTAGATACGTTTTCTATGGTAGTTTAATTTTCTTTATTATTATAATTACAAATATTGCCGTATTATTGAATTTTTTTTATATATGTGCATATTGAGGGGGGAATTGGGGCATTTTTTTTATACCGAGCCGGATACTTAATTTCTCGACGGCCTGAGTTTTATATATACAATCACACAAAACAAAATATCCTACAAGCTTGAATTTATTTCAACATAAAAAGATACAAGTATATGGTTCTGAAACTAATAAAATATCATAATGTAAAATTAATAAAATATTAATTATAACATCCAAAATACAAATTTAAACTAATCAAATGATAAAATGTTTAAAATAAAATGATTAAATCGTGATAGATTCTTCAAATTTCCAAGTTTGGATGAGTAATTTTAGGTTTCAATCGTTTCTAAGAAATTTATGAGGAATAATACGAGTAGCGATTTAGCGGATGACGATTGCTACATATCCACAGGCTTTCACTCTTTAGGTAATTTGATTTCCACCCAATATTTTAAACCCAAAGGATTCAAAAAATCCGTGTGTGTAAAATTCGTATTTGAATTTCAATTTCGAGTTCTCGAATTAAATGAACACCATACCATACCATACCTCCAAGAAGTGATAAATTAAAAAAAAAACTATTAATATCCACTAAAAGTTTTTACTAAAGTTGAAGTTAAAAGGTTCTGGATTCTAACCAACCTTGACCCAAACTAATTTGGGTAATATCTTTGCACTCTTACATTTCAAGTATTGAAGAAAAAAGATCATAAGACGGAAGTTTTGTCTCTAAAGTCAAAGTTCAGAACCTCTAAACTTCAACTTCAAAGACTTTTGAAAAATAATTTAGAACACTTAACACCTAACTTAGAGATTATGGGTATGCCTTTAAATTTCTCAAGACTTGGTCTTCTTTAGTTGAAGAACAAAGGATGTGAACTTCATCGACTCACACGCCGTTCATCAGGTGACGTGGTTTAAATGATGTCCAACATTCTAAAAGATTCTGACACATTATCTATGCAACTAGGCTGATTACAACAAAAAATATATTAAGAAGATAAGAATGATAGATCATACAAATATACCACTAGGCCGAATCACAACAAAAAACAACCAATAAAAAATGTTGCTCAAACAACTTGATCAAGATGGTTCGCCTATTTAAGCCAACCTACCCAACGATTACGAATCAAGTGCGTGGACTACCTATCCAAATACTTTGGTGTGTTTCTTGAGGGTCCTAGATGTAATTATATTACATTGTTTTTCATTATAACACCATTCGATATTCAATACAAACTTAACTTCATATCCAAATCTAGACGAATGTGATTGTCTTGATCTCTTATTTCGCATAAATCATTTATCATTTATTGAAATCATTAGTCGTCAACCCAATTCTCGGGACCAAAAATTGTAAAATAAAATTCAAATTCAAATTTTTGATCAAACCCAAAAACTACAAAGATATTCAAATCGAATGCTAATTTGATTCTACGATTCCAAGACCCAATTCAATTCGAATCAAATTTCAATTTTTCCTCCAATTACAATTGTTGAACAATCTCCAGCGACGCATTCTCGATCTTCTTCCTGATGGACTTTGTCAATGCAGCTGCATCCACCCCGTCGCCGATCACCATCATCTTGTTCTTGTTTTCCCCTTGCAACTCCACCGAAATCACACCTACAAATAAGTCGATCAAGGTGTGCATGATAACACCACACCCATGCACATAGTCCACTATAACAACATGCATGCTCAAGAATTTATTATATTATTCTTGAATTCACATGTGAACAAACACATTTTATTTTTTAAGAAAAAAATGAATCAAAACAAATAGAAAAAGAAAACAACAAAATAAAATAAGGTTATATATTTTAGTACCTGATGTTTCGGCAGCCGTTTTCATTGCGTATGTTCTACATTTATCACAGTTGGTTTGTATATTTATCACAATCTTTTTCTGCAACATGATAAATTACATAAGTAACATGAACAAATAACATATAGATATGAAGATGCAAATTAAATATGTACCTTCATTTTAATAATTCTTGTTGGTGGAACAAACAACATAACATATACATAATACATGTGTATGTATATATATAATGCTTTAGTTAGGTCTTTGTTCTTCGAGGTCGGTGATCAAATAATTGTAGAAACTTTTTTAGGGGTCCACCGTAGACAAATGAACCAATTTACTAGGTCTTTGGAAGACCATAAACAAACCAATTTCCACGGTTTTTGAGTCTTATTAATTAATAACATTAATTTTAATAATCCAAATATGATAGTTTTAACTTTCACTTTTGTTGTCAAGAATAGTCCTAGTAGAATAATTATCATAGATTCATACTTGTTTTCGCTCAAAATGATGATTTTGAATGAAATGGAGAAACGTACAAGCGAAATTGAGTGTAAATCTTTGATGATTATGCTACTGGGACTGTCATTAACAATAAAATTGAAAGTTAAGATTATCACCAGTCAAACTGCCAGTATAAATTATCATCTAATAAGTCATAGTTTGGATTATTAAAATCCAATTTATCTTAATTAATAAGGGTAAACAAAGGACATCATCTCATTTAAACTGTTAAGGTTTGTAATAAAACTCTTCTTATTCGTACATCGGAAATTTTTTATTGATATATTTTTAGAAAATGTTTGATTAGTCGATATATCAGCACCGAATGTTAATTTGGACATGCTAGTAATATATTAAAATAAGTATCAAATACTATATATGAATGTAATTTTTATATCATGCCGTGTTAGTATGAATGTAAGATTTTAATACGTGGGGTTAGTATTTTGTTGAAATAAGGGTTTTGTGATTGTTGCTTCGTTGGGAAGGTTCATATTTATTACACCTAACACTAATAAATATTTAGGGTGAAGGGGGCGTTCTAGGGTAAGATTATCGGGTAAGGGAACCCGTGCGGGGTACACCGTCACCGACCCCCTACCCGAGTGAGGGGCTTGTGTTTTGCGGGTATATGTACCCGAATGGAACTTGTGAGATGTAGCCGTTGCTATATTTAAATATAAAAAAAAACTTTTTTCTCCCTATATATACAATACAATTATACCATAATTTTCTCACCTAAAAATATTTCTTTCTACCATTTTTCTACTTAAAATCATGGACTCCAAAAAGTCAAAAGCCGGTACTCGAAAAAAATCAAAGGTCGGTTCTAGCCAAAACCCGTCAACACAACAACCTACTCAACCAATACAACACCCATATTATCCGTATGGTCAAATTCTCACTCAAATGCTCGTAATGTGTACAGATCTTCATAATCATGTGACCGGACCGATGTTGGAAATAATTATAAAACGAAAACGTGAAATAGGTAGTCGATACGGGTGGTCTTGTGATTTATAGATTTATTTTTATGTATTTTTTAAATTTAGTGTTTTTTATTTTATTTTTAAAGTACTTTTTTTTAATTTTTAATGTACTTTTTTTATTAATGAATTTATTTTAATTATTATTATTATTATTATTATTATTATTATTATTTGTTTTACCTAAAAAAAGAAAAAAAAATATAAAATTAGTTTTGTTAGGGTTGTGTCCCCTTCACTTTAAGGTATTAGGGTAGAAAAATGGTTAAAGTGAGGTGACACAACCTCACTGGTTAGTTTTGTAAGGGTAAAATTTTGGTGAGGGTTGTGTCCCCTTCATCCTTAGAAGAAAAATTCTCGGAGCAAAATCTTGAATATCAATCTAGATGATAAAGATAAGAAAAATAATAAACATAATTAGTAACTAAGATTAAAGTAGATGGGCGTGAATAGTGCATGTTCCACCGGTTTTGCGTCACGTAGAAATTTCATTTACAATTTGAAAAGTTTGTTTTCTTTGTTTTTCTATATTTTCCTTTTTAACCCTTATATTATACATAATATACGTTTTTAACCCGTTTTATTTTCTATTAATTTTGTTTTTCTTTAATAAATTTCGTTCGTTAAATTTTTTCAAAATACGGAGGCACAACTAATTTTAGTTTTTTCGTCAACGTTCTGATATATTTTTTTTTTGAAAACGGAGTTGTATTTAAAATTGTAACATCCCGGGTTTTAGAGTGCGGAAGAATTCACGAGAAATTAAAACTTAATAAAAAAAAGGGTAGAGGGCTTGGGCCGGAGTGTATGGGCCGAAAAGGGCAAGGGTTTGGGCCCTTATAAGTCTCAAGACCAGCCACAACCCTCATTTGCAACACCATTTTCGGAATTCTAGAGAGAGAAAGCGAGAGAGAGCCTAGAGAGAGAAAGTCCCGGTTTTCGGAGTAAGCTTCAAGGAGCATTAGCAAGAGTCTCGTGAGTGTTTATCACCGAAAGGGAAGCGATTTCAGGTAACCATTTGTTCCAGATCTGAGTTTTTGTATGAGTTGGGTTTTGAAATAAAATCGGGTAAATGTTAGATTTTTACGTTTAAAAATGGAAACAAAGTATAGATCTAGACTCTCGGTTAGAAAACACAAGTTTTCAACGTAAAAAGTTTGGATCTTGACGAGGTCGGACCTGCATGCAAAGTTAGGGTTTTGTGGGGAAGATGACTGAGCTGAAGGGTATCGAAACTAAGTAGTTTCGAGTCAGGGGCAAGCATCGAAACTAAGTAGTTTCGAGTCAGGGACGTGTATCGAAACTAGGTAGTTTCGATAGGTCAACGTGTATCGAAACTAGGTAGTTTCGAGTGGTCAGCATGTACCGAAACTAGGAAGTTTCGATAGGGTTGCATGTATCGAAACTAGGGAGTTTCGATAGGTCTACCGGTATCGAAACTAGGTAGTTTCGATGAGTCTGATATGTGACGAATTGTTATGATTGTTCAGATTGTGTGAGATTCCAGTAGGACATCCCCGCTAAGATACCAGGTGAGTTCTAATCCCCTTTTTGCCTTCTTTAGGGGTGGTGTGCATACTTAGTGTAAAGTGTTTATTATATTTTATATATTATAAACTGAGGAGAAAAGCTATGTTTTAGTGAAAGGTTTAAAAGAGGCAAAAGTATGTTTCAGTAAAGTAAGATATATCATTTTGCAAGCGTTTACTATATTTTTATATACATAAACAAAGGCATGATATATGTGCTAGTATGTTTTCAGTAAAGTAAGATATATCATTTGGCAAGCGTTTACTATATTTTCATATACATAAACAAAGGCATGATATATATGATAAGCTATGTTTCAGAAAGTAAGATGTATTTTATGATAAGCTATGTTTCAGAAAGAAAGATGTATTTTATGATAAGCTATGTTTCAGTAAAAGCAAAGATATATCATTTGGCAAGCGTTTATTATATTGTTATATACATAAACAAAGGCATGATATAAGTTAAGTTATGAACAAGATTTACAGAAAGATTTATGAAAAGTAAAGTGAACAGCTTTCCTTCGGGAATGAGTACCAGTTTGTAAAGGTCCTTGGGACAGATGTTACTTGTACAAGATGTCAGATATGGGTTCCACCCATTAGTAAGAACCTTTGTGGTTCGTTAACAGTTGTACAATTGGGATGAGTGACGGCGGTTGCTCGGGAGGTCCACGCAACCTCCCTGTTAAGCGGTATTGTCGGTTCATGGATAGTGAGCCATGGGGGCATTGACCAGGGTATTGTCGGTTCATGGATAGTGAGCCATGGGGGCATTGACCAGGTACTCGTCGGTTCATGGATGAATCCATGGGGGCGGTACAGTAGTGACAAGGAATTGACGGATAAGCGGTATTGTCGGTTCATGGTCGTTGATCATGGGGGCATTGACCAGGTACTTGTCGGTTCATGGATGTAAGCCATGAGGGCAGTACAGTAAAGAGGAATTGACGGTTTATTATACGTTTTAAACTGTTTGAAAAGTAAAGTGTGTTAAGTTTAGCCTTAATGGCAGTATATATGTTTGAAAAGTAAAGTGTGTTAAGTTTAGCCTTAATGGCAGTATATATGTTTGAAAAGTAAAGTGTGTTAAGTTTAGCCTTATTGGCAGTATATGTGTTTTAGTAAATCTTTTGTAAAATTGATTTAAAGTAAACGTTAGAACTCACTCAGCGTTGCTGATTTTTAGTATGCACATCAGTTAAGTGTAGGTGGCAGTAGATGGAAGTGGATGCTTGGCTTGGCGAGAAGAGTTACCCGAAGATCAGAGTCTGGCATCCTGTCTATGTTATTGTTTTAGTTGATTCAGACAAGTTTCAGTTTGTATGTTGACAAGTTATGTTTAGACATGTTATGTATTTCCGCTGCGCATGTTGAAGTTTTAAATCGTTTCCGCTGTGTTAATGAATGTCTTATGATTAAGTTCTATGTGTTGATGAGTAAATCCAACAAGTGAGGCCTTTCGGGAAAGGGGCCTTACAAAAATCGATTTTTTTATCGTCGCCTATAGCGAGTGTTATTATCGTTGTCGTACCGTGACGAGCCGAACCTATTACGAGTGAATAAATCATTGTCGGTATAGGTATTATCGGAACCCGTATCGGTATTCGCTTGTATGGTTTTTGACGACTCAAACAGGTAATTTTTTATTTTGTTTTTTTTTCTTATTTATTATTTAATTTTATGTTTCTATTTTATTAACATTATTTTAACCGTTGTGCCAACATTTTAATTTTAATTTTATTAGCGATGAGCCTGACACCCGTCACGAAGCGCAGATATAACCATCTAGTTTTTTTTTAAGTAAACTTTATTCACGTACCACCCAAATTAAAAAATAGGGGGAAAACAAAAACAACAAGGAACTAAAATTACATAAGAGATAATTTACACCAATTAATCTAGAAAATGGGTTAGGATCGGGTCTATTAGAAAGCCGTAAGAACCCTATAGATATGATACTAAGAATTATGTCCTCTACTTTGAGTCAAAGTCTTTGACCATTTTGTTGTTGAACCTTTTCTCATAACTAGCAAGCCACAAACACTAACAAGCCACCTTAACCTAAAAAAATATTTTTCTTTGTAGGATTATGTTTAGTTCGCTGATGATCGATGGATCACCTGCGACTTTAAAAAAATTATTCTCCTTTTATTTTTTGGCATCATGTTTGATCCGTGATGAAATTTAAAAATTAATTTTACTTTTTATTTCGAGATATTGTATGATATGTTATTAGTAATTACTGACTTTCTGTCTATAAATGTTTTGTTGGTAAAAATCTGTTTTCTAGTAGTGAAAAATAGGCGTGTTTAGTTTCTTGTACTTACACGAATACATTTTATTTTATTTTTTATAAAACATTTTTTTGTATATTCATTTACTAGGTTAAAATTCATGTATTACATGACTTGAATAAAAAAAACTTGTTGTAAAACCAACAGTTTCAAAACAATTTGTATGTTACACACCCGGTGTATTACATGGGTTGAATAAATGCAATGTTATATATATACTTAGTAATAAAAAATTATATTTTACATATTTATGACTAATTACATAGTTTTTTATACAAGTTCTATAAACATTACATAGTTATTCTTTTTTAAATTTATAAAAAGAATGAAATGAATGTTCAATTTATAAAAATGTTTTATGAACATTTTTTTTTTAAATACAAAACGTTTTATAAAAATCATTATTATTTAATAGGAGAGAGAGGAGAGAGACGGGAAACAATGAATTGATAAGAAAATAAAAATGAGATTTTTTTTCGAGATGTCCATATCTCTATACTTATGTTAGAGAGTAACCATTGGAAATTTTGGATGAAAACTTGTGTTTTTCACTAACTTATAAAAATGATTTTTTGTCAACTTTAAACAAAAAAAATATATGCAAACGGTGTAGTTTTGCGTATTCACAACGAACAAAACTACGACCAAAACGGAGCTAAGATGAATGAGATATCGGTGCTCAAAGTTGAGTGTTTAGGGTTGTGTAAAGTTACGAAAATTGGAAAGAAACGTGTGAAAACTTGTCTCACATAGGTGGGGGGGACCAATCTTGGAGTGATATATTAGTGAGAGCCTCCTAAGAAAGTTGTTTCGTTTAAGGTAAGCACTAGTGCGAACCACTTGGACTCGCACTTGTGTGTGTGGCTGGGTGTTGGGCGTAATGTGGCGTTTTGATGGCGCCCTTGGCACTACGCACACTCGCGTGTCCGCTTAGGAGTAAATCTGGTCAGCATGACCAAATATACTCAGGAGAGCCTAGCCTACTTCCGAAAGTAAGTCTGGCCATCATGACCAAAAGGAAGGCCGTTCTACTTAGGAGGAGGAAATCCGGTTAACATGACCCGTGACTCCTTTGTAACAAGTTCAGTTCCATAGCTTCTGTTACACAGAATCTTGAAATAGACGTCTATTACGAGTTGGAGAATTAAAATAGAATAAAATGCATTACAAACGTTTAGATGTTAGACACAATATGATTAGAGAATTAATCATGAATGGAGTGATATCTGTTGATTTTGTAAGATCTGAGTATAATATAGATGATCATCTAACTAAATGGTTAAAAAGAGATCTCATAAAATCAGCTAAAAGGATGGGTTCAAAGTCAATTTAAATATCTTATGTCAAGACACCCAATCCCCCATCTAATACAATGTTAGATGTTGAATTCAATGTGGTAAGCTTGTCATAAAGATATTGGAACACATTAATATAATCATCCCAAGGTATGTGTTTGGATAACGGAGGTTGAAATTTAATTTCTTAATAGTTCATTGATAAAATGCAGTGCAGGTGCAAGAATAATGAACTAGCCATAATAACATGAAATTTAGCCGTTTCAAGAAGCTTTGGACTTAAGCTTTGATGTATTCTTTGAAGGATTGAGACATAGGCTAGTAAAACATTGTGTCAAATGGAATTTGGATTTGCAAACATATGTGTATGTTACTTACATGTATTTAAATGAATAACTTTGGTTCATTCCATTGTGATACCATGTTACTCTAATATTTGTATCGTGTCATATACTAAAGTGGAAATTCAATCCACAGGATATTTCCATTTATGCATATGTTTGTGTATCTATGAGGATGGTTGATGTGTGTGAACTATATATATTTTTGATAAGAATTTTCACACAAATGTCGGTTTTAAAAGATGGTTTTCACCTAGACTAAAATACACACACAAAGGCAAGTGCACCTACCGAGTGGTAATATAGTGATAAGAACCGGATGTCAATCAATGGACACAGTTTAACGTCTCAACCCAAGTTTTTAATTTGATTATGTGACAAATGGAAAGGTGATTGTTAATTGAGTTCTTTTCTTTTTGGAATGAAAGTTACCTTTTGAAATTTCTGAAAAGTTTAACTAATGATAATTTTTCAAGGGACAATCATCTTAGTTTATAATCAACTTATTAATTATGTCAACACCTTTCATACGACTAAAGCTTGCTATTATGTTAATGTTCTTTTAAGCGGTTGAATTAAAATCCAATTACAGATTATAACTCCCTAATTATTAAGAAGGAATTCGTTGAGTAAATTACATGTCATCTACTTAATATTAGTTTAATTAGATAAAAGAGTGTAACTTCTTGACTTATGAAATTCTAAAATAGAGTTATATAAATTTTAAGCTTGAGTCATCAATAATCTTGATTAGTATAACTTTTGCTAAAGAAATAATATAACATTGTTCTTAGTTTTTCTAAACACAGTCAAAGGTTGCATGTCTTCATATTTCTTTCACAATCATGGTTTCAAAGATTATTCTTAATTCTTAGCTATAACATTTTAACAAAAGATGTTAAGGTTATAAATAAATGTTAGTCTCATAAGTTTTCTAACATGATATGATTTCTCATTTATAAACCCTAAATTGTTCCATAAACATTTAGACATGCAATTCCATCAAGAGATTAACACAAAATCATCATTACATTAACATAATACTTTAGCCATAATCAAAAGTTCAACATAATTAATTAAGTTTCATCAAACTAAGATGATTGAAAAGATTCTTAGCTCACGATGAGCTTACACACAAACATAACACAATTGAAATACATGCAAGTCATAGTGAGTTCAAGATGTAACCAAAGCTTCTAATGGATGAATATGACGTCTTCCAAATGGGATTGGGATGATAGAATGAGTCTTCCTTGGCCTTCAAATGATCTCTACCACTGGATTTTTGGATGTGATGTTAGTGATTTCTCTCCTAAAAACCCAACACTTCAAGATGAACCAAAAAGCACTATTTATACTGCCTGGGAAGTGAGGCACGACCCGTGCCTAGTGAGGCACGACCCCGTGCTGAGATAACGGGTTAACCGCTTTTGTTTCTGTCGCGTATGTATTGTGCATGTATGTAACACCCTTAATTGGAACACCAGTTAATAAAACATTTAAACGCACGGAAGCATTTATCCCAAGATTTTTTTTACAACCCTTGCGTACCGTGAGGGATTTGTCACCTCCCTTCGCGTACCGCGAGGGAGCTTCAAAACACCCACCCGGAAGACAAGTCTCTCGCGTACCGATAGAGAACTTGTTCGGGCTCTCACGTACCGCGGGGAATCTGAGTAAACAGAAAGTTTACTCAGCTGCCCAGTTCCAACACTTAGTCAAATTTTGTCATTTTTCAATTCCACAATGTAATATCCGAGATCTTCCGTCGTATAATTTCCTAAACTGTTGCACGTATTCAGCACTTGAAACTCCATAAAAACTATATTCTTGAAAAATACTAATATAACTATATATGAGATTTATTTAAGAGTACATATATACCTTATGAATAAATGGTATTAAAAACTTTACGGGTTTATAACTATACAAATAAAATAATAAAATCACTCTAAAACACTTAAACTTGAAAAGTATAATTTTGTTATAAAAATTATAAAATAATAAGGTATAAAACTTATTTTAAAATAAATAAGTTATGGAACTTAGAAATTATTTTATAAATATATAAAATAATAAAACTTATTTAGACTTATAAAAAAAATAGATATATATGTTTTAAAAGTCTCAGGGACTAAAATTGCCATTCTGAAAACGTATTTTAAATTCAAATCTAAGTTTATACATGAGAGGGAAACTACAGGGACCGAATCTGCAATTTATCCAAACTTTCAGTTTGGAAATAGGTTCCAAGTTCGAGTCCCGTAATGCCCGACTTCCACTCCTTTTTACCCGAAATCGCAATACCGGCAAAACAGGTTTTGTTCCCGTAACGGTCGACCCAAAGCCACACTCGTTCTCGCTCGATTCGGCACCAAAACAGGTAATCTTTGAGTCCTTCTAGATCGATTTCAGGAGAGGATCAAAAGCCCTCTATTTAAGTTCATAAACAGAGGGCGATTCGATCCGTATTTGAGAGTTTTTGTTCTAGGGTTCATACGGGGAACAGGGACGATTTGGAATGTTGTTTATCTGTTTCTTATTCCGTGTTTAAACTTAACGAGCCCGTAGGCGGGATGGTCAGAGTGTGTGTGTATACGGGTGAACCGGGCACGGACCCGAGTTCGAACCCAGCAAACCGATTTTCGCCTCTTTTATTTTTTTCAGCCTCTTTATCAGTTTTTAATACTTTTAAGAAATTTTATAAATTCTGTTAAATCTTTATAAACTTAAATATGAATTCTATTTACACTTTTACCTTCTGGAAATATTTTATTTAATTAAAATATTGTTAAAACTTATGATATTTAACCATTTGAAAATAGTTTTTAAATATTTAAAAACTGTAAAAATACTTGTAAACTTTTATAAAACTTGTATTTATACAAAAAACTATTTATTTAAAACAGTAAACTCAATTTATTATTTATTAAAAGAATTCTTTTATCCTAACATTTAAAATAAACATATAAACTTTTAGAAAGTTTTATAACTTTTGTAAACTCAAAAAGATTTATAAAATTTATATAAGAACAGAAACTTAAGGTTAACAAACTATAGACTTATGCTTTTTATATAAATTTAAAACAAGGAAAATAAATATGTGTATTTATTTTCCTAAAGGCTCATAAACTTGTAATCTTTGTAAACTTTAAAAACAATTATAAACTTATATTTAAAATATAAACTTTATAATAACTTCTATTTAAACATATTTGTTAATCTTAGAACTTCATTTATTTAAACTTATTAAAATATTTTAAACATTTTTACATGTTAAGTTGTAAAATAAATATTTAACATCTAAATACTTTGATAGATGATTAAATAAAATGATTATTCTTATAAGATAATTATTTTGTTCCTAATAAATATGTATGCTTTGAATGACTATTATTAAACTCTAACCATTACTTACACTTTAAATGATTATTTATCCTTATTAACTATTCATTCTTTTAGTATTATTGAGCATTTGCATATGCTTTGATTAAATCTTTACTAACTATTTATTCTTTAAAATAATTATTACTAGTCTGTAATAAATATCTAGTCTTATACTTATCTATTGTTACAACCCTACTTATGAAATACTTAGAACATTCCTTTAAATTATTATTACCTAACTAGTGTAATTAAAAACTATAAAAGTTCTAAATAATTATTTTTAATAATTATTCTAATATACAAACTTATGAAACTTTGATATTCAAGTCTTGTGACATTCATTTAAAGCTTCTATTTTGAAACTTTGAATTAAACTTCATAAACACAAATCATTCCCATGTCCCATTGGAACCCTAGTCAAATCTTGAAATCCTAATTCCTTTGTCTTAGACTTTTTACTTAAAACTTAGACTTATATTCTTAGGCTTATTGTGAGGATATTCTCCCTCAAAGTCTTGCAAACTTACTCTTGTCGGATACTCTTCATCAAATCCATGTGAGTATACTCAGCCCCTTTTCCTTTCTATACTTTTTGGGTGAAACATGTTCAAAAACATTAAACTTATACAATTCTTGTACAACTATGACTAGATGCTTATTCTTATGTTAAACTTGAGACTTGTATGCTTAGATTAAACTTAAAACTAGCATATTCATTAACTTTGATCAAGCCTATAGTAACAATGATAGATCTATTGCATTTTACCAATCCACCTTGATTGATTGACCATTCGGGGGGAGCCCTTGGTGATTGTTACTGAATTAAACTTTTAAACTTGAGACTTATAAGGGTAACCTGCGGGTTATGCCTAAACTTGGTTAGAAGGTTGATATGCACAATGTTTAAGATACTTGTTTCTCATACTTACATTATAGAATGCATCAATCATAGTGAATTGTACCTCTTTTCAATTACTTGTTAAATTGTGTCAAAACCTTTGTATCTCACCAACTATTTTGTAGTTGACAGATTCTTTCACATGTTTCAGGTTCTACATCGTGAGACTTATTTGTGATCACATAGGACGCTTTGGACCTAGACTACTTATTAAATAAATGTTGTATACTTGTTATTTCCTTTGTATTAAACCTTTGAATATATTATTAATGAAATATTGAAACTTTAATAGTCAACCTTGTGCTAATGAACAACCGCGTCCGCCCCGACGTATAATCCGCCGTCGGTTGGGGTGTGACAGATTGGTATTAGAGCCTTGGTTATAGGGAATTAGGTTATTAGAAACATGACCTAGACTATAACTTAGGAGACCCAAACATGAGTTATCTCATGTCCTTTACTAGGAACTTTCTCCTCATTCTATTCTTAAATCTTATACGTGAACGCTTGGAGATTCTACGTTTCTACTTACCTACGTGTTACAAGAGTCTACTACATCGAGGATACGTTCTTAGGCTTCAAGCCTAATCCTCCACTAAACTCTCGTCAAGAGTATTTAAGTTCTGGACAATGTAGGAGAACTCGTGCGGACCGGAATGGTGGATACCTGTATTCTGGGAAATTCTGTCAAGGAAAGCATTTCGTACGAATCCAAATCAACCGATGGACCCGTATGCCTTCCTGGGAATTCCTGGGATGAGTATCCACTTATAGGAATGCACGACTTCTCTAAACATTAGTGAGCTTAGATCTCTCTTGATATGTCAAAGTACGTACTTAGTGATATACACTAAATGAGTACCATCTCAAATACTATACACTTCATAAATTCATGATTCAAAAACTTTCCTCTATAACCTTTATTCTATGATTCTTAAGTCCCGTCTTGTCACATGACAGCATGCTTACTCGTCATGACCTAAAGGAGTTACCTTCAAGAAGAAATTCTTACGAGACTATACTTAAAGACTATATACATAAACTTATATTTATGCAGATACTACCCAATAACCTTCATGATCTTTGTAAAACAACCCTTAAAACTATGTATTACCCTACAAACTTCCCTACAAACTCTATTATTTTACAAACATAACATCTAAGGGGAAACTCTTGTGTTTTTACCTTACCTCCTTAGCACTTAACCAAGTTTCATTTGATAGCTAACTCAAACTTTTGTTACACTTTTATACATCTCAAAACTTTCATACTTCTTTAAAACTTACGCATCACCGTCTCTTGTAAACAAAATTTTACGCCTTTTTCGAAAATACATTAACAAAGTAATTAGTAACATAAGTGTTTTCCTTGTAAGAGAAGAAGTCCGCTATGGAATAGACAAATCCCACGTTTAAGACTCTAATGAACCTCGACATAGTACTATAAACCCAAACATCGGTAACAATAACTAAGAAGTTGGAGAATCATGAGGAAATTCAAGCTAGGGAAATAGGGTACATAAGTGAGTCCTTGTGACCCCTTCTTCCGGAAATTCTCTTCGTTAGCCCACCAACTTCAAGCCAAAAGCCATTTTTTATATATTACTGTGATGACTCAGTATTATGAATAAAACCTTTTTGAACATATTAAATCAACTTACTTACATACCTTAATTTTTCGGTTTAAATTGTATTATGTAAGGGCTAGAAGTCCCAATTTTGAAACATTTAACAAAAGTTATTTTGAAATTTATCTTGTTATCACTTACTAGTTGACTTTCCTTCTAGCACTACAAACTTAACACTTCTATCCAAACACTTTCGTCAAAGACAGCTCGCGTTAGTATCTGAGATAATTAGCAACGTGGCATTAAACTATAAAAATCCTAAGTGACACGTAAACTTGAAGAATAAACTTTGAACAAACCTTCTAAATTCGTAAGCACCCTTTTAAAACAACACGACTTACGAACCACTGTCGTAATCAACTATGATCCTTACCCTTTATATAAACTTCACACTTCAAAACTTGACCAACTTTTTGTTTGACAATCATACATACCTCTTTGTAAGTCCTACTTATACTACTCATCGTTGTTTAACTCACCATTCTTGAACATCTTAATTATACACTATATAAAAGAAAACTACGTATCCTATTAGGAAACAAGACAAATCATTTGTAAACATACTATCATTTCCAAAACTTTTCCCGTTACCCTATACTAGAAGACTTTCCCCATCAAACTCTTGCCACGTAAAAGATTTGCTATAAGTCACAACGGGAACTAAAGGCTTAAATGCACGTTGCTAAAACATCAAACTTCGTATACACAACTATAAGGTCAGAGACTTTTGAGCCATGTAAAAACTTATACAAACATTCGAAACCGTATTCTTAAAACTAAACATGATCAATAAAGGATCATGTAAAGCTTAATGTTGAAACTTGAAATCAACTGACTTATCCTATTTTCAAACTCATACTTGGATTCTTAGTCTTGAAAACTTATTGTGTTCACTAAACTTTATAAGACGTGATAAACATTCATTCTAAATACACGAGCAAACTTCATTATTTATACTAGAAACTTCATTTTGAAATTTATCTTGTTATCACTTACTAGTTGACTTTCCTTCTAGCACTACAAACTTAACACTTCTACCCAAACACTTTCGTCAAAGACAGCTCGCGTTAGTATCTGAGATAATTAGCAACGTGGCATTAAACTATAAAAATCCTAAGTGACACGTAAACTTGAAGAATAAACTTTGAACAAACCTTCTAAATTCGTAAGCACCCTTTTAAAACAACACGACTTACGAACCACTGTCGTAATCAACTATGATCCTTACCCTTATATAAACTTCACACTTCAAAACTTGACAAACTTTTTGTTTGACAATCATACATACCTCTTTGTAAGTCCTACTTATACTACTCATCTTTGTTTAACTCACCATTCTTGAACATCTTAATTATACACTATATAAAAGAAAACTACGTATCCTATTAGGAAACAAGACAAATCATTTGTAAACATACTATCATTTCCAAAACTTTTCCCGTTACCCTATACTAGAAGACTTTCCCCATCAAACTCTTTCCACGTAAAAGATTTGCTATAAGTCACAACGGGAACTAAAGGCTTAAATGCACGTTGCTAAAACATCAAACTTCGTATACACAACTATAAGGTCAGAGACTTTTGAGCCATGTAAAAACTTATACAAACATTCAAAACCGTACTCTTAAAACTAAACATGATCAATAAAGGATCATGTAAAGCTTAATGTTGAAACTTGAAATCAACTGACTTATCCTATTTTCAAACTCATACTTGGATTCTTAGTCTTGAAAACTTATTGTGTTCACTAAACTTTATAAGACGTGATAAACATTCATTCCAAATACACGAGCAAACTTCATTCTTTATACTAGAAACTAATGTGAATGGAGACATTGCTCCCTTTTGCAGAGCACCTCCCTAGTTTTCTCTTCAAACCCAAACATCGAGATCCACCTACTCTTCTGGACAACTCGAATCTTCCGTGAGAAAGCGTATAACGGTAATCCTGTTCCAAACGCTGTCCCACACATCTCTTAAATACTAGAGTATTTAGATAACCGCTTTATGCTCAAAACGTAATCGTATACTTCTATACACTGAAGCTAGACTAAAAGACTTTAAACTATTATATGTTTGACGTATTCTTGTTCAAACACAATTCTATGTTTGACGTATTCTTGTTCAAACACAATTCTATGTTTGACGTATTCTTGTTCAAACACAATTTAAACTATTCTATGTTTGATGTATTCTTGTTCAAACACTATTCTATGTTTGACGTATTCTTGTTCAAACACAATTTAAACTATTCTATGTTAGACGTATTCTTGTTCAAACACAATTCTATGTTTGACGTATTCTTGTTCAAACACAATATAAACTATTCTATGTTTGACGTATTCTTGTTCAAACACTATGAACGTGTAAAGACTTTAAACTACTCCATGTTTGACGTATCCTTGTTCAAACATGACGAGCGTATAAGACTTTTAAACTACTCAAGGTTTGATGTATTCTTGATCAAACACGAGGAAAGTGTAAAGACTTTAAACTACTCGATGATTGAGGTATTCTTATTCGAACACGAGGAAACTTTGAAACTCTAAATCTTATCACATTCTTTTCTCATTAATTATTGAATGACGATTCTCTCTAAAAAGGACTCGTTAATCAATAATCACTCTTACGTGGAAACACTAGTCATGAGTTAAACAAATTCTTGTACTCTTTCTCGATCCACACACAAACGGAAGGATCTATGCGGACTATACGACGATTCAAATGCTTGCGGGTGCACACGTAAGTATGAAAATCAGCGTATGGAAAGACATAGTAAACTCTGTCGTGTGCTATGATCTAAGACTTATCGTAAAAGGGTAGCCACGGAACTTAGGTACTGTAGCAATCCTTAGACGTATTAGTCTACAAACTCACCACTCTGAGTGATGCATCCCACTTTAAATCTTGAATGGAAATTCAACAGTTACTCTCTCAAAATGCATTCCTGAAAACTGATCTTCATATATGTTTCAATGAGACTATGTGCCTCTTAGGGAAACTCTTGGCAACCCTAGGCTTTGAAAACTTAGAAACTTGAGCGAAATCTTACTCCTGTCATTTCATCTCATTTAAAACCCTAAATTTACTTATCTTTCTCATCATCCATGAGCGTAATACGAACTTAAATCCTGGATTAGATCCTCCTACTTTAATTTCGGGACGAAATTTCCTAAAATAGGGGAGACTGTAATATCCGAGATCTTCCGTCGTATAATTTCCTAAACTGTTGCACGTATTCAACACTTGAAACTCCATAAAAACTATATTCTTGAAAAATATTAATATAACTATACATGAGATTTATTTAAGAGTACATATATACCTTATGAATAAATGGTATTAAAAACTTTACGGGTTTATAACTATACAAATAAAATAATAAAATCACTCTAAAACACTTAAACTTGAAAAGTATAATTTTGTTATAAAATTTATAAAATAATAAGGTATAAAATTTATTTTAAAATAAATAAGTTATGGAACTTAGAAATTATTTTATAAATATATAAAATAATAAAGCTTATTTAGACTTATAAAAAAATAGATATATATGTTTTAAAAGTCTCAGGGACTAAAATTGCCATTCTGAAAACGTATTTTAAACTCAAATCTAAGTTTATACATGAGAGGGAAACTACAGGGACCGAATCTGCAATTTATCCAAACTTTCAGTTTGGAAACAGGTTCCAAGTTCGAGTCCCGTAATGCCCGACTTCCACTCCTTTTTACCCGAAATCGCAATACCGGCCAAATACATTGCACCTCGAACTACGCCATCGGCGTGCGACCCTAGCCCAAGGTGTTCCGATACCCGATTTCAACTTTAGTCTCGCGTGGTTGCAATATTAAATTCGCTCCTTCAACCGTAAAACCCCCCAACCAACTAAGCATTTAACGCTGGAATCGACTATAAATACCGGTTGGAACTCGATGGCGACACCACACTCCAACTCTCTTAACCCTCAATTCCATCAATTTGCTCTTACATTGCTCGGTTTTGTTCCCGTAACGGTCGACCCAAAGCCACACTCGTTCTCGCTCAATTCGGCACCAAAACAGGTAATCTTTGAGTCCTTCTCGATCGATTTCAGGAGAGGATCAAAAGCCCTCTATTTAAGTTCATAAACAGAGGGCGATTCGATCCGTATTTGGGAGTTTTTGTTCTAAGGTTCATACGGGGAACAGGGACGATTTGGAATGTTGTTTATCTGTTTCTTATTCCGTGTTTAAACTTAACGAGCCCGTAGGCGGGATGGTCAGAGTGTGTGTGTATACGGGTGAACCGGGCACGGACCCGAGTTCGAACCCAGCAAACCGATTTTCACCTCTTTTATTTTTTTCAGCCTCTTTATCAGTTTTTAATAATTTTAAGAAATTTTATAAATTCTGTTAAATCTTTATAAACTTAAATATGAATTCTATTTACACTTTTACCTTCTGGAAATATTTTATTTAATTAAAATATTGTTAAAACTTATGATATTTAACCATTTGAAAATAGTTTTTAAATATTTAAAAACTGTAAAAATACTTGTAAACTTTTATAAAACTTGTATTTATACGAAAACTATTTATTTAAAACAGTAAACTCAATTTATTATTTATTAAAATAATTCTTTTATCCTAACATTTAAAATTTAAACATATAAACTTTTAGAAAGTTTTATAACTTTTGTAAACTCAAAAAGATTTATAAAATTTATATAAGAACAGAAACTTAAGGTTAACAAACTATAGACTTATGCATTTTATATAAATTTAAAACAAGAAAAATAAATATGTGTATTTATTTTCCTAAAGGCTCTTAAACTTGTATGCTTTGTAAACTTTAAAAACAACTAGGTGTGAAATAGGGAAAGAAGAAAATCACATGAAGCAAACGGATTTGTACTTTAAGCAAAAAAGATGGTATATCACTATATTAACTATTGACTCCCATGGGAAATAAATAATAGTATAATTATAAACTTATATTTAAAATATAAACTTTATAATAAATTCTATTTAAACATATTTGTTAATCTTAGAACTTCATTTATTTAAACTTATTAAAATATTTTAAACATTTTTACAAGTTAAGTTGTAAAATAAATATTTAACACCTAAATACTTTGATAGATGATTAAATAAAATGATTATTCTTATTAGATAATTATTTTGTTCCTAATAAATATGTATGCTTTGAATGACTATTATTAAACTCTAACCATTACTTACTCTTTAAATGATTATTTATCCTTATTAACTATTCATTCTTTTAGTATTATTGAGCATTTGCATATGCTTTGATTAAATCTTTACTAACTATTTATTCTTTAAAATAATTATTACTAGTCTGTAATAAATATCTAGTCTTATACTTATCTATTGTTACAACCCTACTTATGAAATACTTAGAATATTCCTTTAAATTATTATTATATAACTAGTGTAATTAAAAACTATAAAAGTTCTAAATAATTATTTTTAATAATTATTCTAATATACAAACTTATGAAACTTTGATATTTAAGTCTTGTGACATTCATTTAAAGCTTCTATTTTGAAACTTTGAATTAAACTTCATAAACACAAATCATTCCCGTATCCCATTGGAACCCTAGTCAAATCTTGAAATCCTAGATCCTTTGTCTTAGACTTTTTACTTAAAACTAGACTTATATTCTTAGGCTTATTGTGAGGATATTCTCCCTCAAATTCTTGCAAACTTACTCTTGTCGGATACTCTTCATCAAATCCATGTGAGTATACTTAGCCCCTTTTCCTTTCTATACTTTTGGGGTGAAACATGTTCAAAAACATTAAACTTATATAATTCTTGTACAACTATGACTAGATGCTTATTCTTATGTTAAACTTGAGACTTGTATGCTTAGATTACACTTAAAACTAGCATATTCATTAACTTTGATCAAGCCTATAGTAACAATGATAGATCTATTGCATTTTACCAATCCACCTTGATTGATTGACCCTTCGGGGGAGCCCTTGGTGATTGTTACTGAATTAAACTTTTAAACTTGAGACTTATAAGGGTAACCTTCGGGTTATGCCTAAACTTGGTTGGAGGGTTGATATGCATAATGTTTAAGATACTTGTTTCTAATACTTACATTATAGAATGCATAAATCATAGTGAATTGTAACTCTTTTCAATTACTTGTTAAACTGTGTCAAAACCTTTGTATCTCACCAACTATTTTGTAGTTGACAGATTCTTTCACATGTTTCAGGTTCTACATCGTGAGACTTATTTGTGATCACATAGGACGCTTTGGACCTAGACTACTTATTAAATAAATGTTGTATACTTGTTATTTCCTTTGTATTGAACCTTTGAATCTATTATTAATGAAATATTGAAACTTTAATAGTCAACATTGTGCTAATGAACAACCGCGTCCGCCCCGACGTATAATCCGCCGTCGGTTGGGGTGTGACACACAAGACACCAAATTTTTCCTACACTTGGATTTTTGTTCAAAAACATATCTACCACATATATAAAGACCAAAAAAAAGTTCATGTGTCTAATTACACAACAATTAACGGATTTTCCTTTAAATCCCAAAACACACAAAAATGCATACGAGAATCCTCCACGCCTTGGACTTGACCTTGACCTACATCGGAGCTTTCCCTCCATAACCACACAAACATATCACCGTTAGTAATGACGATAAACACATTCAACAAGTATTTACACTTGTTTTCACCCCTTTCACCAATTTGACCCAGTTGACCCGTTTGCACCCATTTGGTCAATTAAGGTTCTTAACACTTACATTTCCACTACAAGTCTCATTCTTTTCATATTACATTCATTTACCACCACCCATTCACCCATTTGAAGTATTCCACACTTCTAATTAGGTTCATGACCTCTTGGTGCGAGTACCACAACTCGTATTACCCGCACTTGGAGTATTTGACTCTAAGTCCACCCTTTGACGCATTCCACACTTCTTATGGGGTTTACTACCTCTTGGTGAGAGTACCACAACTCGTTTTACCCGTACTTGGATCATTTTACACCAAGTTCACCTATTGAAGTATTCCACACTTCAATCCACAATTTCACCAAGTTATCTCATTTTGTTTGACCATATACCACGTAAGTCATATACACCACATTTACCACATTCACATATTAGTTTGACTATTTACCACATAAGTCAATTACTCCACATTCACCACATTGCACAATCAAGTTTTTGACTATTAACCACATAGTCTAATTACACCAATTCCAACCTATTAGTTTGACTTTTTACCATTAAAGTCAAATTATTACAATTCCATACATACCACACTCAAGAAATAGGCATAAACATTCATTTAAATTTATTGTATGCATACATATTACATACACCACATATTTATCAACATTACTAAGTAAGTGCAAAGGCACTTACCTTTAGAGTTGGAAGATCCGGTGCCTCCTCCTCATTTCACAATTTGATTACCTAAACATATACACCTAGTTTAGTAATCTAACATTCATCACCAACATAATATAATTGAGTCCACAACTCAATTTTTATTTCCAACCCAAACTGACCCGTTTGGGTTACCCCATAACCAAACACCCCCTTTCAATACAAACTCACCTACTAGAGTTTTCTTTCCAATACCTTGATACTAATTTCTCATTCAATAACTTTTATTAGGTCAATTTGGTGTTTTTTCAAGTGTCTAATACCACCTAAACACTTAATCATCACTAATTCCACATTCTAACATCATGATCCAAACACCCCCAATTTTCACCATATGAAGCCTAACTTTTCAAAATCAAAATCAAAGGGTTCTAGGATGTTAATCACCACTATTTACTTCTAGTTAAGCTAGATTATCCACAATCTAACACCAATTTATCACATGCATACATAATTTTTGAATTTCTACAAAACCCACATACTAACACATTCAAAGGTGAAATCAATGGAAGATTACACTTACTTGATGTTAGAAGGATGATATGCAAGCCAAAACCTTCACCAATTCAAGCTCAAAATGCACGATTTTGTTCAAACACCACTTTTCTTCTTTTCTCTTTTGAGATGAACGACCCCAAACACCTCAAATGGCTTCTATTTTGACTTCCACTAGTCAAAATTGCAGAAATTTGCCATTTACACTTTTGGCCTCTCAACTTTCATTTCACCCATTTCATTCTATTATTAGTTAAAAATTAACATAACCCCATTACTAACTTGAAACCCACTTGTTTCAACTTATTTCATAAATATTATTTTCACCATAATATTTATTAAAATATTTATTTATTTGAAAACGAAACCCGGATTTTGATTCGTTACATTGTACTGGACACGGGGGCGTGCCTAGTGGGGCATGGCCCCGTGTTGGATATGACTGGGCGACAACAGTACCCTGGTACGGCTTAAAGTTTACCACGGGGGCGTGCCTAGTGAGGCACGGCCCGTGCTTGGCTGGGTGCTTTTGTCTTCATCTGCTGGTTGAGGGCACGGGGGCGTGCCTTGTGGGGCACGACCCGTGCTTCATCTACTGTTTTGGCCAATTTCTTGCATATTTGCCGTCTTTTCGCTTGTTTCTTCTTTTTGAGGTTGGATTTCCCTGAAACCTAAATAGAAGCTAAATGGGCGACAAATTTACTCAAAGTACAAATAAATTTCTAATAAATAGGATGCAAATGATGTGAAATATATGTATAATTTAGAGCACATCAATGGTTAAGTTAATCATGGATACCACTAAAATGGGGGAGGAATGCTCGTAATTTTAGTGTTACTACACTATAAGGATATTAATGCTCGTAATTTTAGTGTTACTAATATACACATATAAGGATATTGGATTAACTTATTTGTCGAGGTAATAACGATAGTAATTAATCGAGTTGGATGACACGGGAGTACGGGATCGTTTAACATTAACGGTATTTATTTGGCATTGGGCTTCTTATTGAAGATTAATGGATTAGTGGGCTTGTTTAATATATGGATATGGGCTTTGACTTGTTTAATATTTGGATATGGGCCTTGACATTTGGATATAACATATGGAATGGAAATACACGTATTGAGCAAATCAGGATATACACGCTTTTGTTTCTCTGTTCGAAAAACAAAGAACCGTGAATAAAAGTTTTTGTGCCGTCGATCAACAATTCTTAGAAATATCATCAAATCTTGATACTTTCAAAGGGGATCTTTGTTGGTCTTCATCCAGCTCCAGTGATGTTCCGGTTCTGGCGAACTTGTTACACTCGCTTAAAGAGAAGTCAATGAACTTCATTAGTTCGCTTAGGTTTAGCAGCTTAGAGTTGTTTTCTATTACTAGATTTCTGTTACAAGCTCAATACGTTGTTAGATTTCATTTTCTGTTTATATCAATCTTTGTACTCCCATTTACAATTGAATGAGAATCAAAATCGTCTCAAACTACAATCTTTGTCTAATCCGGTAAATCATTATGATAACCCACAAATAGATTTATCCGATAGTGAATCACGATTCAAGGATTAATCGTGGGTTTGTTCAAAGTTTTGTATTTGATCTCCAGGATTTTAATCGTTCGATTTTTATTGTTATAGACTAGAAATACAACTGATCCTTAATTTTATTCCCTTTTCTTGGACCCATAACATAAAACCCGGGTTCTTGGTGGTTAACGAATGGAAGAGGAAATAAAAACAAATATACGACTCCTATGTTTGCTCGTCCGAAGACAAGTCTTCCATTGTTGCTTGCACAAGATTTTTCGTTCATTCTTTCTTTTGCCCCGGGGGTAACATGCATAAATTGTCACATACACATATTGACATGCTACCACACAATTTAACTACATGACACGTTTATAAACATTTATATATATATATATATATATATAGTGTGAGGTTTCGCTAAAAAGTGTCTTAAAACGCTCATAACCGGCTCATACGAACTCCGATTTTACTCATTTCAGCGACGTTGGAACCGTCTCATCGAAATCTACGATCTTAGCTTGTAGGGTTTAGTTTTTATTTTAGGGTTTAGTCTTGCGGGTTTAGCCTTAGGGTTTAGCTTTTAGTATTTAGGCTTTTGTGGGGTGGTGGTGGGGTTTTTAAAATATTTTTTTATACTTTTTAGCCTTCTTAGAATATCCCTCCCCTAAGAAGTGCTACTTGGCTAAAAAGCTTAAGAAGCAATATCACCCGTTCAATTGGATGATCAAGGGTACAGATTTAGGTGTAGGAAAATAAGGGGTGGAGGGCATTATTGGAAAAACCCACAATTGTTGACTTTTTTTCAAATTCCCCCCATTTTTTAAACGTACATAACTTTTTTATGTGACCATATTTTTTTTTTAAAATTACACCATAAAATCGAGCGCTTTTTACCTTCAATTCGAGTATAGTATTGCTATATTTTACTGTAAAAACAAAATCGACACTTAGTGAAATTGTGCTACTTTACGTAAATGTGCTGGTTTCTAGTAAAACATCACAATTAACCGTGCTGCATTATAAAACAACACAATTAACTGTGCTGCTTTATCATAAAACAACACCAAAAGAACACGGTTAATTGTGTAACTTGCTTTTCTTAGCTAACCAAGCATAAACAAACCAGCACAACAAAACTAGTATATCAAACCAACACGAAACAAAACCAACACAAAACAACATTTTGATGCATAAGCTTTTTGTTGCCTACCAATGAACCGTTTTTTGGTGTATGGATGCTTTAAATTTTTATTTTTAAAGAATGCTACCAAATTAGGCACATAATAATTGACTAAAAGTAGTACACATTAAAGAAACAAGTACATTTATGTAAATTGTGAGGTTTAACCAGAAACTAGCAAATTTTTAATGTGCTAAATTGTGTTGTTTTACTTGAAACCAGCACATTTATGTAAAGTAGCACAATTTTATTAAGTGTCGTTTTTGCAAAAAAAAATATAGCAATACTATACTCAAATTAAAGATAAAAAATGCTCGATTTTATGGTGTAATTTTTTAAAAAAAAATAATGTCTTATGAAAAAGTTATGAACGTTTAAAAAAAGTGGAGGAAGTTGAAAAAAATCAATAAAGGTGGTTATTACTTAAATACCCTTCCACCCCTTATTTTCATATACTTAAATCTCTACTCTTGATCATCCAATTGAATGGATGAGATTGTTTCTTAGGCTATTAGTCAAATTAGACTTCTTATTTGAACCTCCCATATATATATATATATATATGGGGAGGTTCAAATAAGAAATGATTTTTTGTTAAGAAATATAAGAAATAACAAAAAAAGCTAATAAACGAAATCATACGAACTCCGATTGAGCTCATTTCAGCGGCGTTGGAACCGTCTCGTCGAACTTTACCATCTTAGCTTTTAGGGTTTAGCTTTTAATATTTAGATTTTACGTTTGAATTTTAGGGTTTTAGCCTTGAGGTTTAGATATTATGGTTTAGGCTTTTTTTAGGAGGTGGGTGGGGGATTTAGGTTTCCGGGGGAGGGTGGGGGGGTTTAGGTTTGGGGGAGGTGGTGGTTTTAGGCTTGGGGGGGGGTTAGGTGTTTGGGGGTACGGATGGAGGGGGTTTAGGTTTTTGGGTCTGGGTTAGGGTTCGATGAGACGGTTCCAGCGCTGTTGAAATGAACTCAATCAGAGTTCGTTTGACCCACTTCTTAGCGTTTTTTAGCGAAAAACCACTTTTTAGTGGAACTTTCTCCTATCTCTATTCTAATAAAAAACTAAATGGTTTTGCCACTTGGTATCATCACATTTAATCTCACAAATTGTTCCCTCCCAAAACCACATTTATATCCTACATTTAATATTTCTATATTTAGCCTTTTTTTTGAAAAATTACATAAAATAACATTTAACAAATCAATTAATCATTATTACCACTAGCTAACATTTTTTTAAAAAATTAACATCAAAAGTGAATATTTTAAAAAAAATCAAGAATTAAAAAATAAGATTTATTAATTAAAATTATCATTAAAGTTTTATTATTAAAAAATAATTTTTTAAAATTTTATTATCAAAAACAAGTTTTTTTTTTAATTTTATGTATAAAATTTGAAAATACTACGTTTGTATTTTAAATAATTATGTGTTAGAAAAAAGTTATAAATATTTAATTAGTAGTTTTTTTAATTAAATTTGATATTTATAAATAATTTTTTTATTTTAATTTATAATTTTAATACTTAGTTTTTAATAAAATTAAAATATTTGCAAATATTTATTTTTAAAAGTGTATTGTATTTTAAACTTTATTTTTTTTAAATGACGAGATTTTTTTTCAAAAGTTTACAAGTTTCAATTCTAATTTATAAGTTTTAATTTTTTCGTATTTAATATTGAAATTTTAAATTTAATTGTGTCAAAATATTAAGGGGTGATTTTTTTTTTTAATTTTGAGTTTTAAAATTTAAATTTAAAAGACGATATATTGTTGAAATTTAATTTTTATTTCCATCTTTTTTATTTATTTTTAATAAAAGATTTATTATTAAAAGTTTAGCGAGATTTTTCGCTTACAAGTACAAATAGTATCCGTCAATCAAAACATCTTGATGATTATTTGATGTTTGTTTTGCAATGATCATGAATAAAAGTTTAGGTTAACCACTTTCAAATGTTGGTTTGTAGTGAAAGATCTAGTGTTTAGTCATGATTAATTGTATGTTGCATTATCAATAGTTAAAAGTAGAGATTGACTCAAGCTATTAATCTTTGATAACATGGAAAAGTTATCGATATCACGTCAAATGTTGCATACAATAAAGTATTTTTAAATTTGTAAATAATCATTGTAAGTTTCATTTGACATGTAATTTAATGTATTGTAAAAAGTATACAACTTATGAAATATATTTTCATTTATTTTTTAATGTTTTGATTACTCTCATCCATATAATCTTAACATGTAACTAAATGAAAAGTTACAAATACAATATCAAATTTGTATAGAAAAAGTTGTTATAATATTTATCAGTATAATCTTAACGTTTAACCCCGTGTAACACACGGGGTTAAAACTAATATATATATAGGAAGATGATCAAGAGAAAACAATAAAGTTAGACGAAAACCTAGAAAACCAGTATCAACCAATCAGATCATTTACATATTAATTATTTCTTTTAATATAAAAGGGTATTTTAGTAAATATACTTTAATTTATATTTAATATTTTTTGTTTTTCCATCTAAATCCCTAACTTTTCTCCCATATTTACGTTTTTATTCCATTACAATTTTCTTTTGAGAATTCAAAAATGTCTACGTATATTTACATCTAAATCCCTATCTTTTCTCCAAGATTTCGTTAATATACAGAATTCATCCTATGCTGAAGGATGGTACATGTGGACGGATTTTTGCATTAGAAAACACGATGCTCGTAGGTTTCACTCCTCACGTCGGCATTTTCCAACTTTTTATCCTCTTTCTAGTTTGATTTAATTGATAGTTAAATAATAAAGAGACTTTGAATGCAGTGGCCACAATCAATATATTTATTTCAATATTTAATCTCATTCAAGTTAAATAATAAACGATTATTTCAATATTTATCTCATCCAAGTTCATATATTCCCGATTTTCCCCCCAAATTACTCAATCTACAGATATATATACATGTTTAGGTTTTACGTATTAATTTATATCAACATTCAAGATCCTAGTTTTTTGCAATTCTTGTTCAAGGTACCATCATCAATGGCGTTTCAATCTGTAATATGTTTTTTCTTATTCATTGATTTTATATTTTATTATTTTTTTTGATTGATTGTTTAGGATGGATTCTGAAGAAGATTTTTAACAGAATGAATTTTCAAAGGTTAATTCACACCAATGAAATCATGATAGCAAATGAGTTTGTTGATAGAGAAGAAAATGTTGATCATACTCCTTCAAAGAACAATCTTAGAACTACGTATACGTAATTACTTTATCCAATATATTAATCAGATTATGTTACTTATATTTATGTCTCAAACGTGTATGTAATCATGAAAACCACAATTGTAACTGTATATGTGTTGCATAAACCAAACATTTATGTTGTATATACGCTTACTTAATTTGGCCAGTTTTTTCATTTAACGATTATTTAGGAGTTACACGTACTTATACTTGCACTAGATGAAACATGAACCTGTATCTACAATAATATCAGTTACATATACGTAATCATATTATATGCTAACTATATATATTTATATGACTTCAACATATATATACATAACAAGTGAAAATGGTTTTAAGTTTTGCTAGTTATATTTATACCTACACAATTACAAAACTCTGCATACACACTACCAACCAAATTTTTATCTTGTCTTTATCATTGACTACATATACGTAAACAATTACATGTAAACAAACATCTTTAGTTTTTTCCTTTGATTACATATACGTAACCGTAACCGATACCGATAAGCAATTGGGTATTTTTTTTAATTACTTATACGTAATCAAAACAATAATCAAACACATAGTACAGCACATTCGTCCCAGCAATGAAAGAACTATACTAAATAAAATAAAAAAAATATTAGAATTTTTTCGATTTTGAAATTCTTGTATGGTAAGGAGATTAGGAGGAAAAAGATTAAAGAGAGAGAAAGGGAGATTTATTAGGGATTTTGGTTTTGTAGATTTCCATATTTCAATATTGGAATCGTATGGAAATACCTCTTATACCCCTAAAGCATTAAAAACTAGATTTTTTTTATATTTACATTTAACCCCCTAGCTAATATTAGGGGTGAGCAGAAAACCGAATTAACCGAATCAGAACCGAAGTAACCGACAAAACCAGACCTACAAAACCGAACCGAACAAAAAGCAGGAAAAACTGAATCGAAAGTAACCGAAACCGACATTTTCGATTCGGTTTCGGTTATTCATTTACCCATAACCGAATTAACCGAACCGAACCGAATGTCATCAATTTTATAATATTTTTATAATAGTACCCATGCTCCTATAACATTCTTAATTCACACAAACTTAAGAACTCCATATTCATATTGATTTTTAATGCAACTATCTTCTTTTGGTGTTTTATTTATGTAGCATTTTCAATTTGTCTTTACCATTGCAAAACCGAAACCGAACCAAATACACTTAATTAACTGATTAACCGAACCGAATTAACCGAAACCTATTAAAGTTCAAAAACCGAAAGTTTCGGTTTCGGTTTTGGTTAGAGGTGAAAACCGAACCGAACCATGCACACCCCTAACTAATATAAACCATGGATCACTAAGAATCAACGATTAAGATTGGTTTTTACGGTTTTCGCCTAAATATTGGTTTATCTAGAACCTACCCCTATATATATAGAGGAGAGTTTCCTTACAAAGTGTTTTTTGCCTAAAAAGCCTAAGAATACATCTGAATCATCCATTTTCTTGATTGATGGTTGAGATTTGATTAAAAGTTTGGTGTTGATTTCAATTATTACTAATCAATATTAAGGGCAATCTAGGCTTTTTGTATTTGATTCTACCAAATTTAAAAATTAAATGATCCTTAAATCTCGTAAAGCATTAAGTGTGATTAATCTCTATCACCTATTTCCATCACCGATTCGGTTTACCATAATACTGTTTTAAAAAAAACACTGCTACATCGGAAATAATCAAATCTTTTCCATCTTCTCTCTCTCATTCTCTATAACATTGTTTAAAAAACGAAGATACTAGCTAACAATAATCCAGAATCGTGGGAAGGTTAGTTCAAACATTATCAGTACTACATGATTTTTTAGAAACAATTCATACTTATAACGTGCATATTATGTATTGAATCAGTACATGAAGGTTTACCAACACATGCAGTACATTAACATGTACATTAACATTCTTGGATATTCAAAACTACATCAAAGTGTTGAATACAACATATGTTATTTCAACACTAGTACAAAGCATCCCTTTTCTATTAAAACAGTACATGATAACACTACACAACACATGCATTACATTGACATTTTGGGATACATAATTACATCAAAATTCTTGATTACAACACATGCAATACATCAACATTCAACATGCTAGACAAATCGAATCTATACTAGACATGCATATGAATTTATATAAACCATTACATCAAACAGTACAAGTACACAACTAGTATACATGGGTTTTCTTTATTAAATCAAATGTGATTTATAGACATACAAATGCTATTCAACTTAATCAATACATGCAAAATTTAGTCTATAACTATTTACATATTTTACACACCTTATGTAAATAAAACAAACCTTTTTTTTTTCTGTTTTCTTCATCGACATGGTGGGTGTCCAAATCTGTTTTGAATTAAAAAAAAAATTCATGTATTTAACAATAAAACAAATTAATGCTCTATCTATTTAAATTATTTGTATTTTTTTTTATAATTTTTGTTCTAGTTTACATATGTATCCCATCAAATTATTCACATAATTTATCACATCATATGTTTAAAACTCACCTGATTTATGTTTCTTGATGGGCATAATTGAGTTATTGCCCTCAAAATCTGTTTTTTCTTACCTAAAGCTTTTTTAATGTTTTTTTCTTGTAAGATTACTTATCCTTTTCATCTAATTCAACATTATTGGATGTGTTCTTGAACTTTTTTAATGATCTTTTAGCTATACGTCCACTTTTCCTAACTGCGTCACAATTAGGTATACAAATCATCTATAAAATCATGGAATACAATACTACTTTTTAGCTTAAATTATGGATTCAAAATACTTACGAGTTCTCATCTTGCAAGTACAATCTACCAACTGTGTATCGTCCTCTACGGAGTCCAAACAGAAACCCGAATTTGCTTTCGAAAATGATGGTACCAAGAAGGTGAGGCGAGGTGATCCTCAAAGAAAGCTATGATTCTTCGCTAAACCTTTTGATTCTTGGCAACATGTGATCTTCAAAACGATTTGATCCCATGTACGAAGAAGGAGATTAAGTTGTGGGAAGACCAAAAATCTATTTCTGAAATTTAAACTAATGGTTAGAACTTTAAATGTTTTGATCTCTTTTTGAATTTCAAAACTTTTTTACTGGATTTGAAAATACTGGTTGAGGTTCAAATTAAAAAATCTTTTAGGTGTGGAGAGTTGTTTAGGTGATTGATGTCATGGAAAATATGGCACAAGTAAAAGGTCCTATATACCCTTTTTGTACTTTTAATATTATTAAATTGACTTCAAGATCTCTAAATTTAAACCATAGAATCACAACCATTCATCTAAATGAATCTATAGCTACTAATGAGTTTTCAAGGTTTTTCATTTTATCCTTATATGGGAAATTTCTATTAAAAAGTGATTTTTTTTAAAAATACGCTAAAAGTGGGTCAAACGAACTTCGATTGAGATCATTCCAAAGACGTTGGAACCGTCTCATCGAACCCTAACCCAAACCCAAAAACCTAACCCCCCCACTCGCACCCCCAAAAACATAAAAAACCCCTCCAACCCCACCCCCCCAATAACCTAAACCCCCCCAAACCTAAATCTACCCCCCCCCACCCCTAAAAAAACCTAAACCATAAGGCTAAAACTCTAAAATTCAAACGTAAAATCTAAACTTAAAAGCTAAACTCTAAAATCTAAGATGGTAGAGTTCAACGAGACGGTTCCAACGCTGCTAAAATGAGCTCAATCGGAGTTCGTTTGATATCGTTTCTTAAGGTTTTTGTCATTTCTTAGATTTTTTAGCGAAAAACTACTTATTATTTAAACCTCCCATATATATATTATAACGTAAGTAAATAACACATATTTGCCATAAACTTTTGTAAAACCTTATTCTTTAATTTCATTCAAAAGAATGCAACTCAACCCAAAGCGTTGAAGGGAAAATGGGCAATAGAAAGTCACTTATTCTACTTTTACTACTTAACTGTTCATGCTAGGCGGGACACCAGGAGATCTGTAGTAAGTTAACGAGTTTAATATGTCAACAAGAGACTAGTGTCGCCTATCTTAGTGTCGCTAGTGACATGCTCAGTGTCGCTAGTGACATGCTCAGTGTCGCCAATATTTGCGTTTTGGACTTAATGTCATTCTTACAGTGTCGTTGTACATAGTGTCATTGACAATGAGTGTCGCCAGGTGAATGACATGTGTCCCCAATCATTGAACCCTTGGGATGCACGTCATTCTCCTTCCAAGCCCGACTAGTGTCGCCACATGGTAAGTGTCGCCTTAAGGACACTTCATCAATCAGGCCCGTTTGCAATTCAAGATTGTAACTTTTTACGTCCATATCGTTTGTTTTACTTCCATGAAGTCAGATCTAGTCTTATTTCATCTTTTATCATGTAAAAACCCCTACTTTGAGATGAAAACCTTAGTTTTACCTCAAACCCCATTTTTGAACAAAAACAAGGATTTAGGTTCAATCTATACCTCAAAAACGGCGATCCTTCGTGTTTTCTTGCTGTAGAGTGATGGAGAAGTAGATATAGAGGATCTTTTGCTCCATACTTGATGATTCTTGACTTTCTCTCTAAACCCTATCCTTTAGCTCTCTAGACGAAAATGTGGTATTAGGGTGAATGGGCTGAGATTTGATCTGGTTAGGGTTTATGGAACCCTAATAGGTAAAACCCAAGACCATGCATTAGGTCATTATTTCCTTCATTTCTTTATTTTGGCCCAATCCATAAGTGTCAGGTTTTGTGTGTCATAACAAAATTGTTGAACCAACTCAACTACTAACAAACTTGTTCAATAAACGGATGTGAATTTTATATAAGTAAGAAAATGAATAAAAATATATTAAAGTATTGTTAGTAATTGTATATATACATAGAATGCCCTATGAATTAAGACACGCCGATAAAAAACCGAAACATTTTCATTTCCCTTTGTCATAAATTAATTTTGGAATATGTTAAAAATAAATTATCAAACTCTTTAAAATGTAACGTTGGTGGCTACGGTGCCACCGACCATTGCTTTTATTAGAACTTAGAAAAGAAACCGAAAATGGACGGGTGTTGACTATTTGCTTTGACCATAAATCAAATGACAATAACGGGCTACCAGTATATTGGGAGATTAACAGAAAAACAAGCGCATGGGCTAAATTGAATCTATATATTGAGCCAGGGGCGACTCAACATTTTTGGTGGCCCAAAACGAAATACATTTTTGAGACCCTTTTCGAATTCAATGTTTTAAACCCTCCTTCATCCGCACCGGCAGACCCAAGAGTTTTTTCACATGGGACACTGGTGATGAGATGTCTATAAACTTGATTGACCGTTTTTTCAAGTCGTGTTAGGTCCGACTCAAAGGAAAATTATCACACAAATTCAAACCTTTAACATCGAGCATTTAAATATCTCAGCTTCTCATGAGTAACATCTAAAAATAAAGAGATTAGCAAGAAACAATACTAAAAATGCATGATTTCTTGCCTGAAAAAAAAGACATACCGCACACTATAAATGATTGGTGATTGTGTATTACCCTGGGTCGAGCCATCAAGAGTAGAGTGCGCTTGTGTGAAAAATTCAAAATTAGTGTCCTACCTTTCAATTTTCTTCTTATTATTTTAATTATAATTTTTTTCATAAAAATGAGGACCCTAAGATTTTGGAGCCCAAGCCCTAGCTTTACCCTCTTGGCCATTAGGCCGCCTCCGGGTTGATCAGCCCACAACATACAATGATTATTATTATTATCATTATAATAATTTGTTTTTGTTTTTGAAAATTAAGGTGTTGTGTTTGATTGTGTGAAATAATTTACGTATACCTACTTTTGAAGCCTAATAGCATGTTCGGTAAATGTTTTGCCTATTTCACATATTTAATATTATCAGCGTTCTACATGCGAGTTAACGTGCCGCGTAAATGTTTTGCCTATTTATAACATGTCGTAAATGCGAGTTAACGGGCCACAACACGGGTGGCTCTTCAAAGACGTTGATGAACGGTTTAGTTTTTTTTTTTTGTAAAGTTTCGAAGCCTCCGTTTTTTAGCTTTTTAAAGACTTTTATTTATTTAACGATTTAGTTTTCCAAATTCGAAGCCGTTTAACGTCCATTGTTTAACATGTTGCGACGTGCGGCAACCGCAACATGCAGGATAAATTACTAGTTAATGGTTTGTTGGTTTATTTAAAGAACTTTCTTTATAAAAGCAAAATTACACATTTATCCTTTGTGAAATACACACACCTTTTCAAGTTGACGGTTGACTTAATTACGTATTTGTATTTTGACCAAGTCTATTGAGTATTATAAATAAATGACTTCGTATTTAAGTCAACTGCTTGACTTTATAATGATCTAAAATACATGTAAAAGTCAACATGTGGTACAAGTATATACATGCATGTGCATTCACGTGGCCTTTAAATCGTACGAAAGTCAATATTTGAAAGATAATCATAAACATACAATACAATGATGTGTAAAAAATTTAAAATAATATGTAAAACAAGAAATAAAATTCTTTATTTTCTTAATTAAGTAATAATTAGAATTCAAATTTTATATTATCTTTTTAAAAAAATAAAAACATTAACATAATTAAATTTTAAAATTCAAATTTACTTAAAATAGGAAAAATTAAAAAAAATTAATGAGAAAAATTATGATAATGACATGTGGCATTCTTTAGAATCATTTATTAGAATAAGGATACAAAGGACTCGCTCTTACATATAGTAGTTAGTAACTTATTATAAAGGGATATTTAAATAATTATAGATTTTTTTTCAATGTAAACCAAAATAATAAAAAATATAATGTTGGCTGAAATAATGATATGATATTAGAATAAATTTTGCGACAAAATTAATGTTTAAAATGTTATTAAATAGATGAGAAATTTCTAGAATTCATACAAAAAAATTGAAGCATGCATGGAATAAAACTTTGGTTCATATTAGAATTTGTGAACTTCTATAAATAAAATTAATAAGAGTTTAATTATCTAAACTAGTGTTAGAACCCGTGTATTACATGGGGCTGAATAAATGATATAATACGAAATGACAAAATATGTTCAATACAATTCATAAATCTGTAAATATTTCATTGTATACAACGTTGAATTTTTATTTATAATTTTTTCATCCTTATCTAAAATTAAAAGTTTTAACACGTTTCTGCTTTTAACTCTGGAAAGTGCCACATAAAGTCTCACTTAGACCATGAGACTTAGCCACCTTGTAAAACTCATTTGCAGCAGCTGCAATTGGTGTTGATTGAGTAACAGATTCGGCTAAACCCGAAGCTAGCCACGTATCCTGCAAACACAAGCCCAAAATAAAAAGGGTGTTTGATATTGTGTTTTCTGAGATAGAACCCGTGTATTACACCGGATGAATCATTAAAAATATACAATTGATAATTTAACATATACTTTAAACATTAAATATGCTTCGTGAGTTCGTATCATTATTCCCAGATTTAGATACTTTAAAAAAGAGGTACATGTTGACTTATGAGGTCAAACTACTAATTTATAACTTCAAATATCGATAAGAGTTGACAATAGTTTTCAAATTTTTTTTTAATAAGCCGTTTTACCTTATGCTATTTGTTAGATATGGAAATTCTTTTAGCATAGTATTTCAAGAAATGAATAATGAATTTAGGGGCTGTTTGGTTCAATCAGAGCTGAATGGGTCAGATCTAACCGAATCAGACATGCTCCTTTGAACCAATCAGCATCAACCACAATCTGACCCATTCAGACCCAATTTAACCCATTCGGATGTCTTTTTTTTTAACCAAACAATCTGACCGATTCAGACCCTCTTAATGATTCCATTAAGACCCATTCAGATGTAAACAAACAGCCCCTTGAATATGAAAGTTGGTAGGATTGACTTTAAAAGCCAAACAACACTAAATAACACAATAAAATCCTGAGCTTATTAGCATTAGGCACAAGCTTTTGTAGAGCTTTTATCTTCTTTAATCCTTTCTCTTCATCGCTAAAATAATTATGTATAATATAAGAACTAAGATCACATTTTGCGACTTAAAATGTTCAATCTTGTACAAAAAAATTACCCGTTTAGATTGGTTATGGATAGCAGCAACTCTGCTTCGCCTACGTGAATCCCTTTAAATGTTCTTGTATTTTTAACAATCACAATCTCGAAATTTCTGCACTTACAATGTGATGTAAAAGGGCATACATTAAATAATTATAACTTGAATGAAAAAAAGGACAAGTATTGTAGGCAAACCTCAATCTTTCTTTCTAGTTTGCAATTTCTTTCCCTGTCAATTGCATGATGAATCAAATCACTTACATACATCTTTAACTTTTTTGACTGAAAATATAGCTAAAGGACCAACCCCAGCAAATACGTCACATGTTTTAGGAAACTATTACATTCCTCAGGCAAACAAATATAGCATCATATAATGTTTCAAGATAGCATCAACAAAAAAACCACAAAAATATTAAACTTTTAGGAGTTAAAATTTCTAAATACCAATATAATTCTACTATATAAGATCAACAAAGAAAAACATACACACAACATCACTCAATGTAAAGCATGTTAGAAGCCTTTGTCTCTCTCTCTTGTGAGCTTTGAGCTCTAATACCTGCATAGAGTAAAGGGTCAAAATTGATACTTTGACTTTGTAAAAATTTCGACTGCACCATCTCCCAGTGAGTTTATACCGTGCTAAATAAGATATGGAAAGTAACTTTTAAAGATTCAACGTCACTAAAAAGTTAGTACAAAAAGAAAAGGTACATTAGTAAATTGGTGCATGGATTAATGTAAACTACTAACAGTACCACATTAGTAAATTGGTCACATTTAAGGAGCCAGAAAAAACCAAAATTTTTATAAACAAAAATGTGCCTTGCTGATTAATTTTCGAGGAGAAAAACCTTACACTGAAGCCAAATCAATAAGAAAATGAAGTCCATTCTCTACTACTCTTGTCACAAGAGGATGATTCCCAGCCAAAACTTCAAATGTGAATTTCATTAGAAGACCTAAAATTTAACAAAATCAATACCATGAAAAACCTAAAACAACAAAAAAGTGTGTTCAACTTGCTGAATATGAAACAGAAAGAAACTAACATATCAAAAAGTCAATGTGTTGAGATGTTCTTAGTTCGGTACTTTGATTGAACCCGTGTCCTTTCACACATATAACTAAAAGAAGTCGAACCGAATTCGAAAGAAAAATTATCATATAAAGTTCCAGGTAAATATAAATCATCTCAGACATTTCATCAAACAGCTTCAACGCAATTGATGTGTTTAACATCTTACCATCTCCAAGTCCACACACTTGACATTAAAAAATAATACTTTATTCTGATAAAATGGGAACAATGAAGCTTGAAAATCGAACTATTTACAAGCGTAATTATCACTCATTCAGCAGAATTCTAATTTTGTGAAGTCAATTTAATAATTATTCATAGACGTGGTTCCAAAATTTCTACATCTGGAAAATTGTACAAATGAAACCTAATTTTCAAATTAAAAAAAAAATATGATGAAGAGAAGAGGCGATGATTAGGATTTTCTGAATATGAATGAGATTAGAATCCAATATAGTAATCGATTGCCCTCTGTTTGCTTTAAAGAATTAGTTGAAAAAAGATTCATAAAATTTTCAGATTCAATGAGATTAGAAACAATAATTTGACTTGTTGGTAAGATTGATGAATAGGAACGATAACATACCGATTCAAGCCTTTGATTTTGAAGATCGTTTTTTGAAGATGAATGAGAGATAGTATCAGCGTTCGGCGATTAGGGTTTTGGTTTGAAAGGGAACGATGTGTTAAAATGTCTTAACCGGTTTAAAAGGTTTTTATATGGTTTGAATCGGGTTGTTTTTAACCTGCTTAAGTACCTGCGTTTTAACCCGTTTTGTTACCATATGGTGTTTGGTGGATCCAATAGGTTAGGTGAAACGTGGTGCTGACAAGTGGCACTATGTTTTACTTGTTTATTATATAGGATAGATATGAATAAAGTGTAAAAAAGTTTGTAAATATTTAAAACGAATAGGACAATGATGAATGATGAATTTGGTACTTCATCGCACATATAAGCTTTTGTCCTGGGCTTGGTACCCAAGTAAATTACTTCTTTGCTTCGACCATCTAATTTTTTTCAAGTGAATAGCTGGAATCTTCATGTGAGCTTTACAACAAAAGACTTGTAAATGTGTCACGTTTGGTTTTCTTCCAAATAGGGCTACATAGGGTGTAATTTGCGTCAATGCTTTAGTATGTACCCGACTCAAGATGTACATGGAGTGTGTAACCGTTTCACCGCATAAACTTTGTGGAAGATCCATAGCTTTTATCATATTTCTTGTTGCATCCAGAATCGTTCTATTATGTTTCTCTACTACACCGTTTTGTTGTGGTGACTAGGGGGCAGTAAACATTATTTTGATCCCGATTTCATCACGGAAATTAGTGAACAACTTATTGAGGAATTAATCCCCCGCCCCTATCACTTCGTAACGCTTTTACTTGTAATGAGTGTTCTCACTCTACTTCATGTTTAAATTTCTTAAATACATCCAAAGCATCAAGCTTGTTTTTAATAGTATAAATCCACATATATATTAACAACAAAAAGCATAAATACTGATTTCCTCCTAGTGTAGGAGGTGAGATCGGCCCACACAAATCGGTGTGGTTAGTTCCAAAGGTTTAGAAGCCCGGTACATGGTTTGTTTAGGAAAGAGATCTCGAGCTTGTTTACCAAGCATACATGCATCACATACGAGGTCACCTTGTAAAGTATGGATGTTCTCGTATGCCATATTTCTTGCCTTCATAGGGTTTATAGATTTGAAATTTAAACGAGCAAGCCTAGAAGGTCATTAATGGAACTTAAAAGACATACTGGTGTTCCTATCTTTCAAGAGGACTCGATCTTTAACTTCTTCAGCCGATGCCATCATGAGATTTGGTTCTTTAGCTTCCGTTTGGTTTAGTTTTGCCTCTGGTTCGGGTTATTTGGTGCACTCCCATGCAAAGTGCCCAAGATTATTGCAATTATAACACCGAACGTTTCTCTTGTCACGTCCTCGGTTATAATCACTAGCGTGGTCATGGTTATCTCGGCTTTGAGTGTTGTTCCGGTTGTCACCAAGTGATTATGATCGTCCCCGACCCCTGCCAAAGCTACGTCCATATCCTCTACCCCGACCACCTCGTTCCGATACTCGGCCTCAGTATTGTTTTCGTTGCTACTCGCAGTTTCTTTTTCTTTGAGCATCCATTTTTAAATATAGGAATTTACCTCCCTTTTCAACGGTTGCTTCCCGGCCTTTAGTACGTTTCTCAAACGCCTTCAACCTTCCGATACAATCCTCAAAAGTCATGGTGTCTAAGTTTGCGAACTGCTCTATTGGAGCTATGAACTGCTCCAGGGCATTGAATGTGGTTATAAATTCAGATATCTTACCCGCAAAGTCTTCTATAGATTCGGTTTCCCCCATCCTTAACTGTTCTAAATCCCACTTTAGGGTTTATAGTCTGACCTGTTATACCCGATATGCACCAAGAAACCTAATCGTAAGGAATCCCATATATTTCATGTGTGCGTTGGGTTCTTGCAACTTAGGGGGTGTTTGGATGTGCTTTTAGAAATGACTTATTGATTTTTTGAAAAGCTAATAAGTTAATAAATTATTTCCAAAAGCCTGGATTTCTTGGCTTTTGAGAATGACTTATTGGTTTTTTCAAAAAAAAATGCTAATTTTTTTGACTTGTCGGCTTTTTGAAAAAGCCAATAAGTCAATAAGCACTTTCCCACCATACTCCTAAACACCCTCTTAGAGGAGGACGTTTTCTAGTAATGCCTGATACGGGATAGTCGTGGCCATCTTGTTCTTCTGCAGCTTCTCCGACTACCGGGTCGACGACTTCCCATAAGCCTTGGGCATTCCAAGATAGCGACCCAAGTGGTATAATTCGTTTTGGTGAGTTTTGGACATTGCAAGAATGTTGCACTTGATTCTTTTTTTGTTGAATTAAGACTATGTTCACATTCTCGTCGTATTCCAACACCATTCAATCATAACGTGGTGATTAATCTTCGAAATAGATAAGGAGTTAGGTTGCTTCTTTCTACAAACCTCGTCGGTCCTGATATCACTAGTTATATACCCAAATTGTTGTTTGGATCAAGAAACGTTTGTCTACGCTCTGATACCAATTGTTGGAATCAATTGGTAGACACACACGAAATCGTTTGGGAGGACACCCGACTCTTTCTTTATTTCACGTTAAATAAACTCGCAATTACAATGAACCCTAAATAACCTTCTTATACTAAACAATTACTTGATGGAAAAGTAACAACAACTAGACTCCTAGTTTTAATCAAATACAACTTAATAAAAATAAACATAGATATGATCTCCTCCACATGAGATCATCCTTGCCACCCAGTATTCTTATCCGAATATGATTAGGCATTCATGATCATCCTCTTAAAACATGTTACATCTCTTGAACCATTTCAAGTGACGCATTCTTTACCTTCTTCCTCACCGAGCTTGTCAATGCAGCCGCGTCTACCCCATCTCCGGTCACCACCATTTGGTTCTTATTTTCCCCTTGTAGCTCCACTGAATTCACACCTAAACACAAATTTAAAACGTGTCACTCAAATCCACAAGTATTATCAAGATTTTATTATTGGATTCTTGAAACACCGACTTTTTAATAGGAATGTTTTCACAGATTGATGGGATGAACTCGACACAAACCCCAACATGATCCGTTTAAATTGAATAAAAATTTAGTTATTATTTATATATTTTACATACTAATACTTTAAAATTCTGAATTTGCATATTATTATTAATTTTTTTTGTATGTATAATCAAATTCATTTTTTTAGTATTAAGAACAAACAAAAAGATGGAGAATAAGAGAAGAAAGCAGAAACAACACATATTTGTATTACCTAATGCTTTGGCAGCTGCCATCATGGCTTTCGTTCGGCATTTTCCGCACTTGGGCTGCATCTTTATCACAATCTTTTGCTGCATTCATTATGTACCATATTTAACAATAATAACCAAATTCTGAACACTATGTGTTACGTATACGTAAGTTAATACTTAAAATTATATAGTAACTACTATATTATTGGTTAAAATTGGTTTTTTAGCGGTTTTCTCATGAAGCCTCCCCCATATATATAATTGTATATTTCAAAAATTATAAAATTTAAAAATAAAAGGTTAAATGGCCGGTTTCGAGTTTTAAATCGTGAGCCGGACTGTTAAACAGTAAAAACGAACCGTACAACCAGCCAAACTGACCAACTTGCTTCGGTTTGGGTGGTTGATTCGTCGGTTTCTACGATTTATAAACACTATACAATGCATACTATCATGTTATAGCAAACACAATCCTTTTGATTGGTTTGTTGTATTACTATAAGAAGTGAGTACTACAACATGTGGATGCAAATACCATCATTTTAGGAATAGCTCTATGGGGGAAGAAAATTGAGAAGGAGAACATGAACAATAGCTCATCATATGTATGTGTGTATATATAGCTTTGCGCCTTTGCTTAAGTTTCAAGATCTCTAGTCAACTGCACGTTATTATATATATATATTAAGGTAAACCCCTCATGGAGAATATTATGCTTGCATGGATTGCCAAGATTTTGGTTTTGGGTGGAACAAATTGCTTTAGGGTTTGTCAAATTAGAAACATGCTTTATAAAAGAATATATATATATATATATATATATATATATATATATATATATATATATAAGGGAGGGATCAAGAGAAAATCACAAAGTTAGGTGAAAACTGATAAAACCATATTATTTTAGGCAATTTTTTTATTTACGTATACGTATCCAAAAACAATTTTTTTGATTTACGTATATGTAACCACAATTTTTTTGTTTTATGTTTACGTATACGTAACACTATGTGTAAAAATGTTTTTTGGTAAAAATGTTTAATATTACATTGATACTCTTATAAATAAATAAATAAAATAAAACAAAAAAAATATTATTATATGATTGGGTAAAATTGGTTTTTTTAGTGGTTTTCTCGGTTTTCGCCTAACTTGTAGTTTTCTCTGAAACCCTCCCCTATATATATATATATAGGGGTATGTTCTTTTGAGAACCAACAATATGTTAAGAACCTTGAGAACCGCATTAACTCTTGCTCTATTTATAATATAAATTGACTAGAATTCATGTACATTTCAATATGTTTAAGGTTTGGTTTTAAAAGACCTCGAATTTATAGTCGTTTTTTTTAATGCATATATGCACTCACACTATATGCACAAATGAATGCATATATGCATATTTTTACACTTTTCTTAAAAAAATTCAGGAGAGAAGAGATAAACTCAAACTAAGAGTGGGAAGAGATAAATAAAACATTGTTGTTGAATTTTACTTTTTTCACTAAAGCGATATGTACACGTTTTGTGTTGTTCTTTCCGTTCTTAACATATGGTTGGTTCTCAAAAGAACATGCCCATATATATATACTATATAGTGGTAGAGAGAAAGTGTAATCGTTTTATATATCACATTTAAACTGTACGTACAAGTGCATTATACAATTATCGCAGTTTTCAACATATTCTTGGTTCTGAAAAACGCGTCCCATGCGTGTGTGTGTATTTACACACACCTCTAGAAAATCATGTTGGGGAACATTTCCTTCAGATTTATGGCTGCTTTGAGTTGGTTCTTCATCTGCAAATCTATGTATAGTGGAATCACTAAAAAGTGATTAACGCTCTGTCACGTCACCAGGAGGGTAATCACTAAGGTATGTGGTGGTTTCACAATCT
The DNA here is from genome assembly GCA_023525975.1 of Smallanthus sonchifolius. Lineage (NCBI taxonomy): Eukaryota > Viridiplantae > Streptophyta > Magnoliopsida > Asterales > Asteraceae > Smallanthus > Smallanthus sonchifolius. The sequence goes on from CM042042.1 coordinate 13,109,681, forward strand.
ATTTATGCATATACACATATAAGTACATAACATACACTGCTCATGCCTCAAGCCCGTGAGTTGCTTCACACCCTCCATTAACGCTGCTCGGGGGCTGTGTATCACGCCCTTTGGGGCTGAATTGTCACCGGTGTTAGTCCACTTCATATACCCTTAGGCTCATTTTTTAATCATTTAGACCAAGGCAAGGATTTTAACTATTTACTTTTGTCACACCCCAACCGACGGCGGATTATACGTTGGGGCAGACGCGGTTGTTCAATAGCACAAGGTTGACTATTAAAGTTTCAATATTTCATTAATAAATAATTTAAGATTCAATACAAGGGAACATAACAAGAATACAACATTTAATTGATAAGTAGTCTAGGTCCAAAGCATCCTATGTGATCACAGATAAGTCTCATGATGTAGACCTGAAACATGTGAAAGAATCTGTCAACTACAAAATAGTTGGTGAGATACAAAGGTTTTGACACAGTTTAACAAGTGTTTGAAAAGAATTACAATTCACTATGATTTGTGCATTCTATAATGTAAGTATGAGAAAACAAGCATGTTAGACATTGTGCACATTCAATCCTCCAACCATGTTTATGCATAACCCGCAGGTTTAAAAGTTTGGTTTAGTAACAATCACCAAGGGCTCCCCCCGAAGGGTCAATCAATCAAGGTGGATTGGTTAAATGCAATAGATCTATCATTGTTACCATAGGCTTGATCAAAGTTAATGAATATGCTAGTTTTAAGTTTAATCTAAGCATACAAGTATCAAGTTTAACATAAGAATAAACATGTAGTCATAGTTGTACAAGAATTGTATAAGTTTAAGAATTTTGAACATGTTTCACCCCAAAAGCATAGAAAGGAAAAAGGGGCTAAGTATACTCACATGGATGATGAATAGTATCCGACACGGATAAGTATTTGCAAGACTTGGAGGGAGAATATCCTCACGATAAGCCTAAGTATGCAAGTTTAAAGATTTAAGTATGATCCTATAAGTCTATGGTAAGGATCTAGGATTTCAAGATCGACTAGGGTTCCAAGTGGGAGATGGGAATGATTGTGTTTATAAAGTTTAAGTTAAGTTTTAATAAAGTTTTGAATGAGTCATACTAGACTTGGATTTCAAAGTTTAAATAAGTTAATAGTTTAAAATAATTATTGTTAAAAATAATTATTTAGGAAAAGGATTAAAGATAAATAATAATTATTTCAAAAGTAAAATAATTATTAAATACAAAGTATTTAAAGACTAAATAGTGATTTAGGATAAATAATAATTATTTAAGAATAAGTAATTATTAAGGATGAATAATTATCAAAAGGTTATTTACTTGATTTGAATTTACCAATATAGATAGTTTTAAGATTAAAGCATTAAGCATACAAAACATTATTTAAAAATGGTTATAAGTCTAAATATCTAAAGTGAAATTTGTAAGTTTAAACAAATATGTTAAATAGCATTTTCCATAAAGTTTATATTTTAATTTAAAGTTTCAAAGTTTATAAGTCTATAATTTCAACGTTAAAGTATTCGAGTAAGGTTTATAAGTTTATAAATATTTAAAGTTATCTATTTATAATGTTTATAAATTTATAACTTTATGATTTATAAATTACGCATGTTTATTTTATTTAAATAAATAAATAAATCTTGAATTTTAAATGTTAAACTAAAGTTTATAAATCGATTTAATGTTTAAACTAAATAATATGTTTATTTCAGAAAGTATAAAATAATTTTATAGTTTCTGATTATTAACATAATTCATGTTTAAAATATAAGTTTTATAAAATTTTAAAAGTATTTTTATAGTTTTAAGTGTTTAAAACTATTTTTAAAGAATTATTTATTACAAGTTTTAATTAAAATAGTTCCAGAATGTAAAAGTATAAATAAAATTCATTTTTGAGTTTATAAAAGTTTAGCAGAATTTATAAAAATTATTAAAAGTATTAAAAATCTTTTTAAAAGGCTGCAAAAATAAAAAGGAAGCAAAACCGGTTTACCCAGCTCGAACTCGGGTCTGGGACCGGGTTGAGGCACACACACACACACTAACTGTCCCGACTACGGGTTCGTTAGTGTATACCATGGAAAAATAAATTAATAAACAAAATCTTAAAACGTCCCCAACTTCCCTTATGAACCCTAGAATCAAATCCACAAAATACATATCGATTAGCCCTCTGTTAATGGAATTAAACAGAGGGCTTTTGATCGTCGAGAGATTTCGAGTCGATTGATCATCAAGGTTACCTGAAATGATGCAGAATCGAGGGAGATTGGGATGAAGGTGGTCGTCGACGGTCGCTGGAATCAAACGATCAATGTGGACGCGATATGATGAAATTGATAGTTTAGATAGTTTACGTGTGGTGTCGTCTAAGTGTTTGAGTGGTTGTTTATAGGCAACTTCATCTTTAAATGCGAAAACAGTTGGGGAGTTCACGGTTGATCAAAAGGATTTCAAATTCAAATATTCGCGGGCCTGGGACTGTGTTCAAGCATTGAAACACATCGGGTTCTGGTCGCATGCGCGAATGGAAGCCCGAGGTTCGTTGAATCTAGCCGGATTTGCGATTTCGGGAAAAGAGGGTGAAAAACGGGTGTTGCGGGACTCGAACCAACGACCGGACTGGTTTTCTGGAAGTTTGGCTTTATGACAGAACAGGCCCCTGAAGTTTAAAGGTTTTATCATTTCTGTATAAAATTTAGATTTCAGTTTAAAATAAGTTTCGATAATTGACAGTTTCAGTCCTCGGACTTTATAGACAAATAAAATGTTTAATTTGAATAAGTTTTCTCAAATGATTTTATAATTTTTATAAAATGATTTATAAGATTTATAAGTTTAAGTAATTAAAATAAGTTTATATTATATAATTACAAACTTATAAAGTTTTAGAATTTTAACATATTCATATATGTATACTTTTAAATAAGCCTTATATATATATATATATATATATATATATATATATATATATATATATATATATATTCCAAGTATAAATGTTTTTCCTTAACTATATATTAATTAAATTAATATTTATTGTTTAAGGAATAGTTTTAAAACGAATTCGAGTTTTAAATAAATGATACGTGCAAGGGTTTAGGAAAAAGATAGGTCAGAAAAATACCGGATATTACAACTTTATATCAAACGCATCAAATAAAAAACTTAGAGAGTCATCCAGTGGTGCATAATAGATTTATAAAACAATACCCATTTCATTGGGTACTAAATACTTTTGGGTTCTCTGGTTTTGGATGATTTAGTTAACTATATTAAACTCTCTTAATTAATATATTATAATATTAATTTCACTTCAATATATATAATCTTTCGCCCTTGTTTTGAAAGATACTATCATGTTCATGGTGTACATACTAGCTGTCCGTAATACTCCCGAATAATACTCCTTAATGTAAGGCTTCGTTTCTGTGTCAACTGCTTTAACATGTGCAAATTCAACATGGAGGGTTACAAGTCTACATGCATACATGTGACGTTTAAGTTGTTAACTACAAAGTCAATATTTGAACTTTATTTTGTATAAAACAAAAACCAAAACATATTAGATGCATACATTCATACATAAACAAATATGCACACATCTATGTATGTATATCACTAAGGTTCGATTCTTATGTTTGAAGCTTAATAGAACATGTAATAAGAGTACAAGACATGCAATCATACACATGCATGACATGGTTTGGGACTCTTTTAGTCCATTTAATATTGCTCCATATTGAATGATGATTAGGTTAAGCAATGTAAACAAGTGGGTGATAACTAAAAGGTGGATTTAGGTTGGAATTACGTATGAAATGTGTCACATGAAATCAATGATTTCTTTTGATGTGTTATATTTGTATCTGACGGTCGAATGACACAGTATAAATTCGAATGATTACAGTCCAAAAAGAAAGAAATACTTGGGACTTTGAAATTGTTTTAGTTTTTTTTATCTGTACTAGGTTAGAAACTCGTGTAGTCGTGTCATGCACGGGTTAAACGATAAGAATGATAAATTTCATAAACTCCGAAGCCTCAAATTCAAGAAAGATAGTCAAAACCCAAAAAAAAAAACTAATACAGTAAGATTTAAATACTTGGATGTGTTGAGATTTGTTTATCTAAATTTTTTGAATTTCAAATTAACGATTCCCATATTTTACGTTTTAACATAGTGGGTTACCTCTTTAAACTCTATAATTTAATGAGTTTCAATTTCAAAAATTCGAATAATCCAAAAGATAATACATATATTTAAATATATATATTTTAAAACAATGTATATGATTCTTTCAATATATGATAAATGGAATTATCATTTTTAGATATATGAATATTTTTCGAACTTTTAGAGAGTAGAGACCCATTTAACATATTCTCGTAATTTTTTGTCTGTCATTTTAGAATTGTAGTTTTGAACGATTGAGAGAACCGCAAGTGAAGGAGGGACCCACGTCATTGGTGACGTTACTAGCTGACAACCATGTGACGTCCAACACTCCGACGAATTCAAGCTTCCACCCTGTCACCTGTTTTTTAATCGTTTACATTGTTTTTAAAGTAAACGAAATCAATTAAAACCGAACCCCTCAAAGCCAGTGGTTAATAACCAAGCCCAAATTGGCCAAAACACAATACAATAACGTACGTCATAAAATACTAATCTGGAATGCTATCCAGTCCTCTCAAGTGATACTTCTCAGCTTTAATCGTTTACATGTTTACGTGTTTATTTAAATTTTGGAATTTAAAAAGTTAGCAACATAACCTCTACATATGCGGTTAAATCTACACACATATTTTAATGGAAGTACATTTTCATATTTTGTTGTAATTATTTCAAGTTTCAATAAAGAAAGAATTAACAAAAGAGGAAAACAAAACTAAATTACAAAAGAAAAAGTTGATTTCTAGCATCTCATAATATTGGGATTTACATTTACTACTAGATAACTCTTTTTATTCCTACGAAAATTTGAGAAAAAAAAAAAATTTACTCGGAAATAGTGATGAAATTTCGACAATTTTCCAATGAAAAAGAGAACTTAAAGCGATGAAATTCCGACGACTTAGCGATACGAAAAAAAGTCCTCGAGAAATTCCGACAAAAAACTTTAAACATATATTATATTATATTTCTTCGAAATATTCCGACGAAAACGAAACTTTACTCTATTTTTTTACTATTTTATTTTAATTCTAAACTTAAATATTTTACTATTAAACAAATCAGCTTAATTAAATCTCTTTATATTTTAGTTCCTTACAGTTTATAAATTAACATTGGTAATTTGATACTTTTAAACTATTTATTTAAGTTTTTAAGATTTATTTAATTTGAATTTATTAGATTTAAATTTCTAAACTTACTTTATTTTAATGAATTTGACTTCAACATATAATTAATAAGTTATCTTCGGAATTTATTATATTTTAATGAATGTCAATCATGACATTAATTATAATCAATTTTTTCTTTAAACAAAAATCAGGATTCTCTAGAAAGATAGATGTTATCTAAACTGAGTCTAACTACCCAATCAATCGGGATCGAACCCTCAACACAGGAGAAAACCTACAACTAGAAAAACCCACTGACTCAACCTAAATAATTGCTCGACGTGAGACTCGGACCCAAAATCTTCATTATGAGAAGTTTTTGAGCTACCATTACACCAAATGACCAACGGTATATAATCAAGATGTTGATTATTAGTTTCTTACAAACATACCGGGTTATTGCATTTAGTTTAAAGTTTTCTTCTTTTTTTTTTTCTTTTTTTGTTTAATAAATGCATTTATTATAAAGTTATTTTCATGTTCATTGTAGGAATGCTTAATGTTTTGGTTTTCTTTCATACAACTTAAAAGTAAACGGTCATATGTATTTACCATCGAAAATTATTTTGTTTTCTGATCACTAGTAACAGGGTCGTCCCTGAGATTTCGGGGGCCCTGTGCGACTAAAAAATGGGCCCCTGAAAATTTAAAATATAAAGTTAAATATATGAAAAAAAATTCATTAATATGATGAAAGTTGTAACAACACTAGGTTTGATTTTTCTTCAAAAAGAAAATCAATTCAAAAACCTCTCTTTATTGAATTCATCTGATTTAATTTCGAAGGTAGAAGAGATGACCACTTTTGAAAGTTGATTATTATTCAGTGACATTTTCCCTTTTTATTAGGTAAAATTGTTAATTTGAACATTGCCTAATGATCGGGTAATTGTTAATAGGTTTTAAACTCAGTTTATATGACTCATAAGTTAATTGTTAATTGTAATTTATACATGACACATCAGTTACTTTATTTTTTAAACTCAGTTTATATTAAATATATTTCTATATGGTATATATAATTTATAATTTTGGGTCCCCCGGAAAACCGGGCCCTGAGCGGTCGCCCACCCCGCACATGCTCAGGGCCGGCCCTGACTAGTAAAATAACATTTTATTTCATTAAAATCATTAGATCGTACCATATAAAATAATACAAATTGAATTTTAATAATCTAAATATAAGACATTGTCGATAATTATCTAAACTGACAATTTCACCAATAACGTTCTTAACTTTCATTTTCGTTGTTAAGAACAACTTTCATTTTCGCTGTTAAGAACAAATTAATTTCAGGAACATAATTAACAAAGATTTGCACTTAGTTTCTCCTACATTTAGCTCAAAATGATAATTATAAATGAAATGAGAAAACATAGAAGCGAAATCGAGTGAAATGTAAATTGTTATGATTATGCTATTGAGATTGTCTCTGGCAACAAAAGTGAAAGTTATGAGTGTCATCAATCAAATTATCAGGATGAGTTATTATTAAGTATTAGATAGTAGTAAAATAGTCTTCAAATATTTATTGAATTATGTGTATGTGATATCTGATATGAGACATATATTTAATTAAATTCTTGCATACTAGTTGTCTATATACACACACCTTTATATAACCTCTTCATTTTATAGAAATCATCATCAACTTGATTTCTTTAAAGAAAGGTCATACATACAATTATGCCTAACATGAAAAACATCTCCATTTTGATCCTCATTCTTGCTGCAAGCATACTAACTTCTTCAGGTATTAATTTCGGTTATTTGCAATATTATTTTTAAAAAATAATAATAATGGTTTTATTATTCTTATAAATTAACTAATAGTTGACTAATTAAACCCCCTTTTTATTCTTGTAATTATTTCTTTCAGATATTTGGTTAGCCTTTTCTAACCATCGTCAGTTTTAATAAAGTTGTTTGCCGTTCAAAAAAAATATATCAACTGCGTTGTTTTTGTATGAATACAGGAAATGTGGTACCAGCTGGTGGTGAAGAAAATAAACTTTGTACCGAACATTATACAATGTTCGAGTGCACGGCGAAAAAATGTTATACAAAGTGCATGGCGTGGAACCCAGGATCTATGGCACAATGCATGGGCTCTTATCTTTGTCTATGTACTAAACTATGTTAGAAGGAAAATAAATTTTGTCCAAGAGCTATGGTTGCAAATTTATAACCATGTAACATCTTTTCAAAGTAAAAGAAATTATTGAAAATAATGTTTGGAGGTTTGTGATGTCGTGCAAATTAACCAACCAGATAAAGTGTGTCAAAGTTTAGGGAGAATTTCGTATATACCTCTGCAAAACTATCTAAAATATCATAAACCAAGTTATAGAGTCCAAGCAATTTCACAATGTTAGAACCAATTTTCGATATAATACTCATCTCTTGAATTCAACATCTCGAAATATAATCATAAACTCCCTTGTGTATCAAATATTTCCCCCATTTGGATCGCATACCTTTGTGACCCGTGAATCACGTTACTCTTTTGTGACTCGTTCTCGTGTTCAACTTCCCGTGATGGAAGCCATTTCACTCAATGATCAGAAGCCTCCTTGTGTATCAAATATTTTCCTATTACATACATGATGTGTTTATAAATATACATATATCATGCATATTAAATCCTCGTTTTAAGCATTTTACTAGCAAATTCACGTTAACTGGTTTGTAATCAATTTATATTTATATCTTATAGGTTTTAAGGAAAAACGAGCTAAAATGATGAGTATAAGACCAAAGAAACATCGCAACGATGCGTTCATAGTCACGACGCGGTTGATGATCGAAAAGCGAATAACAAATCAAATTGAGAGTGTTAAAATAATTGCTAAAGTGAAACTAACAATTAAATCCAAAAGTGAATCTTCAATTTAATCCATGTTGGAGCTAGGCGAAGCATCTACTGCAAATGAAATTCATTGAACATGGGAATTGGGATTAAGTTGTATAGGCCGAAAAGAAACGTTGGATTAATTTGTTTAGGCCCAAAGAAATTATTAGTAGGCCCAAAAATATAAGTTTAATAGCTCAAACATAAATGAGTAAAAAGTCATTTTCGTCCCTTTCGTGTAGTCGTTTTTGTCAGTTTCAGTCAAAAAGTATATTTTTCTCCTGTGTATTATTATGTTTTACAAAAGTTGATATTTTCATCCAATCACTTAACTCCAATTTCGCCCGAAATATCTTTCATCCGAAAACTATTTCACCCCAAAACTTAATGTGTCTGAAAACCTTTCCGTCTGAGTAGCATTTCGAGTAGAACGCAATGTTCCTCATTTCGACTGAAAACCTTTTCAGTCGAAAACCTTTTTCGATCCCTTCAACCACTTTTCGGACCATTCATATGGTTGGCTAAATCTGTTGTTTTCGATCCAAAATCCAACTTTTACGTCCAAAATGTTTAATTACTTCCCATGAAGCCAAATCTATGATTTTCAGGCTTAACACACAAAATCCAAGCTTTTTGGATCAAACTCATTTTACCCATTTTAATCCCAAAAACCATAAAACGAAGATTTAGACAAGATCTTTACCTCATGTCAGCTCGTTTCTTTAGCAAAGCTTTGAGTAAACAATGGAGAAGGAGAATGGAACGATCTTGTAGCAAAACCGCCATTTTCTTTCTCTAGGTCTTTCTCTCTCTGTCTTAGGGAAGATGATGTTTGAAATGAGATGTGAGAGGGGAGTGCCAGGCTCCCCCTCCACTCCTAGGCCCGCGCGACCCAAACCTCAGCCCATGACCCGGTTCATCATCTCGCTAGGGGTGTTTAAAGTCGGATATTCGAAAATTTGAATATCCGAAAATTTCTTATAGTGGATTTCACTATATATCCGTTTTTTTAATTAAAATATAAATATATAAAATATACTAAATAAACACCATATTTATGAAATAATTAAAAAAACCAATTTTTGAGTAATTTAAGAAATTACGACGCGAATACGTTTAACTTTTTTTTAAAATAAGAAGCCTAAACATATAACATAAACAGCCATATACTTCATATATATTGTATTTATAACACTTTCTAGAAAACAATATATAAATTTGGCCAAAAAATATAATTTTCGAAGTTACGACACGAATACGTTTTTTTAATAAGAGAGCTAAACACATAACAAAAAATCCATATACTTTATATATATATTGTATTCATAACACTTTCTAGGAAATATTTAAAAAATAAAAAAAAATTGGATATCCAAATATCCGAAATTTTTGAAAAATGCTATCCTATCCAAATTTTTAGATATTTCAAGTTCAGTTTCGGATACGGATACTTTTGAACACTCCTATCTCCCGCCACCCTCTAAAGGAAAACCCGCACCCGACGATAATATAAAAATATTAAAACTTTTAAAGATTGAACGAACACAAACGAACATAACTAAATACATTACCGAACGTTAACATAAATGAACAAACACAAATTGTTTATATTCATTCATTTATTAAACGAACTAACAAAAACAAACTTACAAAAACAAACTTTCTATTGAACGGTTCATAAACCGTTCGCTTGCGGCCCTAACCGTCGGTCCATTGTATCTACATATATATTCTTTGTTTTCTAACTTTTAAGTTTATTTATGTGTGGCGTGTGGAAAGCCAGTGACAAGGTGTATATAAATTGATTTTTAGTATATTTTTAAAAATATACTAACAAACACTAAAACTATTTTAAAATCAAGATTTTAAAAATAAGTAAAAAAATAACTTTAACTTCGTGTGATAATAACAATTTTATTTTCCTCTCATGACGTTTAAAGTATTATATTTTCATATGCCTCAAATATGGTGTTGTGATGTGTTTATTTTTGTTACGTTCATACATAAATTTCATTTAACACCGAGTTTTCATGATAATGTATAACGCATCAAAGTACGAACATACAAACCGTCAAAACCGTTTACATTTTTGTAGTTTTTTTCTTCTCTTGCAGCTTTTAAAATACAGTGTTCTATACAATTTGGGTGACGTTTCGTCGTGCTTATTCTTATATAAATTTTATTTGAATCAGACCCGATTTTATTGGCATATCAGCGTGAGGATTTTTTAACAGGGTTAATATCAGTCGTCGAAAACAAGTCTTACAAATTTTAACTCTTCTGCCGCAACATGTGGGCATAAACCATTAGTTTAATTACTTAAAGGGCCATCTCACCTTCTATATTCAAAATTATTACCAACTAACGCAAATTGTAAGGTCGGCGTCCAATCAACGGCGACCGTCCTACAAAAGGTATTTAAATTTAACTAAATGTTGGTGGGCTAAGTGGTAGGTCCATTATATACCCTATATTAAAGAAGAATGGGATCTATAAAATTTAACTAAATAGGCCCATAAAATAATATTTGTTTACTCCTTTCAATGAAAGCCATTGATCTTGAAAATAATAAATATATGCTTTTTTTGAAACGCGAACATTGAATGTTGTGACGTCACACCTCCGGTCATATGGGAGAGCCTCGTCCAACTCCGGCCAATATGTTGTCTTAACCGGGCCCACTTAGCGTCAGAGTTGGAGAGCTTTCAAGGAAAAACCCCACCCAATACGGCCCCTTCCGGGCTTGAGGGAGAGCCGAGGCTCGAACCCTTGATCGGCGTGGGTAAAACCCTGGTGCATCAACCTAAAAGGCCTCATTTACGATGCCGCATAAATTAATGATGATGACAGGGATTGAACCTGGGTCCCTTGAGACTTCAGACCTCACCTCAATCACTACAGTAGAACCTATTCCGGCCAATATCTGCTTCTTTGAATCCTGCTTTTATTACAAAACCCAAAATGCGAATCCCAACTTACAATTTTAATTTTTTTATAATTAATTATTTTATTATTATAATTAATTTTATTTTTATAATTAATTATTTTATTATTATAATTAATTTTAAAGTTATTTATTTTATTTTTCCCTTGTAACTTTTAAAATATGATGTTTTATAAAATTTTGAATATGTCGTTGCGACGTGCCTTTTTTATCTACGTTTCGATGTAAATTTCATTCAAAACGGAGTTACGCGTAATAATGTACAACTCATCAAATCATAAACGTTAAACGTACGAGTCATCAAAATTGTTTTAAAATTTCATTTTTATAGTTTTTCTCATATTCTCCACTTATAATTTTTAAAAATATGACATTTTATTTATAAAATTTCGAATTTGATGTTGTGACGTGCCTACTTTTATCAACGTTTCGACGTTAATATTTGTAACGCCATTTTTAAACCGAACATATTTTTAAACTTTTTTTTAACCGTTTGGTTTTTTAAACCAATCAATACTCATCTTCAAATATACCGTTACGGTTACGCTTTTTTATTTTATCTACGTCATCCGCTGCAAACGCGCTCCGTATGAACAGTAACTTGAAATTTTTTTCCTACTTTTTATTTTTAGTTAAATAAAATTTATTTCATAAAAAGAAACAAATAATGTCCCTGGCCAGTGATCCACGTACGTACACGTACTACAACCTCATCCGTATCTACATCACGAAGCCGCCGCGGAATCATTTTAATAAAAAAAATGAAATTACTTACTCTTACAACTTTTAAAATATGATGTTTTCAAAATTTTCGAAGTTGACATTGCGACGTGCCTATTTTTATTTATGTTTCCACCTGAATTTTTGTAACATTATTTTTAAACTTCAAGATAGACCATTGCGATGTTTTTTATCTACATTTAAACTGATCCGCCGTAATGCGACGTCGTCGTGCTTATTTTTATCTATGTTTCGGTGTAAATTTTTTTCGAATAACTTCACTTTCGTGTACAACGTGGTAACTTTTCCGTTACTATCGATTATAGCGATGCAACATTTTTTTAACGTCCTGTAGAATGTACCGTCACAATTTGATTATTTTTATCACGTTTTAAACCCGCCACGGAGCGCGGGTGATGAACCACTAGTTATTACATAAAAACTATGTTTTGTTTTACATTTTAATCTCACGTACGATGGTTCGAAAACCTACGAAATTTTACATCATCGTATTCTCAAAAAACTATGCATCTTCATCTTGGTGCTTGGATGAACTTGTAAAGATCATGGAGTGCCAGAAGGCGATCGAGCACACTGCTTACCCCGTGTTCTATGATGTGGAACCCACCGAAGTTCGTAAACAAATTGATGGGTAATTCGTTCATGTTATATTCTTTATTTTTGTTACATTCTAATATATGTTTAGTATATGGTTGTTTGTTATAGGTTTGAAATTTACTATTCATGTAGTAATATGATTGAAACTTTTTTTTAACACACAGGCATGAAGCTAAATTTATTCAAAAATTGTTGAAGAGATTTCATTAGGGTTACGTTTCATCAACTCTAGTGTTGATGCAAAGTTACTAGGCATGGAGACGCGCGTAAAGGATGTAGTTTTTATTGGATTTTATGAACCGACCCGATGGACAACGCGGCTGACCGAGCTATGACCCATAAGAGTTACACCTAGGGCAACGAACATTTAAATCCACTTAACCCGCTTAACTGGTAATTACGAACTATTAGCGAGACGATATATTTTATATATATTCGTTACACGGGATTTATTATTTATACATGTTTATAAATAATAATTTATATTTATTTGTTTTAATCTTTTATTAAAACAAATTAAATGGTTTTTGGACTTTAATATTAACTATTGGGTTTAGGCCCGGTATGATTTTTATTAGGTTAAAAGGATTAGAGTAATTAATATATATATATTAAAAATCGAATTGGGGAATCGGAAGAAACAAGGAGCGGCCGTTTTTTTTTTGATCGAGGAAAGACAAAAACAAAAAGAAGGGTTTTTGCCTCGCGACTTCCGGCCACCAAACCAGCCGCTGCCTGCCCGTTTCCGGCCAGCCTCGGCGCTTTCTGTCTCTCGCGTTTTGGTTCGTGATCTAGCATCGGTTCGTTGTACCTCGGTGTCTCGAGCGGTTATTTATTAACCACTAAGGTATAATTAATCTTATCAGTAGATTAATTGTTTTTCTGTTGTGTTTGCGTGTTCATAACCAGATCCTGTTCGGTTTGTCAGTGCTGTTAAATAGGTTATGATTTTATTTTCTGTTGCGTATTCATAAATTAACTGAATTAATTATTTCTCTGTCAAAACACGTTTTTACAAAAGTCAAACTGATCACCACTGAATCCCAACAGCGGTATCAGAGCCTGGGTTATAACACGCAAATCGGAACCGGTCTGGTTTCACCGGTTAGATTAATCACAAACTTTAACTATCTTGAAGTTTCTGATCTGATCTGTTTTTTTTGGGCAATTTTTTAGTTATTAATTTGGTCATTTTTTTATTTTATTTGACCAAATATATTGCCCGTATGTGATTGTGTTGAATATGTAAATCTGGCCCGACCCATGTGATTGAGTTGTTTGTGTTTATTATTCAGTTTTTTGGTTTTATGGTTTTGGCCCACTTTTGATAGCTCAAAGTTGTAATAGAATAGGCTTTTTTATTTTATGTAATGTAATAAAAACCCAAAGACAAATCTGAAGACGCAACATGAATCATGGAGTCAGTGGGAGTCATCCGAGACGACTAGATGTACGGAAGTTCATCATTGTGGTTGTTTTAATTTTGTGGACCCCGTGACCCGTTTGTTCTTGCTAACTGGCTCTAGCAAGATCAAACAAACTTGGCCATATAAGATTTACATATTTATTTGCTTTATGGTTGCTTTTAATTTTTTATAACTTAAAATTATTATAAACCGACCAAACACCAAACGTTTTAAAAAGAGTTTTAAAATGTCACAATCTGTCACCACAAGTTCTAATTTTACAACTTGTAGAATTTTATAAAAAATAACAACTGGCTTGTTTTATAAAATAAATAACCACTAAAGTTTTGCAATTTAAACTAAATTTAATTACAAAACTTATAACTTAATAGTTTTCAACTATTAACTGGTTATTCAAGTCGCGACAAACTTAGTTTTAATAGGTTATTTAAAATTAAGTGTCCTGAGAGATGAAAGGGTTCATCAAATTTGTCATGACTTTAAATAGTAAAACTAGCTTTTACAACACACGTATGATTTAATCATTCGTTGTGTTTGACCCTATTCGGTAAATACTAAAATTGGAACCCATATTTAAAACCAATGGTCTATGCCATCCTATTATAAGGAACACTTGGAGCATAAAACGAAACATCGGTGTTTGGAGCCACAGCACCGCACTAGATGCGTGGTTTATCCTTCCAAGGTGCAAGGGTTTCGTTGACACATTCGGCCCTTCCGCAAGTACCTGTTTTAGGACGACTATTACTTTTCTCTCTTGTTACATGCCCCAGCTGTCAAGAGATCAAAAGTGGGCATAGATGAGGCTAAACGTATCAATGCATAGACATGTCTTGTCTTAGCGGCCTCATACACGAGAGTTGTGCATCTTTCCACAATTGACACTAATTGTCAGTCTAGTTACCCACTTACTAATGTTGTATGCCACAGCTACCATTAGTGACTGATTTAGCTAGATTCTCACTCCTTATTCTAATTTCTGTAATTGGGTCATAAATTAATAACGATTTTTCACTTTCTTTATACTAATTTATTTTCTTTGCTTATCTTGACATATGTCTACTGAAAATAATAATACTAATCACTCCTTCGCTCTCAAGTCTATCCTTGAGAATGAAAAGCTGGATAACACCAACTTTCTCTTGTGGCAGTGCAATCTGAGAATAGTTCTCAAGATGGCCAAGAAGCTCTATGTTCTCGATGCACCAGTCCCTTAGGCACCCGATGGTAACACGGCTGCCGCTCGTAAGGCCTGGGAAAAACAAAGAGATGATGTCACTGAGGTGGCCTGCCTTATGCTAGCCTGCATGTCCCGTGAGCTCCAAAAGAGCATGGAGGACCTGGATTCCTTTGACATGATTGAGCAACTTAAGGGCATGTTCCTGAAACAAGCCCGACAAGAACGCTATGAAACCATGTCTCAGCTCATTCGCTGCACGATGCAAGAGGGCACGCCTGTTAGTACTCATGTACTTAAGATGAAAGGGTACATCGACCAGATGAACAAACTTGGATATCCCATGAAGGATGACATGGCTACTGATTTCATCTTAAACTCTCTCCCAAGCTCCTATGCACAATTCGTAATGAATTTAAACATGAATGGCTTGGAGAAGAAAGTGGCCGAGCTACATGGTATGCTCAAAACAGCCGAGATGAATATCCAAGGAAAGAAAAATCAAGTTCTGATGGTCAGATCTGCTGGTGTTAAAAAGCCTAACCCCAAGAAAAGAGGTTTTAATAGCAAAGGCAAGAAGAAGGTTAATGTTGCTGCCAAGCCTGCCACCAACAATAACAAGAAAGCTTCAAAAGCACCCCCTCCTGAGGAGCGCCAATGCTTTGAATGCAACAAAATGGGGCACTGGAAACATAACTGTCCTGAATATCTAGCCAAGCTGAAGCTGCAGAGGGCCAGTGGTGAGGGCACCTCTTTAGGTATTCTCATTTATGTTATTGAAATTTTTACTGTTTCTAGCAACACATGGGTATTTGATACCGGATGTGGATACCACATCATTAATGTCTTGCAGGAGCCTAAAAGTTGGAGGAAGCTGAAACAAGGCGACATGGAGCTCATCGTTGGTGATGGGAAAAGAGTACCAGTTCTTGCAACTGGAACATATCATCTCTCATGTCCTTCTGGCCTTGTGGTTGTTTTGAACAATTGTTTGTTTGCACCCGGTTTAACCAGAAACATTATTTCAGTTTCTTTATTGTTTGAACAAGGATTTAAGTACGTTTTTAATGGTATTGCTATTTCTGCCTACTTAAATGATATCTTTTATTTTGAGGCTAAACCTCAAAACGGTATTTATGAGATTGACGTTCAAACTGACAATAACATATATAATCTTTCTAAACGTATCAAATCTAGCATTAATGATACTTTTCTATGGCATTGTCGACTTGGCCACATAAGCAAGGCACGCATTAAAAGACTCCAATCCGAGGGAATTCTTGAACCTACCGGACATGACTTATTTGATAATTGCGAGTCTTGTTTAGCTGGCAAACTCACAAAGGACCCCTTCACCCATGTTGGTGAACGAGCCAAGGATCTGCTAGGCCTTATACACACTGATGTGTGTGGCCCTTTTAGAACCATGTCTAGAAATCATGAAAGATACTTCGTTTCATTTATTGACGATTATAGTCGATATGCTTATGTCTATCTTATGAAACACAAGCATGAAACATTTGAAAAGTTCAAAGAGTTTCAAAACGAAGTAGAGAAACAACTCGATAAATCTATCAAGACACTTCGATCAGATCGAGGTGGCGAGTATCTCAGCTTAGAATTTCTTAATCATCTGAAGGAGAACGAAATTATTTCTCTGCCCACTCCTCCTGGCACACCCCAACTTAATGGCGTGAGCGAGAGGAGAAATCGAACCCTACTTAATATGGTTCGATCGATGATGTGTAGAACTAACTTGCCTCACTCCTTCTGGAGTTATGCTCTTATGACCGCCGCCCGCCTTGTAAATTTGGCACCGATTAAGAATGTGGACAAAACCCCATATGAGATATGGCACAGGTCTAAACCCAATTTGTCTTACCTTAGAGTATGGGGATGTGATGCATATGTCACCAGCGATTCTGATGACAAGCTCGATCCCAGAGGCGAAAAAGTTGTTTTCGTCAGTTACTACAACAAAAGCGGATATTATTTCTATCATCCTGATGCAAACATTGTTTCCATCAAAAGGAAAGGACGCTTTCTCGAGGAAGATCTTCTAAATCGAGGAACCGGAAATAATATTATGGATCTTGAAGAAATTCGAGAAACACAAACAACCGCTGAGGAAGTCGGAGCGTCTGATTAACAAGAAGTTGTTGCTGATGAATCAGACATAAACACAAGCGTTCGCAGAAGTAGTAAGTCTCGTAAAGAACCTAATAGATACCTATGGCATCTTGAAGCTTCTAAAGTCTTGTTAGTAGCTGAGTCAAATGACGAACCTACAAACTACAAATCTGCTATCTCAGATCCTGAATCCGAGAAATGGCTTGAAGCCTTGAACGCCGAGATGCAATCTATGCGTGATAATCAAGTCTGGGACTTGATTGAGCTACCCCCCGGTTCTCAGGCAATAGGGAGCAAATGGATTTTCAAAAGAACCGACATGCATGGTAATATACAAACCTATAAAGCACGGCTAGTTGCAAAGGGTTTCACTCAAACTCAAGGTATTGACTATGATGAAACTTTCTCACCCGTTGCTATGATCAAATCAATCAGGATACTGCTTGCCATAGCCGCGTACCATGATTACGAGATATGGAAAATGGATGTCAAAACCGCTTTTCTTAATGGACATCTCTCTGAAGATGTCTATATGGTTCAGCCTGACGGTTTTGTTAATCCAAAGTATCCTAGTAGGGTCTGCAAACTGAATAAGTCCATTTATGGACTTAAACAGGCATCTCGAAGCTGGAATCTTCATTTTGATCAGAAAATCAAAGAATTTGGTTTTGTCAAGAATGAAGATGAGCCTTGTGTTTACAGAAAGGCTAGTGGGAGCACTATATCATTTCTCATCTTGTATGTGGATGATATACTAATCATTGGAAACAACATCCCTGTGCTTAACAAAGTCAAACAATGGTTAGGATCTTGTTTTGCAATGAAAGATCTTGGAGAAGCAGCTTACATTCTAGGAATCAAGATCTAAGCGGCTTCTAGGGCTAAGTCAGAGTACTTACATAGACAAAATGATGACACGCTTTAAGATGGAAAACTCCAAGAAAGGAGGTGTTCCGATGACTAAAGGCACTGTATTGAACAAATCACAATCTCCTTCCACGGACATTGAAATTAAGGAAATGGAAGCAATTCCATATGCCTCAGCGATTGGTTCTATCATGTATGCTATGTTGTGCACTAGACCTGACGTCTCGTATGTTTTAAGCATGACTAGTCGTTTTCAGCAAAGTCCTGACATTGCCTATTGGACTGCAGTCAAGAACATCCTAAGGTACTTAAGAAGGACCAAAGACATGTTCTTAATATTTGGAGGAGTAAAAGAGGAGATCACTGTACGATGTTACACTGATGCTAGCTTTCAAACTGACCGAGATGACTCTCGCTCGTAGTCGGGTTTCGTATTCACTCTTAATGGAGGAGCTGTTTCATGGAAAAGCTCCAAGCAGAGTGTAGTGGCGGATTCAACCACCGAATCTGAGTATATAGCCACATCAGATGCTGCTAAGGAAGCTGATTGGATGAAGAAATTCATTACTGACCTCTATGTGGTTCCGAGTATTCGCCAACCAATCGAGATACTTTGTGATAACACAGGTGCTATAGCTCAAGCCAAAGAGCCCAGATCTCATCACAAAGCCAAGCACATTCAAAGGAAGTTCCACTATATACGGGAAATTGTGGAACGTGGAGACGTCGTGATAAGCAAAGTAGACATAGATCAAAACCTAGCGGACCCGTTCACTAAGCCGATGACTCAGGAAAAGCATGATCAGCACAGAAATGCTATCGGTCTTAGTTTTGCTAGCGATATGTTTTGATTTAGTATTTTGAATGTGCGAACATTTAATCAGTTGTACTTTTGAATTCTTTTGGTTTACTGATTTAAATGCAATTCTGAATTCTTATAACTGTGTTCGATTTTAATACGTTTAATCCATGGATCTTGTATTCTTAATTATCCGTAGTCGATCAGAATCGTGGGAACGACTCTGAATTAAGACTATTCTGAACTTCGGCTCAAGGAGTTGACTCTGAACTTCACAAGCCTCATTTTGAATGACGTTGGATGTAACTCGCATCAAATCATCTTCATGGATCTTTGTCATAAGATGTTTTGCTATTGGTATACTCATTAGTATCCTCTGACCTGAGATACGTACTAGAACAACCGTTTACCAAGAACCATTCTTTAATCACTGTGAAACGCTGTCGCGTAACTTCCAGTCATAAAGGCTTTGATTAGGAATAGTTCTGAAGTTCAGTGGGAGTTGTATGTAGTCAATAAGGGATTATGTACTCTTACATTATATGTAACAGATAGGCATTGTGGCGCCCTCGTTGATTCAAACTGGTGAAGTGTAAGGCCTTACCCAAACTTATTGTGTGTTTGATTGGACCACTTTGATTCTTGATCGAGAACAATAATAATTGAACGCCATATGAGAATGAACTACATCCATGTCTCATTGATTCAATTGATGTTTTATACGGAAAGGATGAATGACAACTATTGCCATAAGTCTATTGTCTTGCTTTATTTAGTTGTTACTAACACCGAGATATTTGGTTAATGACTTTAAAGTGTCATACCTTGTTAGGGACAGCCATGTGCAGCTAGAGCGCCGCTGACTGTTTACGTTGATTTATCGTGGATCGTCCAAGTGGGAGATTGTTGGATTTTATGGACCGACCCGATGGACAACGCGGCTGACCGAGCTTTGACCCGTAAGAGTTACACCTAGGGCAACGAACATTTAAATCCACTTAACCCGCTTAACTGGTAATTACGAACTATTAGCGAGACGATATATTTTCAATATATTCGTTAAACGGGATTTATTATTTATACATGTTTATAAATAATAATTTATAATTATTTGTTTTAATCTTTTATTAAAACAAATTAAATGGTTTTTGGACTTTAATATTAACTATTGGGTTTAGGCCCGGTATGGTTTTTATTAGGTTAAAAGGATTAGAGTAATTAATATATATATATATATATATTAAAATCGAATTGGGGAATCGGAAGAAACAAGGAGCGGCCGTTTTTTTTTTTTATCGAGAAAAGACAAAAACAAAAAGAAGGGTTTTTGCCTCGCGACTTCCGGCCACCAAACCAGCCGCTGCCTGCCCGTTTCCGGCCAGCCTCGGCGCTTTCTGTCTCTCGCGTTTTGGTTCGTGATCTAGCATTGGTTCGTTGTACCTCGGTGTCTCGAGCGGTTATTTATTAACCACTAAGGTATAATTAATCTTATCAGTAGATTAATTGTTTTTCTGTTGTGTTTGCGTGTTCATAACCGGATCATGTTCTGTTTGTCAGTGCTGTTAAAATAGGTTATGACTTTATTTTCCGCTGCGTATTTATTAATTAACCGAATCAATTAATTTTTCTGTCAAAACCCGTTTTGATAAAAATAAAAAAAAAAGCCAAACAAACAGATCACCACTGAATCCCAACAGTTTCATCTTTAGAAACTGGTTTTGATGATGTATGCATGATAGGGATCAAGGGGATGGGAGGTAGTGGGAAGACGACTCTAGCCAGCCAGAGCTGTTTTTGATCAAATATCCATTTGATTTGAAGGTAAAAGCTTTGTTGAGAATGTCAGGGAAGTTTCAAATGTCTGGTTTGAAGAAGTTGCAAAAGCAGGTCCTTTTAGATGTGTTAAATGATCAAAGCATACGAGTAACAAGTGTTTATAGCGGGAAAAATATAATGAAAAAGATGATGCGTAGTAGAAAGGTCCTTATTGTTCTAGATGATGTGGATCATATAGACCAGCTTGAGGCATTAGCAGGTGATCCTAATTGGTTTAAGTCAGGAAGTAAAATCATCATCACAACAAGAGACGAGCAAGTGTTGGCAGCCCATCGGGTGAACTTTATTCATGATGTGAATATGTTATCAAATGAAGAAGCAATTTGCCTCTTCAGTAGGTATGCATTTGGGAGAGAGATTCCAGTTAGAGGTTATGAAGAGCTATCAAGGAAAGTTGTACATTATGCTGCTGGGCTTCCTAGATGTTGCATGCATACTAAAAGGGGAATCGAAAGACGAAGCAATAAGAGTACTTGAAAGTTGTGGATTTCATGCTCAAAATGGTCTAAGAGTTCTTGAGAAGAATTCTTTGATAACCATGACATTTTGTGCTTGCATGACCATATAGAAGAAATGGGCATGAATATTGTTCGCCGCTTGCACCCTACCGAGCCTAACAAGCATAGTCGGTTATGGATTGACAAGGAAATTAAAGATATATTGGTTAAGGACTTGGTAAGGTTCATGTTTATTTGTGAAGTAGAATACTAACATTTTTATTTGTTATGACAAATTTCATGTTAGAGCTTTTACTTACAACCTTTTATTTATAGGGTACTCAAGCAACAAGATGTATAAAATTGCGGCATGGGGATATCCATCCAGATATTATTATTAAAGGTCTTAGAAACATGAAAGAACTTAGATATCTTTGTGTGAATAATAGATCTTTCTGTCTTCGAAAAGGTCATGATGATATTTTAAGTGGCGGATGGAAATTTAATGAAGTTAGCCAATACTTACCAAATGCTTTACGATTTCTACATTGGCATTATTATCCTTTTTGGTGTTTACCTAAAACATTTGAAGCAAATAATCTTGTTAGCTTGGAAATGTGTTTCAGTAATATTTCTGAACTATGGGAAGAGGGAGAAAGTAAGGTAAAATAATGTTTGATTGGTTATTTAGCAACATTATAATGTTGTATTTTGTCACCAAACTTATTCATATTTTTTTTGTTTGCCTATGATAGGTACTTAAACATCTCAAATTTATTAACCTTGGTTCTTCAAAGTTAAGAACCTTCAACCTTGGGCTGACTCCACATCTCCAGAGGTTAAATCTTGCAAGATGTAATGATTTTGTTGAACTTCGCATGCACGTTAAGTGTCCAAAGCTCAAAATACTAGACCTCCGTTGGTCTAAGTTGAGTGAGCTTAGCCTTGGGCTGACACCGCATCTTGAGAAGTTAGATCTTGCTGGATGTAATAACTTTGTAGGACTTCACATGCTTGTTGAATGCCCGAACCTCAAATCCCTTAATGTCACTTATTCAAAGTTAAGAACATTTGATCTTGGGCTGACTCCACATCTCGAGAGTTTACATCTTGGAGGATGTAATGACTTTGTAGAACTTCACATGCCCATTGAATGTTTGAAGCTCAAAATACTCGACCTCCGTTGGTGTAAGTTAAGTAACCTTAACCTTAGATTTACTCCACATCTTGAGAGGTTAGATCTTCGAGGATGTAATGACTTTGTTGGACTTCACATGGACGTTGAATGTCTGAATCTCAAATCGCTTGACGCCCGTTGGTCTAAGTTGAGAAACCTTAACCTTGGGCTCACTCCACATCTCAAGAGGTTAGATCTTGCAGGATGTAATGAGTTTGTAGAACTTCACATGCATGTTGAATGTCCAAAGCTTAAAATACTTGACCTTCGTTGGTCTAAGTTGAGTAAACTTAACCTTGGGATGACTCCACATCTCGAGAGGTTATGTCTAGGAGCATGTAATGACTTTGTTGAACTTCATATGCCTGTTGAATGTCTAAATCTCAGAATCCTTAACCTTCGTTATTTGAAGTTGAAAATATTTGACCTTGGGTTGACTCCACATCTTGAGAGGTTAGATCTTAGAGTATGTAATGACCATGTAGAACTCAACATGCCCGTTGAGTGTGCAAAGCTCAAGATACTGGACCTCCGTTGGTTTAAGTTGCGTACCCTTAACCTAGAGCTTACTCCACATCTTGAGAGATTAGATCTTGGAGGATGTAACGACTTTGTAGAACTTCACATGCCTATTGAATGTCCAAAGTTGAGATTCCTTAATCTAAGTTATTTAAAGTTGAGAATCATTGACCTATGGTTGACCCCACATCTTGAGAGATTGGATCTTCGAGGATGTAATGACTTTGTAGAACTTCAAATGCCTGTTGAGTGTCTAAAGCTCAAAATACTGGACATTCGTTCGTCTAAGTTGAGTAACCTTAACCTTAGGCTGACTCCACATCTTGAGAAGTTAAATCTTGGAGGTTGTAATCACTTTGCAGAACTTTACATGCCCGTTGAATGTCCACAACTCAGATTCCTTAACTTGTCTTATTCAAAGTTGAGAACCTTCGACCTTGGTCGAACACCAAACCTCGAGAGGTTAGATCTTCGAGGATGTAATGACTTTGTAGAACTTCACATGCATGTTGAGTGTCTAAAACTCAAATCACTTGATCTTTGTTGGTGTAAGTTGAAGAACCTTAACCTTGGACTCACTCCACGTCTTGAGAGGTTAGATCTTGGAGGATGTAATGATTTTGTAGAACTTAAAATGTCCGTTGAATGTCCATCAAAGCTTAGATTCATTAACCTTAGTTATTCAATGTCGAGAACATTTGACCTTGGGCTGACTCCACATATAGAGAAGTTAGATCTTGGAGGATGTAATGAATTTGTTGAACTTCTCATGCCTGTTGAATGTCCAAAGCTCAAATCCCTCAACCTAAGTGGTTCTAAGTTGAGTAACATTAACCTTGGGCTGACACCAAACCTAAAGAGGTTAGATCTTAAAGAATGTTATCATATTGTTGAAATTTACGCTCCTGTAGGATGCCTGAAACAACTTGTCTACTTAAAATTAATCGGTTGTTCAAGATTTGAATATTTTTTTTATTGAAAAGCAGTTTAAATCACCTTGTGATGATCGTTTAGCTAAGTTAGAGCTGATTGCATATTCCCAACATATATGCCCACTGCATTCCAACAATACTTTTTCGAAGTTTCAGTTTAAATGTTTTTATGATGAACCTCTACCCTCATCGAGTGGAAATCTTGAGAAGCTTATTTCTTTTGTTCTATGTGCATGCACAAACCTTGAGTCTTTTTCAACAAGTATCGGTGGTCTACAACGTTTAGCAAAGTTTACACTTGAAGGCAGTTTTCCAGATTTGCCCAAGGATCTCTACTAGTTAGAAAGTCTAGAAGAGCTAACTTTATCGACTAAAGAGATTAAGTGCCTTCCAGAGAGCATTTGTATGTTGAAGAATCTGAAATCTCTTGAACTTAAATCTTGTTTGCTTCTTGAGAAGTTACCCGATGATCTTGGACGATTAGAATGTTTAGAGAAGCTAATCCTAATGGAATGTACACATTCCAAACATCATCTGTAAAATGAAATGTTTAAAGTATTTACATCTCCCTCATTGTATCCAAGTTGAAAAATTGCCCGAGGAACTCGGACGTTTGGAATGTTTAATAGAGTTAAATATAGAAGGTACAGGCATAAGTCAGCTTCCATAGAGCATTTTTCCGTTGAAAGGTCTGCGTATCGTCAGGTCTACTTAGGGCGGTGGATTACATCTTGCTGGATCATACTCCAAGAACAACCATTGTAACATGTATGTTCTCTGATTCATATTAATAATACTTCTTTGATTTGAATTTTTTAATTGATATGACAACAAATTTTTTTCAGCCAAGAACAAAATCATACAATCCTAGCAACACATGGGATAAGTACAATTACCTGAAATTGTATGTGTGTTACTATTGACCCAAAAATTGAATAGTTCTGATTGTTTAAGAATTTAAGCCCATTATGATAAGTTTGTTTGTAGGTTATTTTTGGTGGTCAAAGTAGAATAAATAGGACTTGGGGACAAGTAAAGGAAGAAAGCTTAAGGGACTGTATCTGATCAAGTGTGAAGTCTGGAGGATTGGATGGTAATTTTGCTAAAGTGGGTAACAGGATATTGAAGAAAAAAATTGAGGTTTTTTTACCCTCACATTTTTTTTTCTTGTATTCAATTGGTTTTGATTACTCTTAAAAGCCATCTTGCACACAAGGTGATTTGGCTCAACACTTGGTGAAAACTATTTGTTTTTTTCTTTTCAAAGATACATTCAAGTAAAAATAATAACCGGTGTTTGGTCCATAAAGAAGTTTGTATGTTTGAAAGAAAAGAAAAAAACTGAAAGTATTGACCTACTAACTAGAAAAAATACTTAATTCTCTATGTACCAGAATGTCTAACTATTGATATTCCTTTATATTTACCACTACGATCACATGTCCGCTTATATATTTCTTTGATCTTTAGGTCATAACAACAACGTAACCAAGGTCGCTTGTTGTGTTTTGCACCCCATTCGTCAACTCCTCTAGAGACGTGAAGTCGTGAACACCTAGGTTAGGTAGTTTCCGTCGAAACTCGACATTGCTAGGTATTTTTCGATTAAAACTGATAATATATGTGATGAAAAGAATGAGATGTTGAAACAAGTGATGAAAAAATATGATAGATACTTGAGGTTTATACAGAAGGTTTTAGCAAAATCCTGTTTCGTATCAAATAATTGGTAGAATCTTGGCACGTCAAATGTCGTATCGAATATTTGGCACACGTAATAAGAAAAACCTAATCCAACACATATTTCAATAGACATCACACAAGCCATATTAGGTAGTTTAGGTTGTATGGATGGTATGCAATACAACTTGTATTTATGCAACACGACTCGTATAATGCCTCGACGTCGTATTTATCAACACGGTCCATATAATATGACATAAAAAATGCTAGTGTCCAAATTCTCACTGGTGACACGATAATACTCTCGTGATCCGTCAGTGATCCACATTAGCCGTTAAAAAAAGAAATATATGAAATTCTCACACATAAATTCAATTGCATTATTGATTATTTACAAAATAAATTGAGAAAATCACCGAAATGTACATTTTTGACCAAAATAATTGGCAAAATGTGCATTAAAAAGTCAATCTTTTAAAAATATACATATATGTTTTGGACCAATAGAAACTTGACACGCAGGCAAAAATCATTTTGGAGGCTTCTCCATAGTCGGTCAGGTGTCAACACGGGGGATTACCACGTGTATCAACCCGGCTACAAGGTAGCCGGTCGGCTACATTATAGCCGTAAAACATTAAATTTCATCTTGGCTCGGAATTCAAGCCAAGGATCACCTCTTTTTGGACGATTTTTTGTTGATGAGGTCAAAGCTGGACGTGAGGAAGGAATCGATCTCATCACCGGGGACGATCTCGTAGAACTGAAATTCATGTAGTCTTCTCTTACAGGAAAGAGAGGCGCGCCGTTGTTTTTTAGGCGCCGGAGGACAGATGAGAATTGCCGGAATCCTGTGCTCCGTCGAGGTCGGCGTTACGCACTCCTCAACTTGTTCGGACTGAGTTCTGCATGATTCCGGTTGCGGAAGGTTGAGTTTCAGAGACGATAGTTGATTTAACGGAACAACTTCTAGCTCATAGGTGACATGTGGCGTCATTTTATTGGTTAGTTGTTTTACCGGCTACAGGTAGGTCGGTTATGGTTTTAGCGGCTCACTTAAAACCGGGTTAATACACATGACTGGCTATAGAGAGGCCTCCAAATTAATTTTTACCCGTGTGTCAAGATTCTATCGGTAAAAAAAGATACGTATATTTTTAAAAGTTAACTTTTCAACATTTTTGTGATTTTCTCAAATAAAATCCATTTCACTCTCATTCTTACCACCGTCGGACTGAACATCGACAGCGTTGGGGGCAAAATCACAGCCATCGCCGATTTCCTTTTCTACGCCCCCAGTTTTAACCACCGGAAAACCTAGTTAACGGAGAGGAAGGGGGCGATGTCAGACCTAGACCGGCAAATTGAGAAGCTGAAGAACTGCGAACCCTTGGAAGAGTCTGAAGTCAAGGCTCTT
The DNA here is from genome assembly GCA_023525975.1 of Smallanthus sonchifolius. Classification (NCBI taxonomy): domain Eukaryota; kingdom Viridiplantae; phylum Streptophyta; class Magnoliopsida; order Asterales; family Asteraceae; genus Smallanthus; species Smallanthus sonchifolius. The sequence continues at coordinate 13,136,591 of CM042042.1, forward strand.
TGCTTGAAAGCCATGGAAATCCTAATTGAAGAGAGCAACGTTCAACGAGTCGATGCTCCTGTCACCGTAAGACAACTTTTATATATTTAATAATGTTGCTTATCTTTTGCTAATAGGTGATGTAAGTTGGGGAGCAGTAAACTAGGGTTTTAATTTGATGATGACATGACATATTTTAGCACAAATAGAGTTGGAAGTTTAATGAAGACTCTCTACTAGATCTAATCTCACTTTTGTTGGTTTGATATTGTATTATATGCTGAAAATTTGTCATGCTTCATGCCATGGGGATTTGAAGTGTAAGTCATCAAAGTTCTATCATTGGTGTCTATTTTGAAATATTGTATGTTCACATGGTAGAATTATAGTAATTGGAACTTTTTGTCATTAGTGAATCGTGATTTAATTGGAACCAGCGAATCACAATTTAGGACCGTTCTGTCCATGTTTTATTTTCTTTTTCGGTTAGCAAGGTGGTATAGTCTAATGATTTATTATAATGTGAAGTGGTATCTTACCCTAACCGATGACTATCGGGTGATTTGAGTTTTATCCGCTTAGTTTATAATTCAGTGATGCAACTAACCATAAGTGTGTTGCTTTACTTAAGTTCCCATGCTTTTTTTTTCAAAAAGACAACCCTATGATTCGTAGCCTCAGTGTTTATTCGTGTTTTATTTTCTAGTCTCTTAAACGGTAATTAAAGACGAATTTTTTTGTCTTATTTGCTCGTGAACATATCAAACCTCACAACTTAAATCAGTTGTGTATCCTTATTATGTGGCTGAATAATGCACACATGACAAAGGTTTATTGCTATGTCACCCTAGGTACAGTATGACTGTATGAGATGATTCATTTAATGGTGTTTATGATATTTGTTTGATGAATGGAGCCCATGTCTTACTTGGAGTCTTGGATATTTATGGATGCTATTTTTCTGGTAACCCTAACAAAACTTTTTGCGTGGAGAAAAGAGTTTGTCTCATTGTTATTGTTTTGATGACATATGCTAGTGGTCATGCTCCCATGTTTCTTGAGTCTTGATTAGGTTAACTCTCTCTTCTATTTCTAAAACATACTCTAATAATTATCTTTTGCGTTGTATTAGATATGTGGCGACATCCACGGACAGTTTTATGACATGAAACAACTTTTTAAAGTAGGCGGTGATTGTCCAAATACCAACTACTTGTTTCTTGGAGACTTTGTGGATAGAGGGTTTTACTCGGTGGAGACATTTTTGCTTTTGCTTGCCCTAAAGGTAATATCCGTTTGATCTATTGAGATGAGATGCAATGTGTTTCAATATGTTTGTTTTTTTTAAATACAAAAATGTTGTTAAAGAAGATTTATTTCATGATTTCATCAAGTTAGAGACTCACATGTTTTTCTCTCTTTTCACACGTTATTTAATTATTTGTTTTCGAGCTGAGTCATACATCAGTATTGGTTATTAAACCATGATTCATGAATGGAATAAAGTCTGAAGAACTTCTTTTCTCTTGTTCCAAGAACCATTTATTTTATTTTTATGTAGGTGTTCTCTTTAGCTAAAGTACTCTTGTAATCAGGTGAGGTATCCAGATAGGATAACACTGATTAGGGGCAACCATGAGAGCCGGCAGATCACACAGGTATATAATATATCATTCTTACTTGATATTTAGGTCCCACCTAGAATTTGTTTAAAAATGTACAGTTACTCCCTATTTTAGGTGTATGGATTCTATGATGAGTGCTTAAGGAAATATGGTTCTGTTAACGTTTGGAGATACTGCACCGATGTATTTGATTACTTAAGGTTTTCTAACTTCCTTCCCTCCCTTTTCGTTTCTTCTGATTTGTGAAATTAGAGGTGGCAAGATGGGCAGCTCGGACGAGGTGGGTAATGGGTCTAAGCAGATTCGGGTTGAAACAAGTCACTTTTTTAGTTTGAATTGAGTCTATTGACCCACAGACACTATTTTGTCCATACAGTTTTTTAATAAATAATTAATGTGTTAACTATATCTCAAAAAAAAATAGTATTCCAGTGTTCTAAATCTTTGAATAAAACCCAATTTAGGAGGATGTATGCGTCCTTATGGGGACATCCTGGTGGATAAGTGGTGTGCCCCACAACCAAAATGTCGGGGGTTCAAATCCTGCATGGGGCAGGTTATGGTGTATTTATCCTGGAAAATCGAGGTGGTGGTGTTAAAAAAAAGGAGGATGTATGCATTAAAAATATACTCCAGGCGACTGACTGTCAACATGTTGGACGCATATCAAAAATCTAAACACAAACCATATTGATCTGTTCATTAGTAAATGGTTTAAATTGCCACCTCTAGTTGATATACATAATTTTTCTTTTATCTTACACAATTTAAATTTTAAAATTTTACAGTTTGTCTGCTCTCATCGAGAACAAAATATTTTCAGTTCATGGTGGCCTCTCTCCTGCCATCAACACATTAGACCAGGTTTGAGAAGGCAAAATATTTCTTCTACAATTTAATTTTAATCTTTCCCACTTCAATGATTTATTATCATGTTTGACTTTCCAGATTCGAACAATTGACCGGAAGCAAGAAGTACCTCATGAAGGAGCCATGTGTGACCTCATGTGGTCAGACCCAGAGGATATTATGGATGGCTGGGGTTTAAGTCCACGTGGCGCTGGTTTCTTGTTTGGTGGCAGTGTGGTCACTTCTTTTAATCACACCAACAATATTGATTACATTTGTCGGGCTCACCAGTTGGTAATGGAAGGTTATAAATGGATGTTCAATAAGCAGATAGTTACTGTTTGGTCCGCTCCAAATTACTGTTACCGGTGAATATTACCAACCTGAATGAGTAGAAAACCCGCCATTTTCCCCTTGATTAATATAATAATTATTAACTTAATTTTCAAATTTCATGTTGCAGGTGTGGCAACGTAGCTGCCATTCTTGAGCTGGATGAGAATCTTAATAAACAGTTTCGCGTGTTTGAAGCAGCCTCTTATGTATGTACACTGTGATCAGACTCATTTTGACTTGTAAAAATTCACATAAAAATAACAAAAAATAAGTTGTTAGCTGGTCAAATCAACCCAATCCGACTCATTTTGACTATTAAATTAAAAGTGCTGTATTAGTCTCGGCCCCTTTGGATTTAAGGCCCGTTTGGATATGTTGTTTTGCGCTAACAAAACCCAAAAGGTCAACAGATAAAGCAAATTGACCCATTTGGATATGCAAGATGGTTTAAATGAGACTCGATATCCAACAGTAACTAATCAAACTTTTTTATACGATTTTAGTTAATATTAACTAAACTGCAGGAATCAAGATGGGCTCCTGCCAAAAAGCCAGCACCAGATTACTTTTTGTGATGAAGACGGTTTTTCTGCAAGCATTCGGGTCTCATGGCTGGCAACAAGACGGGTTTGTATACTTGTTTGGGAAAGCGGGTTTCTTTGTGTATTAGTGTGTGTCAGTTGTGCATGTGCAAGGTGTTAGTATTGGGAAACTATAGGCACATACATGATTTCAGCCCTCACATGGGTTTGAAATTGCAAATTATAGTGGTTTTGAAAAAGATTTTTGTATAAAGATCTGATTCCCTCCGCGTTATTGCGTTGACATCTGTTTGACTCGTGTTTAGCAGGTTAAGGCCCATCGTCAGCACGACACTCGTGTTGAAGACCCAAAAACCCGATGGCGGATCTATGCACCATGATGTTTGATTCATGTGAAACCTTAAAAGTTAAAATGTAAGATGTTCAAATATCACAGTTCTTGCCATTTTCAAAAACAAAAATAAGTTTTTATAGACATACATTTATTTAATTGCATATTTGACAATGTGTTTTCACATTTTTTTTAATCCTAATACAACTAGTATGAGGCCGTTTATCATACAAAGGGCCCTTGGCATTCGAAGGCTCCCCAACCGTTGATTTGATATGATCTAGGATCTTAAATCACGCGGTGGCATAAACGTAGTTATCTAGAAAACAATAAATAAGCATGCGGGTAAAAAATGTATTAAAGTCAATTTCTATCAACATGCGTCAAAATCAATCTTTGTAAAAAACGTCGTTGACGACCTGAAATCACTTTCACCCTTATGTGATAAAAACGTATAAATCAAACCTTCAAATCATGTTCACCCTTATTTGACATATTAAATTCAAGTATGTAATCACGTTCACCCTTATTTGCATGATCACGGTTGTTGATTTGTATGAGGTTTATTACACATACGTAATAATTCAAGTATGAGGTTTATTACGCATATATAATAACACATGTTGATTTGTACGAGGTTTATTACACATATGTACTAACGCAAGTCTGAGGTTTATTACGCATACGTAATAACGCAATTTGTATGAGGTTTATTACACATACGTAATAACACAAGTCCGGGGTTTATTAGGCATACGTAATCACTCGTGTTGATTTGTATGAGGTTTATTACACATACGTAATAACGCAAGTCTGAGGTTTATTACGCATACGTAATAACTGATAGAATGACAAAAATATCCCTTCCACTAAAAATTAAAAAAACATGCGGCGTGCTGCTATCCCTTCGTACGAAATAAACTATTTGTATTTCAAACTTATTCCAACTAGTATTCTACTTGTGCGTTGTTCAAAAACAGTTTTTATATATAATTGGAAAAGAGATAAATATCTTCTCATTTACAATGTCTTAGTATTAAGAATTACACATATTATTTGTTTGTTAGGGGTGTGTCCGGTTCGGTTCGGTATTTAGTATATTTACCGTTGGGTGATGGAAGGTAGGAGAGCGATGGTATTAGTTATATATGATAATATGACGGGTGGTGGTGATTAGAGGTGCACAAACCGGGTTTTTGGCCCGAACCGGTTTCAAACCGGCCCGGACCGGTTTGAGTTGACCAAAAGTGAAACCGGTTTTGACTAAACCGGTTCGGGTATAAACCGGTTTTCTACATGTAGAATCCCGAACCTGTTGAACCGGTTCAGTTCGGTTCTGGACCGGTTCGGGTTGGTGAACCGGTTTAAACCGGTTTTATTAAAAAAAAAAATTTGTTTAAATATTTAACAAATAAAAACATAAAGTTCAACGTTTATTCATACCGTAGGAGTTCGGAAATCACAAAACATTACAAAATTAAACATTACAATTCGACAAAAAGAAAAATATATATATATTTTTTTTGTTTAATTTTAGCCGTCATTCTCGGAGTTACTAGTGGATCCTCGTAGTCTATCATCTTCGGCGAGTTCTTCATTTGTAAGTGGGCTCGCCAATCATTGGTTGACCTCAGATTCGTGTATGAATTCTTCAACTTCAATTTCGTCTTCAAGCGAACTCCTATCTTGTCTCCTATCTACCGCATCCAAATGGTCTTTCAAGCAAATGCACATTTCCATTGCCGCGGGGGTGAGTCTAGTTCTTCGAATAGATAAAACCCTGCCACTAAGAGAAAAAACGGATTCCGAAGCTACCGTGGAAGCTTGGACGGTTAGTAAATCACGGGCCATGGCGGAAAGGACCGGAAAAGTAGATTCGTTTCCTTTCCACCATGCCAAAATATCAAAGTCCTCAAAAACATCCGGACTCATAAATGATAAAAAGTTTGTTCCCGTATACCTTCCGAGTTCGCTACTCGGGGTGGATCCTCTAGCCCGTTTAGTAAATTAATTTCTCATTTCGTTATACAAATTTAAGTTCACATTCCTCGAGCTACTACTTGATGCGCCCGCGCCCATCGTATCATGTGGGGTTTGTGTTGTACCATATTTATGTAAATAAATATCAAACAAATCTTGCAAACATTTGTTAAAATAAGTTTTTGTTACGGTTGAAAAATGAATATCTTCATCATTCAAATCCAAATCGTAAGTTATTTTTTCAATCAAGGTTTCAACACCGTAAACATTAATTGTAGGGTTTAATGCGGCGGCACAAGTTATAACCGGAGACATTTCTTTAAAATATTTAACAAATTTTTCTTTCATCGGTTTTATCATTCTCGTAAAAAGAGTATTTTTATTTTCAAGTTCGGCTAATTTGTTACACATTAGAAATATTTGTTTAAGAGCCAAGGGACTTGTGGGGTAATAAACCCCGGATAAAAAAGTAGTGGCGGTTTTGAAAACTTCGAGCAATTCGGTTATATTTTCAAGAATGTCCTAACTTGTAGACGAAAAACTTTGAATTTTATGACGCGGTTTTGAGGAAAGCATATCATGAAAAATTGATAAAGTATCTTTTTGACGTATAGCACTATGAAACATTTTATAAGTTGAATTCCATCTTGTTGAGAGGTCCCAATTGGGACCTAAGCAAATCAAACCCGTATCGTTACATAATCTAATATATTCATGGTATCTTTTTTTACTACTACTAAAAACGTCTTTAAGCATGACTCGAAATGCATTACTTAATTCAATAACGGGTTCAACCGCAAGCCCGTCTTGCACGGCTAAGTTGATGATGTGTGCAATACATCGACTATCGTTGCAAATCGGATTATATTTTAATATTAATTTTTGAACCGCATTTGTATTATTTGAGGCATTATCAAAAGATATTGAAAATAATTTATTTTGTAATTTAAATTCGGTTATCACACCATCTAAAATGTGAAATAAATTTTGACCCGTGTGCGGATATTCAAACATCTCAAACGCGATTGTACGTTTCATCATTTGCCACGTATTGGGATCAACCCAATGAGCGGTAACGCAAATATATGAGTCGGGAATACCATGTGGAGCCGACCAAACGTCGGTGGTTAAGTTCACACCGGTTTCCAATTTTTTAAAACCAAAAATTAATTCTTTTTTTGCTTTTTTCCACATTTTTAGACAATCACGTCTAAGAGTACTACGACTTACTTGATGATAACGTGGTTGAAGGGCTTCTTGAATCATCCTTGTCACGAGCGGGTTGTCGAAGTGGTTGAATGACAAACCTCTTTGAATAACTAATTTCGCCATTCTATCTCGAACAATATTTGGATCGAAGTTCTAAATTCCACCCTCGCTTGTCATAGATGCTTGACCCTCACCCGGAATATTCTTCAAACTCGGACACGATTTTTCCAGATGAGTTTTTAGAGTAGAATTTGATTCCTTTTTAAAAAAACCACCACAATTTTTGCAACGAGCACGTTCCAACCCGTTAGACAACTCACATAGATCGTAGTTTGACCAAATTGCGGGGTTCCTCGTTGTTGGTATGATTTTCACAACGCTAACTTCGTTAGAGGAAACACCAAAACTTGATTCTGCCATAGCGTTTTTTTGAGCGTTTTTTGAGCGTTTTCGATCGTTTTTTATAAACGAGAGTGTAGAGAGCGGGTTTGAGAAGTATGATTTAACCAAAACACCCACTACCTATTTATAATGTGTTTGGGTGTTAAAATGGGTGAAAAAAAGGTCAAAAACGGGTCTAACGGTCAAAAAACGGCTATATAGCCGTTATCCCAACGGTTATATTTTGAAAATTACCGTTAAACCGGTTTAAAACCGGTTTGACAAACCGGTTTGTCAAACCGGTTCACAAAAAACCGGTTTTATATATTTGCCTATTAAACCGGTTCATAACCGCCGGTTCATACCGGTTTGAAACCGGTTCCACTTAAACCGGTTCGTATTCGGGTCGGGTTTCGGGTCGAAACCGGTTTAACTATTCCAAACCGGTTTTTTTGCCACCTCTAGTGGTGATAACATACAAGAACCATATGAGTAATTTATAAAATAAAAAAACAAAATGACCAATTTACAATATTGTTAAAAATGTTTATCCCATTATTATAAGGACTAAAGAGGTAATAATTTCAATTTTCATAACTCTATACACAAGGACTATTTATGTAAATTCTCCATTCATATTTTCACAATTTTAATTAAGATTTTCTTTTTTTCAAAATTAACCATTAACCAAGCGGCGGCGAAGGAGGGTACAGTTGGACAAGCTTCTGTGGTTCCATCTTCAGCATTCATCTCATCTTCAATTACCCGCTAAAAGGTCTTCTAATTTCAAATCATAAACCCTCCCCCCTTTTATTGCTCCATCCCTAGGGTTTCAAAATCCCCCAATCTCATGGCATCTAATCTCCTTCAATTACGCAGGTTTCACGCTCTCACCGGTCAATTTCACCAATCAACGGCGAGATCACGACTTTTACTGCTTCCGGTTGGTGACCGATGGATGAAACGGAGGTGCGATCGGGGAGTTTAGGAGAGAAGAGGCCGTTTGAGGATGTCGTCGGAACGGATCTGGCGAACAAGAAGACTAGAGGAGACGATGAGGTCCGATTGGTGGCGGAGATGGTGCTTGTTCTAGCTGCGATGGGGAAGATGAGGGCTGGTAGGAGGCCTGCGGCGGTGGAGTTTAAGATGATGGCGGAAGCGAGGGAGAAATTGGCTGAGATTTGTGGAGGATTTGCTCCGAGAGATGTTTTCCCTACGGATGCTTTTGGGACGGTTATTGAGGATCTAGGGCTTATTAGAGTAAGGGAGACAAAATCGGGGATTGTTCCTCAGAAGATGTCTATTGCTCAGAAATTGCAGCTTACAAAGCAGAAGGTGATGTTTATGGTTTGTTTAAGTAATCAGTTACTAATTAGTTGTTGTGAAATTGCATATTGTTTAACTGCTAAAGTTAGTTCTTCTGTTTATAGTAAGAGTTTGTTAACTTTGGGACCTTAGCTATTGTTGCTGTTTAGCTATTTATGGCACAGAATCATGTGCAGCTGACTTGTTTCCAGTTTTTTTCAGAAATAAATAAGTGACCAAAACACAACTCCCAAAGGGAAATTACATAGAGATAGAAGGCAAACGGGCAACAAGCTGCGCCGCCAACCCTTTTTGAATAGCAAAACCAAGTCTTTTAAAAACTACATCTACAGATCTTGGGGTCATAACATTACTATGCATGACCCGCTGTACTCGGTTAAGTAACTCCACGGCCTCTGGTGCAAGGAAACCAAAAGTGTCAAAAGCAAATGGTATAAACACGTGTTGGTTGTCAAGACACACTTTCTCGTGTTTGGTCACTTTCCAGTTTAGTAGGACTGTTCGAAAGAATTATTGGAACTGAAGTAGAACTGAAAAGAGGTTAACCACACAATGTGGTTCGGTTTTGGTTCAGAAAACTGGCGGTTCGCATTATGTTGTCTTGTTTTTGTTTGGTAACTGAAAAGTGGTTAATCAAACCAAACCGGTGATAACTGTATTTTTCTTAAATGACGTGAAAGACGTCTTGAATTAAAATAATTAAATGTTTGACATTTATTTTTAGTTTTGAGTCTAGGCTCCTTGGATTGAAATCTCTTTAGCTCATTAATTTATATTTACCCTTGGCATCAGCTCAAACCTAACCTAAATATATTCAGTAGAGTGAGATGTTGGTGAAGATTATTGATTGTCAGTTTGTCATGGAATCAGACAATCAGTACAGAAGTAAAGTCTTTTTTTAGTTCGTATAGAGGTTGACCACTAATAAAGGTTTTACCGATATGAGGTTAATTGCAAAATGACTACTTTTACCAAGTTTGAATATTAAATTCTATAATGATTTATGATTACTATAATGTGCTTCTCACTGATGCATCTTTCCCTTGTTTGCATTTCCAATCAGATGGAAAAATCTGAAGTGTTTCCATTACATTCTGCTACTTATACACCTAGGGTTACTGAACCTTGTGCAACACCACATGCTGTTCAAACAGTGCCATCGGGTAAAGCTGATCATGCACCCATTTCTTCTAGAAGCTTTCAGATTCATTCATCTGTGGTTCATGCTTCCCCAACTTCTAATTCAAGAGCTTTACCATATCAATTGCCCACAAGTGAAGTAAGACCAGTGGGGTCCAATGTTTTGACTAGCAGTCATCTTGGAAGAGGTTCTACCACACCACCTATTGAACGGGCTGGGAGACCACGTCTCGGATCTGATGGAAGATCAAACGGTATATATATTTTTTATATCGTTTTTTTTTGTTTTGCACCGTTTTCTGGTTTTGTTCACATGCTTTCCTGATCATAGAAAATGATGCATTTCTGAGGGGGTGTTTGGATGTGCATATTGGAAGTGACTATATGATTTATTGTGACTTTTAAGGTTCAATAATCAGTTTCTAGTGTTTGGGTAACCTACTACTATGGCTTACTGTCTAGGGGTTTAGTAAAAGTACTTGTATTTCTTATTTTACCCTTGTGTTATCTAGTAATCCTTAAATAATCAGAATTTGCTGAAACACTTAACGCCACTAAAGTGATTACAGGAGCGCAACCAAACGCCATCTCCTGCAACGCATTTTATGACAACTGATTATTTGTTTCTGGTTATTCACCATCATATAACTGTTCTCAAATACATATCCAAACACCCACTTAGGATGTTCCCTTGTTCCTAACTGCTACTTCCATTAAAGGATGTTCTTCTTTCTAGGTGTTAAAATCCTGTATCAGAGAATTGTTATAAACTTCAATAGTATGTCTTTTCACAGAAGTTTGGATGGATGCATTCTGTGTTTTTTCTATATTTCTACATATCTCATCAGTAGAGGATGATAACCCATAAAAACATCCCACTAGGTATTTTACTTTAGTTTCTTATTTATTAATTGATTATACCTTTCCCATAATTTGCAGCAAATTCAGTTGGGGATCACAAAGCATCTTCCTTTAATAAAGCTGGATTAAACAATGGCACTCATTTAGCAAACATAAATCATCATATGCAACACCACACCAACTTTGTTCAACCACCTGCTGCTAACACCCACAATGAAATTGCTAAAATTGTTCAGAAAATATTACAGCCACATATACCAGTTCAACACCCATGGAATCCACCTTCAAGAGACTACATGAACAAAGCGTTGACTTGTCAAACATGCAAAAGTGTGATTAATGAGGTGGATACTGTACTTGTTTGTGATGCTTGTGAAAAAGGGTATCACTTGAGATGTCTACAATGTAATCCAAAATCAATTTTTGGAGACGAGTGCCATGAGTGGCATTGTGCAAAGTGTCTGGCAATCAGCAATGGGAAACCATTACCTCTAAAGTATGGTCGCGTTATGAGAAACATAAATACACCAAAAAGACCTGTCAGCGCAGCAGGAGTTCAACTATCTTTAGAGAACAAAGTACAATCATCTGATGAGAATTTCAATCAGCGCCTGATGTCGGCAAATGGTAATCCTGGTACACAAACATCAACAGATATGCAAATAAATGAGACACATGAATGTGGAAATGAATTTTTTTCTTCAGAAAATTGTCAAAGTAATTTGCAAACCTTTGGAAACCATCAAGATGCAGATGCTTGTTCAAAGCCATCTACGCAAGAAGGAATAAAATTGGAAACCAGCCCAAAAGGTGAAAACAGGGAGAATGAGGAAGTAGTTGATAGGGGTAGTATCGTCAAAATAAGTGAAAATTGTACTACAGTTGGAGAGAATGACGGTCCTTTACTGAGTAGCATGCACGATGTTGAATGGGTGGGGGGTGTAATAAATGAAATTGATGGGAAAGTGTACTATGGATCTTGCTGCATAAGTGGAACCACATATAAACTTCAGGATTATGCTTTATTCATCTCTACTGGCAACAATCTTATGCCTAATAAACTACAGGTAACCAGCTTGTTTATTGCTAACTTGCTATACATTCGAATTTCTTGCTTTATTCATCTCTACTGGCGACAATCTTATACCCATTTGGCAGTTTGTTTTAATTATATTTGGATCACTTTTCACACAATTTCTGCTGGTATGAACGTATGGTAAAGATTTATTTTATGCGTTGCTTTGTTTGACTTGATGAGAAGCTGTCTTTTGTTACTACAGTTTAATGAAAGTTGTTTGTCAATGGGTAGTGACATTTTGCCTTCTACATTTTATTCATCTTTTGATTCTTTTTCTCTCATTACCTGCATACTAGAATAGTTTTGAAGCTCTATCTGTTTTTATTTTTTTAAAGTTCTACATAGAAAGGATTTGCTTGCAGGAAATGAAGGAGGATAAAAAGACAAATAAGAAGTGGGTTACTGTGACTCGCTGTTTCTTTCCTGATGATTTGCCTGATTGTGTTGGTCGTCCTTGTGCTCCTGAAGGCAATGAGGTAAGTATCTGGATACAATTTGATAAAATCACAGTTTATTCTTATTATCATGGTTTAGAAAAAGTAGGAAGGTTTAATTATTTAATGGCTTTTTTTTTGGAACTTGTAACCATAAAACTGATATCCAATAAAAACTTTTTAGCTAAATATTAGTTGACCATCTAAAGGTTAGGCGGGTTGGGTAATGGGTCAAAACAGGTACTTTTTAGCTAAATATTAGTCAATGGTTTTCATTTGATCTCTACCCATAAAGTTTTGCATGTGTCCTCTTCCTTCTCGCAATTTTAAGCAAGAATGTCGTATTTTTCTTCAAAATCTGATATGACCTCGTGTTTTGGCTTTCTTTAGGTATATGAATCCAACCTTGAAACAACATTAGCAGCTGGCCTGATTCATGGTCCATGTAAAGTTCTTCCCCCACGCAAGTTTTCCGAAGAAAGAGTGATTCAAACGCACTCACAGACAACAACCTTTGACAAACCAAATCGGTTTTTTCTCTGCAAGTGCGCCTCTTACCTACACCCCTAATTGTTCTTTTCCTATTTAATGAAGGAGGCAAGTTAAGAAACATTCATAAAAAAATGAAAAAAGGAACCAGCACTAGATTTGAATTGAATTTCGAAGTAAATAGATTATTTGCATTTCAACCATTAGCAATTTAAATTAGTTCCAGAAACTACCAAGCACCCTCCAAAGAAATGACTAGTGGTTGAAATTGTTTCTTTATGGACATTTATAATAGCTGAAATTTGTAGCCGTTTGCAGCTAAATGCCTAAATAGAATTAGATTAGCTGCAAATGATTAAAAGTTTCAGCTATTATAATTTGGAAAACATCAATTAGAATTAGATCTGTTAGAACAAGAAGGAACACATCTTTTAGCTTTTGCTTCCTATCACAACCCTTTGTGTTATTTATCAGCTGTATGGGATGTGGCCATCACTATGATAATTAATCACATTGTTCTTGCAGATGGTTTTATGATGAGAAAAAACGTGTTTTTCGAGATGTTACATGTTAGCAGCCAGCATAGTAAGCACATATTAGGAATCTTTTCCTTGTCTTGCAGTGGTGTTACAAGGTTCTCCTTTTTTAGGTACAACTCACACGGTTCTACAAGTGGCAAAATGTTTTTTTTTGTCAGGCGGGGTTGTGGGCGAGCAAAATGGGTTCGGGTCAAAATTTAATGTGCCAGCATGCAAACATTCTTTATCTATTTTTTTGAATCTTATAGATGATTAATGCACTAAATATCATTACATCAACTACATTATTACAAATAACCTGACTTGATGTAATAAAACAATTTGTGAGGTATTAATGCATTTGAATGACTTTCAATCTGTCTTAACGCATTTCCTTTTGAATTTAACTCATTTGACTTGTTAGAGATAAAACAAAACCTGAAACTAATAATTTATCACAATTTTTTTTGGTTATAGGTGGTTACAGCTTACGATATGCTTTGTTGATTCTGAGATCTGATTTCAAGAATGTGAAGCAGGAATAATATTTTTGAGCTGTATAGGTGTATCGGTGTCTTGAATATGTTTTCGTTGATATGATGATTTTAACGACACATGTTTACTGGCCGAATTTAAATACAAGTTACAGCTTCAAACAGGGTATCTCCCAAACATGTTTACTGGTCTTTGTTTGCATCTTAATGAGTCTTCACTAATGATATTTAGACTTTAATTTGGTATCAACGCTTACTTTTAAAATGTTAGATACAGTACCAAACAAGTATCGTACCGATAGATTCGATATGGTATTTGGTACCCACTTTTCTAGAAATCAGGTATCGGTATTTTTGGTACCGCTACTGATCTCATCACTATCTTGCACCGTTTGTTTAATAAACATGAAAACGTTCATTTTTTTAACAAGCAAACATGAATATATGTTCGTTTAAGCGCCCTTTTGTTTGTTAAACAAACATAAACAAGTCTCGTCTGTGATTGATCGATTCATTTTCAGAGCTAATCACGATGCTTCACAGCATCTAAAGCATTTTGTGCGGCGTCTGCTTTGCCTCGCACCCAGGCACGCTTTATAAAACCAAAACTACTTGTGAAACAAGAAATTGATATTTTTACAGTTATTTTTCCAGCATGCATCCTCAATCCACAATTGTCTATCTACATTAAAAAATTCTCAAATTTTAAAATATAATTTCACCCAAACACGTCAATTACAGAATTTTTGGAAAAAATCCAACCTTCGCAAAAACAGAAGAGACTGTAAAAACAATAGATATGCGAGCAATTCAAACACTTGCAGATGGATTAGTAAGCAGTTCAAGAGATTTTTTAAGATAATCTACAGCAACAAAAACATCATCAAACGCCAAAGCTCCAACAGCAAACCTTGCAGCCTTGTGGGCCTCCGCAATTTTCTCAGGGGCGGGTTGGTAATTACTGTCATACTGATACGACTGTGCAGAGGGCGGTGCAGGTACAGGTGCAGGTTCTGGAACTGGACCCGACCCATTTGCTGCATTTGGATTGTACTGAGCTGTATACTGATAATCTGTTGGTCTAGCAGCTGGAGAGGAGTAAGGTAGTTCAGAGCCCTGATAGTAAGATGAGGGGTAATGAGGTGGCGCTGGTGGAAGGGTAGTTTCGGAAAAACTGGGGTAAGATTGGAAATTGGGGTATGGAAAAGAGGGATCTTGAGAAGGGTAATTTTGGGAAATGTGATGTTGAGGTTCTTGTGGATAAGATGATGGATGGTGATAAATCTGTGAAGGATGTTGCTGAAAGTTATTGGATGGATAATCATCAGAAGAATATGTTGGCGGCGGCGGTGGTGGCGGTGAAATGGTGGAAGATGGTGGTTGAAAATTTGAAGGTGGTGATTTTTGGATGTGTGAAGATGGTGGAGGTGGAATATCCTGCAGTGATGGTGGAGGACTACCTATGGACCGCTGGGAATCCTTTCTTTCATGAAACAGGGGTGGAGGTTGGGATTCTGGAGGGAGTCCGGTGGTTGATGGTGGCTCACTCCTGCTCGGTTCCAGGTCCTGTGAAAACACAAATTGTAAACTCGGGTTCTTTATCCATTCATAAAAATTTTCAGTAAAAAATCAATGTGTTAATAAGATTAAAAAACCATTATTATCACAATAATATAAATATTTGAATAAGATCTTACGTATCCACTACTTGATGTATCGGAAAGATCATTATCACCGCCAGGGGGGCCTGGTACAGGCTTCCTTCCTTCTTTAATAGCCTTTCTTATATCAGCTGCTTTCCATGCTGCATATTTCTGTTTCTGCTCAAGCTTTTTAACAAACCAATCGTAATATATCAACATCATTTTCTTCCCTTAATTAATAAAAACAATTAAGCAGATAAAATTGCCAGTAGCAAAAAACAATAAAGAAACTGGACTCACATCAGGCTGGACATCACTGAACTGGTTAAGGATTTCAAAAAATACGCTGGCAGCATAAAACGTCTTTGCTGTATTACTGCGCCAAGTTTAAAATAAAGTATTAACATTACAATCATAAGCAACGCTACAGTTATTTATAGGGACTCTACATCGCAAATTTCAGCTTTGACAAACCCTTTTTAATATAATAAGTTGCGGAACCATATATAATCTTGAAAATGTCCAACTATTCGACTATTTCTGTAGTAGCTAAACATAAACTCGACTGAAAAAATTACTAATGAAGAAAGCCCTGAATAGGAAACATTACTGAGCGGTAAATTATCGTACGAAATCCTACACTTGAAAAAATCCAAGCACTACATACATAAGAATTAATGAACTTCATTGTTCGATTTCAATCAAGGGCAAATGTTTTTCTTATGGGATAGCTAAAAAAATATATGAGCTTCTCAGATGTACAGTCTTAAAACATACGAATCTGGAAGCCTATTCAAGCACAATAACTAGTTCTGACTGCCTAAAATCTTTAGCAAACTAGTGTCAAATTAGCCGTATCGTAAAAAAAAAAACTTATCATACAGATCAGCTTTCCCAGCCCGGTCTTGCTTATCAGCCTTTGCAAAGACGTTTGATGCAAATCCTTCAAGGTGGAGATGGTCATCAGGCCCCAACTGTAGTGACTTCTTATCCTGTAAATGAACAAGCAACCTAGTCGATGAACACAGAACAAAAGATTTGCCACACACAGAAAACAAAATTACCTAATACCTACATGAAACATTACTTCAAGTTATCACAAAGAACAACAGTAGTTACTACCAGAGAAATGCAGCATTTTTGCAACAGGATTTCCAAAAGCCTTGAACTAAGCGAACACCACCCCACTATCCAGCCACCACTGACGTGTTATACAGCCTCTATGAGGAGTTCTTCCCACCCGTATAAATGTTTTTTGTTATACGGGACGTATGAGAGAAGGCTAGACGTCTAGTGTGTGTCTGATTGACACAAATGCGACTGATGTGACGGCGCACAGCCGCACACCACTGACCGAGGCTACACGGACCATGTAACCTTTTTCCTCCCTCTATACGGGGAGTGGGGTGGTGTATCTATAGTAGCTCCCTTTCCAAAATAATCAAATTACATAATTCAACCCATAGCTAACTCTAAATCTAGATCTAAGATTGAGAAGACTAATTCATCAAAATAATCATCCACTGATTAACAACTACAACCAATGTGTCAAAAACACAACCGTCTAATCAACTTAATACATCCAACAAACTGAACTCACCGTACCTAAAATCAAATTACCAACAACTAATCAACTAGATAATCCCCTAAACAAAGTTTTTTTAACCAAAATTTCAACTTAAACAGGCTTTAAGAAGAAATCGGACCTTTTCAAGCTGTTTCATAAGAGAGACGAGGATAGAACTGGTGGTTTTTGTTCGTTCACTCTGAGGAATCTTCAAGCCTCGTTCCATCGCATACAATCGACCTGAAAATAAAACATTTCAAAAAGTGGTCAGAAATTAGGGTTTATAGTGAATTGAGAGATGAAGAAGAAAGAGTACATACAGTAGTAAGAAACAAGAGGCTCATGCTTTTGCAATTCATCGGCACGTTGAAGGTACGGTAGCAGTAGCTTCGCCGGTTCGTTCTCGTTCGCCATTTTTACGATCAACGATCAGAAAGGGGTTTTGATCGAGGTTGGAGTTGCTTACTCTACGCAATAACGATATTGAATATTGACTTCAACGACGTCGTGTTATGATAGTCAAATCATATTACAGTTTTGCTCCCTAAACTTATAATGAACTGGCAGATTTAGTCCTTACGCTATTTTTCATATGTGCCTATATTGGTCCTATTTAAAGTTTTATGTGTAAAGTTCGAGCTCGTAGACAAACAACCATAATCATATCCAGTAAAAAATTCTACTAATAGCTAAAGTTAGCTTGTAGATAATTTCTGAAATCAATTTCAGTTCCTTTATTATTAATTTATTACGTATTTTATTTATTGTTAATTATTTTTTATACATAACTATTTTTAAATATATATTTATAATTATAACTTTATTTATAAATTAAAAGATTCATTTAGACTCACGAGCCTAGTTATAACAAAGTAATTTCAGGTTTGTTTATTAAATAAGTTTTCTATTATCATCAAATAATTTTTATGTAAACCGGAAGTAATATATAGACAGGTTTCATTCTGACTTGAGTGAGGACCGATAGAAATCATAGCAATTTGTTATAACAAAGTAATTGAAATCAACGGGTTACATTCTATATTTTAGGAATTCTTTTTTGGCCTTTATAAATCAGGCTTTAAGAAACGGTTTGATAAGGTTAATGAATTTTCGATTCACATGTATAAATTCCAAAGCACATGTTGTAATGTATTTTGACGGACAAGAAGAAAGTATGAAGCTATTTTTGATGCACAATTGTAATGTAGTTTAATGCATTGTTGTAAATCCGTGTATCAAACTACATTACAATTACACCCATAATCTATATCTATACTATATAATAAATAAAGGTTTTACACGACACACGTGTCGCCACCATATTCATTCCTATCAATTTTTTTCCGCTTCTCTCTGTTATTAAATACACTTCTATATTTCAATACAATATATATCTTTAAAGAAGAAATACTAATTATACTAATAAAATATATTTATTTTAAATTCACTTATTATAACAAACTTTGAAATATAATTATGTAACTTTTATTTTGATTCAAATAACAATGAAAGTCAAATTGCATTAAATATTAATTAACGTATTATTGAAACCCAATTATATATTAGATTTTACATATTTTGAATTTTGTTTTTTATCATTCGTATATGTAATACATTACTACACGTGTAAAATATATACATAAAAAACTAAGAATTTTATGTGTTGATACTTTTAATCGCGTGTGTAGACACGGGGTACTAAACTAGTGATATTATAAATATATTGTTAAAGAGAAATACTAATTATATTAAATAAGAATATATAGTAGGAAATCAAAATATAACTAATTAAAAGAAATATTAATTTGTTATGTACACACATTTCCACTTGATATATTTCGAGACGGTCATAATAGTTTGACAAGTTATGACGTATTTACAAATTTAAATCTATAAGTTATATCGTTTTCAATATACAACCCCGTGTAATACACGGGATTCTAACCTAGTTCTTTTAATATAAAACAGTCTTGTGTTTTCTCTTTATAACCATATTTATATCTTACAATTATAACTCTATATTGACATAAAATAATAGATTCGTTTTGACTCAAACGAGCCTAGTCAAAGTTACATGAAACTTGGAGACGAGACTGTTTAATTTTTTTTTAATAGTTATACCCTATTTTGAGGGTCTTCTAAATTACTCTTAATAATTTACACCAACATGTCGTAGGCGGGCTAGAATCCTTGGCCCCCAGGGGAGCTTCGCCACTCTGACTCCAAATAGCTTTGTCATTGGACCCAACCCAACCCCCACCCTACAAGCGTGTTTACTAAATGAGCTTTTTATCACTATCAAGTAGTTTCAAATAATACTGAAATCAAAAGAGAAATCATGAATTCACGAGTTATTTATCACTCTCAAGTAATTTCAAATTTTACTAAAACGAAAAGAGAATTCATATATAAAACTATAATTCCGCAAGTTTAGGGATCAAATATGTAATTTAATGATAATTGTCTCTAGAAAGAAATTGTAAAAAGTAGTAATCTATTAGAAGAATATTGTGTAGGTAGTAACTAAACTACTTTCACAACCAATATCCATGTCTATTCACTTTTCAGAGCTTACCATGATAACATGACACAAAAATTGGTATATATCACTTTTCACATGTGAATTCACTTAACAAAACACTCCTAAGGTGTAACAGGAGCAGCATCCATTTTTGATATAGCCACATAGTTCAAAGGAGCCACGGGCCTCGCGTTGTCCCTTTTCACTGACCTTGATCCGCTTTGATTCATAGATAACCGTCTATTAAGAGCTCCATTTGGACCCCCGTTTACGCGTGGGCCCAACACCTTCTTTGAGCTACTAATGGGCCGCAGCGGGCTTGGTTTTGTACCAAACATGGCTTCTTGCTCTGCATTCAACTGTTCATGAATTTTCTTCTGGTCCTGTAGTCACCATTTTCAAACTAAATGTGAATTTCGCATGTTTGAGAAATATTTAAAAAAAATTGTTGAAATACCAAAACTAACCCTCATCCTTCTTTTCTCTTCTTCTCTGTCATGTCTCAACACTGTATATCTGTCCAGCATAGTGAGCAGTGGAATACCATCATAAGCAAAAGTTGTTCCATGCTCCTCTTCCCATGTTCGAGTTTTGCCAACCAATGTGTCAACAAGACCTGCATAAATAGGTCAAACCGAATCATAGAAAAAATAAAAAAATGTTTTAAAAAGAAACGAGTCGATAGTCACCACGAAGGGTACCTTTAATGCATAAAATCACCTAAATCATTTTATTAAAAAATATTTTGGTTTGAACTTTTGTAAACATATTTGACTAATGGTTACCTGGAATTTTGCTGACCAATATTCGGGCCTTTTCAGCTCGCTTGAGATTTAAGTGTGCACCTCTACTTCCACTATACCTGTTGTCATCCTGTCACACATATCTCAAAACCATGAAAAGTGTAATTCTACAAAGATAAATATTAAATTTAACACATCAAGTTAGAGTAAGGTGTACATGTGGTAATTCCAACCCATTTACATATGAATGTTTGATTTATTTGTTATTTTAAACCGGTCAGACAGCTAAAATGAAATAGTTGGTTTAGAAGAAAACAAATCAAACGGGTCAGAACTCAGAAGTCACCCAAAGTAATTTTTAATGCATAAAACTTCCTAATCATTTTATTCCAAAAACCAGATTTTTAACTGAAATAATGTAGCTTTTTTAATTTTTTTTAAAGATGAAACAGCCCAGCATGTACAAGAGTTAGAGACGAACCCTGCTGTAATCCTCAAGCCAACTCTCTTCCTCACAAGCAGACATCCACTTGTCTACTTTATCCAATATATCTTTTCTACTGAGCGCCTCTTCTTTCGCTTTAATGATCTGTGCATCCATGTCAGCTAACAGCTCAGAAGGTTCAACATTCCCTGATTCAATCAATGCCAAAATTTTCTGATTGGCAGCCTTCGTGTCAATCTCAATGTGTGCGCGCGCAAATATCTCTTCAAGTTCCCCTTGCCTCTTAAGAGCAATCTCTTTCATTCTGCTACCTTTCAATTGATTCAGTCTTTCAACTTCCACCTCAGCCTTGAGAAAAAAAAACATAATGCATCAATTATTAATAATGATTATATTTACTTTATATTTTATTATTATATTTTTATTCTAAGGTACCTGTTCAATCAAATACAAAGCAAGAGCCCCTGGGGCAGTAACATCATCAACTGAAGCCACGATGTGACAAGTAACATGATCAAACAAGCTTCTTTCTTCTTCAGATGTATCCATTAAATTCCAGAGTTCAGTTAGCTGTGCTGCTAAATCTTGATGCTGAAAATGGCAAGAAACTTGTTAATAAGTAGCGCGTTAAATATGATTAAACAACTATATGATTACAATGATAAACCCCATTAGATAGATATCAGAAGTGAAAGTAAATGGTTTTTGAAAGAAATAAAGATATATGAAAGTGTATACCTTATGTAACCTTTGCTGCTTAACATCTTTTAAAGCTTTGACAGTCTTTGCCAGCTTGGCTAATGTATCATTGCTAATGCTTTTAGATTGTGAACCCGTGGCATCAATCAAGCTAGGATGGACATCCTTAACTGTATTATAAAAGTCAACCCCAAGAACACCACAAATATCATGTAAATTGTTCAAAAATTCAAGAACATTGTTTAATCTCTGGCTCTGCAAAACAAAGTTTGATATTAATAATAATAATAATCTCTGGCAACTTGGAACCATTTACGAATAGATGCGTTGATTTAGGTTATTCTTTCATCCCTATTGAGTCAAACAGGTAAAATATAATATTTTATCTAAATGGAAATAGACGGGTCGAAAGTTGTTCAAAGTGAATTCAAACGCATAAAACCTTCTTAATCATTTCATGCAAAAAGTTATATAATTATTCAAAAAATATGGTTTTTGTGATCAAATTTGACATTTTAACTATTTATGCAATCCAAAACATGAAAAGACAAGGCTAGCCCAAACGGGCTGACCCTTATTTTCATTACCTTTTCTTTTTGAAGTTCTTGGAGATGATCATGAAATTCTTTCAACTTCTTCAAGGATAGATCAGATTCATCAACTGTAACGTTTGGTACCCGCTCATTACTCCCTGCAATTTCTCCACGTATTTTCTGAATTTGTCTCTGCACATCTGAAAACTCTTTTATCCTCTCTTCCTTCTTCAACCACAACTGTTCTAGAGCCGGAGCAATAGCAGCAAGGAGTTCTTTGATGGTTCCCGAAGTCTTATCAGGCTGCAATTAAACCACAAAAAGGATTAATAAAAAAAATCCAACAAATAAATATAAAAATGGATACGTTTGGTACCCGCTCATTACTCACAATGTTAACAAATGATTTCTCTCCAAGGGATGCAAGAAGAGTGGTGAATTCAAGTTTAGCATCTGCCAATGCTTGAAGAAGATGAGCCTTTGACTTTGCAGCCTGGTCAACTTTCCTTTTATACACATTCAAACACTCTTGTTCTAATTGAAGAAGCATCTTATCTCTTTCCTCATCACTTTCACCAACTTCATCCCAAATTTTCTGCATTAACACAAAAAAGATTAGTATATTATACATGAATTTATGAAAGAAACTGACATATGTGCCCTTGATAATGAACTCAACATATAATAACTACTAACTACAGTGAAAAATACCCTATTTGGTGCAATGGTAGCCCCAAGACTTCCCATAGTCTTGGGTTCGAATCCTGGCAACAGCAAAAAAAGGGGTATGTGGCCAGGCCAGGGGGTTTACCCAGTTGGGGGTTCCTCCTGTGGTGGGCTGCCCTAGATGTTCTACGTGTTGCCCCGGGGAAACCCAATTATCCTAGAATATCTAGTGTTGCCGTTCAAAAAAAAAACTACAATGAAATATATTTCACCTGCAATTGAAGTAGTAAAGAACCACAAGTTGTTTCTCCAAGAAAAGGATTGTTAACATCATTCCCAGCCATCTGGTATCCTGTTTAGGAGACATCAAGTATAAATGTGCATAAAAAAATACAAAAAATAAAAATTTACTCATTTCCGGTTACAGATAGAGGAAAGATAAAACCATCAAAACTGAAGCAAACCTGCCTGTTTATCCGGTTTGAAATATATACAGTTCATTTGACGGTTTACAGTTTGGAACTTCAAACCGACCGTCTAAACCGAACCTTCATTTAACATTTATCTTATCATTTTAGGAATTCAAAGCTATATACCATTCTTATCATTTTGAAAAAACTAATACAAAATTATGCTTTTAGAGAAAAGTTTTTTAAAAAATGGTTCAAAACCGGTCCCGCTAACGTCGCAGATTTGGTTTGTCTTTTCCCAGTTTTCATTAAAACCAGCCAAACCGGACCATAAACAACCCTAGTTATAGATCTGATATATATAACTATATAAGCAGGCATGTATCAAAATCAAAATGTACCAAAATTCAAACTAACATTAAATTAAGAAGATGAAAATGATCAGTTACATGGCAAGTATATCATTACAGAACAACCAATCAGATTACGCATATTTTAACAATTACGATATAAAAAAAACCCTAAATTAAACAGCAATCATACTAAATCCAGATCAAGAACCTTGAACTTGCAATTCGCCTCTCTTAATCAACTCTTACGTCAATGTATAACCACACAACACTAAATTTTCACAGAAACAAATAACTTTACGAACTTCGAACGTCACCGAAGGCAAAATGAGCACCAAATCAAGACGAAAGTACGAACAGAGTGAACTCAAAGTACACAATCATATCAAAATTAAACAAGAAAGTAGCATATTTGTATGGATAAAGTATCAAATTAGATGAACTTACAGCAATCGGAGAGTTGATTAGTGTTTTGGCGAAGTTTTGTGACAGTCTTCCGTGGAGAAGGGGAGAAAGAAACAGAGTGGTTGTTGAAAAATGAAAATACAGTCGTTCAGTTATAAAGTTTTTTTTAAATGTTTTTCCTTTTTTGGAATAAAATATATTTAATTGCATTAAAGCGGTAGGTTTTTTTTCTTCCACTTTCTATAATTATCAAAAGTGTTGCAAACTTTTTTATGTAAATTATAAATTAGAATTATTATAATGTATTTAACAAATTTATAAACATCATCGACCTCATCTATACTATATAATAAATAAAGGTTTCTCAATAACACGTGTTGCCTCCATATTCACTTTTATAAAAAATTTCTCGCCTCTCTCTCTTAATAAATACATTTTCATATTTTCAATAATAATATATTTTTAAACAAATTATTAATTATACTAATAAAACATATTTATTTTAAATTATCTCATATTATAAGAAAGTTTAAAATCTAATTACCTAGCTTATGTTTTCAATCAAATAGTAAATAAAAGCCAAATTAAATTGGATAGTATTTAATGTATTTTTGAAACTCAATTATATATTAATTTTTACATAATTTTTTTATTTTATTTTCTATTAATAATATACGTAATACATTTTTATGTATTGATATTTTTTCAGCATGTGTATTACACAGGTTCTAAGCTAGTAATAATATATATCTATATCTATCTACATTACCTAATAACATCTAAACTAGCAGATATGTGTCATTTTTTTAATGTATTTTCAGCATTCTTTTCTTACATATTTCTCCTATTAAATAATAATATCAAAAATATATATTTTTAAAAATTTAATATAAATCTAGTCTTACTACTCTAATAAATGAAAATCTTTTCAGAACACATGTCACTGTCTGGTTAATCCTCATATTTATTTTCTCGCATCTCTCTCCTATTAAATATTATATTTTCTATTTCTCTCTCCTATTAAATAATAATCTTTATATTAATAAATCTAATTACGAATACTTATTATTTAATTATAAGTAGTTATTATATCATCAGTCAAATGAACTTAATATTAACTAACATTTATCAATTAAATTAAAAAATTAATACTCAGTTGAAAAAAGATGTTTTAAAAACTAACTTAACAGACCTTATAACTGTCACGACAAATTACATTTTTTAAAAACATATTTTGACAAATGTGTTTGTTAACAAATTACATTATATTTTATTCAACCGATGTAATATAATGTTTTTAAAAATATAAAAATTTTATTACTAAATATATAACATTACTTATTTAACACGTGTAATACACGTGATTTCAACCTAGTTATGAATACTTATTACTTATTTATGGATAATCTTTAAATACATATTTTGACGAGTGAATGTGATACCAAAAACATAGTAATTATAAAAAAAACTAATAATGAGTAGAAATCTATAAGAATACTATAAAAATATTTGTACTTATTACTTACGCTAGGTTAAATTCACGTGTATTACACGGGATTGATAAAATATAATATTAGATACTTAGTAATAAAAAAATTGTATTTTAAAAAACCTGTGTGTTACACGAGTTGATAAAATGTAATGTTATATACTCAATAATAAAAAGTTTATATTTTTAAAAACATGTATATTACACGGTTTGAATACATTAATTTCTATTTAATATAATTTTACCCAAACCACAAGCCCTAAACTTGCAACCTTTTTAACTTAGGACTCATACATGTTATTTTACCAAAACCATAGGACCTATTTGTGTAATTAACTCTATAATTTAACTTACATCACTATTAAGTTAAAAACAAAAGTAACATAATTAAATTTTAAAATATCTTAAAATAAGTGATAATTTAAAATAAATATGTATTATTAGTATAATTAATATTTTTTCTTTAAATATAAATCATTATTAAAAAAAAGGGAAGTGTATTTAATAACAGAGAGATGCGGGAAAAAAA
This sequence comes from Smallanthus sonchifolius, assembly GCA_023525975.1. Lineage (NCBI taxonomy): Eukaryota > Viridiplantae > Streptophyta > Magnoliopsida > Asterales > Asteraceae > Smallanthus > Smallanthus sonchifolius. The sequence continues at coordinate 13,162,163 of CM042042.1, forward strand.
TGGTAAGAAAAGATGTGGACGCGACACGTGGCATAAATAATTTTCATTTATTACATAGTATAGATATAGATTATCTTACGTAAGATGGTTATTTTCATCATATGTTATGCATTATGTACAAATGTGTTATCTGGTTTTTATAACTTTATAACTTAAAATTGGTTTTATATTGAACTAGCTTAAATCCCATGTACTACACAAGGGGTGAAAAATATCAATAAATAAAATTTCTTAAACTTTTATGTATAGATATTTTATAGCCGTAAAAATGTATTACATATATTACAGATAAAAAACAAAATTCAAACACATGTAAAATTAATATATAATTGAGTTTCGAAAATACGCTAATTAGTATTCATTTATAATTTGATTGAAAACAAAGTTACATAATTAGATTTCTTATAATAAGAGATAATTTAAAATAAATATGTATTATTAATATAATTAGTATTTTCTTTAAAAATATGTTATTTTCAAAAGATGAAAGTGTATTTAATAAGAGAGAGAGACGGGAAAGAAAATGATGAAAATGAATATAAAGGCGACACGTGACATGAGAAAACCTTTATTTATTATATAGATATAGATATGTTTGTTTGTGGACTATTCTTTGATGATAAACCACCCAATACTTTTAAAAATTGTACTTCATATAACAATCATACTTATAAAAATATAGATGTATAGTATTTTTTTACATAAAGGAACATATTTCGGGAACATGTTAATTTGTGATTATATATTTTTAGCATACATATTTTCTTTATAATTTAAACTGGAACAGGTTTTCAAATTTGGGTCAAATTCGGTTATTTGAAACTTTGAATGATTAAAATTATTCCCAATCTTAATTTGTATTAAATATCATCAAATCTAATTTAAATTCGGTATGTGCTAAGCAATCGGAAATGAGTCAAATGACTAATTAGTTAGAGAATTTTTCGAAATTTTGTTTAAAAAATGTAATTGTTTCATTAATATTGAAATTCAAATCTAATTTTTATTGGTTTCCTTGTTCATTGATTACCATTTGATTTTTAAAATTATCTAACATCCTAACAATTTATGACCAGACCATGACATGTCACATGACTCGTCCCATGGTCGGAACCATAATATAAATTACTATGTTATATAACCATGTATTACATGAGCTTGTTTAATAGAAAAATGAAAGTACAATAATATGTTAAAAAAATTCAAAATAATGTGTAAAACAATAAATAAAATTCTTTGTTTTCTTAATTAGAATTCAAATTTTATATTATCTTTTTTGAAAATAAAAACATTAACATAATTAAATTTTAAAATTCAAACTTACTTAAATAGGGAAACTAGAAGATTTTGGTGAGAAAAAAATATGGTGATGACACGTGACATTATTTGGAATCGTTTATTAGAATAAGGATTAGTTAATAATATTTTATTTTTCATACAACATTTTCTGTCTACCAAACAACACGAAGTAGTAATTCATTTCATTCTCATATGATAAGTAAACAGGACAATGGAATTGTAATGATCAATTTTCTTTCCATTGTCCATTACATTCACTCGTCTATTTCATTCTCTCATTTATAAAAAAAAAAAAAAAACCGTTAGAGCATTAAAAGTAGAGTCACTATCTTCATCTTCATTATTGAGATATTTCTTCTATTTTGCATATCAATCACGATCTCTATCTTCATCTTTAAATTTTAAAGTTTTGTAGATAGAGATTCTCTAAATAAATATAGACATCCATTATTCTGGAACAGTGCGAGACAGATTAAGTGTTTGCTAAGAGAACAAAAGACATCATTATCTCGTTTTTTTATGACGTTGAATAAATACATAGGGAGTATCATCTATATTTGATTTTATATATATATTTTTAAAGCAGACACTAGGATCCTCTTACAAAATAGATATTATCTAAATCGGACCCAACTACCCCATCAATCCGGAGCGAATCCCCAAACTGCGAAAATCCCTTGGCTCAGCTCTTGAATTTAACAAAATATGTGCATCAAAACAGATTACAGCAACAAATCAAACATACAATGTTGTAACTTACCAAAACAGATTACAGCAACAAATCAAACATACAACTTGTAAGCACCATTTTAACGAGTTAGACACACTATTATACATCAACTCACCAAAACGAATCAACGGTGACTCAAACCTAAGAAGTTCAAAGCACCGTTGTAATATGTTGTACACATCGTTATAATAGGTTAGACACACACTTATAAATCTGGTTGTGTCAAAACACATTACAGTAGCGCATCAACCTCTAAAGTTGGACACATCGTTGTACATGCATGTTTAACGCATCGCTATTAACTTGTCCATCAAAACAATTACAACACTATAGTAACCTTGCAATATTTGACACGTTGTTCTAAAGGTTTAGACACAGTTGTATATGTTTGAAAAAAAAGCTATAAATTACGTGTCAAAATCAATTACAACCCTGTCTTATTTTAGCCATTGTAATGGGTTAGACGTACCATTGTAATCACCATGTCAAAAAAACATCATTTTTGACATAACTCAATGTCTCCTATGCATTGAGCATTACAAGTAAATTCTCACAACACTTGAGAACATAATTAGTTAAGGACTTGAAGACGTAGGGTGTCCGCGAAACCCAATACTCCGCACAAGAAGGCCAGCCAGCCCACCAAGACTTCCATTACAAGGCTTCATGCCGCGCGGGAGACAGTCCCAGTAGTACTACACATAAGACAAAGGCACTTGCGCGTACGGTAGGGGGACCACGCCGCCATGTCAGGAATGTCAGGCACAGGGGAACAACCCTATGCACATAGACAGGCCCACCAAGTCAGACAAAACTGCTACCATTAACGGTTGTCACCTGGGAGACCACAAGAATATTCCTGATGGCGATGGCCACCCAATAGCATACCCGCTAGGTCAGCACCCAGATAGGGACACCCCAGCACATTCCTCCGGCTATAAAGGTATGAGTATCTTCTTCCCCAAGCTTGCAGTCTCACTCAATACCTAAATATCCTAAGTTCAATACTTATCCTCACGCCAGAGGGTGGTCACAAGGAACCCCCACTCCCTGTGACGAGACTAATGGCGTTCCTCGTTTTGCAGATTCGGTGGTTCTGTTTCAAGCTCAAGCACTTTCCCATTCCCTCACAACCCTGTGGATCACTCTCTTCAACTAGTGTATCTTTAAAGACATGTTCCAAGTGTATGGTGGTGTGGAAGAACACATTGTAAAAGATTGAAGTTGTTAGCTAAAATTAATTGTAACTGAAATTAGTGCCTTGAATGGAGCACCCAGGATTCATACCAGGTCTTAAAAAGGTTGCAGTCATAATAACACATTACACAGAAAAGTAGAGTGATTCTCTTTAGCAGCTTCATAAATCATACTACACAAAACTACATCGTTTAGATGTTTTTCTTTCATACAAGTCATTTCATTACATAAAAATACATGCAATTTTCAGAAATTTTAACGAATAATCTTCAACGGGTAGAAAATATTAATTTATTTATCTTCTCGGCTACAAAGGTTGTTGTTCGTTTACCGAATTTCTAGCTAAGCTGCCCTTGCCTCCAAACCTTCTCCACAGAGGTACATGGGAACAAAAATGTGTGTTGGCTGAAGTTGTTTCTTCATGCGGTTACATATTGAATGTCTGATTGTTCTCTCAACCATTCAAGCACTTTCGCGCCCTCTAATACCTCTTGCACCTAACAACATTCAATGAAAAAACAAAGGCTGTAAATTTATCAAGAAAATAAGGTGGAATTGTAGATATAAAGATTCTACAATTCGGGTGGTTTCTCTTCCCCCTAAATAATATGATATTTTTCTTTTCTTTTTTACAATTTTCATTTAAGATATAAATTAGTTTTTCTCCGGTAACTTGTAATGTTTAATAAAAATCAAAATATACAACTCGTTGAGTTTTTTTGTCTAAATTTTGATATAATTTTTATTTTGGATACATTCCAGTTTTTAGTAAAATTGAATCAAAACGTAGATAAAAAACTGTATATTAGATTTTTATTAAATATTATAAATTATTAGAGAAAAACTAAATTTGTCTTAAATAAAAATTATAAAAAGAAAAATATTATATATGAATAGGTGGAAGAGAAACCGATCATATTTTTAGGATTTATGTAGTGATGATTAGCTTTCACATGCACATTAGATGCTTGCTATTGACAATCTGTTCAAAAGGTGCAAGTATTTAAATTTTTATAAGAAAATATACAAAACAAGAAGATGGTTTTGTATTCTAACAACATTTGTTATTTAATCACCCAAAAAATAAATATTTGAAATTTAATGAGGTGAATTTTTTTTAAGGAAGTAAAATACCTGCTCTCGAATGCTTTCCTCATCATACTCCTGCTTGTGTTTTCTGAACTCTGCAACAGAATTCTCAACCTCTTTCACAATCTCATCGGTTGAAACCTGCGAAAAAAAAAAGTTTTTGGTAACTTTCCATAAGTTTCATATCAACACATACTTTTTGTAAATCGTTTATTTATCAAAAAAACGAGTACCTGCAGATTTTCGCGTTTGAAAATGTCTCCAACAGCAAGATTCTGCTTGATTATATTTTCTATGTTCTCCCACTGATTTTCCAAGTATTCTCTTACCGCTTTGGGGCTTGAAAGTGTTGCTATCTGCTCTTCATTCAGTTTCATGTTTCCCTGCATATAGATTTGACTTTTCAGGGTCAAATAGCATTCTTTTATCCCCACTTAACTACTTATAAATATTATAAAAAATCATCTTGTAGAGACAAAAAAAAAACCGTCTTAATACTGCTATGTTACTAGACCTGTATTTGTAGTAGTCTTGCTCCATAAAGCTGCCTGCCTTGCTCTTCAAACAGAGTTTGAGGAATTTCAACTTGAACCATCTGAAATAGAGTTTAAACAACTAATTAATATTTAATATTGAAGAACTAAATAACTATATTTAATTCTTGTAGACAATTAAACACCTTTCGAAGCTGGTCAAGAATGGCGTTATCTGTTGCTTGATCTTTAGCTGTTTGCTCCAGTTCTATACATCTCTTCAACAGAGACTCCTTAACCTGCAAAACCAGACATCAAAAGATAATTTAAGATGCAAACCAAATATTGCCAAAACATGTTCATGAGGTGAAGTATTTGTAGAGGTGGCAAATCGGCCAGCCGATTGGGTTTCCAAATCTTTCCATTTTTAGTGTAAAACGCGTAAATCACTGATTGCTTTAATTTACGTGTTTATTTATGTCTTCAATTTCAGTATTTATTTGACGGTTTGTAATTTCGAAAATTTGGCAATAAAAGGGACCCTCATGTAATGGTTTCAAGCATTCAATAATCAAGATTTTTTGTTACGGTAATTCTTCTGAAAAGAAGGACGATTACAATAAAGTGGCAGGTAAACGAGCAACAAGTTGCGTCGCAACCCCCTTTTGAATAGCAAAACCGATCCTACTAAAAACAAAGCTTTGGGTCTTAGGGGCCAAAATATTACTATGCACGACTCATTGAACCCTGTTTAGGAATTCCACTGCCTCCGGTACTATACATCATTTTCTTTGAGAATTCTCTATGTTTATTTTTTTGTGATTCTGCTTTGCGTTGATAATAACGATTTAGGTGCTTGTATGCATCAAAAGTAGACTTTGGATGACTTTCAACACGTTCCCCTTTTAGCCAAATATTTTATTTACCTATTTGACTTGTTTGAGATAAAATACATATTGACCCATTATTTAGTAATATGGATTGAAAATTAACCCATTTCAACTAGACCCATTCTTTAGTAGAAATAAAAAGCCTATGTGTCGAGTCTAACCTGCTCGATAGTGGTGCATCCAGAAAGAAGCTTGTCAGCAATGGCATCATTCATTTCTGGTAATTCTCCATAAAAGAGTTCTTTACAATCAACCTAGCAATAAATTAAACAGAAAAATAAATTTCTCCTCAAATTTATCTTTACATTTTCACCTGGTTTTGCAGGAGGAAACTTACTGTAAATTGACAAGGAAGACCACGTAGATCTTCTTGTTTCCATGAATCTGGAAATACAAGCGGGAAAGATTTTGTTTCACCTGCTTGAATTCCAATTATTGAGTCAAGAAAACCAGGAATAACTCTGTCTCCATCTTCTGTATCAAATTGGAAACCTGTAAATCCAAAGAACATGATGCTGTTTGACTGAAAAGGTCAAAGAAATAAAGTTTGAGTTAAGACAGTGGATGAATTATGAATATACCTTTACTCTCTGCAGCTGGAACGTCTTTTACTTCTGATCCATCTTGTTCCACTGTTGTTGCTGATATATCCAGGACCGCTACATCACCTATCTATGGAAGATGTCATTCAGTCCATTTCAATTAATTTCTAATTTTCATTTATTAAATTCTGGTAAATATGGGCTGGGTCAAGTTGGGTTGACTCGAAAACAATTTCTTGTCCATTTTATAAAGTTCATTTTTATACATAATTAATATGTTATTTATGATTACAAACACATTATACTAGTTATTTTAATCTTTGAATAAAACATTTTAGGAGGTCGTATGAATTAACAATAGACATTGAGTGACTTTCAACCTGGCTCATTCCATCTTACCTAAAAACCTATTTGACCCGTTAGAGATAAAACACGGCCCAAATCAACCCATAAATGGGTCGAAGTTGTGAGCTTTAAAGATACAAATATACTCATTTTACATAATGAGATTTTGAATATTTTCTACAGGAATCAGGGACAGTTAGTTAAAAATTAGAAAGAAGGGTTCTGAAGCATTTAGTACCTGTAGTCCTCTATTTGTGACAATTCTCATTGTACTTAGAGCCTTGTAACGACGTTTTAATTCTCGCTCAGCAGCTGTTTTTGCATCTATTTCACTGTCAAGCTCAACCACAATCTTCAAATTCTTGTAACCATCCTCTGGTACCCATTTCACTTCAGGTGCTACGTCCACAATAATATCATACCTATAACAGCAACAGAAGTCGTATCAAGATTCAGAAAAAAAAAACGTGCAGATACTTTTAACAAGACACATATCTTTATTTAACTATAAACATAAGACCTTTGACATACTTTAGGGTGTTCAAAGAAGAATAAGTTTTTTCCATCTCTGCAAATGTAGTTGTAATGCGGATCGAGTCCTTCAAAGCCCGCGCCTCTATCTGTGAAATAATATGCTCGAGGTTATGGCATGATTATAGATTGGTAACTTGTTAGTTTCTAGATAGACTTATGCTTTTAAAAATCCAAACAAGAAAAGCTACATACTGATGACATGGCATGTGGAAGAGTTCTCTTTAGAATAGCTTCAACAGCCGCCTTTCTGACATTGTCCTTCCCAATATAGCTTGTGAGAATACTCTCTGGAACTTTCTTTCCAGGACGAAATCCTGGAACCTGCAGAAATAAGCAAAAAACATAACATAAACCATGTGCGTTATGGAAGCTGTTTTTCCCCAAAATATAGAACTTGATATAAGAACACAAAGAAAATGATGTATGCAAAATAAAGTAGAAACAATTCAACAAAAAGTGGTTGACAACAAGATTATGAAATTTAATTGTACCTTTGCCTTCTTCATAAACTCATTCATGACCCTTTTGTAACAATCGTCGCATATGATAGAAGGAACTTCTACGTTTAACCGAACCTGCAAACTTCAAATGTCAGAAAATGCAGAAGAAAATGGCAATTACACAAACAAGTGAGTTTACTAACCAAATGAACAGCTACATTTTGACTTTTGATGTCAATATAGTAGCTTTCAAATACAAACTATGGATTTTGTTAGGGGTTTTGCATGAGTCGGTTTGAGACAGAAACCGAAAATTCAGTTTTTGGGTTTTTAAAAACCGTTCAGTTTCGGTTTTTTGGTTTTCACAATGGGTTCGGTTTGGTTTCGGTTGATTTGTTTGGGCCTGAAATGTTTGGGCTGAAAAAAACCCCAACATAATGAATTTGGGCTTGAAACTTTGGCTTAAGTTTTTTGTTAATTTCTTATTACACATTAATTTCTTATAATCATCCAAAAATAAAAATTATTATCTATAAATTTAATAACAAACACTCAAATAAAACGATGTATCTATAAATTCATAAAACATGTCATACAGATATGTCTTAACGATAGTGTCGGTTTTTCGGTTATGGGTACAAAGCAAAACCAAACCTAAAAATGGGTTTTTAGAAAAACACAAAACCAAATCATTGGTCTTTGGTTGGATTCAGTTCGGTTATTTCTGTTAATTCGGTTTTGGGTCGGTTATTTCGGTTACATGCTCATCCCTAGATTTTGTCTCCTATTCAACACCAGCATGATTCCATTTATAGTGTCTTGTTGCAAAATAGTGGTAGTAGTGATAATAAAGTCAGTGGGGACTTTTAACAAACAGTTGGTATTCATGAACAGTAAGAAAACATAGAAATTAAAAAGATCTCACCCTGCAATTCGGTTCTTGGGATTCTTCAACAACAAGATCGGCGGGTAGAGGGTCTTTGACGACATCGGTAGCGGGTGGTGCCGCCGAGGCCCTGGCGCAGATTGATAACTTTCTTGGGGAATGAGAGAATTGGTGACATTTACGAGAAATTGTGAGAGAAGGGAATCGTTTGGTGGGTTTGAAGGCGTTGGATAAGGAGATGGAAGAAATTGGAGGAGAAACAATAAAAGATTTCGAATAGAATGAGGTTGGAAGATACGAATTGCAGATCTCCATTGGTGCAGAGATGTTTGAAACTCTGTTGAAGATAGCAGTGAACGGATAGGATATTTATATAAGGTTTCCTTTTGTAAGTTATTCCGGTTTATTCCCGGTTCTTTTACCTCTTCCCATATTTGGTCACACCTAAAGTCAATAATACTTCGTCAATCATGTCATACGGGGCTGTATTGTCTGAATATTAACCGTATCAGGTTTATTTCTGCTGATAATATTTTATACATGTCATATCAGTCATGTCAAGACATCTATATTGTTAGTGATTTTAGTATTATCTAGCTATTTTGTGTAGTTGGACTTATTTGATAACCTAATGAGAAGTCATTATTAAACATCAAACAAGTTGGTAAGTGTAGAGTGCGCACTTGTTTGATGATCTTATAACTTCTGGTGTTAACGACACATTGTTGTATCAAGGGGGCGAAACTCACTGAACAACGTGGGTTCGGGGGTAGCGCCCCTGGATAGAATGGTCCTAGGGTCGGCAACCCTTAGTGGGGTCTAATGGGCAACGCTCCTGGCTGGTCCTCCAGAAATGAAAATGATTCTGAGAGTGAAACTGCTAAATGGTCCTCCGGAGTAAGATTATTCATCCGGAGTAGATTGCCTCTCCAAAATACAAAGACTCAACAGTTATGGATTGACTATTGTGGCGGATTCAGCCAATAACCATCACGACGTTCCATTTCATCTATTTACCCCATACATGCAAATATGGTCATCATAATATCATATGAAATTATTAACAATGTTTCACATTTTCTGTTCTTAAATCTCTTATTTTTATCCGATTAAATATTTGTGTACTATCATAATTATTATAATAAGTGCAAGTCAACATAAGTCAATATAAAAGTCATCAAAGAAATCAACTATTAATGTGCAATCAAGGTTGAGGGTTATTTCTGCTAATAACCAAAGATGAGGGGTTGTTTAGTACTTCTTGATAGTTAATCTGTTTTTATGTTTTGAAGATGTATGCAATTAGGATATATGCTTGTATCCAGTTGTTCTTAATTCAGTTTTCATAATTCGTAATTCCTTTTGATTGTAACCATTTCAAGTTCAATCAGATCATGAATGTTTTGGTTTGATTCTTGATTCATTTCTTCTTTGAGTGTTCATTAGTAACAATTGGTATCAGAGCTTTGGTTAGGGATCGTATCAAAGAGGGAGGTGCTGATCAATTGATTTCGCAATCAAGGATGGTCTCAACCAAGTTTGATCTAGATAAGTTCGACGGTAAAAATGATTTTGGGCTATGGCGGCTCAAGATGAAAGCAATGCTAGTACATTAAGGTGTAGTGGACGCTCTCGCATGTGAAGCTAGACTTCCGACGAACCTCACTGAGAAGGAGAAAAAGGATATTCTCGAGAAAGCCCACAGTGCCATCATACTGAGCCTAGGTGACCGTGTTCTACGTGAAGTGTCTAAAGAATCCACAGCTGCCGAAATTTGGACGAAATTGGAGGGGCTCTATATGACGAAATCACTTGCCAATCGGCTATATCTTAAGAAACGTTTGTATACATTCCAGGTGACCTCTGGTAAGACTTTGGAAGATCATACAGATGATTTCAATAAATTGATACTTGATCTTGAGAATATAGAAGTCAATTTAGATGAAGAGGATCAGGCGATAATACTCTTGGCATCACTTCCACAGTCTTACGAACACTTCATAGACACATTGATGTTTGGTAGATATACCTTATCAATGGAGGAAGTAATGGCTGCAATTAACTCAAAATAATTGCAGAGAAAGAATGATACATCAGAAGACACTAGGGCTGGGTTACATGTGAGAGGCAGGTCTGATCAAAGAACACCAAGACCAAAGATGAATAGCAGGTCGAAATCAAAGTTCAAAAGGAGGTGTTATGTCTGCAACTCTGAAAAACATTTAAAGAAAGACTGTCAAGAAAGAAGGAAGAAAAAGGGAGATTATAACTCATTCAAGCAGCAACAATCATCACCAGAAGGATCCTTAGAAGGTTATGAAAGTTCAGAAGTGCTAGTGGTCTTAAAGGGTCCAAATCCAAGTGATTGGATTATGGATTCAGGGTGTTCATACCATATGACACCCCATAAAGAATACTTTGATGAATTGAAACTAAAAGATCTTAGATCAGTACAATTAGGTGATGATAGGCCCTGCAAGATAAAGGGGTCAGGAAATGTCAAATTAAAACTTGAAGGTGGAGTTGAGTATAATCTTTGCAATGTGAGGTATATTCCTGAATTGTCTAGGAATCTTATATCTCTAGGCACTTTTGAAAGTACTGGTCATCATGTTAGTCTAAGAAATGGCAAGTCAAGGGTAGTAAAGGGGTCCATGGTGGTGCTATCATGGACAAGGAAAGGAAATAACATTTATGTCCTTGATGGTCAATTCTCAATAAGAATAGTGTCTGTAGCAAATGTTAAAAGGCCTAGTTCATCTATGCTTTGGCATAACATAATGGGTCATATTAGCATACAGGGTCTAACTGAATTGAAAAAGAAACAAGTATTGAAGGACTTAGGTGATATAGGCACTGAATTCTGTGAGCATTGTGTCATGGGGAAGGCCAAGAGAGTAAGATTTGGGAAGGGTGTACATAGTTCTAAAGGTATTTTAGACTATGTTCATGCAGATCTTTGGGGGCCCGCTAAAGTCAACTCCCTTGGAGGTGCTAAGTATTTCTTGAGTATAATTGATGATTACTCTAGAAGAGTATGGATTTATGTGTTGAAACATAAGCATGAGACTTTTGACAAGTTTAAGGAGTGGAAGTCACTTGTTGAAAACCAGACAGAAAGGAAAATAAAGAAACTCAGAACAGATAATGGATTGGAGTTCTATAGTGAATGGTTTAACAAAATGTGTAGAGTTCAGGGGATAGCCAGGTATTTAACTGTACCTGGTACTCCACAGCAAAATGGTTTGGTGGAGAGAATGAACATGACACTTTTAGATAGAGTCAGGTGCATGCTTGGGAGTTCTGGTCTGCCTAAGAGCTTTTGGGCAAAAGTTATGTCAACTGCAGCTTATCTGATTAATAGAACTCCATCTACATCCATATATATGAAAACTCCTATGGAAATGTGGGCAGGAACTGTGACAAGTTATGACAATCTAAGGGTGTTTGGATCTCTGTGTTATGCTCATATAAATCAAGGGAAGCTTGAACCTAGATATGAGAAGTGTATTTTTCTGGGATATCCTAGTGGTGTCAAGGGATATAGATTATGGAGATTGGAAGATAAAAGTCCTAAAGTAAAGACAAGCAGAGATGTAGTTGAATTCAGAGAAGAAATTATGTACAAAGATGTGATGAAAGAAGGCAAAGAGAAAACTGAGGTGTGTGAATCTGAAGATCATAGTGTCCAGACTGAGGTGGAGGATGGGTCTGATAAAGCAAATAATAGTGGGGAAAGTTCTAATCAAGCTGAAACTACCAATGAAGAACAACATGGAGCTGGTATAGCTCAGGGCAGACCTAGAAGGAAAATTACCCCACCTGCTAGGTATACTGATGATATTTTTGCTTTTGTTTTTAACATGGCAGAGATGGAGGATACACATGAGCCTTTGAACTTTTATGAGGTTGTACAGTCTGAGAATAAAGAACTTTGGATTAATGCAATGGAGGAAGAAATGGATTCATTACATAAAAATGCTACTCGGATCTTGGTAGATAAACCTGAAGGGCAGAAGCTTGTGGATTGCAAGTGGCTCTATAAACTAAAGGAAGGGGTTCCAGGTATGGAGAAACCAAGATATAAAGCCAGACTTGTGGCTAAGGGCTTTACACAGAGGGCTGGTATAGATTACACAGAAATTTTCTCCCAAGTAATAAAACACACTTCAATCAGGGTTGTTCTTTCTCTTACAGCTTTGTATGATTATGAATTAGAGCAATTGGATGTTAAAACTGTTTTTCTTCATGGAAGACTGGAGGAAAACATGTATATGAGACAGCCTTTGGGATTTGAGGAGGCTGGAAAGGAGGATAAAGTGTGTTTGTTGAAAAAAAACTTTATATGGATTAAAACAATCTCCTAGACAATGGTATAGGAGGTTTGATGATCACATGATAAGCAGTGGGTTTTCAAGGAGTAGTTTTGATAATTGTGTATACTTTAAAGAGTATGACACAGGAAATTTGTGTATTTGTTGCTATATGTTGATGATATGCTATTGGCATGTAAGGATAAGGATCAAATTAAAGCTACAAAGAAAATATTGATGGATGAGTTTGATATGAAAGAGTTGGGTATGACAAGAAAAATATTGGGTATGGAAATAGAGAGAAACATGTCTCTTGGCCAATTATTCTTGAGTCAAAGATCTTACATCAAGAAGATATTGAAGAACTATAATATGGAGAATAGTAAGTGTACAGTTACTCCTTTAGCCCAACATTTCAAGATGTCAAATGAAGATTGTCCTACAACAGAAGATGGTCAGAAAAGAATGGAAAGGATACCATACTCTAGTATGGTGGGTAGCCTAATGTATTTAATGGTGTGCACCAGGCCTGATCTAGGCTATTCTGTGAGTCTAGTCAGCTATTTGGCTTAAGGGATTTGTATCAGAGTTGGGAGTAAAGAATACTGATGCAGTGGTGTTATGTGATAGTCAGGGAGCTACTCAGCTATCCAAAAATCAAGTCTTTCATGACCGCCCCAAACATATAAATGTTAAGTTGCATTTCATAAGGGATGTTGTGCAATCAAAGGAGGCGCTTGTAGAAGAAGTTGATACCAAAGACAATGCGGCAGATATGTTAACAAAGGTGCTGCCAAGTACAAGTTTTGAGCATTGTTTAGGAATTTTGGATATTGGTTGAATTTGTAACGAACCAAAATCCGGGTTTCGTTTTCAGATAAATAAAGCATTTTAATAAATATTATGGTGAAAATAATATTTATGAAATAAGTTGAAATAAGTAGGTTTCAAGTTAATAATGAAGTTATGTTAGTTTTAACTAACTATAGAATGAAAAGAGTGAAATGGAAGTTAAGGGGCCAAATGAGTAAATGGCAAAATCTGCCATATTGACTAGCAAAAGTCAAAATAAACCTCATTTGTGTTGTTGAGGTCGTTTATGTTCAAGAGAAGAAAAAAAGGAGAAATCTCAATTGAAGCTCAAATCGTGCATTTAGAGCTTGATTTGTGGGGGTTTTGGCTTGCACATCACTCTCCTAACATCAAGTAAGTGATTTCTTTCCTTTGATTTCACTTTGAATGTGATATTTGGTGGGTTTTGAAGAAATCCGAAAATCGAGTATGCATGTGATGAATTAGTGTTAGATTATTGATAATCTAGCTAAACTAAAGTTAAAGAATGATGATTAACATCCTAGAACCCTTTGATTTTGATTATGAGAAGTTAGGGTTCATATGATGAAAATTGGGGGTGTTTGGGTCATAATGTTAGAATGGTGAATTAATGAAGATTAAGTGTTTTTAAGATGTTAGACACTAGAACAAACACCAAATTAACTTAATAATAATTTTTGAAAGAAGAATTAGTGTTAAGATTAAGTTAATGAAACTCAAGTAGGTGAGTTTGTGGTGAAAGAGGGTGTTTGGTTATGAGGATAACCCAAACGGGTCAATTTGGGTTGGAATTGGGAAATTGAGTTGTGAACTCTAATGTAATGAAATTTTGGTATATGTTAGATTACTAAACTAGGCGAATGTGTTTAGGTAATCAAATTGCAAAGCTTGAGAGCGGTGCGGGATCTTCTAACCCGAAAGGTAAGTGCCTACGCACTTACTTAGTATTGATGATAAATGGTGAATTTTGTGAATTATGTGTTATGTGATTGTGTACATACTTGTGATATGATAAATTGTGAATGATTTAGTATGTACAATGAATGAATGTAGTTATAGTGTTAAGCTATAATGGAAATGGATCATGTGTTGATCATAAATGAAACGGGGATAAATGAGTTTTATGCAAGGTTGTATGTATAATGTGTAAAGTTGCATAATTTGTTATGTGGTATGAATGAGCATGAAATTGTATGCATAATTGAAGGAATGTAGTTATAGTAATTATACTATAATGGATATGTTGATATGGAGTTATGGTCTATGAACCATAATGGATAGAATGGATATGGAGTTATGGTCTAAGTACCATAATGGATAGATTAGTTATGGAGTTATGATCTCGTATCCTTTGGGATATGAAGTTATGGCCTACGTGCCATAATGGAAATGGAAAAGTGATAATGAAATGATGAAAGTAACTTGTAGGTGATATACAAGTGTATGAAATCCTTAATTGGCCAAATGGGTGTTAACGGGTCAAATGGGTAAAAGGTGTGAAAACAAGTTGTAATCACTTGTTTGTTATGTTTAACACATTACAATGGTAATATGTTGACGAAATGCTAATGTATGGAACTATAATTGACCAAATAGAGGCAAACGGGTGAAAAGGATGAAAACAAGTTGTAAATACTTGTTGGTTGTGTTTATCTCATTACTAATGGTTATAAGTTTATGTGGTTATGCAGGGAAAGCTCCGAAATAGGTCAAGGTCAACGTCCAAGCTTGGAGGGTTCTCGTATGCATTCTTGGTATTTTGAGGATTTTCGTAAAATTCTTGTAAAGTGGTGTAATTTGGCACAAAAGTTATGTTTTGATGTAATCATATGTTGTCATGATGTTTTTGGTCAAAAATCTAAGTGTTGGTAAAGTTTTGATGTTAAGCAAAATGAAAAAGGTTGAAAAAATGGTTAAGTGTGAAAGCTGCTGAAAAGCTGGAAACATTCTGAGAGAAAGGGTCCTTCGCGGGCCGCGAGAGTCCATGAAGGATTCTCTCGCGGTACGCGAGAGGGTTAAAAAAAAATTAAAAAAAAAAAAAAAAAATTTCCGGGGTTAAGACTTCCGCGCGTTAAAGTTTTGTTTTTAAAAGTGGTGTGTTTTAAACTTGGTATCAGAGCAATGGTTTGAGGGATTTGGTGTGCGAGACACTAAACTCAAACCGGATGCTCTTGATATGGAGGAATGATACGAGAATCCAAGAAGGACTTGACTAAGACTCGGAGCTTGCGGAAATGAAAGGTTAGTAATGATTTGATAAAATGATAATATATATATATGGTGTATGTATATATGTATATATGTATGATGAATGTTGTTAAGGTGTTATGTGTGCCGAAACTTGTTTTGTGAACTGTTATATGGAGATGGTAATTACAATTGGGCATGTCGTATTATTAAACATGTCTGGCCAATATGTTTAATAAGACGAAATGTGCAAGGGACTTTATGATAACCATATAACAATGAACATTTGCAAGGATTAGGTGAAGGTGGTTATATATGTATGTATGTATATAGGTAGATAAATATATACTTAATACATATAATAGTGAATGTGTAATGGATACCTAGGGTATTGAAAGTGAAAGGGTATTAAGGTGTTTGTGGTTCATTTTCTCAATTTAGAGATGGCAGAAGATGCAAGTAATGAACCATTGGATCCAAGAATCCAAGATATGATAAGAGAGGAAGTGGCTAAGGCCTTCGAGCAAGCCACAACCTTGTTAATGGAAGAAATGAGAGGGGCTATCAAGCTTACCCTCGAAGACGTGTGTCACACCCCCATATTTTATTTACTTATTAAATAAATACAGGTTGTAACGATTGGTTCATTACACGATAGCGGAAGCTGTAATAATGATTTCTAAGACTTGATTACATATACAATTACTACAACTAAGAAATACTATGATCTAAGTTCTTCTATATCAACGACAGACTTGAGACTTGATATTCTACGTCCTTCCAGCTACTAGGAATTGATCCAACATAGCTAGCCTATTCCAACCGCGCCATGGCTAGAGGTCACCTGAGAAACATACTTGAAAGTGTCAACACAAAGGTTGGTGAGTTCACAGAGTTAGTTATATTAGTGCTTATAGTTTTTCCCCGAAAACCTGTTCATGACTTTACCGTCATAAAACTAAGTAGTTTTCATTTGAAAACATTATCATGACTTAACCGTCATAAAATATGTTTAAACCTGATCACTTTAACCTGATCAGAACCCTTTGTTTATACCTGATCACTTTAACCTGATCAGAACCCTTTGTTTAAATTCAATTGTTCGTAAATAGTTTCAGGTGTATGTGATAAACAGAATAAGAATTGTTGACCCATTTGTAAACTAGCTAGGAATACAAATAATATGTTCATACATGAGGCGTAACCAAACCATGACAATTTGTACACGCCCCTAATTTCGTTATCCGGTTCTATGCGGCCATAAATCCTCCAGATTGTGGTTAGCGCGACTAACCATGACCGGGAGACGTCACTCTCCATAGTACTATTCATATGACCCTAGGCTACAGTTAATGGTTACTACATTGTTCCAGGGGACTTTAGCTCAACTCGTTGTTCTCATCTCATGTAAACATAAAAGTCGTGCCTTATTCTCTTGTTATCCCATAAAATAATTGTAGTATGTGTTTCCCCCAATCGTTGAGTGTTGTTCATCCGAACAATCGTTGTGTGTTGTTCATCCGAACAATCGTTGTGTGTTGTTCATCCGAACAATCGTTGTGTGTTGTTCATCCGAACAATCGTTGTGTGTTCTTGTGTCCAGCTGTTTAGTTGAGCAAGTTTTCTCCCCGTTTGTTTAAAAACAATTTAAAAACCAGTAGTAAAAGTGGGGTTGGGAGACTCACAAGAAGTTAAACCAAAATGTTCATATTGTCAAACGTATAAACAATGTAATTCATGTTTTCAAAACATAACAAGTAAGTATGTTTCTCCCCCGATGTTTACAAAACAGTAAAGAGTAAAAAGGGGGCCGTGAACTCACCTTGAGTTTGTGTATGCTTGCAATGATAATTTTTCTAGCCGAACTTGACTATTCGTACCCTAGATACCAAAGGGTAAATTGTGTTAAGACCGAACGTCTC
This sequence comes from Smallanthus sonchifolius, assembly GCA_023525975.1. Taxonomy (NCBI): domain Eukaryota; kingdom Viridiplantae; phylum Streptophyta; class Magnoliopsida; order Asterales; family Asteraceae; genus Smallanthus; species Smallanthus sonchifolius. The sequence continues at coordinate 13,179,844 of CM042042.1, forward strand.
ATATTGCAAATTGTTCATCGACCTAGTAAATCTAGTTGCTTTTGTTTAAATATCTTCTTAGATTTTCAACACTTGTTTTGCTATAAAAACAGTTCTAAGTTACTGCCCAATGTGACTGATGAACAGATGTCGAAACTTCCTAGTTTCGATTGGGCAATTGAGTATCGAAACTTCATAGTTTCGATTGAGTAGTTAGGTATCGAAACTATCTAGTTTCGATTGGCAAGAAGGGTATCGAAACTATCTAGTTTCGATTGAGCAATATGTATCGAAACTACCTAGTTTCGATTGAACAACTAGTATCGAAACTCCCAGTTTTGATTGAGTAAACTGGTATCGAAACTCCTAGTTTCGATTGAATAGGTATCGAAACTCCTAGTTTCGATTGAATAACAGGTATCGAAACTCCTAGTTTCGATTGAATAGGTATCGAAACTCCTAGTTTCGATTACTGCACTTTGATTGACAGAATTCGTCCTGTATATTTTTATGTTCAAATCTTGAATTTGACACACTTTTCTTGTTATCTTACTTGCGATTGAACCTTTTGTATGCTTAGATACGGTTTTAAAGAAAATAAAGTGGATAATATCGAGTTTTTACCTCTGGACAGAGATGACGATTTTTGAGAGAAAAAGAGAATGATCTTGACTTCTCCTGCTAAAACCCTTTGAGAAAACACTTGGAACTCTCCTTATAGCACCGAAATAAAGGATTCGAGTCTTCGATTATGGAAGAACCCCAAAAGAAAGTGGAGATAGGTATTCTTGTTGTTGTCGTAGAAGAAGAGAGAGATGACAGGGGTTGAGGGTTTTTGCTCTTGATGAATTGATAGAAAATGAGGTGGTATGGGAGATTGCTTAAGAAAGTAGAAGATGTTGAAATTTAGGGTGTGGGATGGACCCACATGGCCTTGAGGCCGAGATTTCTGGTCAATGGGAGTGGGTGGGGTTAAATAAATCAAACCATTTGATTTAAGTGTAAATTTAACCACTAGTGTTCGTATTTAGTCGGGTTATCCTGGTACGTGAACCGGTAACTCCTAGAATTACCAGAATGTGAAATGAGACCCTGTACGATTTTTGTTAGACCTTAATGTCCTTGTTTGTGAAATTAAGTAAATCACAAAACAATTATAATTTAAACTTGTTTATAACATGTACGGATATTGACCTGAAATGTCGGGTGTCACATTCTCCCCATGTTAAAAGAATTTCGTCCCGAAATTGAATTTGTGTCCTCTTGAACTATTTTTGTTTTCATTTGATCCTCTCATTCAAATGGTTCAACGTACCTAGGATTAATCTTGCCACGGTTGCCAAGTTTTGCCACTCTTTTCCAAGGTGAGACCTTCAACGTGACTTTGTCTATCACTTGGAGTTCTAATGGTTTTCGTCTGTTGCTAGCTCCACTCTCTTTCGTCTGTCTTGAGTGGCTTTCAGACGATCTTTTATTTCGACGATCTTGTCAGTGGTTTCCTAGCCAATATCAGGACCAGTCAAATGCTTTTCGCTAACCCCCGCCCAACATAGCGATGAGTGACACTTATAACCATACAAAGACTCAACGGAGCGGCTTTAATGCTGGTATGGTAGTTGATATTATATGAAAACTCATCCAACGGCGGTGAGTATCCCTATTTCTTCTGAAATCGATTACGCACACACGGAGCACATCTTTTAAAGTTTGGATAGTCCTTTTACTTTGACCGTTCATCTGGGGATGATATGCAGTGGTCATGTAAAGGCGTGTGCTCAAGGCTTCTTGTACAGACTGTCAGGTTCTTGACATGAATCGACTGTCCCTTTTTGTGAAAATGGAAACTGGCATACCATGCCTAGCCTTAATTCCCTTAATATTTAGCCTTGCACGCGTCTTACTTTTATCTGTCTCCTTTATTGGTAGGGAATGCGCGGATTTCGTCAAACGACTGACGATTATCATATAGTATCATAGTTGCTAGGTGTTCTGGGTAACTTTGAAATGAAATCCATTGAAATTTGTTCCCATTTCCATTGAGGTATCTCGGGTTGTTATAACAATCCCGACAGTTTCTGATGTTCTGCCTTTACCTTTGAACATGTCAGGCATTTACAGTCGTAAATAGCAATTTCTCCTTTCATGTTCGGCCACCAGTAGAGTTCTTTCAGATCCTTATACATTTTATCCGAACCTGGGTGAATGGAGTACCTGGACTTGTGGGCTTCGTCCATAACCAACTCCCGTAAGTTACCAAAACATGGCACCCAAATTCTATTTGCAAAGTATATAGTATCATCTGATTTTGGCTCTAAATGTCTGATCATTCCTCATATAGCTTCACTCTGAATGTTTTCTTCTTTGATTGCCTCCTGTTGTGCCACCCGGATTTGAGTCGTGAGACTCGCATGAATTGTCAATCCTAGGGCACGAACACGAAGAGTTTTAACTCGTTCTTTGCGACTTAAAGCGTCCGCTACGACATTGGCTTTCCCGGGATGGTACTTGATATCACAATCATAATCGTTTAGTAGTTCTACCCAGCGACGTTGTCTCATGTTAAGTTCCTTTTGATCAAAGATATGTTGGAGACTCTTGTGATCAGTAAAGATAGTACATCTTGTACCGTAAAGGTAATGTCTCCAAATTTTGAGCGCAAACACAACTGCACCCAATTCCAAGTCGTGGGTCGTATAATTCTTTTCGTGCACTTTTAGTTGTCGTGAGGCATATGCAATGACTTTGTCTCTTTGCATTAACACACAACCAAGTCCTTGGTGTGATGCATCGCAGTATACGACAAAATTTTCGATTCCCTCCGGAAGGGATAGGATTGGTGCACTACACAGCTTCTGTTTCAGTAATTGGAAAGCTGACTCCTGCTTGTCACTCCAATCATACTTCTTTTCTTTCTGGGTTAATGTGGTTAAAGGCAAGGCTATTTTTGAAAAATTCTCGATGAATCGTCTGTAATAACCGGCCAAACCTAAAAATTGACGTACTTCTGTCGGAGTCTTTGGTGCTTCCCAGTTTTTGATCGCTTCAATTTTAGATGGATCAACGTGAATTCCTTCCGTGTTGATGACATGACCAAGGAAATGCACTTCTCGGATCCAAAACTCACACTTAGAGAATTTAGCGTAAAGTTTCTCGTTTCTGAGTAGTTCTAAGATTAATTTCAGGTGATGTTCATGATCCTCCTTAGTTCGTGAATATATTAATATGTCATCGATGAATACAATCACGAATTTATCCAAGTATGGCTTGCACACGCGGTTCATGAGATCCATGAAGACAGCTGGTGCGTTCGTCAAACCAAATGGCATAACTAGGAACTCGTAGTGACCGTAACGAGTCCTAAATGCTGTCTTTGGTACATCTTCTTCTTGGATTCTTAATTGATGATACCCTGAACGTAGATCAATTTTTGAATAGAAGCTAGAACCTTGTAGTTGATCCAACAAATCGTCTACTCGAAGAAGAGGATACCGGTTTTTGATTGTCAGCTTGTTCAACTCTCGATAATTGATGCACCTTCTAAAGGTTCCATCCTTTTTCTTTACAAACAGGACCGGAACTCCCCATGGTGAGAAACTCGGTCTTATGAAAAAAAATTACTCGACGAGGTGTCCAAGTTTTTGTTGTATATTGGGTAGAAATGAAAAAGTATGAAAATGAAACTTTATGTTTGTCCCTCTTATGCTTTCCAAAAGCATTTTCCCGGACTAAGACTTTTCTCTTATTTCAGGTTTCATGTTTTCTAGGATTTTCCTCTCCATGTGCCTTCATGGAGCTAGGAATTGATGTTCCTCGGGAGCTCTTATTTGCAAACTTCGAGTCTAATCACTACTTTACCCCTTTGTTTGCACTACTTTTCAAGGCATACTAGCCTTTGGGTTGTAGCGTCTTGATATGTAAACTCATGTCTCGACTATCATACCTTCGAAGAATATAAGCCATACGAAGTTCGATGTTTGTTTGGAATATTCACATTCCGTCTAGCTGAGGGAATGAATGGTAATACTGTGAGAATGGTCTCATCGAATTAGTGCTTTCCCCAAAATGGGCTTTGGGCTTGTCCACCCATTAAGTTGGCTGAGATGTTTTAGGAGTTTCACAATTTCCATTTTGTAGTCATTCAGTGTATCTGCACTTCCTTAGGGTTTGAATGGTACTTTGGTGACATACCATTACGTATTCCACTCATTCAGGTTATAGCCTCAAAATCCTTAGCACAAGGATAAACTGGAGGTAGTGAGTGTTGAACATCGAGACTTTTATATTCTAACTGAGTCTACTCCAAGAGATCATTTCTTAACAATAGATGCTCTAGAGCTTCCCAATTATAGAAAACTAGGAGTGAAAGATGCAATCACACCTCTCTTCTAGGCTAAATCTGGGATCCATCCAACAAGATGAACTTTGGGGAAGTGCGAGTATAAAAGAGTAATAAATTATTCTTCTCAACTCTTTGTGGACAGTGGCCTATTGTGAATAGTTCGAGTTTACGTCCTTTATGCATATCATGAGCTAATGAGATTAGCATGAGATTCCGCATTTGGGACTCCTTTAAGGGTTTTGCATGTCGTTTTGGTTAGTGCGACAATAGTCGTTAGTCCACACTTAGGTTTCTTTGGCATTCGCTCGAGCATCAAACCCGGCTTATCCATTATCGAGAGAATAGTTAGACTTAAAGGTATATTGAATGTCAATGGCTGCGAGAGCAATCCTGTTTGACCGACATTCAGAAATGTCTGATTTCCTACTTGTCTCATGACGAGCTTCCACAATATCCATAAGTGCCATGTGTATGCGGGTCAGAATAATACCATGCCCTATTACTGAAGTTAGTGCATAACACTCTTGGCGTAACTTTCAAACAATTGTGAGATTGAACTGTATGATGGATCCTGAGATTATGCCATAATCTCCCACAATAGTTGTACAATTACTGTAAGTGTTAGTTGGGGTAACGCTCAATTTGAAGCATTCCTGACAAGTAGAATCTCAAAGAGTGAATGTGCGAATTTCTTCGTCGTTCAGGATTTACTAAGGATTGGTTGAATTCAATTTGAATTTCTCTCGTTCCTCCAAAACTAGGAGAATGCTTTGTGAGCACCTAATTGAGAAGTCTGATTTGTTGAGATCCAATCCTTAATCAAGTGTTTGAGAACATGAGTTGATCATCAGCTTAGACAGCAAGACTCACTAAAGTTCCCATGCACTGCAAATTATGATTACGTGTGCACCCGTAATGATAATTTGCCTTGCCTGATCCCTATAGTGTTTCTTCTATCCCTAGCTTTTAATCAAAAGGGACTTGAAATAATCATTAGATTACGTGTGCACATTTGTACAAGAGTGTGTATTGTTTTATCGAATTACTCTTAATTATGTGTACCAATACTCATGAATCTGCCGAATATGGCAGTTGTCAAATGAGGCTAATGGTAGAGAGGCACCACCAGTGTCTCTTAAAAAAAATGTGCATGGTGAAGTTCAGGCACTATGTGTTGGGCAGAGATCCTCAAACGAGTGTCGAGCAACTCATGCTCCAAGTCTGTATATATGCATGGATCCACATGATCCTGATGTATGTCTGGGTCTCCTGACCCTTGGAGTTCTCTCCCATTTAGTCCTGCTTATTTACCTTGAATTCCCTTCTGTCTGGGCAATCATGCGTTAGGAAGATAATTGCCTCCAAGGCTGGAGTAGTTGTGGTGCAGGTATAGGTACAGATTCTGGTACGAGTTCAGCCTGTTGTGATACCAAGATCGGTAACTGACGATCGTTGTCGTCGAAGTCCAAGCTCAGCTCATAACTCGATCTTCTAAGGTTGCAGTATGTTGAGTACCCGTTATTCTTGACTCGTAATCCGAACAGTAACATGTTGTAAGTGTTTATTGTTTTCACATTGTTGTATGTGTTTAAGTGTTCATTACATGTGCTATGTAATTGTATTAGTGTAGCTAATGGTACCCTATTATAACTCCATACACTAATAGTCTACACAAATTGTTCGGCAACGGTTGGAATTCCTATGCTCAAGTCTTGGGTGTTTTTAGTGTGATGCAAGTCTTAGAAATCTTGGTCCCTAAATGAATCCGGTTAGAGCCTAGGTATCACTAAGGACACCTAATTCGCTAAAACCATTGCTCTGATACCAATCTGTCACACCCCCATATTTTATTTACTTATTAAATAAATACAGGTTGTAACGATTGGTTCATTACACGATAGCAGAAGCTGTAATAATGATTTCTAAGACTTGATTACATATACAATTACTACAACTAAGAAATACTATGATCTAAGTTCTTCTAGATCAACGACAGACTTGAGACTTGATATTCTACGTCCTTCCAGCTACTAGGAATTGATCCAACATAGCTAGCCTATTCCAACCGCGCCATGGCTAGAGGTCACCTGAGAAACATACTTGAAAGTGTCAACACAAAGGTTGGTGAGTTCACAGAGTTAGTTTTATTAGTGCTTATAGTTTTTCCCCGAAAACCTGTTCATGACTTTACCGTCATAAAACTAAGTAGTTTTCATTTGAAAACATTATCATGACTTAACCGTCATAAAATATGTTTAAACCTGATCACTTTAACCTGATCAGAACCCTTTGTTTATACCTGATCACTTTAACCTGATCAGAACCCTTTGTTTAAATTCAATTGTTCGTAAATAGTTTCAGGTGTATGTGATAAACAGAATAAGAATTGTTGACCCATTTGTAAACTAGCTAGGAATACAAATAATATGTTCATACATGAGGCGTAACCAAACCATGACAATTTGTACACGCCCCTAATTTCGTTATCCGGTTCTATGCGGCCATAAATCCTCCAGATTGTGGTTAGCGCGACTAACCATGACCGGGAGACGTCACTCTCCATAGTACTATTCATATGACCCTAGGCTACAGTTAATGGTTACTACATTGTTCCAGGGGACTTTAGCTCAACTCGTTGTTCTCATCTCATGTAAACATAAAAGTCGTGCCTTATTCTCTTGTTATCCCATAAAATAATTGTAGTATGTGTTTCCCCCAATCGTTGAGTGTTGTTCATCCGAACAATCGTTGTGTGTTGTTCATCCGAACAATCGTTGTGTGTTGTTCATCCGAACAATCGTTGTGTGTTGTTCATCCGAACAATCGTTGTGTGTTCTTGTGTCCAGCTGTTTAGTTGAGCAAGTTTTCTCCCCGTTTGTTTAAAAACAATTTAAAAACCAGTAGTAAAAGTGGGGTTGGGAGACTCACAAGAAGTTAAACCAAAATGTTCATATTGTCAAACGTATAAACAATGTAATTCATGTTTTCAAAACATAACAAGTAAGTATGTTTCTCCCCCGATGTTTACAAAACAGTAAAGAGTAAAAAGGGGGCCGTGAACTCACCTTGAGTTTGTGTATGCTTGCAATGATAATTTTTCTAGCCGAACTTGACTATTCGTACCCTAGATACCAAAGGGTAAATTGTGTTAAGACCGAACGTCTCATATTGCAAATTGTTCATCGACCTAGTAAATCTAGTTGCTTTTGTTTAAATATCTTCTTAGATTTTCAACACTTGTTTTGCTATAAAAACAGTTCTAAGTTACTGCCCAATGTGACTGATGAACAGATGTCGAAACTTCCTAGTTTCGATTGGGCAATTGAGTATCGAAACTTCATAGTTTCGATTGAGTAGTTAGGTATCGAAACTATCTAGTTTCGATTGACAAGAAGGGTATCGAAACTATCTAGTTTCGATTGAGCAATATGTATCGAAACTACCTAGTTTCGATTGAACAACTAGTATCGAAACTCCCAGTTTTGATTGAGTAAACTGGTATCGAAACTCCTAGTTTCGATTGAATAGGTATCGAAACTCCTAGTTTTGATTGAATAACAGGTATCGAAACTCCTAGTTTCGATTGAATAGGTATCGAAACTCCTAGTTTCGATTACTGCACTTTGATTGACAGAATTCGTCCTGTATATTTTTATGTTCAAATCTTGAATTTGACACACTTTTCTTGTTATCTTACTTGCGATTGAACCTTTTGTATGCTTAGATACGGTTTTAAAGAAAATAAAGTGGATAATATCGAGTTTTTACCTCTGGACAGAGATGACGATTTTTGAGAGAAAAAGAGAATGATCTTGACTTCTCCTGCTAAAACCCTTTGAGAAAACACTTGGAACTCTCCTTATAGCACCGAAATAAAGGATTCGAGTCTTCGATTATGGAAGAACCCCAAAAGAAAGTGGAGATAGGTATTCTTGTTGTTGTCGTAGAAGAAGAGAGAGATGACAGGGGTTGAGGGTTTTTGCTCTTGATGAATTGATAGAAAATGAGGTGGTATGGGAGATTGCTTAAGAAAGTAGAAGATGTTGAAATTTAGGGTGTGGGATGGACCCACATGGCCTTGAGGCCGAGATTTCTGGTCAATGGGAGTGGGTGGGGTTAAATAAATCAAACCATTTGATTTAAGTGTAAATTTAACCACTAGTGTTCGTATTTAGTCGGGTTATCCTGGTACGTGAACCGGTAACTCCTAGAATTACCAGAATGTGAAATGAGACCCTGTACGATTTTTGTTAGACCTTAATGTCCTTGTTTGTGAAATTAAGTAAATCACAAAACAATTATAATTTAAACTTGTTTATAACATGTACGGATATTGACCTGAAATGTCGGGTGTCACAACGTGTTAAAGGAGAAGGAAAGGGTGCCACAGGGTTGTACCCTAAAAGAGTTTATGGTAATTAAGCCCAAGGAATATGACGGGCAAGTGGACCCGATTCTGAGCCACAGGTGGGTTGTGGATATGGAGTCTAATTTTGAGACTACTAAATGTAAGCCCGAGGATAGGGTGATGTTCAGTGTGCCTTTGTTGACTGGAAGGACAAAGGAGTGGTTGTTGAATCTCCGCAAGGAGAGGGGTGTTTTGGGTGTGACCTCCATGTCTTGGGAGGAGTTTAAGGCGGCTTTTCTGAAGTATCATTGCCCGCAAGCCGCAGTTGATAGAATGACTGAGGAGTTTCTCCTCATGAGACAAAAGAATGAGTCAATAGATGAATTGACTGGAGCTTTGTTTGATCGCGCCAAGTTCTGTCCGGACGTGGTGTCGACCGAGAAGGCGAAGATTGACAGATTTTATGCTATGTTGACTGTGGAATTCAGAGATAGCATATCTCCGTCTTCTTTCACCACACTTGTGGATTTGATAAACAGGTGTCGGGAAAGGGAAGTGGAGTTGAGGAGGCAAGAAGCTAGAGGAGAGAAGAGGAAAAGGGAAACTGTGGATCAAGTGGTGAGCAAGATAAAGGGCGGGAGCCCTAGTAAGAAGCCTTTTACCAAGTTCTCTTCTCGAGGATGCAAAGTTTGTGGGAAGGAGCACTATGGGGATTGTAAGAAGGGAACGTCGAATTGTTACAAGTGTGGGAAGCCGGGGCATATGGCAAATCAGTGTCCAAGCCAGATTCGTATATGTTATAATTGTTACAAGCCAGGACACCTTAGGGCGGATTGCCCGGATTTGAAGCAAGGTGGAAGCGAGAGAAAAGTTGAGATACCCAGGCCTAAGGGTAGAGCTTTCCACATATATGCGGAGGAAGCAAAGAACAACTCGGAGGTGGTGTCAGGTACATTCAAGATTAACTCATTACCTGCACTAGTTCTATTTGATTCGGGGGCTAGTCGTTCGTTTGTGTCTTTGAAATTTGTTAAGCATTCTTCTTTTGTAAGTAGCAAGTTAGATGAACCCTTAGAAATCGAAGCGGCTAATGATAAGAGTTTCCTTGTCTTTGACATTTTTAGGGATTGTAAGTTGAGAGCGGGGGGTGAAACTTTCTTTATTGATTTGATTCCTTTGGCTATGGTAGATTTTGATGTTATTGTGGGGATGGATTGGTTGTCAAAGAATAAGGCGAGTATTTTATGTGGACCGAAGGCGATCCAACTTGTTTCCCCGTCGGGAGAGTCCATCTACATAGAAGGTGATAAAAAGGGTAAAGTAAGGTTGTGCACTTATGTGAAGGCGACCAAGTACATGGCGCGTGGGTGCAAGGCGTACATGGCTTGTGTCGCGGATGTGAATGAAAGAGTAAAGGAGATTCACAATGTACCGGTCGTGAACCAATTCGTAGATGTGTTTCCTGACGAGTTACCGGGGATTCCGCCGGATAGGGAGATAGAGTTTGGAATTGATTTGATACCAGGTGCTAAGCCGGTAGCTAAAGCGCCTTATAGATTGGCACCGCCAGAAATGAAAGAACTCATGGAGCAATTACAAGAATTTCTTGTCAAGGGTTTTATACGCCCAAGTGTTTCACCTTGGGGTGCGCCCGTTCTCTTCGTCAAAAAGAAGGATGGGAGCATGAGGATGTGTATGGATTACCGGGAGTTGAACAAGTTGACCGTGAAGAATAGGTACCCATTGCCTAGGATTGACGATCTTTTCGACCAATTGCAAGGGGCGTCATGGTTTTCTAAGATTGACTTGAAGTCCGGGTATCATCAGTTGAAAGTGAAGGAAGAGGATGTTCATAAGACAGCTTTTCGCACTCGTTACAGTCACTATGAGTTTACGGTTATGCCTTTCGGTTTGACCAACGCACCTGCGTTTTTCATGGATCTCATGAACCGGGTGTGTAGACCGTTCCTTGATCGTTCGGTCATTGTGTTTATTGACGATCTTCTCATCTATTCAAGGAGCAAGGGTGATCACGCTTGTCATTTGCGTGAGATTCTTGAAGTCTTGCAAAAGGAGAAGCTTTATGCTAAATTCTCCAAGTGCGCATTTTGGTTGCGCGAGATCCAATTCTTGGGTCATGTGATTAATGAAAGAGGAATTACCGTTGATCCATCCAAGATTATAGCTGTTAAAGAATGGTCATCACCGAAGACGCCTTCGGAGATTAGAAGTTTCTTGGGGTTAGCGGGTTACTATCGGAGGTTCATCGAAAACTTCTCTCGGATTGCTTTACCGATGACGAAGTTGACTCGTAAGGAGACAAAGTTTGTTTGGAGTCCCGAGCAAGAATCTGCCTTTCAACTCTTGAAAGAAAAGTTGACTAAGGCGCCTGTTTTATCCTTGCCGGACGGGACCGAGGATTTTGTTGTTTATTCGGATGCCTCACATTCGGGGTTAGGGTGTGTTTTGATGCAAAGGGGGAAAGTGATTGCCTATGCATCTAGGCAATTAAAGACTCACGAGGTGAATTACCCAACCCATGATTTAGAGCTTGCAGCCGTGGTTTTCGCGCTCAAGATTTGGAGGCATTATTTGTATGGTGCTAAGTGTACGATCTACACGGATCACAAAAGTCTCAAATATTTCTTTGACCAAAAGGACCTCAATATGAGGCAAAGCCGGTGGCTTGAATTGGTTAAGGATTATGATTGTGAGATACTTTATCATCCGGGTAAAGCGAATGTTGTGGCGGATGCGCTTAGTAGGAAGTCAAATCATTCACCTATCAAGGTGAAGTCATTTAAGATGACAATTTCATCATCTCTTATTGATGAAATCCGGGAGGCCCAAGTGTTAGCACTTGGTGGTGACTTGAAGAAGGAGCGGATGATTTCTTATGTTGATAAGCTAGGTGAAAATAACATGGGTTTGAAGACATGCTTTGATAGAATTTGGATACCTAGGTTGTCAAGTGTCTTGACAACTATTCTTGACGAGGCACATAAATCCAAATATTCTATCCATCCGGGGGCCACGAAGATGTTTTATGATTTGAGGTGTCATTTTTGGTGGCCGGGTATGAGGCGTGATATTGTTAAGTATGTGGAGAAGTGTCTCACATGCTTAAGGGTTAAGGCGGAGCATCAAAAGCCGTATGGAAAGCTTCAACCTCTTGAAATACCGCTTTGGAAATGGGAAAATATAACCATGGATTTGATCACTAAACTACCAAAAACTCGAAAGGGTTATGATGCGATATGGGTAGTAGTGGATCGGTTGACGAAGAGTGCACATTTCCTTCCTATAAAGGAAACATATTCTTCGGATAGATTGGTGGAAATGTATGTGAAGGAAATTGTGTCACGTCATGGTGTGCCAGTGTCGATTATATCGGATCGTGATACGAGATTCACTTCTCGTTTTTGGAAGAAATTCCATGAGGATATGGGGACAAGGTTGAACCTCAGCACCGCTTATCATCCACAAACGGATGGGCAAAGCGAGCGTACGATTCAAACGCTCGAGGATATGTTGCGAGCGTGTGCCTTGGATTTTGGAGGTAGTTGGGACGACCATTTACCGTTGGCGGAATTCTCTTACAACAATAGTTACCATTCTAGTATTGGTATGCCGCCTTTTGAGGCATTGTATGGGAGAAAGTGTCGAACACCCGTGTGTTGGGGTGAGATTGGTCAACGGGAGCTTGGTAGTGTCGAAGTGGTCAAGGAAACTAATGATAGTATTGACCAAATTAGAGCACGCTTGAAGGCGGCTCAAGATCGCCAAAAGTCTTATGCGGATAATAGGAAGCGGGCGATTGAGTTTCAAGTGGGAGACTTTGTGCTTTTGAAAGTCTCTCCTTGGAAAGGGGTGATACGGTTTAGGAAACGGGGGAAGTTAAGTCCTCGTTTCATCGGGCCGTTTAAGGTGATAGCAAAGGTGGGTACGGTAGCTTATCGTTTGGAGCTACCGGAGGGACTAAGTAGACTTCATAACACATTTCATGTGTCTCATTTGCGGAAGTGTTTGGCGGATGAATCTACTTTTGTCCCTTTGGACGATATCGAATTGGATGAAAAGTTGAATTATGTTGAAGAACCGGTGGCAATCTTGGATAGAAAAGTGAAGCGTTTGCGCAATAAAGAGATTAGCCAAGTTTTGGTGAGGTGGAAACATAGAAAGGGAGCGAAAATGACTTGGGAAACCGAGGAAGAAATGCTTAAACATTATCCGAACCTTTTATGTGAAGTCGGGTTTCGGGGACGAAACCCAAATAAGGGGAGGTGATTTGTAACGAACCAAAATCCGGGTTTCGTTTTCAGATAAATAAAGCATTTTAATAAATATTATGGTGAAAATAATATTTATGAAATAAGTTGAAATAAGTAGGTTTCAAGTTAATAATGAAGTTATGTTAGTTTTAACTAACTATAGAATGAAATGAGTGAAATGGAAGTTAAGGGGCCAAATGAGTAAATGGCAAAATCTGCCATATTGACTAGCAAAAGTCAAAATAAACCTCATTTGTGTTGTTGAGGTCGTTTATGTTCAAGAGAAGAAAAAAAGGAGAAATCTCAATTGAAGCTCAAATCGTGCATTTAGAGCTTGATTTGTGAGGGTTTTGGCTTGCACATCACTCTCCTAACATCAAGTAAGTGATTTCTTTCCTTTGATTTCACTTTGAATGTGATATTTGGTGGGTTTTGAAGAAATCCGAAAATCGAGTATGCATGTGATGAATTAGTGTTAGATTATTGATAATCTAGCTAAACTAAAGTTAAAGAATGATGATTAACATCCTAGAACCCTTTGATTTTGATTATGAGAAGTTAGGGTTCATATGGTGAAAATTGGGGGTGTTTGGGTCATAATGTTAGAATGGTGAATTAATGAAGATTAAGTGTTTTTAAGATGTTAGACACTAGAACAAACACCAAATTAACTTAATAATAATTTTTGAAAGAAGAATTAGTGTTAAGATTAAGTTAATGAAACTCAAGTAGGTGAGTTTGTGGTGAAAGAGGGTGTTTGGTTATGAGGATAACCCAAACGGGTCAATTTGGGTTGGAATTGGGAAATTGAGTTGTGAACTCTAATGTAATGAAATTTTGGTATATGTTAGATTACTAAACTAGGCGAATGTGTTTAGGTAATCAAATTGCAAAGCTTGAGAGCGGTGCGGGATCTTCTAACCCGAAAGGTAAGTGCCTACGCACTTACTTAGTATTGATGATAAATGGTGAATTTTGTGAATTATGTGTTATGTGATTGTGTACATACTTGTTATATGATAAATTGTGAATGATTTAGTATGTACAATGAATGAATGTAGTTATAGTGTTAAGCTATAATGGAAATGGATCATGTGTTGATCATAAATGAAACGGGGATAAATGAGTTTTATGCAAGGTTGTATGTATAATGTGTAAAGTTGCATAATTTGTTATGTGGTATGAATGAGCATGAAATTGTATGCATAATTGAAGGAATGTAGTTATAGTAATTATACTATAATGGATATGTTGATATGGAGTTATGGTCTATGAACCATAATGGATAGAATGGATATGGAGTTATGGTCTAAGTACCATAATGGATAGATTAGTTATGGAGTTATGATCTCGTATCCTTTGGGATATGAAGTTATGGCCTACGTGCCATAATGGAAATGGAAAAGTGATAATGAAATGATGAAAGTAACTTGTAGGTGATATACAAGTGTATGAAATCCTTAATTGGCCAAATGAGTGTTAACGGGTCAAATGGGTAAAAGGTGTGAAAACAAGTTGTAATCACTTGTTTGTTATGTTTAACACATTACAATGGTAATATGTTGACGAAATGCTAATGTATGGAACTATAATTGACCAAATAGAGGCAAACGGGTGAAAAGGATGAAAACAAGTTGTAAATACTTGTTGGTTGTGTTTATCTCATTACTAATGGTTATAAGTTTATGTGGTTATGCAGGGAAAGCTCCGAAATAGGTCAAGGTCAACGTCCAAGCTTGGAGGGTTCTCGTATGCATTCTTGGTATTTTGAGGATTTTCGTAAAATTATTGTAAAGTGGTGTAATTTGGCACAAAAGTTATGTTTTGATGTAATCATATGTTGTCATGATGTTTTTGGTCAAAAATCTAAGTGTTGGTAAAGTTTTGATGTTAAGCAAAATGAAAAAAGGTTGGAAAAATGGTTAAGTGTGAAAGCTGCTGAAAAGCTGGAAACATTCTGAGAGAAAGGGTCCTTCGCGGGCCGCGAGAGTCCATGAAGGATTCTCTCGCGGTACGCGAGAGGGTTAAAAAAAAAATTCATGGGTTAAGACTTCCGCGCGTTAAAGTTTTGTTTTTAAAAGTGGTGTGTTTCAGAATTGCACTAGGTGGAGATTGTTATAATAAGTGCAAGTAAACATAAGTCAATATAAAAGTCATCAAAGAAGTCAACTATTAATGTGCAGTCAAGGTTGAGGGTTATTTCTCCTAATAACCAAAGATGAGGGGTTGTTTAGTACTTCTTGATAGTTAATATGTTTTTCTGTTTTGAAGATGTATGCAATTAGGATATATGCTTGTATCCAGTTGTTCTTAATTCAGTTTTCATAATTCGTAATTCCTTTTGATTATAATTGTTTCAAGTTCAATAAGATCATGAATGTTTTGGTTTGATTCTTGATTCATTTCTTCTTTGAGTGTTCATTAGCAACAATAATTGTTAGAAACTAAGTCACATCCTATACACAAATCATCCAAAATTCATACACATACAACCCGTATTATAGGGGGAAATGTGATACGGTCCTTATTAAAGGCGTCATACGACCTGTATGAGTAAAAAACAACTTATACGGTTCATATTGTAGGCGAAAAAGTTAATACAACCCGTATTGGGGCCAGTATACCGATAATGTGGTGTGGTATGTCGATAAAACCGTCCTTTAGCTAAAGTACTAATTAGGTCGGCTAGAACCCCTTTTTCTAGGTATTGAACCGGTAAATCCGGATTAAGATCGATTATGTATAGGAAAAATCACATAAATAATCATTAGACCAATTAAAACTGAGTCGATGATAGTTAACTAAAAAGTTTGCAAAATTGTTCCTCAAGTAGAAAACTGACATGAGTCATTTTAGTGCTAAGTCAACGCTAAAGTCCAATGATATAGCGCTATATCACCCTGTCATCGATGTAAATCTGTCATTTAGCCCCAAAAAATTACAAAAAATAAAAACAACCCAGAAAAAAAAAATCTTTAATTAAAAAGTTGAGTCTCACGTCACGTTTGCGATATAAAGCCCGTGATTTAGCGCCAAATTATTTTAAAATAAAAAATACAAATCTAAAAATTAATAATAAAATATACATTATCAAAAATTAAAAAACATCTACATTTTTAAATATTTAAAAAAAAGCACGACGAAAATTTAAAATAAGTTTTTTTAATTTTGATATGTTTTTTTCATTTAAAATACATTTATCAAATTTGTCTTTTAATTTGTTTTCAAAAAAACATTTTTCTATTAAACTAAATAATTGTTGGGTAAGGATGGGGATTTGACATAACTTTTATTAATAAAAAACAAGGAACTCAAAATGATAGAAAATATGATAATGATAAATAAATGGTTGTAAACCTATTAAAACTAAAAGAATTCAGATTAGTGTTTATTTTTTAGATAATTATATTATTTAATTTTTGATAAAATTTATGAAAATATAAATATGAACATACTAGAGGTGTATTTGCATTTATTTAAAATATTATATATTAAAAAATAAAAAATTATAATTTAAATTTAAAAATAGTAAAAAAAAGAAAAAAAATAGCATCAATTATTGTACTTAGCGATATAAAAGTGTAAATAATAGGAATTTATCTGAAGACTAACTCTTATATAGCACGTGGTATACCACCGTGAGTGGCTCACGTGAGCCTATGTGACACACTCACGACTACAAAACACCATCTCCTCTCATGTGAGAGGCGTGAGCGTGATCTTTTTTGGTGTTTTGCGTGAAAATTTTCACGGGAAGAGAAGGAGAAAAGAGATTGTGATTGGCGTGATACAAAACACCACCCCAAGTGAGAAACGTGAAAGGCTTCAATCACGAGACGCATGACCTTAATCCAAATTGTTTGTCTAATTATCTGTAATACCCACAAACTTAAAAGTATACGGTGACAAAATTTGTGGCAACATAGGCACCTAGATAAGTTGCTTCTTTGCCTAAGTCAACGCGAGTCAAAGGGTAGTTTGGTAAAAACAAATTATTCAATGGTCATTTTGTAAATATATGATGGTAAAGGGTGTCAAACGACATTTCATTCCCCAATCCCCCTTCGGGTGTTGCGCTTGCACACAATAGTCGATCACTAAGAATGCGCTAATTTCAAAAGATTAGTCCGTTCTTCATGAGTACAGGACTTCACAGTTCTTCTTAGTTCAAATTTGGAGGCCCTAGGAAAGTGGGGGCTCCAAGCACTAGCTTTGCATGCCTCCTCTATTGGGGCGGCCTTATTAACCTAAGCAATGTTTTTAAAGTCCGAGTCGTGTGTTCGGATCGTTTGTTTGTCTGAATATGATATCCAGTTCTCATTTTTGAATTATATAAAAGTTGACAATCTTTTAAAAATAATGATGTGGAACTTGGATCTTGATCTAGTAATATCAAAGATGATGTGCTCTAAATGCAGATGGTATCTTTAAGAAAATGCTTCTCAAGGTTTTTTACTTTGATGTATATGTTGATAGTTTTTAAATGAACCAACTCATTCAGTATGTTGACTATTTCTCCAGCCGTGACGTTTCATTTAGGTTTATTGTATCATTTTAACGTGACTATGGTATATCAATAAACTTTTAGATGAAGAAATATGTGAATTGCATAATTTTTATTACTCCTTGGTGATCATTCTTCACCTAACACTATGATATCTTATTTCATTTTTTTATTATTATACCTAAAGCTTTAAGTCATCACGCCACGGCATGTCTAATTCTCTCGCAATTATCTTTAGCGAAATCAGTTGTTGTTAGTTTCAGTCTTTTAGACCATGTGTACGTTAATCCACTTCTCTTAGCTTTGATTTCATGTTTTTTTTCCTCGAACTTCTCTCCTTTCCTAGTAGTCGCACATGCTACATATTAAAATCCTTCCGTCTACATTGAAGTTATAATTTGGCTTGTCGTGATCGTTCTCGAGTTATACGGTCCACATGAGACAATCTTGTTGTTAGATTTTGGGTTATTTTATAAAACATGGGTAAATTTTCTTATACTTGGATAGTATTCGTTAAAAAACTAGCAAACCACATGGTTCGTTAAAACTAAAGGACTGTATTCGTTAAAACTAACAAACTACAGGGTCCAAAAGTGTACATCTGGCCCTCTAACCCACACGTGGCAGTACCAACCTTACGACGTCGTTTCGACTGCAAACATGCTCCGCTAGTTCTCTTCGAAGCTCAAATAGTACTGAACAAAAGCTGTACTCTCTGTGTACAATCTCTGCTCAATGGAAGGAATCGGCTCGCGTACCGGCCGGCCATCGTCACGGTACGGCTCGGCGCCGGTGTTCACCGGACCTGTGAGAAGGTGGCAGAAGCAGTGGGTCCATGTCTCATCTTCGTCTTCTTCCGTCTCTTATAACAACAGATCCAATTCTAACAACAATAACATCTCTTCTGTACGGATTCGCCGTTGGACTCCTGTTCCGTCCGCTCCGTCCGGCGGAGACTCGGAATCCGTAGCGGAAGAGAGGCCGAGGCGGAAGCTGCGTTATGCGCCGGTAAGCTGATTTCAGCGTTAAGTTTGGGGTTTTTAGGGTTTTATCGAACTGATTTAGGTTTTATATGAGCTGAAAGAGTGAAATAGTGTAAAATATCTGTTTGTTTCTACGTTATTCTTCAAATTGATGAGCTAGCTTGGAAAACAAGTTACTATAATTAGGATATGATTAGGAGAAACATCAACTGTGACATAATTTGACCTCTTATTGATGGAATTAAGGCCTGTTCAGCACTAGGTTGAATTTCTATCATAAACAATTATTTATCCCCAGGCCTGGAAACGAAACGAACATGAACACGAACAGTTGTGTTCTTGTTCGTGTACGTTCGTTTGTTTAACTTTAACTGAACAAATGAATGTACACGAACACTTAAACGAACGGATTTTTTTGTTCGTGTCCGTTTACGTTCGTTCATTGATATTCTAAACGAACGGTTCACGAACAAACAAACGAACACTAATTAATAATTAAAGTCTAAAATATCATCATCATTATATCCAGCATTTCAGAAGTAAACAAAGATATCAAATTGATTTTAAATCAGGCCTTAAGGGTTTTAAAATATGAAAATCAAATTGATTTTAAATTAAAATTAGTAATAAAGAAATTTGGATGAACATAAATGAACAAATATAAACAAACGTAAATGAACGAACATAAATGAACGTTCACGAACGTAAATAAACAAAAATTTATATTCATGTTCGTTCGTTTATTAAGTGAACAAACATAAACTAACTTCCCGCTGAACGGTTCACTGGACTGGACATTCAGTTCGTTTATAGGCATA
Organism: Smallanthus sonchifolius; assembly: GCA_023525975.1. Classification (NCBI taxonomy): domain Eukaryota; kingdom Viridiplantae; phylum Streptophyta; class Magnoliopsida; order Asterales; family Asteraceae; genus Smallanthus; species Smallanthus sonchifolius. The sequence continues at coordinate 13,199,086 of CM042042.1, forward strand.
TTTATCAGTGAGTTACATTCTGTAGATTCACAGCCAAATTGCCTTTTTGCTTTCATGGTTCTTGATTGCATACATGTTATCATTAATTTGTATTGTGAACTGATAATCTTGTTGAAGCCCTTCTATATCTATATTAAATAGGCATAATTAAATTGTAATCTCACAGTAATAGTTAATTTTATGATGTGTAGTGTAAGATAGCTGATGCTCTTGAATTGGTAGTTCATGAATTCTGCTTACCGCGTGTTCATTCGATCATATTCCTTAATATCAGTAGTGATATTTGATTTTTATAGTAAATGTTTGGCCTCTATGTTTTGTAACTTCTGTAATCTTACTGTTAATGTTAAGATTTTTAGTTCTATTAAGCTTCTAGCTTCAAATTCTTGAAGCCACATATTAAACCAAGTTTAAAAAAATTGATGTGTACATTTTTTATTTTTGCTAAAACCATCAAAATCCATAGTCTGACTATAAGGACAAGTTGATAGTTTGGTGGATTTGGGATTTCTTTATCCTAGGATTCTGCCCTGTTCTGGCCACTAATAGAGGACCCAACATAAATGTGTGGATTCCTTTGCTTTCACAACATACCAAGAACACTGGAAAGTGCAGAATCATCTTAATAAAACACTTGTTCTTTGTTTCATTTTCGAAAAAGGGCTTTATATTCAGTGGGGAATGTGATTCAAACATAAAGCAAGTGCTGACAATTAACTATTTGTCCGTATCACTTTTTAATCGGGTTGTTGGTGGATGATGCTTCAACCTTAGCTTACTATTGCTAAATTATTTATTAATCCATACAACTGGAAACGATGGTCAGTCAAATTTTAAAATACGTGTAATAAGTTCGGTAAGTACTCGTGCAGATTGTTGTTCTTGAAGGTAAGAAAAAGGAGGCTGAAAAGTCTGATGTTTATGTCAAAGAAACAAGCAAAACAAGTTCAGGTGATGAAAAGAAGAGTTCTGAAAATGTTCTTGCAGCAAAAGTTCAGGTGATGAAGTAGAAAACTTTATTTTTGTTCATATTTACCGACTTCGTTTCGTCTAGCAGCATCTCTGTTATTGTGATTGATGGCTGCAGATGCCGGTTTTGACCCTTTAGTCGGCTCAGGTTATTTTTTATCTCTAACGGGTCAAATGGGTAAAATCAAAAAGTCAAGCTTAAAAGGAAATAGATCGAAGGGGTAGAAAGTCACCTTCTAAACCACTTTATCAGAAAAATTGAATTATCATTATTATTATTATTCAAATGATATACTTTTTATACTCATCTTTATTACACTGATTATTTTAAAAAATTAATTTTCTGGACAAAAGGTGTTCCGGTTCAATCAAATTGACCCGACCCGACCCTTTTGGCCCATTTTGTTAGGTGCATTATTTGGACACCATATTGGTCCTTATTTTCTCACAATCTATCTGTTTAAGCATATAAAACATGCATCTAAAGTTGAAATTTGCAGGCGTCACAGAAGCGCGCAGCAGCAACTAAAGACTTGAACAACCAACCCATGGATTTGGACATTGGTGATGACGATGAGGATGAAGACCATGATTTAGGTGGTGCCGACAAGGCGGCTGACTGGGTGATGGCGGCACAGAAGGGTTTTGCATATTGAAGCCATCTATCATCATTATCTTATCAAGATTGTGTAAAAAGGATGGAAGTTATCATCAGTTAGTAGGTCTATGTGCTTGCGGTACAACCTTTGACTCGTGTAATTAATCCTTAACTATGTTGTAGATAGTATCTTATCTATGTTTTAGGTCTAATAACCAGCCCCCTTGTTCTTTCGTATTTTCGTCTCACGTGGTGCATAGCTTGCAACTTTGGCGCATTTATGGGATTGTTTTGGGTTGTGTTTTATATCAAATGATAGAAAAGGCGTGTAGGTTGTCTCAACTAAACCGTTTGAAGTAGATTGAATCATCTAAATCAAAGCAAATTCATCGACTTAAAACTGTTCATGAACTGATTGAATCGTCATAATCAAATCAAATCAGCCGATTTAAACATGGTTTTGTATACTGTTCGGTTTAACAAACTGTTAGAATATTTGAAACTTGAAACCGATTGCATAAACCATAAACCGAATCAACCATTTAACTTTTTTTGCTTATTTTTTTTTATTTAGAATATGCAATCATTTACATGTATTACATTCATAATCAATCTTTACAACTTCAAATTTTTATACATACTAAAGATTTAAAAAAATAAATAAATATATTGGTACAGACTACAGACCACCAAACGAAACAATCAAACCGCTTGAACCAGACACTCTGACCGACCCACCACCCAACTTGGTCAGTTTGATTTATTGTTCTTCAAACTGTACGGTTCGCTTAAAACCTTAGTTAAAAAACAACAGACCAAGCCGTACTACTACAACTCGCCCACTTTGACCAGTATTAAAAGATGATTGTTTCAATGAAAATTACCAAAATAGATATTTGACCAATCAATTTCCTCAAAATAAATAGACTTTTAGCCTACGAATTCATAGACATTCTCTCTGAACAGACGGCTAAAGCCGGCGGCCTAAATTTCAATGCACAACAAAGTTCTGGTCCAACAAAATTTCGACACGTGACTTAGCCGCCGGCTAAGGGCCTTATAACGGCCAGCTAAACCTAATAACAACCGGCTAAACCAGCGCCTAGGCTAGGACTAAGCCTTATAAAGACGGTCGGCTAAGCCGGCGCCCAGGCTAATGGCTAAGTGCCTTAGGCATCACATTCTATGGTGGAAAATATATGTACCATATACCCACAAATTAAAATTTCAGGGAGACTCGATGTAACCATATTTTATTACAGTTGATACAAAAATGAAGTATATTAAAAAGTTTAAAAACCTTTCCCTCGAGGGAGGACTTATCCCGATCCTAACACGAACAAAATGTTCAAAGATTTTAGAACAATATCACTAAGAGGCGCGAAATCGATCCAACAGTTGTTATTTTAGTCCGCTTTTATGGTCACACCAACTTCAGCAGGTCGTATTATTCGATCATGGAGCATGTATCCTGCCTGCAAAACCGAATGAAAAACATGATCAAGTACGGATAGTCGGCCAGTCAGGTACACATCATGTCACAACTAAAACCATAAAAATGAAATGTTTTTTTAACAAATTTGCTTTGGTAGCATACCTTGAGAACAACCGCAACAGTATTGGGAGTCTTGGTGTCATCTGGTACTTGAAACACTGCATTATGCCTGTTTGGATCAAACTCCTCATTTGTTGGATCATATTTCTCCACTCCAAATTTCTTGAGAACCTGAAATCAATAAATTCATCAACCTCCTAAATTGCTTTATTATTTATAATATCTTAGAAGAATTTTTTTTAAAGAAGCGTCAACGGTAGATGTGAAAACAAGGCAGGTAAAGGTGTAAACAAGCCAAGCTGCTCGTGAGCTACTTGAGATCGGCTTGCTAAAAGCTCGAATCGAGCCGAGTTGAGCTTGATCTATATTGTAACTCATTTAATAAACGACCTTGAGCGGTTGAGCTGAGTTTCACATTCGAGCTTGACTAGGCTCGCAAGCCTAAACAAGCCTCCTATTTATATCATTTTTATTTAATATATTAATATTAATATAAAATATATATTTACATAATAATTACTTTACTATTATCTATTAAACTATGATAAAATAATTAAAAATTATATATTATGTTATATATAAAAATTAATTATAACAAATATATATGAATAGAAGAATTAAATAATTGAAAAATACTCACGGGCCGAGCACGAGCTTGAAAAATACTCAGGAGCCGAGCTCGAACTTTAGAAAGCTCTAAACAAGTCGAGCTTAAGCTCTCTTAAGTTAAACGCCGTTTACACCCTAGCTGACGGGTAGACCCAGGTTTGAGGCGTACCCCAGCCACACATTTTGCCAACTATAAATTAGACTTCAGAGAAATATGTTACCTCTGCTAGCTGTTTTTCGGTCATCTCAACGCCTTCCAGAAGTGTTTTCAAAAGCGGAACGGCTCCAGTGGTGTCCTTAGATGTATCAATCTTAGCAAAACTCTCTTTTACAACTGAAGAAGCCCTATCTAGATTATCTGCCACATCCAGTAAGTTCTTTGCAAAATTCTGCACCATAGAACGCCCAAAACACCAATATAAGACCATGAAATATATTTCAACAAAAAAATACAGTTACTAATACCCAACCTGAATTGCAAACTTTTTAGAGTTTGCCGCCTCTCTTTTTGTCCTGTCCATGATGTTTTCCATATCTGCATACGTTCGAAGAACTTTATCTTTCATTTTCTCAATCTCTTCTTGTTTTGTCTTCAAAAGTTCCTCCTTCTCAGTCACTAATTTAACCAGATCCTCCATTGTCAAATCTTCATCAACTAAACATGACAAGAAAAATAATGATTTAGTTGGTAATAATCCTAAAAAGTTACCTATTAATATATTATTAATATTAACTTGGGTTTTCTTTTGCATCATTGGAGTTGTCTGTAGCTGTTTCTCCATTTTCAGCAGTTGTCTTATCATTGGATTGTGGAGATGCAGATGACGAGATCCCGAATCTTTGAAACGCCAATGAATTAAGAGCAGAATGATGTAATAAAGATATTTGGCCTGCCATCACCTGCAACAGATGAAGCATGGTAAAAAACCTAAAACCTATCAAACCAAAAGCGAAATCAGATATTGTAACCTATCTCATCATCAAGATACTACAAAAGTAACTACATTCTTCTTTTTAGTAAGCGCAAGAACCCATCAGAAAACTCATGGGACCCCGTGAATACCCTGCTAAATAACAGGGTCGGGTAAAACGCATAAGTATAAACGTCAGTCAACCTTGGTGGTAAAAGAAGTTGACTTGTTAATATTAGGATATATGGGATAAGAGAAGACATGGGAAAGTGATGAAACTATCATGTTGTAAAACGTTTTCTAATATGCCTTGATTGTTGTAAATAGAAGCGAATTTAGCAGATTTAAGGATTAGGTAGACTGAATATTTACATGGAAAGATAATGGTGAGATAGCGTGCACTTAATGATATTATGAGCATTAATTTGTAGCTTATATTCTACATTTATGAATATGAACTATGATGATAGGAAAAGGACAGTGTTTAAGATCCAACCAAAATGAATCATTTGAACTTATTTCACCAGCTATTTATAAGAACTCAGAAATCATATTTCATACGACACAAATGAACATTTTACTTTTCTAATTCTTGGACCTAGAAAAAAAATATAATGAATCATAACTGCGAAGGCTTCGTTCTCTTGTATACATAAACTTAGTTAAACAAACAATGGAAAATAAGAGCTAAAAGTGAATTTAAATGATGAAAAATCTTTTAAGTTTTGACAACCTTCTTCCTAGAAAGAGGCTGATTATAAAACATGCATCCTGCCCAAATTATATTTAGAAAAATATACACATCAAGAGCAAATCAGGAAGAACAATGTTTAAGCCATAGAACTCAGATGTTAATCACAGGTTTGGATCAGTAACATAGTTGTCAAAGGCGCTAGGCACACTCAAGGCGCGTAGGCCTCACCCAGGGCCTAGGCGCAAAAAAAGTGAGGGCTTGAGAAAAAAAAGCACACTTAAATGGAAAAAAAATAAAATATATTATGAATTGAAAAATAATACTATTCTTCAAATAAAATAAAGAAAAGCTATTATATAGCAATTAATATATTATCATCTAACTGGTACCAAAAGTTCTAAAATAGTCAAGATTCAAATGTAATTCCAAAACTTGAAAAACAAAATGTTCAAAGTAAAGTACCAAAATGTTCAAAACTTGAAAACCAAAAGTTCAAAAAGTAATAAATAGTAAAGGTTCAAATGATCATTGTTCTCCATGAGTCATTAAGGCCGAACCATTGCCTAGGAAATCATAATAAAGCACTAAATAAAAAAAAATTGAACCATCGCCTAGGAAATCAAAGTGCATTTATTGCTCCTCACCTGAAAACTGCGCGTAGGACAAAATGTTCAAAGTAAAGTACCAAAATGTTCAAAACTTGAAAACCAAAAGTTCAAAAAGTAATAAATAGTAAAGGTTCAAATGATCATTGTTCTTCATGAGTCATTAAGGCCGAACCATTGCCTAGGAAATCATAATAAAGAACTAAATAAAAAAAATTGAACCATCGCCTAGGAAATCAAAGCGCATTTAGTGCTCCTCGCCTGAAAACTGCGCGTAGGACAAAATGTTCAAAGTAAAGTACCAAAATGTTCAAAACTTGAAAACCAAAAGTTCAAAAAGTAATAAATAGTAAAGGTTCAAATGATCATTGTTCTTCATGATCATGAGTCATTAAGGCCGAACCATTGCCTAGGAAATCATAATAAAGCACTAAATAAAAAAAAATTGAACCATCTCCTAGGAAATCAAAGCGCATTTATTGCTCCTCGCCTGAAAACTGCGTGTAGGCGCACCAGGCGCTCGCTTTTGATAACTATAATCAGTAAGGCTAAACATGTATCACACTTAAAATTTACATCTCGGGCAAGGAAAACTACAAAAGTACTGAAAGATGTCAAGCATTGAGCAAAAAACACTTTTGAAGGGTTTAATGGCTATTGCTTATTTAGCTTATATTGTGGTGAAATAAGCACTTTTTAACAAGCACAATTGTAGGTGCTTAGTTGAAGTGCACAATTGTAGGTGCTTAGTTGAAGTGCTTTTAAGCTACAAACATAAGCTGAAAATAGGCTATCCCAAACACTCCCGTATGAATGAGTCACCAAACCAAAAGAAATTAAAATAAAAAGTAACTAATCGGCCCCTCCCGTGCTATTTGCAATATTCGACTTCTCGTGTCGGTTTAACAGGACAGTGCAACCATGATTAACCATCTAAAATCTATCAAACAATGATAATATAAAAAAATGTGAAACAAAAAGCAAGCACTAAGCCACTAATAGCTAGTATAAAAACACAGCGCAAACAGGTAACTTTAGCTTGATAAAATACCAAACAAAGCTCTGCATATTTCATATGAAACCACAAAATAGAAGTTAAAAACTGTAACAATTTTAACAGCATGATCTATATACTATAAAACATTTGATTTCAATTCAATAGGTCAAACCTGGCTGACTATACACTTCAAATAAAATGTTAAAAATCTAACAAAAATGTGAAATCCGCCATACAGTTTCTAAACAACAATGATTATACTCCAGCAGATAAAATACGTGCAAAAAACAGTCAATCGATTCATATTTTGACTTTGAATATCATACGAACAACTAATCTAAAAGAATACACATCAAAACGAACATGAAATCCACAAAAATTGAAAATTCCTTACATACATATACCAAACCCTAGCTAGTGTGCAACGTAATTAGAAATCAAACGAACACATAAATCCTTGAGAAAGAATGCAATTATCGGTCATTACCTTGTTCCGTGCATCAGAAAGGGAATGAAATTGATTTCCAAGGATTGAAACTGAGAGATGACTATGAGGTCCGCCATGGAGGATTAAGGAGCTTCGGTAGCGAGAAACGACGGTCCTTGCGATCCGGGAGATGATCCTGCCGACTACCATGTCTCAGATAGCAACCAATTTGCCGGAGAGATGATTGTTCAACTTTTTGAAAAGTAATTTAGGGTTTTGGGAATAGGATGGTATTTTTAGGGTTTTTGTGCTTGGGAAGGAAGAAAGAAAGAAGAAGGGAACTCAGATATTTTAGGGTTTAACCAAATATTTGTCGGTTATTATTTAGGCTTTAACGTTTTCTTTTAACCTATAAAAATCGGTTATTAATTCAGTTATTAACAAATTTATATCTTTCGTATAATCAAAAGATAAAATCTTATCGGTTAATAATTTTTCTTCGTGCGATTGCAACAAACTTGTATGTTCCGTGTAACCAAAAGATAACGTCTTATCGACACGTGTTTTAAACTAAAAATAAGTTATGTATTTTCATAGTAAAACTGATTAGACTTTATGAAGGAAATAAAACTAATCAGGGTTTATAAATATTTAATGCAAAAAAAACTAATTATAATTAAAAAAGGATTAAAGAGATTTTAATTAAATCAATTTGTTTAAACTTCCTTTTTAAATTATTTATCTAATATCAAACGTAGCAAGATTTGAGTTTATGCGTTACCATTCATCTCTCGATGATAACACATGTATCAAAAAGTGCATGACGTTACCAAAGCACAAAAGCGTAGAATACCCCCAAAGGATAATGGTATGTGTTCCACATATATGATAGCAATTTACATTGCTATGATAACAGGTGTCGAATCTGTCATTATGTTGGCCTGTGTAAGGTTAAATTAAAGAAAAATAATTAAAAATAAAATTAATGAAAAAAAATATTTTTTATTAAGTAATTAAGTAATAATTATAACTATAGACATATAACACTCTAATTTCAATTACCGATTATTAAACCATTAAAACAAGCAGAAGCATTCGTCTCAAGAAAAGTTTTTTTTAAATTTATTACGCGAGGGACCATGCCTCCTTCGCGTACCGCGAAGAAGTCCCAAAAGGCTCGTCCGGGAACCAAGTCTCTCGCGTACCGCGAGAGAACCTCCTCTGGTTCTCGCGTACCGCGAAGCGTCTGAGTAAACAGAAATTTTCCTGAACTGTCCAGTTTTTAACACTTAGCCAAAATTCCAACTTTTCTCATTTACCATAAAATTTGCCCAAACACTTAGGATTGGGTTCAAACATTCAAAACACCATTCTTATGTACCAAAAATTACAATTTCATCTATCGGTTTATACCCATTCGATGGACATCTAAATACACCCAAAACCAACAAAACGCATACGAGAATCCATCATTTGCCATGAACTTGACCTTGATTACATTGGAGCTTTTCCTACATATCACCACATAATTATTCACCATTAGTAATGAAGACAAGTCATAATAACAAGGTAAAATCATTCCCAATTTCACCCATTCATCCATTTGACCCGTTTTCATCTAATTACTCCTTAGGCGACATGTCACTTGCATAACACTATACAAGTTCCTTTCTTTCCTTACAACTATCCCATATTTGACAACATTTCATTTCCATTATGGCACAAGACCATAACTCCTTTACATTTCCAACATGGTACCTAGACCATAATTTCACCACATTTCCATTATGATACTTCGACTATAAATTCACCACATTTCCGTTATGATACTTAGACCATAAATTCACCACATTTCCATTATAGTATTTTAACTATAACTACATTCATTCACATATTTTTACACATTCATACTACATAACTTATTATGCAAAATACCACACAAGTATTACAATTTATCAACATCACTAAGTAAGTGCAAGAACAGTTACCTTTTGGATTCGAAGATCCCGATCCCCCTTCTCGATGGGCAATTTGATTACCTAAACACATACACCTAGTTTAGTAATCCATCACACTTCAAAATTACATTTATTTGGGTTCTCAACCCATTCACCTATTTCCAACCCAAACTGACTCGTTTGAGTTATACTCATATCCAAACACCCTTTTTCCACCCAATTTCACCTATTTGAGTTTAATACCATTTCTTAACACTAACTTTTCATTCTATCTTTATCATTAGGTTAATTTGGTGTTCTTTCAAGTGTCTAACATCATATAAACACTTGTTCATCATTAATTTAACATCATATCATCATAATTCAAAAACCCCTAATTCATTCCATATGAACCCTAATTTCTCATAATCTAAATCAAAGGGTTCTAGGATGTTATTCACCACCCTTTAACTTTAGTTTAGATATATTATCAACAATCTAACACCAATTTAACCCCATGCATCATAAATTTCGGATTTCTACAAAACCCACATACTAACCCAACAATGGTGAACTCAAATGGATGATTAACACTTACTTGATGTTAGGAAGATCATGTGCAAGCCAACACCTTCACAAATAAAGCCTCAATTGCAGGATTTTGCTTCAAAACTCTTTTTCTCCTTTTTCTCTTGAAAGAGTCGACCCCCACACTCAACCAAAATCTGAATTTTGACTTCATATTAGTCAAATGTGGCAGATTTGCCATATTTGCAATTTCAGTCCCTCAACTTTCATATCACCCATTTTCATGCCAAAAACTAGTTAAAACTAGCATAACCCTAAAATCAACTTGAACCCCATTTGTTTCAACTTACTTCTAAAATTTTATTTCCGCCGTAATATTAATTAGAACTATTTATTCATTAAAAACGAAACCCGGATTTTGGTTCGTTACAAATCACCTCCCCTTATTTGGGTTTTGTCCTCAAAACCTGACTTCACATAAAGAGGTTTGGATAATATTTGAGCATCTCCTCCTAGGTTTTCCAAGTCAATTCCGCTCCCTTCTTATGTTTCCACCGCACCAAAACTTGGCTAATCTCTTTGTTGAGCAAGCGTTTCACCTTTCTATCCAAGATTGCCACCGGTTCCTCAACATAATTCAACTTCTCATCCAATTCAATGTCATCCAATGGAACAAAAGTAGACTCATCCTCTAAACATTTTCGTAAATGTGACACATGGAACGTGTTATGAAGTCTACTTAATCCCTCCGGTAGCTCTAAACGATAGGCTACCGCACCCACCCTTGCTATCACCTTAAACGGTCCGATGAAATGTGGACTCAACTTCCCCCGTTTCCTAAACCGTATCACCCCTTTCCAAGGAGAGTTTCAAAAGCAAAAAGTCTCCCACTTGAAACTCAATCGCCCGCTTCCTATTATTTGCATAGAATTTTTGGCGATCCTAGGGCGCCTTTAAGCGTGCCCTTATTTGGTCAATGCTACTAGTTGTTTCCTTGACCACCTCCTAGCTACCAAGTTCCCGTTGACAAATTTCACCCCAACACACGGGTGTTCGGCATCTTCTCCCATACAACGCCTCAAAAGGTGGCATACCAATACTATAATGGTAGCTATTGTTGTAAGAAAATTCTGCCAACGGTAAATGGTCGTCCCAACTACCCCCAAAATCCAATGCACACGCTCGTAACATATCCTAGAGCGTTTGAATCGTTCGCTCGCTTTGTCCATCCGTTTGAGGATGATAAGCGGTACTAAGATTCAATCTAGTCCCCATGTTATCATGGAACTTCTTCCAAAAACGAGAAGTAAATCTCATATCGTGATCCGATACGATCGTCACCGGTACACCATGACGTGACACTATTTATTTCACATAGATTTCCGCCAATCTATCCGATGAATACGTTTCCTTTATAGGAAGGAAATGTGCACTCTTTGCCAACCGATCTACTACTACCCAAATTGTGTCATAACTCTTTCGTGTCTTAGGTAGTTTAGTGATTAGATCCATGGTTATAGGTATTTCAAGCGGTTGAAGCTTTCCATACGGCTTTTGGTGCTCCGCCTTTACTCTTAAGCATGTGAGACATCTTTCCACATACTTAGCGATATCACGTCTCATACCCGGCCACCAAAAATGACATCTCAAATCATAAAACATTTTTGTGGCCCCCGGATGGATAGAATATTTGGATTTATGCGCCTCGTCTAAGATAGTTGTCAAAACACTTGACAACCTAGGTATCCAAATCCTATCAAAGCATGATTTCAACCCCGAATTATTCTCCCCGAGCTTGTCAACATAAGGAACCATCCGTTCCTTCTTCAAATCCCCCACCAAGTGCTAACACTTTAGCCTCCCCGGATTTCATCAATAAGAGATGATGAAATTGTTATCTTTAATGACTTCACCTTAATAGGTGCATGGCTCATCTTCCAGCTAAGAGCATCCACCACTACATTCGCTTTACCCATATGATAAAGTATCTCGCAATCATAGTCCTTAACCAATTCAAGCCACCGCCTTTGTCTCATGTTAAGATCCTTTTGGTCGAAGAAATATTTGAGGCTTTTGTGATAGGTGTAGATCATACACTTCGACCCATATAAGTAATGCCTCCAAATTTTGAGCGCGATTACCACGGCTGCAAGCTCTAAATCGTGGGTAGGGTAATTCACCTCGTGAGTCTTCATCACTTTCCCCCTTTGCATCAAAACACACCCCAACCCCGAATGCGAGGCATCCGAATACACAACGAAATCTTCGGTCCCGTCTGACAAGGATAAAATAGGTGACTTAGTCAACTTTTCTTTTAAGACTTGAAAGGCGGATTCTTGCTCAGAATCCCAAACAAACTTTGTCTCCTAACGCGTTAACTTCGTTATTGGCAAGGCAATCCGAGAGAAGTTCTCAATAAATCGCCGATAATAGCCCGCCAACCCCAAGAAACTACTAATCTTCGAGAGCGTTCTCGGCGATGACTGTCACACCCCGTCTAGGGCGGAAACACGGGGCGTGATGATCCACAATGTTCATAGCATTTGATTACAACAAACGAATTCTAGATACATTCATAACCAAAGGTTCTAAGTTGTTACAAGGAAACACAAATTGTTTCCAAGATATTACATGCCAAAGGTACCAAACTTAAAATCCAAAGCATAAGGTTTACATACAATAAGTTTGTCGGCTAAGACCTAGATGTTCCTAGGTTATACCGAGATGACTTCAAAAGATATTCTACGTGCGTGCATGTACAGGTACCATGCTTCTAGTTACCTGATAAATACATGCTAAAATGTCAACATAAAGTTGGTGAGTTCATAGGTTTAAGTAAGCAATAAATATGTGTTTCATTTGGACTACGAGATTTCAAAGTGTGTAAAGCATTGTCGATCAAACAATACTTATGTATGTGCATTGTTACCATAAGCTACCATAACCGACACTTGACATTTGTGAGTTAACCCGTCACTTGACTGAGTTATTGATGTGAGCCCGTCCCAATGTTCTGTCATGAAACATTGTATGTGTGTGAATGGAAGTATGCACCCGTTTTGACCTCCAGTCAAGGTTAGCGCAACTAACCATTAGTGGGGGTGTCAACCAAAATAAATCTATTCATGCGTTCCACGTCTGAACCAGCTAACGGTTATAGTATTCCCGTGGACTTAGTATGGCAGTTGCGTACTCATGTAACAATCATTTTGTGTACTCGTATCCAAATACGAGCTATGTATTCTCCCCGTATGTTTAAAAACAAATTTAAAACAAGTAAAAGTGGGGCCGTGAGACTCACCGTTATTCAACGATGTGACGAGTGATGATGCATGTAGTAAGTCCAACAATTATCCGACCTCTCTGTGCCCTAAATTATTTAAGACACCTTAGGTCCTATATAGTTGTTTAAGTGTGGATTGGTCACATGACCAATTCCCTGAAGCCTCGACCCTTGCCTCGTAAAAATCTATAAGGGTCCGACCTGATCGCCGTTGGTGATACAACTCGTTGTTCAAGTTATTATACTTATTAAGTTCTTTAGTAAATATTGAACTTAGTCTTTTATTTACCAAAACCTCATGTTCGGTTTAAGTTGTTTCTTGTGATTAATAAATATATTTTACATATATATTTATTAATTAGTCGTTAATTAATAAAACGTCATAAAATAATAATTATATTATTTTATCTCACGTGTCTAAGTAATATATATATATAATTATTCCTTTAATTATATAATCTACACATTTATTAAAATCGATGAAATTAGAATGTCTAAAAATAGTTATATTATTTTATTTCTCTAACTCAATAATTCATACATATATGAAATGTAATTACCAATTGTCACAAAACTATTATATGTAGCTTTATGGAGACATGTCCATAAAGATAATTTTATAAAAATCTTTATATTTATAATAATTATAACTATAATTATTATTTGTTATTACTAAAAAAATGTGTTTTTTATAAAATAAACTAACCATTTATTTTATTATGGTGAAAAATAGGGTTTTAAATCTACACTTTTTAATCATCATTTATTATATCCAAAACCCGTCTTTTATATATTTAAAGATACGAACCGTCTCCGATACGTTTAAAACTCGATATTTAAGTTCTAATCCCGATTATAACCTAATATATCACCAACTATAATAACGTTAAAATAAACGAATCGAAAGCTCACGTAAATAGTTGGGAGAAGGTGACGGTGTTTACGCGAGACCCGGTTACTTCCCGTAACGTCCCGTATGGCTCGGTAAGCTCCTGTAGTGATCCGTAAGCTTCGCGTGAACGTAATACGGTGACCGTAGGTGAGAAGCGGTGACCCGAAAGTGTCAATTTTTGTCCCGAAAGAACCCGCAAAGGTGGCGGAGGGCTGTGGTGGTGAAGGCGGTGTACCATGGTGGTTGCGGAGGACTGATATGGGACTGGGAAGGGCTGTGGTGACTGAACCGGGTGGTGGAGAGGGTGTTGAGATGGTGATCGGTGGTGGTTTGTGGGTTGTAGTGTTTGCCGAGAGGGGCCAAGGTGGTGAAGGGTAGTGGTTTGAGGTGCTTGGTGATGGTGATGTTACTGCTGTTTCATGTGTCGAGAGGCAGAAAAGGGGTGAGGGTGGTGGTTTGAGGTGCCGAGAGAAGAGCAAGGGGGTGGTGGTGTTGGTTTCGGATGAGAGGGAGAGGAGCAAGTGTTTGAGGTGTGGTTTGAAGAAGTGATATGCATGGCTTTTTATAGCCATGGAAATGGGTGAAGACCATCATAATTCCTTTTTGTATACATGTGGGTCTTGACTATTGAGGCATTCTTGTCTCAAGGATAGGAGCAACAAGCAAGGTCTTGATGGTGGACAAGATAGCCTAGATGTATTAGACATGTGGGGAAACATTTTTTTTTCTTTCTTGTTGGAGCTCAATGTAAACAGAAAAGGGGGAAGGGAGAGGGAGGGTGAGGGGGTAGTGGTAGGGGTGTAGTGTGGAGTGATATCCGCTCGTTACTTGTTCGGTAAAATACATGTGTGTTGTTATTTTCGTTTGTTGCTACGTGTTAGGAATGAGTTGGGTATCAAAAATAATAATAGTTTAGTAGTTCGGGTATAATATATGTTCGAAATGTATTAATTTTATAGTCTCGTTTGAGTAGGTATTCTCTAATATATAAATGATATATATAAAGAGAATGTTTTCAAATCGTCTAAATATTATTTTTGGTCTATCACCAACGCGATATGTGTCTTGAAAATATCTAATATTTTTCACGTAATTGTGTGTGGGTTAGACTCTACTGGACCGGGTTAGACCTAATTAATTAGATTAATCTAATATGTACAGTTTTTGTATAATTATAATTAAATAATTATGTGGTAAATTACTAGTTGTCACAATGACCAATCTTTTACCGCCACTATTTTGGATGGGTCGACTGTAATCCCTTTCTCGTTAATCACATGGCCCAAGAATTGAATTTCGCGCAGCCAAAAGGCATACTTGGAAAATTTAGCATAAAGCTTCTCCCTTTGCAAAACTTCAAGGATTTTACGTAGATGAAAGACATGATCACCTTCACCCCGTGAGTAGATAAGAATGTCATCGATAAATACAATGACAGAACGGTCGATGAATGGTTTACACACCCGGTTCATAAGATCCATAAAAAAACCACGGGCGCGTTGGTTAAACCGAAAGGCATAACCGTAAACTCGTAGTGACCGTAACGAGTGCAGAAAGCTGTTTTAGGAATATCGTCTTCTTTCACTTTTAACTGATGGTACCCGGACTTCATATCGATTTTAGAGAACCATGACGCCCCTTGCAATTAGTCGAAGAGGTCGTCAATCCGAGGTAACGGGTACCGATTCTTCACCGTCAACTTTTTCAACTCCCGATAATCCATACACATCCTCATGCTTCCGTCCTTCTTTTTAACGAAGAGAACGGGTGCACCCCAAGGTGAGACGCTTGGGCGTATGAAGCCTTTATCAAGTAGTTCTTGCAATTGCTTCATTAGCTCTTTCATATCCGGAGGTGCCAACCGATAATGTGCTTTGGCTACCGGCTTAGAACTCGGTATCAAATCGATCCCAAACTCTACTTCCCTCTCCGGTGGAATCCCCGGTAACTCATCCGGAAACACATCCACAAACTGATTCACAACCGGAACATCGTGAATCTCTTTCACTCTCTCGACCACATCCGCAACACAAGCCATGTATGCCTTGCACCCACGCACCATGTACCTTGTTGCCTTCACATAAGAACACAATCTTACTTTACCCTTCTTCTCACCTTCTATGTAAATGGACTCACCCTACGGGGAGTCGAGTTGTATCACCTTAGGTCCACATAGAATATCCGCTTTGTTCTTCGATAACCAATCCATACCCACTATGACATCGAAGTCCCCCATGGGCATAGGAATTAGGTCTATATGGAACATTTCACCCCCCGCCCTTAACTTGCAATTTTTATAAACATCAAATACTAGAAAGATCTTATCATTTGTTGTAGGTCCTGATTTCACTCGGAAATCACTCAGATGATCGATTACACACACACTGGCGGAATCTATGTGTATGGTGGTGAAACAGAGGAGAGAAACAGATTTGGTGAAGGTAACAAACTAACCACACTCAGAATCAACACAAGAATGATATGAAAATGTAAGAACAATGCATCAAACAAGTACGCAAGTTGTATTGATTCTTAAGAACAGTGAAAGAGAAAATTCAGGGTTACAGCCGCTACTCACACCCTAAACATTCTCAAACTAGGCTATTTATAGTAAGTGACAGGCATCGAAACTATGTCAACCGAAGATCAGCCTGTCGAAACTTAGTATCTATCGAAACTACTAGTTTCAATTGAACATGTCTCAATCGAAACTAAGTAGTTTCGATGTCCCAGACTTAGTCTATTTAAAACAGTAAATTATAGAAATTGAAATTACAATAAAGGAAACTAAGTTAACATGGTTCAAAATACATTAATGACAACAACTTAATAAAGTATATGACTCTACAATCTCCCCCTAAGCTATTGCATTACTGTCTTCATCTCTACTCAAGCAGCTGGTCCTTCAGTTGGCTTCTGGATGTAAGGCTTCACATGTAAGATCACAACCCGTTGATATACCTTTGCATCTGCTTCATCATCATCACAGTAAACTTGAATATGATTCTTGAACAAGACCTCCAAATCTTCCGGGTGAAACTTCAACAGCTCCATAAGCTCAAAAATTACCATGTCTTCTTTGCTTTCACACTCTATTACAGCACTACCAATGTTTGGATTGTAGTACCACCTTTTGAAAGTTTGAAGTTGAACAGGCACAAACTTGGGTAAAGTGATAGTTTTGTGAGTTTGAGCTGGCTGGTATCTCAGAAAGACATAAGGCTTCTTAGTCTTGGGATGAAACCTTGTCTTTGAAACTTTCTTCTTTGTCTTTCGAGGCTTCATCCCTTTAAAATCATTGTTGACTTGGACGTGCAGAAAATGATCAAATTCAGAAGCCATCATCACATTACCAGGATTTTGAAGTGGAAGCTTGGCTAGATCTCTTAAATCATAGAATAGGAGAGTTTGAAAGTCTGTCATGTTCTTGAAGTGCTGAACCCCTCCCTTGTACCTTCTAATTATAAAGAGCTTCCTTTCAGCATCATACTTCCAGCCAACAAGAGGCCTCTTTAGTTCTTGATGCTCAGCTATCCATTCATATTTCTAGGGACTCTCCTCCTCTACTATCTTTCTCATCCACGGTTTCTTTGGGTTTGGATAGTTGGGTTCAGGAGTTGGTTGAATGGGTACATTTGGGGTTGATTGAGTTGAAGTTGATTCAGGTTCTGTTTGAGTGGGTTCTTCAGTAACTGTTGGCTTTACTAAGTTGACTTGGACATCTGCTTCAGTTTGATCCTCATCAGATAGTGCATGGATCTTATCTCCCTCTTCTGTGAAGTACCTAACTTTTTCAGTCTGTAGGTCTTCAGTAGGTAAAATCTCTAGATACTGGTCATTAAAACCAAAGTTATCAATCTCGTCCAGCAGAGCATTGAGTTCATCATCAGATCCAATATCTTCTTCATCAAGAACCACCACTTCAACATTTGTTTCAGTTCCCTACCCGCGCTCCCTAGCTGCTCTTCTTTCACCAGCAGAGGGAAGGTCAAACTCTAGTTCTTCAAGTTTTACTTCCACAGCTTCCTTTGTCTTGGCAGCAGAGCCAGAATAGATAGTCATGGCAGACTCGGGGTTTGTGACAAAGGCAGGGGAAGAGGGTTCAACACCAGAGGTGGTCTCCCCCTGAACTGTAGAAGTGGTCGCTTGATGCTGCACAGGTTTGACTAGTGCAGCCTTCAGTTGCTCAACAAGTTCAGCTAATGCCATGAACTCTTACTGTTGTTTTGATATTTCCTTTTGTTGAGTTTCAAGCTGGGTTTGTTGGACCTCAAGCTGGGTGTGCAACCCTCCAACTTCCAGCTTTAGGTCTTTGACCTCCTCTTTGCACTCATCAGTTCAGACCTCAAACTTTCAATTACTTTGTCTTTCTCTTGAACATGATTATGTAATTTCTTCACTTCAAGGCTTAAAGTCTTGACCCTTGGTACAGAGGATGTTGGTTCATGAGCGGGTGATGTAGGTGGTGTAGGGATATGTACATGTTGTGGAGATGGTGGTGTTGGTTGTGGTGTTAGTTGTGGTGTAGGTTGTGGTGTAGGATGAGGAATGTCAAATAGAGAATCTGATGATGATGACAAGTCTTCAAGTCCAGTATTTATTCTCTTAGCCCTAGGATCTTCCATCATAATCTGAACCAGAGTCGGCTTGTCTTTTGGAGGATGATGCAGGATGATCTGTCCTTTCATCAGAATCAGACTTGTAGTAATCAGAGCCATAGATCCCTGCATCCAGAGTTCCACTTGACTATTCACTCTCTTCCTCAAGTGCTTCTTGAACATTTTCTTCAATAGCTTGTGCTTGTTCTTCTTGAATAATGATTTCAGGATCAGCAAAAGCAGCATCAACAATGGGCTCATCAAAGTGTTGTTCTTCTTCTTCTTGTATATTAGGGATTTCAACTTCAATCTCAGCCTCAACATTATGTTCTTCTTCATTCCCTTGATCTTGTTCCATCTCCTCTTCTTCTTCCTCAGATGATATTTCAAGGTCAGGATCCACATCAAGAACAAATTCTTCTTCTTCACCAATAATATGTCCCAACAAAGGAATATATGCAATTAGTATGTTTGTCCTTTTATTTGTACTCCCCATGTAGTTGAGAGTCTTGGCCATCATATGGTCAAAGATAAATATATTTCCACCTTGTTGAAGATCTGGATGTAGGTGGTTGATGATGATCTGTAGAAACCTTGGATATACCAGAAATTTCTCCCTTACAGCTCCTGTCAAGTTCTCCTTAAATTGTCTGAACACTAGACCAGAAAAGTTGTAGTTCCTACCCTTGATTAGACCCAAAATAGCAGAAGCCACCGTGATATTTGTTGAGTCGAAGCCACCCTTTCTGATTGATAAGCAGTGAATGAACACATGTACTATATATCTCCAATGACTTGGCAAGGAATTTTTTATGATCTGACCACTTTTGAACTCGTCAAGATGTCCCATTCTTCTGAAGCACTCCTTAACATAGAAGCTTGGGAATTCTTTTGGTGCCTCTGGGTCATCATTGAAATGTAGTACCTCTCTAATAGTAGCTTCAGAGAATAGAATTTCTTGATCATGTACTATAGCTCTGATGTGCTCCACATTTTCCATAGTCACAATCTCTGCAGTTTCCCAGAATTACCTGATTGTGGTTTCAAAGACAGGCACATTTTGACTGATGGCAAAGTTGATATTGGAATTGGCCAGAAAGTTCAAGACTTGAAAAAAATCAGCTCTCTTAGGATCATTTGCATCAAGGAAAGCACAGACATTGTGTCTCTTAACAAACAGAAGATCCATATATGCAAACACACATAATTCATCAAGTTTGATACTTAGAAAAATTTCAGAATTCAACCTGATCGAAACTACTTAATCCAACACTTAGAGAATTTCAGAAACTGGCCTTATCGAAACTACTAGTTTCGGGTGAATAAACATAGTCAAAACAACAAGTTTTGGTCAATACTTAGAAAGATTTTGAACCCCTCAACCGAAACTTAGTAGTTTCAGGCAAAGAAACTTGATCAAACTTATTAGTGTCTTGGGATCATTTGGGCATCGAAACTACTAGTTTCGATTGAAAAGCCTATTCAAATTTTGAAAATATCCTTTTAAAAAAGAAACACCCCTTTTATCGAAACTCCTAGTTTCGATGCCTGAACTTTGCAGATACTTTGAAGACTCAAAGAAATCGACAACATGTATATACAGACACAGAAAACACTTCAGACGAAAAAGATAAAAGAAATGATAAGAAAAGCCTGAGGATGTCGAAACTTCATCTTACCGAGTTCAGAGACAAATATGCAAATATGTACACAAGACAGGTGAGATATTGATAGTGGTAAGATATTACTCAAGAATTAAGCACAAATCGACCAAAATTATGAAGATTCAGTCGTAAAACTCTCAACAATAAAACCCTAGGTCTGGAATTTTACAAAATCACGCCCAAAAGAGCCGAAATCGGTACCTGATGAAGACGACGACGGAGGATCAGATTATAAACCCTGATTGCGCAACTTAGACCGAAGGCTTTGAGAGAATTTGTGTGTGAAAATGGAGGTGTAAAGGTTCGGAAGAGTGCAAGTGAAGCTTGGCATGGAAGAAGCCGATTATGAAGTCATTTAATATTCCAAGTGACAAATGACAAAAATGCCCCTATCGAAACTACTAGTTTCGATGGGGTAAGGTAGTTTCAGGTGATTGGAAGTTTCAGGTGACTTATGAAGTTTCGATAGCCATAAAACAGATACTGAAACTTGACAAACTTAAATATATACAACTTAAAAAAAACTAAAATATAGAAGTAAAACTATACACAAGATATTTACACTTAACCTTTTGGAAAACATCCGACATGAGATCAGATCTGGTCAGTCTCTTGAAACACTTCCTTTTGCAATCAACTATTGTGAGTCCCTGAATATAGCTCATATTTGTGCATATTAAACCCGAACATTTGTTTGTACATAGTTTTTCATGTGATTATATGGTACCATTTAAGCATGATACAGGGTGTACCAAATGGTTTTGAAAACCTATCAATCCTCAAGAGATACCCATATTCATCCTATCATCTCTTTCTGATTAGCCAAGATACTATCTTAGTAAGTCAAAGTTACCACCAAAACAAAAATAAGAAATCCAAGTGGATTAGAAGATTTAAAATGAACAATATCCAAGTAAATACACTCATTCGATAGACATCTAAATACACCTAAAACCAACAAAACGCATACGAGAATCCATCATTTGCCATGAACTTGACCTTGATTACATCGGAGCTTTTCCTACATATCACCACATAAATATTCACCATTAGTAAAGAAGACAAGTCATAATAACAAGGTAAATCATTCCCAATTTCACCCATTCACCCATTTGACCCGTTTCCACCAAATTACTCGTTAGGCAACATGTCACTTGCATAACACTATACAAGTTCCTTTCTTTCCTTATAACTATCCCATATTTGACAACATTTCATTTCCATTATGGCACAAGACCATAACTCCTTTACATTTCCAACATGGTACCTAGACCATAATTTCACCACATTTCCATTATGATACTTAGACTATAAATTCACCACATTTCCATCATGATACTTAGACCATAACTTCACCACATTTCCATTATAGTATTTTAACTATAACTACATTCATTCACGTATTTTTACACATTCATACTACATAACTTATTATGCAAAATACCACACAAGTATTACAATTTATCAACATCACTAAGTAAGTGCAAGAACAGTTACCTTTTGGATTCGAAGATCCCGATCCCCCTTCTCGATGGGCAATTTGATTACCTAAACACATACACCTAGTTTAGTAATCTATCACACTTCAAAATTACATTTATTTCACCTATTTCCAACCCAAACTGACCCGTTTGAGTTATACTCATATCCAAACACCCTTTTTCCACCCAATTTCACCTCTTTGAGTTTAATTACCATTTCTTAACACTAACTTTTCATTCTATCTTTATCATTAGGTTAATTTGATGTTCTTTCAAGTGTCTAATATCATATAAACACTTGTTCATCATTAATTTAACATCATATCATCATAATTCGAAAACCCCTAATTCATTCCATATGAACCCTAATTTCTCATAATCTAAATCAAAGGGTTCTAGGATGTTATTCACCACCCTTTAACTTTAGTTTAGATAGATTATCAAATATCTAACACCAATTTAACCCCATGCATCATAAATTTCGGATTTCTACAAAACCCACCTACTAACCCAACAATGGTGAACTCAAATGGATGATTAACACTTACTTGATGTTAGGAAGATGATGTGCAAGCCAACACCTTCACAAATCAAGCCTCAATTGCAGGATTTTGCTTCAAAACTCTTTTTCTCTTGAAAGAGTCAACCCCCACACTCAACCAAAATCTGAATTTTGACTTCATTATAGTCAAATATGGCAGATTTTTCATATTTGCAATTTCAGTCCCTCAACTTTCATATCACCCATTTTCATGCAAAAAACTAGTTAAAACTAGCATAACCCTAAAATCAACTTGAAACCCATTTGTTTCAACTTATTTCTAAAATATTATTTCCGTCATAATATTAATTTGAAATATTTATTTATTAAAAACGAAACCCGGATTTTGGTTCGTTACAAGACATTTGTCCCAAGAACAGTATTATAAAATATACATTTCAAACTGAGGTGAATAGTACTTGTCTTTGATTTATTGACTTGGGCGGTGGCGCCACATGACACGTTATGATTGGTGCAGTTTTTTGTAACTATATCGAAATTTCTTTAAATATAAGAGTATATGAGTTGCAAAGTTATCACTAACAAGGCTTGCCCAAACTGGTTACAACCGCGCACCAACATTCTCTTCACACCATCCACCTGGGTTCGAACCCTGGGGTAGCTTTTTCTTTCGTTCATTGTTTATAAGTATTAGGATTAAACGTTTTTTGAACATTTTAGTACGTTTTAACATTCTCACACTCACTTTGACGTGTTATCGATTATACTCTAGTGAGTCGACAATCCCACCGCTTAGGGAACAATCACTAGTTAAAACATTTGCCCCAACTGCAAAACCCTGTATATAGGGGAATGTTCAATTCAGAACACTAAATATTGCGAGAACATGCAGAACAAAACGAATCATTCACTTTTTCAATCTTAAAAAGTTTTAAAATATAAGAAAATTATATAAATGTAATGTTTATTTGTTTTTCATAAAATTCAAACAAAAACAAATTGAAAAAAATTCGTTTATATACATACATACACATGTGTAATTCATGTGTTGGTTTTTTTACCTACACATAACCTACACTTGTGTAGTAAACTTTTAAATATAGAGAAACGTACGAAAAAATTAGTTTGATTGTTTTTATGTACATAAACATACATATTTGTATGTAAGAAGTATAAACTTTAATTTTTTTTACCATGGATAAAAAAAATAAGCGATTTAAGTTTGTTTTCCCCTTATTTTCGCAAAATTTAAGTGTTGTATATTATTATCAGGTTTAACAACCAGGTTCTCTCCTCCGGTGAACATATCCGCCATTGATCTTCTCCAGCGGTTCGCAGTCAAGGAAATGGTCGGAGCTTCGTCACGATTACTCTTTCGCAGGGGGCCGGGGAGGGCGACCGTCTGGGGCCCGGTCTCCTAAGGGCCCGTAGTTTTTAAAATTTATTATATATATATATATATGTTGTCAAAGGCATATTAGGCGCGCGCCTAGGCGATCAGGCAAGGCGAGGCGCAAGAAAAACGCCTCATGGCAGTCCAGGCGCTCTTCCGCTGAAATTCCGACCAAAAACGACTTTCCGGCAAGTTCCGACCAGATTCTGGCTAATTCCGGCGAACTTTTGCAAAATTTCGTATGAATTGGTCTGTGGTTGCATCTGCAGAAATTAGAAGAAGAGAGTGGTTGTGGTTCCATCACCAGAGTGTGGGAATTGAAGAAGAGAGATGAGAAAAAGATGAGAAAATAAAAACAGAAAGTTAATTAAAAACTTAACTTTGACAGTGACAACACATATGCTTTGCAGAAAAGATACTCTTTCACGAAATTCTTTTTTCTTTCCAATTTTTTATTTTTATTTTATTTTTTTAGCTACTACGCCAACTGTATATGTTAAGACTTTGTTTTACTGATTATTTTAAAAGGATTTAAATTTTTTTTATTTAGTTAGATGATTTTAAATGCTAATTATATTAGTTTTATAAATATATTTAGAGAACAATATTAATTTTATATACCTGCCAAATATATTTCTTATTTTTATATTATTGCGCTTCTTCAGTCTCGGGCGTGCGCTTTCTTCGCGCCTTCGACAACATAGATATTATATATATATTATAAAAAGGTTCAACTTGTATTATTTATTTATACTATAACCTCACTTAGAAAATTAAAAAAAAACACACTACTTGTATTATTTATTTATCATATTAACTCACTAAGAAATTAAAAAAAGGTCCATTAGATTTTCAAACTTATTAAAAAATAACAAAATAATTGTTATGTATGATTCGTTAATCGTTATTCGTTTGTTGTAGTTTTTGATTATGTCATTATAAGTTTATATTACGGGGCCCTTTTTTTTACATGTCCCGGGCCCAAAACATTTTGAGGATTCTCGGGACAGGCCCTGCTCTGTCGCTTAACCAATTGTAGTTTTTGATTATGTCATTATAAGTTTATATTACGGGGCCCTTTTTTTTACATGTCCCGGGCCCAAAACATTTTGAGGATTCTCGGGACAGGCCCTGCTCTGTCGCTTAACCAATCCGGTATCCCTGCTCAGTCAACGTCCTATCTTTCTCTTCCAATTGGCTTGCCTCTTACCATCCCATCCGATACCCTATCCTCCGACCCCAACCACCTCCTCCGTCTCACCAGCTCTCAAATTCACCTACTCCGATCAAATCCTCTCAAAACTTCTACTCCAGAGCGACTAGTTACGCTTTGCAAGAGAACAATCATACTTCCACCAACGGCTACCACGCCCCGCCGTTCCATCTGTGGCCGGAGTGGCCTCGACTACTTGAATCTTTATCCCTAGCTGGTTACTCGAATGGAAACGGTAATATTGAAGATTAATTTTATGGCGAATGAGAACTTATCAAAGGAATTTATAGCTGCTGTGAATTCGTGTCTGGCATTTGCTCGTGATAGAACTGATATCTTAGGGTTTGCAATACAAACTTCTTTCTATTGTTTGAATGTGCTAGCCTGTTACATTACAACATACTAATCCAAAAATAACAGAAAACAGTATTCGTAACCGAAAAAACCAAACCGAATTATGAAGTCAGTTTTTGGTTCGGTTTCTAACCGTGTCCGAATTGTAAATTCAGTTTCCGGTTCGGTCATCCGATATACGATTTTTTAAATCGGTTTATTTGGTTTAATTGATAATTGATTTAACTGAATCTATATCTATACTAAATAATAAATAAAAGTTTTAGGAGGACACTTGTCATTCACACATGCATCCTTAATATTTTTTCCGCCCCCCTCTCCTATTAGTTACACATATTTTTTTATAATTTTTGTTTCTCGCCTCTCGCTCCTATTAAATAATAATGATTTCTATAATTACTTTTAGAAAACGTTTTTTATTTAAAAAAATAGGTTTTCCATAAAACATTGTTTTTAATTTGAACACTTCTTCATTCTTTTTATAAAACATTTTTAAAAACCCATGGATTACACGGGTTGATAAAATATAATATTATATATTTAGTAATAAAAAAATTGTATATTAAAAAACCCGTGTATTACACGGATTGATAAAATATAACACTATATACTTGGTAATAAAATGTTTATATCTTTAAAAACCCGTATATTGCACGGGGTTAATACATTAATTTTTATAATTTGACTTACATCACTATTTAGTTAGAAACAAAAGTTACATAATTAAATTTTAAAGCTTATTAAAATATAAGATAATTTAAAATAAATATGTTTTATTAATATAATTAATATTTTTCGTTAAATACAAATTATTATTAAAAAAAGAGAGGTGCATTTAATAAAAGAGAGAGGCGAGAAAAAAAAGTGTGAGGTTGAATGTGAGAGTGACAAGTGGTAAAAAAATAGTTTTTTTATTAGAATAAGGATTTTTAAAAACATTTTTAGAATTTACAAATCTTCATAAAAACATATGTTATATAAGAAGTTGTAAGAGAACATATTATAGTTACATGTAATAGCAGAGATGGAAAGCTCTCGAAGACCCCCAACCCAGGTATGGCAGGAGGTACAAAGACGACGGCGGAGACAACAAAACAAGTCTGGCAGGAGCAACAACAGGCATGGATGGGAACTGGCATCCACATACTTCGTATCCAATCTGCCGGATGGATGTAAATCAAAGGACCTTTGGAAGACATTCGGGGAGTACGACAAGGTTTTCAATGCCTATGTGGCTTCAAAGAAAGACAGGTCAGGTGGCTTCTTTGGTTTCGTCAGATTCATGGATGTGTCCGACAAGAAGGCTTTGGAGTCAGAACTTGATTCGATTACAATGGAGAACGTCAAACTATCAGTTAACATTGCAAGGTTCGACACAGACGGTAGAAGCTCCATTCCCGAGGTTGGCCATAACAAACACTCTTTCGGTACTTCCGCCGGCACCGGCAGACCCAAGTCTTTCGTCAATCAGGCTTCTTCCATGACGGGTGACAAACCGTTTCTGAATGCCCTCCTCAGAAATCACCCCTCCCCCCTCCGAGGAAGATTATTACTCTTGCTCCTGACATGGATTCTAGTTCCAAACCTTGGGTCGGCTGCTCTCTGGTTGGGAAAACCAAAAGCTTTGACATTCTTAGCAATTTTCACTCACCGGTGCACGAGGCTGGCATCAAAGATATGGTTTTTCGATACCTTGGGGGTTTAAGTATCCTATTATCCTTTAATGACGAAAGTGCTGCAAATGTGTTCTTGTCTAAGGCAGACACCTGGCATAAATGGCTATCTAAATTGGAAGTATGGAATGTGCAGTCATTGGCTTTTGAAAAAACTGCCTCGATTAGAATTTTCGGGGTGCCGGCTCATCTTTGGAACAGTTCGGTCATGAATTCCATTAGCGAACGTTTTGGAAAAATCCTTCAGCCTTCACAGGCTTCGTTTGAAGATGGAAACCATACCTTTGACTGCGTCGGAATATTGACGGGTGATGGGGGACGCCTACATGAGGTAGCTACCCTCAAATGGCATAACAAAACTTACCGGTTCTGGATCGTCGAAGACTGGTTCCTGGAGTGAACGTTGCCGGATTCTGACGAACTGTCGGAGTCGGATCAAATTGGTACTGAGCCTGGGGCGGCAATGGAAGGGATACCAGCCGTCACTTTGGATTCCAAGGGCTTGCATGAGTCCACTTTGCATGAGGGATGTAAAAAGTCCACATTGGGACATAGCAAAATAGGCACTGTGCTTTCCAACTTTTCGGAATTCGGGTTAAACAATCAATGCAATTTTGATGGAATGTTCCCAAGTAACGGCGCATCTAGATTGGATGGTTTGTCAAGGTGAGGCGCAGGGGGCCCACACATTATTCAAGAGGCTGGATTAATAGAAGGGATGGGCCAATCGGACATTTTGGGCTCTGACCCGTTTGGGCTTCATGAGCTAATTTTCAACATTGGGGCCCAATCCAGGAATAAAAGAAAAGCGGTTAGTCATTCTCCTAACTCCCGATCAAGAGTATCCCCACCTCCAAAAAAACACCATGTGGAAAGTTAAAAGAAAGGTAGGGAGGGAAGTGGTTAGGATGGAAGAAAGTGAAGTCCACACCACGGAAGATAGCGAAAATCATGGAGGAGGGGAACAAATTGTCACACCCCAACCGTGCATCTTAACCACGGGTGCGACTTAATTGACAAAAGAACACAATGGAATAAAGACATTTACTATTAAAGTTTCATAATATTAAAATAAATCCCAATTACATAAGTTTTGAATTAAACCAAACAGATAACATGTTCAAAAGACAAGCAACTTAAAATAAGATTCTTCAATTGATATCTAGGCAAATCCTATGTGATATTGACTTGACCTATCACGAGCTTAATCACCTGAAACATGTACGAAAAACAAGTGTCAACTAAAAATAGTTGATGAGAAATCACAGGTTTAATAAAAGTATAAGTTTGGCAAAGGTGACAATTCATATTCCAAGTTCATCATATAGCACGTAATAAAACAAACACATGATTAGCAAATCCAACCTAAAATGATGAGTAACGAATAAGTGGCACAACTCGCAAGTTGCACTAATAACGAATAAGATGTCCAACCAAAAGTTGTCCATAAAGTATACGCGGTTTCCATCCTATGGCCCATATCTGTACTACCGTTGGCTTGAAAGTTTCAAGTTAAGGATTTGCAAGTTTAACGTTTATCATGTTGTGTTCATTTACTCACATACATATATGATTCGCTTGTTTTAGAATTGTTTGAAAACGTGTTTTAATGCGTGCCAACGCGTACATGTTTCCCCCAAAACGATTTGAATAAAGTGGGGCTATGAAGTCTCACCTTGAAAGCTAGACGAGATAAGAAACTTGAACGAATAGACGAGACGAATCACGGACCAGACCCTAAACAAATAAATAAACTAGTTTTAGGTTAGGTTCGATGGTTACGAGTGTTAGATAGGCGGTTCGGGTCATAAGATTAAGAATTAGTTGCAAAAATAGAGTTTTAGTTGATTTTCAGATTTGGACAGCAAAGTAGCTGAACAGAAATGGGATTGTTAAAAATATCAAACGACGTCTAAAAATTATGAAATTTTACAGGGAATTAGTTTAAGTCGTTCCGAAGAAGTTTCGTTTAGAAAGTTTTTCCATTTGAGACTCGGATCATAGCCAAAATAGTCTAACAAGACAGAAGGTACTGAAAAAGGTTTCTGTCCCGTTTTGGCTACTACGGAGTCATACTTTTGAATTAGAAAACGATACAATTATGGTTGGAAAGGAAATTCGACGAACTACGTCGTGGAAATTGAGTTTGCTCTGTTTAGATTAATTATGGTCAAGTTACGCTCAGTTAAATTCAGCACAGTTTATGTCCAAAATCAATGGTTGCACTTAAGTGGTCCGTTTAGGGTTTTAAGATTACCGAACGCTCAAATAAAAATTAGACGAATGTTATTATGTTATTATAATACATAATATAATCAGATTAGGTTAGCCAAAATGTCCCGTGTCACCGGTCTAGCCATGATATTCAAAGAAGCATTTTGGAGAATCACAGAATGCAATCGGCATAGCCGACACGAGCACGGATTCTATATTTAATTAGCGTGTGAGTTCATATAAGTGATAATATAGAATAAATAACATGTTTTAAGTTATCAAGAACATACTAAAGCATCGGCAGAGCCACTTTTGCAATAGTTGTCTTGAGGATTCGCAGAATGCGACGGCATAGCCGCCATTGCAAACGGGATCCTTTGTTTGTTAGTTGGTGATGTTAGCTTGATTTATTAGTTTGATTAAGATTATTAGAGGGTTTTTAGGGCTGAGGTTTCACATGATCAAGTGATCATGGATAGAAAATAGAAAAAGATTGAGGGGATGAAGAAAGAATAAAATAAAAAGACGGTATTCAACTTCGGAGGGTTACTTACTTGTTTGATCTTCAAACTCTTGGAATCCTCTAAGGGATTTTCGAAATCTTCAAGGTTGGGAAGGGATTTCACAACTTAGGAGGGGTTGGGAGTGTTTGAGGGAGAATTAGCAAAGAAAACAAGATCCTAAGCCTCCTATTTATACTAATGGTTGAAGGGGTGTAAATATGGAATGTCTTGGAAAGCAATTTAGGGTTTTAGGGCCCTCAAATCTGCGAAATTTTCCTCAATGGGGCTGGGTTTTTTGTGATTTCTTGCTTGGGCTAGGTCCAAGAGTAGGTGGGTTGGGTCCTAGCTTGATCCGGTTGAGTGCGCGCATTCGAAAATTGCGATTTTAAGCATTTCTAAGCGAAATTGGCAAATGTTTTCAACATTAAAGTTGATTGTCATAACAAAAAGAGTATGTTTAGCTAAAAACATTTAAGTTAAAGTTACGTTATTCTCGTATAGTAGTTGGCGATCGATGGACGAGAAAACGGACTTTTTGATCGTTTTTCGAATTTCAGGATTTATTTAAGGAAAGTTTTGCAAATAAACTTTGTTTTAATTAAAGAAATGAATATTTTAAACATTTAAAACATAAATTAATGTCATGTTAAACGATTTGTCGGTCGTGGACGGTACGTAGTTAACGACGGTTTAAAAGACGAACGATCGCACGAAAGTACTAACTAGTACTTTTAGCCATCAATTCACATTGAATGGGTTGTAAGAACATGTTTGAGATGTATGGGGGTGGTTCATGTGTATTTAATGTGTCATAAAGATCAATTAAGTCTACGTGCGATCCATGAATCAATCACAGATAAGTATAAGTCTTTGAAATCAAGCATAAACGTAATGTTTCACATGTGAACTAGTATTGTAACAACGTCTGAATAGGATTTCAAGTAAAATGAAATGTCATGCGGATTTTCATTGATAAGTCTAGAATGAGTACAAGTAGTGAAAATCAGAAGTGTCACACAAATCTCTGAAGAAAACCAATTGGTGAAATGTAGGGCTGAGGTCGAACAAGGGGAATTAATTGGGGAACAAACCCAGGAGGGGCAAAAAGTTGGCAGTGATCGGAATACCGATCAGGGAGAAAAGGGGCTTAAATACCCACCGAAACTCTACATCGGTGGACCTCAACAGAACACCATCTGATGCAAATGAAGCGACCAAAGAGGTTGGGTTGGAAAATCCCAACAGAGAAAGGTTGGACAGAGAAGTTCAAAAGCACGATAGAAGTTGGTCTTTGTGTCGGAATCGACGTGTCTAACTTCAAAGAACAGGTTCGAGACGTAATCTTGGGTGTTGGGGTTGAAAATCATTTGTGATGGATTTTATGTCTATCAATTCTAGGGGGGGGGGATCCTAGTAAAATCAAATGGATCAAAGATTTCAAAATTAAACACAAAATCAACTTTCTTTGCATTCAAGAAACTCATATTAATGTTCTGGAAAAAATTAATCTCATTAGTATCTGGGGGAAGAAAAAAGTTGAATTTGAGTGGGTTGAATCAGTTGGAAGGTCTGGGGTATAATGAGCATATGGGACTCTAAGGTATTTGAAAAGAACCACACCTTCAAACATAGGCACACGTTGATTACCGATGGGCTGATAAAGGGAACGAGTGTTCGTATTTTCATTGCTAATGTATACGCTCCCCAAGATCAAAATGAAAAAATAGCCTTATGGGATTACCTCAGGTCAGTAAAGGAGGCACACCACGGTCTTTGGATTTTATTAGGGGACTTTAATGAGGTTTGTTATCAGGAGGAAAGACTCAACTCTGGATTTAACGAGGCGGGTGCCAATGCATTCAACGAATTTATCTATGAATCGAATTTGTACGAATATAACATGGGGGGATATAGGTACACTTATATGAGCGACAACGGTTACAAAGCAAGTAAAATTGATAGAATTTTGGTGTGTAGTGATTTTTTGAACAAGTGGCCGGATCCCAATCTCACTGCCTGGCTCAAGGAAATTTCTGACCACAGTCCTCTCACCCTCAATTGTTCAAGCATGAATTTTGGGCCTAAGCCTTTCTGGTTCTTTAATTCCTAGATTGGGCTGGAGGGTCTTCAAGATTTAGTTGTAAAAACTCACCAAATTTATGTTCCCCCTGCTAGGGCAGACGCCATGCTAGCTTCTAAGTTGAAAAACATTAAAGCCGCCATAAAAAAGTGGAACTCGGATTTGTTAGCACGGGAAGAAGAGCAACTGAAATCTCTACAAGTGAAGTTGAATACCTTGGATACCTTAGCAGAGTTAATCGGTCTAAATGAAGAAGAAAGTAAAGAAAGCATGGAAGCTAAAAGTGAAATATTGGGCCTACAGAATAGAAGTGTCGAGGATATAAGGCAAAAGGCTAGAATAAGGTGGGCGATAGAAGGGGACGAAAACACATCTTTTTTTCACGGCATGTTCAACTCCAGATGGCAAGTAATAGAATCAATGGCATGTTTATTAATGGGATTTGGTCCAACAGTCCTGTGGATATTGTAACATCCCAAAACTAGTAATAAAAAGTCCAAGTATATAAGGGCAAGGGCTGCCCCAAACCCTCATTTGTCTTTCAATTCACAAATTCTAGAGAGAGAAGGGAGCACTGGTCTAGAGAGAGAAAGTGACGGATCGACTCGGGAATTCAGGAGAATGTTGCTGCTGTGCTTGTGATCATCTTCTCCAAATCAGAAATCCAAACCAGGTAACCATTCGAGCTAAATCTGAGATTTTTGCTTAGGTTGGGTTTCCGGGTTTTCGGGTGAAAATAGGACGTTTTTACGGATGAAACTTGAGAATAAGCTTAGGTTTAGTATCTACAATGAAAACCGGTTGTTTTGAGCAAAGAAAGTCGAAGTTTTGACATAATCGAACCCAAATCCGTGAATTTCGGGACTGTTTGGGAAGATGACTGCTGGTGCAGGCGAACTTAGCAAGTTCGCCTGTCAAGTTCGCTTGGTGGAGGCGAACTTATCAAGTTCGCCTGATTATGTTCGCTTGGCCAAGGGTAAGCGAACTTATTATGTTCGCTTGGCAAGTTCGCTTGGCCAAGGGTAAGCGAACTTATTATGTTCGCCTGAGTTAAGTTCGCCTGGCCAAGGGTAAGCGAACTTATTAAGTTCGCCTATAAGTTTGCCTAGGCCAGAAGAAGCGAACTTAGGCATTAAGTTCGCCTATGTCAGCTGTGTTAGGAATGTAACTTGGTTTAGATCTGATACGTGTATAATTAATTAATCCAAATCGTGTGCGACGCTCATCGGAACGTAGATAGGACAGAACAAGACTAGCCGATCAAGTGAGTTCTATGTGCCCCCTCTATGTTATGTGCAAATGATTTATAAATATTTTTGGGGCTGAAGTGTATACACTAAATGAATAAATGTTATAAATGCCAATGTGATCATACGTGATATATAAATATATGAAAATAAATTATGAACAAAGATTGAAACGTATGTTTACAAAGTATGAATGAAATCTTGCCTTATATTATATATACTGCATGTTATGAATATACGTGAATGTTATGGACACTTCGATGCTAACGGCTACTACGGTAGACGGACGACTACGTGACTATCTTGCAACCGGGACAAAAACGTTCCTTCATCAGCAAGGAAATAAAAAGGGGCATAAATGGGCGGTCGAAGCAAATGCCAAATCATATGTAGAACGGTTGCAAACATGGTAGCACGTGGGAAACGGATACCTTCGGGTAGATGATAAGTGGCCAAATTTTCATGTATTAAAAGGTGTAATATGTTATATTTATGCAATTTGATATGTGGAATACAAAGGTTTTGTGTAGTCATGCATGTGCAGGTTTTGGAAGCTTAAAGTATGATTTTGGAAGATATTAGGCGAGAGATGCAAGAGTGGAAAGAGACACGGAGAAAACGGGGCAAAATGCAGGGTCAGCGTAAGGCTACGCTGCTACAGCGTAAGCCTACGCCGGACCAAGTTTTCAAACAGAAGCATCAGACCTGCAGCGTAAAGCTACGCCATATCAGCGTAGGCCTACGCCTAAAGTTTTCCTTCACAGCAGCATCAGAGGCCCGGAGTAAGCCTACGCCCTCCCAGCGTAAGCCTACGCTGGGTGCGTTTCAGACGCGGGTTTTGGGCGAAACCGCCAATTTTCAATGGTTAATTAGGTTTTTCTTCCCCAAATTCAAATCCATCTTTGACACCATTGTTCTTGGGCGATTTTGGAGTTCTTGGAGGTTAAAGAATACGATTCTAACATCCGATTGAAAGATTGAAGATGATTTCCACCACCATGAGCGGCTAATCCACCGGTAATCATTCCCGGGTGGATTGTTTGTAAGTTTTTAGGGTTTTATCATGTGTTAGCTTTGAGAAACAATTCTTGTAATCGTTTGGTTTGAAACACTTGAATCTTTGTGTTTAGTATGGTTATGAACTCACGGGAGTCGATAAATTCTTGCACCATTGACCCCGTTAGATGATAATTGCTATGAACTTTGATTTATGTTAAATCTATTGATTAATCTAATTCTATATTGCATACATTTGTCTCGATTTCATTCGTGAATATTGTTTTACACTATTTGCCGATGATGTATGAATGTTGATGTTCTTGGTTAGATTTGGTTAATTAGATTTGGACAACCATTCGATTGTTTGAACTCAAATGTTGGTGTGATAATCCCTAATTATTTGTGAGCTTGAAACCCGGGTGTGATACCCTTTTTAATTATTGTTTACAACTTAAACCATTTTGTTTGGTACTTGATTTTTTTGTTGAGTTTATAAAGTTTTCACTTAAATCATTGATTGTGTTTGGTCAGAAAGACCCGTTGTAACTTCATAATTTGCATTGTAAATTGAAGTTGAGCACCGACCACAAACTCTTCGTGGTTCGACACCCTTCTTACCCTAACTAGTTTAAGGTGATTAGGACACTCTATTTCTCTATCTTTGACCGGTCCCTTCGACATCGAGCAAATTTTGGCGCCGCTGCCGGGGAGTGTGTGCGCTTGGTGTTTTATTTTAGTTGACTCTTGTGACTATTTGTTACTTGTTTTGTTTAGTTAATCTTCTTCTATTTTTGTGTTACGCGTGGTGTTTGTTTGTGTGTGCAGGTGACAGATTGGTGCATGCGTACCCGTTCATCCGGGAGAACTTCACCGCTTGTGTTTGAACCGGAAATTGAGAGGATAGCAAGGCAAAACCGAACCCAACAACAACAAAATTTACAACCCATTTTATCGGAACCATCATCCATGGATGGTCGAAGCAGTCATTCTGGGACTAGCATAAGAAACCGTGGCCCAACTCCAAACAGAGGCCCTATCCCTAACCGCCCACCAACTCCACCTCACCGAACCTCAACCCTAACCCCACCTATACCTATCAATAACAACCAACCCCGTGGGTCGGGTCCAGTTCAACAAAACTGACCCGTTAACATCCGTACCAATCCCACGTATCAAGGAAGAAGGGGACCACAACAAAATCAAACCCCTCCCGGAAACAATGAGAACGAGGGTTGGGAGGATGAAGATGGTGAATATTTTGGGTATGCTGATAATGAAGATGTTGGGAATGGTGAAGGGTTTGGCGATTACGAGTATGAGGATGGTGAAAGAAGCATATATGGAGAGTACAATGAGGGGCAAGGATTTGAAGAGGAAGAAGTGGTGAATTATGTTCACCAAAGGGCGAGACAACCAATGGGTCGAACATGTCGACCAGAGAGATTTGGGTATCCTCCTAGACAGGAAGGGAGAAGATTTAATGGGGGCTACAATAATGAAAACCGCAGACAACCGGTAGCCCCTATGGGTGGAGTTAACGGTCGCTTTCGACCGGCTATTTCGGAGAATGCTTCTCCAATTGTTCCACCAATTCCCGGAATGAGGCGATTCAAGTCAAGGCCAAATTACATCAACGTTCTCCCACATTTTCATGGTATGGTCACCGAAGAGCCATACACCCATTTAGCCGAGTTTGCTGCCATCTGTAGCATAATTGGGGATGAAAACTTTGACCAAAATTAGGTCAAACTCCGACTTTTTCAGTTTTCCCTCAAAGATCGAGCAAAGCAATGGTTCATCACATTGCCGGCTAACAGCATCTACACATGGGATGAAATGCAACAAGTTTTCTTGGACGAATATTACTCGGTTACGAAGACAGATGACTCCCGAATTGAGATTCGGACTTTTCAACAACAAACAGGTGAACCTTTACATGAAGCTTTTACCCGTTTCAAGGAGTTGTTGAGGAAATGCCCCCACCATCAAATTGAGTTGTAGGAACTAGTAAAGTGTTTTGTTGATGGTTTGACTCAAGAGGAGAGGAAGTACTTGAAGTCCACCAGTAATGGGACATTGTTGTCTAATCCCGAAGAAGATGATTGGGATTTTTTAGAAAGAATGAGCCAAAGTTCAAAATCCGAGGCATCGGCTAGCCGAAGAGCCAAACACCCAATTTCAAAATCCGCCCTGGACTATGAGACGAAGGAGAGGTTAGCCTCTATGGAGAAAGAATTGGCCAATTTGAAAAGAGGAGAGAAAAAGGAAGTAGCGGGAGTGAAAACCCGTTTTGATGTTTGTGAGAGTTGTGGGGATTTGGGACACAAGGCCATAAGTTGCCCATTGCAAGATGGTAGACAAGAAGAAGTGAACCAAGTTTTTGGTGATAGGAAACCATATGATACAAACTCAAACTCCTATCACCCGAGCTCAAGGAATCATCCCAACTTCAAATACGGGGATGCATCAAACCAATTGAACCCAAATTTCCAAGGTTCAAATCAAGGTACTTCATCATACCAACCTCGTCAACAAGGGAACTACAATTCGGGCGGTTACCAAAGGAGTTCATATAACAATAACCGGAACACAAATTACCCCCCAAGGAATTACAATCAAGATCATCAACAACAAGGTGGATCATCGGGGGGTGATGACGCGGTTAATTCAAAACTGGATGCACTGTTGGAGATGATGAAAGAGTCAAAAAGGGAGAATGAAATAAGAGACAAGTCTTTTGTGGCGTTGGAAAGACAAGTGGGGCAAATGGCCGAAGAAATATCTTTGCTAAAACAAAATGAAGGTAAACTGCCGATTGACAACACATTGAAGCCACAACATCATGTTAGTGCAATTGATGTGGCCCATGGTAATGAAGAAGGAGAAGAGGAGGAAATTGAGTGTGGAGAACCCTTAGTTCCTATTCAAATTGGGGAATTCAAAACTAAGTTGGCACTGCTAGATTATGGAGCGGGGGTGAGTATTCTACCAGGGAGTGTGTATAACCAATACAATTTTGGTCCATTAGAAGAATACAACACCACGTTGGTGTTAGCAAATGCTACATGCACACGTCCTCGGGGGAAATTAGTGGGAGTGGCTGTGAAGATTGGAGAATTCTACTATCCTGGAGATTTCTTAGTGCTTGATTATGCACCAATTGCTAAGGAGGAGCCACGAGTGATTTTGGGAAGACCGTTTTTGGCAACTGCAAATGCACAAATCAATTGCCGAACCGGCGCTGTTGACATGACCTTTGGGAAGCGTAAGTTGAACATTAATATTTTTTCAAATTCATTTACATATTCGGTTGAAAATAAGTGTTCAAAAGCAGTCACTACTAACGTGGGTCATCCTCGCGCCAAGGCAAATGAGGGTGACACCAAAAACAAAGGTATCATGTTTGACAGGTTTAATGTGAAAGACGAGCCGAAGGCAATCGAGAAGAAAACTGAGAGGTTGAAAGATGAAAAGAACCCACCCGACCATGTCCAACATCCGAACGAGAAAGTAGATTTGTGTGATGTGAAATTTACGAGAGATGAATCTTGGAGTTGGAGTGATAAGAACCGAAGTGGTGAGGGAGCTAGTGGAAGCAATTTTGTGTTTCAACCTCCATAAGGAGGTAATGTCGGGCTGAGGACAATAAACTTAGCGCTAACCGGGAGGCAACCCGGCTTGTGAGTGCTTGTATTTTGTCTTTGCTTTGTTTTGTTTTGTGTGTTTTAGTTTTCGTCACCATAGCAACACTCAAGTGTGGGGAAGACTCATGGAAGACTTACAAGTCCATTTTTGGTGATGGTTCAAGCACTCTATGATCACCTCTAATCAGGTCCACGTACTCTTTCTCATATTTATGTTGCTTTGATTGAACGAATTTGTTTTTATTTGTTTTGGTGTGTTTATGTTTGAAACTTGGTTGATTGTGATTGGGTTGGTGCTTATGGTTATGGGAATCTTTGAGTTGGATATTGGGAGTTATTGGGTATTGGTTATTTTTGCACCCACTAACCGCACTTTTACATGTCATAACTACTTACATTGGGACAATGTAAGGTTCAAGTGTGGGGATGTGGAAAATCTTATCTTGGAAACCATACAAATTTTTTGAAAAATTGTTTTACAAAGTGTTTGGTAGAGGTCTTTGGTCATGGTTAATTCATTAAGTTACTCGATTAAGTTTTTCCAACAAATGTAATATATATATATATATATATATATATATAATAAATTGGAAATGTTGGAATTGGGAGTAACAAAGTTGAAGGTGATGGTTTGCATGCACATGTCGGTAACCTATTTTCCACCGTTTCTGTGAGACTTTGAGCCAAATTGATTTATATTCTCTTATTTGAGTGTTTAGTCACTTTGTTTCATATTTTAGAACTTGCATATTGTTAATACATGTTGAAACCTTGAACCAATTGATTGTGCAAAAATGATAAAGGCATTAGGAGAAACCTTTTTATTTGTAGCCATTTTTATGCCTTTACCCGTTAATATCCACTAGATACCCATTCTGAGCCTATACCTTTTCTTTTGATAAAACCCACAACATTCACCTTTTAGCCTTTTCTTTTTAAACCCGTGAGTTGGAATTCAATTAACTTAGATTGGTGTAGTTATATTGAATACAAATACAAAAAAAAAATGAATGAAAAAGAAATACAAAAATAGTATTGGGTCAACATTTGCCCAAAGGTTTTGAGTATTAGTTTGAGTTACAATAAAAGATGTTATTGGGTCAGTTTAACCCAAGTTTCATTTGATAGTTTGAAAAAATAAGAACTTTAGTGTTGATGGGTCATTTATACTCATAGTAGAATTTTGAAAGTTTAAGAGTTGACTTGTAACTTCATTAGTTGAATTCCACTCACCTTTAGCCACTTTAAAAATCCTTATCCATACCCGTAACCCTAGCCTACATTACAACCATTAAAAGACCTTTTGATTTGTGCGTTTTAGTTGTGTTAGTAGGTGGAGATGTGATCAATATGCAAGCCTATAATAATGTGATTCATTGTTTGGTTTCGAGTGAAAAATACTAGCACATCATCGCTAGTCCATATATGAAGCCGAGTGGAGTGATTGATTGTGAGAGGTGTGTGCATGCAAAGCCATAGCTAGATATGAGTTAAGCGCGTTCCAATGTTTCCTGTTGTTTAAAAATTCATCGATGGTTTGTTGGATTGTAATTCTGTTGAGGGTTTAATTTTTATGAATTTTGTATGACCGTGGACCTTAACTTATGTTTAGTGAAAACAATTATTTAAGAATTTGTAATGTGAATTTAAAAGCAAATGACTTTGCTTGAGGGCAAGCAAAACTCAAGTGTGGGGATATGATAAGTGGCCAAAGTTTCATGTATTAAAAGGTGTAATATGTTATATTTATGCAATTTGATATGTGGAATACAAAGGTTTTGTGTAGTCATGCATGTGCAGGTTTTGGAAGCTTAAAGTATGATTTTGGAAGATATTAGGCGAGAGATGCAAGAGTCGGAAGAGACACGGAGAAAACGGGGCAAAATGCAGGGTCAGCGTAAGGCTACGCTGCTACAGCGTAAGCCTACGCCGGACCAAGTTTTCAAACAGAAGCATCAGACCTGCAGCGTAAGGCTACGCCATATCAGCGTAGGCCTACGCCTAAAGTTTTCCTTCACAGCAGCATCAGAGGCCCGGAGTAAGCCTACGCCCTCCCAGCGTAAGCCTACGCTGGGTGCGTTTCAGATGCGGGTTTTGGGCGAAACAGCCGATTTTCAATGGTTAATTAGGTTTTTCTTCCCCAAATTCAAATCCATCTTTGACACCATTGTTCTTGGGCGATTTTGGAGTTCTTGGAGGTTAAAGAATACGATTCAAACATCCGATTGAAAGATTGAAGATGATTTCCACCACCATGAGCGGCTAATCCACCGGTAATCATTCACGGGTGGATTGTTTGTAAGTTTTTAGGGTTTTATCATGTGCTAGCTTTGAGAAACAATTCTTGTAATCGTTTGGTTTGAAACACTTGAATCTTTGTGTTTAGTATGGTTATGAACTCACGGGAGTCGATAAATTCTTGCACCATTGACCCCGTTAGATGATAATTGCTATGAACTTTGATTTATGTTAAATCTATTGATTAATCTAATTCTATATTGCATACATTTGTCTCGATTTCATTCGTTAATATTGTTTTACACTATTTGCCGATGATGTATGAATGTTGATGTTCTTGGTTAGATTTGGTTAATTAGATTTGGACAACCATTCGATTGTTTGAACTCAAATGTTGGTGTGATAATCCCTAATTATTTGTGAGCTTGAAACCCGGGTGTGATACCCTTTTTAATTATTGTTTACAACTTAAACCGTTTTGTTTGGTACTTGATTTGTTTGTTGAGTTTATAAAGTTTTCACTTAAATCATTGAATGTGTTTGGTCAGAAAGACCCGTTGTAACTTCATAATTTGCATTGTTAATTGAAGTTGAGCACCGACCACAAACTCTTCGTGGTTCGACACCCTTCTTACCCTAACTAGTTTAAGGTGATTAGGACACTCTATTTCTCTATCTTTGACCCGTCCCTTCGACACCGATCAGTAGACGGGCGAAAAGGACGGCCTACGACGGTAGGACGGTATGACGGACGGCCGAAGGTTGGCCGGACGGTTTTATGGCGGACGGTTTCTAGGACCGGACGAGTCAAAGGGCTACGACGGTAGCTTCATGGCGTATGTCTTTGTGACATACGTAGTAAAAGACGGGTTAATCACCCTTATGTGTATGACCAAATGAATGTTTAGGAAAGTTAAAGGTGAATGCACATCAGTGTAGTCACTCAAGAATGATGAAAGAAAAGAAAAAGTTAAGAATACGTAATTATGTTCTTATGTAAAAACTTATGAATACTTTTAAGGAAATAATGTTTATATCTAATCATTTTAAACTAGAAATCACCAGCGTTAGCTGACTTTTAGTATACATTTCAGGTAACAAAGAAAAGGGGCGTGCGAAGGCGTGAAGGTTACCCGGCTAGAGACTGACATCCCGATTTATGTTTTTGTTAAACAATGGTGTATGTGTTAAATGTTAAGACTTCCGCTGTAATGTACTCAAACGTGAATGTTTTTGGCTGTTAATAGAATATGTTAAATTTAAAGTTCAGTATTGATGACTTTGTTTATGAGTAAATCCAATAAGTGAGGTGACCCGGAAATAGGGGCCTTACAGATATTAAAGGGGAAGCACGCAGGTTCTTCGGGGAAAGATTTAAGGAAACAATGCATACCAGACCACGGTTGAAATGCTCAGGAATCAAACGATTAACAGAGGCAGAGGCTGCGTCAACTATCAAACCATTCTCGTGTGATGAGATCAAAAGGGCGGTGTGGGATTGTGGGGGTGATAAAGCTCCGGGTCCGGATGGGTTCAACTTCATGTTTATTAAGTAGTTCTGGGAGATTCTTAAGGATGACTTTAGGGACATTCTTGGTGCCTTTTATCACGATGGGAGGATCAGTGGGGCTTGTAGCTCCTCATTTATAGCTCTAATACCAAAAACAAAAAACACTACATCTTTCAATGACCATCGGCCCATTTCTCTAATCGGGTGCATTAGCAAAGTAATCTCTAAGATCTTGGCCAACCGTATGAAAGATGTTATTGGTTCGGTCATTTCGGAATCACAAACTGCTTTCCTCGCAAAAAGAAACGTTTTAGACGGGCCTCTTGTGGTGAACGAAATTATTTCTTGGCTCAAAAAATCAAAGTTGTCGGGTCTAGTATTCAAAATAGACTTTAACAAAGCCTTTGACTCAATATCATGGGACTTCATTGACTCCATGCTCCACCAGATGAATTTTCCATTCAAATGGAGGTTATGGGTTAAAGGGATACTTGGGTCAGCAAAAGCTTCAGTCTTGGTTAATGGGTCGCCATCCAAGGAATTCAAGTGCTCCCGTGGGGTTAGGCAAGGGGATCCGTTGTCTCCATTTCTTTTCCTCATTGCCATGGAATCACTAGATTGGATGATACAAAGGGCTGGGCTGCTTGGGATCTTTCGTGGCATTAAAACGCCAAACAATGGTCCGATTATTTCACACTTCTTGTTTGCGGATGATGTAATAATTCTAGGAGAATGGTCCAATTCAAATTTTCAGAATCTGGTACGAATGATGAGATGTTTTTTTCTTGCGTCTGGTCTGGAAATAAACTTAAGTAAATGCAGCCTAATGGGAGTAAATGTGGACGACAACAATGTAGTGGAACTAGCAAACATTGCTAGGTGTAAGGCTGGTAAAATATATTTTTCTTACCTTGGTCTGATGGTAGGTGCTAACATGAATTTGGCAAAGAATTGGAAACCCATCATTGACTCGTTTGAAGCAAGACTATCGGTATGGAAAGCTAAACATCTATCAATTGGAGGAAGGGTGATACTGATTAGGTCAGTTCTTGACAGCTTGCCGGTATACTTTTTCTCTCTTCAAAGCACCGGAAAAGTCCTAAATGCATTAGAAAAAATAAGAAGGAACTTTCTTTGGGGGGGGAGCCGGAAGCAATAAAAAGATTAATTGGGTAAACTGGGAAAGAGTATGTTCCCCGAGATCTGAAGGGGGCTTGGGTCTTGGTTCTTTAAAAGTCTTAAATATGAGTTTATTATCAAAGTGGTGGTGGAGATTCAAGTCGGAAGCCAATCCACTTTGGAAGGCAGTCATACAAGGCATCCATACGTCCCAGCGAGACAATTCATTTATTCTAGGAAGAAGGGACATTTCTGGGGTGTGGGGAAACATAAAAAAAACTGAGCTTTATTTTCAACAGCGAAACCTGGATTTTAGGGAGATGATGGTAGAAAAAGAGGGCGTGTGGGAATGGAGAAACGATGTGCAAGGTGGGTTTACGGTTAAGGCAATGCGTAAAATTCTAAGCCATACTCCCTCCTCCCATGGTGTATTCACTTTCAACTGGAGCAACAATGTACCATTAAAGGTTAACATCTTCGCTTGGAGAACTGAATTGGATTGAAATCCCCACCCAAATGGCTTTAATCAAAAGACCCCCTTGAATCGGATGGGTGTCCGCTTTGCTTACAAAGTGCTGAGACCTTCGAACATCTGTTCACCTCGTGCTATTACGCCTCTATGCTATGGGGTATATTAGTACCTGGTGTAAAGTTCCACCAATTTATGTATTTTCTGTTAGGGATATTTTGGAGCTCTGGAAGAATGATAGTGCGGGAACCAGCAGACAGAAAGCCTTTCAAGTGGTTATTTTTTCAGCAATTTTGAAAACTAAGGAATGGTGTAGTGTTTGGAGGGAAAAAAGCGTCTTTGAAATGGCTCATTGAAGACTTAAAAAGCTATAGTTTCTTATGGGTTAAAAGCATGTCTG
Source organism: Smallanthus sonchifolius (assembly GCA_023525975.1). NCBI lineage: Eukaryota > Viridiplantae > Streptophyta > Magnoliopsida > Asterales > Asteraceae > Smallanthus > Smallanthus sonchifolius. The sequence continues at coordinate 13,242,392 of CM042042.1, forward strand.
GAATTGACAATTTGGAGTGGGTCAAATGGTACGAGTTCAGGTTCTGAATTTTGTAATCTGTATATGTATTTTTTTCCTTCTTGTTTTGTATCTTTGCTAGCCAATGCTAGCTTTTAATTATTGAAAGCTTCTGCCCCTTCAAAAAAAAAACTATATATGTAATCACGGGGGAAGCATAGTGAGGGCCGGGCCCCCCTTGATTTTACGCTCAAAAGTGTTAATTTATACGTATTCGGCAAAAAATTTTATAGGTATTAAGTTTCTCCCCCCCCTGATAGGAAAAAAAAATCTCGGCCCCTACGTTTTTCTTCAAGCTTCACCACTATATGTAATACTTTTTTATTGTTTGCATTTATGTTTAAGACTATTTCCCGGTTTTGTATGTTTTACTGTGGTTCTAAACTCTTGGTTTTATGATATGTTTGAATTTTTGTTGTTGTCTGGAATGCAAACAAAATTAGACAAAAATGTTATTAAGTTGAATTTGATTCTTGTTGTTTTTAACCGAAACCGAACCGAATTGAAATCGGTTGAATTCGGTTCGGTTCAATTTCCGGACAGGCCTAAAAAGTTTCAAAACCGAACCGATGAACACCCCTCCACTTCATCTTCTACAGTGCAAATTGCAGAAATTAAATTCAAAACATTGCTACAACCAAAGCATTAATCAGATTAACATGACGATTTCTTACTTCTACAAATTGTTTACTTTGGATTTCTTTCAGGTGGCTTCCAAGGAGGGATACTAAGGTGCTTGTACTTGTTACCGATGTGTATCCATTTCTGTTCAAAAGTGCCCATGAAACTGAGAGAAGAATGATGTCTTTCTTACAGGTTTTAACATCTTACATCGTTTGTATGCTTATATATGTATAACTATGATTGTAGAATTGCTTGTGATCTCATTTGTGATATCGAATTGAAGGAAGAGGGGTCAAATGAGGCAACATCAGTGGACTTGATGAAGTATATATTGAGTTATGCAAGTAATCCAGTCATTTATCCTGAGAGAAACATCAAGGAGGCTACTGAATCATCGGTCCGAAGCTTGTTACAAAAGATGGCTAATTTGACCTATAGGGGCCGTCCGGGCAGAGCATCAGACTCGTATGAACAAATGCCAAGAAATCTTGGACCAAATATTACGATGAAGAAGGGTGATTGCATATGCCCAAAGTAAGTTGCACTTGTTTTGATTCATTTGATTGAGTTGTGGTAACTATAACATCCAATCCCTCATACCAGCCCCTCATATCAGCTCATGGATTTGTTTTTGGTTGCCGGAGTGAAAACTTCATGGGAGGTCACCATCCCTCGATTGCTCCCACTCATGCATACTTAAGTGTGGAGTTTTCCTCTAATCCACTGCAATGCGTCCAAAACGCATTCGTGGTATTTGAGGTGGATCATTCTTTATGAACTCAACATCTCTCATGTCGTCGGCTGACGTGGGATTTGCCTAGGGTGTTACAATAAGCATATAAAGTTGTAAACCTTTATAATTTTTTGTGTTACCTGCAGATGCAGTTTCATGAACTATGCAAGGAATAGTAATAAGTGCCTTGAATGTGAGGAGCCGAGGCCACAGAGACAGACTGTTGATGGGGAATGGGATTGCCCTCGGTAGACATTGCTTTAAAGTCCAAATCCTGCATTTACCAGTTGTGGAACGCGTACAATGTTGATTTCTTTACTTTTTCAGATGTAATTTCTTTAACTACAGAAAGAAAGTGGTGTGCTTGAAATGCGAGTGTAGACGACCAGACGCGCCTCCAATACATGAGAGCAATTCAGGTTATGTTCTGAGCAAGCATACTCTCGGTACTGATAAAGAAGATAAAACAGAAAGATGGTTCAAGAAAGTGAAGGAGTTGCATGGTGTCACAGGCCCAGAAAGTGATATTTCACATGATGGTTTTCCTCAAATGATGCCCCCGTGTAAAATGGAAAACGGGTTTGTGGATAACAAAAGGAAAGATCAACCTGTTTCTACTCACCAAAGACAACAGGTCAGCAGCTTTGTTCCATTTCCACCAGATTATTTTGCCAAGAAAGATGACCAGCAACAATCTAAGAGCACAGAATCAACAACAAAACCAACACTTGATAAGAATCTTATGCAAGAAACAAGAAACCCGTACAGAATAAACGAGCATAAACCTGAAACCGCGTATGTTGGTCAACAAATTCAAGAAAACCCGAATGGGAAAGTTGGGTGGACTGGAAAGAGTTTGGAGGAATCAGCGGTGACAGAACCTGATCCACTAGACATGTCAGAAGAGGCTAAGGCAGAAAGGTGGTTCAAACGTGTCGCGCAAATTAAGGATATTTCTGAACTGAGTCTAATTCCTGATGAAGACTTCCATCAATCATGCCAATGTGCAAAGGGGTGAATCGTTTGTTGTGAGCAAGAGGAAAACACCATTAGAAAGGAGGTTAACACCTCCTCAGTACAGAAAGAATCTAAGAATTATGAGTACAGATCCAATGAAAAAGGAAGGTAATGATGATAATTGAACAATGTGAGTCTTCTTTTGTACCAAATCCTCAACAATTTTAAATAGAATTCCTGATCTTTTAAGCTTAACTAAGCATGATAATGATCCGCTTGTGAGAATATTGTATCAATTGAGCAATCATACACGACATATATATTAGAAACTGCACGTATGTAATATGTTACATTCGAGTTTAATCGATGAACAATCAGCAAAAGCAAAAACAAAAACAATAAACAAACAAATGGTGTGAAAAAAGAAACGAACCAGCTCAGACATCTTTTCAACCCTTTGATGCACACTCTCGTGCAGTGTTTACGTGGTTGTAGGCAGCCGATGGTGTTAACAGACCCGTGTAAGTAACCAATTGGTTGCATTCTTTTTTCCATAATTATGTTGATTTTCTTGGTTTTTAAGTTATTTTCTCAAGAAATACCAATGGTTTTTCCAAGCAACCACAAAACCAGTGACATCTCTATTGTCACTATGGTGTGTAGTGAAGTTCTATCCAGCATAAACCCGAATACTGTTATCCCAGCTCTGTTGTTCTCAAAATACGTCACTACAACAAATTCAAAACAGAATTCTTTAACATATCTGGGTCAATGACCGGTCGCTATTCAGGTAGGATAACAAGCCAATTTGGCTGTTTGGGTAACGGGTCAAAATGGGTCGTGTTTGGTTGGATGGATTGACCCAGAACACTCTCTTTTTCCAGTTTCTTTTATTAAATAATTAGCGTGTTCAATAAAAATTATTACAAAAAATACATTATTACAATAGCAATAATAAGCTATTTTTTAAATAGAGCTAAATAAAAGGTTGTATTCATTAAAATACACTTAGGACAATCTTTGATCCGGTCAACACAATTGACCCGTGTACTTTTTCGCTTATTTTTTCTTTTACTTTTACCCAATTGATCTGTTAGACATAACCAAAAGCAAAACTTAATAACAAATACGTCAAAATTGGCACCTATAGTTATTTTGATCTTGTTAAAGAAAGTTTAAATTACTTGCCTAAGAGGCTAAGACAACTTTCAACATGTTCAACCCATTGACCCGTTTACTTTTAGCTAAGTTGTCGATTTTAGCTTTTGACCCGTTTACTTTTAGCTATATTTTCCATTTTGGCATTTGACTCGTTACTTTTAGCTATATTTTCTATTTTTGCATTTGACCCGTTACTTTTTAGCTAAAGCATAACTTTGGGCTACTGTCTACCCATTTGACCCGAAACCATTCATAAGCAAATAGGTTGAGACTGACATTTCTAGTTATTCTTGTGATGTTAAAGGAAAGTTAGTTAACTTACCTAAGGCTTGCCTTTTCTGGAAAGAGATGGTGCTATAAGCATATGCTGGTATGAGTTTAGTATTGTCCAACTCATCTTCTTCACTGCCAACATCATCATAGTCAGAAGATGATGCTTCACACGGGAACACCTGACTGTCAACAACACCAACTGTTGGGGTTTCAGTATCCGCTTCAGGTGGCTCAAAAACATCAATTGTTGCACATACATGCCACTTGGCAGCCAGGCACGTCACGCCTTGTGCTTTGTGGGTGATCCTAGTTGCACTCCTCAGCAGTATCATTAAGCCCGCAAGCAGGCTTACAGAAACCAACTACAATAAAGAAACATAAACCCCATGTTAAGGTAAATCCTAAATTCCCAGCTACAATTTTAATGGATAAGCTAGAGTTGATAATATTAATTGATTTTTTAATGAATGTGTCTGTTTGTGTAGCATTTTATTTTTTGATGGGTTAAATGGCTAAAATATATAAAAAGAAGTTTAGCTAAAAAGGAAACGGATTACACAGGCCTAAAGTTGCCCGAAGGGTATTTATATGCATAAAACATCAAAATCGTTTTTCTTTTAAAAGATAATATTATTCTTAAAAGGGATATATGCATAAAAAAGTAATCAAATTTCTATTATATGTTGTTTTTCTCTCCCCTTAATAAAGCTAAAATTTTTCAATAAGTTTTCATTTAAGGTAAACAACTTCAAATCTTTTCCAATTTGGTTAACCAACTTTCAGTTTTTTGTGTACTTTATATAACTAACTTTCAACTTTTTTTGTTATTTGTAGGCAGGTGTTGCCAAAATTGGTCATTTCCGCATCTACATCCAATTTACAAATCACATACGTCAAGTTCACGGGTTACCAAATTTTGTAACTTTTAGGATAGATGAAATAGGCATATAGTACATTACTCAAATTAAAATTTTGAGTAAAGTTGGTTGTATTTTATGCAATTAGTCCTTATTGAAATAATATAACGTCTTTAATCATATTTGACCCACTAATTGTTGATAAAAATCTAAAAAGTTCGAGCAATAAGTGTTTCAAGTCAACCCCTTGATTCGCTACCAACCCGCCCAATTTGCTACTTCTAGAACATTAATTAAAAAGACAAAGCTACAGAAACACTTACTGCAAGTTCGCCGGATTTGAAAATGCTGAGTTCTGCATTGTGACGGGTGGTATTAAGAAGTGATGCAAGCTGACTGACTGTGACAAAGATGAGGGCAAACAATATGAAAACACGGTAACGATGACTAATAATTTTCAAATGCCTTCTGATCCTGAGATGTTCCCTCAATACAGACTCGACATCAGAATCAACCTGGAAAACCTGTGCAAAATCTTGTAGACGGAGGATTTGAAGGTAACAAATGAGTCGAAAGAGGACACAAACAAGGAAAAACACAACGGTTCTGTAAAGCCACGAGCAGAGTTCCAGGATGCACGCTACTGTGTCACTCACTACAACATTGCCCAAGAAGGGAATGGCTGTGGCACCCGAACTGTACCACCAGATCTTGTATGCACTCTCAGCAGCAAAACATGGGCAAACAAAGATGGAGAGGATTTTAAGTGATCTCTGCATTTATATTTTCATAACAATTAGGTCCATTTGATGATAAACCAGTGGGATTAAATCAGATAGTTCTATATCAATATGGTTTAACTGTGTTGTTCATAAAACAAGTGCTGGATAACAAAGTTCACACCTGGATCATTAGTGGTCCATTTTTATGAAATTACTGAAGATAATCTGATACTAGCATCAACATACAGCAAAATGATCCTAAGCCTAAGGTGTGATTATGGTCAACAAGAAAACGTTAAAATGGAAAAGCTGTTTCTTGTCCCCAATCGTTTCCTTTTCGTTTCATTCATAAATCTATTCAAATCAAATAATAGGCCAGAGATCCAAAATCTAATCAATCATACCAGAAACATAAACAACAGGAAATCAAGTATTCGAGATCGTAAATATTAGCGAGCCATACTACACAGTTTTCTTGACTCTACTTTAAGCCCAAAAAATAACTTGTTTTGTATAAATGATGAGTCGCTTGTAAACTTTTCAAGATTGGCTTGCTATGAGTTTGAATCGAGCCGGTTTTAAACAAGTCTGAGCCTAAATTAGAGCTTGAGTCGAACTTCATATACTGAGTTTGACTAGTACTGCGATGCTAAATGTACATATTATTTATTGTTTGTTTAAAATATTAGTTATGTAATTACAATATAAAAATTATTGTATGCATAATAGGCCAGAAATCCAAAATCTAACCTATCATACCAGAAACAGAAACAACATGAAATTAAGTAGACTAGTGTAATTAGAATGATCCAAAAACAGATCTCTCAACATAAGTCATTTTCCTTTTTGTCTCCATTCAGCAATTCAAATCAAATCAAATCATCAATTTATTCAAATTAGGTCATAACCAGAGGTTCAAAATAAACTCAATCTTACTAGAATCAACAAATTACCATGAAATCAAGCAGACTAGCATAACTACAACGGAATTATCCTACAACATGGCGATAACAAACAGTAAAACAATAAAACGGCAAACAACTTCTTCATACCAATCATTTTCCTATTTATTTCACTAATTCATAAATTAAAACTAAATCAGAACTTAATTAATCCAAAATTCAATCAAATCACAACAAAAATCCCCAAACAACACAAAACCTAACAGAAACAGAGCACTTACATTCAGTTGAGCAGTATACCCCTTCCGAACAATCTCGCTCTCATCACAAAGCTTATCGAAGAACAAAAACCTTCTAAGCCCATAAATCCTGACGAATTGCGAAAGCGAAACAAACGATAGCGTCGCGATACTACTCAACGACAACTGAACAAGGCTATCGTAAGGTCTAGCGTGCCGATTATCGCAATCGCTGCACGCGAGATAGAAATGAGACAAGGTAGGGACGATGAAGGTGAAGATGACGAACACGAACCAGGAGAGAGTTGCAGTCCAAGCGTTTGACTGATCGACGCACATCCACCGGAGCCATGACCGGAAGCTATGGAGTTCGTCGTAAGTGTGGGAGGCGCTCCGGGAGAATTCTCTCCGTTTTGAGATCAGAGATACCTTTCCTTCTTCCATGGCCATCTGGACTGTGCTTGCTTGTTCGACTAGATTTTTTTTATTTTATATGTGTGAAATTTACGGAAATAGCCTTCAAGTTAAAATATTAATAGTTCATGCCATAAAGTTTCTTTAATTCTACTTTAGCCCCTAAACTAATTTGTTTTGTAAAAACTAAGAGGTTGTTTGTTTCAATGTTTTGGTTGATAGAAATTCATGGGGAATTCAAATTTTATTCTTTTGTGTGTTTTGCTGGCTTAGAGAAGAAACTGGAGTTGGAGTTAGTTACAATCAAATCCTTTAATTAATGGAATTAATAATCCTTCAACGTTTCAAAGGAAACCTCAATGTTTATAGTTTACGTAATAAGCGTAGCCGTTTTTCGTCTTTTTTTACATTTTTTTAAGATATTTTATATTGGATATATTTTTATATATTTTGTTAGTTTCAAGGGCTCATTCCTGTATTTTACATTTCAATTCCATGAACAAATATATCAAGCATAGGCATTTTGGATTTTCAAATTAATCCTTTAAATTCCAATTAAAATTCATAAACATTCTATGAACCAAATGCCCCATAAGTAATTAACATGTAACCCTCACGCATTAATATCAAATTTAGAGCGAACACGACACGCCTAACGCGGTTTTTGTACTTGAAACGTTTTATTTTCTTAAACACTAACAAATGTTTAATAAATGGGTTACACAACATGGCATATTTAACACATTTAAATATAACAAGTTCAATAACATGAACAACATGATATGTCACATTTAACATAATTGTTTATATGACTCACTTACACGGTTAAGAAATGATAATATATAATTAACATGACAAAATAAAAGTTACCAAAAAATCCAGTTCAGTTTTAATTATTCATACACCTATAAAATTATGTCATTGTGAAAAATAAGTGATAAATGTATCGTGTCAACCTATTTACACAATAAGGGGGTTTTTGGGATTACTTATTTAAGCTACTTATGACTTTTCCATCAAAAGTAAGAATTTCTTACTTTTGGATTTTGACTTCTCCTTCTCACATTTTCCATCTTATTTTGAATTTACCAAACAAACTTATAACTTATTACCTTATTTTAAAAGATAATAAGTAAATAAGTTGTTTTGAAAAGTAATCCCAAACACCCCTTAAGTTAAACATGTTATACGTGTAAAAAAAATGTTAAGCGGACTGAATCTTTTAAGACACGTCTTTATTGATGTCATTTAACGTGTCAATCCATTTATACCTGAACCTATTGACAACAAACACCAATATGTTTAACTTAATGTTGTATTAACATTTGACAATCATTAAATAGTTTTTAGATTTAAAAGAAGATGCAATATTATTTTGAAGACAAATAATAAGGGATGGGGGACACATGTTAATATAGGAAGTGGGTATAGAAAGGTAGGCAGGTAGCGGCATGTGATATGATATCTCGTGAAAGATCCATTTTGTATGGGTTAGGTTCCTCTGTGGTCGCTGATTACGACAGAACATTTACAACTGTCTGATTTGGTTGCCAATCAATTTTGTCAACGCTTGCCCTTTTATGTTACACCAAATATTAGTAATTTCACGCTTGTTAAACTTTTAACATCATTAATATGGTTATCATTACAGTGAACCGCCATGGCTAAATCCCCGTTTAGGTTAACCGGTGTGAAACCTGATTCATCGCTGCGTGGCTGAGGTGGCTCGCCAATCCCTTTCTCCTTGCCGTTAGAGTGGAGTATCGCATAATGTTAAAAAAATATATTTAATAAAATAACAAATATAATCTTTTACATAAAAAACAAACAAAAGATGTCCATTATTTAAATCAAACTTAAAAAAAACTGAAATTTGAAACCGATCTGAATTTCAATTTCAAATCTGGTTTTTGAAATTTTGACTAAGTTTTTTAATTATATATAGTTTTATTATTCTAAAAAAAATACACATTTTTTTAATTTTTTTTCGTAATTCGGTTTATCCGAATCAACCTGAATTCGAATTTTCAAATTCGAATCAATCTTTTGAATTCAATTTCAAAATTTTCATACTCGAATAATCTGAATAACCTGAAAACTGACTCAATGAACACTCCTACTAAAACCCTAAAATTAAAAGACGACAAATAATATAGAGAATATAAGATGTATGAGTACATAAGGGGATGTTCAGTTGGTTTCTCGTTAAGAAATGACAACCAAACCAGATTAAAAGGTTTTGGTTAATGGCAAATAATAGTTATGCATATAAGTCGGTTTCTAATTTTAGTTCGGTTACTAATTGTTATTATCATTATTCTCTGTTCACATCTATGACCTATAAGATCATCTTCAACAACTCATAAACATGTTCAGTCGGTTATCATATTAGATCTTCACTCGTTATCTAAAACATCCGGTTTTCTCCAACACTGCAAACAAGCAATGTAAATAAACACGGAAATGAACATATAATCATACAATTTTTTTGCTGATTAACAAAATGAAAATGTTCGTTTTCGTTCGTTAAAAAAACTAAACCAACAGTTCATGTATGTAAACGAACAAACTAACAGTTCATGAATGTAAACGAACACAAACGAACAGTTCATGAATGTAAATGAACACAAACGAACGTAAGCAAACAAACAAACGTAAACGAGTGTAAACAAACATAAACGAACACAAATGAACATAATTGAACAAACAAAAACGAACACAAGCGCACGTAAATGAACACAAATGAACAAATCTAATACATCGCGAGTTGACTTTGAAGGTCAAAATTACAACTTTTAACCATAATATTCACACAATCCTTTGGATTTTGTGTAATTTTCTTGGAAGAAAACATATGACAAATCCTATAACATATAAACCGAATGATCTATTATATAAACAAATGAACGAACATAAACGATTGTACATAAATAAACCTAAATAAACGGAAATAAACGAACAAGACAAGTATTCATGTACATTCATTTAATTAAACAAACAAAAATTTTGTTCATATTCTTTTTATTTATTAAATAAATAAACTTCCTGTCGAATAAATAATGAAGAGTTCAATAAAGGTTTGGTTATTTATAGGTATAAATGGTGTAATGCAATCAATGTTTCCAAATAAATAGATCTAGTTAGTCAAACTCAAAGGTAATCGTCTTTAAAAATTAATCCTACTGATAATTGTCCTGTAGTACCACTGTTTTGAAACCCGGAACAGCCGGTCGGATCGGTCGGACCGGGAACCGGTGGTCTGGCCGGTCCGGTTACATATGTTGAAACGGTCCTGCAGTGAACCGGCGGTCGGACCAGACGAACCGGCGGTCGGACCGGAAACCGGGTGGTCGGACCGGACGAACCGCTTGACTATTTTTTTTCTTTTTTGTTTTTTTTTAAGTCTCTTGGCTTCGTATTTCGTAGGTAATTGTTAGTTTAAAATTATTGGAATTGACTTCTTGGTGATTTTTTAAAGGATTAATGGTTGTTTGAATTGATATATTTTTATAATATTTATAACGTCGTCCGATTCTTAAATCCGGTCCGACCGGTCGGATCGGTCTGACCAGTGGACCGGTAAGAAGACCGGTTCAACGTCCTGTCCGATCCGATTCTAAAAACATTACGTAGTACATAAAGGGCCACGCGTAATAAACAACGTTAATCAAGGCGAACATCGGAGTCGTGCTACGCACGCCATGTTTTATATTCACCAGCTGTCATATAATCACTTTTTCTTTTCATTCTTTAATCTTTATTGATATCGGATGTAATTAATTTATGTTGTCCGATTTAAACAATGATCATTTTCTAATCTTCAAAGATAGACGTCACATCACAATTAATAATAACTAAATATTGACTAAGTTTTTTGTATGACTGATGTGATTAATTTTTAAAAATACATGATTGGTTGAAGGTCAAATAGTCAAAGTAAAAAAAATAACAAATTTTTTAACGGCGATAGTAATTCGGGCTCAGTGACATGCCTTTTCATAGTCCAGGTATGTTCATAGCTCAGACGGGATTTCAACCGTCCATCGTTAGTTTGACGCTCGAGGATGGCGTCAACCCGTTCCATGAGGAAACCGACTAGCTCGTAAAACCCCTGACTTGCCTATGCCTGGAGATAGGGGCGTTCAAAGTCGGATATCCGAAATTTTCGGATAGTGGATTTCACTATCCGAATCCGAAATTTCGGATACGGATTCGGATATTTAAACGGATATCCGAAATTTATAATATTATTTAATCTAAAAGATTAACACAAAATAGAGAAAACTTTGAATCTGAAATAAGATCAGGGAATAAAAATACAAATACCCATCTGCAGACATTGCATATTTTAAAGAACAAATTACATAGATATAAATAAAAGATCAGATTTCATATGAAAACTTCAAAATTCGACGCCCGACGGCTGGTGTAGGTAGGGTTTTTTTTTCAATTGAGGGAGGAAGTGAGGATGAGAGATTGAGGGGGCTTTGTCTGAAGTTAAGTAGGGTTTTTAAACAAGATTTCTTTTTTATTAAAAAAAATAATATAAATGTGAAATTTCGGATATTCGGATATCCGAACTATCCGAAAAATTTGAAAATCCGAATCCGGATATCCGAATTTCGGATTCGGAATTTCAGATATTTCGGATTCGGATTCGGATATTTTTGAACACCACTACCTGGAGAGCTTATTGGCAACCCCTGTTAATGACAACAAGAATTTTATGCTGAAGTGAGATTTGAACTTGTGATCTTAGGGTCACAGAGCCTTTATCCACACCAGCTGGTGCCAGTGGACCATATGACCATCGGCTAATTTTTTTTATTTAGGTGTCGGAATCATATTAGTAAAACAAAATGTCCTGCAATTTTTCTTTATTATAGCACTAGGTTATGCACCCGTGTATTACATGGGTTGCATAAACTTAAATTATATAAATCATAAGTCTATAAATAAAAATTGCCACTTGTTTTCAAGCACTAATATAAAATTGTTGCTAATGCACTAATATAATTGTTTTCAACTAAAACTGTTTTAGAAGGATGAAACTAAAATTGTTTTCGAGGACTAATATAAACTACTTGACTTATAGTAAATATAGCAAAACATTAATCATGTATTTTTATAAACAACAGATGAAACCAAAATACAAAATATGAAAGTCGAACTGAATAATAATCAAATATTAATGTAGTAATATTGTAAAATATGAAGAAAAAAAAATAGAATACCATACGGATTATGACGAATGAACGTGAGTAGAATTGATTTACAATCTAGTAAGAAAATATGGAAGTTCTTGTTATGTCGTATTAAGAAACGAAACTTATTATAATTATTAAACTTGTTAAGGTTAACATATAAAATAGGAGTGTTAATAAAATACTACAAAAAACATGGTCGTTTTTGTTCATGAAACACAAATACGGTATTACAATTCAAAAGGAGCATAAGTATTTACTTGGATGTCGCACTTCAGGTAAGTAACTTGATAAAAGTGGATTAAACTTAAACCATTAGAAACGATCGTGTACTTGTTTATTTTAGGGATTGAAATAAATGTTTGTATCATAAAGTTTATTTAATTATAAACCATAATATTATTAACTTAATTTGGAATTTAGTTAATGAAATGACTATAATTAGGATAAAGTCATTATAAATTACCATAACTTACATGTAATATGTATGGAAGTAATTAAAAAATTAAATTTGTGTTTGACTTGCAAATTATTTTAAAATTTTCGTTAATTTAGAAAGTTAATTAAAATTGATATTAGGCGAAAAAATAAAAAAAATTGAGGTCCTCATGTGTTGACACGTGTCCTCTATTGTTTTCTTTTATTATATAGTATATATATATATAATATATATATATATATATATATATACTCTAGTGAGTGATACTTTAAAGAGGGAAAAAATGGTTGTCATGTGACGCCACGTCATCTCTCACACCAACCTCGTTTGACAAGAAAAGTATCTAGGTGAGTGAGGGCGGTGTGATCATTAAATACATTTTTTTATTAATATTCATTTAAATAATATTGATAATTAAAATTATATTAAAAAAGAGATAAATAAAAATTCAAAAAATAAAAATAAAAGTTACATAAATTATAAATAAACATAAATAAAACTACCCGATTCCGTATTTTGTTTCTTCTTGAGAAGGCTCGTCGGGGCCAGTGAACAAGGTTTAGGGCGAAAGTTTCCATCTCTTTTTCCCCCCTATTTCAATTAAATTTCTCTCTTTCTCTCATGTTGCATTTTTTCAACCATTTGTTGGCCGATGTCGACGTGAGTGGAAACCGAGCAGGATCCCGAGCCCGATGCTTGGGCCTTTGCTTTTTTTCTTTCTGATCGGATGTGGTATGTCGTCCTCGTCTTCCAAAGCATATCGATTGAGATCATAGATAGATCTTTCGTCAGATACGGTCGGACTAGCATCAATGTCAATTGAAGGATCGTTTCTTTGACGAACCGTCTTCGCTTGGATTGACGTACAATGTGTGCTATTTCGACAAATGCCTCAATAGTTCCCAAGTCGCTATTGGGGTTTGGCCTCCTCCGTCGTCTTGATAGCGGGACGTTGCTTGCATCAAAATGTAGGTATCAATTACAACCTCTTTTTTGACTCCTATCACATTATTGGTAGATCCCGTGGAACTTTAAGACATTTCGGTTTATATGAGTCCATTTAGAATTCAATTGGTCCATACTTCGGTACTCGATAGGTACACCCATTAAGGCTTCATATTTTTTACGAATACATTTTCATAACGTTCTTTTGTTTTGAGCGTTACCTCAAAAATAAAAAATTAAATATAATTAATATTAATTTATATAAGAAAGTAATAAAAAAATAAATAGAGTTAATTATAATTTGTATACTATTTTACATAACGATAACAGGATCCTCCGAGATGTCGACAAAAACCCTAGCCAAATTTAACTATTCGTCCAAATCTCACTTCTTTGTAATCCGTGAGACTGTTTTTGTTTATGGGTTGCGTTTCCTCAACAACTTCTTCTTCCTCCTCCGGTGCTTCTTGAGTTTCCATAACATAATCCGGATTAGGTGAGTATTCTAGGGGCGTTTTTGGCATAGTTGCCATGTTTGGGGCATACCCTGGGTGATCCAAATGGGTTTTGGTTGAACGGTTGTGGTTGGGTGAACGCGTTGGGGTTTTTTAGAGACCGCATGTTGAACGCGTTTTGTTGTGACGCGTAATGTAGCCAAAATATGTTCGGATCGTTAGGATTTATGATTTATAGAGAGGAAAGTGAGATTTTTTAGTGTAAAATGTATTTGGTAAAAAAGGTTATTTATAGTGGTTTAATTGAGAAATTTTTTATTTAATGTGTTTCCGTTTAACAGTAACATTAAAAAATCCGTTTGATTGTTTTCTCCTCCTTCCCGTGAAAAATCTCACGAGTCACTCTCACCACCCACTCGCCAAAACGAGGGGGCAGTGTGTCCTATCGCTCATGATCTGAGCATGGCTCACGAAACCCACCTCACGAAACCATACCACATGCTCTTAAAGCATCTCCGTACATAATCTCAAAGAGTCAAACATCTTCATAAGCATATCTAAGTCATCTCAAACATCTAAAAACTCTAACATTATCTTAAATGGAAAAAAAACATCCAAATTCTTTTTTACACTATAAGTATTGTATCATATTGACATATTTTCATATCCACTCCCGATTCTCCTACCTTTATTCTCTTTTGTTTCGTATTTTCTACCATGAATCCTTTGTTTTCAAGCTTTTATTTGAATTTTGGAAATTCTGAAGATTTTTCCTTGATTAACAAGGCACTACTTTGCAATAGAGAAACTCATATAAATAACCCTCTAAAAACAATATGATTGAGCATGCATGACAAAAAACTTCCCTTGGTTTATCTTTTTATTACGATATGAATAATTATTATTGTAACTTGGTTTATCTTTCTTATTAAGTATCTTTGATGAATGTAATTTTTTTTATTTTGTTTATTTTTTATTTCTTTTTATTACTATATGAATAAAATAAATAATTTATTCGCTTAAAAATAATAATTTTTTAATTATATAAAAATAAACCATATTTATTTAATAAAAATTTAGGTTGGGTTATTAGTATGAAAAGTTGGGTTTGATTAGGTTGTGCAGGTGAAAAGAGAGAAATTAGTTTTTTTTTTATTTAATAAAAAGGTTGAATTGAGTTGAGATGTGAGTGGGGGTTGGGGGGGGGGGGTGTGTTTGACCTCACAAATGGTTTAAACTCAAACTCAACAGTTTAACAAAAATATATACAAAAAAGTTTAATAGTATACAAATTTAAAATACAAACTAAGTTCTAACTCAAGCTCAAATATTCATTTTCAGAAGAATCACGGTTAAACTCACGTCCACCACTTCCGCCACTGCGATCATTTCCACGTCCACCTACCAACCTCCTCCCCTCTGACCGATCAGCCTTAGCCTTGCACTACAATGAAACCAATATATGCGGTTTTTGATTAATCAATGGTAAATCGATGTTTAGGAATCCTTGATTACTTGTGAATCGAGCGGTTTACCTGATCGTGAACTTCAAATCTTTGATTGTGGAATCTTGATGCGATGAACTCGGCTTCGATTATGAAAACTGAAAAGTCAGTCGTGACCATCTGAACGATGAGAAACTGAGAACTGAGCCTTGAGAAGCTGAGGCGCAGAGCTCGTTTTTTTAGGGTTTTAGATTTTAGATATATAAATAGATTAAAAAAAGCGAGCAAGCTTACCATTGCTCGTGCTCGGTTCGTTTATAAACAAACAGAGCCGAAATCGAACGAGCTTATTTCTGAGCTTTTTTCGATTGAGGTGCGAGCGAGTTTTAAGCGCCGAGCAATTTAGATAGCCTTACGACATGTTTGGTTCATGAAATTCAAGGGATTTGGAATTGGAAAACATTATGTCCAAAATTATGTTTGGTTGGTAAGTAAGGAATTTGAATCAGAAAACATTCACTCTTTAATTGGAATTCAACTTTCCTTCCTGTAACTCATGGAATTTAGAACATTCCATTGGAATGTTTTAAAATTACCAAAAAGCCCCTAAAGCTTCTTCTACATAAATGTATAGTTGTAGACGAGAAATGTTGAAACCCAAATTCAAACACCATAATCATAAACCAAAATTCTTATTCAATCTAAAAACCCATTTCTAGCGATTATAAAAACCCAATTTGATAATTTATATAATAAAGCTGTTTGTAACAAGAAACAGTTTCAACACATGATTTGAGAACCAACAAAATGAAAACCTATGATTAGAAGATGAACACATATTGCATAACCGAAACAAGAGCAAATAAATCATAATTTAAAATAAACCCAGAAAGATTCTAGTTCAAAATATTCACATAAACAAAACCCAAAAATTCAGAACCACAAAATCGGGCTCGAAATATTCAAAGTTGGACTACTTTATTTGCAATCTTCACATAAGCAAAAAAATCAAAGCCAAACCCAAAAATCGACCAACATTCTTCTATTTAATAATTTGACCAACATGGAAAACGAAAACGAATGGAGTGAATCTCTCGGTCCTCTTGGGACCCGGGAAAAACTCAAGCAAATCAATTTTGGATAATTTCTAAAAGAAATGGTGAGCTCTAGGGCTGTAAACGAACTAAACGTTCAGCGAACAGTTCATGAACCGTTCGGTGGGAAGTTCGTTTACTTTCATTCGTTTAATAAATGAACGAACATGAACAAGAAATTCTGTTCGATTAACTAAATGAACGAACATGAACAGAGGTCTCGTTCGTTCAATTGTGTTCGTGAACGTTCGGTAAGTTGTTCGTGAACGTTCGTTCATTTACGTTCGTTTATGTTTGTTCATTTTCGTTAGTTTAAGATATTCATTAAGATTTTTGTATATTTCTATTTTGTTTTATCCAAACATTTTATATTCTTTAATTTTAAAAAAATTTATGCATCATTTCCCTATCTACTATTAATCGATTAGGGCTTCTAAGTTCTCAATTCTAGATCATGTAAGCTTCCCTCAATCCTAAATCATGTAAGCATTAGGGTTGACATCAAAAGTCCTAAACAACGCTCCGTTCGGTAACGTCCGTGAACCGTTCGTGAACAAACCCATTTCCGTAATGAACGAACAAGAACATGAAATTTCGTTCGGTTAGTGTTCGTGAACCGTTCGTGAACAAGTTCAATGCTTAACGAACGAACACGAACAAAGCTTCGTTTGGTTCGTTTACATCCCTAAGCTCACCTGGAAAACGAAAACGAATGGGTAAACGGAGGTGAATGTCAAATGGGTGTTTCAAGGGTAGTTTTGTCATTTAACTTTTATTACATTTCAATTCTTTTGTAATTTTACCAACCAAACACATTATTATTATTAGTTAGAATTAATTCCAATTCCTTTCAATTCAAATTCCAATTCAAGTTCTAATTCTTAAAAAAAAATACGTGAATTAAACGCACCCTTAGTTATGGATCAGCCCAAATGCTGATTCTCTTACAAATACAAATGAGTCAATGTGATAAATAGTTTTGTAGCGATTACCTTAGCCCAACTGCTAAGACTTTGGATCGGCTGGTAAGGCTATGGATTAGCCCAATAGGTTTGTGGGCTGTTTTCCCTAATTCTTTTGCCTTGTATTCATTTCGTGTTATAACTTCATCAAGCTCGAGCTCAAGTTTCTAGCCCTAAGTTTTAAGGTCAAGTCATGCTCGAGTTTCATGTTAATCTATAAGTTTTTAGGTCGATCCGTGCTTGAGTTTGATATTGTTCTCTAAGTTTTAAGTAAGGATGACTCGACCTTAAAACAAAATAAAATATTTACGGGTTTGTTTCGGGTAATCGGGTCGGACATCACTTAATATCATACATGTCCCATACCTTTAAAATTTTTAAAACAAATCTTATACCTGGTCTCATACCTGAATAGTGAATACTCATCCCAAATATTTCGAGTTTGCCTATCGGGTTCATGTTCATTTATCATCCCTAGTTTTAAGGTCAATTCGAGCTCTATGCTTGGTTTTAAATTGAGTGATGTGCTTCGATGCATTTGGTTTCAAATTCCAATGCGTGATGCATGTTGCACGATGCATGTGATGTGCTCTTTATTAGAAAAATATTAAAAATTAGTTATACATAATATTTTAACATAGCAACTTTTAAACATTAAAAAATAATAAATTTAGATAAATAAATACAAAAAAAGTTGTATAGGTACCACCAAACAAGCTTTATGTACAACCAAACTAAGCCTAACTCTAAATGTACAAGTAGTCTATGCATAAGGTATTAATCAACATTTTAACATAAATAAAGAATAAAAATAGAAGAAATTTAGGGTTTTATAGCTCAGGTTTCCGGCTATAACCCGATTTTCTCCTTCTCTATCGACTTTCCAAGGTTCCTACCCCTTTCCCAAGAGTTCTCAATCATCTACAGGTAAGTAACACATTCCAAACTAAAAGATCCGAACCATTTTCAGTTGAAAAAGTGCGACTTAAGTCCTAGTTCCATGTTGAATGCAGCATAGCACATCTTTCGATACACCGCATAATGTGAAATCGACGGAATATTCACCCAATACGGAAACGCGACGCATCAAGTGCAGCGATGCGCTAAAACCTCACAAAACTTGGAAAAACACAATACGCATTATGCGCGCAATTTACGCAATTTAAAACCAAGGCTCCAAGTCTGGTATTGTTACATAAGCTTTATGGTCGAATCATGTTCGAGTTTGTTGTCTAAGTTTTAGTCGAGTCATAAGCACGCGCGACGTCCCCTGTCGAATCGAAGGTACCGAGCCAAACCCTAGATTTCTTCAACGGATCCCTAATTTCTGCAACGAACTTGCCCCATGGTCTCTTCCTCAAGCCTCTAAACCTAACTCCCGTCGCAGATCCAGATCCGACGGTCACCGGCAGTGCCGTGGCTGTTGCTGCTCTGCTGCCTCGCATGGCCGATCGAATTTTTTTCGATGAAATTGAAAATTAGGGTTTCACGATGGATGAAGATTGGCAACAAAGAGTTGATTAGAACTGTAATCTATCCATTTTTGTCTGAGTTTTTTGTTGTTTTGTTCTCCGTAGAAGATGAATCGTGATGGATTTTGGTTGATGGATCTGTGTTCTTGTGGGTTGTGGTTTAGGGTTTGGTTTTCTTTGAGGCGTGCTATGAACCCTAAGGACATGTTTGAGATTACTTTTGAAAACTCCTTATTAACTTTTGTAAAAAAGCTAATAAGTAGTTTTGAAAAGTAAGTGAAACTTACTTCTTGAAAACTATTTTTTCCTTCTATTTTTCTATCTCCTTTTAGTTTACTAAAACAAATTTTTAACCTATTAACTTAAAAAAAAGTTAATATGGAGCTCAAAAAGTAATCCCAAACATACCCTAATTAGGAGGTTTTACCCCCTTTCCTTCTTGGTTTTCTTCATCAATTTTTTTCTTGAAAATATAATTGTGATGGGAAATAATCGAGACGTGTTTAAAGACATAAATACCTTTGTATTTGGTTTGCTGGTTCTCTAGAAAATTATAAAAACTATGATTTTAGAAAATGACAAAATGAACCGTGAACCGGCAGGGTGAGGTTAGGTTAGTTGAACCAAACAATTCCGACTGTTTTTTTTAACGACAATTTGGAATACTGACGGACCACTGACCCACTCTATCATCTCCACCCTTTTTTTTTGAACAAGTGGGACTTGAACTCAATACCTCCCCATTTTAAAGAAGTCTTGGACATGCATCTTTGCCACTAGACTAATCTAGTGGTTGTAATTCCGACTGTTTAACGGTTTGATTTTAGCGGTTTTGAACAAACTCGTTTTGTTTAGAAAAAAACATAAATTTATATTAATCTTTTTAAAAATAATAAGGATTACTCGTAGTTCATGTGAATTCTTCAAATGATAAATATTAAAAGGTTGGTTCCAAATTCAAACCCTTAGGTTGTTCATTATTTAGTTTGAAACATATATCGAAAAGTTAATTGAACCGAACCGAATAAAATCGAACCAAATTACAAATTCTATTTAGGTTTCACAAAATTTGAACTCGATTTGAATCGAATAACCCGAATAAACTGATTTGTTTAGTCCAACCCCTTAGTACTTGAAATTTGCCATTATACTCGCCATATTTTTTTTCACTATGAACAAAGAAGTACAAGTTGCTTCTGGATCAAGACTATTCTTTAACTAACAAACATTATGCAATAGTAGCTATATTTGACCGAATTCTAACTTGGTGTTTGGTTCCATATTGATTTTTTCCTAAATTCGGTTCATATTTCTGTTACAACAAAGTAAATCCCAAACTGAATAGACCAAAAATTCAACCAGTGAACATAATTTGGGCGTTGATCAGTTTGAACGTTGATATTAAAAACATTATATATTATATACTAGCTTACAATCCCGTGTACTACACGGGCTGATTAACGAAAAAAGTTGTTAATCATAAATATATATATATATATATATATATATATATATATATACTAGCTTTAAACCCGTGTGTTTGACGGTGTAAACTTTAATATTAGATTGATCAATATCTGAATATGTATTTTTATACGACATTTGATGAATGATTGATATTTTTTTCAAATTGTCAAACATTACTAATTTATTGATAAGAGTAATGAAAACATTAAAAAAAACATTAAATAAATTTCATAAATGATGTTCTTCGAAGATGTAAGATTAAATTACATGTTAAATGAATATTACAATGATAATTTACAAATTTGAAATACTTCTTTCTATACAACATTTGAAGCGGTTTTACAAATTTTTTCATCTTTATCAAAGATTAGTAATGTAAGTCCATCTCTAATTTTAACTCTTGATAATGCAACATAGAGCTGGCCATTAGTAAACATTGGATCTTTCAAATACAAACCAACCCTTGAAAGTGATTGTCATTGACTTTTATTTATGATCATTGCAAAACATTTATTAATTACATAAAAAATATACACTTGAAAGTGATTGTCATTGACTTTTATTTATGATCATTGCAAAACATTTATTAATTACATAAAAAATATACCCTAGAAAAAAATGTTTTGAAAATTAATTTAACATAATATATAGCTGACACGTTAAAGTACATTTTTTAAATACAAATTTTGACGAGTGTATATGTTAACAAAGTACATTATATTTTATTTAACCCGTGTAATACATGAGTTTTTTAATACAAAAATTTTATATTACTAAGTATAATACATGAGATTCTAAGTTGTTAATAATAATATACAAACAAAAATGCTCCAGTAAACGAATTATTAATACTTAAAATACAGTAAAATGATTTTATTTTCAAAGGAGTATTTAATAGATGAACGCGGAATTAGGAAATTATGGATTCCAAATTGATTGCAAATAATTTCTATTTTTTTATTTAGCGGATTAAATCTTCTAAATTAGGAAAACAATAACAAATCTTTAATGGTTTTAAAAGCGTTTCAATGTAAAATGTTGATTTAAAAACCTTTTGAAAGATTTCAAACTGATTACAAATTATTTCCAAATTGAATTTAAAACCGTTAGAATGATTTTATTTTTAAAACGGTTCTTAATTGACGAAATTGGAGTCCGATTTCGCCTCATGCATACCAAAATGAATCCAATCACAAATCTTTAATTAATTTTCGCATATTAAATATCGTAAATTAGGAATTAAGACTTTGCTTTAACCAATAGACCAACTAAACCATTTGTAATCAAAACCGGTCGGTTGCTAAAGTATAAAAACCAAAAACTTAGATAACTGGTTTAGTTTTGACATCGAACTGGCACATACTCGCATGTTTATGTATATCACACACAATTTTATAATGTTTGCTTGCTTCTTTTATGAAGTATTGAGAACCGAAAAAAAGGTAACAATTTTTTATATCTTGTATATAAATCATTGATCATATCACTGTTTCTGAAACCATGAGAAAACAGTCATACATACACACGTCCATGTCTAAATCAGTCAACACAAGCAACAAAGTATAAGTAGCCCAGAAACAACAATGGTAAATCAGATACAAAAAGTGTAAAAAAATATGGCATTTTAATCCAAAATGCTAGCCATAACATAAGCAATCATAAGCCTTTTTATATTTACAAATAAAGCTTTTATTATTTACTTATATGCCCAGAAAAAGTCTAACTCATCATGAAAACAACAAATGCTGCAGTTTCATGTTAGACCCCATTATATGAAATATACTGCCAAGGAGCCAAGATCAACCCAGGTACAACTTCATGTCATTGTTTCTCCTAAATATTTGTCCAAACACACCAACTATTAATCACAAATGATTAACTTTACAAGCCTTAATCTCTAAGAAATAAATTCACATAAAATAATTGAGTTCTCACTAAACCCTATTCTCACAAGGTTATCTAACATTCTAACCCTTTCACTAAGATCCAAAATCAGCCCTAACATGACCCATAAATCAGCAAAAGATACCAGACTAAATAATATGATGGGTATATGCCCATGAGACATATACATTATACAACAAAGCACCAACTGTTGTCAATTTAAATAGAATTTACAGACCAATTCTCTTTGTGGTCACACTTTTTCACCTCTTACGCATATTTATTGACACATAAAAGCTCATAATTTATGTTGTTTGCATATTCAGATAAATATAAATGCGATGATAACGAAAAACTTCATACCGGTTCGCATGCGTGGAGACATTGAGAGCCATTGGTTGCGGTTCAAAGCAAGACCCTTCAATGGCAACACTATGAGGCCCATATAACTGTAGGTTAACTTCATTACCAATCAAATTTATGCAATCCGCACTGCCCTTAGAATTCACAAACGCCACAGCAACCTCAAAACTCTTCTCCAACTCTGTTGTCTCAATCCCTTGCCAATCACCCTCAAAAACCTCTTGTATTAAAGATTCAATAGCCTCCACCAGATGCAATCAAGCTTCACTTCACTATCATCATTGGCAGATGATTCATGCTCTACTTTAATAATTTTCACACAATCCTCTTGTATTAAAGATTCAATAGCCTCCACCAGATTACCCACATAACTTTTTCACCAAATCAACACCATCATCATTCAATTCAGTTCTCTCAGGCATTTCATCGAACACTTGGCAGGCACCAACTACACCGACACTTTCAATCACACCCTCACTCTCCAATTCACCATCAACATACCCAAAATCAACCTCCGCACTTACTTTCACCGGATCTTCATCTTTATCAGAAACACAAACAACCAATTTTTTCTCGATCTTTTCTTCAACCCTAATCGAAATCCTTGAATTCCCATCATCACAACTCGATTAAATGAAGGTTCGATAATCGTATCCATAATTTCCTCCCTTCTACAGAATCGATAATTGTATTAGTAAAATAGCATCAATCACAGAATCGATAATTGTGTTAGTAAAATAGGATCAATGAAGGAATCGAAAATTTTAATTTGTTAACAGTGAGAGAAAAAACAAACTTGTTATTGAGATTCAAAATTTTAATTTTAATTTGGAATCCAATCCAACACAAATCAGTTGATCTAAAAGAAGACACAAAAAACAATTTGTAACAATCCAAACCTGGACTTTATGTGAAGGCCTTGAATGCGAAATCCGAACAACAGAAAATTGAGAACGGAACCTGAACAAAAACTAACGTCATCTATATGCGAAATCCGATTGACGTAAAATAGTATGCGTGATACCTGGACAGAACCTAAATACGATTGACGTGATCTTGAATCGTCCGTCCATAGATTTAGGGTTAAGAAAACTGTTTGGTGAAGATGTGGAATAGCAGAAAATTAGGGTTTTTGAGAAAAGAGGTATGCATAAGTGGGCTTTAACCCGCTGATTTAAGGGGTGTTCGGGATTACTTTTCAAAACAACTTATTAACTTATTATCTTTTGAAATAAGGTAATAAGTTATAAGTTTGTTTGATAAATTTAAAATAAGATGAAAGATGTGAGAAGAAAAAGTAATAAGTAAGAAATTCTTACTTTTGGTGGAAAAGTAATAAGTAGGTTAAATAAGTAATCCCAAACACCCCTTAGAAGATGCAGCAGGTTAAGATTTAGGTCCGCGTGTAATTTTTTGTTAATTGTTTTTTTGGAGGGGGAATAGTTTGTTGTTTTTTTTTAGGTGATGACAAGTTGCAGAGGATTTAAGTTTTTATTAGAAGGGGGATATATATATATATATATGGGAAGGATCAAATAAGAAGTTGTTTTCGACTAAAAACTCTAAGAAGTGACAAAAACATTAAGAAACGATATCAAACGAACTCGGATTGAGCTCATTCCAGTGGCGTTGGAACCGTATCGTCGAACTCTACCATCTTAGCTTTTAGGGTTTAGATCTTAGCGTTGAATTTTAGGATTTTAGCCTTAGGGTTTAGCTTTTAGGGTTTAGATTTTAGGGTTTAGGTTTTTTTTGGGAGGTGGGGGTTTAGGTTTTTGGGAGTGGGTGGGGGTGCGTTTAGGTTTTGGGGGTGGGGGTGGGGGGTGGGGTGGGGGGGTTTAGGTTTTTGGAGGGTGGGGGAGGGGGTTTTAGGCTTTTCGGGGTGCGGTTGGAGGGGGGGTTTAGGTTTTTGGGGGTGCGGGTGGAGGGGGGTTTAGGTTTTTGGGTCCGGATTAGAGTTCGATGAGACGGTTCCAACGCCGCTCGAATGAGCTCAATTGGAGTTCGTTTGACCCACTTCTTAGCGTTTCTTAACGAAAAACCACTTATTAGCGGAACCTTCCCCTATATATATGTATACTTCATAGTAAAATGATATATATTAAATACAATAGTCAAATAAATAGTAACAATTTTCTTTGATAATTCCATAAGTAATAATATAAAAATAACTAAATTTAAATTAACTCTGTGATTTAGAGACATTGGAAGGATATGCAAATTATTTACAAGTTGAAGATCTGAGTAGAAGACAAAAATATGTAAATTACTTACAGCTTTATAATTCAGATGATAGATGAAAAAGGGAATCAACTGTTATGAGATGATTGTATGTAAAAATAATTACATGTAGATGATATTTATATAGGAAAATCAAGGTTCGAATTTTAATAAATTTAAATAAATTACATAAATAAAGCCTTAATTGTAGGATTATTTGAGGTGACTTTGAAATTATAGCGTAAAAGATATTGATATTTGAAGATTTTTTAATACTTATATTTAGGAATTAGTAATCAAACTTGTTTACTTATTGAAGGGAAAGATTGTAAACTGATTCGGGTTAGATTAAATCCAAGTTAGATCCGCGTGCGGTGGTGGTAGTTTAGGCGGGAAAAGTGTCCCAAAAACCTTTATTTATTAGTACGTATAGATTATGTTTTTAACAACATTATATTAAAAGGCAGAAAGATCAGCAGAGTGACTAGGCAATGATTGTTTCGTTGTTTGACGAAGACATCAAGCGCTATATGAAACCTAAATAATTTGTTTTGTTTTGTTTTTTTATTATATTGGATCAAGTGCTATATGAAACCTCAATAAGAGAGTATTATTTTATAAAGATTCAATAATCATCAATTTAACATGAATGTTGTAAAACCCGAATAACTCAAACTTGTTGAATTACCCACACCTAATAACAATAAAACAATTATTGGCACGACCAATATATTATTGTTGGTTCAAATACGAGCAAGTAAAGTATTTCGTATGTTAATGTTTTAAGCCTTGCCTCAGGAAGTCTAGAACAAGCTTAATGTTACAAAGTACAATGGAATGCTATTCAAACTATAGGAAAAGTACACAGGGGAGGAAAGGAAACGAGAGTAAAGAGAGTATTCTCGAATTCGCGGAGTCCTGCTTTCTTTATCTCGAGTGGTATTTATAGTGTCCCCCACCGTCTTTGCTTATGGTCGAGGCAAATCTGTGTTCTTCTATAAAGGGTATGACTGAACTCGCGCTTCCCCCATTTGCTTTCCTCACTATCCCCCTTATACTTGAAAAGGTGGAAATGTTTGACTTAGGTCCCCTAGGTGACAAGTGACCATTTATATTTGTCTCTTTACCTATCCGATTGGCTTAGGGTTTGACTTATGTCTATTAGGTGTCCTTGGTTATCGTGCTCTGCTTATGTTTAAAATATGAAGGGAAGGAGTCACATCCTTTCCTGAACGTTGTTGTCTTTTGCTACCGGTAGGAGTGGGAAGGGAGACTTGGCCTTACCTCCGTTATCAATTATGTACCAAAGAATGATGTTTTCCTTTGAATATTGGTAGAGCCAATGATTGTTTTATTTTTATCAGGCGTGGGCAATTCAACAAGTTTGGGTTATTCGGGTTTTATAATACTCATGTTAAATAGATGATTATCGGATCTTTATAAAATAATACTCTCTTATTGAGGTTTCATACAATACAAAATACAAGAACATTTGGTAGGAGGGGGCAAAATATTGATTGGTAAAAAAAGCAAATGATGATAAAATAATGTTAAAACTGTTAACAAAAAATACTTTTCATTAAATATAATAGATTTCTCTTTTTATTTTTTCTTACAAATACCAACATTCTGGGTACTTTGAGGTTTCATGAGATAAAAAACCAAAATTTTATATTCTAAGTTATAAAAGTTGAACTTCTATATAATTTTTTCAAATAAATCTTTATGCAACTCTGCAAATTGCCCGCTATACGTAGAACAACGCGATTGTACTACAACCACTAAAAAAGTAATTATACATACTGAATGCACAACATGTCCAGTCGTCCAAAGCTGATAGTTTCAAATTACGCTGTGAAACATACTAAGTGTTCTTTATACTAAAAACAATTTCGCTTACACCGTCCAAGAAAACAAATTGTTTTGGGTTACTATGGAATTACTTCCTAATATATAATAAATCAACATATGTCGATACTGATCAAAATCAAATAAAGTGGTCATAAACATGTGTATGTTACAACGGCTTTTTAATAGAAAAGTGTATATATTTGAGTTGTATGTGACCAAAGTTGTGTGGTTCACTCTTATTCCAACATTCGTGATGGTTAGGATATAGTTGCGACCAAGCATCGAACATGTGTGACCCATATAAACAATTGTGATGTTCCAGGAAACTTGTGTATACATGCTTCAACAACCACTTATATTAACTATAAAAGGTAATAAACAATATTGTTAGTGTATACATGCTCATTATATATATTTTTATTTTAATGATGTCAAAAATCCTAACATATAGGTAAAATGCTAATTATAAGATGTCTATATGTTTATAAAATATGCCTTTAATTTACAAATATAAAAAAACATTAGCGGTTGTATGATTGGTACACAGTGCGACAATGGATTGATTGCGATCCTCTGGACAAAACAATCAAATCGTTATGCTATTTGGTTATTATCATTAGAGAACAAAGTGTGTTGATTGGTAGCGTCGGATAATAAGTTGATAATTAGTGAAAACTTTCTCATACAACATAATTATTCAGTCTAGAATTATTAACAAACTTCTTGTTTGATTGAAGAGACAATTGATTGTCCAATGCGTGAATTTGATAAATTAAACTATGTTTGTATACTGATGAGTGTAAAATTGAATTAGGTTATATGTTGATTGATCATACCTAAACTTTGATGTGATCATTTCTTAATGAACTGAATTCAAGTTAGTAATTTAGTTCTTGTTTATACAACTAGCTCATTATTCCACAACACAATCAAAAGAATCCATTTTACATTATGTTCTTCATGAATCAAGAGATCCTAAACACCATCCATATACTTTTTGTGATTCGACACCCTATTTTCCATCACTAAGTTAAGGTATTTAGGAACTTAAATCTCTTTATCTTTGATCGGTTCTTCAACAACAAATGGACAAAATCGATAGTAGTAAACTTGTGACCCATCGAGTCGGAAAACGTTGTAGTTGAGATCTTTGCAGCGAGTAGAAATGTATGATTTTTATTTTGTATAAAAGAGATTAATGTTTGTATGATACTTATAGTTAAATTTATAAACAAAACCATTATTATTACCTTTTATCATTTAAAAATGATCAAATGATGCTAAATCGTCAACGATCAAATTTCCTCCTTTTCATGAGCATGAGTGAGTTCACGGAACCACGGCTCACGACACACTCACACATGGGAGACGTGGCGTACGGCTCACATATTTCACGAGGAATAACACACGCCGGATTAAACTAAAAAAAAATAGAAAAAACGAACCGTAAATACATGACTAGTTTTGTGACTATCCTACAAAGTGGGTGGATATATTTATGTCAGTAAATATTAACCGTCCGATCATCACTGTCACGCACAAATCCCTGACTTCCAACTAGAAAAGGGGTGTAGGGCAGGGTTGAATCATCAATCGAAGCAGCGTTGTTGATTCAAAGTACGTCAATCGATCCACCGGAAAATATGTCAGGAGTCAACAACGAGGAAGACAAGAAGCCCGGCACCGGCGATGGAGTTCACATCAATTTGAAAGTCAAAGGCCAGGTTAGGGTTTTTAATTTTTTCGATCATCAATCAATATCCTCATTTATATCGCACCTTCAAGTTTCCTGAATCCTGATTAGACTCTTATTACTCACCAATTCGTACGAATGCAATTATTTCTCGCGATTTCTGGATTATTTCTTCAGTTTCTAGGGTTTTGGTTTTGTTATCGCGATTATCGTTGTGCAGGTTAGGGTTTAGTTCATGACGTTGTTTTGTAAACAATAGAATATTCAAACCATGGATCTTCAATACTCAGATGTCATACCTTACAATTGAATTATGATATAGCATTATTTCTTACTGTTTGTATCTAATTTTGTTCTTCATATTCTATACTTTTGTTATTATGTATACCTGCAAAGTAAGTAGCTTTTTTGAAGTTTAAGAATGACTTGTTTGGCTATCAAAGTTTGATATCATGTTGTCTTGGTTTGAAGTGATAACTCATGTGCCACTGCTTGTTCTGTTTCCAGGATGGTAATGAAGTGTTTTTTAGGATCAAAAGGAGCACACAGCTGAAGAAGCTCATGAATGCTTACTGTGACCGACAGTCTGTTGAGCTTAATTCTATTGCATTTTTGTTTGATGGGCGTCGTCTCCGTGGGGAGCAGACTCCTGATGAGGTTCTCTTTCTCTCTCTCCAACTCACACACAACCACAACTACACCACACACACACGCTAAACATACCGACAACAGGGAAATGTTTACAAAGAGTGATCGAACCTTCCTTGTTTTCTAGATGCTTTATCTGGTTGTGCTGATTAGGCCAAGGGGTATGGTTTCACATTTCACACCCCTCCACACTGCCACATCAGTTTCCACTAATTTTCCACACATCTCCACGTTGGGGGGCATGTCCACATTTGAATAAAAATTAAAAACCTTTGAAACTTGCCTTTGCACATTCTTGGAAAACACCATAGGGGCGTGGTGTTCCACATTCTTGGAAAACCTTCACATCACCTCCACGCTAGTTTTCCATGGGGTATACCCCTTGGTCTTAGAACTGGAATTTTTGACCAATTTACTTATAAATGAGTTAAATTGGGTTGTGTTTTATATTAAAGAGATCAAGTACACAAATTTAGCCAAAAAAGAACAAGTCAAATGGGCTGAATGGAGTGATAATCTATTTTGAATGCAAAATTTTTCTAAATTGTTTTGTAAATAGATTTATATTATTATTGTAGTAAGTATTTTGTAATAATCTTTAAAGCGTTTTTATTTATAAACATTGGATAAAAAAGTGTTTGCGGGTCAACCCAACCCAAGTTGGACTATTTTGACCCCTAATAAAAATAACTCGTTCCAACCGGTTCATTTTATGACCTCTAGTGCTGACATTTAACATGTTCTGCTATAGCTGGAAATGGAAGAAGGTGATGAGATAGATGCAATGCTTCATCAAACAGGAGGTACGTCTGGCAACCTCTGGATGTAGAACAGTTCCAGGGTATGTGCTGTACAAACGCCAGTTGAACTATACTGATGCTGGTTGTTATCTCCGTTTGACTATTCTATTGTCAAGGTTTGTGACTCGTGTTTGAGGTTTAAACTCTATGTAGGATTTATTACCTTGATATGGTATATGCTATATCATGTTTGAAGTATGGCATGTTTTGCTTTAGTTATGCTTTTATTTGGAAGATTATGTTATTTATGTGTTTACTCGTGATAAAATTTCTTGTATGGTATTTTCAACTTTTTTAATATGGATCTAGAGTCGGAGCTACCGTGGGGCAGTGTGGGCTCTTGGCCCTTTGAAAATTTGCTGATGATTAAATTCTTTTTACATGGTAGATCAACAAGAGGTGATAGTTGAATTGGTTTGTCATAGTATTGAAAAACTGCAGGTCACATGTTCAATCAACTTGAACCACATTTCACTTCTGAAAAGCTTTTTAATGATTCTTGTCTAGTCATTTTGTGGTTTAACTTGATATCTTTGGAATATGGGAAACTGGGAAAGTAGTGACTTTAAACATTGGTAATTTTTTAGTCTGCAAGATCCACCCATTTACCTTTTAATGGTCAATTTGAGGTGTGACGTGTACCCATGGCAAAATGGGTGGGTTAAGTAGTGGGTCAAAACACACAGCTTTAGGAGCATGTCAATTGGTTTTGGGTCAAAACGGGATAGGACAAAGTGGGTTCAAATGCCATATTTTTTTTATAATAGCGGTGACCGGCAGGTGATTGGGCAGACGGTGGCGGCGTGGGTCTGATCATTTTGTACTCGTGTTAAAGTGTTAAGTTAGCAAGTTTTTTTTTGTTAAGAGTGACATGTGTTGACACATTCGCCACACTACGCTTGGGGTATTGAGGACTCATAGGTGATGGCTGTTTTTTTGCGCGACTCTTAATATTAAAAGACTGCTATCACATACAAATTTGTATTAATAATTTGTTTAAATCTCATCCACCACCACCTACACTTAGTGCCGACAATTTTTGAGACTGACCTGTTAACACAGCATGACACTGAGTTAAACATGTTTGGGTTTAAGCTTAATAGGTTTCGTGTCTTAAACAAGTTGATATGTTTAAGACACGATTAAAATCGTGTCTTAACATGTCATAACCTGGTTAACTTGTTTAGACATGATGACAAACCTTTTTTTTAAATATTTTTCAGTATTTTTAAAAAATATAAATATTTACTTATTTATTTTAAGGTTTAAAAAAATAAACCCTAGAAAGCCGTCGACCAGTTGCCCGCCTCCCTCTCCCTCGTTCGGTCATTACTTCAACTGAACTCAAATCTCCATCCCTCTTATCTGCGTATTGATCAGCTACTCCTACCATGTGTAACCGTCTTCATCCATCATATCCGTACAACACAACAAACCCCATGGCTGCCAAGCTCGTCGTAAACAACCATCTCTGCGTTATACCCGCCTCTCCTCCGTCCTTCTGTTCCGCCTTCTCCATCCGCTGGTAACTTCAGATCCGATCATCCTCCTTTGATTTGATTACAAATTTCATCGTCTTCCTTTCCTCTCGATCTAATCACAGTAATTTGTGTGTTTTGATTTTTTTGTGCCTTAATGATCTAAATTGATTTAAGTTTTCCTGGTTTTAGACTTTTATCAAGATCATGGTGTTTGCTTTGTTCCTAGTTCTAATTCAGGTATTCTGTTAACAAACAAGGGTCAACTTCTAAATAGGTCATATTGTGTAATCTGTTTTCTAAACATGTTCGTGTTCGTGTCGGGAAAAAAATGACATGATTATTTATCGTGTCGTGTTCGGGTCTAGCACTTTAGGTAATCGTGTCGTATCTAACATATTATGGTCGCCCTACCTACAATCATCAAAAACCACCACCTTGAACCCACACACCTTATCTCAACACCATAAAACACATTTTAATGTATTTCTCTACAGCATTTAGCCTTCAGTTTAACCAACTTTGACGTGAAATAGATACTAACGACTGCCGGCGACACATACTATGTAAGTTGCTTGTATTTGATCAATAATATCGGAAGGATATATGAGGACGGCGGTGCGACTGTAATAGCAGTGTACGTAATGAGAGGCCGGACTAAAATGTTAAGACGGAACAAAGAATGCATGTTGGTTCATGACATAAATTTAAGCGAAAAGGTATACAGGTTGCGACTTCAATCCACTTTAATGAGTTGATTCAGGTAATATTTTATATTTATGACTGGTTAAATAAAAAAATTAGTTAAAAAGGGATCAAACTGGTTGAACTTGCCTAGAGTGTATTCTAATTAACATGCACATAATCTCCTACCTCGCTTTAACATGTTCAACAATATCTGACCTGTCATCCACAAATAAATATGCTATATATGGTTGGTCTATAACTGTGTAGTAAGCCTGGTAAAACGGATGAGTCACATAGAGTTGAGTAACGGATCAAAATAGGTTCTAACCATATTAGAGGTTAGGGTCAAAATAGGTCATGCGCAATGCACATTTTGTGATTGTGAATGCTATTAGCAATTTAGCTATTATTGGAACATTAGCCATGAGAATGATGGATTCTAAAATGAATTTGCACTATGCAAAAATTAATATTTGTTTGCTTGTACTTATCTTCATTCAATACCTCATGATTTATTATTTGATTTTCAAGATAATAAAATTGATGACATAATGTGCTAAATCTATCATTATAAATGTCATCTTTAGTACATACTTACGTGTTTAAATAAATTAGAAATCATATGTCCTATACATAGTGTATTACTTTATGACATATGTATATCTAAGTGTGTGACTAATCATAGAATTTGTTTTTCTAAATAACTAAACCATGTTTTTTCTTATTAATTATAAATGATATATATCTTAAGTCACTTCATCAAATTGTTTTATCATATTATAAATTAGGTTAAAATCATGTGTATTATACATGTTGAATAAATATAATATTATATATTTAGTATTAATTTTTTTTCATGTAAAGTAAATTTTTATAACAATTTTTTTAATTGGGTATTAAATTTTTCATGTAAATGTTAATTCATATTAAATTCATTTGGTTAAAAATATAATTTTTTAATATTATTATTTAATAGGAGAAAAAGACGGGTAAAATATCATGAGAATGCAACATAAAGTGATACGTGTCTATCATAATTTTTTATTTATCAGTATAAAGATGTGCTATCTGTAATTAATTATTCTTTATTATGAGACCAAACTATCTTGAAGTTTCAGTTGTCTCGTATGTGATGTATGCATTATTATTAACCGATTAAAACCATATAGTTTATGTCTATAGTTGGAACTTATATATCACATGCTTTATTTAAATATCAATACAAACAAACAAACAAGAACCAACAACAATTGGGTATCAAACAAACGTGAAGACAAATTAGTTAAAATACACAAATAAAAAAAAAAACTATTAACGAAATCATAAAAAAAATAATAAAAGGATAAAACAATATGTAATATGAATAACATGGTAGGCCAATATGATTGAGATGCCTTGAAAACGAAGATGTTCTCCAAGTCATAGACTTTATTTCATGATATTTTTTACTAGTTTAATAGTAATTATTTTCTTATAAAACTAAAATACGAGTAAGTTATTTGTCGGTTACCAGCTAGCTTAGTTAGACTATCATGTACTTAGAGGTTAGTAGGAACATGGCGCGGACTCGAAATCGTATCACATGAACCCAAACAAAACAATGTTTGTGGATTGACATAATTTATAAAAAATAAACATTTTATTTAATTTTGTTATAAATATTTTTTTTTTGATTTACGGTTTATTTGTTTATTTTTTTAAGAATTTATAATTAAATTTCACAAAATAATTATATATGTATTTGCAAAAAATTAAAAAATTAAAATTACATTTTGTTTATTAAAAAGATAATTACCGACGGGTAATCCGTGATTAACATTTCAAAGGCCAATTGGTAATCCGTCGGTAACAAGTAAATCTGTTATTAGAGAAAATGTGTCGGTAACTTGTTGGTAACTTAGATGTTGGTGATCCGTCGGGGTTCAATCGGAGTACGCATTACTATTGACCATTTAGTCAACAAAGCATCACAGGCAGATTCTCGCCAGTGATGACTATTACTAAAGGTTTTCCGATGAAACTGTCTATCGGTGAAGTTTATGTTAGTGCAAGCTAATTCCTTGATGAGTAGTTTGTGTTCATTTAACCTTTAAAGGGGTCGTTTAAAGTTTAAAGGGTTTATTTCCCATCAAACGAGACCCACAAAAGGAAGTGAAAACGTGACGTCGAAAGCGACCCTAGCCACATTATTGATAAAATTTGGACCAACTTTCTTGGACACATAGATGGAAAAACCATAAAGCCTTCTTTCTTTATCAGTGATCTATCCTTTCCAACACTTATTTCAAGATCACAAGCTTTCTTTTATTGTCAATGGAGGGGAAACGAATGATGGTTTGTGCTGCAACTCAAACGATCGGTTTACTTGCATTCATCTACTTGTTTTACACCCAATCTTTCGGATTCGACCCCGTCAAACTTTACTCTGGTGTGTTTTACTTTCCGGGTTATGTCTCCTCTTCGTATATGGGATCTTGTTGAATCTAAAAAATCTCCTTCGTGTTTTGTATATTGCGCAGGCACAAGAAACTTGTTGAAAAATGTTACGACGGAAGAAGAAGGTGTTTCGGAAGATAACTTGCAACAAGTATTTGAATCGCTTATAGGTTTGTTCTAATCTCCGCCCTCTCTCACACATATACACACCACCAACAACCGTTATTGGCAAACTTAGACTCTAGTTGATCGTTACAACTTTTTTTTTATTTTACGTCGTAAAAGAAAGTTTCAATGTAAGCGTGGATATATTCTAAGCTTCTCTAGTGCCCTGGCCGTCACCACCACTGTTGCCACCACCGACACCATCATCACATACGGTTTAGATTGTTGATTTAGTTAGTATACGTTAATGTATAATTTAATGATCATTTAGTTGCAAAGAAAATGACAATTAAATTAACTAATAATAATTTGGACGATGAAAACAATACTCTCTAAAAGACAAAAGATATGCCAGCAAAGTAATGGCTTATGTGGGGGTATTGTTTTATATCAAAAGGCGTAAGAATCTAACACATGTTTAGTCAATAATTTGACGTCTTTCTCCCTAATTTTTCAAAATTAATATTCGGTTGTACTTTGCCCATTTCAACTACTTCTAACAATATGCATCACTAGTTCTTGATATATTTATAAATTAAACAAATTTAACATGTTCTAAACTACACTTGTAGGATTGCTAAACTATTAGAAGTGATTAATTCGGTGTAGCTTACTTTTCCACCCATACAAGCTCTTTAACCTCATATCTCGTACAACCCGTTATTATTTGTGTAATTGGTGGTTAGGGTGGTTTTAATAAAAACCCATTTGAGTTGAAAAAACCTTGTTTACATATGAAAAAAAAACTTTTTATTTTTGGAATGGATTCTTCATTCAATTTTATCATTTTTGATGAAAAAATTAAAAAAAACGCCGAGCGGTTTTTTAATTTTTTTAAAAATCTAACGTTTATTACATATGTAAGTGCAAAGGTCTGGCGTTTTTACACATGTAAATGCTGATGGATTGCATATGTAAGCCCTAAAAACGCTGATTTTTGTTATTTTTACATGTTTTTTATTTCTTTTTTTATTTGGCTTTTTTTTATTTTTTTTGTGACTAGGCCTTTTTATATAAATAATCAATCCCAATTTTTTTAAAAAAAAATTATAACATTTTTTCTAAAAGGGCTTACAAGGTTTTTTTTCTTTACTCAAATGAGTTTTTATTCTACACTTCCCTATCAATAGTTTTTCTATCTAGTTTCTCGCTAGACTATAAGTAATAAAATATTTAACCGTTATAAAAACCTGCATATCTAGTGATTTGATGCTTCCATAAATTTTTGGCCACTTCTAAATGATATTAAATCATGGGAAAATTCTGAAAATATACTTTTGAAAAGTAAAATACCCTATTTTGTACTTTCTTTCAAAATCTCTAAAATATACTAGTACCGTCCTAACAAAAATGTAAAAAAAAGGACATAAAATGGGGTGACGTGTAGCAATAATACACAAATGTGCGAAACGCCTTGAAAAGAAAATAATTATAGTTTGTAAGTCTGACTTAACAAAAAATAAATTATAAAAAGAGAGTCACACTTCTGAAGTACAAAATGAAATTTTAATTATTTTTTGGGCGGATAATTGGCCTAAACGTCTTAAGCTTTTTCATGGACATTTGCTTTCTTTTACAAAATTTTAAGTATTTTAATAATATTAAATAATTTAATGATATAAATATTTTTACTCATATTTTATTTTTTTTCTTATAACTTTTAAAATATAATATTTTATGAAATTTCAAATATGTCATTACAACATGCTTATTTTGTTCAAAACAGAGCCATATCAAATATTGTATATTTTATATCGACGTTTCACACGTTCGTGTACGTGTCATCATTTTATCGGTATACGCTACTCTCTTTTATGTCCTTTTTTTCATTTTTTGTCGGGATCGTACGAGTACATTTTAGAAATTTTAAAAAACTAGAATATAAAACTAGGTATTTAAAAGGTAACAAGTGGGTTTGCTTGTCAAGTGGGTTTGGAGATTTAAAGCGGAAGGATGGTCTTTATGGAAAAGGGTGATCAAAGCCGTTCACGAGAACAGGAAGAATAGGGAGTTCTTTCCTATGAGGAAGTCTTTAGGTGGGGTTTGGGTGAATATCACCAAAGCGCTGATAAATAAGCGGATTAGGGAGACTCTCTTGAAGAACTTCATCAAAGGAGTTGTGGGAAGAGGGGAAGACATTGAATTTTGGTTGGTGCCTTGGCTGAAAAACGAGGCTTTCAAAGATTTATTCCCCCCTGTTCGAGTTGGATCTCAAAAAAAGGTGTATGATAAAAGATAGAATTGGATTGTCCAATGCTCAGTTGGAGATTCAATGGAACTGGAGCAGAAGTCCGTCTTCCTTGGTGGAATTGGATGAGTTAGCCCAACTTGAAGATGCCTTACAAGATGTCAGACTCATCGACAAAAAAGATGGGAATAAAATGATGGACAACAACGGGAATTCAGTGTTGCTTCGGTAAAAAAAACGCTGGGTTTTGGCGTGGATTTTAGTAACCGGTATGTTATGGAATGGTGTAAGTGGGTGCCATCAAAATGTAATATTTTCATGTGGCGTGCCGAGATGGGTAGAATATCGGCTTTAGTTGCGTTACGCGACAGGAAGGTGGAGGTGGGGGATGTGGGGTGTCAGCTGCGCAACTTCGGTGAGGAGTCCGTGGAGCACATTCTCTTGGCTTGTGCGGTGGCCACGACGGTGTGGCAGGCTATCGGGTCTTGGTGCAAGGTGGGGAATATTTATGCTTTCTCCATTAGAGATCTTTTGGAGATGCATAATCTTATGGGGTTATCCAATCCGATTAAGGATGTGTTCCATGGTATAATCATCACTGGGTGTTGGAGTTTATGGAGAGCTAGGAACAATCTCATGTTTGACAGGATAGTGGTTCGTGTTGAAGACATTGTCAGTGAAGTTAAAGTGGTTGGATTCATTTGTTTTAACAACAAATTTAAGGGGCAAAAAGTTTCTTGGGAGGATTGGTGTAAATTTGTTATTATGTAGTTTGTAGTTTCGTTTTGTTGGTGTTTGTGTGTGACTCTCCCGGTTTTGGGAGAACGGTTTCGTCGTTTTAATGAAGTTAGCCTTCAAAAAAAAAAGGTAACAAGTATAGTTCAAGAATTTTACTTCAAATTTTCCACAAATGGACTGTTTCTTTTAAGACCCCTACATGTCTTAGCTCTTTCTTTCTCTATGTTTTGACCAAGTCAAAACTCCTATTTAACTTCGTAGGATTCTAATTTTAATAGATTGACACAATTGGTCCATCAACTTGATTTTATCCCACATTGGCACCAAAAGACTGACACCTCAATTTCTACATACTTCAATAACATACAAACTTTCAAAAATACTAATGTGAAGAATGAACCAAAAACAGAAGCATATCTAAATAGTGAAAATACAACATTGTATTTATACGTCTAAAATCGTGATACAACATTGTATTTATACGTCTAAAATCGCATATTTCATGTGTTATTACAGGAGATGGTGATCTACAAAAGCTCGAAACTACGGGCTTTGCTTGCGATTCTACCTCTAATTCACTAGTTTGTGTTGCAAGTAACCCCGTAAAAATCGTTACGAAAACAATGGATATTTACATGCCTACTCATTTCAATTCAACTAATGACACCAATATTTTTGATAAACAAGAGGGAAAAGTTGTACAAGTTCACCCTTATGCATGGTCACAAGTTGCTCTCTTAAAAGATGTAACTCCGGTCAAGTTCCTACATCAACCACCACAAACTCCGGCAAGATATTGCACTTACAATCATACAATTCCGGCACTTGTTTTCTCCTCCGGTGGCTTCGCAGGAAACCTATTTCATGAATTCAATGAAATCATAATCCCATTATACCTCACTTCTCACATTTTTAAATCACAAGTTCAATTCATTCTAGTTGACTACAACCCTTCTTTCCTAAACAAATACAAACAAATTTTCTCAATGTTATCGCGATACAACGTGATGAATTCGATGGCTAATGCAAGTGTACATTGCTTCCCCGGAGCCGTGGTAGGTCTCAAATTCCATAGCTTTTTAGCCATCAACTCTTCTGAAGTCCCCAAAGGGAACTCCATGATAGAATTCAAGAACTTTCTAAGAAAAACTTACGGTTTGAAGATCGCAAATGTGTCGGATACCGGTTCTACTCCACCGGTGTTGCTCCTCGTCTCTCGCCGGAAAACGAGGTTGTTTTTAAATGAAGATGAGATAGTAGACATGATGGAAGAATTAGGGTTTGATGTTGTGGTGGTGAGAAGTGTCAAAAAGATGTCAAATCTTGAAAGATTTGCAAAGCTAGTGAGCACGTGTAGTGTGCTCGTCGGAGCACACGGTGCGGGGCTAACGAACCTGGTGTTTTTGCCGGCGGGGGCGGTGGTGGTGCAGGTGGTGCCGCTAGGGGTGGAGTGGGGTTCCACGGTTTATTTTGGTGAACCGGCGGTTCGGATGGGGTTGCATTATTTGGATTACAAGATTGGACCGGATGAGAGTTCACTTATTGACTCATACAGACGTGACGACCCGGTTATTTCGGATCCGATGTCGGTATTCGCTAAAGGGTATTATATTGGGAAGGAAATGTATTTGGATAAGCAGAATATAAGGGTTGATGTAAATAGGTTTAAGGGTACTCTTGTTCAAGCGCTTAGACTTCTTGAACGTACAACTCCTTTAAGCACACGATGATGCTTTTAGATGTTACATTTTTTTAATCTGTTTTAAGCTTAAATTTCTTGTACTTATTAAACTATAATAATTTTTTTTTCATTTTGCTGATATTGATGTATTTTTATAATTTTTTTTATTTGATGTAATTGTAATATTGTTTTGTAAAATATATACATGCCCGTTTTTCTTTTTATAGTTTGATAATTAAGTTTATAATTAAACAATTGACAAAGCCCCATTGAAGAAATCAAAGTTTTTAAAGGATAATTTGTTTTTGAATGTTATTATGCAGATAATAGCTTGGGCTGATACTTGGGCCAGGCCCAATAGTTGTAGTTTACTTATTTTTCATAGAATTCTAGTCAAATATGTTTTCACCTCATTTTAATATGATTTTAGAATTTTATTTATTTATTTTTCACTGTTCATAGAATTCTAGTCAAGTATGTTTTCACCTCATTTTAATATGATTTTAGAATTTTATTTATTTATTTTTCATTGGGTAAAGGAATGTTACCTTGAAAAATCTATACTTTCTGAAAAATAAATATTTACTCCTATTAATCCTTAACCTTTTTTTTCTCGCATCTCTCTCATATTAATTATAAAATTTTCTTCAATTGTTTTTATAATTTTTTGTTTCTCGCCCATCTCTCCTATTAAATAATAATGATTTCAATAATTTTTTTTATAAAACGTTTTTTATTTAAAAACAAATAGGTTGGTTCATCAATTATTATTATAAATTGAGCATTTATTTCATTATTTTTATAAAACATTTTAAAAAAGTAACTATATGACGTTTCTAAAATTTGTATTAAAAAATTATGTAATATGTCAAAAATATGTAATATGTAAATTTTTATTACTAAGTATATATAACAATTGCATTTATTCAACCCTTGTAATACACCACCTTTCTAACTCCCGAAAGCTCCTACCTATTGGGCCTAACAAATGGGTTTTAAAACCCGGCCTTATAGATCCTAATAGAGGTGAACAAAAAAACCGGTTTGAAAATCCAAACCGGTTTCAAACCGAAACCCGACCCGAGACTAAACCGATTTAGGGGAAACCGGTTTCAAACTGGTGTGAACCGCCGGTTTTGAACCGGTTCACTGTTCCCTGCAAATGAGCGGTTTAGGACCGGTATTTTGAGAACCGGTTTGGCAAACCGGTTTAACAGTCAATTTCGAAACTAGCCGTTGGAAAAACGGCTATATAGCCGTTTGGAGCCGTTATTTTGTCTTTTTTTTCACCAATTTTAACCCCTAAACACATTATAAATAGGTAGTGGGTGTTTTGGTTAAATCACACTTCTCAAACCCGTTCTCTACACTCTCGTTTATAAAAAAACGCTCAAAAAAACGCTATGGCCGATTCAAGTTTTGGTGTTTCCTCTTCCGAAGTTAGCGTTGTGAAAATCATACCAACAATGAGGAACTCCGTAATTTGGTCAAACTACGATCTATGTGAGATGTCTAACGGGATGGAACGTGCTCGTTGCAAAAATTGTGGTGGGTTTTTTTTAAAAAGGATTCAAACTCTACTCTAAGAACTCATATGGAAAAATCTTGCCCAAGTTTGAAGAAAATTCCGGGTGAGGGTCAAGCATCTATGACAAGCGATGGTGGAATTTGGAACTTTGATCCAAATATTGTTCGAGTTAAAATGGCGAAATTAGTTATTCAAAGAGGTTTTCCGCTCAACCACTTCGACAACCCGCTCGTGACGAGGATGATTCAAGAAGCCCTTCAACCACATTATCATCAAGTAAGTCGTAGTACTCTTAGACGCGATTGTCTAAAAATGTGGAAAAAAGCAAAAAAAGAATTAATTTTAGGTTTTGAAAAATTGGAAACCGGTGTGAACTTAACCACCGACATTTGGTCGGCTCCACATGGTATTCCCGAATCATATATTTGGGTTACCGCTCATTGGGTTGATCCCAATACGTGACAAATGATGAAACGTACAATCGCGTTTGATATGTTTGAATATCCACACACGGGTCAAAACTTATTTCATATTTTAGATGGTGTGATAACCTATTTTAAATTACAAAATAAATTATTTTCAATATCTTTTGATAATGCCTCAAATAATACAAATACGGTTCAAAAATTAATATTAAAATATAAACCGATTTGCAACGGCGCTTTTTTTCATAGTCGATGTATTGCAAACATCATCGACTTAACCGTGCAAGACGGGCTTGCGGTTAAACCCGTTATTAAATTAAGTAATGCATTTCGAGTCATGCTTAAAGTACACTATATAATTCAGCATTAAATATGTTGGCCTAAAATCTAGACCAAACTATATTTCAAATTGGGCCCAGTTATAGCCCAATTGAAAACAAACTGCACATTATACAATCACAAACACTACTATTCTCAATACAGTCCAATACAAAGACAGTCTTACTAATGCAACTTTGACTTATTAGAGGTGCAGAAAAAAATTAGTTTGGGAATTCAAACTGGTTTGTAAACCGAACCAAAAACAAAACCAGTTTAGGTGAAAGTGGTTTGAATCTGGTTTAACCTGAACCGAACCGGTCAAATCTCTTAAGAACTGGGGTGGTTTGAACAAAAAAAACCGCTTTTGACTTATGTTGACTAAAACGAACCAGTTTTGTTTGAAAAACCGATTTAGGCACCTCTAATTGGGATCATCATTATTGGCCCAATGTCCATTTTGTTTGGAGGACAATGTCAATGTTCTCCTTTTTTTAGAGGATCAATGGTGGAAATGACTTAGAACCAAGCCTTAGCCTGTTTAAACTCCAGCTCGACTAGTTTAATTAGAAAAAAATGGGTTCAAACTCGTCCTGCTTCAAAATTTATATCTAAACTCGAGCTCATCTAGTTCAACTATGTCAAAAGTTTGAGCTAGGTTCGTTGATGAACTTTCATGTTCGAGCTCGGCTCGTTTATTATTTATTAAATATTTAGTTATTATATTTATATACACATATAAATATATACTTATATTATAATTTTCTATATATAGAAATATATATTATTTAGTTATTTTTATCATAACCTTATATATATAATAATAATTTAAATAAAAAACCACATGCAAGTTGTACTTGTTACTTTGAATATAAATATGATGATAAAGATGATTTTTAGGTCTCTTTTTTCTCTCTCGTTTCATAAATGTTTATACGATTCTTTACCTAAAATTGGTTTTCTATTAAACATGTCCTTTATTATGATAATTATATGTATAATTATCATATAAAATAGAAGTAACCATAACCTAGTGGTCTAGTGGTATGCTGTTTGCCTCAACAAAAGTGGTGGTGATTCAAATCTTTACAAATGAAAGATTAGATCTAAAAATTGATGTTCAAAAAGAAATATAAAAATAAAAGTTGTTATATTTATATAAATGATAGAAATGCACATTTAGACTTGCAAGTCTATTCAAAATCGGCATGCAAAACTCGGGCTCGGGCTCACTTAGTTAATGAGCTCAAGTTGAGGCTTGGGTCGAGCTTGACGTGATTCGAGATTTAAACAAACCAATTTCAAGTAACTCATGAACGGTTCGACTAATTTAGACCCTGTTTTAACAAACGTACCGCTTGAAGTAGCGAGTCTAAATGTTAAATATTTTGGCTTAGTTCTCTATGTGTTAATTTATCCTACTTATCGAAGTAATTAGTTTTTTTTATCACTATTACCAAAGAATTATAGTTTCCTACACTATTATATATTTACGTCACCTTTTATATTATCTTGCATGTGTAACTCTAAAACTGGAAAACAATATTTACAGGACTGACCCACATAGGCGTACCTATATAGAGAGCGCCACCCTTCATAAAATTCCTTTTTAGTGTTATATAAGCGTTAAAATCTCGATCGTCCCCTATAAAATTTTGCAATAGCCCCCGATCGCCTTATATGAAAAACTTGTATACATGTATATCGCTAGTCTATAAAACCAAAATTTTCAACCCCCATGAAAAAATTTTCTAAATCCGAGCGGTAACGAACGTGTTAAACCCCTAAACAAAATCACACCTCAAAATTGGAGCAATGATTTTGTTAAGAATTACCAAAGTTCGGTTTGTATCCGTACCGAATTTGAAACAACCCGAAATTTGAAACAACTATCAAAAACCGTCATGATCCATCTATTGTAGTCATGTTTCGGTACATAGTTTAAATTTATGTGACAACAATGAACAAACAATGAGACAATCGACCGAAGACATCCTTTCGTCGTCACATTAGACTTTGATGCTTATAATCGCGTATAAATTATCTTGTATATAGCCAAATATGACCATCATTAGAAGCCATCCGAAGAACTTCCAAGTAAAGAATATGATACCATCACTAGTTACCAAGAGGATGTGTTAATTTAGATGTTATATTCTGGTTCAAGCGTCCCTATCAGTTTTAAATTTTAATTTAAAATATTAAATAAACAGTTATGCAATCAATCAACAAAAATAATTAATTGATGAGAATGAGACATGTGTAGAACCAAACATATACACATAGAAACAAAGTGATGACTAACAAATGGAATTAAATTAATGGGGAAAGACGATGCTGTCGAAAGGAACAAAAACATATTTTCATGCAAAAATTACATAGAAAAACATTTCGTGCTTATGGTGATACTTGCCAAATTGGCCAAGTCTAGGGGTGTAAACGAGTCGAGTCGAGTCGAGCCTGAGCTCGGTTCGTTTTGAAATTAATTTCTAAAACTTGAGTTCGGCTCGTGCATGGTTTTTCAACTTGAGCTCAACTTGTTTATTATTTATTAATTATATAAATTATTTTAATATATTTCTTATTATAATTTTTATAAATAAGATAATATATACTATTTAGTTATTTTTTATCGAAATTTTATTGTTATTATATAAATATATTTAATACACTAAATAAAAAATTATATAAATTAAATACTCGATTAGGTTGGCGAGCCAGCTCGAGCTCGATAAATGAAGCTCAAGTTTGGGCTCATTTATTAAATAAACTTATTTTTAGGCTCGAGCTCGTTTAAGCTTAGATCAATTCGAGGTTTTAGCGAGCCGATCTCGAGTAGCTCACGAGCCGGCTTGGCTTGTTTACACCCCTAGCCACATCACCCATGATTTTTAAATAACACCCATTCACGTTTACATTTCTGCAACTGTTTTCCTTTTACTCTATTA
This sequence comes from Smallanthus sonchifolius, assembly GCA_023525975.1. Classification (NCBI taxonomy): domain Eukaryota; kingdom Viridiplantae; phylum Streptophyta; class Magnoliopsida; order Asterales; family Asteraceae; genus Smallanthus; species Smallanthus sonchifolius. The sequence continues at coordinate 13,286,826 of CM042042.1, forward strand.
AATTAGGAGCACGTAGAAGATTGATTATCTTGAATCGGTCTCCATCATATAGTGTCGGGAGCAGAACTTTTAAGGTCACAATAGAATCTTTTTGGCATTCCATAATCAAATAATAAAAACGATAAAACAATTTGGCCGGCTGAAGTGTTTCTACTTCTGGCCTTATGTATGTACGCCTGTCTAGGGGTTTTGGCAAGATACCGTACGGCTATATAATCATTTAACAAGACAAGTTAAGGGAACTCTAATGTATAAAAAAGTTTGGATTTTATAAGTTATAATTATCAAATGTCTTAATTCATATAACGTATTAAATAAGTTATTGCAATAAGCCAAAGAAGCAATAATCAATGTGTTTGATTTGTCATTTTCAATAAATGTCGAGTTGAATAAGCATCACATATAATATCAACCTATAATCTCTGATCAGTATAAGACATAAGACTATGTGTATATACTAGTGTGAAGGTGATATCACATCCTACGCCACGTACACAATGTCAGAACTCATCTCACTTTCATCCAGATGTATAATGATGGGGTGAGGGTAACCATTTTTGTAATAATTAAAGAATTATTGTTTCAATATTAAATAATACAAAATAAACAACATAATATTAAAAAAAAACATAATATTAAAAAAAACAACATAATATTAAAAAAAAAACCCAACGTAATACTAAAAAAACTACTAAACTACATATTATATTTTTCTTCAATTTCTTTCTTCAATTTAAGGAATTTCTCCCACTTGTTGCCGACCAAATGATCGATGTTTATGAAATAAAGTCTCATATCGCCTGCCTTTTGTTTTTCCTTCTTTATTTTGATCTTCCTCTCGAATAACTCGTTGAACTTGGCCATCCGGTCGGATATAGTGTATAAACTCTCTTTGTACTCGTTGGTTTGTGTTGATGACGATGATGCGACTCGTTTTGCTTTGTCCCTTCCGATAGGGCGGGTGGATTCTTCCGAAAACTCAAGCTCATCGCCCGAATCGTTGATATTAATGCTACGCATATCCAAATTAGATTAGCTCGGGCGGTTCGGGTGGTTTACAAATTGCTAAGGAAGCATTTTTGTAAAAATTGGTTGTTTTGGTATAAAAATGGTATAGATAGGAGAATGAAGAAATATTGTGTATAAAATTGGTTGTTTTGGTTAGTATTTATATAGGTTAAATTATGTTTTTTAATTAAATGCATTTACCTCCCCCCCCCCCACCCCCACCAACAGATCTATACCCAATGGTCAAAAAAGTAAATGCATTCACCCCACACTGTGAACACCACCTCCTTCGACTCCTCACACCCACACTCACCCACCCTCGGCGCGGTGTTCCACTCCAGTGATGAGGTGAGGTGGCACCACGCCCAACGCTTCACGAGAGTACTACGCATAGTCTAACTTTTCTTAATCAAGTATGTTATGTAGTGGATTAAAAGTCAATAATGGTTATTGATAGGTCAAAGTCAAAGGGACATCAAGTTGGTAAGGTTTAGTATTGTTTATAAAGTTTGGGCAGAAAGTGACAATTTGGAAAAGATAAATGGCAGTGCAGTTTAAAGAAGTGTAGGGTCTGTTCTGTCATTGTTGAAACTTAGTTTGTTAACATTCTGTTAACCAAGGGATTAGGATATAACTCTGTAGATTTAGGGTTTTAGTTAGTTTGTTCAATTTCTTGTGATTCGTTTAGTTTTTCCTTTGATTGTATTGTCAATTTTCGATTCAATAAACAAGAAGCGTTTGAGGTGATCGTTTGATTTGATTCTTCGTTTATTCTGCATTAACATTTACAATTGGTATCAGAGCTTGATAGCTCGATCGAAGAAGGTGAATTGATCTAATTCTAATTGACGATTGAGATGGTGAACGTTGCAAAGTTTGATATAGAGAAATTCGACGGTAGAAACGTTTTCAGTCTATGGCGACTGAAGATGAGGGCACTTCTGGTTCATCAGGGGGTCGTTGATGCATTAAAGGGTGAAGAAGGACTTCCTGCAACAATGACTGATAAAGAGAAAAAGGAAGTGATGGAGAAGGCGCATAGCGCAATCATTTTTAGCCTTGGTGACCGTGTGCTTAGGGAGGTGTCAAAGGAATTAATGGCTGCTGGTGTATGGGCAAAGTTAGAAATCCTATACATGACCAAATCATTGGCTAACCGGCTCTATCTGAAGAAAAGATTGTATATGTTCAAGATGATCTCTGGTAAGTTACTAGAAGATCATATATTGATGAATTCAAGAAGATTGTATTGGATCTTGAGAACATAGAGGTAGAAATTGATGAAGAAGAATTTCTTGTCTTCCCTACCACACTTATATGAACATTTTGCGGACACACTTATGTTTGGGAGAGACAGTTTGTCAATGGAAGAAGTGGTGGTAGCACTGAATTTAAAGGAATTACAGAAAAATGGTGAATCAAAGGATGAGGGTTCAGATGGTCTAATAGTAAGGGGGAGACCAGAACAAAGATTTAACAAAGGCAAGAATCAAAGGCCAAGATCCAAGTCTAAGGGTAAACTCAGGTGTTTTGTCTGCAACTCAGACAAACACTTGAAGAGGGAATGCCCATAATGGAAGAAGAAAAAGTCTGAGTTTAACAAGGGCAAAGGCTCTAACAATGGCCAATCTGAAAGTCAAGAAGATGGCTATGAGAGTGCAAATGTACTCATGGTGACCAATTCAGGATCTAGTCAAGATTGGGTCATGGACTTAGGGTGTTCATATCTTATGACACCTTGCAAGGAGTTCTTTAAGGAAATGGTTATAGAAGCCAATGGTGTTGTCCAGCTTGGAGATGATAGGCCATGCAAAGTACAAGGTATGGGCATTGTATGTTTTAAGTTGGATAATGAAACTACCATAGAACTAAAAAATGTGAGGTTTATTCCTGAGTTGAAGAGAAAACTAATTTCACTAAGAACTTTTGAAAGGGAAGAATATCATGTAAATATGATAAATGGTAGAGTAAAAGTTGTAAGAGGTTCATTTGTTATGGTAACTGGTACCAGGAGGGAGCACAACACATATGCTTTGGATGGTCACGTTATTCTGGGGCCAGCCTCTATTATAGAGGACAAACCAGTCAATCAAGCCATGCTATGGCATATGAGATTGGGTCATATGTGTGACAAATGACTTGTTGAATTAAAGAAGCCGAATGTGATATCTGGGCTAAGTAATTGTGATTATGGTTCTTGTGAGAACTGTATTCTGGTAAGGCAAGAGGGTGAAGTTCACAAAGGGAATTCACAAAACAAGAGGGATTCTTGATTATATTAATGTTGACTTATAAGGACCTACAAGGAATGTGTCTTTGGGAGGTGCATCATACTTTTTGTCCTTGATAGATGACTATTCAAGAAGAGTGTGGGTGTATATTTTGAAGCATAAGTCAGAGGCCTTTGATAGATTCAAAGAGTGGAAGGTTCTTGTAGAAACACAAACTGAAAGGAAAGTTAAAAAGTTAAGAACAGACAATGGTCTGGGATTCTGTAGTGGAGAATTTAACAGTTTTTGTAAGAAACATGGAATTGCCAGACATCTCCATTCTTGGAACGCCTCAGCATAATGAGTTAATGGAGAGAATGAATAGGACTCTATTAGAAAAAGTGAGGTGTATGGTCATAGGGTCTAGTTTGCCTAAAAGTTTCTGGGCTAAGGCATTGAAGACTCCAATATATCTGGTGAACAGGTCACCTTCATCTGCAATAGATATGAAGGTACCTATAGAGATGTGGTCAGGGTTAAAGACAGACTATGGGAACCTCAGGGTGTTTGGATCATTGGTTTATTCTCGCATAAGCCAAGGCAAGCTTGATCCAAGGGCACCGAAGTGTATTATGGTGGGATATCCTGAAGGTGTCAAAGGGTACAGATTATGGAGGCTAGAAAATGAAAGTCCAAGAGTTATAGTCAGCAGGAATGTGGTTTTCAAAGAGGATGTGATGTATAAAGATCTTCAAGGGAAAACAACTGCTCAAAAGAGTCATAATCATGGAGTTGAAATTGAGGTGGAGTTGCCTCAAGAAGATGTAATTGAAACTGGAACTGGTTCTGATCATGCAGAGAGTTCAAATAGGGCTGAAGTCAGATCTAGCATTGCAAATGACAGGCCAAAGAGACAGATTATACCACTAGTCAGATATAGATATGACTTGTCTGCTTTTGTGTTTAATGTGGCTGAAGAAGAAAGCATCTATGAGCCACTAAGCTACTTTGAAGCAATTAATTATGAGGAAAAGAGCAAGTGTCTATTAGCCATGAAAGAATAAATGAATAGTTTGTATAAGAATCAGACATGAATTCTTGTTGACATACCTAAATATCACAAGTTGGTTGATTGCAAGTGGATATACAAAGTGAAGGAAGGTCTGCCAAGGGAGGAACCAAGATACAAGGCCAGGTTAGTGGCCAAAGGCTTTACACAAAGGGTTGGGTTGGATTACACAGAGATATTTCCCCCAGTAGTAAAGCATACTTCAATTAGAGTTGTGTTGTCTTTAACTGTTATACATGGCATGGAGCTTGAACAACTTGATATAAAAACTGCCTTTTTACATGTTTACCTTGAAGAACAGATTTATATGAAACAACCACTTGGGTTTGAAGTCAAAGAGCAAGGTGATAAAGTGTGTCTGTTGCAGAAGTCTTTATATGGGCTAAAACAATCACAAGGCAATGGTATATGAGGTTTGATAGTTTCATAGTGTCTCAAGGTTTTAAAAGAAGTGAGTATGATACTTGTGTGTATTATAAAGAATATGGTGACAAGGAGTTTATTTACTTGTTGTTATATGTGGATGACATGCTTGTGGCCTGCAAAGACAAGGAGCATATTACAACAACAAAGCATATTTTAATGTTTGAATTTGACTTGAAAGAATTGGGAGAAGCAAAGAAAATTCTTGGAATGGAGATTCAAAGAGAGAGAGCTTCTGGAATCATTAGACTGACTCAACAGTCTTATTTGAAGAAGGTTTTAAAGAATTTTTTCATGGAAGAAAGTAAATCAGTAATAACCCCTATGGCTATGCATTGTAAAATGTCTGGATTGGATTCACCTGTCACTGAAGCAGATAAAGAAAAAATGATGAATATACCTTATGCTAATGCAGTTGGAAGTCTGATGTACATGATGATATGCACTAGGCCAGACATAGGGTTTGCAGTCAGTGTAGTGAGAATGTATTTGAGCAATCCAGGGAAACATCATTGGGAAGGGGTGAAGTGGATACTAAGGTATCTAAATGGGTCAAGGCAACTAGGCTTGGTATATGGAAAGGGTAGTAATACTGAACATGTTGTGCAAGGTTTTGTAGACTCAGATTTTGCTAAAGATTATGATAAAGGAAGATCAATAATTGGTTATGTTTTCAAAGTCTTTGGAGGAACAGTGATTTGGAAAGCAAGTTTACAACATGTGGTAGCACTTTCTACCACCGAATATGAGTTCATTGCCTTGACAGAAGCAGTGAAGGAGGCTATTTGGCTAAAATGATTCACTGCAAAGATGGATGTTCATGTGGCTGATGCAGTTATTTTGTGTGACAATTTGGGAGCAATTCAATTGTCAAAGCATCAAGTATTTCATGAGAGGTCCAAACACATTAATGTGAAGCTGCATTTTATCAGGGATGTGCGGAACTCAAAGTTAGTGAGAGTTGATCATGTTGATACAAAGTCAAATCCAACAGATATGTTGACAAAGAGTGTTCCTGGATCCAAGTTTGGTTTTTGTTAGGAGGCTTTGAACATTGCTTAGTGAACATTGCTTAGTGTATGTTTGATCTATTAGTTATTGGCTTTTAATCATTAAGGTGGAGATTGTTATGTAGTGGTTTAGAAGTCAATAATGATCAAGGATAGGTCAAAGTCAAAGGGACATCAAGTTGGTAAGGTTTAGTATTGTTTATAAAGTTTGGGCAGAAAGTGACAATTTGGAAAAGATAAAGGGCTGTGCAGTTTAAAGAAGTGTAGGGTCTGTTTAGTCATTGTTGAAACTTAGTTTTTTAACATTCTGTTAGCCAAGGGATTATGATATAACTCTGCAGATTTGGGGTTTTAGTTAGGCCTGTCGATTTTATCCGTACCCGATTAACCCGACCCGACCTCAACCGAACCGATTAAACTCGTACCCGAATAACCCGTAACCGATTAACCCGAAAACCGATTGTAATTAGGGTCGGGTTTCGGTTAGACTTTCAAACATCAAAAACCCGATTAACCCGAACCGATTAACCCGAATAAACCGATTGTTTGTAACACAAATATATCAAGATTTTGTAATTTTTTATTTAAAGTTATCAATTTTGACATCTGATCGATTTCTCCCCTGGGTTGTTTATGTATGGATATCATCTAACTCCACATTGTATTCAACCTGTTATGGACTTGAGACATAATGGATTAGTTTTTGGATTCATATTTGATTTCATACATTTTGTTCCTGTAAAGAAATTCAGTTTGACTTCTTTAAAACTCAAACATATTATTAAGAAACTACTGTATTAGTATGACTATTAGGGAAAATTTTGTAAATTTGATTGCAGACTACACATGGAGAAGTGTTTGGTCATAAAATTGATTGAAAAAAAAACTATGAATAATCAATAGACATCAAGTCAACACACTATATTGACCATTTGAAGGACTAAATAGGTACCTCAACAGTTGAGATAGCTGTAACATTCACGAGCTAAATTGTAAACCTTCACCGAACAACCCGACCTATTCTACCCGACAACCGAATAACCCAAACCCGATCTACCCGACAACCAAACTACCTGAACCCGATCTACCCGACAACCATACGGATCGGATATCGGTTATAATATAAAACATGAAAAACCCAAACTACCCGACCCGATCTACCCGAAACCCGATTAATATACCCGAAGAACACCCCTAGTTTTAGTTAGTCCGTTCAATTTCTTGTAATTCGTTTAGTTTTTCCTTTGACTGTATTGTCAATTTTCGATTCAATATACAAGAAGCGTTTGAGGTGATCGTTTGATTTGATTCTTTGTTTATTCCACATTAACATTTACAAAGTACATTAAAATCTTGACTTGCAGTTGATCTCAATTTATTTTAATTTTCTTTTATAATTTTGTAAAAAAGTATTTTACTAATTTGAGATTTTTATATAATCGATCAAGTATTTGTAACAAATTTAATAAACAGAACACACGGGTAATATCCTAAACGTAAATCAAGTTAAGAGTTTCAACCTAAAATTTAGGAGGAAGGTAAATGTAAAAAGGAAGAGTTAGGATGACATTGTTAATGATAGAAATGACTAAATTCTTGTTTAGCATTTTATTACGTATATGAAAGCGATTGACATGGTTTCGAAAAAGAAGGTATGCAATTCATGGGTGTCAAATTCTCATCCATAATCACATTAATATGGGCAATATACTTTTTTTAACACCGCTAAAGGTATCGTTGGATCAGTTTCCAAATAACGGTAAGATTACATCAAATTTATCTCCACCCGGATCAAGAGCAATAGCAGCGATAAAGTTGGGTATCGCCGTTGATATGTCATCATTTATACATAATTAACATACATAATAATCCCACATTATGGTACTAATTGAATAATAATCTTGTAATTTATGCTTAAAATACTTATATTTTGTAATTGCAGGTTATTCGGTGTTGAAAGTACAAATCAAGCTAAATCCTATAAAAAACACCAAGAATTCAAGCTTCTAGAAGGTTCATTACCGGAGCATTAACCCCTAAGAAGTCAAAATTGGTCAACAATAGTCAACAAGAAGCTACAAGACAAAACTGGGAAAAGAAGGGGGATGCACGGTCGTGCATCCCATTGCACGGCCGTGCATTGGCCCTCCTGCTCCCCCACAGCCTAGTACCGTGTCCTCTGTACCCTGTTTGATTCCCTGGGCTTTTGCACGACCGTACAACCCATTGCACGGCCGTGCATTGCACATTTTGAGGCCTATAAATAGGAGACTTGAGTTCTTCATTACACACACCAATCTAGACCTAAAGAACACTAAAAAAGAGAGCATTCTCGTAGTTAGAGTAGAGAGTAGAGAGTAGAGAGTAGAGGGGCTCTTCCTCCTTGTTTCACAATAGGGGAGCCTACGAAACTCATCATTACGCTAGTCGTTATGACCATTCGTGGCTAAAACTTTTTTGTATTGCTAGGATGAAGATGATGTTTGGTGCATGTTAATGTTTAACCTATTAATGAAGTGGTATGTTTATGTATTTAACTAATTCGTTCTCAAAAACCATCTTTTGATGGGCTTTTATTATTGTCTAAATCCGTCTTTATATTTGTGAGTGTCTTGATTTTAAAGAGCAAGATCGTAAAACCCTTTTTAATCAAACTTCCTTTGAAACTCGTACGTCTTTATACGAGCAGAGATTGATAAGCCAAGGCTTCGTCTATACTTCTAAGATCGTACGTCTTTATACGAGATTATTATGCGACCAAGAATTGGTGAACTCATGTTGGGAACGGTACGTCTTTATACTTGGTCCCATTGTTACACCGCCTTCCGGTGAGCAAAATATAATCACCTATTTAACTTTAATATAAAGCATTTTGAGTGCGATGTCTTAAACCAACCCGGAGATGACTATTCGATGGGTTGAGGGTAAATGTTGTCCCTAACGGGAGGCACTACCACTTTTTAAAGAATATAATTTGCAAATCAAATGTAGTGAGGACGAGACTCTAGCGGTGACCCGGGTCACAAGTTTGTAGTAGTCATACCACTGAATTAGTTAACTTAACATTGTCACGTACCAAGCTGATTCGAATCCCGAAGCAATAAATTTCGTAATCTGATCATTTCGTTTTATTTACTTTTCTGCTATTTACTATTATGCTAGTTACAATTCTGTTACACACTTCACACACATTTTTACTTTTATGTTATTTATTTTACCGTTATTTACTTTTCTGCTTCACAAGCACACAAAACCCACTCACTAATTAATCCGGCTAAATGATAACAAAAGTTGAGTATTGGAACTCGACCGTGTCTATTGGTTCGATACTTGGTTCTTACCTAACTATATTACGCTGCGATAGATACACTTGCCTATTGTGTGTGTTTTAAGTTAACGTAATTATCATTTTATAAATTTAAAACCTGATCTTGTGAAATTAATCTAAAAATATATTTACTTATATTTTTACTATATCAAAACAAACACATCAAGTTTTTGGCGCCGTTGCCAGGGACACGGTGATTTCAAGAAAAAATCGAGTTAACGGATTAGCCTTAACATTTTATTTTATGGTTTGTTTTGATTATTCTTTACAGCGACTTTCATGGGTGACAACTACGAGAGTTGTTATGGAGGATACCAAGACAACTATGAGTATAACTATTAGGAGGTTTGGTGTGAGATCTGTGGGGAACCACACTACACCCAAGATTGTTATCACTATCAAGGGTATCCCACAGATTTTCACCACCCTTACCAACAACCATATAATGAAACCACACCGTCCCAAGAAATTCAACATTCAGCTCTAGATTTTGACTCATGGACCCTAGGAAATCTGTTTCATCATTTGGAAGAAATTAAGGATCAACTCATAAAGAGCTCTCTAAGTGAACAACAAGTGTTTCGTCATTTGGAAGTAATTAAGCTTCAAATCCAAAAGAGCTTTCCAACTGAACAACAAGATGATTCCTTCAAAGTCCAAGAATCGAAAGTTATAGTTTCAACATCTTTAGAAAGGTCGAGTGACTCTAAGGAGCAAGAACTTTTCATCTTCACAAGCATGGATCAGTCGGAAGTGAGACCAGGTGATTCAGAAGAGACGGCTACTGCAACTTTACAATCACTTCCTGACTTCTCTGAGAAGCTAGAAGCTAAACAATCAAAGGAGCCAGAGGAGCGAAGATCTAAAGAAGAAATGGTGGGAATCCTAAATATGGAAACACGGGAGGATGTAATCACCAACAAACAAATGACAATGGTGACACCTCTTCCTTGCAACAGTGATAACTAGCCTGTGACCAAGCATATCTGTCACACCCTGGTTTCAGGACACCCTGGGCGTGTGACCAGATTGGCACCACCAATCTTATTTTATTTAGAAAATCAGAGTTAGTTTAGCAGCGGAAATACTTTTGGATCGAACTTGTAATAAATCTTATCCCGAAGGTTGATATTGTATATTTTCCAAATCTGGGGATAAACAAAATACCATTTTGTCACACCCCAACCGACAGCGGAAACGTCAGAGCGGGACATGTAGACTGTTCATGAGCACATGGTTGACTAAAATTTTATGTGTTAAAACGTTACATTTCCATTCACAATTTCCAACTACAACAATACAAGAATATTTGAAATACAAAACATATTCGTTTGTTTCAATTAACTAGGTCCACAACCTAAGTGTAGCAACTTGATCAACTCAAACTTTTGTACCTGAAACACGATGAAAACGAGGTCAACTAAAAAGTTGGTGAGCATACATAGGTTTTGACTCTAAATAGCATCAAAGTGTTATGTGTAAACAAATCCATACAAGTCATGATTAATAAGACGTTTATGGGGAGTTACTATTGTGTAACAAAGAGTACAATCAAACCTTTGTAACTAGCATGCAAAATTATGTTGTCGGTAACAATCACCCCAACCTGGGTGGGTTTGTCAGACTCAATAGATCTATCATTGTTAACCGTCGGCTTGTATAGTTAATGATTGTACATGTAATTGCACACAAACAGTTAACACACCTAGCACTCGGACATAAAGCTCAAATTGCACACAAATTGTAAAGTGGATTTGTATTGTGTAGTTTGTGTAAATCATTGTAATGTTATGATCATGTTTCACCCTAAAATGTAAAACAGTGAAAAGGGCTATGTAAAACTCACCTGATTCGCGTAAGTAGATTCACTCGAAAATGAGATTTGAACCTCGCGTGTTAGCCCGAAACGGCTTACAAATGCCCTAGAATTATATCATAATAGTTAGGGATATAATGGGATTTGTGACGAAGACACGGAATGATGAACGCCCTAAGACGCTTTAATGACTAAGGAGTAGACGAACATATCCACGGGGATTGAAAGATTTTCTTAACATAATATTTAGGATAAATACGTTTCGTGTCGAATGATTCTTATTAAGATAATTATTATATTCGAGCGTTTGCACCATTAATAATGGTCTAAGAAAATAATATATTTTGTTATATTATTTTTAAGTTTGTAGGATTAATGAAATAATCATTTATGTGGTAAAAATAATAGATATATTATTTTTGTTCTAGAATATAATTGTGGGTAAATAACATAGCCATTTATACTATTTATAAGTTTAAAGTTTCACAAAAATGTTTATAACATAATGAAAATAATATATTTAATTTATTATTCTTAAATTAGAGTCAAGGAGGAAACTAATATAATTATATTACTTTATAAGCGGGAATTAATAATAAGCATGGGTTATAAACAAAACCCGAGCCTACGGGTGGTTTCCCGGGCTAAATTACATTTAACACATTAATATCATAATATAATAACATAGGTACTAGTTTATATATTAAAAATAATATGAAAATAGACTTTAAAATGAAATAACAAGGGAGGAGGATCGAACCCTGGTCTCCTCCCCAACAGTCGAGTGCTTTAACCGGTTGCTCCGAATAGGAGTTCGAAAGAGAACCGAACTCAAATTGTTTTAATAATCAAATCCCTGTGGTTTCCCTCCCATGCATACTAGAATTCGAATCCCAGCCCCAAAACCCTTGAATTTGATTTCGATTGACACAGAAGACATGGGGGTTTTGTTAGACGTCCCATTTCGAATATGTGGTGAGTTTTAATTGCTTAATCAACAAGTTTGGAACGGTTTAGTTTCATGTATAAGAACCGAAACCCTAGGTATGAACTTGAAATCAAATCGATAGATTTTTATAGTAAAATTGTTTGGATTCATGGGGCTTTCAGAGAGTAAAGGATTTCGCATCCGATGGTATGAATTAATTGAATTATGGATGGGTTTAGAATGGAATTCGATTAAACCGTATATTTCAAGAACCCTAGAATTGGTTCTTGATTGAATCGATGCTATAAGCCCCAATAAACATAGGGCTTTCATTCCATGGCTAAAAACGAGTCTAAGGGTACAAGATTTACCTGAAATGGTTGAGGGGTGGTGGCGTTTAGCTAGGCGCGCATGTTCGGGTTTGCCGGAGTTAGATCGTGCACCAGAGTCGGAGTTTCTCGAGTATGAGGGTTTCAAATGTTTGTAACGGGTGTCGCCAGAGTGTGTGTGTGTATTGTATGCCTCAATTTCGACTAAATTGCTCGATTCGATCCGGGTTAATAGGAAAACAATTGTCAACAATGATTCATGTATTAAATCGTTAATTGACGATGAATGGAGACTCGTATGAGGTCTGAATACATGTGGGGATTAGTTTAGCGTGAATTGCGGCCGTTATACGCGTTAAATTCCTGTTTTGGAAACAAAATTGGCTCGGTTTGACTCTTGATAGTCAAATCGGTTTGAATTTCAAACTTTTGCCCGCGATTTGATAATTTGGTCTGTAGTTTAGACTTGGTAATGGTCAATAATCTATCTAGGATCCATTAGTCATACTAGGCAAGTATTGGATTTCAATTTTTGATTGATTATAGCCTTGAATTTCAAAGAATTGAGGATGTTGACTTTACAAGAGTCAACATTGGTCATATAGAAGTCAAGATAGGTGGAATTTGATTAATGGGTTTTGAATTGAAGTAATGGGGTTCGAGATCAAGGGGTTCAAGACCACTTTTTTTTTTTTTTTGTATATAAGACATTTGGTTTTATTTATAAAAATTATAAACTCTTAAATATTATTTGTTTAATTACATATATTTATAAGGAATTGTATTTTATTTTTTTTTATAAAAATTACAATTTGTGTAAATAGTTTAACACAATATATATATATATATATATATATATGTCTACATATTCGTTTAAAATAAATATGGGTCTCTTAGTGGGGGTGGTAACTGATTGTGGAGATGGGGTGTCTGATACGGGTTTCTGGGTGGGGGTGATCCAGGTGTTCGAAGTCTCGGGCCAGTGTTCCTAATCCAGTCTGCCCTTACATCAAACCTTGGTCTAGCAGCTGGGTGTGTTGGTGGTCGATACACGGGTGTCCCGATGTCTTCTTCCTAATCAGACTCTGCTCCAGGACGGTAAACCGGGGAGGAAGGAGAGTAGGAGTTCATGTCTAGCATGAAACAATGAAAATGTTGTAAGTGATAATAAAATACTGAGTGTTAAATATAGGAGTTCTCATAGGTTTAGAGTTTGACTAGTCATAACACCGAGCCTTCACAACAGTATTTTAGAAATACAATTGACCTATAAGCAATGCATCCCTGAGGAGGATTCCCAGGAAAGAGGGGTGGGTCACTAGGACACACTTAAGTACCTTATCTTTCCTTAGCCAGAATCCCCCATGGGCCTACACGCTCTTCCAGCCATCATGTATTAATAACACTATTGTTGGGCTCATGGTCATGATGAGAATTGTTGTGGACTGGGCTTTGAGGCCCGAAAGTGAAGCTTATATATTGTAGTAGGCTTCTTCTTCTTGGAGGGTAAGTGGGCTTCTAGTTTATTATTAATGGGCTTTTAGGCTCAATAGTTTAGATTTAGATCACAAGAGGTGGTGACATTACATGTGAGAGTTTAAGGGTGCATGAAAAGCTAAGTGTGTATAAGTGTGTGTTGAAACTTAGGATAGCATTTAAATGGATCAAATGGATAGCATGAATATAGCACAAAAATTTTCAAGCAGTGTGACACATAAGTCAATAAATATTGTATCAAGCAGTGTAATGATAGCATGTAGAAATATTCACATAAGAAGAATTCACGTAGCATGTTGTAGCATGGCATTGTATGGGTTTCCTAAGGTTATAGTCTAGGTCAAAAGTGTCTAATAACCTAATTCCCTATAACCAAGGCTCTGATACCAATCTGTCACACCCCAACCGATGGCGGAAACGTCGGGGCGGGACATGTAGACTGTTCATGAGCATATGGTTGACTAAAATTTTATGTGTTAAAACGTTACATTTCCATTCAGAATTTCCAAATACAACAATACAAGAATATTTGAAATACAAAACATATTCGTTTGTTTCAATTAACTAGGTCCACAACCTAAGTGTAGCAACTTGATCAACTCAAACTTTTGTACCCGAAACACGATGAAAACGAGGTCAACTAAAAAGTTGGTGAGCATACATAGGTTTTGACTCTAAATAGCATCAAAGTGTTATGTGTAAACAAATCCATACAAGTCATGATTAATAAGGCGTTTATGGGGAGTTACTATTGTGTAACCAAGAGTACAATCAAACCTTTGTAACTAGCATGCAAAATTGTGTTGTCGGTAACAATCACCCCAATCTGGGTGGGTTTGTCAGACTCAATAGATCTATCATTGTTAACCGTCGGCTTGTATAGTTAATGATTGTACATGTAATTGCATACAAACAGTTAACACACCTAGCACTCGGACATAAAGCTCAAATTACACACAAATTGTAAAGTGGATTTGTATTGTGTAGTTTGTGTAAATCATTGTAATGTTATGATCATGTTTCACCCTAAAATGTAAAATAGTGAAAAGGGGCTATGTAAAACTCACCTGATTCGCGTAAGTAGATTCACTCGAAAATGAGATTTGAACCTCGCGTGTTAGCCCGAAACGACTTACAAATGCCCTAGAATTATAACATAATAGTTAGGGATATAATGGGATTTGTAACGAAGACACGGAATGATGAACGTCCTAAGACGCTCTAATGACTAAGGAGTAGACGAACATATCCACGGGGATTGAAAGATTTTCTTAACATAATATTTAGGATAAATACGTTTCGTGTCGAATGATTCTTATTAAGATAATTATTATATTCGAGCGTTTGCACCATTAATAATGGTCTAAGAAAATAATATATTTTGTTATATTATTTTTAAGTTTGTAGGATTAATGAAATAATCATTTATGTGGTAAAAATAATAGATATATTATTTTTGTTCTAGAATATAATTGTGGGTAAATAACATAGCCATTTATACTATTTATAAGTTTAAAGTGTCACAAAAATGTTTATAACATAATGAAAATAATATATTTAATTTATTATTCTTAAATTAGAGTCAAGGAGGAAACTAATATAATTAGATTACTTTATAAGCGGGAATTAATAATAAGCATGGGTTATAAACAAAACCCGAGCCTACGGGTGGTTTCCCGGGCTAAATTACATTTAACACATTAATATCATAATATAATAACATAAGTACTAGTTTATATATTAAAAATAATATGAAAATAGGCTTTAAAATGAAATAACAAGGGAGGAGGATCGAACCCTGGTCTCCTCCCCAACAGTCGAGTGCTTTAACCAGTTGCTCCGAATAGGAGTTCGAAAGAGAACCGAACTCAAATTGTTTTAATAATCAAATCCCTGTGGTTTCCCTCCCATGCATACTAGAATTCGAATCCCAGCCCCAAAACCCTTGAATTTGATTTCGATTGACACAGAAGACATGGAGGTTTTGTTAGACGTCCCATTTCGAATATGTGGTGAGTTTTAATTGCTTAATCAACAAGTTTGGAACGGTTTAATTTCATGTATAAGAACCGAAACCCTAGGTATGAACTTGAAATCAAATCGATCGATTTTTATAGTAAAATTGTTTGGATTCTTGGGGATTTCAGAGAGTAAAAGATTTCGCATCCGATGGTATGAATTAATTGAATTATGGTTGGGTTTAGAATGGAATTCGATTAAACCGTACATTTCAAGAACCCTAGAATTGGTTCTTGATTGAATCGATGCTATAAGCCCCAATAAACATAAGGCTTTCATTCCATGGCTAAAAACGAGTCTAAGGGTACAAGATTTACCTGAAATGGTTGAGGGGTGGTGGCGTTTAGCTAGGCGCGCAGGTTCAGGTTTGCCGGAGTTAAATCGTGCACCAGAGTCGGAGTTTCTCGAGTATGAGGGTTTCAAATGTTTGTAACGGGTGTCGCCAGAGTGTGTGTGTGTGTATTGTATGCCTCAATTTCGACTAAATTGCTCGATTCGATCCGGGTTAATAGGAAAACAGTTGTCAACAATGATTCGTGTATTAAATCGTTAATTGACGATGAATGGAGACTCGTATGAGGTATGAATACAAGTGGGGATTAGTTTCGCGTGAATTGCGGCCGTTATACGCGTTAAATTCTTGTTTTGGAAACAAAATTGGCTCGGTTTGACTCTTGATAGTCAAACCGGTTTGAATTTCAAACTTTTGCCCGCGATTTGATAATTTGGTTTGTAGTTTTAACTTGGTAATGGTCAATATCTATCTAGGATCCATTAGTCATACTAGGCAAGTATTGGATTTCAATTTTTGATTGATTATAGCCTTGAATTTCAAAGAATTGAGGATGTTGACTTTACAAGAGTCAACATTGGTCATATAGAAGTCAAGATAGGTGGAATTTGATTAATGGGTTTTGAATTGAAGTAATGGGGTTCGAGATCAAGGGGTTCAAGACCACTTTTTTTTTTTTTTTGTATATAAGACATTTGGTTTTATTTATAAAAATTATAAACTCTTAAATATTATTTGTTTAATTACATATATTTATAAGGAATTGTATTTTATTTTTTTTTAATAAAAATTACAATTTGTGTAAATAGTTTAATACAATATATATATATATATATATATGTCTACATATTCGTTTAAAATAAATACAAATATACATTTAGGAGATGTAAACACATGATTATGAGTTTTAAAACTCACAAATTGAATAAATGATCTGTTTAATAACAGAAAGTGTATATTATTTATTATATATCTCGGTCTAAGAAATCATGGATGTTACACATTTCATTTCACTGGGGATTTAAATACCCCTTTTCTGTACAAAACCATGGTCCATGACCATTTACATGTCACCTGCGTAAGCATGGTAGAACTAGAGCCACAAGATAGTTGGCCTGTGCCTGGGGAGTTAACCCAGTCCAATACCAAGCTATACCAGCATTGGTATCTATGGGTTTTACCTTCCGGCACCTAACCCTGTGTACAAGGGAGTATCCATATCTTGGAAATCGTCTTCATAAATATCTCCTCTTGTTTTCTTATCACTGCAGAGTTATCTCCGTGCTATTAGCACATAACCATGTCAAAATATTTTATGTACATCTTTATCCCCAAGACTATCCCGTGAGACTAGCCTTAGATAATAACTTATTACCTGAAAAATATTTGGAAAATAAAACGTTAGCGCGAACGCTGGTTAACATGATTATCATGACCAGTTTCATTTGGCAAATACAATTATCAAAACATTTAACCATAATGCGGGTACAATCTACCATTCAGCAGAACTATTTCATCTGAGTGTACAACCACTGCATACACCAATAATTTTCGTAAAAGGACTGCTTGCATTACTAGACTTACTTGTTGCGATGTCCCTTAACTGAGACCCCATCTTACATCCAGTTACAGACAATTATCATCCCTAATATGGGAATTTCACCCATAAAGCGTATATCCCTTGATTAAGTTTTACGTATACTTATTGCTTGAATGTTTTACGTAGACGCCCTTATGCATCAAACTTTTGAATACCAGTATTGCCATTCCGTAAACGTAAAACTTTCAAAGTTTTGAAAATAAAAGACAGATAAACATATTCACCTTAATTGTAGCTTGATCTTATCTCAGGTAATCCGTATAAGCTTAGAGTAAACCTTAAAGCAAGTTCAAAGTTAAGTTAGAATCTTAACGCATGAATACGGAAATAAATGAAAGTGCGGAAATAAGCGAAAGTCGGTTATTTTACCAGAATACGGGCCTGTTAATCGAGGAGGCTGGTCTCCATGAAGTTTGGTTGTTGGATGTGTGCCGAAATAAGAAGCCGTGAAGGGCTATTTATAGTTGGCCAGACCAACCCGTAGCGGATCGTTAGGCAGGGTGGTAGCGGTCCGCTACCGCCCAGGGCATGCGTCAGCCCTACGCGTCCCTTCCTGATTGGACCGATCCTCGAATTATGGCTGGCGGACCGTTATGGAGGGTGTGGCGGTCCGCCACCAAGACACGCGTCGGATTTTGAAGATGAGTCACTAGACACGTGGCGTCACCAGAAGTTACGGCTGGATTGCGGCTAGCGAACCGTTACCCAAGTGGTGGCGGTCCGCCACCCAACCCTGAAGCCAATAGCAGACTGTAAAGGTATATGGTAGCGGTCCGCTACAAGTCAGCTTTCACAATTTTTCCTTTTTAACCATTGAACTTTGGGGACTTGGCAATTCCAACCCCTAGGGTTTCAAATTTGGTAATTGAGGACCTCAGATTTAGCCTGGTGTTACATCCTCCCCACCTTTATTCAAATCTCCTCCTCGAGATTTATTGAAATAGGTGGGGATATTTCTTTTTAATGTCCATGTCTGGAGTTCCATCTTACTTTTACCAACACCAGCTTTTTCAGCATTTTAACCTGACGATCCTCAATTTGCAGAGGTTTCTCAACGAATTTTAGATTTGGATTCACTTCTACATCTTGCAGAGGCATTAATAGGGTTTCATTGGCCAAATACTTTCACAGGTTTGACACATGAAAGATATCATGAATACCGTTCATTTCTGCTGGTAAGTCAAGCTGATAGGCAACCGGTCCGATTCTTTTTAGAATCTTAAATGGTCCAACAAATCTTGGACTGATTTTTCCTTTCTTTCCAAATCGTACTACACCTTCCAGGGTGAGACTTTTAACATTATTCGGTCACCCACATAAAATTCTAATGGCTTATGACGCTTATCAGCATAACTTTTTTGTCTATCACGAGCTGCTTTCAAACGTTCACAGATTTGTAACACTTTGTCAGTTGTCTACTGAACTATTTCAGGTCCTGACAATTGATTTTCTCCAATTTCTGCCTAGCAGACCGGAGTTCTACATTTTCCACCATACAAGGCTTCAAATGGGGCGGCTTGGATACTGGTGTGATAACTATTGTTATATGAGAATTCCATTAGAGGTAAGTGGTCATCCCAACTTCCTCCAAGGTCTATTACACAAGCTCGAAGCATATCTTCCAGAGTTTGTATTGTTCTTTCACTCTGACCATCCGTTTGAGGATGATAAGCAGTGCTAAGATTTAATCGCGTTCCAAGAGCTTTCTAGAAACTTTGCCAGAATCGAGATGTAAATCAACTGTCTCTATCTGACACTATGGATAATGGCACACCGTGTAATGTTACTATTTCGTTAACATACAACTGTTCTAACTTATCCATACTATATGTTTCTTTCATTGGAAGAAAATGGGCAGACTTAGTTACTCTATCGATGATAACCCAGATAGTATCATTCCCACTACTGGTTCGGGGAAGTTTTGTAATGAAAACCATAGTTATCATTTCCCATTTCCAAACAGGAATTTTGAGTTGTTGCAATAGTCCAGATGGTTTCTGGTGTTCAGCTTTCACCTGTGAACAAGTCAAACATTTTGCAACATAGGAAGCGATGTGTTTCTTCATACCGATCCACCAATAATCTGATCTCAGATTTTTATACATTTTGTCACCTCCTAGGTGCATGGTATATTTTGATTTATGAGCCACTTCAAGAATTCACTCTTGAAGATCTCCTATTATAGGCACCCACACTCGGTCGTTCATACGAAGAATATCATCATTTCCTTTGGTTAATAGATTAACCATTTTCCCCAGATTTTCTTGTTCAATTTTAGCTCTTCTAAGGCTATCTTCTGTACTTCTTTAATTTGTTTGAAAAGATCGAATTTTAATTCGAGTCTTAAAGCACGTACTCTTTTAGGTTTTTCTCTTTCCTTTCGGCTTAAGGCATCGGCTACTACATTAGTTTTGCCTTCATGATAACAGATTTCACAGTCATAATCACTTAAGATTTCTAACCACCTTCTCTGTCTCATGTTTAACTCATTCTGACCAAAGATATATTTCAAACTTTTATGGTTAGTGAACACAGTGAATTTGACTCTATAGAGATAGTGTCTCCATAATTTTAACACAAAAATTATAGCACCTAGCTCCAAATCATGAGTCGTATAATTCCGTTCATGTGTTTTCAATTCCCGGGATGCATATGCAATTACTTTGTTTCTTTGCATTAACACACTACCAAGACCAGTGTGTGAAGCATCACAATAGATTACAAAGTGTTCTGTTCCATCTGGCACAACCAATATTGGAGCATTTGTTAACTTTTGTTTTAACAGTTCAAAAGCTTCTTCCTGCTTTGGTCCCCATTCATATTTCACAGATTTCCTTGTTAATGAAGTAAGAGGGACTGTAATTCGGGAAAAGTCCTGGATAAATCTCCTTTAATATCCAGCCAAACCTAAGAAACTTCGAACTTCGATTGGTGTTTTCGGGACTTCCCATTTAGTAATTGCTTCAATTTTAGCAGGATCGACTGGAATTCCATTGACATTTATGATATGTCCAAGAAATTGTACTTCTGGTAACCAGAATTCACACTTTGAGAATTTGGCGTACAATATCTCGTTCTTGAGTAACTCAAGAATTATTCTCAAATGATCTGTATGATTTTCCTCATTCTTTGAATAAATAAGTATATTGTCACACCCCAACCGGGCGGCGGAACACGTCGGAGTATGACCCGAATTGTGACCAGATTGCTCGTAGCACTTGGAACTATTAAAATTTTATAATTTTATTCAATAATATTAAAAGTGCCTCAAAGGCTACAAATAGTTCAAATAAACAAGACAAAACATAGTTCCAAACAAGATAAAATCAGATTTCAAATTTCTAAGTCCAAGCCTAAGTGTTGAACATAAATCAAGCGTTGCTTGAACTTGGTGCACCTGAAACATGTTTAAAATAAGAGTTATCAACAAAATGAATTGTTGGTGAGCAATCATGGTAGATATAGATATAGTAGTTTAGATAAAGTACAAATTCCATGCTAAGACAAGTAATACATTATAGTCTTATTGTATATACACACAGTCCAAATTAAACCTTCCTTTTTAAGATTTATCCAATTCAGATTGTCCAACATATAGTTAACAGTTTTTCAGTTTCAGAATTCATTACATGCATCCTAGATCAAAGAAATGCATGGGGTAGCTAACCCACATGGTACCACTAATTCCATTCATAGGCTGTCGAAACAGTTAATAATATGAACTAGTGTAATCAACAAATAAGCCACATAATGCAATTAAACAAGTCTAACATAAGGGAATTTGTTTCAAGTTGTGAGATTTGTCAATAGTGTAAGTGTAATTATATAGGAACATGTTTCACCCCAAAAGTGATAAAATGTATAAAGAGGGGCATGAAAACTCACATGGTTTGTAAGTAGTTTCCGAGCTAAGTTTGATCCAAAGATATAATCCAAAGTAGGTCACAATTAACCTATTATAGTTGTAGTTTAGTCATTTAGTTTAAAGGAATAAGCTAAGGTTTGTTCGTGTTCTCGAATTTGGGAAATTAGGATTTTGGAAAGTTTAAGGTTTGAAAAGTAATTTGGTTATAGTTTAAGGTGTGCAAGTATTTAAATTACTAAATTATTATGTTTAGTAATTTAAATATAATTTCAGATTTTATAAAATATTTTAAGTGATTATTTAATTAATTACTTATTTAGTAATTTAGTTAATAAATGTGTTTAATTAACTAAATATGTCAAAAAGATAGTAAGAATATAAATATAATTTAAATTATAAATTTTATAAATATTTTCTGTTAATAAGTAAATTTTTATAAAATTTACTTATTTTTAGTTTAATTAAATCAATAATTCCATTGATTTAATTACAAAACAAAATTAGTAAAAATGTCTAAAAGTTCCAGAAACTTAATGTTTTGTTAAAAATATATAGATTAAGTTTCTGTAATTTTTGTATAATTTTTGGAATAGATTTACTAATTTTAAATAAATAGTCCAAGCTTTAAATTTAGACTTTTAAATAATTAATTTTATAAACTCAGAAAGTTTTCTGTTTTTATTTTATAAAACAGTAGAGAATTTTATTACAAAAATTTGGACTATTTATTTGTACATTTTCGAGTTGTAAATAAAAAGTTATGAATTTTTAAAGATTAAAGATTTAATAAAAAGAAAAATCAAAAATAGGAAAATGTTGAAAAGTGGGCGAACCGGCCACAAGGCGGATCGAACCTGGGCTACTTGGCTTAGCAGCAGTGCACCTGACCGTTGGGCCAAGTGGCTAACCTGGTAATAAGTTGAATTGAGTTATATTTAACCCGGATCTTGGATCCGGTTTGTGTTCGTTTAAGCAAAAAAAAGGCTCACGGGTGAGGGCCTTAGCCGGACTCGAACCCGTGACCTCTCGTTCGTAATACGCGCACCCGGCCATCTCGGCCAAGTGACTAACTCGTAAACAAACGGAGAGAGGTTCCTTTTAACGACGTTTTCGAAATAAAATCCCAAATCCGTTTGAAACACAAGAACCCTAATCTGAGTTTGTTCGAATTCGATGAATCCGTATAATAGGAACTCAATTAACCATAGGGCTTTTGTTATACGTTCAATTCCGAGCCTAATGACGTATTGAATTACCTGGAATGATCAACTGATCGAAGTTCTGGACTCGTTGTTCAGTTCGTCTGAACTGAGATTCCGAGAGAGAAAATTAGAGAGTGTTAGGAGTTGTGATTTGTTTCAAATGGACGCATTAGGTGTCGTCGAGGTTTGTACAACCTCAATTCGACAAATAAATTCGCGAATTAACGAGTTTTGATTACGGTTTAAGACGGTTTAAAGTTTTTAGCCGTTTTCTACTGTTACGAGTTAAAATTTCGAATTAAACGAGTTCATCATGCTCTTTATGAGTTGTAATGGGATTTCAGTTACGAATCTTTGCTCTTATCATCTCAAAACGCGTTTTCGAATATTCAGAACCCAAAACCGGGTTCCCCTTGTTTCGAACCCACGACCCCTTTTGGGTGGGTTTTAAAACAGAAAAATACAACTTTGGTCCCTGAGGTTTGTTAAGTTGACTCCGGTCAACTTAAACTTGAAAATAAGTTTGAGGAAAGGCAGTTTAGCCCTTGTAGTTAAGTTTTAACCAAAAATTACGTTAGTTAGGTTAAATAGGGTTTTTAGTTAATAAATTTGATATATTTTGACATTTAAATGTATAAATTAAATTTAAATTATAAAAGAATTGTTTATTTCTATAAAAATGATATAAAATGACATATTTTTATAGAACTTTATTTTAAAAATATTTATTTAATTAAACTTTATTTATTTGATTTATTTAGGAATAAATCTTATTATTTCTTAAAAATTCATAAAAATTTATAAAAGTCATTTTAATTTATATAATTTGTGTTTTAATTTAAATAAAACACATTAGGATTTTTTTTTTCAAATTAAATAAGTATAATTTTTTTTTTTTTTTTACACTTAGATAATTTATGAGATTTATTTTATATAGTTTAGGGACTTTATTCAAATACCATGAATATTAGCCCTAAAACATAGTTTGAGTATGGTTTTTAGCCACATAGTTTAAGCAATTCATTTAAGAATTTTCACATATTATTAAATATGGATAATTAGGGTTTACAATAAATGCCAAATGGCCGGAAATTGTAAACGGAAAAGTACAGATATTACATATATCGTCTATAAATACGATAACCAATTTATCTAAATAAGGTTTACAGATTCGATTCATCATATCCATAAATGCTGCTGGAGCATTAGTAAGTCCAAATGGCATCACAGTGAACTCGTAATGTCCATATCTTGTTATGAATGCAGTTTTGGATATGTCTTCTTCTTGTATCTTCAATTGATGATATCCTGAACGAAGATCAATTTTCGAGAAGCAACATGCTCCCTGAAGTTGATCAAACAAATTATCAATTCGAGGAAGAGGATATCTGTTCTTAATTGTGACCTTTTTCAGTTCACGGTAATCAATACACATGCGCATTGACCCGTCTTTCTTTTTAACAAATAACACTGGAGCTCCCCAAAGTGAAGAACTCGGTCTTATGAATCCTTTATCCAACAATTCTTCTAGTTGTTTCTTCAGTTCCGCCATTTCAGTTGGTGCTAATATGTACGGTTGTTTAGCTATTGGAGCTGTTCCCGGTGTCAGATTAATTCTGAACTCAACTTCTCTTTCTGGCGGTAATCCAGGTAGTTCCTCCGGGAATACTTCCGGATACTCGGATACTACTGGTACATCCTTCAACAACTTTGCTTCTTTTTTAGTTGATATTGATAGAAGGTATGCAAGGCATCCCTTTTTCAGACATTTTGTTGCTTTAAGGAATGATATTATTCCAATTGGATTGAAACTTTTATATCCTTGGATAGTAATTGTCTTACCATTAGGCACATGAATCTCGATGGATTTCTTGTCGCAAAATATTTGGGCTTGGTTGGCAGATAACCGATCCATTCCCAGAACAATGTCAAATCCAGCTAGAGTTATAGGTAACAATTGCATAGACAAGACATGTCGAGATAGAGAAATCTTACAGTCATATAAGGAACTAGAGATTCTAACTACATCTCCATTAACAGTTTCAACCTCGTAAGATTTTTCTAATCTAGCTAAAGGTTTATTCAATAGCTTACAAAATTTAACATCTATAAAGCTTTGATTTACACCAGAATCAAATAAAACCTTTGCATAGATATTTTCGACAAGAAACGTACCGGTAATGACATCCTGTATTTTGGCTACTTCATTTGTATTTAAAACCAATGCCTTGGCGTTTTTCTTGATGCCTTCAGCAGGTTTAGCTATGGATGGTCCTGCTTCTTTTGTCTTTTGACATTGAATTTTGATATGCCCCGGTTCTCCACAACCGTAACAAACAATGGGCTTCTTGCTTTTGTAACAATTCTCAATTGAATGCCTAGGAATTTTACATGTGTTGCAAAAAGGCCTTGCTCCACATTTTCCGTAATGTTTCTTCTTGCATAAACGGCATTCAGGAGCAGGAAAACGAGTATCTTTACGACTGAAATTATTTTCAGATCATTTTTGCTCGTTTATGTTTTGGTGCGTGTTATCCTTTTTCTTCAACTCCTCTCTATTCCTGATTAAGCCATTTGTGAAGCTAGCACCTAATTCAATGGCATCGTCCATTGATTCAGGTTTAGCAGCTTTCACTAAATCTCGAATTTCTAAAACTAAACCCCAGATATATCTTTTGATGAAATTTGATTCAGGGGTTGCTAAATGAGGCACTAGTCTTGCATACTCAAATAGCTTTGTCACATAATCTTGATCGTTTGTACCCGTCATTCTTAAATTCAGAAAGTTGTGCTCAATCCTCTCTCTTTCATTCATCGGACAAAATTTCTTTCCTATTCTTTCCTTAAAAACAGGCCAACCCATGGCATATGCCCTATCTCTGCCTTTGGCGGATATGACTTGATTCCACCATTCCAATGCTTGATCTCTAAATAGATTTGAAGCATAAAGCACTTTGTCTTCTTCAAGACATTTGCTTATTGCTAGAACTGATTCAGTTTTCTCTAGCCACCTCAGTGCAGCTATAGCTCCTTCTTTTCCTGAAATTCATAGGGTTTGCAACCTTGGAAATTCTTGTAACTGCATCCACGATTCCTTTGCTTCTTATACAGAGGTTCATGTCTTTTCTTGGGACTGATTATAGAAGAATCATGACCTTCATGATATGTCCTCTTGGTAGATTTAATATGAAAGTTTGAATGACCTCCTTCAGTATATTTTGAAGGGTGATTTGAATGTCTACCCTCGGTATGCTTAGAATATTGAGGGGTAGAAATCTCATTCTCATTTTCTTTCGTGTTGGATTTTAATAATAGAGATTCTCTTTTCTTAGTAGCTTTTGCTTCTTCAATAGCTGCTACTATTTTTGGAATTGCTTTCTCTATTCTGACATCAATCATCTTTGTCATTTCTGCCTTTCTGGCTCAGCAATAGTATTTTCAATAGCTTGTTTTTTTTTTGCCTCTAGTGTTATTAGATGGTCCACTTTTCAACATTCTAAAACGTTGAAAGTTTTGGAATTAGAAACTAACTTTTTATTGATGCTGATATATATACAAGAAATATATACATGTAGAAATCATTGTTTCTATAAATTTCTAAAATTCTTTTCTTCCAAAGCTTGAACTAGTAAAGCATTTCGAGCTTCGACTTCAGCTTTTTCTTTTTCCAGCTCAGCTATTCGATTCAATAGCATTTGTTCCCTTTCACTTCTAGATGTATTTTCGTTTATACGAATAGTAGGAATATTTTCATAATAAGGTACGTAAAATTTATTAGAATCGGCTCGTTCTTCTTCTTCAGGATCACATTTCATTTCATAAGGTATTTCGGTATGTACCTCGTGAAAATTTTGTGAGTATAACGGAGTAATATTATAACTTCCGACAGTTGGAGCAGAATGGAAACTTATCGAAGGATTATAAGGAATACTAGGGTTACCTATTTCTCCAAGACTTTTAAAAGTGGAACTTTTTGTTTCTTTATTATCTTCTATAGTAGTCTCATTAGTCTTACGTTCAAAATAATTTGCCGGTGCAAACTTACGAAGAAAACTAGGACCTTTGCCCTTTCCAACCATATCTGTAAAATAATAAAACGATATTTTAATATATTACAAGTAAATAAATATAGAAAGTACAACAAAATTTCTAATCTTTCATCAGTTCTCTTCCAAGGATCTTCAGATCTTTTCCGAAATCATATACGTGTTGACCATAGAACTGCGTTCTAGCCTTGTTCATAATTCTTTCCCTGTTTATTTCGTCTGTTTGGCACAACGAATGATCTAAACATTCTATGGGAGATGAAGGCATACTATCCTCGCATCCATACTTGGGAGGAGGTTCACGAATACCAAATAATATATCATTATAAACATTCTAGTATTCAGGTGGCGATTGGAAGTAAGTTTGATATGGGCCACCATATATTGGTTCAGGGAATATATATGGATCATAAAGAACAGGAGAATTGGGATTATAAAAGGGATAATCCTCAGGATTTTCAGATACGGGAGCATACTAGTGAGATTCTTCTTCGGATGTTTCCTCCATTGGTATATTTTGATATGCTTCTTCTATTTCAATAGAAGGAATAGAAAATCGTTCAGTAGGCATTCCTACTCTTATTCTAGGCTTTCAGGACGTACTTGGCCCAACCTGATCTTCCACTGGTGGAGGAGTGGTAAACTGCCAGTTACAAAAGTTAGAACCGGAATCCATCCAAGAACTCTCATCCTCATATGATTGCGGGTGATACTCAGGGGTAGGAGTATCTAAATCTATAACGAAAGGATCATCATCATCAGAAATTGGAAATGGCATCATCAGAGATCCGTAAGGAGGACGCTTAGGTGTTTCTTGTTTAATCGCACGGTTAGGATCATAATAAGGCACGTTATATTCTCCAGACATCTTGAAATTCTTAAATATTAGTAACTACCTTAATTAGATATTATGTCCTCATAATGATCAAAACTTAGATACTAAGGCAGTATCCTTATCTCAATCTTTGAGGTATTATATCTAACATTATGGTTAAAGCTTAGATACGAAGACTAGTATCTAATTCGCTAAAACCTTGGGCTCTGATACCAACCTGTCACACCCCGGTTTCAGGACACCCTGGGTGTGTGACCAAATTGGCACCACCAATCTTATTTTATTTAGAAAATCAGAGTTAGTTTAGCAACGGAAATACTTTTGGATGGAACTTGTAATAAATCTTATCCCAAAGGTTGATATTGTATATTTTCCAAATCTGGGGATAAATAAAATACCATTTCATTTCACTGGGGATTTAAATACCCCTTTTCTGTACAAAACCATGGTCCACGACCATTTACATGTCACCTGCGTAAGCATGGTAGAACTAGAGCCACAAGCTAGTTGGCTTGTGCCTGGGGAGTTAACCCTGTACAATACCAAGTTATACCAGCATTGGTATCTAGGGGTTTTAGCTTCCGGCACCTAACCCTGTATACAAGGGAGTATCCATATCTAGGAAATCGTCATCCTAAATATCTCTTCTTGTGTCCTTATCACTGTAGAGTTATCTCCCTGCTATTAGCACATAACCATGTCAAAATATTTTATGTACATCTTTATCCCCAAGACTATCCCGTGGGACTAGCCTTAGATAATAATTGATTACCTGAAAAATATTTGGAAAATAAAACGTCAGCGCGAACGCCGGTGAACATGATTATAATGACCAGTTTCATTTGGCAAATACAATATCAAAACATTTAACCATAATGCGGGTACAATCTGCCATTCAGCAGAACTATTTTATCTGAGTGTACAACGACTGCATACACTAATAATTTCCGTAAAAGGACTGCTGACATTACCAGACTTACTTACTGCGATGTCCCTTAACTGAGACCCCGTCTTACATCCAGTTATAGACATTTATCAGCCCCAATATGGGAATTTCACCTATAAAGCGTGTATCCCTTGATCAAGTTTTACGTATACTTATGGCCTAAATGTTTTACATAGACGCCCTTATGCATCAAACTTTTGAATACCAGTATTGCCATTTCGTAAACGTAAAACTTTCAAAATTTTGAAAATAAAAGACATATAAACATATTCACCTTAATTGTAGCTTGATCTTATCTCAGGTAATCCGTATAAGCTTAGTGTAAACCTTAAAGCGAGTTCTAAGTTAAGTTAGAATCTTAACGCACGAATACGGAAATAAACGAAAGTGGAAATAAGTGAAAGTCAGTTATTTTACCGGAATACGGGCACGAGAATCGAGGAGGCTAGTCTCCATGAATTTTGGAAGTTTGGTTGTTGGATGTGTGCCGAAATAAGAAGCCGTGAAGGGCTATTTATAGTTGGCCAGACCAACCCGTAGCGGATCGTTAGCCAGGGTGGTAGCTGTCTGCTACCGCCCAGAGCATGCGTCAGCCCTATGCGTCCCTTCCTGATTGGACCGATCCTCGAATTGCGGCTGGCGGACCGTTATGGAGGGCATGGCGGTCCGCCACCAAGACACGCGTAAGATTTTGAAGATGAGTCACTAGACACGTGGCATCACGAGAAGTTGCGGCTGGATTGCGGCTAGCGAACCGTTACCCAAGTGGTGGCGGTCCGCCACCCAACCCTGAAGCCAATAGCGGATCGTTAAGGTATATGATAGCGGTCCGCTACCAATCAGCTTTCACAATTTTTCCTTTTTAACCCTTGAACTTTAGGGACTTGGCAATTCCAACCCCTAGGGTTTCAAATTTGGCAATTGAAGATCTCGGATTTGGCCTGGTGTTACAATATCAGTGAATCATACCATGAATCACATAAGCCGCAGGATAGGGCACATCACTCTGAGGACCACTTCTCATGGAAGAGGCAACGTTCATCGATGAAGATTACATGACAAAATTATCATACCGGGGTGACCGTCTCCTTCACTACATGGGTTTTTTGAAGTTTTGTCCAGGAAATTTCAAATGGTGGTGGCGTGATTTAATTACACCACTTTCTTTTGGGGGCCCAAAGCGTAAAAGCGACGTAAAAAACTTTGGGGCTCTTTCCAATTTGTTTTGGGTTCGTACTTCCGATTTCTATTTGACATGGAAATTACTAAGAAGAAACTTAATTAACACCTAATCAATTGAAACTACTAATGTCGATGTATTTTATAGACCGTCCCAGCATTAAAATACTCAACATGGTTCTAAATGATATTTCTCTAACAATTTGTTATAGGAAATTCAGTTAAGTTGAAGTCAAGAAACTGCTCTATAATAGATTGTTCATGCTTTTAAAATAGAACGAAAGACCATTAAAAGTATAACTGAATGAGTAGTTCCAAAAAATTACTGTTAATTAAGATAGTAGTTGCTTGCCTACTTTCATATTGATATTGAGGTGTGATTTCTTGCCTTGATCACAAAACAAAATTGGGTTTTTGGATTAATATTCGGCCTACGGAGGTCTGTTCAATTTAAAAAGTACAAAAGAGAAAAAAAAACCAATTGTAGCTGATAGGATTTGAACTTGTATCTTCTTATAAAGAAAAGATGAAACATTTACCACTACACTAATTTATATGTAACTAGTTGTGATATCGCGCTACGCGGCGGGACACGTCACACTTATATAATCGCGGTTGTACATTTTAAACTGTTGATAAAATGAGAGTGTTAAAATTTGCAACGTAAAGTATGAGAAAAATAAATTTTCTTACAAATAAAACAAAAGCTGTGGGTAATAATAAAAGAAAGGGTCCATCATTAAACGACACGTAACACTACCACCCAAACCAAGCAGTTACGAGTAAGAAGTGTAGACATCCATTCTTTCTTTATATCTTTTATATATTAACATGCATGTATAAATGTGGAGCAAACTAAATATTTTATTTTAATAATAGATTTTTGTATGATTAAAAGCAAATAGTATAATCTCACTTTTTTTTAAATATCCTTGTTTAAAAAAAGTTAAGAATCAAGTAAAATTAATTTATTGGGGTTGGTGACATAATGGTAGAGAAAAATTCTCTAAAGAACATCAAGGTTTGGAGAGGATATGGGTTCAAGTCCCACTCTCAACAGGAATTAAAAATTTACCTTCCAAAAAAAAGTAAAATTGATTTATAAGGTAATAATTAAATTTATGAGTTTTCAACGATTTATTATTACTTTCGTGTTCTTCAGCAGAAGATTCGAAGAGCAATGGACCTCTCGGCCCTCTCTCATCTGTTCAAATATTAGGAGACTGTCCAGTTCGGAAACGGGGATTCTGGAGAGGCAATTTTCTATGGAGGAAATCAAGGAGGCGGTTTTCGATTATGGGAGTGACAAAGCCCCGGGCTCGGACGGTTTCAACTTCTGATTATTTAAAAGGTATTGGGATTTATTCGCCTATGATTTTTTCAATATTTTACAAAGTTTTCACAGGAACGGAGAGATCAGTCGCGGTAGTGGTTCTTCCTTCAATGCTCTTATTCCCAAATGTGCGGACCCGACCATGCTGAACGAGTATAGGCCGATAAACCTTATTGCAGTTATTAGCAAAACCATATTTAAGGTTTTGGCTAACAGGCTGAGTCGCGTCATTGGATCGGTGATTTCAGATTCTCAATCGGCCTTTATCAAGAATCGCTTCATTCTGGATGGCCCGCTCATGTTAAATGAGATCTTGGCCTGGTTGAAGAATCGCAAGTGTAGTACTTTCCTTTTTAAAATCGACTTTGAAAAAGCTTACGACAACGTGAACTAGAATTTCGTGATGTCCGTATTGTTGCAAATGGGCTTTCCGGTGAAGTGGCGGTCTTGGATTTGGGGTGTGCTTAAATCGGCTAGGTCTTCGGTCTTGGTGAATGGTTCACCAACCTTTGAGTTCCAATGTCATAAATTTTTGTGTCAAGGGGATCCATTGTCTCCGTTTGTTTTTCTATTAGTAATGTAGGCTTTTTCTTGTATGCTTCACAAAGCCGGTGAGGTGGGGGTGCTTCATGGGATCCGCACGCCTCATGGGGGACCAATCTTGTCTCCTATTTTATATGCCGACGATGCAATTATCATGGGCGATTGGTCTCGAAATAACATTGCATATGTCATAAGAGTCTTGAGATTTCACACCCCAACCGACGGCGGAATACGTCAGGGCGGGACATGTAGACTGCTCATGAGCTCAAGGTTGACTAAATTGTAATATATTAAATCCATTTCAATTCAAACAAACATAAACCAATTCTAAAGTACATAAATGAAATACAAATTATTCTTGAATTAAAATTAACTAAGTCCCAAAGCCTATGTGTAGCAAGCCTTGATCAAACATTAGCACCTGAAACATGAATAAAATAAGGTTAACTATAAAGTTGGTGAGCATACACAGGTTTATACATAGATAGTATATAGATGTAAATTAACAAATCCTTACATAACATGATAAAATAAGGCATTTATGGGGAGCAACTATTGTGTAACCAAAAGTACAATCAAACCTTTGTAACTAGCATGCAAATTATTTTGTCGGTAACAATCACCCCAATCTAGGTGGGTTTGTTAGACTCAATAGATCTATCATTGTTAACCGTCGGCTTGAATAGTTAATGATTGCACATAAATTGCACACAAACAGTTAACACACCTAGTACTCAAACATAAAGCTCAAATTTGCACACATGAATGTAAAGCGGATTTGTATTTGTGTAGTTTGTGTAAATGTAAATCATTATATGTATAGTGTTCATTTTTCAAAGGTGTAGCTAGCACGAGAGTCTAGATGGCAAAGTAATCATTGTAACTTACCACGTTAACATAGTGTGTAATGTATATTTAATTAACAGAGTGTACGATAGTCTTTGTCTAAGTCAAGTATTGAATTGGACATGTGTGTACAAAGAGTTTGAGTTGTAGTATGTAAAGGAGTGTGTGGGTTAATGTGGTTATACTTGAATGGGTGTTCTATAAATTGAAAGGTTGAAAAATAGATAATTTAGGGTTTGGGTTGAATAACTAAATAAATTAAATAATTATTATTTAGTTAATTAGTTGTAAAAATAGTGTGTGAATTAATTTTTAAATATAAATTAAATAAATAATTTTTCTTTATTTATTTAATAATATTTATTTATAATAAATATACCTTTAACCTTTTTAATGTAGATTATAACAAATAGGTTTATTTATTTATTTATCACATTAAAAATAAGTATTTGATTTAAATAAAGTTAAAATTTTTATAAACTTATAAAAACAAATATTTCATTTGGAAATTAATTTTCTTTAAATATTTAAATGTCTAGATTTTTGTTTTAAATATTTAATACACAATTTTAACCACAAAATTTATAATAAAAATGAATTTATATTGAAAATTAACAAATTCGTTTTTATTATGTTAAAAATATTATAAGGTTTATAAAAATATTTTTTTTTGAAATTTTTAGAGCTTTAAAAATGGTTTAAAAAAATATGAACAGGCCACCCGGTTGAACCTGGGTGGTTCCTGTGTAGGTGGTTCGTTTTACCACTGGACCAAGGGAGTAACCCGCGTACAGATTAGGTTCAGTTGGTTATTAACATGAAGGGAAAAAGAACCCGAGTGTTATTCAGGGCATGCGCAAAAATGGTTTAAAAAAATATTATAAGGTTTCAAACCCATGCCACCTGGTCTGATGGTGCAGTGGCCTAGCCAGTCAGACTAGGTGGTTTCGCTGGTCTAGAATCAAACCCATTAAGTTATATCTGATTAGATGAATGGAAGCCCCCAATCGGTATTCACAAGAACATGTCATGAACTCGTTTTGCAATCGAACCCGATATAACCTGTTATCATGAATTCGTATGGGGCTATTGGATTACACACAGAAATGAATCGATTGCTATAAAAACTTACTTGTTTGGTTTGGGCACAAGTGCAAACGGCTACAAAGTTGGGCACGATGTTCTTGAGACTCGATCGGTGTCTAGGAGTCGAATAGAATGCGATTAGCGGTTCAGAAATGTTGTATTAGACTAGGCGAAGTTGTACGCGTGATTTAATTTGCTTAATTTTATCTTAATTACTTGATTCGATTCGGATTTTACGATGATAGCTAACGGGAATGATTTTACGTGCTAATTCAATTGATTTAGGATGAATCGGGTCCTGTTAATGGTCTAGGTACACACGTGATTGACATGCGAGTGATTTGCGGGATTGAGACGCGTAAATTTCATGTATTGAATGGTAATTGATATGGATTTGACTTAGAATAGTCAAATTCATTCAAATTTTGAATTGGCCGCGTGAAAGGTTGAATTGGCTTGATGATTGGGCCTGGTTTGGGTCGATTGTTGTTAGTGTAGCCACAAGAATCTAATCCAACGAGAATTCTGTTGCTGGCAGGCTTGAATCCTTGCGATTTGGCCTGCTTTGACTTTCGTAAGTCAACTGGTAAGAAAAAGGGTCAAAATCGATTTTTATAGTCAAAATTAAAAGTGTA
Organism: Smallanthus sonchifolius; assembly: GCA_023525975.1. Taxonomy (NCBI): domain Eukaryota; kingdom Viridiplantae; phylum Streptophyta; class Magnoliopsida; order Asterales; family Asteraceae; genus Smallanthus; species Smallanthus sonchifolius. The sequence goes on from CM042042.1 coordinate 13,320,871, forward strand.
GGTTCAATGTTTGAGGGTTCAAATGGTTAAGGGTTCCATTTGATTGTTAATGGAGTGTATGTATGTGTATGTACTTGTATAATGTATGAATATATATATATATCTATATATGAATAAAGACTTTAAAATAAATGCGAAGTAGAATTTCGTGAATTGTGTTGATTCTTAGGGTTTGATATTACCTTTGCACTAGGGTTGGAATTTAAACAAGGTTTAGTGCACTGAACGAAAACAAGAAAAAATAGAAATGCTACATGAGATGTTTTATATTTGCTCCGGCCTCAAATTTAATTTCCATAAATCCTATTTGTTCGGGTGTGGTGTGGATGATGGAGAAGTTTTCGAGGTTGCTATGGAGATGGGTTGCAAAAAGGGACCTGCCCCTTTCAAGTACCTTGGCTTTATGGTTGGGGCTAATATGAACAAAATTTGCAATTGGAGGCCGATTATGGAGATATTTGAAGCTCGTCTCGCGCATTGGAAGGCTACGGCTCTCTCTATCGGGGGGAGGGTTACTCTTATCCGGTCGGTGCTCGAGAGCCTGCCGTCATATTACTTCTTCCTATACAAAGCCCCTTGCAAAGTCCTTGACCGGTTGGAGTCATTGATGAAAAGGTTTTTATGGGGCGGCTCTCTGGGAACGAAGAAAATGCATTGGGTGGCGTGGGATAGGGTGGCTTTACCTAAAACCAAGGGGGGATTGGGGATTAATAGACTAGGAATTAGCAATATGGCCTTGCTTACTAAGCGGGCATGGAGATACAAAAAGGAGAAAGGCGCTTTATGGAGAAGAGTAATTGAAGCTATTCATGGCAGTGCGTTGGGTTGGGCCTCTATTCCTTTTTCAAAATCAATTTCGGGTGCTTGGAAAAGGATCGGTATCACGCTTGCCAAATTCAAAATTGATGGTGTCACTGTGAATGAGCTGTTCAAAGGTGTTAATGGATCGAGGGAGGAGATTAATTTTTGGGTTGACTGCTGGGTGGGATCTGTTCTGCTTCGTGTAGTCTGCCCCAATCTTTTTGGTTTAGAGAAGCGAAAACTTTGCAAGGTTAAGGATAGAATCCACTGGAAGGATCATTTGGTGGAATGGTCTTGGGATTGGATTCGTGAACCTTCGTCCCCGGATGAGCGGGAAGAATGGGAGAAGCTGTTCAATTTAATCAGCTCGTCTAGAGGAAATGACGGTGAAGACAAGTGGGTTTGGAGAGGGGAAGTCAACGGGGAATTTTCAGTTTCTTCGGTGAAACATATGTTTTACAAAGGTGTGGACGTTAGCAACCGATACGTCTTGGATTGGTGCCGTTGGATCCCAAGCAAGTGAAATATATTCTTATGGAGAGCCGAGCAAAATAGAGTCCCTATGTTTGAAGCCCTGTCCAAACGCAACGTGCAGGTTTCTTCGCTGATGTGTTCCCTCTGTGGAGACGGGGCTGATTCTATCGTCCATATCCTTACAGGTTGCTGGTATGCGGCGGTTGTATGGCAGGGTATTAATGCCTGGTGCAAAGTGCCTCAGGTGTATGGGTTTGGGGTCAGAGACATTCTGGAAGTCCATCACCATTGTGGGCTGTCCAAACGGGGTAAAGAGGCGTTCCAAGGGATTGTGGGCATATCTTGTTGGAGGATCTGGAAGGCTAGGAACGAAAAATTATACTCCAAGAAGGCGATCAAGGCTGACGAAATTCTAGAAGACGTTAAAATTTTGAGTTATCTTTGGTATTGTAATAGATCGAGGCATAAGTCAACCTCGTGGTTGGACTGGTGTAAGTTTTCTCTGATGTAGTAGGTTTTTTGTTGTGAGGCTCCCGATTTGAAGGGTCGTGTGAATAATATATACCGTTAAAAAAAGAAAGAAAGAAAGGTGAGGACCACCCTGCCAATTATAATTCTACTACTCATTTATGCAATTCAATTCAATATATAAGATTTCTTGGGTAAATATAAAAAACGACGGGGGTAGCGGGCTCAAGTAAAAAAAAAGTATCATGGGTTTGTCAGACCTCCTCGGGGTTTACCACCGCTAACACCACCTATTCTTCATTATTCATTTACTTTACGAGATTCATCTCACACACCCCCCATTAACACACAATCAAAATCAAGAACTCCATCTTCTTCAAATTATTATTATCCCTCTCTCTCTCTCTCTCTCTCTACATCACCAGCCTTCATCTCTACCCTAACCCCAACACCATACAACCACCACAAACCGCCACTGCCACCGCCACAACAAGACTACCACCTACCCGCCAAAACGACAGCACCAACACGTAACTGCAACCACCACAACACCACCATCTAACTGTCGCCATCTCCGAACACAACACCACCACCACATCACAACTACCTACCCGCCCCACTACAGCACCACCAACTTACCAACCATCGTCGTTTCTCTCTCTCCCTCTAAGGTTAATGTTTTCTCTCTCTAAAAAACCCTAACTCTTACCAGTTCCACCACTCCCCACCGCCATTTTTGCGTATTTTCTTCAGAAATGTTGTCTTCGTAACGTATGTCGTTCAGATCCGTCGTAACGTATTCTCCGATTCTGTGACGTTGGTTTGCGCCTGTTTATCGTTTTTCCGTCCAAAGAAGTAAGAACTAAGAACTGTTCACCACGTGTCAACCGACAAAAACAACCTATGAGAACTAAGAACCGTTCACCCCAAAATTTTTGTACAGAAAATGTATGTTTACTTAATATGAATCAAACAAATACTAATATCAACATCATATATCATTTTTTTTAGAAATGAGGTTCCAAAAATTTTGGGGCCCTACCCTAAGCAAGGGCTTAAAAATTCCCTTCATAGAGCTGGACCTGACAACCTGACAACGGGCACTAACCTAATAAAAAAGTACCATAACAAAATATTCAATTAAGAGTGTTACCTTATTTTTATCCAAATCCAAGTCTATGTAACAGGGTATAGCCCAAGGGCGAAGCTATGAAGGGGCCAGGGAGGGCCCCGACCCCTGCCGTTTTTTCCGTTAGTAGTGTTAATTTTTCTGTTTTCGTCCAAAAATTTTTTTACGTATAGAGCCGGCCCCTGCTTATTTTTTTCGGCCCCCGCTTCTTAGATTTTCAAGCTCCGCCACTGGTATAGCCTAAACTATTTTTTAAAAGAAAAAAATTGAAACCATAAAATAGCTTTTATGACATGTATGTTTATGCTTTAATGACTTGTGCCAACTCGGTTTTGAAAAAAAATTACATCAAAATGTTGATAAAAAGAAATACGTCACAACTGTACATTCAAAATATTCTAACATATTATATTTTAAAAGTTATAAAAGAAATAAAAAGTTGGTATAGCCAAGTGTCATAATAAGAGTGGTTAAAATCATTTCTATATTGTAAGTTAAACTAAGAGCACCTTCAATGGGGTGTTTTGAGGGCATCCGGTTCTGATGTGGCGAAACCGGACGAAGATGGCGGATGATGGATGCATTGGAGGTGTTGTCCGGCGAGAAGCATGTTCGGTTCTGCGGATGAAAGTGGACGAAGGGAGTGGGGCCACCAAATGATAAATGCATGTTTGATTTAAAGGTTTTTATTATTTAAAATTGTATACATTTTCAAATTGGTATTAAATTTAATTAAAAGAGGTTTTCTAAGTTAATTAAAAATGGTTTTTTATTTATTTAAATTGATTTAGTTTAAAAATTTTATAATTATAATTTTTTAATTTAATTTAAATTGTATATTAAATATTTAATTTAAATAAAGTTTTAAACTTAAATTGATCAATTGGAAGACGAGCGCTCGTGTGATTCGGATAACTCATTTGAATCATTCGAGCATCTTTAGTTTTTAGTTTATGTAATTTCTAGTTTTTAAGTTGTTAATTTTTTAATTTTTAGGTCATGTATTTTTTTTTAATTTTTAGGATATGTAATTTTTATTTTTTAGGTTATGTAATTTTTTATTTTTAGGTTATGTAACTTTAAATTTACTCGGTTGTGTAATTTTTAATTTTTATGAATTGTTTTTTTTATTTTCGTTTATTTTTATTTATTTTGGAATATTGTCTTATTTAAAATAATAATACGAAATATAAAAAATAAGATTATAATAAATAAGTTTATTGGTATATAAAATATAAATGTAAAAGTAGGTCATGATGTGTAAATATAGGGGTATTTAAAAGTGAATGAATGGTTGGAGTAAAAAAATAAGTTTTTGAAGGATTAGTGAAAATCTGATGTGACAGTTGATATGTCATGTTTGGTTTGGTGGATGGCATCCACCATTGTGGATGCTCTAAAGTCGTGGGGGCTACATAGAAACTTAAAATTGAATTCACGGCTCAAATTGTTTGGTAGCTTTAGGTAGGGGTGAGTAAACCTTATCCGTTAACCGAAAATTGGCAGATAATCGGACCGTCACCGAACCGAATTAACCTATAACCAAGATTAACTGACGGTTATGGTTAAGGTTATTTGATGAACCAATAAATCGGTTATGGTTATGATCAAGGGTGTCTCATAGCTGAATATTAACCAAATCAAACCGATACATTTATAGTTTGGCAACCATACTTTTCCTTTCATTCCATCAATATACGAGTGTACATTTCTTCACTAAAAGACTTCTGCCCACAATCTCCATTCTTCTCAAATATAGCTTAGTGTATGAACCAAGGTAATCATCTCAAAATTGAAAACGTAAAAATTTCTATTTTTTCCCTTTCTAAACATAGAAACATCCTTATGTATTATCAGAATCTTTATACATCAAGTGTATAAATTTTTAACTCAACTGAAGACACAAAATACAAGGAAAGAACATCGAACTTTCAATTTCTTTTTTATTTATTAAAATTTATGAAAATTAAAAACAGTCAGGCATAAGGTGTAAAACCAGTAACCTTTTATGATAATCATCTCAAATATGAACCACAAAATCTTGAAACGAGTGGATTAATCAAAACCGACCCATAACCGATAATTAACTGAAAATATAACTGATTAACGGAACCAACAATCGGTTATGTTTATGATTAAGGGTACTAACTGAACCGAACCGTGTTTGCTCACCCCTAGCTTTAGGAGTTGTAAAAAATCTTAAAGGATTTTAAAATGGTGATGTGACATTTTGAATAGTGATTCACATGCATCCGAAATTAATTATATACTAGAAATTAAAACCCGCGCTACGCGCCGGGGACGTATTGTATAGTAAATCAAAGCGTTCATCCGTACGAAAGGAAACAAAAAAATTAAAAAAGGAAAGTAAAAAAACCAGATAAAAAAAATACAAAGACACCGTGCTTCATGGTGGGAGCGTGGTCGTTTCTTCCCCATACCACTGCAGGAGTTTGGTCGTTATCGGTTCTGCTCGTCGAAAACCATGATAAACCAAAATAGCAACAACGATGTTGTTCGCTTATAAGCGGTTGAGTTTGTCACGATACCGTAATGGTAACGTTGCTCGCTATATGATCGAAAAAAGTACTCAATTTTGAATACTACTCCGTTTAAAAAAAAGAACGGAACGTTCACAAAAAAAAGTAAAAGCAACCGCACATTCCTTTTTTCTTAAAGTTAATGAACGAAACTATTACAGAAAAACCAATTATTAGAAAGTCAAACGGATTGAAGGCGTATAATCTACCTGATGGAGTTGGAAATGAAAATAAAAAAAGGTAAAAAAATTGGACCACTCACAAGCTGTCAAATGACAGAAGGAGTCAATGAGAATGAAATAGTTTAGATGTTAGTTTGGTTTGAATTGTATGAGTAGCAATTGATTCATATACATATATTTTGTAAAAGCAAATAGAAAAACCCATAACATGCATTGTGCATTAGATTCATCGTACCGCAAAACTAATAAAGTGAACTTAATTGGTGATGCATCTTGTTGATATTTTTTTGAACGGCAACACCTAGAACATTTAGCGCAGCTCACCCCAGGAGGAACCTCAGACTTGGGCACATACCCATTTTTTGCAGTGACCAGGATTCAAACCCAAGACCTTCACTATAGGAAGTTTTGGGGTTGTTGATAGATGATGAAAAGCAACACATGGAAACAAATTTAAATTGGCAATTAAAGTTAGTGAATAAAAAAAATTAGCATCCCCAGGTATCGAACTTGCGCTAAGTGGGAGAGAAACAGAAAGTCAAACGACTAAGGCAGCAACCATTATTTGGTTTTTCATTGTGTGTGAACTTATTTAACGGCAAAAAGTTTTGTGTAAAATAAAAATATCCCAATCAAACAACACCATGTGGTGACGCCGGCCAAAACAACCAATTAAAAGTAGTTACTGTTAACGTGTGTGAGAAACTCATTCTTAAATGTACGTGTAGAGATGCACAAATCGGTTTTTTTTTAATCGGATTCGGATCGGATAAGTCAAACGTGGTCAATGACCGGATCTGGTGGAACTGGTTCCGGATCGGATCCGATCCGGTTTTGGGGTATGAGATTTGGAACCTATTTGGAACCGGATCCGACTAAATATCCGATTGGATCCGGATTTTTTCCAGATTTTTTGTGTCCGATTTTGTCCGGTTCCATTTTGTCCGATTTTTATCCGGTCCACATAAATCCTTGGAACCGGTTCTGGATCCGACGGATTCTAAAAAATCCGGTCCAGTTCTTTTTTATCCGGTTAGGGTCGGATCCGGATCCGGTTTGTTTGTGCACCTCACATAATAATTTATATTCGTTATCTAAACATTTTTCATATATAAAAACACACTACAAGAAAACGAGGCAATAGCGGCGACACCCAGAAATGTCGCCGCTATTGCTCGTGATCCATGTCTCCAAGATATGATGGTTACAATGAAGTTAATCGGACGGCCAATGTTTTTATAGCATTAGCGGCGACGGTCGCTGCTAATACCCTATAGCGGGAATAAGATCAATCCCTCCCTGCTTTCCCTCCATTCTCACCCTATCTCTCACTTTTACCTCCCCAAGACGAAGAGCGTCGTTTCTCCTGTTTCCGACCACCCCTCCCTGCTCCGACCACCCAAATCCGACTCCTGCTACCCCTCTCCTCTATGTCGCTGTTTTTCTAGTACGTAAGTTTTTTTCTTAAAGATCTAGGGCTGATTTCTGTTTCTTAAGGGTTGATTACAACGTTTGACTTTCGATTTAAGCTACCACAGGCAGTGGCGGATCCATGAATTTTGTTCAGGGGGTTCACTCTATATATTTTAAGGGGTTCACCTCAGTGTTTTTACATACCGTTCTATATAAATTTCGAAACTTAGGGGGTTCCGGTGAACCCCCTCCGGGCTATGTAGGTCCGCCCCTGACCACAGGGCCGAACGACGCACGAGAGAGTCAAAGCTCAGTTCTTCCGTAAATCCCTAAATTTCATCTTCTTCAAAGGTAAAAAATCCTTACCTTAGTTTTTTGTTTTGGTAAATCCAAATGTTGTTCCATAATATGTTTTTCTGTTAGTTCCAACAACTGTATAAGAAGGATATTATTGAATTGATTGTATTTGATTCTACCTATTTTCTGCATATTTTTTTCTTTCTAGCATTTTATGAAGTTACTGTTATTTTCCATTTAGGTTTTATACAAGATTTGAGGTTAAAATAGTAACTAACTTCATTATTAGTTAAGCATGGCATAATTCCTAATGATATTAGTCAATGTGTTGAACTCCGAGCTGTGTAAGTCAAACTGTGAAATTGATTTCTTTTTTTATTATTTTGTTATTGTTCTGTTTGTGAGTAAGATTTAGCAATGTATAATGCTCGTTCATTATTTAAATATATAATTATTATATATGTGTATTTAGAAGTGTATGTATAACACGATTTTGGTTTGGTTTAACATTTCTTACCAAAATGAAGGTATCTGTCTACCTGCAACGTTCTTCAACTACCGGAGCACCTGGCCGCATGTTTCTTCTTGCTGAGCACTCCAAATTTGAAGGTATGTTGTTGTATTGCATCAACTCTTGTATATAAAAGCCACTTGATTTGAGAAATATGTTGTTTTTATGTAGATCTTTTGTGAGATTGTTTATGATTTTGGTTAATTAGAATAGTGTGTTGTATGTATGTATGTGGTGTGTTTGGATGTATGTATGTGTTTTTAGTTTTTTCATATATGTATGCATATGTGTGTGTGTATATATATATATATGTATAGAAAATATTTTTATTAATATATCTTTTTATGTATGTAAGTATGTATGTATGTATGTATGTATGTATGTATGTATGTACGTCTATATATATGTAATGTATGTATGTATGTTAATATAGTATATATATAAGTATGTATTTAAGTTAATATATGTATTTATTTATTTAAGTTAGAAACGTTAAGTAATATATATTAGTTATTTGGTTTTTTTTAATACACATTCATATATGAGATAAGGTATTCAAAAAGTGGGTTTAGCATCCTACCATTATCCTACCATTTTGATTACCTTAAATTATGTTTCAGCTGTTACATGGTTGTTGATAAAAGTTGGCTTAAAAATATAAACCGTAGCTCAGAGGAGTATGAAAATGAACTCAAGTCTTTTATCGAGATGTGCAAAGATCATGTCGACAAAAGAGGCTTTGTTTTTTGTAAAGCTCAGAGGAGTATGAATAAGTATTAGCGGCGAAGCAATAGCGGCGACTATCGCCACTATTAGTATTAGCGGCGACCTTTCGGGGTATTAGCGGCGACAAATGTCGCCACTATTGACTCAATTCTTTGTAGTGACATACGTATACAATTTATTCTACAGCTAATGCTAAAGGACTCTTTATTATGATATCGAATGAAAACTAAGTATACCAGAATCAATAAATAAATGGCCATTCTAGATCTAGAATTCATCAAAGGCCGTTATGATTTTATACATCACTAATTATGATTTCATTAGGTTGGTGATATATAAGCATGACATATGCAATTAAATATATAATTATTCGATGGTTGAATCCGTATTATTCTAAGCTTTAATTAACAATGTAATTAAGTCACTGCACTTCGGTGGATACAAAATATATATATACTTTAATACATGAATTGTCACTGGTACTACCTAGTTGAACTGTAGTTAATTATATGTTGCTAAGAGTGTGCTTAGGGGGCGTTTTTGGTCTGATGACGCCCCTATCACTCCGGCACACCGCCCCCTGGGTGCGATAGGGCAAATGGTGGTGGTTATCACGGGTAAAGGGGCGTTTGACGTCATCGAATACCACATTTTGTGTCGTTGAATAACATCTGTTTTATTAAAAAAGTTAATTAAATTTAATTTAAAACCATAAATACTCTACTCTTCACTCTTAAAACTTGTATATTTCTACTACTCCTCACTTTTAAAACAAGTACATTTTCTACTATAAATATACTACTCCCCACTCTCCACCCTCAAAAAAATATGGAATTTTCATTTTTGCCGTCATCATCATCGTCCAATTCCTTCTTCGAGAGCGACGAGTTGTTCATTAGTGTGGTCTAAACAAGAGGTTAAGATTTGGAGCAATAGGTTGAATATTTTCAACAACAAAAAAATACAATGCAAGAGGTAAACTCTTGTCCTAATCTGTTACTTTTCTAAGGCATAAATATGCATACTACCTTCGTGTCTGATGCTTTGGCTCGAGTTACCCGCATTGACATCCGTTACTTGGTTCCATTCTCAAATTAAGTCTAGACATCGGGGATGTCTGAATTTCTTAAACTTTTGCTCTGATACCAACTTGTATTGCCCCAAACCCGAGAGACCTCACGTATTGAGTTTACTCATTCACAAACAATTTTTAATTAAACATCGAATAACATTAACCAGCGGAATAAGTGTCATTGCATTGCTTCAAAATAGTAACGTGAAGCAAAATCACTAGAAAAAATGAACTTGATGATTTTGAATTTTTGGTATCAATTGTTTTCGGGTATCAAGTATTAAACATGGTAAATAAGATGAGCAAAATAGTACAATCAAAAGATATGGTTCTCGATATTGCTATTAAAGAAATAACCAAATACTCCAAAGGATATAGAGAAATTGGGTTCTATCCTTATTATAGTAATACATTTTACAACTGTAAAATATCTATAGATAAATATTTAAAATTTTATGTATTTTTATTTTTCACCCCGTATGTAATACACGGGTTCTAAGCTAGTTCTATAAATATATGCCTAATTTGAGATATAAATTATACAATTCTTAATCCGGTTTCCTGTTCTCCTCTACATGGTATTTCATAACAAATTTCAAATAACTCTATAAGTACATAAAAACTGAGATTATAGTTCAAAAGAAAAGACACCGTCACGTGAACCTAATTGCAGATCATATGCAATATGTCTAAGATGATGTTTTTAAATATTGTTGATAGTTTTCAAAATATTTTTACGATTAAAAAAACGTTTTGCAACATGCTTTTTACATTTTTCATACACGTACGGACCAAAATGAAGCAAGGGGTATATACTTATATTTTAAATGGTTATTATATTCTACGTAACCCATGCTCTTCATAAATGCATGTGGAAGTGGCACATGCAACTAAAATATTGTTTAATGTGTAAATATGAACGTTAAGATTTGATGAGTACTTGGTATTTCCTTTTGATACGGAGTATACATGTGGAGAGACGGCAAAAGTTGACTTAAAATGTTCAAATGATTTAATAGTGTTTGAAGAGGTATAACCCGAATAGCCCGGAATAGATTCTAACGCCCGACCCGGGTGCCTAAAAGTTAATGTACGTCATAGCGGTTATGTGTGTGGCATGTGGGACACCCCAAAAGGGTGTCTACCAATGAGAAGAGGGCGCTAGAAAAGCATGGCATACTGATCCATGAAAAAGGCTCACTGTTTTAGGATAAATAGAAGTTCTCTCTCTGAAAAATGATTGCTACTTTCACCATTAGAAAGAACTATTTTAGGGTAATTTGTTCTTGTATAACCCGTTCTCATGTAAACCTGTTCTTGTTTAATCAGTCAGGAAAGCATATATTAGTGTATAAACCCGACTTATGTAGCCATTCGAGTTTACATTAACAGTGTTCGTAATACATTAGGTGTGAATGTATAAAACGATCCAAAGTTAACACAATATTTACAGTCTTGAGTTTTCTCTAAACGTGTTAGGGTTAGTTTTAGGTTGAATCCATGATATTTAAATGGGAAAAATACCAAAATGGAGCCGGTAAAACCTAAAGGCTTATCCGGCAAAACCTAAAGGCTTAGCCGGCAAAACCTAAAGGCTTAGCCGGTTACGAACAAGCTAAATGTCCATTTTGGTATTTTTAAGAGAACTATGTCCATTTTGATATTTTTCCCTAATTTAAATACGTCGGTCTTACTTCAAATTAAAATGTTTAGTCTAAAACTGGTTTATAGATTGAAATATTAGTTTTGTATAATTTTTTAAGGGGTATCTCATGTCAAAACTTAAACTAGTAGAGTATTTTATATCAATGGTAATACGAAAAAAAAAATTAATTTTTTTGGTAAAACGGCTTATGTACCGACCTGTGTCAAAAAAAGATAATCTATGCAATAGTTTTGGCATCTCCTTGGTGTATTGAGAAAGCAAGAAATGAGGAATTTTTTTAAAGTTAAAAATGATAGTGCTGAAAAACTGTTGGAAGAGAGAAAATTGATGTCTTTTCTTTTTAAAGCATAGAGGGAAAATAAAGATTTTAGATTGGAACATATGGTGTAATTTTTTGATATAGGCCAAGCAAGATTCACTGGTTTTATTTACATGTAGTGTTTCTAGTTCCTCGCTTGTTATATGTTTATAAAAGGGAAAATCACTAAAATGAACATGTTGACTGAAGTAATTTGCAAAATGACCATTGATCTTTTCTCTTATTCTCAGCTGAACCCGCATGCTTGTAGCCAGCGCAACAATCATCAAAAATACACTTGGGTCCACATAATCAATTAACCAACCAAAATTTGTCACGAAAAAAGTTGTGGTCATTAGCCGGCATCTAGTATATAGTCGGGTCAACCGAGAATGCGTAACGTGGTTTTTTTATTGGTTCTTTTTGGATGTTTAGTTTTATAAGAACTAAAAAACAATGTTTATTTTAAAAAAAAGTTGGGTTAAATATGTTTATTTTGATAATTTTCACTTTATAAATGGGCTTTTAAAGTCACGTTTCTCTTGTTGAACATCTTAAACGCATTTGACTTTTTGTACTTAATTGAATGCTTACTGAAATACTCTTAAAGATCTTGGAACTAGTCAAACTTTGTTATATGTATTATGTAAACTAGAGTTGATACCCGCGCTACGTAGCGGGACATGAATTACATACTAAAACAAAACGTTAAAACGTAAAAAAAAAGAAACAAAAACATAATAATAACTGGATATGAAAAATACTGTCACGCCCAGGGATAGAACCCAGGTGGTTCGCATAAACAACAAACCCAATATGGGTTAGTTACCTATGAACCAAGGGCCTGCCTTGATAAATTATATAACTCAAAATACATTTAACATGAATAAAAAGTAGACTTAAAAGCTCAAAAGGCGAAAAAAAAGAACCAACCATAATTTAACACTTGTCCCAATTTTAAAATGAGCCAATCAAGAAAGAGTATTATAGAAGTCTTACCAAAATGTATGTCTTTATATATAATATATATGTAGGATGAAAGGTCCAACTTGTCTTTACATTTGAAAACTACAAGTAACCATCCTACTCCGAAGTTAATTATGAATGTTGACTACATGTAAATTTCATTATAACGTATTCTTCAACTTGTATGGTCCTAATTAAAAGTCTGTTAGATAATAAATGAACCTAATGGTTATATTCAAAATGATTAATACATTTTGATTCTTACGTTTTTTCAAATATCCTAAATATCTCAAATGGTATATCGAATTATCTTTCTAATTATATGATCAACACTTGTATCCATGTTTACGAACTAGATAATAAATGTTCTAAGACTGAGGTAGCGTTTAATATGCAGAAATGAGAGATAGATTGGAAAGGGCGATTACGAGTGAATGAAAAAAAATGATGTTTGGTTGGACGATGGAATGGAATCACCCATTCAACAAGAAATGTCATTCCATCAAATTCATTTCATCCACCCCTCTTTTTTTTCATTCCATCCCCACTTTCACCATTTATCACCACCACACACTTCTACCACCACCACCACTGTCACACCCCCAAAATCCACTAACGGAGTTTTACCGTTAGGAGCGTGACATACCAGGATCTCAGTTATTAGTTACGTTGAACGACTCTATATGAGTTTAAAAAAACACTAGTATTGCTCATAGTCACGATGCAACACTAGCAATGAAAACACTGATTTAATGTAAGATTGCGGAAGCGAAAAGTTAAACGAAAAGCATGCGCCAAAACAGTCGCGCCAAAAATAAATAATTCAACAATAAATAAAATAAATAGTTCTTGAGTTTGAAAATGATGGACTTCGAATGCATGCATGCCTTAGCTTGTGCTTGTACCTTAATGACCTGAGAAAACATGCTAAAACGTGTCAACACTAGGTTGGTGAGTTCACAGGTTTCAATGTTTGTAAAGTTTACTAGATAATACCATTTACAATTTATATCATCGGTAGCTAACCTAGTACATGTTACTAAAGCGTTTCGACACCGAAGCTGACTGTTTATGTTTGTACTGCCTCCCACCATGACTATCATCATCAATGGTGAATGTTTAGGTCAATGTTACACCCGTTCGACTTCCCGTCGTGTTAGCGCGACTAACGCGGGTGGGGCTTGTCAATGCCCAGTAGTACTACTCAAGATTACCTCGCTAACCCATATACTAACGGTTCGATAAGTAAGGACTTTCATGATATGTTTGCGCTTAGTACACAAGTGATATAAAAGAAATGTAAGATCTAAATGTTCGTACCCATGTTTTCTCGCCCAAGTTTAAAACGTAAGAAAAGGGGCCGTGAAACTCACCTTAGAGTGCGTGCGAAAGAAAGCGAACTTAGAATGCTTGACGACTAACTGCCACCTATAAACACCGGTTTATAAGTGTGTGTTTGTGCAAGATGATAGGAACCCTTAGTATCCAAACATTACTATTGTTTAAGTGTTTAGAAAAGGTTTGCAAGTTTGACCAAGTTTGACTAAGTTTGACCAAGTTTGACTACGTTTGACCAAGTTTGACCCGACGACCCGTTGGTGACCCGTTTAGTGATTAAATGTTTGTTCAGTATAATACTTCTATATTATACACAATTGATCATGCTGTAACACTTAGCAACAAAATCCTATTTGTTCTAACAAGATAGCAAGTTTCCATAAATAGCAGGTTTCTATAAATAGTAAGTTTCCAAAAATAGCAGGTTTCTATAAATAGAAAGTTTCCAAAAATAGCAGGTTTCTATAAATAGTAAGTTTGTTCGGGACTCGTGTTTCCTGGAAACTATCATCATTGATATGTTTGTAGTATTACTCTAACATGTTCTAGATCATCACATCTCATAACAATTGTCTAGAACTTAAACATGTAAATCATAATTCAAGACAAAGTTTCCAACTTTAGTAACCTATGACTAGCATGTGTGATTTCAAACACCTAACACGTTACAACAAGTTATTGTGCTCTATCTAACATAGATCTATCATCAAACCATATCATGCATGTCTAAATAGCAAGTTATAACCACTTTTAACAATTAAAGTTTCCTTATTTGGAAAGTTCGCAAAACCGGGTTATGTATTCAAAATTTGATTTCACAAATCATCTAAACATGTATCAAGTAGCTCATAAACATCCTCATATCATTCAAATCACTTCTAGTATGCAAGATAGAATTCATAAAAAGTTTCCATTTTTAGCAAGTTGTCCATTACCCGCTGTATTCACAAAATTAACACGTCTAATCAATCTTACATCTTTCAACTAATATATTTACAACTATATTAATCATATTTCACGTCTAACATGCGATTTCTATACTTCACATAATCAAAAGTTTCAATATTTAACACATTACTAATCACATGGATCTAGGGTTTTGCAAATAACCATATAATCAACAAATACATGCAAAACAATAATAAAGTTAACATTTTTATTATAAAAATCCATGTTTGGATAAACTAGGATTTTGATCTAAAATTTAGGGATCAAAAAGTGACGGAATTGAACGAAACGACTTATGTAGAGACGTTAGAAACGCCTAGACTAGCACGTATCTACTTTCGGATTCACGATCGGAGCTCGATTGATAGTCCTATTGATGCCTTGAAGCTTTCGGTCGAACCTAGGGAAGAGGATTGAAGTCGACGGCTAAGGAGGGTGGGGGTTAGGGTTTATAATTTTTTTTTAAAAGTTTACCCTTATCTATTCCCTAATTGATAATTAAAATCGGGCTTTGGGCTTAATTAAGGCTCATATGTCTAATTAATTCAATAATCACTAATAATGATTTAAAAACTTCCAATTATTATTTTTATAAAAACACGAACTTTTATAAAAATACTAAATATGATTTACACACGATAAACACGTACGAAAACAATAATATTCACCTAATTCACGTAAATTCACGTAATCACATAAAATTCACATAATTTATAATAAATATAAATTATTAAATGTTTGTAATATTAATCTTTATTAATCACCAACGTTCCGGGTTAGACTCGAATGCGATCTGATGTGTGCGAACTAACTGACACATTTAATTAATCCTAACTAAATGCAATGTACGTGTGACTAACTGAGATAACTGAGTTTGTAACGAAAAATGTTTGAACTAACGAGGTTTGAGTTAACGGAGTTAACCTGAAAATGTCGGATGTCACAACCACCAACCACCACCACCTCCCACCACCGCCGCCTCCACCACCCACCGCCATCTCTTGTCGCCACCACTACCGCAACCCACAACCACACCACCGCCACCACCCACCCCCACATCCCACCACCGCTACCACTTCTGCTGCCACCATCGCCACTTGCAACCACACCTCCGCCACCCAACGCCACCACCCACCCCCACCTCCCACCACCACCACCATTATCGCCTCCTTCACTACCCACCACCACCACCTCTTACCACCGCCGCCATCAACCGCCATCACCCGCCGTCACCCACCACCACCACCAACGCCACTCACCACCGATTTTATTTCTTTGTTTTTTTCTTGTCTACCAAACAATATAAAGTAATGATTTAATACATTCCCTCATGGTAACCAAACAAGACAATGGAATAAAATGGTCCATTTCATTCCTTTGTCCATTCCATTACCTCGTTCATTCCATTCATTCGTCCATTCTATTCCTTCGTCCATTCCATTACCCCATACCAAACAGACCCTGAATGTTACTCACTACAAGAAAAGTACCCTATTGCGACGAGGGCTATCGCAACGAAATGTTGTTATGTCGTCGGTATAGTTTAACCTACAATGACGACTTGTCATCTACATAGATTATTTCATAATTTTGACCAGTCAATGTCTGTCCCGATGACTTGTCATCACCATAGCTTGCTCGTAAGTTGTTAAAAATGGCGTGCCATTTTGAAAAGCTTTCCCGACAAAACTGAGAAAACCATATCATTTCAGGCAATTTTTTATTTACGTATGCGTATCCAAAAACAATTTTTTTGATTTACGTATACGTAACATCAATTTTTTTGTTTTATGTTTACGTATACGTAACACTATGTGTAAAAATATTTTTTGGTAAAAATGTTTAATATTACATTCATACTCTTATAAATAAATAAAAATAAAATAAAAAATAAATATTATTATATATGATTGGGTAAAATTGGTTTTTTTAATAGTTTTCTCGGTTTTCACCTAACTTTGTGGTTTTCTCTGGAACCCTCCCCCCCCCCCACACACACACATATATATATATATATATATATATATATATACATATTATACGGATCCGCTAAAAAGTGAAAAAAGTGTAAAAAATGTTTTAAAACGCTCATAACTGGCTCATACGAACTCCGATTTTACTCATTTCGGCGGCGTTGGAACCGTCTCATCGAACTCTACCATCTTAGCTTGTTGGGTTTAGCTTTTAGGAATTAGATTTTAGGGTTTAGGTTTTGCTTTAGGGTTTAGCTTTTAGTATTTAGGCTTTTGGGGGGGGGTTAGGTTTTTGGGTGTGGGGGTTAGGTTTTTTTTGGGGGGGAGTGGGTTGGAGGTTTAGGCTTTTGGGGGGTGGTGGTAGTGTTTTTAGACGACTTTTTTCAGCTTTTTAGGGTTTTTTTGTTAGGATTTAGGTTTTTGGGGGTGAGGTAGGGGTGGAGGGTTTTAGGTTTTTAAGGGTGGGGTGGGGTGGGGTGGGGTTGGGGTTAGGTTTTTGGGGGGTTGGGGTGGGGGTTTTTTAGGCTTTTGGGAGGTGGTGGTGAGGTTTTTAAAAGACTTTTTATACCTTTTAGCCTTTTTAAAATATCCCCCCTATATATATGTGTATATATTTATATATATATATATATATATATATATATAATTTTCCTTGGACTTTGTGGCGACAACAAGACGTCAGTACAGGCTAAAATTAATATATATATATATATATATAACTTTTATTTTTTTATATCTTGAATTAATGAAAAAAAGAGATGGCGTTGTTTCTTGAACCCTGTAACAATGAAATGTCGTCGGCATAGCTTTCAGCTTGCCCTAAACTCAAAACACAGCCTTTTGTAGTGTTTGTTGACTTAACAACTAAAATTCTGGAAATGGATAATTATATATGATGTTTATCTATGTAAAAACATCACATTTTTATTTTATTTAAAACTTGTTAGGATCCTCCTTTAATGGAGGAGATTAGGTTTAAGTGATCTTCAAGGATGTTGGCCGATTTTACCTAGAATAGGTTTTAAGGAAAAATGATGTTTTAATCTTCTTTAATAGATAAGAATCTATATTTATCTATATCTATACTATATAATAAACAAGTAAACTAAAAGAACACTTGTCACATTTATTGGTCTCTTTATTCTTATTTTCTCGTCTCTCTCTCTCATATTAATAATCAACTCCATTATTTTAATAGACTAAATTAATTATTTATTTCAATTTTTATCTACACATTTTTTAATTTAAAATTATGTTTATCATCAATTAATTTGGGGATAATTTACACAATAGTAACCAAGTTTCCCAAGTGTTTCATTTAAGTTACTCAAAGTTTTTTTATCTCTCTAAAGTCACTCAACTTTCAGCAGGTGTTCCAATCCTATGTAATATATTTTATAAATGTTTAAATTTTTTAAAATTGAATGAGGCAAATGAAACATATATGAATATTGTTTACTATTTAGCAATTATTTTTTTCCGATATCGTTTTAGATGTCGGTCCGACATCGACGTAGTTTCAACCTATAAATAGAAAGCACTTGCCGTTCAAATTGGAAACACAACAAACACACGCACCAACACCACACAACACACACACACTGTCTAAGAAAGGTTAGAATACCCGGTGCGGCGTGTTTGGGCGCAAGTGCGGTTCGAGTTTAGAGAAACATTTAAAAGCAAGGAACGAACTTAGGAACTAACCGAGAATAATGTAAGTACACTGGACTCGTACCCTAGACACAAATACGTGAATTATGTGTTTAAAATGATACGTGATATGTGTTATGTGATATGTCAAGGGTACGGGGTAATGACGGGTTAGTCTAAACACTAAACGGGAATAATGGAGTAGTCACGACGTATCCAAGGGGTGGTGGATATGCCGCTGGTACTCCCTATATATAAAATTCTTGGTACTTCGTGGTGAAACCATTAAGAATGTTTAGGGGAATATACTAATAAATAATAACGAAATATAGTAAACGTAAGTGAGAACATTCAACTGGTATGTAGTTATCTGACAAACGGAATGTCCTGTCTAAGGAAAGAGTGGTGTATAAATATATCCTAGACCCGTCACTCTTTCCTGGAGACATCTCTGTTGGAGGTACTACTCTGGAAGGAAAATCACCCCAGTTTACAATATATGACAAATACGAATATGAGATGGAAGTATACCATGCATAATGAATATGAATACGTGATGAATATGAATATATGAAATGCATGATGAATACGTGAATGCATAATGATATGTGCAAGCATGAATGAGTATGATGGAACGAGTCTAAACCCTAAAATGGAATAACGGAGTACTCACGAAGTGTTAGAGGGGTGGTGGATACGCCGCTGGTACTTCCTATATATAAACCCTTCTAATGCATCGTGGAGAAACCGTTACGAAGTTTTTAGGTGAGGACTGGTTGGTGAGTAAATCAAGCATATACATGAAATGAAAACAAATGCTTGATACATTTGGGAGGCTGTGAGTCAAAGATACTCATGGTCCCAAATGAAAAGAGATGTCTGACCTGTAAGGTGGATCTCAATAAATAAAGAATAAAAGGAAAAGAAAAGGAAACTCTAGGCCTACGGGGCTGAAAGAGTAAAAGATTCCAAGCCTACAGGGCTGAGGAATGAACAATTCTTCATGACAAATGCAAGGGGTCTATACTGACGAGTATAAGAACCTTGCCAATACTCGGACCAGAGGTATGACCTAAGATGGTTGTGAGGGGGTTAGCACACCCATAAAATATACGAATGTCATGACCGAAGGTTCGTCCGGAGATGGTCACGGGGGCGCCGAGAGCCTGGGAAACTTGAACAATAATAAGAACCTAAAGGGTTCATAATAAAATGAATGATGCGGTGTACTTACTTAGCGTAAGCTAATTCAAAAATGTTTTTCAAACACTGTAGGAAAAAGGCATGTGGAATAGAGCTTCCTTAGGACGGATCAATCGGAGTTAGAGATCCCTATGTAATATGATGTAATCATATCATCTTTTGTAAAAAAATACTATTATAAATGAAAAAGTTACCTTAGCCGTTATGGCAAGGTTTTATTAATCTGGGACCGTTTTCTGCAATATAAAACTCTGATAAAATAAGTAAAATAAGTAGGGTGTCTCAAGTTGGTATTAGAGCACCGTTTGAGGGATTTAAGTATCAGAAGGGGGTACTTAAACTCAAACCATTAGTGCTCGTGATATAAATAGGGATTCAATCCGAAGCCGTCCAAGGAAGCAGGTACGTTAAATTCCAGTTCTTAAAACAGAAATATGTGAGTATACGAGGGCAGAACTTTGTATCAGATAAGCTCCATATGATAGTTGGGAGTATCAAGATTGTAATATACATTACCTTATGCCTGGCCAATATAAGAGTTAATGCATGGGACCATCATGAAATCCCAAACATCATATGATAACTTATGTCAGCAGATAGTAAGACGGGGATGTAAATATTCATGATTATGATACATGAATGAATGTATATCTGCATATATGCAAGTACATGAGTATGAGCCTTATGTGAAATCCTTGATTAGGGTTAAATTTATATGAGGCCTATAGTATAAAACCCTAGACTACGATTAGGGTAAACGAATGAGAGATTAAAGCGATGCCATGTTTTAGCAAATGACTGAACATCAAAATGATGAAATACGTGACGAGGGAAGCCAAAGGAGAGCTGAATCTCCACATCATGATGAGAATGAAATCGAACAAGTCCCGGAGAATATCCGGATACAAATAGCAATAGAAGTACGAAAGGCGTTCGATGCGAACTTTCAAATCTTACAAGCAGATCTACAAAACTCATTAGAAAGCTGGTTTGAAAGCCACAAAGACGTTACTCATGATGGAGAAGGAGGAAATCCCAAAGTTGATGCGAAGTCAACTCGTTGTACGTATAACAATTTCATGACCTGCAAACCTTTAGAGTTTAAGGGAGCTGTTAACCGTTTAGAAAGTCAGAGGTGGATTGCCTCAATAGAAATACATGCCACTGCGAGAAAGAAGATGAAGTCACCTTCGCTACCAATCAACTAAAAGAATGAGCTGATGATTGGTGAGGAGTAGTGTAGATAGAAAAAGGCAGAGAAAGAATTAAGGAAATGAAATGGGAAGAATTTAAAGACATCTTCTTAAAACATTATTACCCTCGAGCGGCAATTGAAAGAATTACTAAGGAGTTTCTTCAACTCCGTCAGACAACAGAGACAGTAGATGAGATCACGGGGATCTTCTATGATAAAGCCAGGTTATGTCCGACTTTGTTAACAACCCTAGAGATGGGGATGACAAGATACCATCTTGTTTTGAAAACAGAGATTAGAGATTTTATCCATCCATCCAAGTGTGCAAACTTGGAGGAAATGATTGATTGGGCTCGGGAACGCCAGACTAAGCTCAAAAGGCAAACTAAGAAGACCGAGAAGGGTCAAGAGTAGCAGATAATGAAGTTAAGAGAATCGAGGCTCCGAAGCCAAGAGGTAGGGCTTTTCAAATCACTACAGAGGAAGCGAAAGATGTTCTTGACGTTGTATCAGGTACATTCCTCTTGAATTCCCTACATGCTTGTGTTTTATCCGATACATGAGCTGGTCGATCGTTTATTTCTTTAAAGTATGCAAACGCTAGAAACTTTAATAGAAGTAAGTTGGTTAAGGCATTAGAGGTTGAAATCGCGAGTGATCGAAACTACGTAGTAACTGAAATATGCCGAGATTGCCGACTACTAATAGAGGGAGAATAATATCTTATCGACCTAATTCCAATTCCGATGCAAGAGTTCGACGTAATCATTGGAATAGACTGGTTATCTTCACATGCTGCAACGATTATATGCAATCAGAAGATTGTATGATTCATGACACCCACGGGAAAGGAAGTTAGTGTCATTGGGGAACGACGGAACTAGATCACACTATGTACGATGGCCAAGATAAGTAGCTACTTGAGACAAGGTCACCAAGCCTTCTTAGCCAACGTAGCTGATATGAAGATGAAAGGGAAGGAACTAGATCAAGTTCCAGTAGTGAAAGAATTCCCAGAAGTATTCCCAAACGATCTTCCAGGTGCTCCACCTGAGAGAGAGATCGAGTTTAAATTTGATTTAATTCCTGAAGCTAAGCCGGTAGCTAAGGCTCCATACCGGTTAGCACTAATTGAGATGAAGGAGTTAATGTCACAACTGCAAGAGTTGTTGGACAAAGGATTTATACGTCAAAGTGTATCCCCTTGGGGTGCACCAATTATGTTTGTAAAGAAGAAAGACAGTAGTATGAGGATGTGTATAGACTACCATGAATTGAACAAATTAACTATCAAGAATAGGTATCCTTTACCTAGAATTGATGATCTGTTTGATCAATTACAAGGGTCAAGTTGGTTTTCCAAGATTAACTTAAGATCCAGTTATCATCAAGTTAAGGTACGAGAAGAAGATGTACCTAAGACGACATTCATGACTCGTTATGGACACTATGAATTTGTAGTGATGCCTTTTGGAGTGACGAATGCTCCGGCAGTCTTCATGGATCTCATGAATAGAGTATGTCGGCCAGTGTTAGACAAATTCGTTATTGTCTTCGTTGATGACATCCTGATTTACTCAAAGAATGAAGAAGAACATGCACAACATCTTCGTAAAGTACTTAGTACTTTAAGGAAAGAGAAACTGTATGCTAAATTTTCAAAATGTGCATTCTGGTTGAGAGAAGTTCAATTTCTGGGTTATGTTATAAACGCAGAAGGTATCTCAGTAGACCCAGCAACGGTAGAGGCTATAATGAAATGGTCTCCACATAAGAATCCATCGGAAGTTAGATGTTTCTTGGGATTAGCTAGCTATTATAGAAGGTTCATTCAGGACTTCTCTAAGATAGCCACCCCACTAACTAAGCTAACTAGAAAGAATTTGAAATACGAATGGAATGCGGCACAAGAGAAGGCATTCCAGATATTGAAATGAAGATTGACACAAGCTCCGGTTCTGGCATTACTAGGAGTAGATGACTTTGTGGTTTATTCTGATTCCTAAAAACTTGGGTTAGGATGTGTTCTGATGCAAAGAGGAAAGGTGATAGCCTACGCCTCTCGACAGCTAAAGACACATGAAGTAAACTATCCAAGCCATGATCTAGAATTAGCTGTAGTAGTGTTTGCACTAAAAATCTGGAGGCATTATCTGTATGAAATGAAGTGTACGATTTACACAGACCACAAAAGTCTTAAATATTTCTTTGACCAGAAGGACTTAAACATGAGACAACGACGATGGTTGGAACTGGTCAAGGATTATGATTGTGAGATCTTGTATCATTACGGAAAGGCTAACGTAGTAGCCGATGCTCTAAGTCGAAAGGAAGAGCATCATCCTATTCGGGTGAAAGCATATAAGTTAGTGATAACTCCTGATTTCATAAGCCAGCTTTGAGACGCACAAATCGAAGCATTAAAAGGTGAGAATGTTAAGAAAGAAAGAATGGCTGGTCAGGAGAAGTTTCTAGAAGAGAATGCGTATAAAGTCAATACTCGATTTGGTTGTATGTGGATACCACGATCAGGTGAGTTTAGACTTAAAATTCTCGATGAAGCTCAAAAATCACGATATTCTATTCATCCGGGTACTACAAAAATGTACCAAGATCTGCGCAGGGATTATTGGTGGCCCGGAATGAAATTTAATATCATGAAATATGTAGCTAAATGCTTAACTTGCCTACAAGTTAAAGCAGAACATCAGAAGCCATATGGAAGATTACAACCATTAGAAATCCCATAATGGAAGTGAGAACATCTCACTATGGACTTCATAACCAAGCTACCAAAGACATCTAAGGGTTATGATACCATTTGGGTGGTTGTTGATCGGTTAACTAAGAGTGCTCATTTCTTAGCAATACGTGAGACATACTCTTTAGAAAAGTTAGCTGATTTGTTTATCAAAGAAATCGTTTCCAGACATGGAGTGACAGTCTCGAATGTCTTCGATCGAGATACTCTTTTCACTTCATGTTTTAGGAAAAAGTTCCATGAGGAGATGGGAACTAGATTATTGATCAGCACGGCATATCATCCTCAAACTGACGTAGAAAGTGAAAGGACGATACAAACCCTCGAAGATAAACTGCGTGCTTGCATAATTGATTTCGATGGAAGTTGGGATAACCATCTACCATTAGTAGAATTCTCATACAATAACAACTACCATTCCAGTATTGGTATGCCACCATATGAGATGCTATATGGTTGAAGATGTAGAACTCCAGTATGTTGGGGAGAAGTTGGTCAGAAAGAATTGGGCAACAAGGAAATAGTTCAAGCCACGTCAGAGAAGCTTGACTTAATCAAGACACGTTTGAAAGCTGCACAAGATATACATAAGTCATACGCAGACAAAAGACGTAGACCAATAGAATTCCAAGAAGGAGATTATGTCTTGTTGAAAGTATCTCCTTGAAAAGGTCTAATCCGATTCAAGAAACGTGGAAAGCTAAGTCCACGATTCATTGGTCCTTTCAAAATCATCAAAAGAGTAGGAAAAGTAGCTTATCAGTTAGAGCTACCTGAAGAATTGAATAAGATACACAAAATGTTCCATGTATCTTATTTAAGGAAATGTTTGGCAGATGAAGCTGCACATATTCCTTTAGAAGAAATAGAAGTTGATGACAAGCTAACGTACGTTGAAGAACCTATCAAGATTCTAGACTCAAAAGAGAAGCAACTACGTAACAAAACAATCAAACAAGTGTTAGTGTAATGGAAGCACAGAAAATGACTTGGGAAACTGAGGATGATATGAGAAAGAATTATCCTCAACTCTTTAAGGATTAACAGGTTTCGAGGACAAAACCTAAATTAAGGGGGGAGAGTTGTAACACCCCAAAACTCCTAAACATAAGATGGGACACGTGTCGGTTAAAAAACGTGGCCAAAGAACCCAACCGGGTTCGAAACTGGAAGACTATTCGCCCGGAAATCGCCCAAAACTTCGCATAAGCATATCTCAAGCTAGAAAATGAGTTACGGGAGCCATAATATATGAAAATAGGGTGTTTCGAAGAGGAGAATAGAAAATAAGGTATGGCGTACCGATATCCTAAGCATAACGCTCCGACGTGTGTTGCTGAAGCAAATTAGGAGGCTGTGAAGCGTGTTAGGTAACTCAGCTTTATGTCAGACCGATGTGGTTTTAGACGTCGGTCCAACATGCGGACGTCGGACCGATATCGTTTTAGACATCGGTCCGACATCGACGCAGTTTCAGCCTAAAAATAGAAAGCACTTGCCGTTCAAATTGGAAACACAACAAACACACACACCAACACCACATAACACACATACTCTCTCTAAGAAAGGTAAGAATACCCGGTGCAACACGTTTGGGTGCGAGTGCGGTACGCTACGAAGTGCGGTTCGAGTTCAGAGAAACGTTTAAAAGCAAGGAACGAACTTAGGAACTAACCGAGGATAATGTAAGTACACTGGACCCATACCCTAAACACAAATACGTGAATTATGTGTTTAAAATGATACATGATATGTGATATGTGTTATGTGATATGTCGAGGGTACAGGGTAATGACGGATTAGTCTAAACACTAAACGGGAATAATGGAGTAGTCACGACGTATCCAAGGGGTGGTGGATACGCCGCTGGTACTTCTTATATATAAACTTCTTGTTACTTCGTGGTGAAACCATTATAAATGTTTAGGGGTATAGACTAATAAACAATAACGAAATATAGTAAACGTATGTGAGAACATTCAACCGGTATGTAGTTATCTGACAAACGGAATGTTCTGTCTAAGGAAAGAGTGGTGTATAAATCTCTCCTAGACCCGTCACTCTTTCCTGGAGACATCTCTGTTGGAGGTACTATTCTGGAAGGAAAATCACCCCAATTTACAATATATGACGAATACGAATATGAGATGGAAGTATACCATGCATAATGAATATGAATACGTGATGAATATGAATATATGAAATGCATGATGAATACGTGAATGCATGATGATACGTGCAAGCATGAATGAGTATGATGGAACGAGTCTAAACCTTAAAATAGAATAACAGAGTACTCACAAAGTATTAGAGGGGTGGTGGATACGCCGCTGGTACTTCCTATATATAAACCCTTCTAATGCATCGTGGAGAAACCGTTACGAAGTTTTTAGGTGAGGACTGGTTGGTGAGTAAATCAAGCATATACATGAAATGAAGAACACATGCTTGATACATTTGGGAGTCTATGAGTCAAAGATACTCAAGGTCCCAAATGAAAAGAGATACCCGACCTGTAAGGTGGATCTCAATAAATAAAGAAGAAAAGGAAAAGAAAAGGAAACTCTAGGCCTACGGGGCTGAAAGAGTAAAAGATTCCAAGCCTACGGAGCTGAGGAATGAATGATTCTTCGTGACAAATGCAAGGGGTCTATACTGACGAGTATAAGAACCTTGCCAATACTCGAACCAGAGGTACGGCCTAAGATGGTTGCGAGGGGGTTAGCACACCCATAAAATATACGAATGACGTGACCGGATTTAAGTCAGGAAATGGTCACGGGGGTGCCGAGAGCGTGGGAAACTTGAACAATAATAAGAACCTAAAGGGTTCATAATAAAATGAACGATGCAGTATACTTACTTAATGTAAGCTAATTCAAAAACGTTTTTCAAACACTGCAGGAAAAAGGCACGTGGAATAGAGCTTCATGAGGACGGAGCAATCGGAGTTATAGATCCCTATGTAATATGATTTAATCATATCATCTTTTGTAAAAACAATACTATTATAAATGGAAAAAGTTACCTTAGCCGTTGTGGCAAGGTTTTATTAATCTGAGACCGTTTTTCGCAATATAAAACTATGATAAAATAAGTAAAATATGTAGGGTGTCTCAGTATCCAAGATTTAGGTAGAGCCAAATGTTCCTTTTCGATCCAAAGCTTCTTGTCCGCCCGGTTCAGGAACTTTGATTTACTTTTACGTTGTTGTGGTTGAGTTTCTTGTTGTTCTTCATGGACTTGTAGATCTAGAGATTCAGTATCAAAATCCACATTTTTAAACGGGTTAAAGTCTTCTTGAGCAAGCCTTTCCAACTCTTCGATTGGAAGCGAAGTTTCTTTTATATCGGTGTCAACATGTGCGGGGGGACTAAAAGGTTGATTTTGGTAATATTGAAATGGTAAAGAAGTAGGTACAGGTGGAAAGGGTTGATTTTGGTATTGAAAAGGTTGATTTTAGTGTTGAAATGATTGATTTTGGTATTGAAACGGTTGGTTTTGGTGCGGTTGCGGATGAGACGCCCGAGGTTGACTTGAACGAGTTCGTTGTGGTTGCGGTTGACTTGAATGAGGGTGTAGCGGTTGAGAGGCTACATATTCTCAAACGGCTAGAAATCCCCCCCCCCCCAACGGCTACATATTCTCAAACGGCTAGAAATTGCAACGGGTTTAAACGAGTTTAAATACCTATGCGAGAAAGCCCATGTGAAGCTCGCAGGGCTTGCGGCGGTGTTACCCGTGGAACCCACCATACCCGTACCCAACCCGCACCACCACTTCATCCACCCTTATCATATATATCGAACTAATCTATATCATTACTTAATAATAAATAAAGATTTCTCAATGCAACGTGTCGCATCCACATTCATTCTTATAATTTTTTTCAGTCTCTTTCTTTTATTAAATACACCACCATCTTTCCAATAGTAATAATATATTTTTAGACAAATAATTAATCTATACTATATAATAAAAGAAAACCATGGGGGACACGTGTCACTCTTTAGTTACTCATCACCTTTATTTTCTTGCATTTTCCTGCTATTAAATATTAATTTTTCTGCTTCTCTCCTATTAAATAATAATCTTTATATTAATAAATAAATTACATGGACACGTGTCACTTTCTGGTTCATTTGTATATTTTTTTCCCGTCTCTCTCTCTCATTTTGAATAATGATATTAAAAGAAATTATTTTTAGATTTTTTATATAAATCTAATTACAGATACTTATTATTTAATTATAAATAATTATTATATCATCAATCAAATGAACTTAATATAAATTAACAATTATCAATTAAATTAAAAAACTTAATACTCAGTTCAAAAAAATGTTTATCACGGTGAGACTGTGTCAATGCGGATCGACATAATTGGCTACGGTTTATTCCCAAATACATGTGGTGGGTTTATAAAATCATATTAGACATGTATTTATCACAGTGAGAAATATCCTAGTGCTTCGGATATAGAAGCCTTTTTTGCTACAAGAACACATCTTACAACAACACATCATGAGATGTTTGATGTAATTGATGTTGTGATGGCAGAACAGAATACAAATGAAGAAAATATAGATGAACACGGAACTGGTTTAGACCCGGAATTTGATGCATTGGTTAAAGAGCTCAATACCGAGTATACCTCGGTTGTAGTTGGATGTCTTCTCTAAACTTCCTACCAAAATTGATGCATATTAAAGCAATCAGCAAAATGGACGGGTAGTTAGTTTGAACAACTTCCAGGGTTTTTAAGAGTTGCAGTATTCCTGAAAGAAAATCAGATTCCAGCCTCACACTATGAAGCTAAAAAAAGCCGAGAAAGATTAGGTTAGGATACCAGTCTATCCGATTTTTAAAATTGTCCGGTTTGTAACGATAGCAAATGGATTGACAAAAACACAAAGGGGAAGAAAGTACCATAAAACGTGTTACACTACTTTCCTTTAACTTCCTGGCTTCGTCGAAGGTGTATTTCTAGATTCATGGTAAAATATATGATCTAGCATAATACTAGACGCTCAACAGATGGTATGATACGACATGCGGTTGATAGGAAGGCATGTCAAGACATTGATAAGAGATATCCCGATTTTACAAAAGAACCCAGGACATCCGCTAGGGTTTGGCTGCTGATGCCTTTAATCCGTTCGGTAACATAAATTTGTCTACAATATGTGGCCGGTAGTGTTGACAATGTACAATGTACCACCGTAGTTATGTATGAAAGAATCATCTTTCATGTTGAGTTTGCTGATTCACAACCCTAAATCACCAGGAAATGATATTTATGTTTTTTTTTCTAAGGCCTTTGGTGGATGACTTGAAAATGTTGTGGGCGGAGGAGTCCAAATGAGAGATGCATCAACCAACAATATATTCAGGATGCGTGCGAAACTATTATCGACTATAAAAAATTATCTTGCTCATAGCAGCTTGTCTAGTTGGAGTGGTCAAGGTTATAAATAATGCGCTACTTGTAACAAAGACACACCCTCGTGTCATGTAACTAATATGATAGATTTTGTTGGTCACATATGATTCTTAAATAGCAACCATAAATGGAGGGAAATTTTGTCGTTTAATGGCGAAAAAAGAGACAAGAAAGCTTCTTAGAGGATCTAGTAATGCACAAATATTAAAACAACTACACAGTCTCCCCGATGGTGTTTCGGGTAATCATCCTAGCCATGAAGGTGTTAAAAGAATGTGTTTCGAGTCAGAGTTGAATTGTACCAAACGGAGTATCTTCTTGGAGCTGGATTATTGGTCTTCTCTCAAACTAAAACACAATCTTGATGTTATGCACGTGGAGAAAAATGTCTGCGGGAGCTTGTTGGGTACTTTGCTGATAAATGAAAAAATAAAAAAAACACACACAAAGCAAGACAAGACTTGGAAAATATGAATATTCGACCACAACTATGGCTAATAAAGAAAACAACAAGGTCAACTAACCACATGTTTCTTACTCTTTCACAACAAGGTCCCCTTCTATACTCCCCCTCCTCATCACGATCATTCACTACTCTAGTACTGGAGTTTCCAACTACCTCTTGGTTGGTATTCTTCAGGTCTTGAGCTAACAGAGCAGATAGAGAGGTTTGTAACATCTCATTGACCTCTCGTGATAGGGCCACGTCGACTTTCGGTTCGAAACTGAATTGCTGGTCGGCCAAGTCTCATGCTGGCTAACTTCCATACCACCATGCACACTTTCCTCTTCAGGTTGCGCACGGTTAACCGTCGGTCTACCACGTCTTCCCGTACGACCACCACCTTGTCTAGCCATTATTTCCTAAACTGATAAGATAATGAATAAACAAAATAACTTCATCATGCTAGTTAACAGATAGAACACAACAAGTAAGGTAAGTTGTTAATTTACACTAGCCATCTGCAATTAACCATTACGCTACTTCTTAGTTTCTATTTGATCACCTTTATGATTAACATTTAAACCTTCATCCTAATCTAACTCATCTATAGGGAAAATTTTACTTACTACGTACAACTGATACTTGGCTTCGAGTTACCCATATTGACATTCGTCGCTTGGTCCCATTCTCAATTTAAATTCAGACACTAGAGTATCCGAATCTCTCAAACTATTGCTCTGATACCAATTTGTAAGACCCCAAACCCGGGAGCGCCACTTATTGGATTTTCTCATAAACATGTAGTTCTTAAACTTTGAATATCAATAACGCAGTGGAAAATTTTATTCAAACATAACATATCATGTCCATAACATTAAAACATAGATATTGTCTTAACGTTGTCATAACATAAACATAACGGGATGCCCGGATTTTTTAATTGATCGGGCAACTCTTCCTCGCTAGCCAAGCTTCCATGAATCTTCTCTTTCTACACTTAGCCTGAAGGTGCATACTAAAAAGTCAGTTTTGCTGAGTGAGTTCTAGCTTTTACATAAAACAATAACTTCAAATATCTTGTCATAACGTAAACAATTAAAGTTCTATAATAAAAGCGTACATAAACATGCATTATCATAATCAAGGAAACATAGTCACAAACATATCGAATCTGCGTCTTCTCGTAACCGTCAATTTCAACTTCAAGCAGGGCGCTCCGAAAAGTATTTTGTCATTTAAGACTATTTTGTATAATTTTATTATTATTTTTTTATTTTTTATTTTGTCAACCAGCAGTGAAAGTTCACCGCATAAAGGAATCCCATCGGCTGTGTCTTACTACGTCTTGGGTTGTGTTGTAATATGCACACAGATTTGGGCCATTTTCAAAAGACTATACAAAATGGTCACTTTTTTTTTGTTATTATCACTTTGAAAAAAAATATTATATTAAGAATTTATTAATACATCTTGAGGTCAACTACAACATATGCAAGATTGTATATATATATGATAGGAGATGTTTGTAAAGCACAAATTAATTCGTGGCACCGAAAAATGGTTCAAAAAGAGGTCACGAGGCTTGGTAAATCAGAGAAGGGTATACGAGGGAGGCTACTTCTATACTCAACTCAATTACTTTGTGCTTTTTTTCTTTTTCATTTGCTTTACACGGAGCTCACCTTTAAGGGTACCCCATCTCAACAAATAAGATGTAAGTTTTCTTCCGGCCATCCATACCATCTGTAATCCGTCAGTGATGTCTCAGTAACCCGTCGATAGTACGTTGTTTACGCATGTCGGGTTACTGTCAGCTACTGAGGGATTTCAGATGGGTGTGTTGGTCGCTATCATTTATATTTTTTTATATAATTTGGTCATGGTGATATACTTACATCAAGGTTGAAATCCAGTGGATATTGTAGTTACAGGAAGGCAAATCTTATTAGACTCAAAGCCTGTTGTGAGTCCTGCAGTTTAGAAGGATGTGATTAGTTCTGTTGTTAAGAAGGATGATCATAATCAGTCACTGGAATATCTTTTAACAAGACTAGTAGGAGGTCTCATCTCTATCTCTCACACACACACAAATGAATTTGCATGCTAATTGGTTGTGTTTGCTTATTGAAACATCCATATACATATATGTATATGTACCCTTAATTAATCAAATACTATGTTCCAAATTACATATATATTTTTTTTCTAGGATAACATCTTGTAATATTATTAATAACCACTTATTCAATCTTGTATGCAACTAATTCCCAATCTTGAAACTTTTCAATATCATAAGTCAAATAGGAGTTCTCTTCATGGGGCAGACTCAAAATGTCCATTTTGTTGACTAGATTTTAACTGTGTTTTTATATAGCTTTATCCCGTTACATCTATACTATATAATAAATAAAGGTTTCTCAATACCACGTGTCGCCTACATATTCATCCTAATAAAAATTTTTCGCCTTTCTCACCTAATAAATACACTTCCATATTTCAATAATAATATATTTTTAAACAAATTGTTAATTATAATAATAAAACACATTTATTTTTAATTATCTCATATTATAAGAAAATTTGAAATGTAATTACCTAACTTGTGTTTTTTCAATCAAACAGTAAATAAAAGTCAAATTACATTAAATAGTATTTTATTTATTTTTTAAACTCAATTATATATTAATTTTTACATAATTTTTTATTTTATTTTCTATTTTTAATATATGTAATACATTTTTCAACCTATAAGATATATATATATATATATATATATATATATATACAAATTTTAAAATTTTATATACTAATATTTTTTTCACCCTGTGTAATACACAGGTACTAAACTAGTAAAATTATGTGTGTGTATATATATATAATTAATAAATTAATACTTTATACATTTATAAATAACTATTTTGCCACAATCCAACATAGAACTTCCTATAGTGAGTCAAGAAACCCAACTTAAAATCTAAAAAAAACTTTTTTACTAATTACGTTACTTCACTACTCCATCATGAGAGCCCTCTCATCAATTCAAGTCTCAAATCATCTCTGTCTAAACTCCCTAACCCTAATCAGACGCTGCCCTCACAGGCGGCCTTTGCAACTATGCGATTCAAGTCTTAAATCGTCTCTTCCTCTTGGTCAGCCAATCATCCTTTGCGGCTCACGATCAACGACGCCGAGCGACGAGCAGCTTTTGCGGCTCTGCAATTCGAAATGCACACTAGACAGTAGGGTTGTCTAAATCGCTCGCCGCTCGCTCGAATTTTGCTCGGATAATGCTCGTTTGATTTTTCGCTCGGTCGTAAATGAGCCGATCGGCTCGGTTCGGTTTGTAAACGAACCGAGCACGAGCAAAGATCCGCTCGGTTCGCTTCGGTTCGTGAGCAGCCGTAGTGTTTATAATGTGTTAAAACTGATCCAACTATTTAAGCTAAAAAGCAAATCCATAAGTTTGAAATGAGCGGCTGACTTTTTGGAATTTGGAACCCATGGTTTAACTTGTTTTTATATTTTTAAATGCATGCAGTGGCACTTGTATATATTTCTTATGTTTATAAACAATGTTTATTATTTTAAAATTAAGTATAAACTAACAATAAAAAACAATTCAAACCGTCAACAACATCACTAAAATCGGTCGGTTTGATTTTTTTATTTTTCATAACTAATAATGTATGTATTAAAACTGTTTGAAACAGACCATATATAAATTTGTCCGAAAATTATAGAAAATCTTATGCTTAATTTTTTGTTTTGTCGGAAAGTTGTCGCTAACTTGTGGGAAATTTTTTTAGTTGGTAAATTGTCAGACTTTTTTTTAGAAAATATACATGTTAATTTTCTAGTAGTGTATTCTGGACAACTTTTTTTAACTGTCGCTGTGTTATGCGTATAACATGCTTGATAATGGTTATGCATTATTATAAAACATGTGTGACTTTAATCATGTATCATAAAAGATATATGGTTATCATCATGGGTTATTATAAACATGTGTAATTATCATTTTATACGTTCTTATAAAATATACGTAATTATTTATAAAACTTGCGTCATTATTATGACACGGGTGGAATTGACCCTCGCCCAATAAACACGTGTTACATCCTGGTGTCTTCCTAGACTTTGTACATTTTTAAGTATTTGTATAATAACCGGCCCATGTACATTTTAAATATATGTATTATATATAGATTTTAGATTGGACCATCAAATGTTGCCCTTATCTATGAATTGAACCAGAGAAGACAAAATGGCCGTCCCTTGTGAGTTTTAAGTTCTAAATCAATTAAATTTAT
Source organism: Smallanthus sonchifolius (assembly GCA_023525975.1). Classification (NCBI taxonomy): domain Eukaryota; kingdom Viridiplantae; phylum Streptophyta; class Magnoliopsida; order Asterales; family Asteraceae; genus Smallanthus; species Smallanthus sonchifolius. The sequence goes on from CM042042.1 coordinate 13,354,680, forward strand.
CGTAAATGACATATTAATGTCACTATTTTCGTCCCATGTGCACAATTGCACTTTCATTTACAACACTTCAATTGATTTAGCATATTGCGATTAAAATTTTTAATAATATAAATCTTGTATAAGAATTTGCGTTACACCCTATATATGTCTATGTGCTTACAGATGGAGTGCTTTTGTGGAAAAGGACCAAGTCTTACAAAACACAAAAAGCCCACTGTTGAGACAAGTTAGAACTTAAAATGTCAACTCCCTTAAGTTATTGCAATATTATATATACACATGGGCCATGTTCTTGATTGATGCATATCAACCATGTTCGATATCAATAACTATATTTTAAAATTGAAAAATTGCAGGCCATCATTCTACTAAAGTATCAATGCAAATAGAAAAAAAAAAGTTATTTTCAAAAGGCAAATGCTAACCAGTTTTATACATATAACCGTGATAATCAATATCAAACAATCACATAATTTATAAATTATTTTTTTCTTTTAATTGTTAAATACTTTTTGAACTTATAACTGGAACATATACGAAATGAAGAATCTTACATATACGTATCACATAATGTTACACATACATGACATTTATGTAACACTAACAAAATTGATAATTGTTACATATATGTAACACTATGTTTTAGAGTGGTTATCATGGCTTTCATATAAATATTGGTTATCATTTGAATCTCACCCATTTAAGATAATTATTTATGTATTTTACCTTGTAGTCGTTGAACACACTAAATCTGAGATAACAACTTCACTTGTTGTATGATGAGGCAGCTATTTCAGATATCGACTTCAACTAATACATAACAAAAATCTGGAACACCGATATATATAATATATTCAATCCAACGCATACAAGTCACTATCTTAAATATGCATGACAATTTAAGTACTACATAGAACATGATTATACATATTTAATTATCTCTGAAAATCCCATTTAATTAGTCATTAACTTTAAACATTATATTTCTTCTTTTGCAAACAGGTGAAGATCGAACCAAGCTTGAGTCAACAGGCTTTGCATGTGACAACACTTCATGGTCAATACTTTGTGCCACAAACAAACCAGTCAAAATAGACATGAGTACAATGCATGTACACCTTCATCCTTCACTTCCAAACACCACTACCGTCATCCGCCCCTATTCCATGCAAGAAAGCCCCTACGTCATGAACTACATCACTCCAGTAACCATCACAACCACCAAGCCACCACACCCTATAACCTGCGACCACAACCACGACCACCCCGCCGTCATCTTCTCTTCCGGTGGATACACCGGAAACCTATTCCACGAATTCAACGAAAACCTCATCCCTTTGTTCATCACCACGCGCCTTTTCAAATCGCGCGTACACTTCGTTGTTGTAGACTACAAACATTCCTTCATTCAAAAGTATAGGCGCGTGTTTCCTCGCCTATCGGATCACGAAATCATAAACACGGCCGATGATTCGACCGTGCATTGTTTTCCAGCAGCCATAACCGGTTTGAAATTTCATAAATTTCTAGGGGTAAACGCGTCCGAAAATCCACAGGGTTTGTATTCGATGGCGGATTTTAGACAATTCATTAGACGGGCGTATAAATTGAAACACAAAAGCGTTTTCGATACGTCGAATCCGCCTGTATTGCTTCTAATTTCCCGGCAAAGAACAAGAAAATTTTTAAATCAAGAGGAGATGGTTAAGATGATGGAAAAATTAGGGTTTCGAGTTATCATTGCTAGCTCTGACAAGTTAATGTCAAATATTGAGAAATTTTCACGTGTGATAAACTCCTGCAGTGTTATGGTGGGGGCGCATGGGGCCGGGCTAGCTAACGAACTGTTTCTGCCTGATGGGGCGGTTATGATTCAGGTTAGACCATTAGGGTTTCAGTGGGGAACGGATGCTTTTTATAGTGAACCGGGTCCAGGAATGGGTTTGAAGTATTTGGAGTACAGGATTGAACCGGAGGAGAGTTCATTGGCTGAGGTGTACGGTCTTGATCACCCGGTGGTGGCGGATACCGCGTCTGTGGCGGCGAAGGGTGGCTACGAGGCGGCGCGTGAGATGTATTTAAATAAACAAGATTTGAGATTGAATTTGAACAGATTTAGAGAAACATTGGTTGAGGCGTTGGGGTATATTGGGCATCATAAAGATGTTGCCAACACTAGATGATTTTGGTTTTTGGAAGGGTTTAAAGTTATGAAGTTTAGAATATGATCATGTAATAAAATGTAGGATATTGTCATCAAATAGAATATTTGATTGTTGTATATTGAAGATTGCTTTAAAGCGTACACATATTCATAGGGATGACAATGGGTCGGGTATCGGTAATTCTAAATCCATACCCGATTGTAAAATCATGTCTCATACCTGACCCATTACCCGTCGGGTTTGTGTCGGGTAATTACCCATCGGGTGTCGGGTAATTACCCATCGGGTGTCGGGTATACACGCGGGTGTGGGGTATACACGCGGGTATCGGGCATACCCGTTAGTATTGGGTATCGGGTTATTTTGCGAGTAAAGGTCAATAAACTACTAGAAAACATGTATATTTTCTACAAAAAGTTTACGACAAGTTACTAACAAAAGAATATTCTCACAAATTTGCGACAACTTTCCGACAAAAAAAAAACAAAAAGGTAACCACAAGATTTCCTACAATTTTCCGACAAATTTTTTAATTAAATTAACTTATTTATTTAATATAATCGTCGGAATATTGTCAAAAATTATCGATGAAAGGCTTTTGTCGCTAATTCGTTAGAAAATTAGTCAGAACTTTGTCGGAAAATACATTTCCTATGGGGTTTTTTTCCAACAAACATTTTTCTGTCAGAAACTTGCCGCTAAAGGCCAATCCCGACAAATTTACCACGAAACTGTCGTCGCAAATTTTTCATTTTTTTAGTAGTGATACCCGTCGAATGTTTGTCATGTACTTTTCTATGAATTTATTTTTTATATTTATAAATACATATTTCAAAAGAAAAAATAATTTTCCACATAATAAACCTACTAAAATAAAGTATTAATAAGCATTTGTCAAGGGAAATTAAAATTAAAATTTTTCAGGTATATGATTCGGGTAAACGGGTACGTGCTTTCAGGTAATCGGGCCGGGTATCAGCTAATCTCATACCCGTCCCATACCCGCTAAAATTTTTAAAAATAATCTCATACCCGACCCAGTACCCGTCAGGTTTCGGGTATACCTGTCCCGAATGTTTCGGGTTTCAGGTATACCCGTCGGGCTCGGGTTATTTTGTCATCCCTACATATTCAAGTGAATGGTATCACTACAAGGAAATGACCCTGTGCCGACGTCGCCTATACCGACGACATTTGTCGTCGGCATAGGTCAACCTGTACCGACGACATGTCGTCGGTATAGGTCAAAACCAAAATTTTGTCAGGTACACCCTATACCGACGACATGTCGTCGGTACAGGGTTGAGCCACATGGAGGGAAAAATGGCGCCCAATGAATTATTGGGAAAAACCCTATACCGACGACATTTCGTCGATATAGGGTTATTTTGAATTTTTTTTGTATTTTTAATATATTAAACATTTCGTCGGTCAAAAAAAATTTTAAATAAAAATAAAAAAAAATTCTAAAATGACCTATACCGACGACATGTCGTCGGTATAGGCTTTTTTACTTTATTGACCAGTCAAAACCCTACGAAGCCTATACCAACGACATGTCGTCGGTATAAGGCACCTATTGCGCCGACTTTTTAGCCTATACCGACGACATGTCGTCGGTATAGGGCTAAGCGCGATTAAACACAGACAGCAGCTTTCTGCTTCCCATTTCCACGAAAAAAAACCTCAAAACTATCTCATCTTCTCTCTTTGGCGATTTCCCGTTTTTGGTGTGTTTTGTGGAGCAATCTTCACTAATCTCTCGGTTTTTAAGGTTAGTTAACTTATATGTTTCAATTTTGACCATAAAATCAAAATTTTTGGGTTTTTTGGTTAATTTCTTTGTTTGTTGTTAGGTGTTTGAAGCTTTGACAATTGTTTGAGGATTTCAAGCTATTTAAAGATATTTGCAAACTTGGTTAGTAATTTTTTTATAAATTATGTTTAGATTATGTTTGTATGTATATTGTTGTGTTTATTTTGTATGTATGTATATATGATTTAGATGTGTGATTTTATAAATATTTATGAAATTAGGTTTAGATGAAATTTGGGAATTTGGATGTATGTTTGTATGTATATTGTTTAGATGAAAATTTGGGATTAAATTAGGTTTAGATGAAAATTTGGAAAATTTGGGCATTTATTATTTGACAATTGTTTGAGGATTTCAAGCTATTTAAAGCTAATTGTTTGACAATTGTTTGTGTATGTGTATGTATGTTTATTTATCGAATTGTGTATGTAATTTGGGCATTTATATATGTATGTTTGTATATATGTTTGTATGTATGTTTATGTATGGAATTGTGTATGTAATTTGGGCATTTATATGTGTATGTGTGTTTGTATGTATTTGTATTATTTTTATGTATGGAATTGTGTTTGTGTATGTAATTTGGGAATTTAGGCATTTATATATGTATGTTTGTATATAATATGTAGGTATATATTTGTGTATGTGTGTTTGTATGAATTTTGATTATGTTTATGTATGGAATTGTGTTTGTGTATGTAATTTAGGAATTTGGGCATTTATGTATGTTTGTATATAATATGTATGTATATATGTGTATGTGTGTTTGTATGTATTTTTATGTATGAAATTGTGTTTATGTATGTAATTTGAGAATTTAGGCATTTATTTATGTATGTATATAATATGTATGTATATATGTGTATGTGTGTTTGTATGTATTTTTATGTATGGAATTGTGTTTATGTATGTAATTTGAGAATTTGGGCATTTATTTATGTATGTTTGTATATAATATATATGTATATGTGTATGTATGTTTGTATGTATGTTTGTATGTATTTGTATGTATGTTTATTTAATTGTATGATTTGTGGATGTATGTATATATGTTTGTATGTATATGTAACTTTATTTAATTTTGTTGCAAGTTCGAAACTAATTGCGGTTGACGAGGTGTGAATAACATCATATTTGTGTTTCATTGAATTTATTTAAGGTACGTATTCCGACTTTTATGCCTTTGTGTAGTTAATTTTTTATTTCATTTAGAGTGTAAACGGCTCGTTTATCATAATTTTATAAATACTATTACTTATATATTAAAAAAATATATATTTTATAATTTTATAAAATAAATAAGAAAAAGGCTTACACCCCTAATGTCATTTATGTACGTCTTTATTTATGTATGTCATGTCTCATATTGTGTACTTTATTTAGGATAACCCTTTAGAATATACCCGTCCAAAATTTATCTAATCGTGATAAATTTTGGATTGTCCCCTTTGGGACTGCTTTTTAAATATTCTATCTCATTTAGGATATGTATACATTTTAACGGGTTGACATTTAAGATAAAATTGGTAGCTATTTCTCCTTACTCCTTCGAGTTTGCGGTTTATTTGCATACTTGGGGAGTTAAGGGGAAATGCTGCTGATTTTTCTTAAATAGTCAACTCGATAAAATGTATACATATGAGATAGAATATTCAAAAAGTGGGTCAGGATCCACCGCCTTAGAGTACCGAACTAAATGACGACGATGAAGAAGATGATGATGTTGTTGACACACATTATTTTACTGATGATTCTGATTGAATGTATGTTAAAAATGTACTATTTGTCTTTGTTAATTAATAATTATTTGTGCTTACTAATAAATTTTGTTGTAGGAAAAATGGCAACAATGGCGCAATCACACGGTGGAGATGGTGGAGACGGTGGAGACGGGGGTCCGTATCACTTTGACTCGGGTTGTGCGACTGGATCTGGTGGTAAGTTACTTGTTATTGTTTAATAGATGTATTTATAATTGCCTAACTTTTGAATGTCATGTGTTAATATAGGTAGTTCCTCCCAAAAAAAACGATCTAAAGGCAAAAACCTAAAAATGTATAAGAAATTTGAGGAAAATGGGAGGAAGCCTCTTCCCATTGATGTAGAACTTCATGCCGGGGGGTACAAGTTTGTGGGTCCCAACGCTTCGGATTTTATCCGTTCTATCTCGTTGGAGGTTGAAAAGGTTGTTCCGCCACATTATCCAAATTGGGCTAAGGTTCCAATTGAGAAGAAACGGGCCATATATCCCACTCTTATAGTAAGTATAGATGTTTTATAATTACTTACAATTTCATAACTATTACATTTATAATTACTTTCCATTTGTAGGATTATTTTGATCTGGAGTCCTGGAGAAACACTGATAAGTGGCGAGGCGTTGAACTCGGAATCACCGTCGAGTGTCAGAGGTCGTATAAAGATCACAAGAATGTGTTGAAAGGTCACTTCCTGGAGAATGGGGGATACGATGATGTGGAGGCGGCGATGAATAATCCACCAGAAGATCTTGATCAAGAATCTTGGCAGACTTTGATTAATGAGCTGTTTTTAGATGCGAGCTATAAAAACCGCGCGACGAAGAACAAACAAAACCGATCAAAACAACGTTACCCAAGTTACCATGGCAGTAAATCATACGCCCAGCGCCGACACATGGAGGTATGAAAATACAATTGTTAGTATTATATAAACATGCTTATTAATTCTTAGTGATATTATTTTTGTTTTTCACAGGGTACCGGCCCAATTGATGTGTTCAAATCGACCCATTATAAAGAAGGGACCGGTTGGGCCAACACGAATGCATCATCAGATTATGTAAGTCAAATGATTTTGTTGTTAGACTTACTAGATTTAGAACATTCAACTGCAACTTAAAACGGGTCAAAATGATTCAAACACACTTTAATAGACTTAGAACATCCAACTTGAGCCCAATTGTTGATTATTTTTGCTAGTATTATTAGTATTTGTTGTTATTAGCGTTGGTTGATTGGAATTTGTGAATTTGGGTCGTTTATAACTTATAGTTTAACAGGTTGGTTATCCATTTTACAGCAGTTATGCTGTCGAATTTTATTAAAATAGTCAAGTGATTGTTTATTACATTGTTTAATGCAGGACCGAATCCAAGAGGAGTATGCAAGATCCTCTGCTGAGTCTGGTGGTGACTCGTCTGCTGTCGATGAGTTTGCATGCATGGAGCGTGCATTGGGTCAACGGCGTGGCCATATCAGGGGTGTCGGTCGTGTGGTGAGTAATCCCACACCGGATTTGTTCAGTACCCCCACTCCACAACCACATTGGCAAGAAGTGGATGAGCGTGTAACTCAACTTCAACAACAACTCCAAGATCAACAACACCGCGAAGCCCAACGAGATGAAGATCAACAACAACGCGAATCCTAACGAGAAGCACAACGAGATGAAGAACGTCGTGTGCATAATCAACAAATGCTTGAAATGCAACGACAAATGGATGAAATGCGTCGAATGTGGGAACGCAGAACTAGCAGCGACGATGAAGTTGCTGCGCCTTTGCCTTGGTTGTCGGTGTTATTGTTGAATTTTTGAACAATTTTTATGTTTGTGTGTCGGACAACTTAATGTTTAAATATTTGATTTGTGTGTCGAACAGGTTTCTGTATCGAACAATATGTTTCGGAATTCAATTATTGAATGGTTTGAATTATCTGATTTGCAGGTTTTGGTAATTAGAAATTAAATATTTCTGAAAAATTTTGAAAATTTAATAAAAATTAAAAAAAATACAGAAAATCCTATACCGACGACTATAGGTTGGGTCTATCCCGACGATTTGTCGTCGGTATAGAATTTCTTTTTGAATTATTTAATTAAACCCTATGCCGACGACATGTCGTCGGCATAGGTCTACCTATACCGACGACACCTATACCGACGACATCTTTGACCTATTGGGACGAAGCAATACCGACGACATCTATACCGACGACATGTCGTCGGTATAGCTTCAAAAAAAATCGTCGGGATAGGGTGATATTGTTGTAGTGTATATACGTTTTTTGTTTTCAAATTCTTAATATTATTGATGAGATGGATTTTTTTAATACATTTGTGAACGGAATTGTAATATAAAAATACTTAAAAAGATAAAATTACCCTTAAAATTAATAAAAAAAAACTATTTTATTAAACCAACTTTCACCCGTAACCCCAAACAGGAACCCATCCACCCCACCCTATACAATGTTTTTTTTTGTATACTATCATATAATTATAAAATGACTAACTTGAATTTTTGTTTGCATTGTTTTAACCCTAAAAGCTAGAGGCAAATCCTAAAGAATCAGAATATATCATATATCAACAAAAGCATGACCTTATTTAGTAAGGGCAAATATTATAGTTCTTTTATAACCATAGGACTAAATTTACATCATACTCACATATAAAGGGTTAATTTGAATTTCACATGGTAGATTACATTCCTTAAACCTTAGACCACCGGTAGCACCCACAAAACACAAATCTCCGAGTTTCATTAGAGGGTTTAAGTGATACCCTTCTTCCACTTTCTTCCGGCGGACCACCGTTGTTATCACTGTAACTCGCTTCCTCCTTTGTTCCTTCTGCCGTACCTCACATCTCCAAACCACCACTTCCGCCCTCGTCGGACCTCACCTCGGCCTTCACCTCGGCCTTCACAACTGCGTCCAATCCCTAATTCGAGCCGATATCTTGAAAACACCTACGCCGTTGATCGCCAATCGGTTTTCTCTGTCATTAATGGGATTGTTTTAACGAGGTAACCACATATTGTTTTTACGTGTATTTCTACTTTAGGGTGACATTCAAATGTTAATCAATTTTTTTATGATAACCATGATAACCACTCTCAAACATAGTGCTATGTGCATGTATATGTAACATTATTTTATACGTATACGTAAAACTCATCATTTCCGTATTTACGTTTAAAATATTTATTCAAGATACTTAAATACTATTTTAACAATTAAAATAAAAAATAATTTATAAATTATGTGATTGTTTTATAGTGGTTAGCACGGTTATCATGTAAAAAGTTGGTTAGCATTTGAATCATTCCCTTCTACTTTAAGCCCAAATGTATAATAGTTTTTTAAATTTAGTATACCAAAGATTTTAAGGTTGGCGGATATGTATCATATGATGTTGATCATGAGGTTAAAGACACTTATGAAAGCTCGGCACCTACATTGCCCATGTGAAAGGAGATACAATATTGTTTGTCAACATTAATGGTATATCTAATCTTGCAAAAAAAAGATGGATGCAAGGTTATACATTGATTTTTCGTTGCTCTATCATTTATTAAAATTATCACTAGCTTCACCGGTTGCAACAACACTTTAATGAAGCATGTGAAGATAGATTTACGTAACTGGATGGATGATAAATATATGAACGATTCTTGCATTTGTAAACATTGACAAAGAGTTATTTAAGAATGTTTCGGTCAAAAATGAAAACCCGTAAGTAACAACTATAGGATCTAAAGTTTTTTAGTTTAGTCCCAATGACATTGTATTTCTACCACTTGTTTTCTAATGATAATGTATTTTCATTATCATATCGTATCTTATTATGTGACCAACCCGACTCAATCATCCGAACCGAATCTAACAAGGTCAAACAAATCGTAGTCGGGAAAAAATTTGAGTATCTAAAAGAAGCGACCCCACTAGAAAAAATTCATGGATCCGCCATTGCTTTTGAATTATTTTTTTGAGTTAAATACGGTTTTAGTCCCTGTGGTTTGACACAAATAACCATTTTAGTCTAAAAGTTTAAATTTGTCTTTTTTAGTCTAATAGTTTCATTTTTGTATCGATTACAGTCCGGTTCACTAACTCCATCAAAATTTTTCTATTAACTTTTCTAAAAAGACTAAAATACCCCTCTTATTATTATTATTATAAAAGCTAAACAAAAAAACCCTAAATGCACACACAATTCTCTCTGCTCTCTCATTACCCCCCGCCACCACCTACCAAACCACCATCATCGGCCTACTGCCACCGCCGAACACCACCTTCGTCGGGCTAGACCACCACCGTTGAACACTCTCTCTACTGCCTTCATATCTGAACGAATCGATTTGATCAAATTTGGGGTTAATTTGGGAGCGATGGCGCCCATTTTGGAGTCGTGGGAGTGGGATTTGGCATCGATTCAGACACAAATCAGTGGAATTTAGGAGCCACCCACATCACACCCGAAACACCTCCACTTCTCGAGCCAGAAAACATTGCTAGTCATCGGTTTCGTCTAATTTCTGGTTGGACTTGCCGGAAAAAAAAGATGGGTAGGGGTTGGTGCTTGAAAGAAATATGGGAACAGGGAGGGGGTGGCTCTAATTTCTACAACAAACTTGCCTTTCTTGAAGCCATCTCCGACCTCTGCTGCCATGGCCACCACATCTCTGTGTTTCTCACTTCCACCGCCGCCTTGCCCACCAAGAACAAGATCTAAACCAAAGGTTTTTTACGTGGAAATTCCACATGTTTGAGTGAAAACAAAATAAACATCTTGACATACGGGAAGTTGAAATCCACCGGGTACTATAATGTTCCTGTAACTCGATTTGGATCAAAGGATTTAGCCATCCATATTAAGTTGGGTTTTTTTTTCTCTTGATGCTAGCCACTGAAATCAATTTTAACTTAGAAAATATTTTTCCATTTTGTTTGAGAAGCCTTAAGATTGAATTATTTTCTTCAATGATTTCCTTGATATACGTGCACATTTGTGTGTACGGATTTATAGAGGTTGTGATTATTCAATAGTGGAGACACAAAATCATAGTTAGAGATTTGCTTTTGAGGTTGCTGGAGCGGCGATTGCGGGAAAAAGGAGCCGGAAATGGTGGTCGCTGAAAGGGGGAGATGGTGTGGGCGGTGGAGCAAGTGTGGTGGTGGTGGAGGTGTCTGGATTTAGGGTTTTGTTAGAGAGAGAGAGTAGAGCAGAGAGAAAGTAATTTTTTTATTTTATGCTTTCAGTCAGGGGCACTGTAGTCCTTTTACATTGACTTAACGGAACAAAACTAATGTTGTTAACGGGTTGGATGAAAATGGTTACAAAACTGAAACTATTGAATTAAAAAAGTTAAATTTAAACTTTTGAACTGAAATTGTTATTTTTGTCAAACCACGGAGACTAAAACCGTATTTAACTTTATTTTTTTAGTTGAAAATGTATTTTTATGGAATTATAGTGTTAACTGGTCAACCCGGTTGAATCATCATGCATAACCCGGTGGTATAACCAGTTGAACGTACTATTTCTGAGCCCAACCAGGTACGGTTTAAAAACAATGATTATAAATTATCGACTGTTTTAATCTCTTCTATTCATTTAGTATCGTGGTTTAATATGGTATTCATAGGGAATGGAACATGGACCCATAATTTTTTAATCCGTAAACATGATCAGCGTTTATAGTTAATGATAAATTAATTGGTATTGCCGTTGGGTCCGGAAGAAACAATGTGTACATGTGGTAGATCAGATGGAAAATGTCTATACGTGTTGAATTATGAAATAAAAATACTAACTGAATAATTAAATTAAGCTAGCTGTTGATAAAAACATTCAAAAAGAAATCAATTGAGAAGGTGTATAAAAAGTACTATAAAACAATATGTAGAGACATTTTTCGTACAATTTATACTTGGAGATCAAAATTCAAAATCTTGGTGATCAACTTTTCCTTCACACGTTATGAAGTTGACTATATTTATATTAAAGTCTTAAATCGTGTTATTTGATTGAATTCTAGTGGCCACAGTTTTAAGTTTGAATATATATATATATATATATATATATATATATATATATATATATATATATATATGTGTGTGTGTGTGTGGATCTAATTAAAGAAAATTCCATTTTTCCATGATCATGAAAATCCCGTCTGAATATATTGCTTTGTTTTTGTGTATATATACCTTGTTTACTTTTTTTAATGAGAGGCGGCGAAATTTTATTAAAACTCAAACAACTTCGAGCAACGACTTTGAAGCATATATACTATACTAACTTAAAGTCCATATTTTACATGTGTTGAATAAATATAAGTTGTTATAAAACAGTATTTTCTATGAAAATTTGTATGTTTGATGTTATTAGTCATCTGTGAAATAAGAAACAATTAAAAATTTCTTATGATTTAATAAATTTTAATAAAATATTACAATATATGTTTGATATTTAATTATTTAACATCATCATTATTTAATAGGAGAGAACGGCGAAAAACAAAAAAGTTAGATTTAATCGAAAGTCGACACGTAGCAATTATAGTAATTCATTTATTATAATACTAGGTTAAAACCCATGTATTACATGGTTGAATAAAGACAACTTATTGTAAACCAGTAGTTTCCATAAACATTTGTATGTTGGATATTATTGGTGAAGCAATTATTTTTTTAAAATATTTTTATAAAAAAATTAAAGAAATACTCAATTTATAAAAATAGTTTATGAACAGGCATCTTTTTTAAATAAAAAAACATTTTATAAAAATAATTATACAAATCATTATTATTTAATAGGAGACAGAGATGTGGGAGACAAAAAAAATTTTAAAAAATTAAAGAAACATGTATAATTAATAGGAGAGAGAGACGGAAAAAAAAATATTGAGTGTGAATATGAGAGTGACAAGTGTCAGTTCAAAACCTTTATTTATTATATAGTATAGATATAGATAGGATGGAAACCATGTATATTATACATGGTGAATAAATGTAGTGTTATATATATATATATATATATATATATATATATATATATATATATATATATATATATATATATGGGCATGTTCTTTTGAGAACCAACTATATGTTGAGAACCGAAAGAACCGCACAAAACGTGTACATATCGCTTTAGTAAAAAAAGTAAAATTCAACAACAATGTTTTATTTATCTCTTCCCACTCTTAGTTTGAGTTTATCTCCTCTCTCCTGAATTTTTTTAAGAAAAGTATAAAAATATGCATATATGCATTCATTTGTGCATATAATGTGAGTGCATATATGCATTTAAAAAAAGACTATAAATTCGAGATCTTTTAAAACCAAACTTTAAACATATTGAAATGTACATGAATTCTAGTCAATTTATATTATAAATAGAGGAAGAGTTAATGCGGTTCTCACGGTTCTTAACATATTGTTGGTTCTCAAAAGAACATACCCCTATATATATATAGTACTAAGATCTAATATTTCATATTTTTGACATATAACATAATTTTTTAATACAAATTTTAGAAATGCTATATAGTTATTTTTCAGAAATATTTTATAAAAAGAATGAAAGAAATGTTTAAATTCTAAAAATGATTTATGAACAAATCTATTTTTTAATTAAAAAATATTTTATAAAAATAGTTATAAAAATCATTATTATTTAATAGGAGAGAGATGTGAGAAACAAAAATTATAATTTTTTATAGAAACTTTTATTATTAAATAGGAGAGAGAGGCGATAAAAAAAATATTGAGGTTAAACATTGGAATGGCATGTGCCACCCCAAAACTTTTATTTATTAGTATCCATAGATGTAAATAATATTTATAGTTTTGATCGATTCTTCAAGCGTAGAAAGCTTATTCTCTTGATCTCGTCAATTAACATAGTAACCGGTTAGGATGTGTTCCTCGTTTCTAGTACATCGTCGCATAGAACGCACATGTGTGAGTTTGTGTTTATCTTTCTTTTGTTCAATAATCAGTATAAAATCAGCAACCTCAAAGTGGTTATTTAAAACGGTTTGCTTTCACTACCAGAAAAATTAAGCATTGACGACTGAGAGAAGGTCGCAAATTTAGGGATCTAATTGCGACCGAATATGGTAGCAAAATTAGCGACCAAAATGAAGAAACTAGTCTAAAAAATAATTAATTTAAAAAAAAAGTTCAATTATAAATGTCGGTTGTAAATCTGTGAAAGAAAATATATATATTTTGGTCGCAAATTGTTCCTAATTTTGTAAAAAGATAAATTAAAAATGTATATTACTATTCGGTTATAAACATGATGCAGGGGTCGGAACTAAAGGGCTCAATAACACAATGATTTAATTCAAATGATTCGAACCATATGATTCGGTCAACAAGTTTAAAGCTTACAAATTCTTTATCAAAAACACAATCAATTAAAGAACTAAAGAATCCTTTCTCTCTATTTATATTAAACAAAGAAAAAGATAAATTACGCAACAATGATGATAAAATAGCAATTTGAAATTTGAATAAATAATAGAAGATATCATCTTGATCTCTTATCTTTTTCAAAGAAAACGTGGCCTTTCCACCAACTCGAGCAATTAACAATTGGGCGCGGGGTCAGTGCGGGTTTGGGTATGGTTAGAACTCGATGCTCCTGCTTCCTACTCCTCTTTTTGAGAAAAAAAACTAGAGCATGAGTCTTGTAAAAACCATCTTGATCGAAAGTAACATTAACCCGATCCTTATTCATTATCATCACGACCCTCTGGAACAGTTCAACTTTTCATTTCGCCTGGCTTTGAACCTAACTACCTGAGTCTATTGGGTTGCTCTTTGGCTCCTTAATCATAAAATATATGAAACAAGATATATGAAATAAGAAAATGACCATTTGCCATCGATGTATGCCCAAAAAAACAGTTGCAAATTAATGTCCAGATTTCTAATATTTTCCACTAAGAAAGAAAAATCAACTATATCTTACTTTTTTTTGAACGACCAACCAAATTTTATAAACTAGAGGCAAGCAAAACACTTAGCCCAACAAATACAAAACAGCAAAAAGGGAAGAACGAACAAACAATTATATCTTACTACTCTAATAAATAAAAATCTCTTTAGTATACGTGTCACTCTCTGGTTACTCCTCATCTTTATTTTATCGCCTCTCTCTCCTATTAAATACTAATCTTTATATTAATAAATATAATTACGAATACTTATTATTTAATTGTAAATAATTATTATATCATCAATCAAATGAACTTAATATGAACTAACAATTATTAATTAAATTAAAAAATTAATACTCAGTTGAAAAAAAAAAGTGTTTTAAAAACTAACTTAACATACCTTATAACTGTCACGACAAATTATATTTTTTAAAAACATATTTTGACAAATGTGTTTGTTAACAAATTACATTATATTTTATTCAACCGGTGTAATATAATGGTTTGTCCAACCCGTGTATTACATGAGATTTTAAAAATATAAAATTTTTATTACTAAATATATAACATTTTATTTATTTAACACGTATAATACACGGGATTTTAACCTAGTAGTAATAATAAACAAACCAGAAAACACAAAATTATTTATTTGTTGTATTGAAACGCAATAAGTTATTTTAACAAGGTGAAAACTTTATTAAATATATTGTATTAGGAGTAGACATGAATATAATTAAATTCTATTTAGATGTAATCCTGTGTTTGGATAAATAAAGAATAAAAAAAGATGGAAAAAGTCTTCACACTTTGAGGCCATTACACCATATATATATGCAAGATGATGAATCAACACAAAATATGAATGGTCCTAAAAGAGACAAGTTTTGGAAAAATGGAGAAGGGAAAAGAAGGGAGGCTACTTCTGTTTGCAACTCAGACACTTTGTGTCTTTTTTCTTTTTCATTTGGTTTACATTGAACTCTTCACCTTTAAGCCATCCCCATCTCAACAAATTAAAAGTAAGTTATCATCATGCATTATCTTCCTCATGTCTTGTGTAATTATTAACCCATGGCAATTGCAGTTACAGGGAGGCAAATTTTGTCAGAATGGAAGGCTGATCATATGAGCACTGATCAAGTTAAGAAGGATGATCAACACCAATCTTTGCAATATCTTTTAGCAAGATTAATAGGAGGTCTCTCTCTCTTTCTCTCTCTCATACACATCCTGAAAATTGTTCATGTAACATGAACATTTAAAAGAGTTCAAAAGGGAATTTGATGGCTTTAATTTCCTTTTCATTCATTTTGTTTTGTGAAGAACCTCATCTAGTTCCATCTTCATATATTATAAAGCAATACTCTTTTAACTATATCAAATACAATATAAGTATTAATCTCTGAGATGATCAAAGTCGATTTATCTTATTCCAAATTAACAAACCATATATTTTAGGAAAATTTCTGAAAATAAGCATCTTACAATTTTTTTTTCTCTAAAACAGACATTGATTTTCAACTTCCACGTACTAAACATGTCAAAATCGCGGAAACTTTCATCAAATGGGGCGAAATCACGTCCAATACATGGGTTCGCAAACATCTGCACATGTAATTTTTTACTTTTCTCACTAAAACTTTGATTAAATGTTTCGGCATTTCGCCTTCATGTTTACCAACAGCCTTTAGCCAAAAAAATGAAAACGTTTCGCCGTCGTTGATACCAAATACGGCAAAATGAAGGCAAACCAACTAATTTACAAAATTTTGACATGTTTATGTTTAGTATGTGGTAGTTGAAAATTCAATAGCTGTTTTAGGAAATAAGAAAAGTTAGATGTTTAATTTTGGAATTTTCCCAATATTTTTTTCAGGATAGCATCATGCATTACACTAATTTTGTGATTTGATATATTTTAGTGTCTGATGGATTAAAATCAACGACCTTGTTTATCATCATGAAGGATAGTAGGTAACCTAATTGTACATAAACCTAAAATCACGAAATATATACTTAGCTTCCATATTTAAAAATCCTCAAAATGACTGGAAATTCACAATGTCACGTACGTATTACTTTCTTGACAAACCAAACGGGTATTAAATAATTGAGACACAAATATCATGTTCACAAATCTATACTCTAGAATAAATAAAGGTTTGGTGAGATAAATTTTTCGGCTCTCTTTTCTATTAATTGCATAAATTTTCTTTAATTGTTTTATAATAATCTTTTGTTTTTCGTCTCTCTCTCCTATTAAATAATAATAATTTCTTTAATTATTTTTATAAAATACTTTTTATTTAAAAAATATAGATTTTTTCATAAAACATTTTTAGAAATTGAACATTTATTTCATTCTTTTTACAAAACATTTTTAAAAATTAACTATATGACGTTTCTAAAATTTGTATTAAAAATCATATAATATGTAATAAATATATAATATGTAAATATTTATTATTAGATATATAACATTGCACATATTTATCGTATTTATTCAATTCGTGTAATAAACGGTTTTCTAATCTAGTGGGTAATAAATAATGACAAATTGTTATTTACATCATATTTAATCATATATTCAACGGCATGACGCCAGCAAAACGCAAAACAATACAAGTTGAGCTTAGCCTTAGGTGTATTAAAATTTAGAAACTGCTTGTCACGTTATGCTCATGTGCGTACAAATGGAATGCTGGTTTGGAGAAGAAATTAATCTTTGCTAAACATAATAAAAACCTAGTTTTGAAATACACATGATTCACATTATTGACTTAAGAATTTTTGTACTATTGTATTATAATAATGTATAAATAATGTCACAGACGTGGTACGTGTCCATAAAAACCATATTCAATTAATTGAAAATATATTTATAGGAAATATATAGGATCGAAAACCCAATTAAGTTGTAACAAAGTTGAAAACTCTTAAAAAAACTGGTTTTTATAAGGTTTTTTTTTAAGCTATAAATATAATTTCAAAGCTTTTTAAAAGAAAAATCAAAAAACTGCCGACAAATTTTTTTATAAATTTTTTTAAGTTATGTTGAATTTTATTGTTTGACATATGTAACATGTTGATTTTTCATATGTAACATGTTGTTTGTTTGGGTGTTACTTAAATAACACGATGTTTTACGCATGATGACGGTTTTTTTTGTCCATTTAAAAAAAAAAGGTGAAGATCGAACTAAGCTTGATTCAACAGGCTTTGCCTGTGACAACAGCTCCTGGTCACTACATTGTGTCACAAACAAACCGGTCAAAATCGACATGACCACAATGCAAGTCCACCTTCATCCATCACCCGCCGGACAAACCACCACCACCACCACCACAGTCATCCGCCCAAATGCCATGCAAGGAAACCCTTACGTTATGAATGACATTACACCAGTAACCATCACAACCACCAAACCACCACAACCTACTTGTGATCGTAACCACCACCACCCCGCCTTAATCTTCTCATCCGGCGGTTACACCGGAAACATATTTCATGAATTCAACGAAAACCTAATACCTTTATTCATGTCACACCCCAACCGGGCGGCGGAACACGTCGGAGTATGACCCGAATTGTGACCAGATTGCTCATAACACTTGGAATTATTAAAATTTCATAATTTTATTCAATAATATTAAAAGTGCCTCAAAGGCTACAAATAGTTCAAATAACCAAGACAAAACATAGTTCCAAACAAGATAAAATCAGATTTCAAATTTCTAAGTCCAAGCCTAAGTGTTGAACATAAATCAAGCGTTGCTTGAACTTGGTGCACCTGAAACATGTTTAAAATAAGAGTTATCAACAAAATGAATTGTTGGTGAGCAATCATGGTAGATATAGATATAGTAGTTTAGATAAAGTACAAATTCCATGCTAAGACAAGTAATACATTATAGTCTTATTGTATATACACACAGTCCAAATTAAACCTTCCTTTTAAGATTTATCCAATTCAGATTGTCCAACATATAGTTAACAGTTTTTCAGTTTCAGAATTCATTACATGCATCCTAGATCAAAGAAATGCATGGGGTAGCTAACCCACATGGTACCACTAATTCCATTCATAGGCTGTCGAAACAGTTAATAATATGAACTAGTGTAATCAACAAATAAGCCACATAATGCAATTAAACAAGTCTAACATAAGGGAATTTGTTTCAAGTTGTGAGATTTGTCAATAGTGTAAGTGTAATTATATAGGAACATGTTTCACCCCAAAAGTGATAAAATGTATAAAGAGGGGCATGAAAACTCACATGGTTTGTAAGTAGTTTCCAAGCTAAGTTTGATCCAAAGATATAACCCAAAGTAGGTCACAATTAACCTATTATAGTTGTAGTTTAGTCATTTAGTTTAAAGGAAATAAGCTAAGGTTCGTTCGTGTTCTCGAATTTGGGAAATTAGGGCTTTGGAAAGTTTAAGGTTTGAAAATGTAATTAGGTTATAGTTTAAGGTATGTAATTAAGATGTAAGTATTTAAATTACTAAATTATTATGTTTAGTAATTTAAATATGTTTTAAGTAATTATTTATTTAATTACTCATTTAGAAATTTAATTAATAAATCCTTTTATTAACTAAATGTATTAATGAAAATAGTGAAAAAAATAAATATAATCTATATATAAATCATATGAATATTTTCTGTTAAATAGTGAATTTTTATAAAATTCATTTATTTTTAGTTTAATTAAATCAATAAATCTATTGATTTAATTACAAGTTAAATTTGTGAAAATTAGTAAAAATGTCTAAAAGTTCCAGAAACTTAATATTTCGTTAAGAATATATAAATTAAGTTTCTTTAATTTTTTTAGGATTTTTGGAATAAGTTTGCTAATATTAAATAAATAATCCAAGTTTTAAAATTTGACTTTTAAATAAATAATTTTATAAACTCAGAAAGTTTTCTGTTTTTATTCTATAAAACAGTAGAGAATTTTATTACAAAAATTTGGACTATTTATTTGTACATTTTCGAGTTGTAAATAAAAAGTTATGAATTTTTAAAGATTAAAGATTTAATTAATAAAAATCAAAAATAGGAAAAATAAAAGGGGTTTGCCCGGATTCGAACCCGGGTCTCCCCTGGGACATACGCGCGCCTTACCGCTGGACTGGGCTTAATGCCTTGTCCATTTGCGGGTTCCCTTGGGTTTTAACAGCAGGGTCTGAAGACCCTTCTCTCCCAATTCCTTAACCGCAAAACCCTAGCTTCCCAATCGATCGGATTACACAGCGATCGACCTCCAAACCAAGGGGCTTTCAATCCCTGAATCATGAAGAGTCTAATGCAACAATGGTTACCTGCAATGGCCTCGTAACGAAGGAGAACGGCTGAAATCTCAGCCTCGATGTTCTTCGGCTTCGCTGGAGCTTCCGGAGTGAATCGAGGTACGTTTGAGAGTTCGGGAAGTTTGTAAATGATGTTGCGAAGGCTGTGGGACTTATGATATCGATCAATTTCATCTCAAACGCACTAATTGATTGCGGGTTTAAGGATAAAACGGTTTCGACTTGAATTTTTGAGTTAAAAGCTTGATTATGATCGAATTGGTTCTTTAATATCATTAAAGATGAGTCGGTTAACGTTTATACACGATTATTAGGCATTAACAGCCTTGAATTCGACGGTTTTGAAAACGATTTGGTGTGGTTTTGGCCCTGTTGACTTTTCGAAGTCAAACAGCGGGTTTGGGGGTTCAAAACTCAAAGGTTCAAATTGAGAGGGTCCAAAGTTTTCAAAGGGTTCAATGGGTCAAGGGGTTTAACTAATTTACTAAAAAAATTGATATAAAAAGACATATTTTTTTTTTATAAAACTTTATTTTAAAAATATTTATTTAATTAAACTTTATTTGATTTATTAAGGAATAAATCTTATTATTTCTTAAAAATTCATAATAATTTTATAAAAATCATTTTAATTTATATAATTTGTGTTTTAATTGAATAAAACACAATTAAGATTTTCCAAATTAAATAAGTACAATTTTTGTTTACACTTGGATAATTTATGAGATTTATTTTATATAGTTTAGGGACTTTATTCAAATACCATGAATATTAGCCCTAAAACATAGTTTGAGTATGGTTTTTAGCCACATAGTTTAAGAAATTCATTTAAGAATTTTCACATACTATTAAATATGGATAATTAGGGTTTACAATAAATGCCAAATGGCCGGAAATTGTAAACGGAAAAGTACAGATATTACAGTCTCCCCTACTTTAGGAAATTTCGTCCCGAAATTAAGTAATGGAGTTTGTGAACAGGTGTGGGTACTTGGCCTTCATTTGATCTTCACGTTCCCAAGTGAACTCAGGTCCTCGTTTAGATTGCCAACGTACTTTCACAATCGGAATTCGGCTTCTTTTAAGTTGTTTGATCTCTCGATCCATGATTTCAATAGGCTTTTCCACGAAGTGCATCGACTCGTCAATGTGAACTTCGTCAAGAGGAACTTGGAGGTTTCCCTCGGCAAGACACTTCTTGAGGTTAGATACATGAAACGTGGGATGTACATTGCTAAGCTCGTCGGGTAATTCCAACTCGTAAGCAACTTTCCCGATACGTTTGATGATTTTGAAAGGTCCAACGTATCACGGTGAGAATTTCCCTTTCTTCCCAAATCGGACAACGCCTTTCCAAGGTGATACCTTTAAAAGAACCATGTCACCAACTTGGAATTCAAGAGGTCTTCTACGAATATCAGCATTCTTCTTTTGTCTCTCCCGAGCCAAACGAAGATTGTCGCGAACTTGGATGATTCGATTAGTGGTGTCTTGGACTAGAGCGGGACCAGTGATTTGTGCTTCACCGACCTCATCCCAGCCAAGAGGAGAACGGCAGTGGCGACCATATAAAGCTTTGAAAGGTGCCATCTCGATACTAGAATGGTAGCTGTTGTTATACGAAAACTCAGCTAGTGGAAGATATTTGTCCCAATTGCCTCCAAAGTCAAGGACGCAAGCACGTAACATATCTTCAAGAGTTTGAATCGTTCTTTCCGTTTGACCATCAGTTTGGGGATGGTAAGCTGTACTCAAATTCAATTGAGTACCCATGAACGATTGTAGAGATCCCCAAAAACGGGAAGTGAAACGACTATCACGATCAGATATGATATTAAGAGGAACACCATGTAGACGAACGATCTCATCCAAATAAACTTGAGCCAACTTCTCAGCTCCCCAATCATCACGAATTGCGAGAAAATGAGCTGATTTCGTGAGTCGGTCCACGATTACCCAAATGCTATCAAATCCTCGAGGTGTTCTTG
This sequence comes from Smallanthus sonchifolius, assembly GCA_023525975.1. Lineage (NCBI taxonomy): Eukaryota > Viridiplantae > Streptophyta > Magnoliopsida > Asterales > Asteraceae > Smallanthus > Smallanthus sonchifolius. The sequence continues at coordinate 13,376,688 of CM042042.1, forward strand.
GAAGTTTGGTGATAAAATCCATGGAAATACACTCCCATTTCCACATTGGAATCTCGGGTTGTTCAAGCAAACCCAAAGGTCGTTGATGTTCAATCTTGACCTTAGAACAAGTAAGACATTTTGAAACGTACACGGCAACATCTTTCTTCATGCCGGGCCACCAATAGTGTTGGCGAAGGCCTTTGTACATTTTATCGGCTCCTGGGTGTATAGAATAACGAGTTTTGTGAGACTCGTCAAAAATCAAAGTACGAAGATCATTCCGATCAGGAACCCATAAGCGGTTTAAGAAGTGTAGTAACCCATTGGGTCGAGTCTCCAATTGTTTTCAACTCCACAACCCAATTCTTTTTGTATGTTGCCCTCGGAAAGAACCGTTTGTTGAGCTTTAAGAATTTTGGTTTCGATATCCGATTGAATAAGAGCACAATATATGTTAGGATATTCTTTCCGACTTAACGCATCAGCCACCACGTTAGCTTTCCCTGGATGATATTTGATTTCGCAATCATAATCATTTAACAGTTCCATCCAACGACGTTGTCTCATGTTTAAGTCTTTTTGGTTGAATATATGTTGCAAACTCTTGTGATCGGTAAAGATTTCACATTTGGTTCCATAGAGATAATGTCTCCAAATCTTGAGAGCAAACACGACCGCACCAAGTTCGAGGTCGTGAGTGGTGTAGTTATCTTCATGAACCTTAAGTTGTCTTGAGGCATAAGCAATCACCTTACCCCTTTGCATGAGAACGCATCCAAGTCCTTGCTTTGAAGCATCACAGAAAACAACGAAGTCGTCGCTGCCATCGGGAAGAGATAGGACTGGAGCATGGCACAGTTTTTCTTTAAGAGTTTGGAACGCTTCTTCTTGCTCTTGTCCCCATTCAAAGATCCTACCCTTATGAGTTAGGGCAGTGAGAGGAACAGCAATCTTGGAAAAGTTAGAAATAAAGCGTCGATAATATCCTGCTAGTCCAAGAAAAGAACGGATTTCTGTTGGTGTTTTAGGAGCAATCCAATTCTTTACAGCTTCAATTTTAGCAGGATCAACGTGAATCCCAGCCTCGTTAATAACATGGCCTAGGAATTGGACTTCCTTTAGCCAGAATTCACATTTGGAGAATTTAGCATAAAGTTGTTCCTGTTTAAGAAGATCAAGTACTAAGCGAAGATGTTCTTCATGTTCTTGCTTAGATTTTGAGTAGATAAGAATATCGTCAATGAAGACAATGACGAATTTATCCAAATAAGGTCGACAAACACGATTCATCAAGTCCATGAACACGGCAGGTGCGTTAGTCAGACCGAATGGCATGACAACAAACTCGTAGTGTCCATAGCGAGTTCTAAAAGCTGTTTTGGGAATGTCTTCCTCATTAACACGTAGTTGGTGATAACCCGAACGAAGATCGATCTTTGAGAAAATAGAAGCTCCTTGGAGTTGATCAAATAAATCGTCAATCCTTGGAAGTGGGTATCGATTCTTGACAGTCAATTTGTTGAGTTCCCGATAGTCGATACACATCCTAAAAGATCCATCCTTCTTCTTGACGAATAAGACAGGTGCTCCCCATGGTGAGGAACTAGGACGTATGAATCCTTTATCAGAGAGTTCTTGAAGTTGACTAGCAAGTTCTTGCATTTCAGATGGTGCAAGACGATATGGTACTCTTGCCACAGGAGTTGCACCAGGCACAAGGTCGATACGAAACTCGACTTGTCGTGTAGGGGCAATTCCCGGTAGGTCTTCCGGAAATACTTCAGCAAAGTCCTTAATCACAGGAATATCATCCATGAGTTTACCCTTGTCCTTCTCTTTCACAACATGTGCTAGAAAAGCTGGATAATTCTTGTTGAGGTACTTCTGAGCTTTTGTTATAGTCATCAGTTTTAAGCCTTTGGGTTGTTTCTCTCCATACACGTGTAGTACTTCACAAGACGGCAGAGGAATCTTTATGAATTTGTCGGCACAAACGATCTCAGCACGATGTTTGGATAACCAATCCATGCCGACGATCACGTCGAAACTCCCAAGTTGCATAGGAGTTAAGTCAATAGAGAAAGTATGTTCGTTAAGTTGTAGTTGATTGTTTGCAATAATTGAGTCAACTTTAACGGATTTCCCGTTAGCTACTTCTACATTATAAGTTTTGTCTAGTTGGGTTCTAGTCTTAGCAAGCATTGGTTCAAAGTCAAAGGACACGAAACTTTTATCCGCACCAGAATCAAACAAAATAGTAGCATATTGATTATTGATCAGATACGTACCATTGACAACATCGTTGTCGGCTTGAGCTTGACTAGCAGTAATGGTGTAGACTCGGCCTTTGGAAGCAGAGATTGAAGCTTTTATTGCATTGGCCAGTAGCGGACATTTATCCTTGAAGTGACTTGGATCTCCACATTGGAAACAAGCCTTAACAGTTAAGGATGGTGTGTTTTGTATCACGTTATGGCCTTGCACTTGAGATTGAGTGTTGCTTGGGGTTCGGCAACGATCTTGAGTATGTCCCAATCTTTTGCACTTTGTGCAAACCCAACACGGTGCATTGGGAAGATGGTGAGACTTGCAAATATCACATTGAGGATAACTCCCCGAATAAGCCTTCTTGGTTGGACTGAAGGTAGTAGTAGTAGCAGGTGCTACTTGGCTCACAGGTTGAGCAGGTGTAACAGTCCCATAATTTTGTTTATGGTTGGACTTTCTCTTCCTGTTTCTACCAGTAGGTTCAGGTTTAGAAGTCACAGCAGCAACCACAGCAGGTTTCTTCCCTCCTTTGCTGTGAAGGATTCCCGCATCGACATAAGTGTCGGTAAGTGTGGCTGAAAGACGAACAGCTTCTTCGATAGTAGCAGGTCTACTACTAAGAACAGCACTCCTGATTTGAATTGGGAGTCCCTTGCAGAATTTCTCAATCTTCCTAGCCAAGGTGTCGACTAGGTGAGGAACGAGTAGACAAAGCTCATAAAAACGAGTGACATAAGCAGAATTGTCACCACTATCTTGGGAGAGAGTCCAAAATTCCTCCTCGATCTTCATCATTTCGCTTCGAGGACAGAACTCATTGATCATGAGTTCCTTGAATTCAGCCCAAGGAAGAGCCATAGCAACAAGAACGGTGCGAGTAGTTTTCTCGCCGTTCCACCAAGTTAGTGCACGCTTTTGAAAGACGCTTGAGCCATATTGAACCTTGAGTGCCTCGGGAACACCAGCATTAAGGAAGGTGTTCTCAATGCCCTCAAACCATTGGAGTAGTCCAGTGGCTCCTTCATGACCCGAAAACTTTGGTGGTGAACACGAATTAAAGTATTTGAAGTTGCAAGCATTGTTGTTGTTATTAGAAGAGCTTTGATCACGATGTTGAAACAGAGCTGGTAGTATTGCAGCAATCCGATCAACAATTTGTTGTGTGAGTGCCGGATTTGTATCAACGGGATCAGACATTCTATAAGAAAATAAAGTAAAATGCAAGTTTGAGATGAATAATAATATTCAAGAGTTAAGCTTTGAAAGTAAAGATAGGCTTAAGTTTAAACACATAGTTAGTAATTGTGTTGGTTGGGTTTTACCTCACAATTACTTAGGACATATCAAGGTTAATAAGATTTCAACAATATTTGAGAAAGTCATGCTTTAGCCTATAAGTGAACACTCATCCCGAGAATCCCCAGGTAAGCGTAACATGTCCAGTAATTTGGATTTGTACGAATACGCTTGCCTAGACAGGAAACTCAGAATACAGGCATTCACCCTTCCAGATTGCACGAGTTTCTGAACATTGTCAAAGTCTTAAACCTTAACGAGATTTTGGATAGACTTACAAAGTCTAGGGGGTTTTATAAAATATTTTAAAACATTGAAGAATTTCATATAAAAGAATATTGATGAAAATATAAGGTAAAGTCTTAGAATTTTGAGGATTTGTAAGATTTGTGTTAAAGATTTAGAATTTGACAAATAAACACATGAGTTCCTAATCATGCAAGACTAAAATAGGGTCCTAAAGTTATAGTCTAGGTTAAAGATTTCTAATAACCTAAATCCCTATAACCAAGGCTCTGATACCAATCTGTCACACCCCAACCGGGCGGCGGAACACGTCGGAGTATGACCCGAATTGTGACCAGATTGCTCATATCACTTGGAATTATTAAAATTTCATAATTTTATTCAATAATATTAAAAGTGCCTCAAAGGCTACAAATAGTTCAAATAACCAAGACAAAACATAGTTCCAAACAAGATAAAATCAGATTTCAAATTTCTAAGTCCAAGCCTAAGTGTTGAACATAAATCAAGCGTTGCTTAAACTTGGTGCACCTGAAACATGTTTAAAATAAGAGTTATCAACAAAATGAATTGTTGGTGAGCAATCATGGTAGATATAGATATAGTAGTTTAGATAAAGTACAAATTCCATGCTAAGACAAGTAATACATTATAGTCTTATTGTATATACACACAGTCCAAATTAAACCTTCCTTTTAAGATTTATCCAATTCAGATTGTCCAACATATAGTTAACAGTTTTTCAGTTTCAGAATTCATTACATGCATCCTAGATCAAAGAAATGCATGGGGTAGCTAACCCACATGGTACCACTAATTCCATTCATAGGCTGTCGAAACAGTTAATAATATGAACTAGTGTAATCAACAAATAAGCCACATAATGCAATTAAACAAGTCTAACATAAGGGAATTTGTTTCAAGTTGTGAGATTTGTCAATAGTGTAAGTGTAATTATATAGGAACATGTTTCACCCCAAAAGTGATAAAATGTATAAAGAGGGGCATGAAAACTCACATGGTTTGTAAGTAGTTTCCAAGCTAAGTTTGATCCAAAGATATAACCCAAAGTAGGTCACAATTAACCTATTATAGTTGTAGTTTAGTCATTTAGTTTAAAGGAAATAAGCTAAGGTTCGTTCGTGTTCTCGAATTTGGGAAATTAGGGCTTTGGAAAGTTTAAGGTTTGAAAATGTAATTAGGTTATAGTTTAAGGTATGTAATTAAGATGTAAGTATTTAAATTACTAAATTATTATGTTTAGTAATTTAAATATGTTTTAAGTAATTATTTATTTAATTACTCATTTAGAAATTTAATTAATAAATCCTTTTATTAACTAAATGTATTAATGAAAATAGTGAAAAAAATAAATATAATCTATATATAAATCATATGAATATTTTCTGTTAAATAGTGAATTTTTATAAAATTCATTTATTTTTAGTTTAATTAAATCAATAAATCTATTGATTTAATTACAAGTTAAATTTGTGAAAATTAGTAAAAATGTCTAAAAGTTCCAGAAACTTAATATTTCGTTAAGAATATATAAATTAAGTTTTTTTAATTTTTTTAGGATTTTTGGAATAAGTTTGCTAATATTAAATAAATAATCCAAGTTTTAAAATTTGACTTTTAAATAAATAATTTTATAAACTCAGAAATTTTTCTGTTTTTATTCTATAAAACAGTAGAGAATTTTATTACAAAAATTTGGACTATTTATTTGTACATTTTCGAGTTGTAAATAAAAAGTTATGAATTTTTAAAGATTAAAGATTTAATTAATAAAAATCAAAAATAGGAAAAATAAAAGGGGTTTGCCCGGATTCGAACCCGGGTCTCCCCTGGGACATACGCGCGCCTTACCGCTGGACTGGGCTTAATGCCTTGTCCATTTGCGGGTTCCCTTGGGTTTTAACAGCAGGGTCTGAAGACCCTTCTCTCCCAATTCCTTAACCGCAAAACCCTAGCTTCCCAATCGATCGGATTACACAGCGATCGACCTCCAAACCAAGGGGCTTTCAATCCCTGAATCATGAAGAGTCTAATGCAACAATGGTTACCTGCAATGGCCTCGTAACGAAGGAGAACGGCTGAAATCTCAGCCTCGATGTTCTTCGGCTTCGCTGGAGCTTCCGGAGTGAATCGAGGTACGTTTGAGAGTTCGGGAAGTTTGTAAATGATGTTGCGAAGGCTGTGGGACTTATGATATCGATCAATTTCATCTCAAACGCACTAATTGATTGCGGGTTTAAGGATAAAACGGTTTCGACTTGAATTTTTGAGTTAAAAGCTTGATTATGATCGAATTGGTTCTTTAATATCATTAAAGATGAGTCGGTTAACGTTTATACACGATTATTAGGCATTAACAGCCTTGAATTCGACGGTTTTGAAAACGATTTGGTGTGGTTTTGGCCCTGTTGACTTTTCGAAGTCAAACAGCGGGTTTGGGGGTTCAAAACTCAAAGGTTCAAATTGAGAGGGTCCAAAGTTTTCAAAGGGTTCAATGGGTCAAGGGGTTTAACTAATTTACTAAAAAAATTGATATAAAAAGACATATTTTTTTTTTTATAAAACTTTATTTTAAAAATATTTATTTAATTAAACTTTATTTGATTTATTAAGGAATAAATCTTATTATTTCTTAAAAATTCATAATAATTTTATAAAAATCATTTTAATTTATATAATTTGTGTTTTAATTGAATAAAACACAATTAAGATTTTCCAAATTAAATAAGTACAATTTTTGTTTACACTTGGATAATTTATGAGATTTATTTTATATAGTTTAGGGACTTTATTCAAATACCATGAATATTAGCCCTAAAACATAGTTTGAGTATGGTTTTTAGCCACATAGTTTAAGAAATTCATTTAAGAATTTTCACATACTATTAAATATGGATAATTAGGGTTTACAATAAATGCCAAATGGCCGGAAATTGTAAACGGAAAAGTACAGATATTACAATTCATCACATCTCGCCTTTTCAAATCGCACGTGCACTTCATCGTTGTGGACCACAAACTTTCGTTCATGCAAAAGTACAGGCGCGTCAGGTCATGAAATCATCAATCCAGCAGTGGACGCAGTCGTCCACTGCTTTCCAGGAGCCGTAATCGGATTAAAATTTCACAAATTCCTCAGCATAAACACGTCCTATAATCCACATGATTACGTTTCAATGACTGATTTTCGAAAGTTCATCCGACAAACGTATGATTTGAAAACACGAAGCGTTTTCGACACGTCAAACAACCCTCCGGTTTTGCTTATAATTTCGCGGCGAACGACGAGGAAGTTTTTAAACGAAGCGGAAATGGTGAAGATGATGGAAGAATTAGGGTTTGTAGTGATTGTTGCAAGTTCAGCAAAGGAGATGGGGGATGTAGAGAAATTTTCACGTGTGGTAAACTCCTGCAGTGTTATGGTGGGGGTGCATGGGGCAGGGCTAGCTAATGGAATATTTTTGCCCGATGGGGGTGTTATGGTACAGGTGAGACCATTGGGGTTCCAGTGGGACGTTGATTCTTTCTACAGTGAACCCGGTCCGGGTATGGGTTTGAAGTATTTGGAGTATATGATGGAACCGGAAGAGAGTTCTTTGGTTGACGTGTACGGTCTGGATCATCCGGTGGTTCAAGATACGGCGTCTGTAGCTGCGAAAGGTGGATACGACGCCGCACGAGAAATGTATTTAGACAAACAAGATCTGAGGTTGAATTTAGAGAGATTTAGAGAAACACTTGTTCAAGCGTTGACATTGGTTGGACGACATACAAATGTTGCCGATGTTTGATTTATTTATTTTTATTTGTTTTAGAAAGGGTAAAGAAGAAATTAATAAATAGCATTTTATATATTTTGTTGGAGATGTAATTCAAGTTTTTATTGCAACGAAAGAATTTGTAGATTATAGTTTATTTATAAAGAGATTTTATTTTATACTCACGCCAATTAATGTTGATCAGTCGAGTAAGTTTTTGTTAAAGTTTAAGAAATATAAATTATTTCTCATAAAGTTAGAATCTTTATTATAATAACAATTAACTAGAGGGTCTTCTTTCTCGTGCGTTGCATCTGGAATTCCGTCATAATCTCAAATATCAAAACGAGCGTACCAAAACAATAAAAAAAGATTTAAAACACAAGGAAAATCAAACTAATTATATGGAAAATAGTAAATAAAAAAAATAAAAAAATGGAAAGAAGGAAAAGGCAAAAAAGAACAAAAAAATCGAGGAGGAATGATGAGAATCAGGGTCGAACCCGTGTCATAAAAGGGGAGGGGGAAGCACGCTACCATCCCAACCAATCCCTATTTGTATTTCAAGTGGGTAGCACATATTATGTATGCATGGAAATTTTCATCAGTATTAGGTTAATATTTTCACGATATAATTCACCACTAAAATCTCGGAACCAGTAATGAGTAAATTTTGACACGTGTCATGCGTAAGCTAAATTTAGCCTACACTTAGCCGCCATTGTCACATGGGATGGAAGGCTAAAGTAGCCGTCGAAATGTAATGCCGGCTTAGCCGTCGCTTCTATGGCTTAACCGGCTCAAAATTTTATTTAGTTTTTTTTAATGTATTCATATTAATTATGTTTAATTTTTTAATGTATTTGTAATTTTATAATTATTTGCAATTTTTTTATCGATGGTTTAAATTTATTTGTGGTCAATATATTTTTAAATTTATTTTTTATTTTAAATGCATTGTTTTATGCTATAAATATTAACTTGTATTAATCTCATTCACCAACTTAAAATGATATATCATTATGATCTCATAGATATATATACTACTCCATCTATAGTTGTGAAGCCGAATAGCAGTATATCAAAGAGTCGAATAGCAGCATATCAAAGAGCCGGCTAAGCCGTCTTGCACTTGTTGCTCGTCTTGGCAACTCATAGCTAGGTTTTGTATTTCCATGGGTTCCGATTTTAGTTTAAGGGTCGTATTCGTATAACTATATTTATCTTTATCTATAGGAATCAATATATAGTCATTGTTTTTAGATAATCTTAATCTCTATGAAAGTCGGTATTATTCCTTGCTGTCAATACAAAGCCAATCCCTCTAAATATAGAGGAGAAGAGATCACCGAACATATCAATTACAAGCATTATCACCAATCATCAAGCCTAACTAATAGGACTACCAAACTTATAATATTGACCATATCAATTACATATATATATTTTCGCTAATATGCCCCCGCAGTTTGAGCGGGAGGTTGCCGGACGTTCAAGCTGGAACGAAAATCTTGGAACAAACTTCTTGGTAAACCTTTCGTAAAAATGTCGGCATACTGAGAGGCGGACAGGACATGTAGTACTCGAACTTGACCAAGGCGAACTTTCTCGCGAACAAAGTGTATGTCAATCTCGACATGTTTGGTTCGTTGGTGTTGAACTGGATTCTCTGAAAGATAGACAGCTGAGATGTTGTCACAGTACACGATGATGGCTCGATCGATTGAGACATGTAGCTCAAGGAGTAAATTTCGAAGCCAACTAGTTTCCGCAACTGCATTTGCCACCCCTCGGTATTCGGCTTCGGCACTAGATCGTGATATAGTGTTCTGCCTTTTCGACGACCATGAAATGAGATTGTCACCCATGTAAACACAATAACCGGAAGTAGACCGTCTCGAGTCAGGGCAACCCGCCCAGTCCGCATCCGAGTATGCGGTTAGGGAAATAGATTTTGATCTGGTTAACCTTAAGCCGAAATCTAAAGTCCCTTGAATGTAGCGAAGTATATGTTTCATGAAGTCATAGTGTGGTGCTCGAGGATCATGCATGAAAAGACAAACTTGTTGGACCGCATATGAGATATCTGGACGAGTGAACGTAAGGTATTGTAAAGCTCCTGCGAGACTGCGATAGAGAGTCCCATCGACCAAAGGTTCTCCAACCGATGCACTTAACTTGGACGAGGTGTCTACTGGGGTGGTACATGGCTCGCAAGACGTCATGTTTGCTCGATGAAGAATGTCTCGAGCATATTGAGTCTGAGACAAAAACAAACCTTGAGTGTCACGAGTGACGGCAATCCCTAAAAAATGATGAAGAGATCCCAAATCTGTCATCGCGAATTTCGTGGATAGTGATTCAATAATGCGGTTAAGAAACTCTGTACTTGATGCTGTGAGGACAATGTCGTCGACATATAATAATAAATATGCCATGTCAGTTCCTTGATGAAAAACAAACAATGAATTGTCGTAGGAACTGCTTTTGAAACCTTGTGATAAAAGAAAAGTAGAAAACCTGTTGAACCATGCTCGTGGGGCCTGTTTAAGACCATATAGAGACTTACGTAGCCGACATACGTAATGAGGCGTGTTTGGGTCCACGAAGCCCGGAGGTTGATGCATATACATTGTTTCTTCAAGGTCACCGTGTAAAAACGCATTTTTGACGTCCAGTTGATGTATAGGCCAATTTTTATTCAAGGCCAAGGATAACACGGTGCGAATAGTTGCCGGTTTAACCACCGGACTAAAAGTCTCAACGCAATCAATTCCCATCGTTTGAGACTTACCATTGACCACAAGGCGTGCCTTGTAGCGTTCGAGGTTACCATCAGATTTAAATTTGTGACGAAACAACCACAGACACCTGATAACAGGAGTGGATTCCGGACGAGGAACTAACTCCCATGTACTATTATCATGTAATGCTTTAAACTAGTTGGTCATAGCATGTTTCCAATTTGGGTCGGATAAAGCTTTTTGGTAGGAAGTGGGTAGAGGTGAAATGGGCGATGGGACAGTGGTATGGAGGTTGAATTTTGGGTTGGGTTTCGAGACACCGGCTTTACCACGGGTGGTCATTGGGTGAGCATTTTGTGGCGGGTGAGGAGGAGGGGGGACGGTATGATTTGTTGGTGACGTCGGGGGGTGGGCTGCGGAGACGTGTGTCGGGTTGGGGAAGGGGCCAATGTGGTGTTGGGTTGTTGAGGAGTTGTGTGGTCGTAGGTAGTGGGAGGGAACGGGAAAGTGGTAAGTGGGTTTGGATCATCATCTAGGAAGTGATATGTTTGAGAAGGGGTGGGGTCAATGAACGGGAAACTTTCTTCATCAAAGACAACATGACGGGAGAGGTGTACTTTCTCGGTTAGTGGATCAAGGCAGCGATACCCACGAAAATTTGACGGATAGCCGAGAAAAATGCATCGAGTGGAGCGAGGGTGCAATTTGTGAGGTTGAGTGGCCGTTTGGTTCGGGTAGCATGCGCATCCAAAGACACGTAAGTGATCATAGGTGGGATGACGTTGATATAAGGCGAAGGTGGGAGTGTTAAAGTTTAGAGTTTTTGTGGGAAGAATGTTGTGAAGGTATGTTGCGGTGTGTAGGGCTTCAACCCAATATGACGGTGGGAGGTGTGCATGCATTAATAACGCTCGGATGATGTCATTTAGACGACGTATCATTCGTTCGGCTTTGCCATTTTGAGGTGAAGTTTGAGGACATGAAAAACGAAGTACGAGTCCGTGGTTATTAGCAAAAGTATGAAATTCCCGATTTTCAAATTCCCCCCCTAGATCACATTGAAATGCTTTGATGGATTTGTGAAATTGGGTTTGTATGTGCTTGTGAAATTTTGCAAAATTAGTAAAAGCTTCGGATTTAAATTTTAAGGGATAAATCCATACAAATTGGGAATAATTGTCAATCAACACCATGTAGTATTTGTAACCGGATTTGCTTTGAACAGGTGAAGTCCACAAGTCACAGTGAATTATATCAAATGGAGCAACAATGATAGAATTAGAATCAACAAAAGGCAATCGTTTGCTATTAGAAATTTGACATGAATGACAAACAGGTTCTGATGAAACTGAATTACATGAAATAAAAAAACGACTAGAAAGATAATGTAAAGATTGTCTTCCCGGGTGGCCAAGACGGTTGTGCCACTTATTTGCAGGACTTGTGAAGAAAACTTGATGTGATGAAGGTGTGAACGGGTAAAGATCACCGGAGCTATTGTGGCGAGAAAGGATCCTTTCACTCTTGAGATCCTTCAAGGTAAAACCGTAAGGGTCAAACTCAATAGAAACAAGATTATCACGGGTGAATTTTCTTACAGATAACAAGTTTTTAATGATTTGGGGAGCTAGGAGAATGTCATTTAGAGTGTAGGTTTTATGGTCGACTGTTTTGGAGCCATGACCCGAGCCAGTGATGGGCAACGTATTGCCATCACCAACGAGTATGTTGTTATTACAGGATTTAGTAATGGGAACAGTTATATCATTGGAATCTGAAGTAAGATGAGATGACGCACCTGTGTCCATATACCATTGTGGATCCGGACTGTTGAGAGTCATGGCCGAGAGAGCAGTACCGAGTTCGGTAGGCGACATGGCATTAACATTCTGTTGGGCAGCCGCTGTGTTTGGGTCATACATGACATGGGCCTGTTGGACCGACGGGTTTCCTTGATTTCTTGGACCGGGGTTATTGGGCCGATTGTTGCTGGAGTACTATGGGCCTTGGAACCCCCAAAAGGGCTGTGTCGGATATGGGCAAGGAGGCGGTCCATTCCACCATGGGCCGGCCCAGTTGTAAGCAGTACCGGAGTTGTTGTAGTAGGTCCTGCCCCTGCCGCCGTTTCTGCCTCCCCTGTAGTTGTTTCTTCCACGACCACGGTATTGATTACGGGTACCCGAGTCGTGCAGTTGCTGACCCGTTTGTGATGGGTGGCCAGGTGGCTGTTGGTTGGTTGGTGCAATGTCGGCGGTACGTGGAGCAACAAAGGCAGACGAGTTTTGTCGGGCCGACAACCTTTGTTGTTCCAACTGTATCATGTTCCGGGCATTGTCCCACGTCGTCGGAGTTTGATTAATTAGTGACGCAACCACGTCAAATTCAACGGGGAGACCACGCACTAGTTGAAGAACTAGGCGAGATTCGCTTACCGGTTGGTCGACATCTTTGAGTTGATCTGCCAAATCATGTAGCTTTTGACAGTACTCATCCATAGATGAGCAGGCCGTAAGCGTGAGATTCGTAAACTCTTGGTCAAGAGCTGCAGCGCGAGATCCCTTGTTGCTGAGATACACGTTTTTGATCTTCTCCCATGCCTTGTATGCAGTGGTATTGGATTCTACAATCCAGGCCACCAACTCATCCGAGATGGTGTTGTAGATCCACTGCAAAACTAAAGCATCTATTTCCTTCCATTCTTCATATCGAGGATCGGTTTCTTCGGGTGGTGGCGTGCCATCGATGTGATTTGTTACTTTGTAGGCTGTTGTATGCAAGGTAAAAAATTTTACCCATGTAGAGTAGGTTATTTTGCCTTCTAGAGTTTTGATTTTGTTGTTGATATTGGATACGGTATATGCAGGGTGATAAGAGGAGGTGTTTTTTGGAGTTGTTGTTGTTGCCGCCGGTGTTGTTGGTCGGCGTAACATCGTCGGTTGTCACCATGGTGATCGGTGAAGATGAAATAGAGGGTATACGGAATTTTGCGAGAGCCGAGGCTCTGATACCATGAAAGTCGGTATTATTCCTTGCTGTCAATACAAAGCCAATCCCTCTAAATATAGAGGAGAAGAGATCACCGAACATATCAATTACAAGCATTATCACCAGTCATCAAGTCTAACTAATAGGACTACCAAACTTATAATATTGACCATATCAATTACATATATATATATTTTCGCTAATACTCTATTAGTCTGTATTAGTTTCGTAATAGAATCAAGTATTGTTCTCCAGGATTATTTAAACTATAAACATATATGTTGTTTTAATATCTTTTATTCATATAATACTAATATTGTTTTTCTTTCTTGTGGTTTGGTACGGTATTCATAGTTTCGTGGCACATGCACGTTTATAGTCAATGACTATGTAATTAGAAGTGCCGTTCGGTGCGGAACTAAAACATGGTCAGATGGCCGGAAAATGTCTAAATCATACTTGAATTATGAAATTAAAATATTAACCGAATAAAGCTTTTGATGGATACAAAGCATTTAGGAAGGTATGAGTTCCAAAGGTGTGTAAACATGTGGATGTGTTTGCAATTAAGACACACTACGTGTACTAGATACTTTAACTAAAAAAATAAAAAAGTGAGCACCACCCGGTGTCACGTAGACAGTTCTCAAAAGTATATAATGGTTTAACCACTTTATAAAAATAATGTTTAAATTAAATAAATAAAAATGACAAAAAGGTGCATGAGGTATAAATTTATTATTGGTTTAGAAAATTAAATGGGTATGTGAAAAAGGGGGCAATAACGCCTCCACATGCATACGAGAAATAGTTTCAATCACGGGCGCCGAAATATGTGGTGGAGTGGGATGCCAACCCACTACAATCGGTCTAATATAACGCAACAATTAGTTATACATTTTCTTAAAATTTGTAATTTTTAATGCGGGTTACTAAACTAGACATTATGACCAATAAGATTACCAAAATGTACGTTGACTTTCGGCCTACGAAAACACAGACATCCTCACACAACCGCAGGCTAAGCCAGTGGACCTAGCCGCCTGCTATACATAGAGAATTTAAGGTTTCCAACCAACCAAATTTAAACACGTGGGTTACCACCGGCTAATTAGCCCGTCGTCCTAGGCTTAGCCGGCGTACATCTCAACCAACCAAATATGTTAAGATCTATAGGTCTTTTGATGACCTTGAAGCAGAGATGCTGCAGGGACAAAAGTTGCAGGTACATTCGATAATATTATAGGAATAACTCTTTTGAATACCATCAAACTGCCTCAAATGTTTTTGAGGATGTTTATAGATCTGTTTTTTTCCGAATATGATTGTTTTTTGAATAAGTTTCATGTTTGTGTGCCTGGATGTTTGATCCGGTTTCGAATATTCTGAAATGTTTCTTTAATGAGTTTCCTTGTATAGATTTATGATTTTTCTGTGAAAATTTTTCTTGGTTTGAGGATTGATTACTTCCAATTCAATTGTTCCTTAAGTAGGTTATACTTGAATTACAAATTGTAACAGTTCAGTTTTTTGATACATACATGGTTTCACAAGATTTGTTAGAAGGGTTTAGGGTTTTGTAGGGTTTTACACTAACTTTAGGTAATCTTTAGACATGGTTACACGGGCGGTTCGTGTCAGGTGGGGTATCGAGTCGGAATGGGCCAAATTAAATGCCAAGATGAAAGCATCCTCATAATGTCTTGATTTTGTTGGTTAGGGCTTTAGGTATGATACTTATGATAGAACCTAAAATCACATTTTATAGATTTATATTTATGCTTATCTTTTATGTTCTTTTCCTTGAAAAAGGTTCACATGAGTGCACCACATGTCGAACAATTTATCAACTTGCTAATCACCATCCCTGCTGAAGGCCACACCAATTTCTTGCATTATGTTATGACAAAATGGACCAAACAACAAGGCAAGTATTCTTTGTGATTTAGATTTTTCAAATATTTTCTGCAGTGTTGCTCTATTGCATAGATTCTACTTTGTTAATTCTTTATATAATTATCAAGCTATTCATAGTTTAATTGTTACATGGTAGTGGCAAATGCAATCACAGCTTTAGTTTTACTATTGAATTTGGAACCATCAATGTCAAAGATCATTTGATTAAGGGTTGTTACTTTTACGTAGTGGTGCTCAAAAGAACCGGATCCGGATCCGAATCCGATCCGACGGATTATTCGAAACCGGATCCGGCTAGAACCGGTTTTTTTAGAACCGGTCCGGATTTTTTAAGAACCGGCGGATCCAGAACCGGTTTAGGGGTTTTTAATGGACCGGATAAAAATAGGACAAAAATCGGATATTTTGGAACCGGTTTTTTTCGGACAAAATAGAACCGGTTCTAGCCTTTGGGTTAAAAAAAACGGCTATATAGCCGTTAATATGGCCGTTTTTTTTTTTTTTTTTTTGAGGCTTGAAACTTAGTATAAATAGGTATTGAGTGTATGGGTTAGTTCACCACAACATTCTAGCTCTCAAAACTCAAAAACGCTCTTAAAACGCAAAGAAACGCTCGCTTTACACAAAAAAAAACGCTCTCATGGCTTCCGCTTCCGCAAGCACTCAAAATTCGGTTTGTGGTTCTACTAGCGATGTCACGGTGGTGACAGTACTTCCTTGCTCCCAAAACCAAGAGATATGAGCTTATTTCGATTTATGCGAAATGTCGAACGGTTCGCAAAAGGCTCGTTGCAAACGTTGTGGTAAAATTTTGGGTGCTGCGGGAAATAGCACGTTGAGGAAACATATTGGTAGTCACGTAAAACACACTCAAGGTGAAGATTAAACTCAAATTGGTAGAGATGGAGGAGTTTGGCAATACAATGTCGAGAGGGTTCGTGAGAGAATGGCACATTTCGTCATTCAAGAAGGCTTGCCTTTTGATCATTTTGATAATCCGCGCTTGACGAGGATGATACAAGAGACACTTCAACCGAGTTACACAAATGTAAGTCGTTCTACTTTGAGAAGAGATTGTTTAAAAATGTGGAAAAGAGCTAAAAAAGAATTAATTTTAGGTTTTAAAAATTTAAATACCGGTATTAACTTAACAACGGACGTTTGGTCCGCTCCACATGGTTTACCCGAATCGTACCTTTGCGTTACCGCACATTGGGTTCAACCGGAGTCGTGGCAAATGATGAAGCGTACGATTGCGTTTGATTATTTTGGATATCCACATACCGGTGAAAACTTATTTTATATTTTAGACTCGGTCATTCAAACTTATAAAATTCAACCAAAAATATTTGCAATATCTTTTAATAACGCTTCAAATAAAACAAACGCGGTGGAAAAATTAAAAATAAAATATGAACCGCCTTGTAACGGTGTTTTCTTTCATAGTCGATGTGTTGCACACATCATTAACTTGGTTGTGCAAGACGGTCTAAACGTCCAAGAAATAAGAGACGCAAAAGGAAATTTTAAAGTGATGTTACGTGAAGTTTTTAGCACAAGCAAAAAAAGATATATAAACTATAGAAACTTGTGCCAACAAACGGATTCCATCTTTTTAGGTCCGAATTGGGACGTACCTACTAGATGGAACTAGACATGGAAAATGTTTGAATCGGCCTTAAGGCAAAGAGTTACTTTAAAACATTTCCATGATGAACTTGTACAAAAGAAACGTTGTTCACAAAAATTTGATAATATAAGTTGGATATGATCGAGAAACTAACTAATTTGCTTGAGGTTTTTAAAAATGCAACTACATGTTTATCGGGAGTTTGTTATCCCACGTCTTCACTAATACTTCAACAATTATACTTAATATGTAATAAATTAAAAGAGTTTGAATATCACGGCCCTATTTTTGAAAAAATGGTAAAACCTATGAAAGCTAAATTTAAAAAATATTTTTCGAAAATGCCGGCCGTTGTTACATGTTCGGTCGCCTTAAACCCAACGATTAATGTAAACGGTGTTGAAACATTAATTGGATCAATATCGGATGATTTAAATATGTTCGAGGAAGACCCAAATTTTGAATCAAAGGCAATAAGGGATTTCAATTCGGCTTTTATTAATATGTTTGATTATTATTTACGCAAATATGGTGGAAGTGGTGATCCATCAAACATACGTGAATCAATGGGTTCGGGTTCAAGTTCTAGTAGTTCAAGGAACCCGATGCTAAATTTATTTAACACTTTAAGAAACGAAAATACTAAACGAGCTCGTGGAAGCACACCAAGTAGCGAGCTTGGGAGATATCAAGCAACCGACTTTATTTCAACTCTAAGATCCGAAGAGTTTGAAAACTTTGATATCTTGAGTTGGTGGCAAGGAAGGGAATCCCAATATCCCATTCTAGCCGCAATGGCCCGTGACCTACTAACCGTCCAAGCTTCCACGGTAGCTTCGGAATCTGATTTTTTTCTTAGTGGCAGGGTTTTATCTATTCGAAGAACGAGGCTTACACCGGAATCTATGGAGATGTGTATTTGCTTGAAGGACCATTTGGATGCCGCCGAACGTGTACAACATGTTGCAAAACTAGAAGGCGAGTTTGACATTAAACAAGAAATACATGAATTCGAAGTAAAACAAGGGGCGGCGAATCCACTTTCTGACGAAGAACAAGCTTATGATGAAGCCCAACGTATCTCAAGCGAAGAAGATTGAAAACCGATGTTACGAAGACTAAGACGAGTAGATGACGAATAACGAGTCATAATAAATAATATATATTTTGTGATTCAATTATGTTTTTTGTAATTTTTTTGTATGAACAATTGTTAAATCACTTAAAAAAAAGCTAAAAAATAAATAAAACATGTATTTTATAGTGTATCTTTGTTAATTTTTAAATTTTTTTTTTTAAATCCGGTGGAACCGGTTTTTTTTTGTCCGATCCGGTTCCATAAATCCGGTTCGGTCCCAATAGGTTCCAACTCTCCACTCCCTTAACCGGATCCGATCCAGAACCGGTTCCAATGGATCCGACCGTTGACCATCGTTGACCGAACCGGTACGGATCCGAAAAAAAACCGGTTTGTGCACCTCTACGTACATGTCATTCTTCTGAAACAGTTTATTAAGAAATATTGGCAGGAGTATGAGGACGGTTTTGAACATCCTCTTTTATGTTTTTTCATAATTAATATTATACATTATATGTTTTTTCAGTGAATATTTTGAAGTCTACGGATTTCACTTCAATCGTGTACGAACCAAACATGTCGGAGGCCGCTGATATTAAATTTATGGGTCGATCTTACAGTCCGTGTCCGTGTTAATTTTTTTATGTGCTCTTTTACTTTATTTGGCAACTTTATAGAATTTCAGGTTGATATTTCAACTTTTTGGTTTTATTGTTAAATGTTTTTTTGGTATATAACAAAGTTGCAAATGAGTTATGTTGCTATTTGTTGCTTTTATCTTATAACATGATAATATTACGTTCATACTATAGTTTCATTAAACCCACTGATGTTATAACCATTATTACACACACAATATAATATAGGTTATTTGTATAAGGTATGTATTAATAATTCTGAATGTATAAAAGCCTTTCATTTGTACTTTGTCTTTGTATTTGGGTTGTTCGTCTGTCTTCTATATCAAGTATTGCTAATACGGTTAAGGAACCTGACCACCGGACGGGTAAAAAACTAGTTCCTGGGGGCGGGGAATCATGATCATGGAATTCAAACAGAGGACCGTATTTCTAATAAAAAAAAACTAAATTATTTGTCATTTGGCATCAGCTCCTTCAATCTCACATCCTTTCCCCCTCAAAACCATTTGATATAAATAGTCAATAAGCATTGTTATAAATGTTTGAATTTAAAATACTATAATTATTCATTATTAGGAATCTTCCTTTTATTAATTTATAATTAATTAATATTTTTATGTTTAATTTATATTTTGATTAATATTGTTACCGTGTTTGGTCCTTTTTTTAAAGGTAATTTTCTTTATATTTTTTATTAATATTGTTCACTCAATAATAAATCTCTATTATAATAAAAAAAAACTAAATAAATGAACACATGTCACCACATTCAAGCTCACAAGTTTTTTCACCCAAAACCACATTTAAATCTACTATTCAATATTTTCATACTTAACTTACTTTTTTGGGAAAAACATATAACTAAACATTTTACCAAATAAATTCACCGTCATTACCATTGACTCAATTTTAATTTAAATATCATTAGAAGTGAATATTTAAAAAAATAAGAATAAAAAAACAGGAGATTAAAAAAATGACTTTTTAAAGTTTCATTATTAAAAAAGTGAGTTTTTTAAAACTTTATTATTAAAAAGCAAGATTTTTTAATTTTACATAAAAAATTTAAAAATGCTACTTTTGTATTTTAAATAAAAATTTGTTAGAATAAAGTTTACTAATATTTAATTAGCAGTTTTTTAATTAAATTTGATATTTATAAATAGTTTTTTTTATTTTGATTTTGAAATTTTACTAGTTATTTTTAATTGAAATTAATAAATTTATAAATATTTATTTTTAATTGTTTATTATGTTTTAGACTTTAATTTTTAGTTAAATGACAGGATTTTTTTTTTTTGAAAAAAATATGTTTGGTTTCAATTCTTATTTATTAGTTTTAACTTTTTTTCAAATTTATTTTTGGAATTTTAAATTTATACTGTGTTGATATATTAAGAAGTGCGATTTTTAAATTTTGGATTTTTAAAATTTGAATTTAAAACACGATATATTGTTGAAATTTAAAGTTTATTTGTATATTTTTATTTTATTTTAAATGAGATATTAAATATTAAAATTTTGCGAGATTTTCTGTATAATAGGCGAGATTAAAAAAATAATAATTTAATTTTGATACGTAAATTTAATTACAAGTTAAATATATATAAATACGGTACAACATCAAGGTTAAAGTTTATATAAAAAGACTGACAGCGTTTCAAAAACTAATATAACTGAGAAACAACGTATTCAAGGAAATCGTTGACCAATTTAATTATATTTGATTTATTTGACTCCCTACTGACTTCAATCATGTTCGCACCGTTTGTGACCCTTTTTTTAAGAACGGATGTTTTCAGTTATTGAGGAAAAGAAACTTTATTCTTTGTTGCATTTAGTGGGTGTTAAACATGGAAAAGTTAAAAATATCACGTCAAATGTTGTATACAATGAAATATTTCCAACTTTGTAAATCATCATTGTAAGGTTTCATTTTACGTGTAATTTAATGTATTGTAAAAAATACAACACTTATGAATTGTATTTTCATGTTTTTTTTATTTTTTAATTACTTTCATCCATATAATCTTAACATTTAACCAAATAAAAAAATATAAATGCAATATCAAATTTGTATAAAAAGATGTGTTAAAATATTTATCATTATAATCTTAATGTTTCACCCCGTATAACACACGGGGTTAAAGCTAGTAAATAATAATCTATTAATAACAAACTAACCTAGAGATGTTGAACCTTAATTCCTTAAGTATCAAAAGCTTAGTAAAAAAATGTTCAAAAAAAAACAGATCGGATTAATATATTGATCAAGAATCAGCAATTGGACCGGTTTTAGTTTTCGTAATGTGCCTATAGCTTACAAATTTTTATAGACCATAAGTGATAAAGAGATACACTCGATACACTTTGAATTTGTTTTTAAGCTATATGGGCCTTTCATAAAGCCCAACCCAAACATTAAAATGGTATGTCATCTTTTATAAAATACAATAAAATACAACGCCTTATGTTCAAGTCATAAAAAAATCTCTCATATTTTATAGGTTTGAAGTAATGCACATACGACATGTCATTGTAGACAATGGGTGTGATATAAAATGTCATGTTGTCTCTTTTAATTTTTTTTATGAACGGCAACACCTAGATATTTTAAGATAATTGAGTTTATTCGGGGCAACACCTTAAACATCCAGGACAGTCCACCACAGGATAAACCCTCAACTGGGTAAACCCCTTTACCTGATCACACACCTTTTTTTTGTTGTGACCATGATTTGAACCCAAGACCTTCATTATGGGAAAGTCTTGGGGCTACCATAGCACAAGTAAACTAGTGGGTCACACTACCCGCTCTCCGCTACGAGTTTTAAAATGTAGATACAACGAGGGTGTTAATGCTTGTAACAATGGCTTTGATGACTTATAATTAGTATTCATACTAAGAAAAAAAATTCAAAAGTGATCAAAAATAACAGAAAAATAAGTAAGTCCCAAAAAAAACCTTCAAAGGTAAAATAAAAAGTAAGAAAAAAATCAATAAAAAGAAATACAAAGCAAGAAAAAAAATCCCTAAGAAAACATAAAAATAACAATCTAAGAAAAACAAAAAAAACGTAAGTATGATAATTTTATTTAAGTTTAGAACAGCAATATAAAATGAATAAAAAAATAGGCTATTTAATTAAAGTCGAGGGGTGTAAATAAAACATTGGCATCAAAGGGTGTTAACCTTAGCAGTTACTATGACCACTATGTGACATTAGCACCATCTTCAATGGTAAAAAAAGGCCTAAACATGTTACTCATGAATGAACATTTGGGAACTACCAGCATATCATTGGCGGACTTATTAAGGTGTCGGCGGGTCGGCCGACACCAATAATTTTTGTTTTTGTTTTTGTTATATATATGATATATTTTTGAGCGACTCCTATAAAATTTTGACGCCGACCCCATAAAATTTTAACACTTATAAATAAAAACCAATTAAACCAAACATTTAACCCTATAACAATTGACCCATTAATTATTAACCTTTTAAACCAAACATTTAATAGTTTAACCCAATAACTTTTAAACAAAATAGACTCAAATAACACATTACACATAAATCCATAAATAAACCCAATACCTATCTAAAGTTTTCAAACCTAATTAAGTATTGAAATAAAAATATTAGCAGCAATACCTAGTCTTGTAATGGTTTATCGAACTTAAATGGATAATTTGAAAACGGATATAGGATTTGCGAACTTGAAAGGTTTATCTAATCTTGTAATGGTTGAAACAAAGAAACACCAGAACTTTACGTTGGTGTACCGTTTATTGAAGTTGGCTCTCGTTTTACCCGTCACAACAACGTTTTGAGAGATGTTTTTCTACAATGAAGTACGTGAAGTCGGATTTGCGTAATCGGATTGGTAATGAGAATTTGAGTGATAGTTGTGTTTGTTATATTGAAAATGAGTTGTTTAGAAAAGTTTCTAGAGATGATGCAATTGTTCGGTTTCAAAAAATGAAAAACTTGTGAAGAACAATATAGGGATATATTGTTTTTTGATTATGCATTTTTAATGACAAACACCGTATTATTATTGTTCATCTATAATTTTGTTTGTTTTCACCCCACGTCTCCAAACACTTAAGCCTTTGATTTGACTTTGTTTTGAACGGCCTGAATTTTATAAGAAAACGCTACCTAAAATACAAAGAGAAGAAACTTGGGATGAAAAATTACGATCATTGAGGCCATATAACATCGCATTAAAACCAGCTATGATAAGATCCACTATTCACAACTAGTTTAGGATATATACAAAGAAGAAATTCCTTGCACTTTATCACAACAATTTTCTTGAAACAACTGTCATCCTAAATACACATTAGACCCCCTGTTTGATTTGAGATTCTGACATCATTATGCTATTCAGCAAAGGATATTAATTATTAATCAATTATAATAAATAAAAGTTTTGATTTATCACATGTTATCATTCTGTATCTTTAAATCTTTGTTTTTTTACCCAAACATTTTTTAATTATCTATTTTAATTTAATTTTTTTAAACTTCTAAATTGATACCATTTTTACGTTTCTATATTTCTTATTATTATAAATTTTAAAAATTAAATGTATGATAATTTTTAATAACTTTCTTTTTTAAATACATTATTTATAATTAAATTTAACTAATTCATTATAATAATAAGACTTAGGGTTAGTTTTATTTCTTGAAATATTAAGAATTGTTACTATATAAGTGTTTTATTTATGTTAAAACAATTAGATGTGTCACACAAACACACATATATAATCTAGTATCTATTATTTGTACTAATTAATAAATTAAAATCATAGAAGACAAGTGATGTAATTCTATAGCCCCTCTAATTACATTTTCTTGTATAAATCATAGAAGACAAGATCAGGTTTTAAATATATAAATTAAAATGATAATTACGTTAACTTAAAACACACACAATATGCAAATGTACCTATCACAGCGTAATATAGTTAGGTAAAAACCAATTATCGAACCAATGGACACAGTCAAGTTCCAATACTTAAATTTTGTTATCATTTAGCCGGATTAATTAGTGAGTGTGTTTTGTGATTATAACGCAGAAAAGTAAATGACGGTAAAGTAAATAACATAAAAGTAAAAATGTGCGTGAAGTGTGTAGCAGAAATGTAACTAGCAAAATAGTAAATAACAGAAATGTAAATAAAACGAAAATGATCAGATTACGAAATGTATTGCTTTGGGATTCGAATCAGTTTGGTGCGTGATGATGTTAAGTTAACTAATTCAGTGGTATGACTACTACAAACTTGTGACTCGGGTCATCGCTAGAGCCTCGTCCTCACTGCACTTGATTTGCGAATTATATTCTTTAAATAGTGGTAATGCCTCCCGTTAGGGACAACATTTACCCTCAACCCATCGAATGGTCATCTTCGGGTTGGTTTAAGACATCAGACTCAAAATGCTTTATATTAAAGTTAAATAGGTGATTATATTTTGCTCACCGGGAGACGGTGTAACAATGGGACCAGGTATAAAGATGTACCTTTTCGAACATGAGTTCACCAATTCTTGGTCGCATAATAATCTCGTATAAAGACGTACGATCTTAGAAGTATAGACCAAGCCTTGACTTATCAATCTCTGCTCGTATAAAGACGTACGAGTTTCAAATGAAGTTTGATTAAAAAGGGTTTTACGTTCTTACTCTTTAAAATCAAGACACTCACAAATATAAAGACGGATTTAGACAATAATAAAAGTCCATCAAAAGATGATTTTTGAGAACGAGTTAGTTAAAGACATAAACATACCACTTCATTAATAGATTAAACATTAACATGCACCAAACATCATCTTCACCCTAGCAATACAAAGAATTTTTAGCCATGAATGGCCATAATGACTAGCGTAATGATGAGTTTCGTAGGCTCCCCTACTGTGGAACAAGGAGGAAGAGCCCCTCTACTCTCTACTCTCACTACGAGAATGCTCTCTTCTTGAGTGTTCTTTTGGTCTGGATTGGTGTATCGAATGAAGAACTCAAGCCTCCTATTTATAGGCCTTAAAATGTGCAATGCACGGTCGTGCAAAGGCCTATGGAATCAAACAGGGTACAAAGGACACGGTACTGGGCCGTGGGGTGTAGGAGAGGGTAATGCACGACCGTCGTGCATCCCCCTACTTTCTCCCAGTTTTGTCTTTTAGCTGTCCTGTTGACTTTTGTTGACCACTTTTGACTTCTTGGTGGTCAATACTCGGGAATAAATCTTCTAGAAGCTTGAATTTTTGGTGTTTTTGATAGATTTTAGCTTGATTTATATTTTTAACACCGAATAACCTGCAATTACAAAAAATAAGTATTTTAAGCATAAATTGCAAGATTATTATTTAATTTAGTACCATAATGTGAGATTATTATGTATGTAAAGCATGTATAAATGATGACACATCAACAGTTTTTCCACATTCTTCACATTTGAGGGAAATGGTTCCATATTTTCACACTGCCACGTCATTTTCTTTTTCTAACATTAAAATTAAAAAACATTACACTTAAAAATAAAAATGTAAAACGGATTGGTGTTCGGTTGGTTGGAATTGTTGGGGTCATTACTTTTAAAAAGAAATGATGGTTTAGAGAGAATTATAGGTTGGATTTTATAAATTTATGGTTTATAATATGGGTATATATAGAGTTTTTAAATTAAAAAAAATAGCCGTTACCAAGGCATGAATTCAAACGGCTACATTTTCCCCTCTCCACGCCATGGAGATACGCACGACCGTGAACCACGCCAGGCGGGCGTGGTGTTCCACGCCTTCCACGCCGCTACATCACCTTCCACGCCACTTCCACACTCCCACTCTCCTCAGCTTAACATCCCCCCTTGGTGAAAATATCAGCTAATTGACTCGATGATGTGGTTAGCTAATTGAGCATTTGTACGAGTATGAGACAAGGTAATCAATCTTTCTTGGAGCTTTTCGCGTACAAAATGACAATCCAATTCGGTGTGTTTAGTTCGTTCGAGAAAAACATGATTCTTGGTAGGGCTGTAAACGAACCGGACGTTCAGCGAACAGTTCGTGAACCGTTCGGTGGGAAGTTCATTTATGTTCGTTCGTTTAATAAATGAACGAACATGAACAAAGAATTACGTCCGACTAACTAAATGAACGAACATGAACAGAGGTCTCGTTCGTTCAATTGTGTTCGTGAACGTTCGGTAACGTGTTCATGAACGTTCGTTTATTTATGTTCGTTCGTTTATGTTCGTTTACGTACGTGTTCGTTTGTTTATGTTGTTCATTAAATATTTTTGTATATTTTTATTTTATTTTATCTAAATCTTTTATATTCTTTAATTTTTATTTTTATTTTTACCCTAACAATTAACTAAGTAAGGTAAGTTCGATAGATGTACATAAAACTTGATATTAAAATGATATTATTAAATGTTCATTTTGGAAGACATTAAGGTTAACATCAAAAGTCTCAAACAAGAATTCGTTCGGTTTCGTTCGTGAACAAGTCCAATTCTTTAATGAACGAACATGAACATGAAATTTCGTTCGGTTCGTGTTCGTGAATCGTTCATGAACAAGTTAAATGCTAAACGAACGAACACGAACAAGTCTTCGTTCGGTTCGTTTCGGTTTGTTTACAGCCCTAGTTCTTGGTAATATAGATGGATGTCTGACTGTCACACTTAAGAGGAATAGGAGTGACATTAGAAACATGCAACTCATGTAATAAACGAGTTAACTAGGCAAGTTCAGCAGTAACCCGACGCTTGGACTGGTATTCAGCTTTGGCAGAACTGAGCACAATTGTGGGTTGTTTCTTAAATTTCCAAGAAAGATGACTTCCACCAAAAGACACATAATAGGCGAATAGAGGTCGCTAGCCCCTACGAAGATCTCCGACCGGCACGCAAAACGAAGCACATGAGCACCACCTAAGAGTTGGCCGAAAATCCCCCGTAGAGAAGGGTGGTGCCGGCCAGAGAAGAGAGGAGGAAGTGGCTAGAGTTTTTAAGTGTATCAGTAAATCTCTAGGTTTTAAATCCATATTTACGAGTCTTAGCTTGGAGTGTTTTCAGATACGATTTGTAAAAATTTCTAGGGCTATGCCGACGTCATGTTGTCGGTATAGACCCCACAAATGTTTTTAAATTTTTTCCTAATAAAAGATAAAAAGAAATTAAAATTGGGCAACCTTGTTACGACGTCGGTATAGACCCCATAGGGCGGGGTTTTTTAGCTTCCCGTTCGCTTTGTAATGACAACATGTTGTCGAGGAAAGGTTAAAATAAAGTTTTGAAAACGACCCAATAACGAAATAAAGTTATATCCTACCAATCATGAAGACTTCTTGTCGTAGCAATAGAGGTTTGTCGTGTCAAAATTCTTGTAGTGACGTACGGTAATTACGGAGAGATTGTGATTTGACACTTTTACATGAAGCTTCTTCTTCTTGGGCGGATCATTCTTATTTTATCATGTTAACGTCTTTGCTGACTTATTTACTTACCATCAAGTCAATAACCTTCTAGAAAGTCAAAGTTCAATTAAGATTTCTCCGCTCTCACCAAGGATTGGAATGGAACACAGATAAATAGAAGTCGTCTGAAACCTGAGTCACCGCTTTTTTATATGATTTATTTAATAATTCTTTAAAACATATTTTATAGCATGTACGTTATACAAGCAATGAACTCTTCGTTAAATATTGCTTTTATTTTCTTTTCTTTCATATGTTCACATTATTAGAAGCAACCGATGCTTTTAGACCAATCATTAAATCATTCCTGTTAATTGGAGATTTAAAAGGTCATAAATAATTTAAAAATTAAAAATATATATAACTAGTTTTAAAATATATATGAAACAAATTTATTTTTTTGAAGTGAGTTTGAAATGTTGGTAAAATATAAAGTCTTTGAGTAACTAAAATATGAAGGCTCTATCTGTAAATAAATCAGTTGCATAAATCAGTATTATAAGGGGAAAAATAAAAAAAAATTAAAATTTTGATCTAATCACATGCCGGTTCAATCGGCAGGCCTAAGTAGAGGTGGTTCAAGAGTACTCAACCATACCGGTTGTGTAGCCGGTTTTGATTTTAAGACCAATGTTTTCATTTTACTATACCTAATTAACACCGTTAAAAATTTCCATTAAACATTCCTCACTTGAGAGGTCTTTTAGTCAAAACAATTGCAAAATAAAGAAACAACCCCACATTAAATGTTGTACGTTCAATATATTTAGCAAGTCATATGGAGACCACATCTCTAAAAGATCAATGCTTATATAACTTGTTCTAAGTGTCCAACCAACAAACCTGAGAGACCTAACTTTTAGGAATGTCAATCTCAATACATGGACTGTCATGTTCCAGATGACCGCTACTACATGCTTACATGACATACCAGCCAACTAGTCAAAAGAAAGACTATGGACCCTTAAATCAGCTTCAACAAAATTCAATAATAACTCCTCACATAGCTAAAAAAATCAGTACACAACCTCCTGAACTTGATGAAAACGACAACATGACATCTAATAGCATCAGTAATAATCTATAGAAGCAGATTAATTTAGTAACAAAATACTACAATATCAGTTGGTAATATCAACACCAACATTAGTCAGCGATTCTTGATAGTTACATAACTTTGCCCAAATAGTAGCGTAGAATCACAAAATCTAGAACAAGGCACAATAGAGCCAAAATTCAAATTAGACAGTAAGGTCGATTACATTCGATAATGCAATGATGATAGTGACTGTAGTGCCGACGAACGAACTTACCTTAAAAATCATGTGGATCGAACTCTCAGTATGGCAACGAACAAACGAGAGTTCTTCAAACATTAATTGCGATTGATTTTGGGGACGAAATTGCGATTAGTGTGTTTGCTTTTGATTATGGGAACGAAAGAGATTGATTTTGGGGTGGGAAATTGTTTTTTGCGATTACCTAAAAAGATTGAACACATAAAATCCCTCATATGGGATTGGTTCTTTATTTTGTAATTGTTTTGACTAAAATACCCCTCAAGTGGGGAAGGTTTAAAAGAAAATGTTAATTATGTTAATGTATAGTCAAATAGATTCAAATGACAATTTTTATAAAACCACGAGAACGAAAAAATCACTTAACTCTAAAAGAAAGAATTTATAAATTTTAAAAATAACTCTTCAAACTAATATGTTTTTAAAGATTATTTGAAAATATATATTCTAGTATGTGTCCTCTTTGCACTAAATTTTACTAATATTAATATTACTATAGAAAAACTTACTCATAAATGTATCCACTTGGTTCTTTTAAACTACGATGTTTTATGAAATTCAGAATATCGTTCCGGTGTTTATTTTTATCTACGTTTCGATATAAATTTCGTTCAACACCGATTTTTCGTGATAATGCACAGGTCATTGAAGCACGAACGTACAAGCCATCGAAGATAACTCAAGGTTTCGTTTTTTTAAATAGTTTTTTGTCTTCTTTTTAAAACCTTTAAAATATAATATTTTATAAAATTTCGGATTCTATGTTTGGACCAAATCATTTTTATCGGCATTTTCACGCGAGTTTTTTTAGCGGGGTTAATACTAGTTTTCAAAATCGAGCATTACAAATTTTAACACCCTCGCAAGGCGAAACGTTTACACGTGAGTTTATTTTTCAAAAGCAAGTTGAGAGTAGGGTGTGTTTATTTTCAAAACCAAATATCATTAAGAATTAAGATGAAAATAAAATCAGTTTTACATAGATAATTGCATCTTGCAAGAACCTCATAACATCAGTATATTTTATTTTAGTCGTGATATAGACCACACCTAAAACAATGGGTTTATAGATCATCGGTAAACATCGCCGGCTTCCTACGGACCCCAGTATACGCGTATCCGGGCACGTGCTATCACGTGTTTTCTTCATGTGAACGGAAAATAGCTGCTTATTTTTTTAAAGGCAATCACCGTCGCCGGAGTTGTCTATCTTCACTCCACCACCTTTTGCCATGTGTTCAATCACAGCTCACCAATTCCTCCTTAATTTTAAATTTTAATTAGTACATTATAAATGCATGTCATCATTGGACGGAAAATGATAATGATTCCTCGTATAAGATTCCTCTATTTTTATATGATTGAATAATAATCTATTTAACGATTTCATTTTTTTTAAATACTAATAAAATTATGTTTATGTTAACAGTCTAATCATAGTTGAGGGTAGTAGGGGTGTTTAAATTCGGATATTCGAAATTTTTGGATAGTTGATTTTACTATTCGAGTCCGTATCTGAAATTTGAATATCCGAAATTTCGAATACGGGTTGGCCCGCGCAAAGCGACGGGTGTCACCGAGTCTCTTTCGGAGAGCGCAATCCCGACCTGCCTTAAATTCTGATTATATTTGAGTATTATTATTATTATTATAACCTTGTAAATATTTAGTTGGTGATTTTAAGGGTGTGGACGACGGGACAGTTCAGTTTTGAGCCACAACCATAACCCATACCAAATTTTTTGTTTAAGAACCGGAAGAACCGGTCTAGCCAGCAAGCAAATTTTACAGCAAATGGACTTTTAGCAATGTTAGATAGAGCAAAATGGTACTCCCTCTTTATAGGAGGTTCCCTCTCTGAAGTTATCTAGCCATCAATGTGAGATGGAGATAAAAAAACAAATCCTCTATTTATCAAGTCTCAACATTTGCTTTTTTTCTTTTCTCCCATTCGATATAGTATGACAGTAAACCTAAAGTTTAAATGGAGCTTAGAGAGTTGAAGGTCGAAACACCCTTATTTTACTTCGTTAAGTAGTCATTAACTTTATCTAAGTGTCTTAAAATGTAGGTAAATTACCATCTTGTCCTTCCAATATGTTTAATATATAAATAGTGAGTTGGCTTGCATAAAACGGTGGGTGTCACCGAGGCTATTTTCATGTGCGTAATCTAACCCAACCTGCCTTACACACTGATTATATTTTGGTATTCTTCTTATTATTATTAGAGTAAATTACACGAAAGGTCTCTGTGGTTTGTCATTGTTTTGGATTTGCTCCCCAAGTATAAGAAACTACATGTTTCCTCCCCGTGGTATGACAACGGGTAACATAATAGGTCCCCTGATTGGATGACCGTTAACTTTTGCTGATAAGTAACAGTAAAATGACCAAAATGCCCCTCTTCCATTTCATGGATGTTAGTGGAAGATTTAACGACTTGTACAGGTTGAATATTGCAAAGGAAATTGATTTTGTCTTCATCTACAAATCAGTGACGAATCAAAATTTTCTTTTGTGTTCATGTTCACTTTTGAAATCAATTAGCATGAAGATTGACATCAGATGCAGATGGAAGCTGTTTCAAAATTGGAATCATAGGAGCATGTGTTTTTATTTGCCGAAGGATTTGCAGAAAGCCCCATCATCTAGTTAAAGTTTCTTATGCATTTGGGAGTAATTTTATAAACATTTATTGTTGATTTCAAGATCATTGAAACTTCAAATTCTCAAACCAAAATATAGTGGTACCGTACAAGTCATTCAATTTTACTTGTTGGATAAAAGTGATTTAATTTGCTTAATCTTGATTTTTGGAAGAATTTGCTTAAGATTTACATCAGATGCAGGTTGCCTTCTTCACTGCTGTTATGAACGTTAAAAACATCCGCTTTTTGCAGGTTGTCTTCTTCACTGCTGAAAAATCGAAATTCCGATGATGTGCAAATTTTGGAATTGTTCTTTTTAATGCCTGAGGTTGTTGCGAACAGAATAAGGAAAGGGAGTGGCTGTGTGGTCACGCGATGGAGATTGTAGTAGTTGCGATGGCCGCCCGACGGTTTTAAAGAGGTGGTAACGAGCTTTGGGGTTTGTTGGTTGGTTGTTGACCGGAGTGGAGAAGTGAAGGGGTTAATAAGAGTGAAGAAGATGAAGTCTTGGTGGGGTGGGGGATGGTTATTAGATGGACCCATGGAAATTTGATTATTTTAAATAGAGGGGCATTTTGGTCATTTTACTGCTACTGACTTATTATGTTACCCGTTGTCATACCACAGGGAGGAAACATGTAGTTTCTCATACTTGGGAAGCAAATCCAAAACAATGACAAACCATATGGACCTTTTGTGTAATTTATTCTTATTATTATAATCAATCCTGGCTCACAAGCTCATGAGTCGAGCCAAGTCTAGCTCGAGCTTAGCTTGTTTACAAACCAAGCCGATCCAAGTCCGCAAGTTTACAACCGGGACGATTTCAATCCGAACTTAAGCAAGATTCAAGTCTAGGTTAAATATCCAATTTTAACACTAAAAAAATACTTGTTGTTTACTTAATTTAGCCAAAAGGGTATGGACATGCAACACATGGTTCAATTTTATAAGTAATGAGACTTCTCTATTTATAGTGTTTTGCTTTATAATTAGGTTGGATAAACCATCAATATAGGACAAGCTAAAAAGAAAGAAAAAAACATTTTGTTTTGTTTTAAAGGATTAGGCTTTAAGTACTTATACATTGTGTTTAATGAATGATATTTAAGATGATGTCTTAAAATGATATTTACGTAAATTTTGGTCAATTATAATATTATTAAAAAAATAATAAATATAAAACCAAAAATAGAAGACCCCCAACAACTGTCATAAAAATCTAATCTCATCGTACCATGTGTTTGTGTTGTGAATATATATACCATGCATCTCTTCTGACTTCTCCACTCACAACTCCACAAATCACACCTTGCAATCACACACCCTTCAATATTCTGCATCCACAATGAAATGGAAAAGAGGTCCCATTATCGGCCAGGGATCTTCCGCCACCGTCTCCGTCGCCACCACCTCCACCGGCGACATTTTCGCCGTCAAATCCACCGATCTTTCCACCTCACTATTCTTACAAAAAGAACAACACTTTCTCTCCCAACTAACCTCCAAACATGTAATCAAATACATGGGATATGACGTCACTTATGATGACAACAAACCCATGTATAACCTTTTTATGGAGTACGCCACCGGCGGCACAATCTCCGACGTGATCAAGAAACAAGGAGGATCACTTAATGAATCTTTAATCCGGTCTTATACTTATCAAATTCTACTCGGATTGGATCATCTTCACTTCAATAATTTAGTGCATTGCGATATTAAATGCCGGAATTTGTTAATCTGCGAAGAGGGTGTGAAAATTGGGGATTTAGGGTGTGCAAAGATGGTGGAAAAAACAAGTTCTCAATTTTCCGGTACACCGGTTTTCATGGCGCCGGAAGTTGCACGAGGCGAAGAACAAGGATTTCCGGCTGATGTATGGGGTGTTGGGTGTGCAGTGATTGAAATGGCAACTGGGTTTAACCCGTGGCCGGAGATAGATGATCCGGTGATGGCTTTGTACAGAATTGGGTATTCCGGCGAGGTGCCGGAGTTTCCAGAATGTCTTCCGGAGGAGGGTAAAGATTTCTTGGATAAATGTTTGAAGAAAGATGCGGAAGAAAGGTGGACGATTGAAGAACTTTTGAAACACCCTTTTGTTTGTGATTCGAGTTCGAGTTATGAAACAAGAGATTCTCCAACAAGTACATTGGATCAAGGTTTCTGGGAATCTTTGCCGGTGTCGGAAGTTTTGACAGCGCGGACAATGATGGTTGATTTCTCCGGTGAGTCTCCGGTGGAGAGGATAAGGCAATTGGTTGAAGCAACTCCTTCATGTTTGCCAAATTGGGAGGATGAAGATGAGTGGATTGTAGTTAGAAGTGATCAAATGAATGTTGAAAATGGTAGATTTTTTAATTTGAATGTAGATGATGAACAAGAGCTTGAAAGCTTAGTTATAGATGAATATAATTTGATTTTAGAGTATTTGATTGTATCAAGAATTCTTGATTTTCGTCACGTAATTAATAATCTTATTATGTTACTGAAGATTATGATTTTGATCCTCCCGTCGGTCAGAATTTCTAGTAATAGAAGCATCAAACGTCAGCGTTTTCTTATAGATTAACTTCTCAAATTATCGCAACTAAATAAGTTAAAATGAAAGTACAAGTATTTTAATAGGTCTCATATTGAAAAATTTTCGTTCGATCACTGCATTAAATTGATAAGCACACACGATGAATCAACTACGAGCCCATGATGTTAACTCGTAGAGCCAAAGTTGAACGGTATCGTGTGGATTAATGATGGGTGTATAATATTTAGATAATTGTCAAAGGCATGATAGTCTAGCGGCATCTTGGTGGTGATATAAGGCTCAGTGACTATAAGATCCTAGGTTCGAATCTCACAAGGGGGTTTCCACATAAAAATTGGGTTTCCTCCTGAATTGGTGACTTGGTGTTGTAATATGATCGGATGGTATCACTGGTGGCACGATGATACTCCAGTGGTAAAAAAAAATTCTAGATAATTAACGACTTTAATGACATTATATATCTATATTATATAATAAATAAAGGTTTTTCAATGTCACGTGTCGCCTCCATATTCATTCTCATTATTTTTTTCCCGTCTCTCCCTCTCTTATTAAATGCACCTCTATATCTTAATAATAATATTCTTTTAAAAGAAAGTACTAATCTTTGTACTAATAAATCTCCTCGAGTGTATGTCTTAACAGATTATATTATATTTCACGGGTTTACTCAACCCGTATAAAACACGTGTTTTTAAATAAAATATTTTTTATTACCTAATATATAATATTATATTTATTTAACATGTGTAATACACGTGATTTTAACCTAGTGTATTAATAAACTAAGGTTAGAAGTCTTACCTTAATTTTGTTTTAAATCCCTCTTGATTTGGTATTAAACAAAGTTAATTTTCCATAAACCACAACCAAGTCAATTTCTTTGGCATGTCAACCAATTTTCCATCTGGAATTGTTTGGTAATTTGAAGCCAAAAAGGAAGAAATGACATTAGGTATAAATTATAGGAGTCGGTCAATGATTTTGACTTTATTTTCTCGTCTCTTTATGATTTCACACTTTTTAAGTTTCAAAAAGTCAACCACCATTTTAAATTTGAAGGAGTTCCTAAAAGACCTCAAGTTGGGGCCACATATGCACACATCCCTAAGTGATTTCACATTTATTATAACATGTCATTTTATTTAGTAGGGTTCCAAATATGCCCTTGGCTCTTTGCGTCAATTTGTGTTTGAAGA
Organism: Smallanthus sonchifolius; assembly: GCA_023525975.1. NCBI lineage: Eukaryota > Viridiplantae > Streptophyta > Magnoliopsida > Asterales > Asteraceae > Smallanthus > Smallanthus sonchifolius. Next base: position 13,411,441 of record CM042042.1, read on the forward strand.
AAAAAAAAATTAGAATCGGACCGATCAGACCAGTTGAACCGGGAGTCAGACTCCTCGTCGGTTCAATTCTAGTGATTCGGACCATCAATTTCTGAACCAGTTGATATTTAATTTTTCCATTTTAACTGATAAATTGTCGGACTGGGTTAAACGTGATTTTGTAACAAGATTGGACCTAACCTTGTTTAAGAAATTTCATGGCTTCTTAATTTATAAAGAGATAAATTTAGTTACAATGATATTTACTTTTTTTTCTGTTTACATTCAATTTAGTTACAATATTTTTTGTATTTTTTACCGGCAAAATATACTTTATATATTTTTTAGTTATTAAATTATTTATTATGTCATTCAGTGTTCAAAACCAGTCTAACTAATCCGACTAATAAATCAATACAGCGGGTTTAAAAGCAGTCTAGTTGTAGAAGATTGATTTGGACTTTGGTTTGTGGTAATCTACTGGACATTAGGCAACACTATACAAGAAAGTCATCACTAATACCAAATTAGTTGACATTTACTTTCTTTGGGGTACTTTGGTAAATAACCTAACATTCTCTGATTACAAATATGAGGTATTTGAAAATACCATTATGGCGACAAAAGACACATACCGAATTTTTATGGCTTTGAGTAGGAGAAATAGGATAAGTTAAAAAAATATAAAATTTCGAATATTTATTTATCTTCAAATTAGTTGACTTCGCCTCTACAATGGATATACCTAATAATCCACCTAAATGATAATATCTATGTTTACTTTTCATCAAATAAGTGTGGGGTTTTTCTAACGTTACAAGAACGGATATCTGACAATCGTCAAACACTTTTAGATTTGGTGGTTTACATGAATATTTTAATTGGATAAAACTCGGATTTAGAAACAAGAATCGAATATGTGTGTATAAGGAAATTTCGTGAACCAGTCAATTGACCAATTGATTAATAAATCAGTTTTGCAAGGATTACACCAGAAACTATATTCGATAGTTATCCATTTAAATTCGAACTTTAAATGAAATTGTGTCATTTTACCAATTTTATAAAACGGATTTCATAACTGAAAACGTGATCTTAATGTTAAAAGACCATTACAAATACCCTTACTAACATGGTTAACTTATTATATTGATTTCGAGCCCTAATTAGTCACTTAAATTTGACCTTTGATGAATAAAAAACCATTTTTGTGCTTAAATTTGATGGTTTCCGCACATAGTCTTGCCCTTTTAAGCAAGATTAACATGCATAATTTTCTAAACATGTTTTTACTACTTTAGACTATAATTTCGACATAGAAACCCCTGAAGTGTAGAAAATCTCGGTTGGGGCACATTAAGGCCGATTTTGGTGGTTTAACGCTTAGTTTTACGGTTTTTATATTACTAAATGCCCCCACACTTATACCTTCCAAATTGTCTTACATGCAAAACCTACTATGAAAACTAATTTATAGGATGGGAAGGTTGAGCTACGAAAACTTGGCTTAAAGGCGTGTAAAATGTCTATTTAAACCCGTTTTTTGATGTTTAAACTTGGGTATAGCTTAGGTGAAGTTGTATACCTTTTTGAACAGCCTTGAAAGGAGGTTCTCAACCCTAAGATGTTATTGTCTGCAAATTTTTTTATTAAATACACCTCTATCATTTAATAATAATATATTTAAAAAATATATTAATTATACTAATAAAACATATTTATTTTAAATTATCTCTTATTATAAGAAAATTTGAAATCTAACTTTTATTTTTAATCAAATAGTATGAAAATTAAATTAAATTAAATAGTAATTAACATATTTTCAAAACCAGATTATATATTAATTTTTACATAATTTGAATTTTGTTTTTTATCCTTAGTATATGTAATACATTTTTACACATATAAAATATATATACATAAAAAATTTAAGAATTTTATGTATTGATATTTTTTCATCTCGTGTGTAATACACGGGTTCTAAACTAGTTAACTTATATATAAACGCATTGGAAAATTGTTGCATATTGTTTCCAGCGATGGTTTATCCGACAAAATTGTTTTATCGCAAATGTGTCGGAAAATCGGGTTCTATGCATTTCCGATGAAAATTGTGTAGGAAACTATTTTTTCTAGTAGTGACCATATCCGGACCATAAATTTTTGTTATAAAAAATCTATAACCTAACCATTGATTTGTTAAAATTTTGTAATTAGTCTTGATATCTGGTTTTGTCATGAACCAGTTTGACGTCGGTTTGCTAGAAATCCAAGCATTGTAAAATAGTGACTCGATGACAATCAAATTCCTGACTCTGCCCTGTCATATATGTTTCACTTATAAGTAAAATAAAATTGATTGCGTCCATAAAAAGCTAGTTTTTTACTCCCATAATTTAGAATCAATTGTAAATAACCACTCTGAGTTTACATCGAAGAAAATATATGCCATATGACAAGTGAGATGTTTATTTGGTGAATTTATAAATGATTATATATAATGCAAGCGATTTATACACATGAAGGTTGATTCAATCTGAGAGTGTTCTCTTGTTTTTGTTGACGTGTTGAATCGCATTAGAATCGCGAGTGGCTTTCAAGCTCTTCCTCAACAACCACAACTCCTTGACATAATAATGAAGTCTATCGATCATCAATCCGAGGAATAAACAGAAACCTGCGTCGCAAAAATCTTGTTTGTTAACCAAAGCATGGATATAATAAACTTGACATATATCAGGAAACAAAAGAGTGTACCCATGAGCGATGCCTCTAGTATCCGATTAGCCAAAAGAACTTGATCGGTTGGATTAGTGGTTCCAACCTCCATAGCGCGCTTTTGGGTTTTCAAAATACCATACAAGTTGAACACAGACTATGAACAATGTCGTTGCCACGGTCCTCGAGGTCACTAGACCTCTACCTTGCTTCAAACGGTCCAAACCCATCATGATCAAGTTCCTCAAGGGTGAGTGAAACAACATGATTATGATCACCCCGATTTCCATTGCTAGAACCATAAACAAAAGAGGAGTCATCTTTTTTTTGGATTGATTTTAGGTAAATGAAAGTGTAATGAATGATGAAAAGAGAGAAGAATGTAGGGTTTCCTTGCATTTCTGCCTTCTTTTCACCTTTTGGAGTTGTCATTTTTATTCTCAACTTGCATGTGAATGAAAGCATCTCCATCAAAATATGGTTTAGTTTTGGAATTGATAACAGGTTTAAGTGAAGTTAACTAAATAGAATTGAAGATAATTATAATTAAAGGTTGTTTGTTTATGAGTGTGACCCCACATCATTTAGGAAGGAGTAGGCCTGTAAACGAACCAAACGAATACGAACATCGGCGTGTTCATTTGAACCAAACCCTATTTGTAAAATCCTTAGAAGTGAATGCCCTTAACCACCCGAATAGAGGTGCACAGATCTGTTTTTCAACGTTTGAAACCAAATCGAAACCTGTTTGAAACAAAAGTTAAAACCAAACCCAAATACCTAATGGTCCACACAATAATCACACCAACAAGAAATTATCCAAATTTAATAAGCGTGTATTGAAAAAATGATAACCAAAAATGATGTTCACAAAGCATCAATTATGAGTCATACAAGAAGCACAAACCAAACCCATGGAGCAGCAACATATCCATGGGTCAGGTGGTGTAAAAACCAAACTTGTTTTGAGCAACAAAGTGTAGTAATCAAAACATGGCTTAGCCATGACAAAACAGCAAAAATTTAAATTAAACCACGGTTATTCTGGTTAGGAATACCAGAACTCAACATAAATATCGCAAAATCGGGTTCTGCAAATGCTTAGATGTCGAGAAGCAACCTCCTTGGATCCTCAACCACATCCTTAATTCGGCGGAGGAAAAACACAGCCTCTCTTCCATCGATTAGCCTATGGTCATAGGTTAGGGCGATGTACATCATTGGTCTTGGTACTATGTTGCCTCCAACCACCATTGGCCGACTCATGATTGAATGCATACCCAGAATTGCAGACTGTTGTGCATATACACGTGTTAATGAGTAAAATAACTAATTACAATACTTATCTTTGAAAAAAAAAACCAAAAGATGGCAAAATCAGTGGGTCGGGTTGGGTTGACTAGAAAAACTTTCGTTTTCTTCTTTCAAAAGTTAATTTTTATCTTTTGGGTTTTTCTTTTTCATTTGTCCCATTTTAGTCATTGTACTTTCTTCTGTACACCCGAGTCGTGATAAGATGGCTATGTGGCCCGTTTGGGTCATTCTGTAATGAAAAAGTTCAGTTTCCAAACTGACAAGTTTATATAAAAAAAATGTTAAATTTATGTATAAAAATATTATTTCAGGTTAGAAAATGACCCAAAGAAGACAGAAAGCCATCTTTTAGCGACTCCGATGTACAACAGAATGTCAATCACTAAAACGGGACAAATGAAAAGGTAGGTTGCTTTTATGCCAAAAAAAAACAAAAATCTTATTTCTTACACTTAATTAGTGTTTCAAATATGATTAAAAAGGAATTGTACTAATCCAATAATAATCTATTATTTTGAATAAACTACATGGACATTTTGTTCGTTAGAAATGCGATTAGGGTGATGATCCCATTTACGCTAATTTGGTTTAACTTTTACCAACCGTAAGTGCATACCTGAGGAGGATTGATGATAGGAGTGCTCAAAAGGCTTCCATATACACCGCCATTAGATATTGTAAACGAGCCTCCAGCCATCTCATCAATGGAAATGGTTCCATTATTGGCCTTCTTAGCAAGTGTGTTTATCTCTTTCTCTATCTCAGCAAAGTTCATCTTTTCAGCATTGCGAATAACTGGCACAACGAGTCCCTAAACAAGGGAAAACAAAACCGCATGACAGGCGGAATACAAGAAGCAAGTAGTAGATGGGAAAATTTCAACTGATTTATGTGAAAAATAGTTAACTTGGGTACATTCTATTGACAATGAGTCAAACTGGAAAACGTATAAAGGTCAACCTGAGAAGGAAATGGGTCAAACAGTTTATATATACTCAAATGTTATAACTTCCTGAGTTGTTATATTGAAAAACTGAATCTTTGTTTTAACTTTTAATAATTGACTTTTTAGTCAAATTTTATATATTAGCTATTAATGAAATTTCGGAGCGAGTCAATTTTAAGAAAACTCGTGAACCTCAATTAATCTTACCAATAGCTAGTAATATCTGAATATAGGTCAATATGATGCACATAGTGTTGCAATTTATTAGACAAAGATAGTATTTAGAAAAGACAAGTCATTTGTCTCGGTGGAACTGCAATAAGACGTCAGTTGCTCAGTATGCAGAAATAATACTTGATATAAATATCTTGAAGAGCTTACCTTTGGAGTACCAACGGCTATACTGATATCAATATAATCTCTGTAGATGATATCATCCCCATCAATGACAGCATTGATGATTGGCTGATTCTGGAGTCCACTGATAGCAGCCTGAAATTTAAGAAAACTTTAACTACATCGATACGTTTACATATCAGTAAGTTTCAATAAAGAAAGGTGGGTGGTGTCTTTTCATGTTCAACTCTGCAAATAGAGATACCTTAATGAAACCAGACATCAGACCCAGCTTGACTCCATGCTTCTCTAAGAAGGCGTCCTTATACTCGGAACGGAGTTTCATCAAATTAGTCCTGGAGAAAAGTGAGCACAGAACAATAGAAATCAAATGATTCTTTAACACGCAAGACAGCCAGCTTGGAGTTACAACTTAGATGCAAACATAGATCCTTATATAGAGATATCAATCCTAAACAGCATTTAGTTGTTGCAAGAAACTATACCAGTAGATTAGAAAAAACTGAATCAGAGAACTTACATGTCAACTTCATTAAATGTTGTCAACAAAGCAAATGTGTTCTGAGAATCTTTCAGACGTGTGGCAACTCGCTTTCTTAAACGAGTCATAGGAACCTGCATCAGTTACACATAAAAATAACTTAAACCAAATAGTCGAGAAAAAAGTTGTGATTATATAAAGTCAACAGAAGCAAAGAGTACTTTGGTAACAGATATTTTAAATACATTTACCATAGAATTAATGTTAGTTAAAGCATTAGAATCAAATATGCCACTCACACGTCTTTCTCTTTCTTTAGGAGGAAGCTGAGGTTCTGAAGCAGACGTTCTAGAAGGTGGTGTTGGAGGAGCTGGCTTAGGCTTCTCAGTGACAGGGGTAGTTTCGACCTTTGGCTTTGGTTTCTCCTCCACCTTCTCAGCAGCAGGAGGAGGTGGCTGAGAAGCGGCCTCTTTAGATGCTGGCTTAGATGAAGCAGCTGCAGCTTCTGCTGACTTTGAGATGATAGCAATTTTGGTACCTGGTTCAACGGTATCTCCTTCTTTTGCTACAAACTACAAATATCAAAGATTCAAAGCTCAACTTCAGTTTCCCTAAAATCTAATGTCATTTATATGATCTAGTTTAGCAACAGTTGTGCAATATTTTACCTCTTGAATTATACCTGCTTCAGGGCTAGCAACATCAATAGTCACCTGCAAATAAACAATTCAGTGTAAGAAACAATGGTTAACTTACTACCTCACGAATTCCAATAAAAAAGCCACGTATAACTGTATAAAGAAAATACCTTGTCTGTTTCAACTTGTGCTATTGGTTCATCAATTTCTACCCTGTCACCAGGTTCTGCTCAAAGAAGAGCAATTAAGAACAGGGGATGGCACAGTAATAAAGAATAATGTAATAGTTCTAACAGAACAGAGGAACATACTTTTTAGGAAAGTTGCCAGTGTGCCGTCACTTATTGATTCACCCATAAAAGGAACAACAGCATCAACCAGATCACCTTGACAAAGAATATCACATATACAACTTTAAGACAATTAGAATTTACAATCAACATGAAATAGAGAGGAATGAACATACTTAGAAAGACCTAAATTGGTGAAGACCTATTGTGTGGTTAAAAAAAGATAGCAAGCAAGTCAATGAGCTTATCAGAATGACAGCTTTTAAACTTCCACTGCTTATATATTATTATAAGAGACAATAGTACTTAAAAGACTTGCAATCAGCAGATATCACATATGAATGCAACACTTTCAGGCCAAAAGTTCACAGCATATGTTCACATGTATTAGAGCTAACATTTCATATATACATGATTGTATAAATGCATGTTCATAGTGTATTACCTGATGCATAGATGTTAACGTACAAACAAATGAAATGTCAGCAAAAAGAATATATGAATACCGTACCACTGTCAGAAGAGAACATTCTGTTTTGCAACTGCATGCTGACACATGGCTGAAGACTGGTCATAACTTCCCTGCCAAGAAAAGAGGTCAAGTGAGAAAAATCACACTAGCACACATCAATAGTTATTTATCATTCTACAACAGATAAGATAATAAATCTTATACCAGAATTAGGTTACATATATAAACGAATACTTAGATAATGAGCTAAAATGTTTTGGAACAAGGCCTCAAAAGTCTAAACACATGATAGCAATACACTCGGTGTGAATCTTGTTGCATCATGCTTCTAATTTTCACCAACAATATTTATATTCTTAAGAGAAACAAAAAAGATGGAATTATGCACTAACCTTAACGGCCTTAGATTAACTGCAGCACCTGTGATGGAAATAATTAGGGAAAGGATCAGAACCTCTAAATAAATAAACTAAAAATCAGTTGTCCTGAAATACAAACTGAAAGTTGGGCAGAAATATACCAGGATGGGTGACATGACATATGCTTCGGACATTGCCAATGATTCGTGTATGGAGTGACGCCTATAAACATTTGAAAATAGTTATCCCTAGAAAAATGGCATGTACACATAGCATGCATCATTTAGAATGTTGTGCATGTAGTAAAACTAGAAGACGCTGCACTTAATTTGTAAACCATTAACAGACTGAAAGTATGAAACTTATGGGAATTTTCATTTTCCTTTTAGTAATAGTAACTAGAAAAGGTTAATTAAAGCATAAAAAGATTTAGCTCAATCAGCCCCCATGCAGGAAATTTGCTGGACATTTTACACATGCTTGTAGCCATTCACAATAGCCAACTAATATAACAAGAAATTAAATCTTGAAACAACTTTTATCGCACGTGTTATTATTCCAGCGCATAAAAAGAACCATTTTAACAACATTCACACATAGTCCATCCAGTAATACTGGAGTTTACTAACATAATAAACAAGTAGGTCATAAACCTATAAATTAAGATAAACGTATTCTTCAACATAAAAAGCCACAGTTCAGAAGTACTGAACTTTACTCAACTAACAATATAAACAACTGGGTCATAAATCAATAATTAAGATAGTGTATTCTAAAACATAAACACCACAGACCAAAAACGGTGCTGAAGTTTACCGAGTTAACAAACTTAAACCAACTTGCATCAAAGTAAACTCCTAAAGCATAGATTTATGTTCCAAAACATAACAAATAAGTAGAAAATTTTCTAAAAATAACATAACCACTACCTCTCCTTCTGAGGTCAAACAATCCGCATTAGTAGATGCTGCAGGACGAGTTCTTCGCCATGACTTTCCAATGATCTGTCCAAATCAAAGTAACATAAATCAAGACTCAAGTGTATGTCCATTACTTATAGCATATATAACTCTCCATCTACATAATATAATATTCCATCCCTCCCAATATATTGCAGTCCACTTTAACTTATCAAGACGACACCTAGTCCCGCCCTAACCCATACTTTTAAATTGATGTTTTGAGCTTGATACCTACAAAAACTTCGTATTATGAGGTCCTTAGAGGGAGCTTCCAACTAATTTGTTTTTTTTTAATTGCCTTTTGTTTTGAGTTATGAGCTCCAAAGTCCAAACAATGGCAATAACTACTTCATAGAATAACCCTATAACAATGGTAGATAGGGAGAACTTAACCCTACGGATTAATGAATCTTCTTTGACCACAAAATAACAGATATGATAAAAATTTAGGTCAAGAAACACAATCTACACATTCTAACTTGTTTTCTTCTGGATGGAGGATGCGATACAGATAAAAATTACAAACACAACGCAAATTAAAACAAAATAGCAGACGATTGAGAACAAAACCGAGGCTTACCGGAGCAGAAGAGCCTCCGCTGACGACTTTTCGCCGGAAAACACCAAACATCGCTAGCTTCAACTTTATATACTGTTAAGAGAGAATATCCTCAATTCAACAACAACGAAAAACGCTAACAGCTAGCAAATTAATAAACATACACAGGAAGATTCAAATCAGATGCATCGACATGATTTGAACAAATATAAACATGTGAAATTAAACCAGATCTTTGGGATTCAATTGAAATTACCTGATGGAAGAACAGTACGGATCTTCGTAGAAGACAATGGATTCAATGATAGAAGGTTGACGAAAATGCGTAGATTAATGGTAGGGAGGGGCCGCCGCGAATGAAGATCTTCTTGGAGGGTTCTATGTGTTCGATTATTGTTTCTTCAAGGTGGTAAATTGTATAAAAAATAAGTAAATAAGTAAACGCATCATATTATTTATAGAAATGATCTCTAAATATAAAAAGATTATATTATCAATAACTTTTAGTAATGAAATTTGTAACTAGTTTAAGGACCATTTTTTAAAAGTTAAGTGTTTTTTTAATCATGTAATTTGCTAAAAATTGTCATTTAAATCCAAAGGTTTAATTATTGTTATCTGAATTCAAAGTTTTATAGAAATTGTCATTTAAATTAATTTGACTACACCTAATTAATGCCGTTAAAAATTTCTATTAAACATTCCCGGCTTAAAGGGTATTTTAGTCAAAATAATTACAAAATAAAAAACCAATCTCATGTGAAAGATTTTGTGCACTCAATCTCTTTATTTTAAAACAGTTTTTTCTAAATGAATTTTTTTTTTATTTTACGTTTTCTACTTTATTTTTACTTATTGCAATATTTCCTTTTTTTTATAATAAGGCTCTTTTTTTCCTTTATTTTATATTAATTAAAAATTCAATATTTTAATTTAAAGTTTATTTTTTATATTCTACGTTTTTTACTTTTATTTTTTCATTTTTTTTGTTTATTCCTTTTTTTGTAAATAGGTTTTCTTGCTATTTTATAAAATTCTTTTCTTTTTATTCAAAACCGATCCATTCTGCCATAGGGTTTAGAGAGAATAACCCGGCGCAACAGGGATTTTTTTTTTTGATCGGTAACTTTCATTAGAAACAGACACCGGCCCAAAACAGGCCGAGTGAAACACAAACACAAGGAAAAATTACATGATTACAAATTTACACCAGTTCTCCCAAGAAATACTTTTAGAACTCGATCTGTTAGTTATGGTCGTGTCTTTTCTTTGTTATTTAAGTATGTATTTTTCCATTTTTCTGTAACTTTAATTAGAATTTTAGTTACTTCAAGCTTGTTTATTGTTTGCAGGCTCTAGAGCATTAAAAGTGCATTATTTGATAAATTGGATGATCGGGAACGAAAAGTTGGAGGCAATGGGGATCTAAACAAACAAGATGAGTGAAAAGTGTAAGATTGGAGTCTTAGACGCCAGTTTTGGCGTCCTAGACTCCATTAGCGTCCAAGAATGGCAATATTTTGCATCTAACAGCAGCAATCCACGTCCAAGCTTCAGGATTGGAATCCTGGACGCCAGTTTTGGCGTCTTAGACTCCGATGGCCCATCAGATGTGCGAAATCATGGAATTTGACGTTTTGGAAGGTTTTAAGTAGGGTTTTCGCCCCCATCTCGAGAACCATTCATTCCTAGACCACTTGGGGCGATTTTACACCATTGGGGAGCAATCTTTATCATACAATTGAAGATCTAAACCCGAAAATTAAATAATCGAAGATGAAATCATCAAGCATGAGCGGCTAAGTCATCCAAGATCATCCCTGGGTGGATGGTTGTAAATTTTCTAGGGTTTTTCTTGCACTTTTGGTTTGAAACACTAAACTTGGGTAATCATTCGATTGAGATTACATGCTTTGATTGTTAGTATTTCCATGAACTTATAATTGTTGAGATTTTCTTGCATCGTTGACATTATGAGATGATGATTGCTATTAGTTTCAATTCATGTTAGAGTTGTTTTGTGTTCTTGATTCATAAAGCATACGTTTGTCCAAAATACATATAGTGAAGGTTTTCTTGCACCAATTACATATGTTAGACGAGTGTTGACAATTGAGTAATCATATTAACAAGTCCTCAATATCGTTGTGTTTCATTGAAATTCAAACCATTTGTGTGAAAGTATCCTAGTTGCTTGCAAATCCGGAAGCCCAGGTGTGGTCTTTTCTCATATTATTGTTTACAAGTTCATTATAACCATCGTGTTTGCTAAATTTCTAATCATTGTCTTATTATTACTTCAAGTTACAAGTCAGTGTTCCGTTCTAAGTGAAAATCAAATGAACTGCATCATTGGTTCACCAATTTCTAAACTTTAAAGAATCTAGAAGTCCTTCATAAAATTATAATCAATTGAGTTAAACACCGACCACAAGCTCTTCGTGGTTCGACACCCCTCTTACCCTAACTAGTTTAAGGTACTAAGGACACTCTCTTAACTTATCTTTGATCAGTACCTTCGATGCCGATCAAATTTTGGCGCCGTTGCCGGGGAGATTGTGCGCTTAGGGTTTATTTTAGATGATTATTTTGATATCTGTTTAATTCGTGATTACCTGTTTAACTGTTCTGTTTGTTATTCTCTTTCTATTCCCAATTACGCTTGGTGTGTTGTTTGTGTAGAAAACAGATAGTGCATGCGTACGCGTTTCTCTGGAAGAACTTCACCATTGGAATTCAATCCGGAAATTGAAAGATTAGCACGACAAAAACGAGCACGTCATCGAGTGAAAGAAGTAATACCCTCCAATTCACCAATTACTGAGCACCATTCCAATGAAACAGTGAACATGGAAGGCCAAGGCAACCGTTCGGGCGGTAGCAATCAAAGTCGCGCCAACACTTCACCCATGAACCAACCTCGAAACCAAAACCGTAATTCCAATTCTAATCTCAATACGAACCAAAACCCAATAATAGCAACCCAAATCAAAACCAAGATGATTTTGATCACTTTAGTGTCCACTCTCGTCATACAGATAACGAAGAGTATGATGTCGAGAATTAAGGTTTCTATGACAATGATGATGATGAGTTCCAACATAATGATGATGAATGGAATGAGGGTAATGGTAACGAGGGCGGTGAGTATTATGATGGTGATGGGTATGATGGATATGAAGATGATGGGTATGCTAACAATACTCAACCTGTCAATAATCAAAGGGGGAACCGCAACAATAATTACAATCGGGTATGCTAACAAACTTCTGTTTGTGACTTTGTGTGTATCCCAACAGTTTTTTTAAGTTTAAACATAAAATTTTACTTGTAACTAAAACCGGTACAACGGTATAACCCGGTATTACCTATAATACATGCGGTTCAACTAACATACTGGTTTTCCAATTTACCGGGCTCAAACTTACCGGGTTAGTGGCTGAGACCCGGTTCAACTGGTATTACCGGCCGGTTTAAATCAGTTTTTAAAACATTGCTAATTACAAAGCAAATTACATATTGGAAAGTGTATCAACATATATTATAAGTGGTCAATGCACAATTTCAATAATTTACATTAACCCTGCCAAATTACATTTTGGCCCTCAAGTTTACTATATTTATATTTTATACTTATCTATTTTTTTACACACTCACAACTTTTGTTTAATTTTGTTTTTCTCTTGTTGGGTATTATTTTGAGACTGATGTTGTCAATAGAAACTACAGTATCGAAACTAGTAGTTTCGGTTGAACATTTGTTCAATCGAAACTAGCTAGTTTCGATACCTGTTTTTCAGGCCTGTTTGGCAGGTGGCTTGAAAAACAAGGCACATGTGCTTGGCCTCCTATATATAGCAGATTAGGTCCTAGGAGTGAGAGTGTGTTTGTAGAGGGAATCACCACCCCATGGGAGCTCACCCTGGGGTGAGACTAATTGTTAGTCTATGATGAACTTTTCTTTTTTATTTCAATCAAAGAATCATACGTTTTATGCTTTCAATTATCTGTTCTTTTTTCACTTTCATATGTTTCTGTTCGTGTATGTGATTCCCGCACCCGTCTCTACCATTTCTGATTCGAGAGTGATACCGGATCCAGAGATTTCGCCTCTCGATCCGGATTGTTTGAAGATTTCTCCTCAGATCTGTGTTCTTCAGGTCTGCTCAGGACCTACATCTCTTAAGTTTAAAATTAATGTTTTATAAAGTTCTGATTATATTGTTAGAACTTGTTTATTTTTGTAACACCCTTAATTGGAACACCAATTAATATAACATTTAAACGTGCGAAAGCTTTTATCCCAAGAATTTTATATATATATATCCTTCGCGTGTCGCGAAAGACCAGACAAACATCTTCGCGTGCCGCGAAGAGTATCAACTTTGCCAGGTCGGAATCCTGGTTCTTCGCGTGTCGCGAAGAACCTTACCCAGGTCTTCGCGTGGCACGAAAACGTCCGGTAAACAGAGAGTTTAGATTTTTGACCAGTTCCAACACTTAGCCAAATTTTTACATTTTTTCAGTCCTTCAATACACCAAAAATTTTCCAAACACTTGGTTTTTTGACCAAACATTTCAAACATCCTTTGCAACATCAAAACACCCTTTATAACACCAATTCAAGTATCAATTTACACAACAAGTTAAAGATTTTCTTTTAAACCCCAAAATCACAAAAATGCATACGAGAATCCTCCTTTTGCCAATTGGACTTGACTCGGACTACATCGAAGCTTTTCCTACATAACACCACATATATCAACCATTAGTAATGAAGATAAACATATCTAACAAGTATAATATACTTGTTTCATCCATTCACCCATTTGACCCGTTTGCACTCAAATTGTCTTTAGGCTACAATTAACTTGCATTTCACCTTACAAGTTCTATTCTTTTCAATTGTCATTCATAACTAACATATTCCATTTTCATTATGGCGCGTAGGTCATAACTTCATTTCCATTATGATACTTAGATCATAACCTCTTATCCCATTTCTATTATGGTACTTAGACCATAACCTCATTTTCATTATGGTATTTAAACCATAACCTCACTTCCATTATGATACTTAGATCATAACCTTATTTCCATTATGATATTTAAACCATAACCTCATTTTCATTATGATACTTAGATCATAACCTTATTTCCATTATGGTATTTAAACCATAACCTCATTTACAAGTATCCATTATAGTATTACAACTATAATACTTTCATTCATTTACACGTATCCATTATAGTATTACAACTATAACTACATTCATTTACATATACTAGTTCATGCACATTCATTTCATCAACATAGAATGCACACATAACACATGTACCACCCTTTATCATCAATACTAAGTAAGTGCAAAGACACATATCTTTTGGGTTAGAAGATCCCGCACCACCCTTTATCATCAATACTAAGTAAGTGTATAGACTCAAATGGTTAAAATACACACTATCTTCTTTCTTTCTCTCCACTCTCTCTTCTACGCTCTCCCTCTATCACAACCCTAGTTCTAACCCCTCTCTGAAATGGTTAAAATTACCTATTTCCTTTGTTTCCAACACGATTCAATTTCGTTCTTATGCTTTCTCATCCGATTCGTGTTGTGTTACTTGCTAATAATAACTAAAATCTAGCGTGTTATGACGTTGCAATGCTATGGACACATTTTTATAATTAACAATCTCTTAACGATAATTAATAAACCACTTATCGATCATGTAGGTACACACAAGTGTAATGTAAGGATTCGGTTTATATATATTTAAGTACATAGATCAATATTGAAATCACGTCTACCAACTGCTAGAAACTTGATCATTACAACACATGCACCTTCAATGGTTGTATCAAAAAGGAGATTGAAATATATACAAGACCTATACAAGCTATTTATATCCATCGATCATGACGATCTAAAAGAAATACAAAACAATCCATGATTAACTATTTAGCCTTTTGAGTGCCTTGTAGATCTAACAAACGGAACCCTAAAAGGCTTCGTTGTTTCTTCTGGTTCTTCTTCAAATTCATGCTACCACTACAGCGGCCTGATTTGTCTTTCCTCAAAACACATACATCGCCGTCGCATACAAATTTTCCGGTCGGTGATGTTTCTGAAAAACAGCTCAAAAAACTGAACATGGAGGCCACCTATAAGTTATGATATGTATGTATATGCATAATAATATACACACACATATAGATATTATAAACACGGTACTAAACATTGAACAAGTTTCAACAACTACGTGTGAAGAATATTGGTCAATGGAGATGTGCTGCATGTGGGGTTCGTGTTTACTAACGTGTGGCGAAAAGCAGGTGTATTAAATCGTGGTTGGTATTATTGTCTCAAATGTCAATTGTTTGTTTGATTTTGTATTCTTGATTTAAAGCAATTAAAACATGGCAATTAATTAATTAATAATACATAAATATTATATGGTCTAATACGAAATTAGGGTTAGTAGACAAGTTGTGTAAGTACATAAAGAATGATAAAATAACAAAGAGGTACATCAACTATAACTAAAATACATCAAGTATATCTTCTCCTCTTCTCTCTTCTCTCTTCTCTCTTCGCTCTTCTTTTTGCTAGACACAGGCCCCCAATCAATTAGTTTTTCAACATTTACAAAACAACCCCCTAAACTTATAATTTTGACTCATTTCACCTAAACTAGACAGAATTCCATTTTTGCAACAAAACTGTAACTTTCATTTTATTTATTTACACCCCTTATAATATGAATAACTTATTATAATAATAAAACCCGAAAATTGGTTCGTTACAAATCATCCCCCTAACTTTGGATTTTGTACTCAAAACTATAATACTTCAGTATGTCCACCTCAGATTCCAATGTAGTTTCCGCCCTCTTCCTATGTTTCTATTGTTTTAAAAGACTATGTTTGAATGTTTTATAACTAATTAACTAGTTAATGTAATGAATGATGTTTCGGCTGTCAAGTTTATATTATTCTAGTTTTTGAACTGTACGTTGCGAATGAGTGAATCCAACAAGTAAGGCTGATAACGTGTTTTTAGTGTGGATAAAATAAAAGTATATATATAAAATATAAAATTATATATGGAAATTTGGGAGATGTTTAAAAAATTTGGGCTTATGGCGACAAGCAACTCCCTGTGTCCAGACCATACTTACTCCTCACGCGTGAAGGGCCTGCTTGGCTAATTGGTTGTTTAGAAAAAAGGTCGGGTGTGTTTGGATTCCTTATTTAACCTTAAAAAGTCTTTTTTGTCAAAAGTAATAAGGAGTTTTAAGAAATCACACCCTCCTTACTTCTTAAAAACAAATTTTCACACCTCCTTTTGGTTTATCAAAACAAACTTTTAACTTATTATTTTTTTAGAAAAGTTAATAATTCAATAAGTAGATTTGAAAAATCCCAAACACCCTTTTAATAATGGAGGCTCCATCCTCACGCCTTTCTATAAGAAAATAGAGATTGATTCTTTGTTATTAGAATTCAAATACACAGAGGCTTAATACAGCCATTACAACATGTATACATAAATTAGAAAACGTAAATATAGGAGCTAAAAGAGGTAAATATACAACAAACAATCTCAATCAATCCTATCTAAATGTACATATGAATTCATATAGAAACAAGATCATCGTTTGACTTTGGCGGTGTCGGTAGTATCCTTAATACGCCCCCGCAAGATGGAGGATCCGTCGGAAACTCCAATCTTGGGCCGAAGTCGCAGAAATGGACCCCAACCAAGAGGTTTGGTGAGAACATCAGCTAGCTGATCAGCCAAATGAATATGCAAAACCCGTAAAGATCCATCATCAATTTTTTCTCTAAAAAAATGATAGTCCAGAGCCACATGTTTCATCCGAGAGTGATATACAGGATTTGCACACAAATAGGTAGCACCAACATTGTCACAAAAAAGTGTGGGAGATTTAGTTACTGACAAGCCAAGTTCCAACAGAAGATTTTGGACCCATGATAGTTCAGCTGCCATGTTTGCTATAGCCTTATACTCAGCCTCGGTAGAGGATCGAGAGACAGATTTATGACGCGCGGAGCGCCAAAAGAGAATATTAGACCCAAGATAAATGATATAGGCAGTTGTGGAACGCCCCCCGTCGACGATACCACCCCAATCAGAATCGGTGAAGGCTTTAAGATCAAGAGTAGAGCCACGATTGAGAAATAAACCATGATGATTTGTCCCTTTGAGATATCGAAGGACTCGTTTTCAATGCATGCCAGTGAAGTTGTGTGGGTGCATGCATTTATTGAGATAACTTATTGACAGCAAACGAAACATCAGGTCGGGTGAAAGCAAATACTGAAGAGAGCCGACAAGTTAGCGATACGGCGTTGGGTCAATGGTTGGAGAACTATCAATAGGTGATAGTGGATCAGTGGAACTTAGGGGTGTATTCACAGGTTTAGCACCATCCATTTTGAACCGGGCGAAAAGATTTTGGATGTGAGCATGTTGGGATAGAAATAAACCATGAGGGGTGGGAATCAGGGGCGGATTTACTTGTGTCGGGGGGTTCACAGAAACCCCCGAGTTTTGAAATTATAGTGTAACGCTAGGTAAAAAAACTGGGGTGAACCCCTTAAAAAATTGTGAGGGTGAATCTCTTTCCAAAGTATAATAAGTGGTGTAGTGGTTTAAGCTTTGCATTATAATATGGAGATTGTGGGTCCGAATCCCTTCCCTAACATTTTTTAAAACCTTTTTTTTAGCTGTTTACGTATAGGGCCAGACCCTTTAATTTGTTTATTGTTTTCACTTGGGCTTCACATAGGCTAGAATAGAAATTAATAGAATTAATTTGTTTATTGATAAAATCAAGTCTGCTGCTAAAATTAGGGATCGAGCTGCCTGCTCAGAAGAAGACTCAGCGCTGCTGACCTGCCGACGCCGTCCAACTGCTGCCCACCCACCGGCGTCGCCCATCCCAGTCCTCGTCCGCTTCTGCTGCTCGCCTCGCCTGCTCGGTTCTCCCCTGCCCACAGACATAGATCACACATGTTAGGTTAAATGTTAATTTGAATGTTTGTTGTTTTTTAATGTTTGTTGTTTACTTGTTTGAATGTTAGTTTAAATGTTAGATGTTATTAAGATTTTAGATGTTAATTTGAATTTGATTCCTAGGTACTATTAATATCTTATGTATATTAAAAGATATTAATCTATTATCTTTTTGACAATGTGAAAAAAGATAAGCGGTTTGCGAACCTAAATGGAGTAAGTGAGCTTGCCAAAATGATGGTGGAAACAATAAACACATTGATTATCCATTGGTCTATCGTCTAATAAAGTTATCATTAGTTTTACCGGTTGCAACGACAAGTGTTGAAAGATGTTTTTCTTTAATGAAGCATGTGAAGACGGATTATTAATAGGATGGCTGATGGATACATGAACGATTCATGCATTTGTTACATAGAAAATGAGTTCTTTCAACAAGTTTCAGGCGAAGATGTAATGCAACGATTTCAAAAAATAAAAACTCGTAGGGAACAACTCTAGTTTATTTAATTCATAAAGACTATTTTCATTTTATATTATGTGTGTTTTAATTTCTAATGACGATGTTTTTTTATTATGTTATCGTATTTTTGTTATGTGATGAACTTTACCCGACACGAATAATCGAACCGACCCGACCCAAATTTTTTTATGTCCGCCCCTATGATATTAGAGCATCTAAAAATAGTGAACCCCTTGAAAATAATTCTTGGATCCGTCACTGGTGGGAATTACCTCTATACCCAAGAAGTGATGCAACATGCCTAAATATTTGATAGAGAACCGCTTAGATAACGCAAGAATGATACGCTGCACAAACTGAGTATTATTGTCGGTCAAGACAACGTCATCCACATACACTAGGAAGTAGGAAATATTACCATCATGGTTCTAAATAAACAGAGAGGGCTCATCCAATGAATTTTGAAACCTGAGTTTAAGAAGAAAGGTGTTAAGTTCCATATACCACGCACGAGGAGCTTGCTTGAGTCCATAAAGATACTTGCGAAGCCGACAAAGATGATTTGGATAATCAGGATTACCATAGCCGGAGGTTGGGACATGTGAACATTTTCATGCAAGGGGCCATGCAAAAAGGCGTTATTGTCATCAAGTTTTCGAATAGGCCAGTTTTGAGACAAGGAATGGTAAGAATCGTACGGATAGTTATGGGTTTAGTGACCGAACTAAAAGTTTCAAAGTAATCTTTGCCATATTTGTGGAGGAAACCTTTTTCCACAAGACGGGCTTTATATTTGTCAATTGACCCATCCGGGTGGCGTTTGATACGGAACACCCACTTTGTTACACCCCAACCGACGGCGGATTATACGTCGGGGCGGACGCGGTTGTTCAATAGCACAAGGTTGACTATTAAAGTTTCAATAGTTTTATTAAATAACTTCAAAGTTCCAATACAAAGAATAAATCAAATACATAACAAGAATACAAGTCTAATTGATTAAGCATTCTAGGTCCAAGCATCCTATGTGATCACGATAAAGTCTCATGTTGTAGAACCTGAAACATGTGAAGGAATCTGTCAACTACAAAATAGTTGGTGAGATACAAAGGTTTTGACACAGTTTAACAAGTATTTGAGAAGAATTACAATTCACTATGATTTATGCATTCTATAATGTAAGTATGAGAAACAAGTATCTTAAACATTGTGCACTTCAACCCTCCAACCAAGTTTAGGCATAACCCGCAGGTTACCCTTATAAGTCTCAAGTCTCAAGTTTAAAGTCTAATTCAGTAACAATCACCAAGGGCTCCCCCCGAAGGGGTCAATCAATCAAGGTGGATTGGTCATGAAGTTTATTGGGTAGTATCTATAAATATAAGTATGTAGTTTTTTTTTAAATATAATCTCGTAAGAATTTCTCCTTGAAGCTAACTCCTTCAGGTCATGACGAGTAAGCATGTTGTCATGTGACAAGACGGGACTTAAGTATCATAGAATAAAGATTATAGAGGAAAGTTTTTGAATCATGAATTTATGAAGTGTATAGTATTTGGGATGGTACTCATTTAGTGCATATCACTAAATAAGTATTTTGACATATCAAGAGGAATTTAAGTTCCCTAATGTTTAGAGAAGTCGTGCATTCCTATAAGTGGATACTCATCCTAATAATTCCCAGGAAAGCATACGGGTCCAGCGGTTGATTTGGATTTATACGAAATGCTTTCCTTAACAGAATTTCCCAGAATACAGGTATCCACCCTTCCGGTCCGCACAAGTTCTCACACATTATCTAGAACTTAAATATTCTTGACGAGAGTTTAGTGGTGGCTTAGACTTAAAGCCTAAGAACGTGTCCTCGATGTAGTAGCCTCTTGTAGTACGTAGGTAAGTAGAATCGTAGAATCTCCAAGCGTTCACGTATAAGATTTAAGAATAGAATGAGGAGAGAATTCCTAGTAAAGGACATGAGACAACTCATGTTTGGGTCTCCTAAGTTATAGTCTAGGTCATGTGTCTAATAACCTAATTCCCAATAACCAAGGCTCTGATACCAATCTGTCACACCCCAACCGACGGCGGATTATACGTCGGGGCGGACGCGGTTGCTCAATAGCACACGGTTGACTATTAAAGTTTCAATAGTTTTATTAAATAACTTCAAAGTTCCAATACAAAGAATAAATCAAATACATAACAAGAATACAAGTCTAATTGATTAAGCATTCTAGGTCCAAGCATCCTATGTGATCACGATAAAGTCTCATGTTGTAGAACCTGAAACATGTGAAGGAATCTGTCAACTACAAAATAGTTGGTGAGATACAAAAGTTTTGACACAGTTTAACAAGTATTTGAGAAGAGTTACAATTCACTATGATTTATGCATTCTATAATGTAAGTATGAGAAACAAGTATCTTAAACATTGTGCACTTCAACCCTCCAACCAAGTTTAGGCATAACCCGCAAGTTACCCTTATAAGTCTCAAGTCTCAAGTTTAAAGTCTAATTCAGTAACAATCACCAAGGGCTCCCCCCCGAAGGGGTCAATCAATCAAGGTGGATTGGTCAAATGCAATAGATCTATCATTGTTACTATAGGCTTGATCAAAGTTAATGAATGTGCTAGTTTTAAGTTTAATCTAAGCATACAAGTCTCAAGTTTAACATAAGAATAAACACGTACTCATAGTTGTACAAGAATTGTATAAGTTTAAGAATTTTGAACATGTTTCACCCCAAAAGCATAAAAGGAAAAAGGGGCTAAGTATACTCACTTGGATTGATGAAAGAGTATCCAACAAGGTTTAAGTGTTGCAAGACTTCGAGGGAGAGTATCCTCACAACGAGCCTAAGAATACAAGTCTAAAGTTTCAAGTTTTGATTCTATAAGTCTAGGACAAGAATTCTAAGATCTCGAGATTTGACTAGGGTTCCAAATGGATGATGGAATGATTGTATTTATAAAGTTCAAATTAGGTTTTAAATACGGTTTTGAATAAGTCATACAAGGCTTGGATTTCAAAGTTTAATAAGTTAATAATTATTGTTTAAAATAATCATTCAAGATAAGGATTAAAGATAAATAATAATTATTTCAAAAGTAAAATAATTATTAAATACAAAGTATTTAAAGGCAAAATGGTGATTAAGGGTTAATAGTAATTTTTTAAAGAGTATATAATTATTAAGGATAAATAATTATCTATAAGAATAAGTAATATAAATCGTTTAGGTTTTTATTAAAGTTTCAACTATTTAAACATTTATTTTACACATTAACTTGTAAATGAATAATGTTTATAAGTTTAAATGAATATCAAATACCTATAAGTTTATAGAAAAATAGAATTTATCATAAAGTTTATGTTTTAATTATATGTTTATAAATGTTTCCAATGTGTAAATAAAATTATAAGTTTTTATAAATGTCTTAAATAAGTATCTTATAAGTTTATAAAGTTTCTTTCAATTTGCAAGTTTATAAGTATTTAATACAAGTTTATAAATGTTAAAGTTTCTAAGTTTATAATTATATAGGAAACAAATAAAATATATTTATTTCTCTTGTTTATATAACCAAATAGATTTATATAATTTTTTAGAGTGTATAAATTTATAAATCCATAAATTTATAAACTTTTCTGATTATAAAAGTTTAGATTTAAGAATGAATAAATAAGTTAATGTTTTAAAATAACTTCATTATTTAGTCTATTTAAAGTTTCTGATGAAAGTATACGTTTTATAAAATTTAGAATTATTTTTATAGTTTTTGAGGATTAAAAACTATTAATAAGGATTTATTAATCTAACTTTTTTTATTATAATATAATCTTTAACTAAGTTTAATTAGTTAAAAATAGTTTTCGAAGATAAAAGTAGGATTAAAAATCGTTTTTAAGTTTATAAAGATTTAACAGATTTTATAAAAATTATTAAAGTATTTAAAACTGATTGAAAAAGCATAAAAAAATGAAATGGGCAAAACCAGTTTACCCAGGCTCGAACCTGGGTCACTGACCGGGTCGAGACACACACACGCACACTAACCGCCCGACTACCGGTCTCGTTAGTGTAATACACGGAAAAAGAAAAAGATAAGCATACTCCCGAATTACCCCCAAATCCGATATGAACCCTAGAATCTGATCGCCCAATTTCGATTCGATTTGACCTATGTTAATGAAATTAAACAGAGGGCTTTCGATCTATACACGAATGCGAGTAATATGGTCACAAGAATTACCTTAAACGGTGTTGAAACGAGTGAGAACGGGTTGAAGGTGACCGTCGGCTGTCGTGGGGATGAATCGAGAGAAACAGGTGCGATTTGATGGAATTTAGATGATTGGAAGTTAGGGTGTGATGTCGTCTAAGGGTATAAGGTAGTATTTATAGATGATTTGAGGTTTAAATGTCGAATTGGTTGAGGAGTTGGCGGATGAACGGGACGGAATTGAATTCGACTCACGCGGTCATTATAGCCGAAATTGGGTTTCGGAATGACTTGGGTTTCGGTCGCATGCGGAAGGCGACGCCCGAGGTACAACGAACCTGGACGGGAAACGCGTTTTCGATGAGAGGGGATGAAAACCGGTGTTTGCGGGACTCGAACCTGTGACTGGTTTGGGTTCCGGCAATTCAGGGAAATTGCACAACTAGTCCCTGGAGTGTCGGGTTATTATCATTTTATGTTTAAAGTTAGATTTTAGTTCAAAACAAGTTTCAAGAGTCGGCAGTTTTGGTCCCTGAGCTTTTATAAAAATAAATATGTTTTTATTTTACAAAGTTAGATAAATTTTACAAGTTTTATACTTTCTTTATTATTTTATAACTTTATAAAATAATTTATAAGATTTATGGTTTATATGTTAAGTATTTAAAGTAGTTTATAATTATAAATTAATAATGCTTTCAAGAATTTTAATATATTTCATCCATAAGATACATATATATGTATTTTTAAATAAGTTTTATATATGTATATATATCTTTAGATATGTTTGTTTTTCTTAAATATATATATCATATTTATTTAAGAACATGGGTTTTTAATAGAGTTTCTGGAATTTGAATTTCTAATACGCACAAAATGATAAAAAATATGTCGGAAAAATCCTGGATATTACAGTCTCCCCTACTTTAGGAAATTTAGTCCCGAAATTAAAGTAGATGGTTTCTGTTTTAAGTCTTATGATACGCACAAGGATAACGAGAAAAAGGTATCTTACGTTCCCTAGTAAACCCTGGGTTACGTTTAGATTTCTAAATGAGGTGTAATGACATGAATAAGATTACGCTTGAGTTTCTAAGTTTTCAAAGCCTTTGGTTATCAAGAGTTTCCCTAAGAAGCATATAGTTTTATTGAAATATAGGAAGATTCGTTTTCAGGAATGCATCCGAGAGGATATCTGCTAAATTTCCATTCAGGGTTTCAAGTGAGATGCATCACTTAGGATGGATTCGATGATAGTTCAAGAATTGGAGTTTGTAGACTAATACGTTTAAGGATTGCTACGGTACCTAAGTTCCGTGGCTACCTTTTATGATAAGTCTTAGATCGTAGCACACGACAGGGGTTACTATGTCTTTCCATACGCTGATTTTCGTACTTACGTGTGCACCCGCAAGCATTCATATCGTCGCATAGTCCGCATAGGTCCTTCCGTTTGTGTGTGGATCAAGAAAGAGTACCAGAATTTGTTTAACTCATGACTAGAGTTTCCACATAGGAGTGATCATTGATTAACGAGTCCCTCAGAGAGAAGCGTCATTCAATGAGTAAAGAAAAGAATGTGACAAGATTTAAAGTTTCAAAGTTTCCTCGTGATTGATTAAGAATACTTCAATCATTGAGTAGTTTAAAGTCTTTACACTTTCCTCGGGTTTGATCAAGAATACATCAAACCTTGAGTAGTTTAAAAGTATTGTACGTTCATCATGTTTGAATTAAGCATACGTCAAACATGGAATAGTTTAAAGTCTCATACGTTCATCATGTTTGAACAAGAATACGTCAAACATAGAATAGTTTAATTTGTGTTTGATCAAGAATACGTCAAACATAGAATAGTTTAAATTGTGTTTGAACAAGAATACGTCAAACATAGAATAGCCTTAAAGTCTCTTAGTTTAGCTTCAGTGTATAGAAGTATACGATTACGTTTCGAGTATAAAGCGGTTATCTAAATACTCTAGTGTTTAAGAGAGGTATGGGACAGCGTTGGAACAGGATTAATCGTTACACGCTTTCTCACAGAAGATTCGAGTTGTCCAGAAGGTTAGGTGGATTTTCGATGTTTGGTTTTGTAAGGAGTTAGGGGATGTACTCTGCTAAAGAGAGTAATGTCCTCCTTCCTGCTAGTGTCTAGTATCAAGAGTAAAGTTTCTCTCGTACATACGGAATGTACGTTTATCAAGTCTTATAGGGTTTGGTTAAGATGGACACACAAAGTTTTCAAGACTAAGAATCCAAGTATAAGTTTGAAAATAGGATAAGTCAGTTGAGTTTCAAGTTTCAGTATTAAGCTTTACATGATCCTTTATTGATCATGTTTAGTTTTAAGAATACGGGATTGAGTATTTGTACAAGTTTTACATGACTCAAAAGTCTCTGACCTTATAGTTGTGTATACGAAGTTTAATGTTTTAGCAACGTGTATTTGAGCTTTTAGTCCCCGTTGTGATTTATAGTAAGTTTTTTACGTGACAAGAGTTGAATGAGGAAAGTTTCCTAGCATAGGGTAACGGGAAAAATTTTGATAAGGTTTATGATAGTGTGTTTACAAATGATTTATCTTGATTCATAACAGAAAGTATAGTTTTCC
Source organism: Smallanthus sonchifolius (assembly GCA_023525975.1). Lineage (NCBI taxonomy): Eukaryota > Viridiplantae > Streptophyta > Magnoliopsida > Asterales > Asteraceae > Smallanthus > Smallanthus sonchifolius. Next base: position 13,436,857 of record CM042042.1, read on the forward strand.
TTTATTACGATGTTCAAAAACGACGAGTTAGACATTGATAAATAGTATAAGTAAGACTTATGAAAAGGTTTGTATGATTGTCAAACGAAAAGTTGGTCAAGTTTAGAAGTGTGAAGTCTATATAAGAGTGAGGATCATAGTTGATTACAACGGTGAGTTGTTTTAAAAGAGTGCTTACGAATCAGAAGGTTCATCCAAGGTTTATTCTTCAAGTATACGTGCCACTTAGGGTGTTTATAGTTTAATGCTACGTTGTTCATTATTTCTAGTACTAATGCGGGCTGCTCTTGACGGAAGTGTTTGGGTAAGAGGGTTAAGTTTGTAATGATGAAAGAAGTGTCAAACTAACAAGTGATAACAAGATGAAATTTCAAAATAATTTTCATTAGATGTTTCAAAATTTGGGCTTCTAGCCCTTACATAAGACAAAATTTTAAAATTTAATAGAAATGGAGGCTTCATGCACGTCTTAGGTAGCTCTCCACCAAGAAACAGATTAGTACTAACACAAGTACTGCTAGGGTTACTCGGATGGCAAACCTAGCCTCTGCCCTAGTGGTCTCGGTGCGGTGCTCGAGGATTTCTCTATCTTCTTCCAAAGTTACGATCTTTTCTTCCTGGATCCGGATTTGATCGGCCAGGTCGTTGATCCTTTGGTTTAACAGGTCGTGCCGTGCCCTATGCTCTATCTCCCTCCTCATAAATTCTTCGGTTTCCAGAAACCTAGGAATGTTAGACACCGGGATCCCCATTGCCACGGTAGGTACTCCGGTATGCCTAGCCCTTAGGGTAGGGGTAGGTGCTAGGTACGGGTCCCTTGGTGGTGGTGAGAACCGGTGGTGAAGATGAGGCGGTTGATAGGGATTCCTCGGTGGTGATGTCCTAGGGTTTCTGGTCCAGTTGGTGTTGAGTTCAGCTCTTGCCCGTGCATTAGGATAAGGACTTGGTTGATACACCGGTGACTCGCTACTCTCTTCGCGGTCGGACTCTCCTCTTGGACGATACACTGGTGAAGAGTGTGAGTGGAAGTCCATTACCTAGCAAGAGGGAGAGTAGAAGGAAAGGTTGTAAGTAAGTTGATCAAAAAAAGTTTTTATACATAATACTTAGTTATCACAGTAATATTAAAAAATAGTTTTAATTGGAAGTTGATGGGCTAACGAGGAAAATTCCCGGAAGAAAGGGGGTGGTCACGAGGACTGACTTAAGTACCCTATTTCCCTAGCCAGAACTTCCTCATGGGCCTACAACTTCTCTCAGTTGTTGTCACCGATGTTTGGGTTTATGGTACTATGTCGAGGTTCATTATGGGTTTAGAGTCTTAAACTTGGAGCTTGCTTATTCTATAGTAGGCTTCTTTCTCTTGCGGGAAAACGATCAGGTTACAAATCCCTTTGTTAATGTACTTTAGGTTTAAAAGACGTTAAGTTTTGTTTAAGGAACGGTGATGCGTAAGTTTTAAGGACGTATGAAGGTTTTGAGTTTTAAAAGTGTAACAAAGTTTTGAGTTAGTCATAAAATGAAGTTTGCTTGAGTGACAAAAAAATGGAATGGGACACAAGGTTTCCCCTTATGTGCCAAGTTTATAAAATAATGAAGTTTGTAAAAGGACTTGTAGGATAATACATGGTTTTAAATGTGCTGGTATTACAAGGGTCATGAAGTTTAAGGACGTATGAAAGTTTTGAGGTGTATAAAAGTGTAACAAAAGTTTTTTGAGTTAGTTATCGAATGAAACTTGGTTAAGTGCTAAGGAGGTAAGGTATACAAGGGTTACCTCTTAGGTGTCATATTTATAAAGTAATGAAGCTTTATAGAAGAATTTGTAGGGTAATACATAGTTTTAATAGGTTGTATTACAACGATCATGAAGTTTATTGGGTAGTATCTATAAATATAAGTATGTAGTTTTTTTTTAAGTATAATCTCGTAAGAATTTCTCCTTGAAGCTAACTCCTTCAGGTCATGACGAGTAAGCATGCTGTCATGTGACAAGACGGGACTTAAGTATCATAGAATAAAGATTATAGAGGAAAGTTTTTGAATCATGAATTTATGAAGTGTATAGTATTTGGATGGTACTCATTTAGTGCATATCACTAAATAAGTATTTTGACATATCAAGAGGAATTTAAGTTCCCTAATGTTTAGAGAAGTCGTGCATTCCTATAAGTGGATACTCATCCTAATAATTCCCAGGAAAGCATACGGGTCCAGCGGTTGATTTGGATTTATACGAAATGCTTTCCTTGACAGAATTTCCCAGAATACAGGTATCCACCCTTCCGGTCCGCACAAGTTCTCACACATTATCTAGAACTTAAATATTCTTGACGAGAGTTTAGTGGTGGCTTAGACTTAAAGCCTAAGAACGTGTCCTCGATGTAGTAGCCTCTTGTAGTACGTAAGTAAGTAGAATCGTAGAATCTCCAAGCGTTCACGTATACGATTTAAGAATAGAATGAGGAGAGAATTCCTAGTAAAGGACATGAGACAACTCATGTTTGGGTCTCCTAAGTTATAGTCTAGGTCATGTGTCTAATAACCTAATTTCCTATAACCAAGGCTCTGATACCAATCTGTCACACCCCAACCGACGGCGGATTATACGTCGGGGCGGACGCGGTTGTTCAATAGCACACGGTTGACTATTAAAGTTTCAATAGTTTTATTAAATAACTTCAAAGTTCCAATACAAAGAATAAATCAAATACATAACAAGAATACAAGTCTAATTGATTAAGCATTCTATGTCCAAGCATCCTATGTGATCACGATAAAGTCTCATGTTGTAGAACCTGAAACATGTGAAGGAATCTTTCAACTACAAAATAGTTGGTGAGATACAAAAGTTTTGACACAGTTTAACAAGTATTTGAGAAGAATTACAATTCACTATGATTTATGCATTCTATAATGTAAGTATGAGAAACAAGTATCTTAAACATTGTGCACTTCAACCCTCCAACCAAGTTTAGGCATAACCCGCAGGTTACCCTTATAAGTCTCAAGTCTCAAGTTTAAAGTCTAATTCAGTAACAATCACCAAGGGCTCCCCCCGAAGGGGTCAATCAATCAAGGTGGATTGGTCAAATGCAATAGATCTATCATTGTTACTATAGGCTTGATCAAAGTTAATGAATGTGCTAATTTTAAGTTTAATCTAAGCATACAAGTCTCAAGTTTAACATAAGAATAAACACGTAGTCATAGTTGTACAAGAATTGTATAAGTTTAAGAATTTTGAACATGTTTCACCCCAAAAGCATAAAAGGAAAAAGGGGCTAAGTATACTCACTTGGATTGATGAAAGAGTATCCAACAAGGTTTAAGTGTTGCAAGACTTCGAGGGAGAGTATCCTCACAACGAGCCTAAGAATACAAGTCTAAAGTTTCAAGTTTTGATTCTATAAGTCTAGGACAAGAATTCTAAGATCTCGAGATTTGACTAGGGTTCCAAATGGATGATGGAATGATTGTATTTATAAAGTTCAAATTAGGTTTTAAATACGGTTTTGAATAAGTCATACAAGGCTTGGATTTCAAAGTTTAATAAGTTAATAATTATTGTTTAAAATAATCATTCAAGATAAGGATTAAAGATAAATAATAATTATTTCAAAAGTAAAATAATTATTAAATACAAAGTATTTAAAGGCAAAATGATGATTAAGGGTTAATAGTAATTTTTTAAAGAGTATATAATTATTAAGGATAAATAATTATCTATAAGAATAAGTAATATAAATCGTTTAGGTTTTTATTAAAGTTTCAACTATTTAAACATTTATTTTACACATTAACTTGTAAATGAATAATGTTTATAAGTTTAAATGAATATCAAGTACCTATAAGTTTATAGAAAAATAGAATTTATCATAAAGTTTATGTTTTAATTATATGTTTATAAATGTTTCCAATGTGTACATAAAATTATAAGTTTTTATAAATGTCTTAAATAAGTATCTTATAAGTTTATAAAGTTTCTTTTAATTTGCAAGTTTATAAGTATTTAATACAAGTTTATAAATGTTAAAGTTTCTAAGTTTATAATTATATAGGAAACAAATAAAATATATTTATTTCTCTTGTTTATATAACCAAATAGATTTATATAATTTTTTAGAGTGTATAAATTTATAAATCCATAAATTTATAAACTTTTCTGATTATAAAAGTTTAGATTTAAGAATGAATAAATAAGTTAATGTTTTAAAATAACTTCATTATTTAGTCTATTTAAAGTTTCTGATGAAAGTATACGTTTTATAAAATTTAGAATTATTTTTATAGTTTTTGAGGATTAAAAACTATTAATAAGGATTTATTAATCTAACTTTTTTTATTATAATATAATCTTTAACTAAGTTTAATTAGTTAAAAATAGTTTTCGAAGATAAAAGTAGGATTAAAAATCGTTTTTAAGTTTATAAAGATTTAACAGATTTTATAAAAATTATTAAAGTATTTAAAACTGATTGAAAAAGCATAAAAAAATGAAATGGGCAAAACCAGTTTACCCAGGCTCGAACCTGGGTCACTGACCGGGTCGAGACACACACACGCACACTAACCGCCCGACTACCGGTCTCGTTAGTGTAATACACGGAAAAAGAAAAAGATAAGCATACTCCCGAATTACCCCCAAATCCGATATGAACCCTAGAATCTGATCGCCCAATTTCGATTCGATTTGACCTATGTTAATGAAATTAAACAGAGGGCTTTCGATCTATACACGAATGCGAGTAATATGGTCACAAGAATTACCTTAAACGGTGTTGAAACGAGTGAGAACGGGTTGAAGGTGACCGTCGGCTGTCGTGGGGATGAATCGAGAGAAACAGGTGCGATTTGATGGAATTTAGATGATTGGAAGTTAGGGTGTGATGTCGTCTAAGGGTATAAGGTAGTATTTATAGATGATTTGAGGTTTAAATGTCGAATTGGTTGAGGAGTTGGCGGATGAACGGGACGGAATTGAATTCGACTCACGCGGTCATTATAGCCGAAATTGGGTTTCGGAATGACTTGGGTTTCGGTCGCATGCGGAAGGCGACGCCCGAGGTACAACGAACCTGGACGGGAAACGCGTTTTCGATGAGAGGGGATGAAAACCGGTGTTTGCGGGACTCGAACCTGTGACTGGTTTGGGTTCCGGCAATTCAGGGAAATTGCACAACTAGTCCCTGGAGTGTCGGGTTATTATCATTTTATGTTTAAAGTTAGATTTTAGTTCAAAACAAGTTTCAAGAGTCGGCAGTTTTGGTCCCTGAGCTTTTATAAAAATAAATATGTTTTTATTTTACAAAGTTAGATAAATTTTACAAGTTTTATACTTTCTTTATTATTTTATAACTTTATAAAATAATTTATAAGATTTATGGTTTATATGTTAAGTATTTAAAGTAGTTTATAATTATAAATTAATAATGCTTTCAAGAATTTTAATATATTTCATCCATAAGATACATATATATGTATTTTTAAATAAGTTTTATATATGTATATATATCTTTAGATATGTTTGTTTTTCTTAAATATATATATCATATTTATTTAAGAACATGGGTTTTTAATAGAGTTTCCAGAATTTGAATTTCTAATACGCACAAAATGATAAAAAATATGTCGGAAAAATCCTGGATATTACATACTTGCAACCAACTGGTTTGTGGTTAGAAGGAGGAACAAGCTCCCACGAGATTTTTTTTTTCAAAAAACATGTTTACAAGCTTCAATTCTAATTTATTAGTTTTAAATTTTTCGTATTTAATTTTGGAGTTTTAAATTTAATTGTGTCAAAATATTAAGTAGTGAAATTTTTAAAATTTGGAGTTTTAATTTTTGAATTTAAAAGACGATATATTGTTGAAATTTAAATTTTATTTGTATCTTTTTATTTTTTTTATGAGAGATTTAGTATTTACAGTTTAGCGAGATTTTCCGTACACAAGTACAAATAGTATCCGTCAATCAGAGTATCTTGATAATGATTTTGATGAAAGTTTATAATCTCCTGATTTTCTAAATAGACTTACATTATCAGGTTTGTCAAACCATAAATTAGTTTTAAATGTCGGTGTTCCAGTTATGTTATTAATAAATATTGATGAAAAAATGGTAATGTAACAAGTCTTTAAGTCAAATCACAAGGTAATCGCGTTATAGAAGCGGATATTATATTTTGAAGCAACATTGATCATCACAATATTATCTCTATAATTGGGTTAACATGAATAAACAAAAAGAATTTCATTAAAACTTCAAAGAAGAAAATATACAATTATTGTATTTTTGTAATCGCTTTCAAATGTTGGTTTGCATTGAAAGATCCAGTGTTTATTAATGATCAATTTATGGTAAAATGGAAAAATTACTAATACCACGTCAAATGTTACATACAATGAAGAATTTTCAAATTTGTAAATAATCATTGTAAGTTTCATTTGACATGTAATTTAATGTATTGCAAAAAGTGCACACCTTATTAAATGATTTTTAATGTATTTTTTGATGTTTTAATTACTCTAATCCATATAATCTTAACATGTAACAAAATGAAAAAGTTAAAAATACAATATCAAATTTGTATAAAAAGAGTTGTTAAGATATTTATCAATATAATCTTAACGTTTTGACCCGTGTAACAAACGGAGTTAAAGCTAGTTAATTAATACATAAATAATATATGGTCCAATACGGAATTAGGGTTAGTAGACAAGTTGTGTAAGTACAATATAGTTATATACATCAACTATAACTAAAATACATCAAGTATATCTTCTCCTCTTTTTGCTAGACACTTGTGTGTTTTGTACGGCCCCCCAATCAATTAGTTTTTCAACATTTACAAAACAACCCCCTAAACTTATAATTTTGGCTCATTTCACCTAAACTAGACAGAATTCCATTTTTGCAACAAAACTCTAACTTTCATTTTATTTATTTACACCCCTTATAAAATGAATAACTTATTGTAATAATAAAATGTGGAAGTTGGTTCGTAACAAATCATCCTCTTTAACTTTGGATTTCGTACTCAAAACCCGCCTTTACATAAATAAGTTAGGATAATACTTAAGTATTTCCTCCTCATATTCCAATATAGTTTTCGCCCTTTTCCTATGCTTCTATTGTTTTAAAAGACTATGTTTGAATGTTTTATGATTAGTTAACTAGTTAATGTAATGAATGATGTTTCCGCTGTCAAGTTTATGTTATTCTAGTTTTTGAACTATGTTGTGAATGAGTAAATTCAACGATTGAGGCTGATAACGTGTTTTTGGTGTGGATAAAATAAAAGTATATATATAAAATAAAAAATTATATATGGAAATTTGGGAGCTGTTTAGAACATTTGGGCTGATGGAGAAGCGGCCCCGAGAGTTCATGGAAGAAGACTACGACGATTGGGGAGGAAGAAGGCGAATGCTGGTGCTAATCATTGTTCGTCTTAGAGTAAAGTTGATCATGCCGATGATGTTTGTAATTCAATGGACCGGTCTTATGGTAGCCCTACATTTAATGGTAAATTGAAAACAAATTCCATTATTGTTGTTTGAACTAGCACTAATCCAGCATTCCCAACAACTTCTTTATCTTTAACCTTATAATTATATTAAAACTCATGCATGGCAAGCTTTACACTTGGGTTTTCAACCTAATAACGTTTTCATCATGCATGGCAAGCTTTTGTAAAGACAACTCTTATGTGTACATACTGAGCTGATATTATCTTATTTGCAGTAGGATTAGCACACTAAACACATAAGCTTGCTAATGAAGTCAATGTATTATTATTTTTATATTCATTTTTTAAACATACTGTTCTCCCTCGGTATAAATATTTTTATTTTTTATACATTTTGTTTTCATATTCTTATTTAATACTTTGAACCCACACATGAAAAAATAAGATACAAAATTCGCTTAAATTTTATGGTGGCCGGAGATATGTAGAATTGGAAAGTAGAAAGCGGGCTACATTACACGCAGGTTCACGGCAACGTTTTGTTTATTTTTTTTCTAAAGGGGTCGTAATACTAGTTTAAAACATTTGACCTATCCCATATATTAGTTTATAAAATTAATTATACGGATGACCCCTGTGATTTACCCAGATTTCACTTTTGGCCGCTAGGAATGAGAAACTACAAGTTTGACCCAATAGTTTGCACGATTGTAACACCAATAGGTTCTGGGTTGGATGCACGTTAAGTTTATAGTGTAAAATGATCAAAATACCCCTTACGTTAAAAAAAATTATAAATCATAAAACCCATTTCAAACATGCCTTTCCTTTGCTACCAAAATGGCGAAACCAAAAGTAAATCTACTATATCTCCGTTTCTTTCACATTTCGGAATCGGATAAACTAATTTTGATTTTGGTGCAGATAAGAGTGAAATGGGCAAAGAAGATTTTAGTTTCGGTGGAGATGAAGAGAAAGAGGGTGAAACTGGGCTGAACAAGCTGGTTCCAGCTCTACGGCGGAGCTCCACCCTCGTTTCACGGCGCCCGTCGCCACTGCACAAGCAATCTCGCATCAATTCGAAGTCGGAATCCGAACCACGTGGTGGCGGCGGCGGCGGTGGAGTCATCTCTGCACAAGTAATCTCGCATCGATTCGCCTCTGCACAAGCAATCTCGCATCTGTGACAATCATCTCTGTTTGGGATGATGGATAAGATCATGAGAAGTCGGCGGCGGAGGCGGAGGCGGAGGCGGAGATTCACGCAATGGACTAGACGGAGATCGATGTGGCGGCGATGACCCGGAGTCTCTGTGTTGCGGTCGGTCCGTTGGTTCTTCCATTTGTTGGTACTGTTGAAGCCATTTGTTTCACTCTTTCCACCTAAACCCTAACAATCTATCACGTACCGATCTCTGAAAATAGTAGATTTGTTGTGAAAGTGAATTCAGGTGTTGAACAAGTTGCTCCAATCTCTGAAACCATGACATCTAAAATTGCAGCAAAGATGAACTCAGGTAAAGAGATTATGAAAGTGGTTGATTTGGGTGGTGGAGGAATGTGGGAGTTTGAGGGTGAAAAAGGGGTGTTTGGAATGGGTTTTATGATTTATAATTTTTTTATTTTTTATTTTTTTTTTAATGTAAGGGGCATTTTGGTTATTTTACACTCATTTAATAGATATCTAACCCAAGAGTCATGCAAATTATTGGGCCAAACTTATAGTTTTCTATTTATAGAGGCTAAAAGTAAAATATGGGTAAATCACAAGGGCATCCATGTAATTAATTTTAGTTTATATGAGTATATATTGTTCTTTTTTATTTATTTATGAAAACATTGCAATTTGCAAACACCAAGGGTGTGAAAAATATCCGAATCCGAAATTCCGAACCCGAATTATCAGAAAATTCGGATATCCGAACTTTGGATGTCTGAAAATTCGGATTCGGATAGTATTTTTAAAACTTTTCGGATATTCAGATATCCGAAATATCCGAAAATTTATATTTTTTATATAATATATTTATTTATTTTATTACTTCCTGTTAAGCTGTAACCCTAATTCCTAATATTCAGTCTCTCCGTCCGCCACTTTCAATCTTTTCCTCCATCGACCAGACAACCACCATCTGACATCTCCATTATCACCAACTCGCCATCCCCAGTTTCCATTAACCGACGCCGTAGCCATATCCATTAACCATTCTTTAACCGTCATCGTCAGTCGCCATCTCCATTAATCGCCGGCAATCGCCACTTCCCGTCATCGATTCCACAACCAGCGCTCCATTAACGCATCTGTCTGCTTATTTATCTTCCCTATGCTTGCTAATTTCATTAGCTGTTACAAATTGATGTTAGAAAATATCAAGTTATAGTGTTATTTGTAAGTTAGAAGTGTGATTCCTTCCAAGTTCCAACTGAGATTGCTACTTAACAAGCAGGTTGTATGTTTTGTTTTTTTTTAATTTTCGGATATCCGTTTAAATATCCGAATCCGATATCCGAAATTTCAGAACAGAATTTTGAACAATATCCGAATTTTCGGATATCCTCCGGTTTTGAACACCCCTACTCAGTAGGTCTTTAAAGTTTAAAAGATAAGCCATCAACCCAACTTGATTATTCAATAAACAGGAGGAGTATATTAAAGCCCATATCCGATTTGGTCACCCCAAGCAAGCAAACATCAATGGCGCAGGTGCTGCAATTGTGGAAGATGCCTTTATTATTTCGCCGTCTTAGTTCCGCCAATGGAGTCTTGTTCTTATCCAAACAGAGTTACCTCTCTCATCAGCCAGGTACTTCCTACTTTCTTCTCTATGGTTTATTTCTTAAACATTTGGGGGGTAGTAATTAGGACAAATAACTTAGCTATCTTTGAGTTTTGATTCCTAACATGATGTATGTATGTAACCAGAAAACGGATTATTATGCTTTAAGTTGTACCAGATGGATTCTAACTAGTTGTACATTGTAAGCCAGTGAGATGGAGTAGAAGCTTCGTCACTCTAAAATCAGGAAAAGTCATACCTTCAAAGAAGTGAGCAACTCTCTCCATCTTCCCACCAATTTAATATCAACCTTATACTTTGTGGTGAAGTGCATTTCGTTGCCATATTGAATTTGGAAGTTCACTATTTAAATTTTTATATGCCACACCTGTTTTCTTGATTTTTTTATATTAATAGGAAGAAGAGACTGGATGAAGTATGTCTCGACAGGTTTCAGCAATATAGTCGAAACTACATTCAATCATGGATCATACAAGGTTACCCATCTCATAATTCTTTGTTATTTTATGAATGCCATACATCATTTATTCCAAAAATTTTGTTGGTTTTTGTTATTTATTTGACACAAAAATGTATTGGATAGAAGCTATCCAACTCGACCTGTTTTGAGTCGTACAAAGTTACCTTATTCAACCTGACCTACCCATTTTACCACCTCTACTCAAAACTAATTTTTTTAATTTAGGTAAGGTAATTGTTGATGGAAAAGTTGTAACTAAAGCTGGCCACCCGGTCTCAGACAAAGCCGTTGTTGAGATCAAGGCTGAAATACCAAAATATGTATGTAGGTGAGTAACTTACCTTATATTTGAAATTTTTTGCTTTTTATATTTAAATTCACTTTTGTTGACTTGACTTTTACTTTAGAGCAGGACATAAATTAGAAGCTGCCATTGAACAATTAGGTGTTGATGTTACTGGAAAAGTGGCTCTTGACTCAGGACTGTCAACCGGAGGGTTTACTGATTGTTTGCTTCAGTATGGCGCTTCTTTTGTTTATGGCGTTGATGTAGGTTATGGACAGGTAAATGCCACATATAAATTAACAGAAAATATAAAAATATGAAACATAAGAATATTGTTTGGATTTACCTGATGCTAATATATACATTTTACACAGGTGGCAGATAAAATTCGTCGAGATGAACGTGTATCTGTTATCGAGAGGACAAATTTGAGATATCTTACTGAACTTCCTCAGAAAGTTGACTTGGTGACTTTGGATCTTTCGTTCATCTCTATACTTGTAGTAGGTGTTTAATTTGTGGTTAAAGAAAATGGTTCATTGATGACAAATTCTTAAATATTTGTTTGATTTTATTTTCTTTTTGTTAGGTCATGCCTGCTGTTGTTAACCTGATGAGAGATGAAGCTACACTAATTACATTAATTAAACCTCAATTTGAGGCTCGTAGATCACAAGTATGTAAAAGGGTCAAGTTCCCACTTCGATTTACTTTTTCTTTGCTTTGTGGGTTCCATATATAAAAACCGTCACATACGAGTAAAATTATGTCATTCTTTTAAGCCATTTATTACTGAAGGTAATTTTAATTCTTTTTAATAGGTGGGAGGAGGTGGAATTGTGAGAGATCCCTCGGTTCATCAAGAGGTATTTAGTCGGTCTCTTTGTTGCTAAATTACACAAGTTCCAAACTGTTAATTATAATTAGTAGTTTAATATTAGGGTTTAGTTTTATTTAGCACATGGGCCCAAGATAGGTTTCTCTAGGGTTTCTCAATTGTATGCGTTGTTCTCCCTCCATTGTAATTACCTTCGGATATTGTCCCATTCACTTTTTACACAAACCAAAGGTGGCAAAAGGGCAGGATGGGTTGGGCTGGGTTAACCCGAAACACTCTTTGCCCAATTTAGGTAATTTGTGGTTTAAATATTCAGTTATCTTTACCATCGTAATTTTGTTGTTTGATAAAGTGATTTAGCAGGCTCAATGCATTTGGCTGACTCTCAACCCGCTTGACCCATTTTCTTTTTATCTGCTTTTTGTTTTTATTTTACCCATTAGAGATGAAATGTAACCCCAATCTTTTATATTCCTAGTGGGCCAAGTGGCTACCTATCTTGTATTGACCAATTATTCTGGTATAGGTGCGTGAGAAGATCGTGAAGGGTGTTGAAGATCTTGGTTTCCAATGCAATGGGTGGATAGAGTCTCCTTTGAAGGGTGCTGAAGGAAACATAGAATTCTTGGCTTGTTTCACCAGAACGGATTCACCAGTCACAACAGAATAGATTTTATCATGTTGGTGTAATCCCATCCGATTATAATCTTTGTCAGCGATATTAATAAAAAAGAAACAGACAAAAATGTTACATATATCATCTCGACAGTGTAAGGCTACAATTCAACAAACGCAAAACTTAATTTCAAATCAAAACCTAAGAATCTAAATGATTTTAAATCGGTAAATTATATAGTAAAGTAAATTAACATGTTTTCGCTCCCTAGACCTGGCAGCCGATTCTCTGTTCTTAATCATCCTGCAATTTATAGTACTACAAAGATTGAAATGTTCATGTAATCGATGTTTCAGTTGGTTGCATAGTAATTAACTTGATTTTCTCTCTATTTCATGCCTGTATGAATTAAATTTGTACCTTAATAGCATGTGATAATCTAGTAATAGAATATAATATGTGTTTCAGGTGGTTGCACACATGTTTTTATGATCTATACCTTAATTTGCATCTAATAGTTGTGTTCCAGGTCTGGTAAACTTCATATTACGGTCTGCTAATAACTAAAGGAAAACAATCAATGGCTAGCTAACCCTAGAATAGCAAACTTGCAAGCACAAATGAAGGTGCAACCGGAAACAACTGTTAACCGAACACAAAACGCATGAGCCCTAAAAACGGGAGCCCTAATATACGAACTGCAATATACTAATCCTAGCCCTAATTTACACGAAATCAAGAATACACATTGAGAAACATACCTGAAATCGTCGTAGCCTTCCATAAAATCGCCATAATCTGTGAATCACCAGATTTCCTGTGAAATCGAAAGAGGATGAGGTCGTCGTACTTTGGGAATCACAAGCGGACCTCATGAGGTGAGATTAGGTAGCCAGAGTCTGTGAATCAGGTCGACATAGTCTGTGAAATCGGTAGTGATGAAGATGAGATTTACGATCGGCCGTGAATCAGTTCGCCATAGCCAGATTTATGATCGCTAGTGAACTATTATTGATATATTTTTTGCTAAAATGTCCCGCATGAACTATATAAAAAACACCCCCATTAAGTTTTTGTGACCGCCCCAGCGGTGGCAAATGTTACTTTAGCAAAGCGGTGGTAAATCAGTCATTAAATTTGCGACCGTCATTAACGGTGGCAAATTTTTGGTTGCAAATGCCCAGTTTTCTTGTAGTGTACGTAACCCGTTTGAACTGCGTATACGTAACTGGTTTCTTCTCATTTTTATGTCTTGTTTACATATACACGTGTTATTATACCAGTTTCGTAATTTGTCTGTTGGTTTCTTCCTTTTCATTATAGTTTATTGTTTACATATACATACGTAAACACACATGTAACTTGTTTACATATACCTTAAACACTTATGTAAATCTGTTTACACATACGTAAACACATATGTAAATATATCAAAAATTTCTAAATAATCTTTATCTGTTTATTGCTTGTTTAGTATGTCTTTGATTATTTGTAGAAAAATAAGTTAAAAAAAGTAGATAGAGGTTAAAAAAAAGTGATAGGAGTGAGGGAGTGAGGTTTTTAAGGGATTTCCCAATTTAAAAAGCAATTAAAAGGTGTTAATATACTTAAATTACCCATGAGTCATTAAAACTAATTCATAAAACTCATGATATTTACAAAATTGCCACTAATTAATCCCATCCATTGATCAATTTAATTAATGGTCAAATGTTGGTTTTTCTTGGTTTTCGTCTAACTCTTAGTTTTCTCTGCAACCCTCCCCTATATATATATATAGGGTGGTGTTCTTATCAAAACTCTAGTTTCACTTAAAAACCTTAAAACTTTTTTCCACCAATCATCTTTTGCCACCTCACTGCTTCCATTTGAGCTCAGGAAAGGTATTTTCGTCTTTTTGGTGTCTGCCCCCATTTGATGCTTCTCACCTCAGTAGGCTCATTTATTTAAATGTCAGACATTTCATTTTTTGGAACAACAAATCTCATATTTCTCTCTCTCTAGATCTAGGATACGAAATCCACATCTGGCTCAAATACAAGCTCAACAAGTTCGACAACTCTTCGGCGTTCGCTGTTGCCTTTCGCGTCATCAACAAGTTCGAGCTTTTATTCGTCGTCTTCGAGTCATGTTTCAGTATTTACATTTGTAACAACGAATCTAAAGAGCATTCATCTCTCTCTATGCACAGATCCATTAGGCGACCAAGAACCCCCCTTTCAAAGTTCGATAAAGGCTACGATTCAGTGTTACTATTAGAGCTCCACATTTATGATTCTTCATTTATGTATAGAGGGTTATTATTGTATATTTTTTATTGTTCATGTACCTATTTGTATATTGCTTTTCTATATAAACTCCTCTCCATCATGTATGGAGACACAGAGAGCCTTACAATCCAATATGGTATCAAGAGCCTAAAGCGATCCTTCCTTTCCCCTCCCTTCCCACTTTAGTTTCTCTCCCTCTGCCCTTCCCCTCCTCGTAACCTCCTTCTTCCTTCTCCATGGCCTTATCATCTGATATGCCTATCAACACCCTATTGTATATGATCACCATTAAATTAACCTCTTCTAACTACTTATTATGGAAAAATCAAATGATACACAACCTTACCTTCCAAAATCTCTTTTCACACGTTGATGGCTCGTCCACTCCTCCACCTGCCACCATCACTTCAAGCGAAAAATCCGCCACCAACCCTGCTTATGCCGCCTGGTTGTCTACCGACCAACGCACCATAATCATACTTCATGCTTCTCTATCGGAAGAGGCTTTCACCACCATCGTTGGCCTCTCCTCGGCCCGTTTAATTTGGACTGCTTTAGAAACGACCTATGGTCACCCCTCTATTGATCGAATGCACAATCTCAGGGATCAACTTCGTCTTCTGCGAAAAGGAACCAAACCAGTGGCTGAGTTTGGTCGCCTGTTCAAATCCCTTTGTGATCAACTAGCTGCTATCAACTATCCGGTGGAGGAAACCAATCGGCTACACTGGTTTTTGTGTGGTCTCGGTCCTACTTTTGAGAACTTCTCAACCACCATGCGCCATGCAAAACCCACCCCAACCTGGTCAACCCTTTATTGATCGAATGCACAATCTCAGGGATCAACTTCGTCTTCTGCGAAAAGGAACCAAACCGGTGGCTGAGTTTGGTTGCCTGTTCAAATCCGTTTGTGATCAACTAGCTGTTATCAACTATCCGGTGGAGGAAACCAATCGGCTACACTGGTTTTTGTGTGGTCTCGGTCCTACTTTTGAGAACTTCTCAACCACCATGCGCCATGCAAAACCCACCCCAACCTGGTCTGACCTTCTGGCCCAAGCGGAAAATCACGAAATGTTTATGTTCAACCTTCATGGCCCTTCACCATCACCGGTTGCTTTTTTCGCTCAGCACACTTGTCACACCCGGAGAAATGACACCCCGGGCGTGCGACTCAGATTGGTACCTGTTTTGAATATAATCATTTTATTTGCACAACGAAAATTAGATGGTTATGAGTTTTATGAAAATTCTCGTCTTTTGTAGTCGAGTAACTGTCATTTTCATAAAACATGGGGAATTTAACATCCCAAATAATTTATAATCATTATTCTAAAAATTCAAAGTTTTATACTTCGGATTATAATACTGTTTAAAAATATCCCGAGCCACGGGAGCCATGCTCTATGTACTATAGTAACCACCAACTGGTTCAAAACTGAGAAATTTATTCTGGGGTCTAAGATATATCCTCTCTATATCACTACCTTATTATCAAGGCTATTCATGACTACCTGAAAAAACATTTTGAAAATATACGTCAACGAAAATTGGTGAATAACATTTACGAGACACAAAACAATTTTGCCACATGAAACAGTTAAATCTATTTAATCATAATTTGCATAGTAACAAACACATACACTACCACATCATACACTAGTAACTGAAATTCAAGTGGATATAACTTCCGGTGTATCTCCGGTTACGCTATAATCCTTCCACAAGAATGAAGCTAGCCATACCATAACCTCACCATGGTCATATACTAGCAACTGAAATTCAAGTGGATATAACTTCCGGTGTATATCCGGCTACGCTATAATCCTTCCACAAGAATGAAGCTAGCAACCATAGCCGCATCATGGTATGTATATCAATTTGATCAAACCATACGTACAATAAATGGCAAGATGTTTCCCGTAAGTTACCTTTATTTATTAGATATATTTAACCGCGTTCAAGCCATTTTGAAAGTATGAAAAATTTGTATGATTTTAAAAAGACTATAAATGTATTAACCTTAAATTTGAGCTCCTAATTGAAAGCAGTGTTTCTTCTCATATCTCGAATATTTCTAAGTTCTGATACAGTAACCCTATGTTAGGTTAGGATACACTTAACTAATTATTATTTTGGTTGATATTGGCTAACGCTGCCTTGGTTAAGCATGGGTGATCAAGTCAATGCCTAGCTAAGGCTAGGTTACCCAATACCCACCCTAATAATAACCCTAAGGTCTATTATTATTCTGATTGATATTGGCTAACGCTGCCTTGGTTAAACATGAATGATCAGTCCATGTCTAACTAAAGCTAGGCTACCCAATATCTATCCTAATAATAATCCTAAAGCCTAATAATAATAAAAATAACTAATAATTAACTAGACATAAACTTAAACGAGAAAATACCTGAAAACTATCTACGACAATTTGATGTAGAGTCTCCCTACTCGTGCCCCAAAATAACTATTAACACCACCCAAAAGAATATTGAAAACTCGAGATACTCTTTATAATAGAAGGTTCCAATAAACTTATGAACTAAACAATACCTATATGCTCGTATTTATAGAAGAGAAAAAGATGCTTAAGTTCTCATCGGGTCGATGTGGGATGAAGGAAATTTAGTACGTGACGTACATGCATACACACAAATCTTCAAGATATTTTTATTATTATTTTATTATTTTAATTAATTTAGCTGCTTAACTCGTTTTTCTCTTATAACTTTTATAATATAGTGTTTTATAAAATTTCGAATATGTCCTTGGGACGAGCTTATTTTTCACTACGAGTCGACCTAAGTTTCGTTAAAAACAGAGCAAGTTTTAAAAATAATATTATTTTATTATTTTGTTATTATTATTATAAATATTATTATTTTATTAATATTATTAAACGATCGACACTAAAAGCTCGTCTAAACCTCAAATTTTGAATAGTCATTTTACTCGTTTATGATTACGAGGTCGAACGTCATAAAAATATCCAGCGTATTACAACACTCATCCAAAATTTTCCCCGCGTGGCAGAAGTGGACGGTTCTCTCGTTATTCAGGTCCTTCCGGTCATAGGGGTGGTCGCACTCGTGGCCGCCGAACACCGCTGCCAGCTTTGTCGCCGTGATGGCCATTATGCTACGACTTGCCCAACACTTTCCACATTTGCTTCCCATGCCATACATACACCACCAACTGAAGAAAGCCTGGCCACTGTCTTCCTCTCACAATGCCATGTCTCTTCTCCTAGCAGCCCAGACTGGTTTGTGGACTCTGGGGCCACGGATCATATGACCCTCAACACCAACTCCGTGTCTCAACCTTCCCCTACTTCAGGTACTGAATCTGTGATTTTTGGTAATGGTCACTCACTTCCCATCTCCCATAATGGTCGGTCCTGACTATCTCACAACCTTCATTTAAAGGATATTTTGGTTGTCCCACATTTATCTAAACCGCTATTGTCCATAAGCAAACTTACCCAAGATAATTTTGTTGATGTATTATTATCTTACCCATCATTTTCTATTCAGGACCGGCTAACCAAACAGGTTCTAGCCCAAGGCAGATGTGAGGATGGCCTGTACGTTCTCCGACCGGATCATAGTGTTCATTTTATGATTCTTCATTTATGTATAGAGGATTATTATTATTATATATTTGTTATTGTTCATGTACCTATTTGTATATTGTTTTTCTATATAAACTTCTCTCCATCATGTTTGGAGACACAGAGAGCCTTACAATTCAATAGTTACATCCTCATTGTGTAAGTGTTTTTTTTCTTGAATCTATCCATGTTTTCTTTATTAGGGTTTTGATTTTAGGTTTTGGGTGGATAAAAAATCTGTAATTCGAAATGGTATTTTTCTTGATTAGGGTTTTGATTTTAGGTTTTTTTTTCTTGAATCTGAGTTCTGGTATGTAGTTTTATTTAATACTTTTTTTCGTTGAGTAAGCTAAGCTGCACTTCAATTTGATTTAAGGGATAAAGTGGAGTTTTGTAGCATTTCAATTTTATTTTACTAATGGGTAATATATATCCAAGAACAAACCAAACCACATATAATTAAGTTGTTTTTTGTGTTAGTTTAGATGGAAAGTGTTTGTTTTATTCGCACGTATGTAGTTCTTGGTACTTTAGAACAAGCCAAACAAAAATTCATTTACGCGTGGTATATTTGCCTTAATGTAATGTAACAACATGTTACACGAGTGTAACTTCATCTTACCTTCTTTTGAAGGATCATTTACACCAGTGTAAGTTTTTTGAATGTATTTACTTTCTTCCTGCCCAAAATTAATTTTAAGATTGTTCTATGTCCAAAGTTACATTTTGCTTTTATAGGTAAATTGTTACGAAATATTTAAGTATATAATATTGTTATTTAGATCTAGGCTATTCCAAGATATAACTTTTACTAAAATCTGACATAAAAGTTGGTGCAAACTATGGATTACTCGGTGATAGTTTTTGATACTGCTTCCATTGAACACACACTTCAACTGTTATAATTTCCATCAACATTAGAGAAAGGTCTTGCCTAAATTATGAGCTTAAGAGTAAATTTGGTGGCTTGTTGGGTCAGGTATTATCTCTTTTCTCCTATTAATATTTATTTTAAATTTTGACAACAGATTTCTAAATAAGAACCATTTATATTACACTAGTATAACTTCACCTTACCTTAGTGTAATCCACCGTGTATCTTTTGACATTTGGTAATATTATCCTGCATTAGTGTAATATTACCAACTAAAAATATTTCAACAAGACATTAACAATTCTTATTCATAATTGCTCAATTTAGGGGTGTTCAAAACCGGATATCCGAAAAATTTCGGATAGTGGATTTCACTATCCGAATCCGTATCCGAAATTTCGGATATCCATTTGGATAGTAAACCGGATATCCGAAATCTGGAAAAAAAAAATTTGGCAAAGTTTTGTTTGAATTTTTAAGAAATAAACCTGCTCAAATCCCAACAAATACAAAGTTTCAAACTAAAAAAATAACAATCCAAACAAATGCATAGGAAAAAATCTGAAACAAATTCGAAAACAATAAACAAATGTTCAAAGGAAATTCAGAAGAAAAAATCTGAAACAAATTCGGAAAAAAATAAACAAATGTCCATAAACAAATCCAAGTTCTCCTACCCACAACCAAATGTTCAAAGGAAATTCATAAACAATTTCGGAAACAAATGTTCAATCAGAAACAAATGTTCAATCGGAAACAATCCAAGTTCTATTATGAATATTAGTATAGTATTACCTTGTTTCAATCGCTGAGGAGGTCGATGGCGGAGGAGGCGAGGGTTGAGGCCGATGGCGGAAGAGGCGGTGGCTGAGGAGGTCGATGGCGGAGGCGGGTGGAGTTTTAGGGTTTGTGTCGTAAGGGGGAGGCGGGCTCTGCTGAACTGAAGTGCTGAGAAAGAAAGAATAGATATATTAGCATTAGGGTTTTAAATAATAAAAATAATAAAAATAATCAGAAAATATATTTCGGATATCGGATATCCGAACTATCCGAAAATTTTCAAAATCAATATCCGAATCCGAAAATTCGGATATCCGAATTTTCGGATAGTTCGGATTCGGATAATTCGGGTTCGGTTTCGGATTCGGATATTTTTTAACACCCCTAGCTCAATTAGGACAGTTGGCATCTATAACTGGTCCAATAGGGCGGTTGGTTCAGCCTACCATGTCTTAATCCCACATATTTGTTTCACCTGAGATATTTTAGTGTAACGGCGCGAAAATCAAACACTAGTTATCCTACATTAGTGTAACATTTTTTTGCATTAGTGTAATATTATCCTACATTAGTGTAATATTATCTTTGCATAAGTTATGATTTCTTTCATCTTTCATACACTTTTTGCAGATTGATAAGGCTCCTTAGGTAAACACACAACTGAAAGAAAGTATTGAAGTAAATATTATGCTAGTATTAAATCAAATATTATGTTAGTATTTATCGAGATTTTATACCTGGAAGAAAGATTTTATGTGTGGATTTATGCCTGGAAGAAATATTATGCCTCGAAGAAAGATTTTATGTGTGGATTTATCGAGAAAGACGCCTTCGAACTTGTGAGGATGATCTCAAACAGCGGGGCGGAGATCGAATATTGGTCTTTTGCTTTTTTTTAAGTTCTCATTCCTGTTCAGATTTGCATTAATAACTTTTTAGCATTATTTTTTTCAGTAGTATAATTTTTGTATGTTAACTTTAGCATTATTTTTTTGGGTAGTATACTTTTTAGAGTTTGTATAGTGGGTCCATTTGGTGATTTGATAGATACACCTCTGCTTTTGCAGGGAAGGTTAATTGACCAAATTTTCCTTTCAAACAAATATTAAATGATGTACATGAATAAAGAATTATAATTAATTGTGAACCATTGGATCTTTTATTCAAGAGTTGATAATAACTTCAAAGTGAGTTTTAGAGTTTTTACATGAAAAGTGGGTTTTGATTTGAACCATACCATATATATATATATATATATATATATATATATATTAATACAAAGTAGTAGAGAAGAAAGTCTACGAGTAGTAGACAAAATGGTAGAAATAGATTTATTTTCACCAGAAACAATTCAAATAATTAAACAGTCTGGAAAATAATTCATACACACAGGACTTATAGTCGTAGGAATAAAAGCCTTAGGAAGAAAAAACCTAGGAAAAAAACTTTTGGCCTTAATATTAGATAAAAGTTGGAAAACATAAATGAGAAAAACAATTATTTTAGGGATGGAAATAGATTTAAGTCAAAATACAGCCTTATTTTATTGTACACATGGAATACTAAAAGACATTAAAGACCTACAAAAGTTGAAAATAGCCCTACAAACTAAAGGATATAAAAATTACGAAGGAAATAATATAGTAATAAGTATAGGTGTTCTAGGAAAAGCTAGCAACAGATTAGGAATGAAATACAAAGTAAACATAGAAGGAATAGTTAATACAATTGCATCAAAATCTATACAGATGATAGAACCAGTTAAAATAGATCCTGAAGAATTAGCAGGATTAGAGTGGAAAATAAGTGATTTAACAGAAAAAGAAAGCTCAACATTAGTCCCAAAAAAGAGTCATATATATGAAGGGATAGATGTAATACAAAGCTTAAGATTTACAGATTTTAGACAAGAAGATAATAAATATGAAGAAAGTAGTTGTTCTGAAGAACCACCACAAGAACCACAATATAATTTTATGAATACAGAATCAGATTATGAATCTGAATATGGAAACCCTATATATGATACAGAAAATGAAGAAAGTAATGATGAATACACACTAGATTCAGAATTCTTAAAATTTGAAAAAGAAGATATAGATTACAGTTTACTAGAAGAAACAAATACAACTTTTAAAATAGAAGAAACCAACAAATCTTATGAACAAATAACAAATAGAAAATTTACTGAAACAAATATACAAGAAGAGGTAGATGACATGATAGTAGAGTGTATGCTTGCTTTAGGAATGACATATGAAGAAAGTTACAAAAAACTACAGGAAGACTTCAATTTACCATTAGTAAACAGTATAGTCAAAGGAGATACAATGATCTCTGACTTTTATAAACACGATAATAGCTTTATGGTGAACAAAAATCAAAAAGAGATTATACAGAAGGAAAAATAGGAGAAACTTCATATGAATCCATGGGAAGAGAACCATGGATTAGACCAACTACAAACTATTAACAAGAATCAAGCTATAAAGGAACAGGAAATAGACTACCTATAGGACAAATTTACAGCGGTAGCATGCTGCTATTAGAACAACAGAAACCTCAATTATGGGTAGACAAAGTTCTTACATGGGAACAAACAGTAGTAAGAATGTGAGAAACTAACAAAAAAGATAGTATGGATATGTTTGCCTATTTAGAAACAACCTTAGGCCTAACAGCCCTAGGAATATGGCAAAGTAAGAAAACCCACAGCCCAAATCAAATAAACAGGTTAAAAGCCATATGAGATAATCCTTACAATTTCACTTCTCAAATAAGAGTCCTTATTTTAGGAGTAGATCCGGCAAAAAATAATAGTTTATTACAAGATACGGCTATTAGAAACTTAGAGCAACCAAGTATAGCTGATATGAAATACATAAACGAATTTACACTACATTTTACAAGATTATTAGCACAAACGGGACAAGCTATGAAAGATAGCTTATGCGATAAATATTTTATAAAACTTCCAGGAGATTTAGGAAAAAGTATACACGAAGCCTGGAAATTACAATACGGAAATATAGAAAATATAGGTATTGGACCTAGGATAACCTTTACATTTGGTATTTTAGAAGAAAAATACAAAGAGGTTGCATTACAAGAACAGTTAAAAAGAAATGCATTTGCATTTTGTAAAACAGCTATTTACACTCCACAAGCCTACGAGTATTATGACAGAAAAAAGAAAATTAGAAAAAGTACTACATATAACAAAGAATATAAACCGTATAAAAAATACCAAAATAAATATGTTAGAAAACCTCATACTAGAACATGCAAGTGTTTTATATGTGGAGATACAGAACATTTAGCTAATAAATGTCCAAATAGAAACAAAAACATAGAAAGAAGTAATATAGTCGAACAAATTAAGGACTATGAAATTGAAGCATTAGATACAGATCACACAGATAATGAGTCAATATACAATATATATAGTGAAGAGGATGAACCAGTAACAAAAATTTCATATACATATACAAATCCTGAAGAATGTAAGCATGACTGGAAACACAGAAAAGGAAACAATTATATTAAATGCTACATTTGGGAATACTACCCAAGTATAGACAAAAGATCTCAATACAATATTTGTTTTAAAGAAATCTGTCATATTTGCATAAGAGATGTTCACAACATAGAACCACCAAACACTAGCCATAACACAAGCAAAAGCACAAACGAATATGATGAAAAATTCAAAAAACTAGAACTAGCGATAGAAGTAAACAGATTAAAAATAGAAATTATGAACAACAAAATCACTAGACTTGAAGATTTTATAGAAAAGAAAAAACAGGCAGTAGAATTTCTAGAAATAAATAACATGGCCACAGAACCAGAACAAAACCCTATACAAACTGATGAACAGCCCCTCATACAAACCAGTGGATCAATAAACATGATAAATATACAGTGTAGACTATGGCTTGACGCCAATACACCAATATATCTAACAGCCTTGGTAGACACAGGAGCAACTAAAAGTGTAATATCACATAGTTTGACTCACGAAAAATTTCATAAACCTCTTACATATAGACTAATGACAAGAACCGTAAAAAACAGGTTAATAGACATAACACATTACCTAGAACCTGTATGAATACAATTCCTAGACTTTGCAGGAAATTATAGTATAAAATATGACATTCCACAAATAAACATTAATCCACAACATATTAAATCCAGAGATTTTATCTTAGGATTAAATTTCATACTAGGATTAAATGGTGCAATTACCATAACAAGAAACTTTATAACAATTAGTAAACAGATTTACAGTTTCCCCACTCTAAGATATAAAAGCATAAAAGAAATTGCTCAAAAAAGAGGAGAAAAGGAAAATCTTGAATTTCTAAATAAAAACAAAAGAAAAAAAACGAATCTCTACAACTTCTTACAGATTTTATAAATCACAAATTAGAAAAAGGACAAGATATAATAAAAAGTATAAATCATCCAATGATTTTACACCTAGAACGACTAGGACTCATAGGAGAAGATATTACAAATTCCAAAGTCAAATATGTCTGTAAATTTAAAATAAAAAATCCAGACATTACTATAAGAAACATAAATATAGATTACAGTCCCCTAGACAAAGAAGAATTTAGAACACAAATACTTGAAATGACTAAACAAGGACAAATCAGGAAATCCGAAAGTCCCCATAAATCAACAACTTTCATAGTAAAAAACCATAGTGAAATAAAAAGAGGGAAAACTAGGATCGTATATAATTACAAAAGATTAAATGACAATACAGAGGACGATGGGTACAATATACCTAATAAAGACAGCATAATCCAGCTAATACAAAACAACAAAATCTTTTCTAAATTTGATTTAGAATCAGGTTTTAATCAACTACACTTAGAAGAAGATTTTAAAAAATGGACAGCCTTCACATGTTCTGAAGGATTATATGAATGGAACGTTCTTAGCTTTGGGCTAAAGAACGCCCCTTCAATATTTCAAAGATTCATGGACAGTTTATTTCTTAAATACAAATTTTGCCTAGTGTATATTGATGATATACTAGTAGCAAGCAAAATAGTCCAAGAACACGAAACACATCTTCAACTAGTATTTGAAGAAATAATAAAGAATGAGATAGTAGTTTCTAAGAAAAAGATAGAATTATTCAAAAGAAAATTTTCTTTCTTAGGTCTAGAAATTGGAAATGGAAAGATCGAATTACAAAAACATATATCCACAAAAATTCTTGACTTTCCGGAAAAACTCACTAGATTAAAACAGATACAAGCCTTTTTAGGACTTGTAAATTATGCTCGAAAGTTTATCCCAAATCTTTCGAAATTAGTAGGTCTGTTATACAGTAAAACCACAAAAAACGGACAAAGGAATTTTAATCAAGAAGATATTATCTTGATAAAAAAGATAAAAGAAAGGGTTAGAGAAATCAAACACTTAGAATTACCAATAGTAACAGATTATATAATTATAGAAGTAGACGGATGCAAAGAAGGATGGGGAGCAGTTCTCCTTTGCAGACCAAATATTCATAGCTACAAAAAGGAAGAAAAAATATGTTCATACCACAGTGGAAGTTTTAAAACTGGATCCACTTGGACCAGCTTAGATTTTGAAATACAAGCATTGATTAATGCTTTAGAAAAATTTAAATTATTTTTACCCAAAGATTTTACAGTCAGAATAGACTGTGAAGCCATGGTAAAGTTTATTAAAAATGATCAAAGTAAAAAGACTAATAGGACAAGATGGGTAAATCTGCAAAATATAATACAAGGTAGCGGATATACCATACAGTTTAAACATATTAAAGGAAAAGATAACGGGATAGCTGATTTATTATCTCAAAATATTAACAAATTGCTTTGTTCAGATGGATAAGAAACTTAAAGGAAAGGAGAAGATGGTCGTAAGACCAAAACAGTTTAAACAGAATTCTTCCCCTATGAGCATCTCGTCTAATGACGAAGAAGAAACAGAAAAGCTTATGAGCCAAGTTTTTCAAGCCGAAAAAATACACAGCTCTAGACAAACGGCTTTACTACAGAATTCCCCAGTTTTACAAAGTACTAGAAAGCTTTCTCCTTATTTCCTCAAAGTTACACAACCTTTTCAAAACCCCCAGACTTCCAAAAACCCAGATACCTTTATCCAAAACATGCTCTGCAAAAAACAAATCCATAAACAAATCCAAAAACCCTCTTCCTCCCACAATCCTACAATTTCTTTCGGGTCTTATGCCCTACAAACATGCCTTGACGCACACATAAAGTTTCGTCCCAATAATGGGATAAAGCTTACTGATAAATAACAATGTCTACTGGACAATTTATGGCACATTCAAACTATGCCTCATGCATCTTCTTTTAAAGTCCAAGTTTTAAACGCGCTAAGTATATACTTCTATATATATATATATGTGTGTGTGTGTGTGTGTGTGAGGTTTCGCTAAAAAATGTAAAATGTGTTTTAAAACGCTTATAACCGGCTCATACAAACTCCGATTTTACTCATTTCAGCGGCGTTGGAACCGTCTCGTCGAACTCTACGATCTTATCTTGTAGAGTTTAGCTTTTGCCTTAGGGTTTAGCTTTTAGTATTTAGGCTTTTGGGGGGTGGGAGTTTTAGGTTTTTGGGAGTGGGGTGGGGGTTAGGTTTTTGGGGTCTTGGGTTAGAGGTTTAGGCTTTTGAGGGAGGTGGTCGGGTTTTTAGACGAATTTTTTGGCTTTTTAAGGTTTTTTTTGTTATGATTTAGGTTTTTTTTTTTTTGGGGGGGGGGGGGGGGGTGGGGGGTTTTACAAGGTGGGGTAGGGTGGGGGTTAGGTTTTGGGGGTTGAGATGGGGGTTTTAGGATTTTTTTTTTTTTGAGGGGGGGGGGGAGGGTTGTGGGGTTTTTAAAATACTTTTTACATTTTTTTACACTTTTTAGAATTCTTAAAATATCTCTCCCCTATATATATATAACTAGCTTAGAACATGTGTACTACACAGGGTAAAAAAATCAATTTATAAAATTCTTAAATCTTTATATATATATATATATATATATCTTGTAGGTGAAAAAATATATTATATATACTAACAATATAAAACAAAATAAAACATATGTAAAAATTAATATATAATTGAGTTTCAAAAATACATTAAATACTATTTAATGTAATTTGACTTTTAACTACAATTTGATTAAAAACATAAGCTAGTTAATTACATTTTAAAGTTTCTTATAATATGAGATAATTTAATAACTTGTTTAATAATATATTATTATTGAAAATATGGAGGTGTATTTATTAATAGAGAGAGCCGGGAAAAACTTTGTAAAAATGAATATGGAGATGGGACGTGGCATTGAGAAACCTTTATTTATTATATAGTATAGATTAATAGTATTTTTTTATCATGTAGATATATTCTTTCTTAATGATATATTGATGAAAAACTAAAATATTACTAAATAAATTCTCTAACATTTTTTTTACCATCGTATTAGATGAATTTCTTTTATGTATAAGTTTATATTTTAGGGGCCAATTTTTATTAGTCGTATAGGGTCATCAAAATCTTAGAGACGACCATGTTAAAGGTTTTGTAGTATTGAGTTTTAATAAAACATTTGGGCTTTAGCCAGCCAAATATTTTTTTATTAAAACTCAGTAGCTCAAAATCTCAATTCTCAAACTCAACTTACCCAAAGGCCGACCAAGAAGAAAGACAGAGAGAGCGGGAACTGTGAGACTGTGAGTGTCAGAGACCGACCACTCGACCAACCGTTCGATCTGAGCTGAGACCATCGCCCGGCACCGCCTCCGCCAAACCCTAGTCTTCGGCCTCCGTAGTCCGCCTCGCCAGTCGCATGTTACCGTAAAAAAATTGTTTACATGAAAGCACGGTAAAAAAGTTTTGTTTCATTTACATGAAAGTACGACAAAAAAATTATTTAAATAAAAGTACTGTCAAAAAATTTTTTGTTTCATTTACATGGAAGTACGGTTAAAATAAAATTCTTTACCCCTGAACTAGTTGGATTAGTTAGATCGGTCGAACCGAACTAAAGACCGGATAACTTCATTCCATTTTGAAGAAGGATATGCGTACACATTGTTATTCATTAAAATTTAACTCTCTTTTTTTTTACTTTCTAAATAATATTTTGTTAGTTTAATTAGTAACAAGGATTATGATTTATTAATAAGATGATTTCCACATATAGAAAAATATAAGCAAATACTACTTTTAAGAAATTCATCATATTCACATTTTAAGTAAATTAAGATCCTTGAGATAAATGCACTTGAATTCACATAATCAAATTCAATTACATTTAGTGTGTGTATATATACTCGTATGATGATTCTATCGCATGCACCTTGAAGTTAGTACTAGACAACCCATATATATATATATATATGGCTCCCAAATCCTTTATCATCTTTACCCTCCTAACCTTCTCATTATCATTCTCTCAAATCTCCGCCATGAACTACAATGTGATAAACCTCGCTGCCAACAAACCCGGTGGCATCCGTTTCACCAAAGAAATCGGAATTCCGTACACAAAGCAAATAATGGGTACCATCAATGACTTCATATGGTCCACCGTCTTCCAACAAAACACCCCCTCCGATCAAAAACTTGTAGATTCTGCTAACGTTTACATTGTAGAGTTTGATGGAGCCGAGGCAATAGAATGGGGCAATAACAATATTAATGTGAGCTCCATATATTTAAACGGGTACCAAGGGGACCAAAAATGGCAATTCACATCCCTATTTTACCATGAAATGACTCATATTTTTCAATGGGATGGTGAGGGTCATGCACCATTATCGTTGGTTGAAGGGATCGCGGATTACACAAAATTAAGAGCAGGTTATGCACAACAAGGGTTTGCAAAGCCGGGACAAGGGGATCGGTGGGATCAAGGGTATGATTTCACTGCCCGTTTTCTTGAATATTGTGACCGGATTAACTCCGGGTTTGTGGCAAAGCTTAACAAGAAAATGAGGTTTGATTTTGATGTCAAGTATTTTAAGGACTTGATGGGGAAGCCAGTAGATCAACTATGGAAGGAGTACAAGGCTAAATATGGACAATGATGTATAATTAATTTTTGTATAAATACATCGAATGTGTGGAAATAATCAAGTTGTCTAATTGGAACATAAATTCATAAAAGAAGTGGTTTAGGTTTTGCAAATTGTTTGTTCAAAGAATGCATCCTAACGGTTGCGTAAGAATGAAATAATTAGATTATGTTATCAAGGATCCAAGCATTTCATTATTTAACTAATGAGTGTAAGGGACTTTTGATTTCATTTTGGGCTAGTAATTACTAAATATTTTTTGAAATCTTGTAAAAAATTCCATTTATGCTTGAAAGTTACGAAATAAAAGTAAAGATAATGACATGTGGTTTAAAATGTCATACAATAGTGGCAGCGTCAGTATTTTTCGATACTCAAATTTCTAGAAAGCCGATATAAGATTTTTCGGGCTGGTTCGGATGATCGGGCCGGGTCAATCACATAAATATAAAATATGATACAATAGTAAAAATACATTATCATTAGAAAACACAAGACTTTTTCTTATGAGTCACATATTTTTCGATGCTCGAATTTCTAGGAAGTCGACATAAGACTTTTCGGGTTGGTTCGGTTGATCAGGACGTGTCGATCACATAAATATAAAATATGATACACAGCTGGAACCAGGGGAGGTTTTTGGGGGTTCCGGTGACCCTCAGAGCGACTAAATATTTTACTAACAAGTCATATAACTTCATTGATTCTTTTTTTATTTGACCTCCTAAGATCGTTGATGATAGGAAAGACGAGGTGAAGAGAGGGAAGTTTGTATTACCATTTTTATAGTTTAGTTAAATTGAAACAAAATAATATTTATAGTTTAGTTAATTTGAAACAAAATAATATTTAGGTTTTAAGTTAACTTTATTACTTCACTCTATTAATATTAAATTTATGATTACTTTCTTTTATTTCTATTTTCTTTTTTTAAACTATGTATAACCAAAATATATTTTTTAATAATACTTTCCTACATAAAATTTTAAATTTTGTCAAATATTTTTTTTACATGTAATTTTTTTAAAGAAATTTAAGAATAAGATTGATAAAAAGAATTCACAAATGCACCCAAGTTCTATGTCAAAAAAAATGTTTTCAATGGTGGTAAATATAAACAATTTTTATAACGGTATCAATATATATGAAAAATCAAACCAGAATCACCGGTTAAGAATCTTTCTCAAATTTGTTGTACATTGATTAATAAAAAAAGATTAGGTGACGTAGTTAACAAATGCCTAAATGTTTCTATAGTGACCACCGGTTAAAAAGTTCTGGTTCCACCAATGATGATAGAGTAGTAAAAATGCATTACTATTAGAAAACACATATTAAAAATATAATTTCATTAGAAATGAAAAAAAAAACATTACAGTTTATAATTTTTCCATTACTAATATGATATTTGGGTTATGCATGGGGGGTCTTATGACATGTTATTATCATTACTAATATGATATTTGGGGTGTATTTGATGTAGGGAAAGCTTCGAAAGCTCCGGTATGAGCTTGGGATCACAAGTCGCTGTTTGAAGTTGGACATGTTTTGTGTTGTATTGGCTAAAGAGCTTCTTGTGGAAGTTTTAAACTTAATTTTTGATGTAAAAAATAAACTAGTATGGCGTTTATCATTTTGGCGATGACATGTTACTTCTTGGTTGTTGAAAAGTTTTTAATTGGTACCATCTTTTGCTAGTGTTTAAAAGTTTAAATTGTTTTAAAAAATGGGTGTTACAATATATATATAGGGGTCGGTTATTAAACAAAGGGCCCTAAGCGTATGAAGGGCCCCAAACCGTCCAATTAATATGATATATGGTTGGAGATAACACAGTGTCATAAACGTAATTACTTTGAAAAAAATAATGCGTCGTCCAAGTTAAAAGAGCATAAATGCCAATTTGTACCAACAAGTGTCCAAACCAAATCTCTGTAAAAACATAAGTTTTAGATCCGCCACTGCTAATATAATAATTATAATACTAGTCTAATATTAATATATAAAACCTATTACATCATTTTATCTTATAATATATTAGTGTTGAAATAATATTATTATAACCATATAACCATATATCCTACAACCACTAGCTTATTCTAGTGGCAAAGGTGTATGACCAAAACTTCTTTAAAATGGAGAGGTCTTGGGTTTAAGTCCCACTTGTGACAAAAAAAAGGGGTCCAAGTTGGGACAGGGGTTTTCTCACGTATGGTGGGTTTCCTCCTGTAGGGGTGGAGATGATCGGGTGAGTCAGTGGCCCGTCAGTGATCCAAATTGCCGTTAAAAAATCTATCATTTATAAAATTCCCAATCTCAAACGTACCAAAACATTACCCTATTGAATAGAACCATTTGCCCCGTGCTCAGGTACTCAGTCTCCTCTTGCTGCAAAAAGTACAAATTTTGAAAATTCTTTTATTGACTTCTCTATTACTTTTATATACAATATAAATCCATTTTTGTTTCGTGTTAGTTGCAAGGAGATTTGTAAAAAACGTCTTTGATTTAGTTGATAAAATAATTTTTTTAAACCTAGATACTATTCCCAACATGTTTGGAGCCTCAAAACATTACATGATAATCTTGTAAGGACGGGGGTATTAACAATGAAGATCAGAAGATGCTTAGTGTTTCGTGTAGAGGATCATGATGGAAGGTCTTGTGACTTTTTCAGTCGGTTCGTGTGACGATACACTTAACAGAATCCATAACTCAACCATTGTAACAAGTGATATGGACATATAGGATAGGAAGTTGGATTTTTTTTCAGAGTTTGAAACGAAAATACCATGAAACAAACTTCTGGCAGACAATTGATGTCTAATATAATTTCAGCCGAGTAACGTGAGACGTGTCCATGTCCAAGTCCAAGTCAAATCTATATCTATATCTATATTTATATTATCTAATAATTTATATCTATACTATATGATAAATAAAGATTTTTTCATGTTACGTGTCGCCTCCATATTCATTCTCATCATTTTTTCTCGTCTCTCTCTTATTAAATACACATCGATCTACCTTTTAATAATAATATATTTTTAAAGAAAAATACTAATCTATCTATACTATATAATAAATAAAAGTTTGAGATGACACATGTCATTTTGTGGTTTCTTCTCATTTTTATTTTTCCGCATCTTTCTCTTATTAAATATCAATTTTTTATGTTTCTCTCTCATATTAAATAATAATTATATTAAAAAAACATAACAAGTTTAATTCTTTATAGTTATTATATATATATATATATATATATAAATAGACTTAATATAAAATTAATCATGGATAGTTATAGTTAATGAAGTTATGTATCATTTTGGAAAAATAAATTTGTATTATGAAAAGTTATTATATTATTAGACTGTTTTTATAATTTAATAAACTCCATTATTTTAGACAACTAGATTAATTTTTATTTGAATTTTTATCTATAGATTTTTGAATTCAAAATTTTGTTTATCATTAATCAGGGTTTTATAAATTTTACAAACTGAAAACGTTTTATAGCCATTAAAGATCCAATTAAAAAAACATTCAATCATATATTTACACATTTAAAGATCTAATATTTGTTATGATTTGTTAAATCTCACTATGTTTTTGTCATATTATTATAGCCGAAAGTATTCAAGTAATTATTTCCTTTTTTTCCTATTTCGATTTACATCATTACTTATTTTAGCTATTTGTATGTGTTTATATATGTTTTGTATATGTGGCAACTTCAACCTATTTTCTTATGAACGGGTCGGTTTGAGTTACGTTTTTTCTCTAACGGGTCAAACGGTTAAAATGAAATAAAAGTAGTCTAAAATAAGAAGACATATCAGTTGAAAGTCTCACTAAGTTTAAATTTCATGCAAATAAATATATTTAGATTGTTATATTATAATCAGAATAATATACATTTTAGTTATATTTGATACTAAGCTATAATTAATAAATAAGTAATTAGTCACGTGTCACAATTCAGTGAGCCAAAATTCTTGTAAGCGTTTGAAAATTTTCTCGCTTATTTTCTTGTGAACCCCAAGCAATACCAAACAAATAACTACTTGAAGCTTTTTTTACTTATCGTTTCCCAATTATTTATTATCTTCTTTATTAATATTTACTTTATGAATATTTTATTTATTTAATATTTCTTTTCTCAACTATTTCATTTGTTTTTTCCACATATTAATACATGTTTAATATTTCATTAATCCAACCCCTAGTAATACACGGGTTTGTAAACTAGTTATACTAATAAAACACATTTATTTTAAATCATCCCTTATCATAAGAAAATTTGAAATTTAATTATGTAACTTTTATTTTCAATCAAATAGTAAATGAAAGTCAAATTACATTAAATAGTAATTAATGTATTTTTAAAATCCAATTATATATTAATTTTACTTTTTTTAAATTATGTTTTCCATCCTTACTATATGTAATACATTTTTACATCTGTAAAATATATATATATATAAAGATTTAAAAATTTTCTGTATTGATATTTTTCCCATGTGTATTACACGAGGTTCTAAGTTAGTTATCTAATAAATAAAGGTTTTTCACGTCACGTGTCGGCTCAATATTAATTCTCACTAGAAGGGGCAATCCTGACCCAAAAGTTTAAATATGGGTTAGTTTGGGCTTATAATAAAAAGGTTTTGAGTTGATTTGGGTCTATAAGATTTTCAAACAAAAAAAGTTAAAGGACGGGTCAAATTAGGTGGATTATAAAATGACACGCGGGTCAAATTGGGTTTTCAGCTGTGACGCATCATCTTCAAAACAAATAAAGTTAAAGGCATATTGTAAGTCCCAGAGGGTCTAATGATTGATCTCTGCTGTAAAACACGTGATACGTACACGTAGTGCGGAATCCTAACGCATACATACGTCTCGAATACTCACACACACGATACAATCACACACAAGACAATATATCATAAAAAGCTTCTTGTATTCACTCTGTAAACAGTACACACGTAGTAGTTCCAGAATTACAGATCACTACAAATGAGAACAACTATTGCACTATTTATAGGCAACACATACTGGTATAGGCGAACTTATCATGTTCGCCAACATTAGTTCGCCTCAACTAGATTAGGCGAACATGTTAAGTTCGCCTATTACAAACTTAACTAACTACAAGACAAAATATACAAAACATAAACATAAAGACTAAACTATTACAAGGCTTGTTCTCACATAACATGCTCCAACAGACTCTCCCTTGACAACAGTCTTTATCTTCAAGTCTTGTTCTTCCAATTCTTTGGCAACGAGCTCCCTGCACAAATTCTATGCTTCAAACAAACATACAACACCTTCTTGTACTGCAACGCCTGCTCCCTACTCTCATCTGTGTACATGATCTTTCTACGTTTCAGCATCTTCTGATCAGACCTTGAAAAGTTAACAAGATTCATAGCATCAAAGAACTTTACTATAACCTTGCCACTTATGTCTTCTATCACTGCTTCGTCCATATAGACATCAACATACCACCATTTCAGATTATTTAGGCAATTATAGGGAATCAGCTTCAGTGGAATCTTTGGTACTGGTCTCACATGCTTGAATTGTATCTCCAAATCACTTTTTGAGTAACTGGATCCACCTTTTTAATTCTCTTACCTTGTTGAGGTTTCAGCTTCTCATACTTACCCGATCCACCTTCAACTTTGATAAGTTTAGCTATTGAGTCAGCTATGCCATTATCTGATCTGTTAATCAAGGGTTTAGTTGATAACCCACTAACTTCAC
The DNA here is from genome assembly GCA_023525975.1 of Smallanthus sonchifolius. NCBI lineage: Eukaryota > Viridiplantae > Streptophyta > Magnoliopsida > Asterales > Asteraceae > Smallanthus > Smallanthus sonchifolius. The sequence continues at coordinate 13,471,730 of CM042042.1, forward strand.
ATCGTGGTAAGGAATTAAAGTACTTCAGCCTTAGCTTCAGGTACTGAACTCCGTCCGATCTTTTCAAAGAAAATAGCTTGAACTCAGTTTCATAGAACCAACTTATAATCCTGTCAGAGCATCTCTCTTTGTTCACGTATATCTGTTTCTTAACTGGTGCAGATGGAGAGACTGGAAACTTAGTTCTCCAACTCTTCACCATCTCTGCCCACTGTGCCTTCGTCATTCCTGTATTCTTATACATTTCAGTATCTTTAGGCAAGCTCTCAGCAGTATCAGGGTTTTGGTTTTCTAGAATAGGATCAGACTCTTCAGATTCTACAACACCTTCTGACAAATCTTCAAGAGTTACATCATCGTCAAAGACATCCGTGTTAATCAAACCATCACACCCTTCATAAACAACCTTTTGTTTATCACTCTCAACATCCACCTCAACAATCTCTCCCTCCTCTAACTTTTCCTTACCAGTATCCTCATCATCGGTCAAATTATCCAGGTCTAACAAACATTCAATCTTATCTGCATCATCTATGTCAGAGTCTTCAAAGATTGAATTATCTAACATATCAGCATCAACCTCAGTATCAACCTCAACCTATTCTTTATCATCACCACTAGTCAACATATTGGCTTCTACAATAACCTTTGACTCCCCTTGAGTTAATGACGTAGGGTTCGTATCAGTTTTTTGACGCTCACCCAAACCATCACCAACATCCGGTTCGTCTTCATCATCTAAGTTCTTCTGAACACCAATACTGTGACAAGCAGACTTATCAGCTTGAACCTTCTCCCCCTGAGCGTCAAGACGCTCTAATAACTGACTAACAAGGATCTGCATCTTTGCAAGCACCTTGTTTTGATCATTTAAAGTCTTAGCATGCTGGGCTTCTCTGTTAATCAAGTCATCTACCTGAGTTTGTAACCCTGAAACCTGTGTTTCCAAGGCTTGTATTCTTTCATCACGAAGATCTCTTGTAGATGGAAGAGCTTCATCCATAGTCTTGGATACAGTCGAAGTAGCTTGTGGAGTATTAGACTGTGAAGGAATATGAGTTATTATCAAAGAATCTACAAACTCTCTATCCTGTGCAGATTGTGCAGCATGAATAGCCGAAGCCATCAATTTAGGACCTTTTGCGGCAGGAGCTTCATCATCTTTAAAAGTAGAAGATTCATCTTGTAATTTTCTTTTTCCAAGTACTGCATTGGGAGGAGGACCCCTTACAGACTTGCGTCTTGGTACAGACACCTTCTTCTTACCAAGAGACTTTTGTCGTTTCTCATAAACATTCCTAGTAGTCCTAGGAACTTTAGCCAACTGAGCTTAGTGCCCAGGACCAAAATCCTGGGAACTTTCATCATCATCTCCAACATCACTAGATAGAGATTTTCCACCATCAGCATTATCATCATCATTGTCACCTTGAGGTGCTAGTCTCTTCAACCTCTACATTCTCACCTTGAGGTTCATTCTCATCAGCATTCACTTGAATATTATCTCCATCATTTCCACCATCAGCATTATCATCATCATTGTCATCATCACTCTTAGTCTCTTCACTGTCATTATCATCATCACCTTCCACTTCCTCTTCCTCCTCATCTTGATTATCAACAGGAGGTAACTCCAAAGCTAGATCAGCATGAATCCAGTTATTGTTTGGCAGTGCAACATAACCGGGATTGATTATGTGCCCAAACAGAGGTGTAGCCACAGGAATAAGGGTTAGATTCTACTGCTTAATATTAAAGCAATCAGTGAAAATCCTCTTTGTCATAGGAGTCAAAGTCAACCTGGGGTTCACCAGTGGTAAATCAGGTATAAGGGTTTAAAATGACCTGCAAGAATCTAGGGTACATTAAGAAACCCTGACCCTCAGGTGGAGTAATTTGCATGACCAACTCCCTGTAGATATATAAGACAAAGTTGAATGGCCTATTCAAAGTTAAAGCCACCATGGCTGCTTGTAATGATGTCTTTAAACCATCCGTTCCAGCTTTTCTTGGAGATAAGCATTGAATAATCACATGCATAAAGTACCGCCATTGACCCACTAGACCACCCTTGCGTGCTTGAGAGTCATTCGGTCTACCCCTATACCCCATCCTTTGAAAACAACCCATAATTAGGGTATTCGGCAATCCGATAGGATCAGTATTCTCACCGCCAAGAGCTAGAGTTGTACGTATATCTTGAACATAAATTGCAATGTCTTTGTTGTTCAAAGTAGCTCTAATCACATGTGGTTCAACATAGGTGTCTTGTTTTGCCGTCTCCCAGAACTGTTGAATGTACTGTAAGCTAATATGAGGATTAGCTGAGAGAGCAACATTGATCCTTGACCGGTTCAAAAAATTTATGATCTCCTGATAATTTGATGCCTCGGCCAACTCTGGATCAAGTAACGCCACCTGATTATGCTTATACTCAACACGACGCTCCATGACCTACTCATAACAAGTGATTAGACATTTGATAATTTTCAAAAACAAATACACAAAATAAAACACAAAAAGTTAAAAAAAAATTAAATCACAAGTTTTTGAAAAATTGACAAGTGTTATAACACTGAACCTTGTGGTGAACTTAACAAGTTCGCTTAGAGTTACAAGAGGCGAACTTAACAAGTTCGCTCAAACCGACGAACAGTCACAGAATTCAAACTTGATAAATTTGAAGTTATAAACCACAATCAAGTACACAAAACATCTCTATAACACTCGATTAGGATATATGACCAATCAATTTTAGCTTTCAATCCCAAACTGGTGATGAACAATAAGGATGACAGATACGATGATAATCGATAATAAAAAATCGATTACGATCAAATTGATGGATGGAAGGAAGTGAAACTACCTTCAAATGATTCGCAAACTGATTTTGAGTATTAATCCGAAACAAATAACCACTTTCACATACACAAAATCAAAGTCAGACAATATCGATCAAAGTTAGAAAAAGTCGTCTACTAAGTTCGCATAAGTCAACAAAAAGTGTAAAGTGGTCATATGCGCTGGATACTATATATACTCAATGAAACCAAGTTCACTGCCTCAAGCGAACTTAATAAGTTCGCCATACCTTCAGGCGAACTTAGGAAGCGAACATAACAAGTTCGCCTTCCTCAACACTTAGCCAAAAATTTGAAATTTATCCATTTTTTCAACTTTTCCGACAATCCAATCACCTTGTAACATGTACAGCAACTCAATCCAAATAATTAACAATTTTTCATGAAAGATAGAAACAAAATCTTTTTGGATTTTTCTTATAAAGCTAAATAAACAAGTAAAGAACATATTTTTGGATTTTTCAAAATTTATGCTAAAACACACTAAAATCTTTTTGGTTTTTATCTATACATACAGAAGCACATATTTTTAGTTAAACACTTCAAGTAAGAAGATCATATCAGTATCTTTGATGTATCACACACACATTCTAAATATAAAATCCCTAGCAGATTTAAGGGTTGACCTATGGCATTCTGCATATTCACATTTTTGGCTCAGCAAACAAGCACTTTGTGCTACACTATATGACATCTCAGCAAATAATCTCTCGGAACTAACACTTCATGCGTTCATAAACTATCAATTCTTTTGAAATTTCTATTCAACTTCTATCTCACAGATATCACAACTTTCTATTTTCATTCAAATTTATTTTTCAAATACTCAGAAATTCATGAAATGATACGCGATAAACTTCAAAGTAAACATGATCAGATCATGACATGCTAACTTATTCATACCGAATTTGCAATATACTACATGTCAATCCAAGTTGTCAGCATTATAAGATTTGAAACTACAAGCGTTTTTATCCCACGTTCTTGTGAGTTAGTACCATTTATATGAAAACAATGTGTACCCAACAAATATGCCAACATAAATTTAAATTGCACTATCTTCAAGACATATGAGACTTATGCAAAGCATAGATCAATTTTCAGGATGAGACTATCTCAATTAGCACAAGAAAAGAAACAGAACCCGAAGGATATATGGAATCAGAATGATTCAACTTGCTTGGTTTGGATGAAGTATCATGATTCAAAGTAACAGTGAGATTGTACCGATGGAATTCTTAAACAATAAGATTGATCAAGGAATCAATTGATTCAATAACATAGGGTAACGTGATCCAACTTTTATCTGGATATGTTCAATGGAAGCAAGATAATTGATCCAAGGGCAAGTATATGTTCCAACACATGTTGTCAGAAACATATCTTAGTCCAACTTCACATTGCATGTTTTTCGGGGCATGGGCAACGAAGTGAACTGAAAAATTGTGTTAATCAATATAGTCCGATACTGGTCTCATGAAATACTTGAAGTCTCATATTCTTTATCTGATAATGATCTTTTAACACACACACCCGACATACCATGGGTTCAAATCACAATTATGACATAAATCATTATGTTTTCACACTACTAATGGACTAAAAACGCTTCTAGCCTACTAACAATTCAAATTACATGCAAATATCCAAATTAAAAATTTATATAAAGCAATATCAAGCAGTCATGAAGCTATCATTTCTTGTTTATGCAAACTAAGAAGTTTAGATCAAATCATATAAGCACAAACATAAATACAGACACCAGGTAGTCATTCTATGGTCATGTGTATGTGATCACCTACTGATGTACTATCATTTCTTCTCTAACTTCAAGCAGTGCCGATTTTATCTTTTTCAAATTTGTATGGGTTTTTTAGAAAGCAAGTAAAACTAATGAAAAATAAAGCATAAAACTATTTACTTTAAATAACCTACAAAACTAAAAGAAAAACTTCCATGAAAAACCTTTTTTAAAAACCTTTGTCACATTGGATTAAGCATACCAATCATTTGAGTAAGAAATTCAAACCGTGTACGATCGAATGCTTTGGTAAACAAATCAGCAAAATTGTCATTCGTGTGAACTTTCACCAGCTCTATCAACTTCTTTTCTGCACAATCACAAATGAAATGATGTCGAAACTCAATGTGCTTTGTCTTTGAGTGCTTCACATGATTTGTTGTGATCGACATGGTGGCTGTGTTATCAATCATCATTAGTGTCCCTGTGAATTTCAAACCATAATCCCACAACTGTTGTTGAATCTATAGGATTTGGGAACAACAACTAGCTGTTGCAATGTATTCTGCCTCACACGTTGAAATTGCAACCGAGGTTTACTTTTTACATTGCCAGGACACAAGCCTATTCCCAAAGAATTGACAACCACTAGACGTCGATTTTCTATATAAACCACAACCTCCATAATCTGAATCTGTATAAGCTTTGAAGTCAAAATCAGAATTAATGGGAAACATAATATCCGGACGTGACGCTGTCAGATACATTAAAGACTCGATCATTCCTCTGTATAACTACAATTCACCTCTTTCCCTTTCAGGTCAGAATCTAGTTTGTGATTAACTGGAATTGGAGTATTGAAAGTTGAAGCATTTGCCATATCAAACTTCTTGAGAATATCAGCAACATATTTCGTTTGATGAATGTAAAAACCATCTTCCTTTTGATCAACTTAAAGACCTAAAAAGAACGATAATTCTCCCATGCTGCTCATCTCGAATTTCAACTTCATCACTCTTTCAAAGTCTTTACACATATCAACATTCGTCGATCCAAAGATTATGCCATCCACATAGATCTGAACAAGTAATATATCTCCCCCTGCTTTTCTGATGAAAAGGGTAGAGTCAATTTGGCCACACTCAGATCCATTTTCAAGTAGATGCACCGACAAAGTTTCGTACCACGCACAAGGAGCATGATGAAGACCATATAACGCTTTATCCAATTTAAACACTTTATCAAGATACTTGGGATCTTCAAAACCAGGCGGTTGTTTCACATAAACCTCTTCCTTTACCTTTCCATACAGAAAAGCACTTTTGACATCCAATTGAAAAACTTTGAAACCCTTGAAAGAAGCATATGCTAGAAACAATCCGATCGCCTCAATCCTCGCAACTGGTGCATAAACTTCGGTGTAATCAACCCCTTCTTGCTGATTAAATCCTTGAACAACAAGTCTTGCCTTATTGCGTACCACAACACCACAATCGTCACGTTTGCATTTGAATACCCACTTTGTGCCAATGGATCTTGAACCTTTGGGTAATTCAACCAAGTCCCAACATTGCAACTTATCAAATTGAGCCAATTCCTCTTGCATGGCCTCAATCCAACAATCATCATCTAGAGACTCAACCACATTTTTAGGTTTTGTTTGAGAAATGAAGAAAGCATGCAAACACGTCTCCAAGATACCTGTATCAACAATTTGAGCAGACAAACAAGAATTTCCAGCAAGTGTACGATGTCTTGTTTGAACACCTGCATTCAAATCACCAATAATATTGTCAGTGGGATGGTGCTTATGCACACGGGATTGGGGAATATCCGAAGTTTGAATAACTGCATCAAGATTAGAAGGCAACTCCCCCTCAAGTGATGCCGATGCAGATGAATCATCAACTATGTCCTGAATGTCGTTAGACGATTCTTGGAACACAGCTTCATCATCTTCACCGTCACCTTCTTGTGTTATGCCCGAAGTTAAAGCTACATCCGGGTCAACCGGAGAAATACCCACAATCAGAATAACCGAACGTGGATCGACAATTAAATCATTATTGTAGTAGGACTGATAAAACATTTCTGCTTCGGCTGGAGAAACTGTAGGAGGAACATTGAAAGATCTGAATAACGCATCATAATCAAATGCCCAAGAGGGACCTTTTTCATGTTAAGGAACAGAACGATTATCACAATCAATATGAAACCATTCTTCAATTTGACGTGATTCTTTGTTAAAGACTTTCTTGTTATGAGAATTGGCAACGCATCCCAAGAAAATTCCCTCAATTGCTTTGGAGCTGAATTTAGTAGGAACATCGCGAGTCTTCAACAAGGTACATGGATTTCCAAAAGGCAAAAGATAAGCCAAATTAGGTTTTCGATTGTTCAACAATTCATAACAGGTCTTGTTGTGTTTCTTCACGGTCAAAACCCTATTAAGAACATGACAAGCTGTATTCACTGCCTCAGCCCAAAAGGTAACGGGCATCTTTGAATCGGATAACATAGTACGAGCCGTCTCAATAAGAGTTCGATTCTTCCGCTCAGCAACACCGTTTTGTTGAGGAACATAAGGAGCACTAAACTCATGATGGATGCCCTTCTATAAACAGAATAAACCCATATTTCCATTCTTGAACGCTATGCCATTATCACTCCGAATCTTCCTGACTTGCAATTTGAATAAAGTCTCAAGCCCCGCAATCAGGAACTTAAGAATTTCAGTTGTTTCATTCTTAGAAGCAAGAAACTTGACCCAAGAAAACCTTGAGTAATCATCGGTCACTACCAAACAATAAGATTTGCCGATTTCACTTTTGACACTAATAGGTCCGAACAAATCCATATGCAACAACTCTAAAGGAGTCACAATAGAATTAATCAACTTTGATTGATGAGATTTCCTGTGCTGCTTCCCCTTCTTGCAAGGAATACAGTCTTCATTCACATGAAACCTCATGGCAGGGATATCAGAACCCAACCCATTCTTGACAAGATAATTCATTTTTCTAAAATGCATATGAGCCATTTTTCGGTGCCATAAAGTTGATTCGGATTCAGAAGCTTTCTAAAGAAGACAAGTTGGAACAGACGAAGTTGTCTTCGCAGTGCTCATGTCGAGCATATATGTATCATTCTTTCGAGGAGCTCTCATAAGTATCCAATCTTCAGGTATCTCAAATCCTTGCTTCAACACCAAACACTCTGACTTATTAAACTGAAATGAGAAAGCTTTATCACAAACTTGTGAAACAGATAACAGATTGTGTTCCAGCTACTCCACATAGTTGACTTTCTCAAAGCTCAATCTCCCATTTGTCACAGTTCCTTGGCCAGAAATATTTCCTCCTTTCTTGCCTGCAAACGCAACTTATCCTCCTTGGATTTCTTTAACATTCTCAATAAGTTAAGATTTCCTGTCATGTGTCGGGAGCATCCACTATCAACATACCAATGGTTTTCGACAGTCCTTCTTGGAGTTCCTTCCACACAAACAGAAATGATTAGTTAGTAATAGAGACCCAAGCCATTGTGGTCTTGGGTCGGCCTGATTTATCAAAATAAACAATTTCTTTCAAAACGCAATCAAACTTCTCCTTAATTGTATGAGATTGTTTCTCAGAAACAGAAACTTTTGACTTTGGTTTCCATTTTGATTAAACCTGAACCTTCTCACTTTCTTTTGATGACTGAACATTGTCTTTAACCACTGGTTGTTCTAAAAGTTTTCTCAACCTTTTATTTCTTCGACATCTTTGTGGTCTTGACAATTTTTCCTTTGGTTGTGCATAATCACCAGTAGAATCAACATTCTCTACTATCTTCACGGAATCATAAGCAATCTAGACAATTGGCTTCTTACCACCTCTAGCCACAGTAGGATTCACATCAACAGACTTTACAACTGTTTTCATTGGTGGATTCACAAATGGTCTAGCCAATTTTAGATTTTCAGGACGCTTCCCCACATTCTTGTGTGGACAATCCTTCAAAATATGACTAACAATTCCACAATGAAAGCAAGTACATCTTTCTTTGTAAACTCTGACATACCTGATTCATCAAAATAAACAATTTATTTCAAAACGCAATCAAACTTCTCCTTAATTGTATGAGATTGTTTCTCAGAAACAGAAAATTTTGACTTTGGTTTCCATTTTGATTGAACCTGAACCTTCTCACTTTATTTTGATGACTCAACATTGTCTTTAACCACTGGTTGTTCTAAAAGTTTTCTCAACCTTTTATTTCTTCGACGTCTTTGTGGTCTTGACAATTTCTCCTTTGGTTGTGCATAATCACTAGTAGAATCAACATTCTCTACTATCTTCACGAAATCAGAAGCAATCTGGACAATTGGCTTCTTACCACCTATAACCACAGTAGGATTCACATCAACAGACTTTACAACTGTTTTCACTAGTGGATTCACAAATGGTCTAGCCAATTTTGGATTTTCAAGACGCTTCCCCACATTCTTGTGTGGACAATCCTTCAAAATATGACCAAAAATTCCACAATGAAAGCAAGTACCTCTTTCTTTGTAAACTCTGACATACTTCTCTCTTGGAACTCTTGTTGTACTGGATGATGCACCCTTGGAATCAGTGCTTGAAGTTTGAACAACCTTTTTAGTTTCATTCTCAACTTTATTTTTATAAAAGGCAAGAGTGGAAACTTTCTCAATCTAGTTTGTTTCATGAGAATCAAAACCACCACTTACAAAAGGCCTTGCTAGTTGATAAGCATATTTAGGTTTTGGTTGTGCAACCTTCTTATCCGATTCAGTTAGGATACATCTATCTCTGGTCACATTCTTCACTACAACTGGTTCAACATACTTACACTCTTTCACTGTACCTTCAACTATGTTTGAATAAAAAAACATCATCATTAGATGAATCATCATATATCATATCCTCACCGGTAACATGATTGATATTCAATACAGTTTTCGGTTCCAAATCTTCATTCGAAACATCCTCAGTCAGACACGGGGTATAATTCTCATTAAAAGGTGGACAATACCCAACACCTCCCTCAATATACGTGTCATCAAAAGAAGGACAAGAACCAACACTTCCAATAACCTTTGCACCCGAAGCTTTTTCATTATAACATTCCAACAAAAAACTGGAATTCTTATAACTCTCAAGCTTTCGTAACAATTTTGTTACTTCTGTCTGTGACACAACAAGTTCATTAATTTTCTTTTCATACTCTTAGTATGAGACATCGAGGTGAAATGCTTGTTCATTAACTTTGATTTGCAAAACTTTAATGTCATCTTTTAAAGATTCAATTTTAGCTTTCAAAATTGTTTCGTTTTCCTTCAAAGTTTGGTTCGATATATACATTGCTTTCATGTCACATATGAGATTTGTGTTGTCATCACACAATCTTGTAATCTTGAAATCAGAATCAATACATTTCAAACAAGAATTAACATGTTGTACTTGTTTAGTATCTGCCATGAATGCATTTCTCTCAGCTAGCATCTTAGCAATCTTTTCTGTAACCTTTCCAGCAGCTCCATCACTGAGCAAATCTTCATTTGAAAACTTTGGTTCACTTTTCTGAGGAACAGACTCTTCACTTTAATTTAAACTCCAGAATCTGTAGAGTCACCATCAGAAGAACTGCTTTCACTTCCATCTTCAGTATGAACTTCAGTTAGAAAAGCTTGACTAACATGAGCAACAATATCCTCAAATGAATACCCCAATCATAATTTTCATCATGTTGGGAGATTAAGGTTGTGGAAGTATTTTGCTTGTTTTAATTGCCTTGAGTGTTTGAGGATCCTTGATTATGAGTTCTTGGTTTTGTACATTCCCGAGCAAAATGACCAAACTCTTGACAATTATAACACTTGACTTTATGTAACATTTCTTATTTTCATTATATGTATTTCTATTAAATGTGATACATTTCAAACCCAATTCTAGTACACTGACTTGTTCTATTCGTACCAACAATTAAATACTATGTTCCAATGCAAATCCGTAAATTTTACACAGGTATATCCTATTAAAATTCTAAATAAGTTTATACTTATATAAATCTATCAAAACTGAAATTTGCAAGGACTGATTTTATAAATTAACAAGAAACCCTAATAGGCACGGTCGCGCGCCTTGCTTTGGAACGGTCGCGCCCGGTGCCTTGGCACGGTCGCGCCTCGCGTAAGTTGAAACGTAAAGGAAGTTTTTAAACGCAGAATCATTTGAATTCGTAACCGATATACGCATCATTACCATTAACGAAAACAATTAATCGAATAATCACTACAACTACAACAAATAACTCTGGCGAATTCGATTCATCTCAAAACCGTCAAGTCATTTCACGAGACCACCGATTCCCCCATTTCGATCCTAATTCTCTCAAGAAAACAAATGACACACACTACTCGATCCTCTCTAAAACTTCTGGACCCGCTGATTTAGCCGAAGTTGCAGCAAAACCGGAAATCAAACCCGTCGACGCCGGAACTCGCCTCTACCTTATGCTATCGATTCATCGTCTTTTCGGGTAATTGAAACCTCATACACATTCAATTTATTCTATAGATCAAAAGCCCCAACTCAATTGGGGCTTACAATATGGAAATTAACACGAACCCGAATCTATGTTTCATTCAAAAATGGTTTAATTGAATCCGGTTCTGGACATATTTTAAATACAATCAATCTATACCAATAGACTCGTAATAACCTAATGGATGAAAGCCCTATGATTTCCAACATTAACATTATAAGAATTAGTCAATTCGTTTCTGATTTGGAATAGACACGGTCGTGCCAATCCCAGCGCGGTCGTGCCTCACACACTCAGACCCGGTCGTGCCTCCTGGCTAAACTTGGTCGTGCCTCAGAACCCTAGACACGGTCGTGCCTACTGAGCAGCTTAGTTATGTTTTCTGTTTGATCAACACGGTCGCGCCCTGACTAGCACGGTCGCGGCCGTGGTCCTAGCACGATTGTGTCTTGTCCCAGGCACGGTCGTGTGTGTGAGAAAATCTTGGCAGAATACTAAATTTTATATTTTAAAAACAATAAGCATTTCAAATGAATTTTCAAATAAAAATAATTGATTTTATAAAGATTTATATTAACCTTATTTAAAAAGATCAAATTTATATTCTAAAATAAATAGAAGTTATTTATTTAAACCTACAAAATTAAATTTATACTTATTATTAAACCCTATGCCTAGATATTATTTATACAACCCATTTACACATATTTATAAAAATAGATTAACAAAAGTTATTTACTAAATTTATATTTAATATAAAACGCTCGATACATTTTTATCACTAAATGACTAAGTACATATTTTTATAAATAAATAAATAAATAAATTATCAATTATTTATTTAATCTATATTTAAACAAAGATTGTTTATTTAGGTTATACTTAACAAAACTTAACGCCTACAACTCCAACTCTTTGAACACACATCCAATTCAACCCTAGACTTAGACATAGACTATTGTGCACACTATTAATTCAATACATATTACACTCTAGGTTAACGTTGTGCATTACAAGGATCTCATTACTATCTAGTCTCTCGTGTTAGCTACGCCTTGTGAATCAAGTGAGTATTACATAGCCCCTTTTACTCTTTTACACTTTTGGGGTGAAACATGAACTCTATACAAACCATTGCTTACATTTACACAAACTACACAAGTACAAGTCCTCTTTACATTCATGTGTGCAAATTTGAGCTTTATGCTTGAGTGCTAGGTGTGCTAACTTTTGTGAACAATTTATGTGCAATCATTAACTATTCAAGCCGACGATAAACAATGATAGATCTATTGAGTCTGACAAACCCACCCAGATTGGGGTGATTGTTACCGACAACACAATTTTGCATGGTAGTTACAAAGGTTTGATTGTACTTGGTTACACAATAGCTGCTCTCCATAAATGCCTTATTTTATCATGTTATGTAAGGATTTGTTTATTCATAATCTATATGCTATCTATATACAAACATGTGTATGCTCACCAACTTTTTAGTTGACTTTATTTTATTCATGTTTCAGGTGCTAATGAGTGAGTTTGATCAAGGCATGCTACACATAGGCTTTGGACTTAGTTAAATTTAAATAAAGACTATTATATATTTCGTTTATGTACTGGTTTGAATTTGGTTGTGTTGAATTATTTGAAGTTAAATTGATGATTAAAATATTGAAATCTAGTCAACCTTGTGCTCATGAACAGTCTACATGTCCCGCCCCGACGTTTCCGCCGTCGGTTGGGGTGTGACACTTTAGATTTATCCATTCCCATCTTAGTCTTACTTGATACTCCAATGAACTTCTTTCCAGTTCTCTTCAAATGATCTTTACCTTCTCTCATCCATAAAGCCATATTCCACTGAATATTCATTTCTTCCAAATCGTCTTTATCCAACTGCTTAAAATCCTCCTCAATCATATCTAGATCAGTGATCTTGCCACCAATAAAGTTTTTATATGAGGTTAAGAATGATGCAATCATAGCCATCATATCATCAGCTGCTGTAGAAGACATCTTTATAGAACATGAATGACTTTCATTCTTATTATTCTTAGAACATCCAGAATTAGAAGCAACAAAGCATGCACCATCTTGACACGAACTTTCTTTAGAGCTTTCAGAAGATTCAACAGAAAATAATGCAACACCACCAGATTTCTGTGCACATGTACCTTTATCAAAATAAATGCTTGGATCTTGATAGACTGTATCTTTCTTCTGTTTGTTCAAATCATAAGATTGAATCTTTTCCATTAAATCTTCAAGACTCAGATCATCAAATCTAGTTTTTTCTTTGATCACAATAGTGTACATCTCAAAATGTGCAGGTAGTGCATCTAGAAACTTCTCAAGAATCTTCTTGTTTTTGTAAATAATGTCATTGTTGACCATTTCACTTAGAAGATGATAATATCTTGACATAAGTTCACCCACAAATTCACCATCAAAATGTCTAAAAACACTAAATTGTTTCTTTAACAATTCTCTTCTGCTCTTCTTGATGTCAGTGCCACCCTCACATCTATTAGCTAAACCTTCCCAAAGTTCACGAGAAGTCTTAAACTTCTTGAAAGTATGGTAGATGTCCGGTGGTAAACACATGGATAAAGCTGCAAAAGCTTTTTTTCATGATCATATAATTTATTTTCCTCGTCACTAAGAGCTGACACTGGCTTTGGTGTATCCGACACACCCATATGACGATGAACAGGATGCTCATAACCCTCACTAATAGGAATCCATAAGCTTGTGTCATTGATATTACCATAATTCTCAAACCGGCTCTTCTAATTTGAATAATCTTTAAGATTCATAAGCCTCGGTGGCTTGGTTAGAGTACCAATCTCATTATCATGATTCAACAGATGAGTCATGTTATTCACACTCACATGAGTAGGAGTAGACATCTTAGAAATTCAACACTTAGAAAATTTTGACAAGTTTCTGCCTATAGCGAACTTAACAAGTTCGCCTAAGTGAAGTATAGCGAACCTAATAAGTTCGCTTGACAAGTTCGCCCGTAACTGATCAGACAAGTTCGTCTGCTTCAGCTGAAGAACAAGGAGGAAAGTTCTATCACCCGAACACACGAACAGATCCGAAAATTTCCATATCTCTCGATTTTGAAGGAATTAGAGAAATTCTTTTCGTAGGATTCTTCAAATGATGATTTAGAACTCTTCTATTGGATCAATTTTGGTAAAACAACACCAAAAATGAAGAATTCAATCGAAATCCACTTCCAAAATCGCTACAAACTTTAAGAACACAGAAACTTCAAAAAATCTTCATCTTGTTATGTAAAATCAATCGAAACAATGTTAAACAACAGTAGCTAATCTAGAGCAATGGCTTTGATACCACTTGTAAGTCACAGCGGGTCTAATGATCGATCTCTGCTGTAAAACACGTGATACGTACACGTGGTGCGGAATCCTAACGCATGCGTATGTCTCAAATACTCACACATGATACAATCACACACAAGACAAGATATCATAAAAAGCTTCTTGTATTCACTCTGTAAACATTACACACGTAGTAGTTCTAGAATTACAGATCACTACAAATGAGAACAACTACTGCACTATTTATAGGCAACACATACTGGTATAGGCGAACTTATCATGTTCGCCAACATTAGTTCAAGCGAACTTGTTAAGTTTGCCTCAACTAGATCAGGCGAACATGTTAAGTTCGCTTATTACAAACTTAACTAATTACAAGACAAAATATACAAAACATAAACATAAAGACTAAACTATTACAAGGCTTGTTGTCACATAACATCATCTTATATTCAAATTGGGTGTTTCAAATTGGGTGACTGCTTCATCATATCATCTTCTTCGTGCTCCTCGTTCGTCTTCCAAGCTGCATCATCCCGGGTCAAATTGGGTGTTTCTGTTATGTCGTTCGTGTTCTTCGCTTCATATTAGGGTTTTGAAGCTTCTATGTTGATGTATAAAGATAAGCTGCAGAACACATCTTGTGGATGCAAACTTGTTGCGACGGCTGAAGATGACAAACTCGTCGCTAAATGTGCTGTTTTGGTGAAGAAACGAATGGAAATTGAGAACCTACTTGTTCAGAAATTGGGACGTTGATTTTCTTTTGTTAAACTAAATTCATGTTTTGGGTTATTTATTTTTGGTGAAAAATAATTATAATTTAAAAAAAAATTGTTTTATTTTCATTTATGTTTTTATTTTTTTTAGTGTTTGATATATAAAGCTGCTGAAATATGATCATAAATGGTAAAACAATATAACATAAATCTTGATTAAACGCATAATTAGCTTTTCCAACTCTTATCTAAAACACCTAAACATATAATTAGAAACAGATAAAAATTGGTAAAAAGATTTCTTGAAAATTAAAAAATAAACAAAAAACAGAAATATATATTTAAAGTAGTTCTTTTTTTTTTCTAGGTTAATGGAAAAGATTCATGCATCGCTTCATTGTTTAAAACAACCCGTTTTGACCCGGAACCATTCTGACCCGAACCCGCTCTAACCCGAACCAAATACCATTTTTTTAAAACAACCCGGTTTGACCCGAACCCATCCTGACCCGTGACCCGAACCCGCCCGACCCGCCCAGTTTGCCAGGCCTTATTCTCATTATTTTTTCCCACATCTCTCTCTTATTAAATACACCTCTATCTTTTAATAATAATATATTTTCTTTTTAAAGTACTAATTATACTAATAAAACACATTTATTTTAAATTATACCTTATTATAAGAAACTTTAATATCTAATTATATAACTTTTATTTTCAATCAAATAGTAAATGAAAGTCAAATTAGATTAAACAGTAATTAACGTATTTTCGAAACCCAATTATATTGCACTGACACTGCTTGCTAGTCCAACAAGACCTTCCATCATGATCCTCTACACCGATTTAATAATGTTATGTGTTGATATTTTCAACTCGCGTGTATTAGACGGATTCTAAGCTAGTCCAACAATATACAAAAATCTTCAAATGACAGAATCAAGATGAAAAACCAAGGATAGACCAAACCATATGAAGATGTTGTCTGTTGTGTCATTAATTTCACTTTGATGTTCTTATTACTGCTTCACTTTAATTGCTCAAATTAGATATGTAGACACAACACTGTGTACATGTTATCATTATTCTTACATACATATAATACATTCATCTTAATTAAACCTTGGGCTCACGAGTGGGCACTCTGAGACTTCCAATCCGCACTTTTTGGGGAGCCAAAGAGCCTTATGCAACATTTGTCTCGTCTTCAATACTCCACATTCTCGTCGAGCTTTGTCATACGCCTGCTGGATCGCATGGCACTGGCACTGCTTGCTCACTTTCTTTAGTTGGGCACAGCACTGTGGAAGGTGGTGTTGCGGCAGCTGTCTTTGTCTATGATTCACCTCCATCTCCGGTATGTCATTGGAAATGATCCCATGTGTGAGGTGCATCCGGCAATGGTTCACATGCTCGATTGGGATCTTGTGGCGACACTGCTTATGTGAGCCTCTGTGGTGGTCCAGGCTGCCCATCAACGTTACATCTGATTCGCTGTCCTCTATGGTAGTGGTGCTGATGGGGGTTTTGTAGGCAGAAACCTCGGAAAATGCTACGATGGCAGTCAACGTGAATGCGAAAAATGCAAGTTTTGCCATTGTGGGATGTTTGTTTTCTTCTAACGCGTTTGATGAAGAATGAACAAAGTGGAATATATATAGGCCTTTCATTTGGCTTTGCATACACCTTATTTAACCTGCTTATTTTCTTTACATATGAACTACTATTGAGAAGCGGTTCAAAAGAAAATTACTATTGAGATATAATATATTGTTTAAGATTTTATATAATATCTGGTCTTTAATTCATCTTTAGTATTTGAGTATAATACTAGAAATTGTACCCCCGCTATTCGTGGCGGGAACTGGACCTTAAACGGTTGAGGCGGTGACATTAATGTGGTTAAGCACAAAAAGAAACTCTGTTAAATAAAATTTGCTTTGCGGCGGGAGGTGGATTTTAAACGGTTGAGGCGGTCACATTAACGTGGCTAAGCACAGAAAGAAACGTATGAAATTACGAGGACTCGATTATGGAGGTCGGACATAGATAAAAGACAGTAAGGTAACGGTATCCGGTGGCGGATCCAACGGCAAAGGTCACTGACACTTCTAATTGAGATAATCCTTATTCTAATAAATGATTCCAAAAAATGTCACATGCCATCACCATTTTTTTTTCTCACCAAAATCTTCTAATTTTTCCTATTTTAAGTAAGTTTGAATTTTAAAATTTAATTATGTTAATCTTTTTCTTTTTCAAAAAAAGATAATATAAAATTTGAATTCTAATTATTACTTAATTAAGAAAACAAATAATTTTATTTCTTGTTTTACACATTATTTTAATTTTTACACATTATTGTACTTTCATATTTCTATTAAACAACATCATGTAATACATGGGCATATAACCTAGTTGATAATATAAGAGCAATTAGTACACAAATCCAAATATGCTTAAAGTTAAAACGTGTTATTCTCACAAACTATTTTCCTAAGATTCTTATTTTTTTCACGTTGAAGAGATATGGTACCCCATACCCGGCCTAAACACAACCCAACCCGGTCCAAGTACAATCCATGGCGCAAGTGGAACCCACCCTATGCATCGGAGCACATACTTTACACCCGAAACATTAAAGAATGTCCATCAATAGGAGGCTAAGGATGGTAACAAATTCATTGATAGAAGTGGGGACCACAAAGGAGCATCATCATGACCCATTCATACATACATCATGTGACTATATTCTCACTTACCATTTCTTTCTCTCATTCCACTGCTACATTGAAAACCCCTAATTTCCCATAAAATATAACTATTCTCATGCCGAAGTCGGGTCATAGGAAACCCCCCTTTCCTGTAGAGAGGCTAACAGTGTTCTTAGGTTTGCGGATCGAGGTAAGGCCATGTCTAGTGGACGTGAAAGGGAGGGGCGTGAGTGCCACCTCAACCAATCAAGCTAGAAACACGACGCCGGAGAGGCGTGAACGGGACGTGAGCCCTATACGGCGTTAATACTTTCACGGGCAAGGGGGAAGTTTGTTAACTACCTCACTAATGAAAAGTTGACACCTCATTAATTTATTTTTCTATTTTTTGTCAATATTTACATTTACATTCAGTTTTTTTTTCAAATACCTCGTAATTGGTAGTTATTTAAAAAAAACGAAATACACAGTCTTTTTTTAACATCTCAATGTAAATTTTAATGAAAATGGGGTTGTTTTCAATCAAAATCAAAATTCGTCATTTAAGTGGTTTTGTAACATGTTTGGTTTTTTATTTATTAAAAAATAAATAAATTTAAGAATGTATTTTTATTTTTATTAATTTATAATTTAGTTTTTTATTTATTAAAATTAAAATTTTAGTTAATTATTAAAAAATAAACGTGGGGCGTTAAACCATTACACACCTTAGTGATTCTATCAAGCGATTGCCCCTATGCTGATGTGACAATGACGTGGCAGGACGTGAATCACTTAAGTGTGAAATGATGTAAGGTCACATGTCTCATGTTTAAGAGTCGGTTTTATATAGTTTTATGTGTTTTATATTGTATTTAGAGTTGGTTTTACGTTGGTGTTGGTGTTTGTGTTTGTGTTTGTGTTTGAGTCTATTACAGGTATTGAGTGCTAAATGAGCGGATAATGAAGTACAATGGAGAAGGCACGAAAGTACATGGGGTCAAAAGTGTAAAAATGTCAATCTTCCTGGAAATCCAAGTCTTCGTGGTACGCGAAAACAGGGAAGGAAACTCTCGCGGTACGCGAGGAAATGGAAAACTGGCCCGACTCTTTTGTTCTTCACGCCACGCGAAGAACTTTCCTTGGATCTTCGCGAGCCAAATCAGCAAAAAGCCCTAATTCTAATTAAAAGAGACGGCAGCCCCCATTCTCACTTATCTTCCATTCAGCCGACTAGAGAGCAACAAGGGGCGATTTCCAGAGTTCTAACTCATTCTAGGTCAAATATTGAAGCTATGCTCGTGTGCCTGACAAGCATGCGTGGCTAAGCTGTGTGTGGCTTCCTCCCAACAAATGGTTCGTTTAGGTTTCTTGTTCTATTCAGTTGTTTGTATGTTTGGATCTTGTTAGCTTCTGACAATAGCTTGATAGATTGATGTATTGGTTGAGTTAAACAGTTTATTTGTATGCTTTGAGTTTATTTTCTTTACAACTTGTGTTCGGTTGATGACAAAACTTTGTAACCGGGTTGGGTGACTAAAATAGGTAACTTGGTGTTCATAAATTGGGTATTTGAATTGTGCTAGCTGTGACGAGTTAGTCGTATAGGTTGCTGACAACAACCTATCTTCAATTACTGTTTCAACTTATTTTTCAACACTATGTCTATGTGGTGTCCATTGAGTGACTGAGTATTGAATAAGTCTAGAACCTGAAGTTTGGGAGGGAGTTACATCTTTATTTGATCATTGTTTTCATTCTAATTATCAAACTAAGCAATTTCACTAACCACTGGTTCCTGGTGGATACGATACTCTTCTTACCCTTATTGGTTAAGTGTTTAAAGATTGTTTTTAACCGACCAAACGACATCGATCAAAATGGCGTCGTTGCCGGGGAATCTGTGCGCTTAGTTTCATTGCCTTAGTTTATTGTCTTTAGTTGATTTTAATTCTTAACAAAAATTCTCCAAAAAATTTTCATTATTTATGTTTTTAGTTTGTTTATTTTGTTTATTTCTTTGTTCGGAACTACTTAGTTGTGCTACTTGTGCAGGTAGACATGGACAGGAACTATCATGATAACCAATACTACTATGAGCCGTGCAACAACTTTGGCATCACTGGCCACTAGGTACAAGATTGCCTAGAATACAATCAGTATGGTGGTGGTCCTGAGTATCCAAGCTATCAGGAAGAATACAACCAAGACTACCACCCAAGCAGACCACCTGATCAAGACAACTATCAGTCTGAACTGGATGCCATCCGGTCAGATATGATGGAGATGGCAAAAGTGGTTCATGATATGGTGAAACGATAAGAGATGCAAGCAACGCATCATCAAGCCTTGCTAGATCAAGTTGTTAACTTAACTGGGTTTGTTGCATCACTCATCAAGGAAGTAGGTAAGCCTTGCTGTGCACATCAGTCCTCCAGTTTTGAAACCACAACCAGTCCACACCTCAATGTTGTAAGTTTCCATTCCTCATTTGAATATCCTGCCTATGAACCAACTCCACCACCGGTTGTAGAGAAAGTGGTGGAGTACAGTGAATCTGAGTCTGACATTTTATTTCACAAAACAATTTGAAAACTGAAAAATGTGAATAAACCTGTAAGGATCCCGTTCCCAAATGCTATAATCAAACCATTCTTTAAAGAAAAAGATCCAACACAGGATGAACGATGCAATACATCAAATATCCCCACACTTAACCTTTTTTCGTCCCTGAAAAAGAATTATGTATACGGAATCATAGTCAGGTAGAAACTTGGTTCTCAAAAACTCAGTTATTTTAATTAAAGCTTAGTGACGTGTTAGCTTAGTGACGTGTTAGCTGCGATTGCAAATATATTATCCTCTTAAACCCAAATCCGGTATCCAAGTTCCTTATCATGTTTATTTAATTTAAGTTCAATCAGATTATCTAGGGTCTCACGCATCGGAAGCTATAGTTTCATCTGACCCCACCTCAAGCTTATGGAACAAAAGGAACAACCAATTGATTATTTCCTAACCGTCTTATGCTTTAAAAATCAAAAGAATTAACATCAAAATTTTCTTTTTTTCTTTTTTTTTTTAGAGAAATCACGAGCACACAATATTCATACCTAACCCAGAGGTTGTTTCAATCAGAGTCACCATCCCCAAGAGCGACAACGTGAGCGTCGGTAATCATATCATTTTATTTTAACTTATCCTAGCGTGAATTTCAATCAGAGTCACCATCCCCAAGAGCAATTCCATAGGCATCGTTATTTTATATGCTATTATTTTTTTATTTTATTTTTTTTTTTCGATAAAAATTCTAAGATTTTAAAACTTATAACGACATTCCTTATACTATTTGTGGCGGTATCGACTTCCCTACTTCTCCTAGATGATAACCCACAAATATCCCAACATTAGATATATTTAAGCTCAAAGGAAACTTCTCAACTGGTCGGGCCTACCCACATATCCCAAACTAGACACGCTTTCACTTTATTTATAATCTCATATTCAAAAAACAAGTAAAAACCCGACTTTACTATCATTTTCCGTGCTTGTAATTGCAAACTTCTAAAACAGAGACATTTTTTAATTTTATATATATATATAATTTTTTTTATTTTTTTTTATAAATAATCAACCGTATAGCATTTCATTCGCGGTTGTACCAGAAAACCTGAAGTTACAAACACTTTGGGCGACAATTTACAAGAACTAATTATAAGTTTAGACCAAACTCGCCCGAATGGAGATTGAGTACGGGCGAGTAGCCTTTAACCTGTCAAAACATAAAATTACCCAAAAACTAACCCGAAACAAAAAAAACGACTCACTAACTAGACTCAATGTACATTACCTCCCTCGGCACTTTAATTGTCCCCAATTAAACCTAAGTGCCACAACAAACCGACATTGAGCTTAAGTCACCAAGTCATCCCGAACCAAACCATCTCAATTTCTGAATGTTCCTAAACCAAGTCACCGGCACAGACACAACCATTCATCATCAAAGACCCAAACTAACTAAACGACACGATGAAGAAACGACACCTAAACATGCAAAACTACCCACTACCGATCAAAACTCGAAGACTAAAAGATTACAAAATTACAAAATACAAGAAAACATACCTGGAGAGTGAGTTAATCAGTAAGAAAACTAAGAAACAAGAGTTACACCCAGAACCCCGTGAAAATATATGCTGGCGAGTGAACAAATGAGTAGTTTCTGGTGGGTTTCAGGTGTAGGATGATATGATAGGTGTAAGAGGGTCAAAAATGGTGAATGGGGTGTAAAAATGGTGGATTTGTGGTGGGTTGGTGGTGGAGGCCGTAAGGTATTTTAGGGTTTGTAAGGAGAAAAGTGACTGCAGGTTTGGGGAAGAGAGGTTTTGTTCTGAAGAGAAGGGGGCTCGCGGCCCGCGACGATTTTGGGGATGTGTCTCGCGGGTGGCGAGGAGCCTCGCGGCGCGCGACGTAAATATTCAATCCCTCGCGGGTGGCGAGGGGCCTATTTCAACAGAAAGTTTCGAGATTTTGCTAGCTCCATGCCTTAGAAAAAAATTTAAGTTTTTCACACCTCCCAAAAACCCATTCCAAATAAAATCTAACACTGAGACTTACCTGGAAATTCGTTTTCCTGTCGATCGTTGCTCCCCAACGGTGTTGTTTTCCTGCACAAGACTCAAAAACACAAGACACAAAAACAAAAACTACGAAAAATTACAAACTTTACACTTGAGCTTTCACTCAAGACTCTATACTTGGGCGTTGTTAGGAGGTATTTCGAGAGGAGTTTCCTCCACTTCGGTAAGATCTATGGGTCCCCCTACATAGTGTTTCAAACGGTGGCCATTTACTTTCCATGTATTCCCATCGGCTTCATCTAACAACTCAATCGTCCCGTATGGAAAAACCTCCTTGACCACATATGGTCCCGACCACTTGGACTTCAACTTCCCCCCAAACAACTTCAACCGGGAGTTATAAACAAGTACCTTATCCCCCTTTCTAAACTCCCTCACTCTCCTAAGCCTCCTATCTTGCAATGCCTTAGTTTTCTCCTTAATATTCCATAAACGTGCATATGCCGCATCCCTAAGCTCCTCTAACTCATGAATTTGGAAAAATCGTTTTCGAGCGGCTTCAGTTAAGTCTAGGTTCACGGTTTTGAGAGCCCAAAGCGCACGATGTTCCAATTCTACGGGTAGGTGACATGCTTTTCCATAAACGACCATAAACGGGGTGGTTCCTAAGGGTGTTTTGTATGCGGTTCGGAACGCCCATAAATCATCATCTAGCTTCTCGGACCAATCTTTCCTATTTTTCCCTACGGTTTTCTCTAGGATTCGCTTCACTCCTCGATTGGCATTCTCAACTTGACCGCTTGTTTGGGGGTGATATGCGGTGGACAAACGATGAGTGACCCCGTAGCGTGCTAACGCTTTTTCCATCACGGCGTTGCAAAAATGAGTGCCACGGTCACTTATGAGAGCTCTAGGTGTTCCAAAACGAGTGAATAACTTCTTTAGGAATCTCACCACCACTCGGCCATCATTTGTGGGAAGAGCTTGAGCCTCTACCCACTTTGAAACATAGTCAATCGCCACGAGGATGTATCGATTCCCACTAGAGATGAGGAATGGTCCCATGAAGTCAATGCCCCAAACGTCGAATATTTCAAGGATCTGGATTGGATTTTGAGGCATCTCGTTCTTGGATGAGATATTGCCTGTACGTTGGCACGCATCACATCTCCTAACAAACTCTAAGGCATCCTTAACTACCGAAGGCCAATAAAACCCACAATCAAACACCTTTTGGGCGGTGGTGTGAGGACCATGGTGACACACCTCCTAAGAATCCTATCTCCTCCTACCCTAAAAAGAAAAGGGTCATCCCAAATGTACCTCCTAGCATCCCTAAAGAATTTCTTCCTCTGTTGGGTTGTCATACCCTTCAACACAACTCCATTCTCTAGGTAATTTGCCAAATCGGAGAACCATGGCATACCTTCCTTCTCCGCTGCCACAAACTCAACCGACTCGTGAGGGAATTTATCACCTATCGCCTCCTCGCGAATCTCCTCTCTCTTCGGGTCCTCCAACCGTGACAAATGGTCGGCCGCAACATTCTCCGCTCCTCTCTTATCCTTAATTTCTATATCTAACTCGGAGAGCAATAGGATCCACCGTATGAGACGTGGCTTAGCATCTTTCTTTTGGAAGAGAAAACGCAAAGTAGAATGATCAGTGAAAATGGTGGTTTTCGAAAGCACGAGGTATGAACGGAATTTATCGAATGCGAATACTACGGCTAGGAGCTCTTTCTCTGTGGTGGTATAGTTTTCTTGAGCATCATTTAGAGTTTTGCTCGCGTAGTAGATGGGGTGAAAGTGCTTATCCCGTCTTTGCCCCAAAACTGCACCAACTGCGTAGTCACTCGCATCACACATGAGCTCAAAAGGCAAGCTCCAGTCGGGAGATATAAGAATGGGGGCACTGATTAACTTTTCTTTCAAAAAATCAAAGGCTTTGAGACACTCCTCATCGAAGACAAACGGGGCATCCTTCTCGAGGAGTCGGGTCATGGGCCGAGTAATTTTGGAAAAATCCTTGATAAAACGCCTATAAAAGCCTGCATGACCGAGAAAACTACGGATCGACCTAACACTCGTCGGTGGGGGTAACCTGCTGATTGTATCTATTTTGGCTCTATCCACCTCTATGCCATCTCGTGAGATCTTATGGCCTAACATTATCCCTTCCGTCACCATGAAGTGACATTTCTCCCAATTCAACATCAATTTCGTCTCCGTACACCGCTTCAACATCTTCCCCAAATTAATCAAACACTGGTCAAAGGAGCCTCCATAAACCGAGAAGTCATCCATGAAAACTTCCATGGAAGTTTCAATCATATCCTGGAATATTGCGACTATACAACGCTGGAAGGTAGCCGGAGCGTTACATAACCCGAATGGCATGCGGCGGTACACATATGTGCCATAAGGGCATGTAAATGTCGTCTTATCCTGATCCTCCGGTGCGATGGGAATCTGGAAGTAACCCGAAAATCCGTCGAGAAAACAGTAAAACTGTTGACCCACCAGACGCTCCAACATCTGATCGATGAACGGTAGAGGGAAATGGTCTTTCCGGGTGGCGTCGTTTAATTTTCGGTAATCAATGCACACACGCCAACCAGTGACCGTACACGAAGGGATTAGCTCATTCTTCTCATTCATGACCACTGTCATCCCCCCTTTCTTCGGGACAACCTGGGTCAGGCTCACCCATGGGGAATCAGAAATTGGGTAAATCACCCCGACATCTAGCAACTTCAAAACCTCCTTCTTCACTACCTCTTGCATGTTTGGATTGAGACGCCTTTGAGGTTGCACCACCGGCTTATATTCATCCTCCATAAGAATCCGGTGAGTACAATAAGCGGGGCTTATGCCCTTAATATCCGAAAGGCTCCATGCAATTGCCTCTTTGTGCAACTTCAGCACCTCTAACAACCTCAACTTCTCCTCCTCCATCAACTTAGAGGAGATAATAACGAGAAGACTCGAACCCTCTCCTAAATAAGCATACTCTAGGTGTGAAGGCAAAACCTTTAGTTCTAAAGGGGTTGGTATCTCTAAAGGAGCTCTCTCACTCTCATTCCTAACCTCACTAAGCTCCATCACCTCGGGAAACCACAGGGTTTCCTCCTCTTCTTCTTCACTCTCCTCCAATTCATCTGGTACTCCCCCTCCCAACAAATCGACTCCACTGATATACTCGAGACATTTGTTCACGCCCGACATGAATGAATTCAAGAAATAGACGAAATGGCATGGGCCGCTAAAATCACTAGAATCGTTTGGGTGTTGCATGGATCTAGCTACCTCAAATGTGACCTTCTCGTCACCAACGCAGAGTGAAATTTTTCCATCATAAACATCGATGAGTGCCTTTGCGGTGCGCAAAAATGGACGGCCTAGAATGATAGGAACTCCCTCATCAGCTTCCATATCAAGAATGACAAAATCGACCGGGAAGACAAACTTATCGACCTTAACAAGTAAATTTTCAATGATACCACGAGGGTATTTGACGGAACGATCGGCTAAGGATAAAATCATGCGAGTGGGTGAAAGTTCACCTAGGTCTAGCTTCTCATAGAGGGAAAACGGCATCAAGTTGATGCTAGCACCTAGGTCGGCTAAAGCTCTACATTGGGTATCACTACCGAATAGGCATGGAATGGTGAAGATACCCGGATCCGTCAGTTTTTCCGGTAATTTGTTCAAAACAACCGCGGAACAACCTCCGGTCAATGGAATGTTTGAGAGCTCCCCCAATCGATCCTTTCTTTTAAGAAGGTCCTTCAAAAACTTGGCATATTTGGGCATGCATTGGAGAGCCTCAATGAACGGGAGATTAATTTTTAGTTGTTTGAACATGTCGAGAAAATTCCCGTATTCCTTGGCATATTTATGTTGCTTAAGGCGGGCAGGATACGGGACTCTTGAAAGATCTATAACTGGTGAAGGCCTAGACTCTATCGGTCTATTCTCAACGCTCCTCTCCACTTGGGGCTCGACGGTGTGTGCGGTAATTGTTGGGTCTAGCCTAGATTGCACTTTACCGGGAGCCTTCAACTCAATTTCTTTATCAACTGGCTCCTCCTCCTCTACTTCTTGCCCTTCTCTCACTTTCGGTTCACCTAAAATTCTTTCGCTACGAGTGGTGATGGCTTTCGCATGAGCATTCGGATTGAGTTGAGTGTCACCCGGAAATTGACCGGGTAACCTCTCCTCAAGTTTTCTAGCCATGTCACCAACGGACCTTTGAAGGTCAAGGAAAGCGGACTGCTGATTTTTAAGAAGAGTATCGTGTTCAGAAAGAGTTTTCTGGGTGACCTGATCCTTAACAACTAACTGGTTCCTCAATTCTATCTAAACCCTTGTTTGAACCCTGACCACTAGATAATCCCTGACCAACTGAACCTCCATTACCATTACCCTTACCCTGTCCCTGGTTGTTAAACTGATTTCCAAACTGACCCTGTCCACCTGAACTCCCAGAACTGAACTGACCTTGACCCCGATTAAAATTAGATTGGAAACCAGGGGGTTACCGAAAGAACGCCAATTTGAATTATTATTATTATTACGCCAGTTCGAATTATAGTTATTATTATTAAAAGCATTTAATGGACCTCTCGACTGATCGGCTACGAAATCGACTTGTTCCTCACTCATCAACGGGCAATGTAAAGTGCTATGACCTCCCCTACAGAACTCACATTTGTCTACCTTGGCTTTTATCTCTTTCATCTCACGATGCAAGTTCTCTAGAGCAGCAGCAACACTAGTATCCAGTGTGACCTGGTGAACACCTCTGGTAGATGAGGTTGCACTAGTGATAGGAGTGGTATTCCTATTTGCTGACCGCTGCTCAGACTCAGATTGGGCAAAACTCTCAAACATATCTAGGCATTCAGTTACTGATTTCTTACCCATGAGGTGTCCTCCCGCTGAAGTATTGAAACGAGCTTTCGTGTCATAATTGAGACCATTATAGAATTTCTCTACAAGGGCCCAATCAGAGAGACCATGCTGGGAGCATCGAGCGAGTAGGTTTTGGAAACGCTCCCAAGCAAGGTAATAGGACTCATCGGGTTCCATGCGGAACGAGTGAATCTGATCACGGAGGCGAGATGCCTTAGCGGGTGGGAAATACTTCTTGAGAAATCCATCCCTAAGGGTGGCCCAAGTAGTGTATGTGCCTACGGGTTGAGAATCGAGCCAAGTGGCAGCTCGATCGGCTAGAGTGAACGGGAAAAGTTGGAGAAAGATGGCATCATTGGTGGCTCCTTGTAGCTGGAACGTACCTAAAATGCGAGTGAGGCGGGCGATATGTGCAGGTGCGTCCTCATCATCATGACCGTGAAATTGACACGTGTTAGAGATGGCGGTCATGATGTACGAGGGGATTTGCCATGAATTTTCATTGGCGATGGGTGGAATAGTGATGGGTGAGTTTACACCAGTGAATCCTAGGGTGGATTGTTGGTGAACAGTCTGACGGTCGGCCATTTGGTTGACTCGGAAAGGTGGTGGGCTGAATGGTGGTAAAGAAAAAATACTAACCTCCGGCGCGATATCCGTTAGCGGGAAGTTGTTCTCCTTCTTTGGCTTAAGTAGCGGCCCCTTTGAGCGCGTATGCATAAACTTGGTTCTCAAAAACTGCAAAACTAACACAAGGAAACAGGTGAGAAGACTCTATTATTATACTAAAAAATTTTATTATTATTTTTTTTTACGAAAGATAACTAAAAAGACAGGACTGATTAGATACCTACGACTCAAAATATTACACAAGTAGTACGTATTTATTATGCAGTCTGATCAAAGCTAATGAACGCAATCGCCAAGAGTTCCCCGGCAACGGCGCCAAAAACTTGATGTTCTAAACGTAGTTATTAAATTATTAACTAAATTAACCTATTCTAGAAACTAAGTTATACTCTAGACTCTCTAAAACTCAACTAAACTACTAACCGGCAAGTGAACCGATTGACTCTAGTACAGCTAAATAAGTCCGGAAATCGAACCCATGAAACTCTATTTATTACGTAAATTAGACTCACTTAAACAGACTGACTGACACGACTAATTGTTTTTATATTTGGGGGGGGGGGGGGTTGTCTAAAATCCTAAGAGAAAAGCGATTAAAATAATATCAATTAACTAAATTACCTAAGACACGAAGGTGATTTTGGGTTTTACTTCAGATGATGATGGGTAACTACCTAGACTAGAATCCTTGGATACTTCAAGGTATACTTTTAACGGATGCAAGTTAATAAGGAACTGGGATCATAAATTTCTAACCTCTTGAGACACCGAACAGGACTCCCGACCCTTTTCGGGAAGACGCCTAAGGAACTCTGAAGGCTGCTGAAAACACCGGTTGATCTAGACTTCCTCTCGGTTATCTAAATGTTTATGTAAAGTACCCTAATATGACCTACTCCCTCTCGGGTTGTAAACCTAGGATGACTTGGGTTCTTGATTCGACTCGATAGACAAATATTAGCAAGGCAACTACGACAGACTTCTCTCAAAGACCACCCTAGCAATTTACCAATTTAGACCTATCAATAATCTCTCACCTCTCGGCTATTAAGATTAGTATAACACCTAGACCTATTCAATTATCAAATATAGCTTCTAAGGTATTTTGGCCAATTAACCCAACAAATCACAACGCAAGTTAATGATCTAGCATGACCCTATTACGCGAAAGACATTCACCAAAGATCATACGAAGCAATATATAACAATTATAATAATTCTAAGCATGCATATTCAACGAATCAATAATCAAGTTTGCTACTTTATCATGAAATCCAAAATTAACAAGCATCCAATATAAAAATCCCAACTTTAGCATCCCATTCATCATAGTCTAGGTAGTTTATCTAATTTAGCTACTCATCATTATCCAAATCAAAGACGCACTTTCAACAAAGTGGAAAGACATGGTAAAAATTAAGAAAACAAAGAATTGATAAACCCGGATAGCCAAATCACGAGCTTGATCGATCCTATGACTCCAACATTCAACCGTTTCTCCTTCTTGCTTGAAATTGCTCCAAAATCTCTCCAAAATTCGTCCTAGATTCTTCAAAATCGGCTAGGTTTTACAAGAATATGATTGAGATGTATTTATACCCCAATCTAGCATCAACCCATCTGAAAGTCGAAACATTCTGGGGAAAATAGGCTTTCGCCACCCGCGGAGCCCATTGGCATCCATTCTCGCGGGTGGCGAGGAGTTAATTTCTGTGTGTTGTGATGCAACTCCCTCACGGCCCGCGAGGGACAACTCCTGACCTTCTCGCGGGTGGCGAGAAGGTGTTTCTTCTTGAATTTCATGCTTTTAATTGACTCTTGACCTCCCGATCTCTTCCGGTACTCGGTTTTGCATATTTTTGACTCGTTTTCTGCCCATTTCAGCAACAACTATCACTCGAGGCCTGGTAAACACAAATGGATCAGCAGTAACATATTCTAACTAAAAACTAAAAGAAAACTAAACAAAACCACTCAAACTGAACACGATAAATGGGTGTATTTTACAATACATCAAGTTTATTCAACGATTTCCTCTACACCAACACTATGATTGACGGCATTTTTTCACTTGGTTTGAACAACCTTTTGGTATTTGTAAGCGTAAGCCTTGTCTATCAAGACAAGCCGTTAGAAGTGCTTTTATATGTCCGTTCGAGGGCGGTGTGGGATTAGAACTTGAGACGGTGTGGGTATAGTTGATCCCTAACTAAATAGTTTTAACTAAGTTTCTATAAATAATTCAATATATTTTAATTAACGGGCCACCATATTGGGGTAATCCTTTCACATAAATAAACCTAGTTCTTCTACCAAAAAGTTTGTTGAACAGTCCATCTATCACCCATCACGGATTCTCTAAAGAATTGGAAGTCGTCCTTTTTTCTGTTTCTAATGAAAATACCATGAAACAAACTTCTAGTAAACATTCATGTCTTAATAAAACAAGAAAATACGTCGTGTCTTATTTACAAATCAAAATGGCAGAATCAAGATGGGTGGGGCGGGGAGGGCGACCGTCCGGGGCCCTTGGGGGGAGGGAGACCGTCCGGGGCCCCGTAGTTTTTAATTTATATATATATATATATTATATTTATATAAAAGGTCCAACTTGTATTATCCATTTATTCTATGAACCCACTTAGATATAAAAAAAGTCTCACTACTTGTATTATTCATTTATTCTATTAACCCACTTAGAAATTAAAAAATACCACTAGATTTTCAAACTTATTAAAAAATAACAAAATAAGTGGGTTGGGCTGGTCAGAGGTATGTATCATGATTCATTAATCATTATGTATGATTCGTTAATCGTTATTCGTTTGTTTTAGTTTTTTATTATTTCATTATAAGTTTATATTATGAGGTATGCTTGTTTTTACATGTCTCGGGCTCAAAAAGTTTTGAGGATTCTCGGAATCGGTCCTGTCCACAAGTCTTGGTGTTAGCTGTTAAAAAAAACATATAGAAGCTCCAAAAGCGAAACCTACATGGATTCATAGAATTGGGGCAACTGCTACTACATGACTAATTAATGGGACAATGGAAATTGACTTGTTCCTTGTTGGGTTCACATAAAATGCATGTAGGTTGTGTGGACCTAATCCTTGTTGGGTTCACATAAAATGCAAGATTGGAGTTCGTATAACACTATGGTAGCGTTTGGTATAGAGGTGCACGGACCGGTTTTTTTCCGGAACCGGATCCGGATCGGATCCGGACCGGTTCTGTCAACGATGGTCAACAACCGGATCCAATGGAACCGGTTCCGGATCGGATCCGGTTAAGAGAGTGGAGACTTGGAACCTATTGGGACCGGACCGGATTTATGGAACCGGACCGGACAAAAAAAACCGGTTCCACCGGATTTTTTTTTTTAAATTTTTTTTTTAAAAATTAACAAAGATACACTATAAAATACATGTTTTATTTATTTTGTAGCTTTTTTTAAGTGATTTAACAATAGTTCGTAAAAAAAAATACAAAAAACATAATTGAATCACAAAATATATATTATTTATTATGTTTTCAATCTTCTTCGTCGTAGTCTTCGTAACATCGGTTTTCATTCTTCTTCGCTTGAGATACGTTGGGCTTCATCATAAGCTTGTTCTTCGTCCGAAAGTGGATTCGCCGCCCCTTGTTCTACTTCGAATTCATGTATTTCTTGTTCAATGTCAAGCTCGCCTTCTAGTTTTACAACATGTTGTACACGTTCAGCGGCATCCAAATGATCCTTCAAGCAAATGCACATCTCCATAGATTCCGGTGTAAGCCTCGTTCTTCGAATAGATAAAACCCTGCCACTAAGAGAAAAAGCAGATTCCGAAGCTACCGTGGAAGCTTGGACGGTTAGTAGGTCACGGGCCATTGCGACTAGAACGGGATATTGGGATTCCCTTCCTTGCCACCAACTCAAGATATCAAAGTTTTCAAACTCTTTGGATCTTAGAGTTGAAATAAAGTCGGTTGCTTGATATCTCCTAAGCTCGCTACTTGGTGTGCTTCCACGAGCTCGTTTAATATTTTAGTTTCTTAAAGTGTTAAATAAATTTAGCATCGGGTTCCTTGAACTACTAGAACTTGAACCCGAACCCATTGATTCACGTATGTTTGATGGATCACCACTTCCACCATATTTGCGTAAATAATAATCAAACATATTATTAAAAGCCGAATTGAAATCCCTTGTTGCCTTTGATTCAAAATTTGGGTCTTCCTCGAACATATTTAAATCATCCGATATTGATCCAATTAATGTTTCAACACCGGTTACATTAATCGTTGGGTTTAAGGCGGCCGAACATGTAACAACGGCCGGCAATTCCGAAAAATATTTTTTAAATTTAGCTTTCATAGGTTTTACCATTTTTCAAAAATAGGGCCGTGATATTCAAACTCTTTTAATTTATTACATATTAAGTATAATTGTTGAAGTATTAGCGAAGATGTGGGATAATAAACTCCCGATAAACATGTATTTGCATTTTTAAAAACCTCAAGCAAATTAGTTAGTTTCTCAATCATATCCCAACTTATATTATCAAATTTTTGTGAACAACGTTTCTTTTGTACAAGTTCATCATGGAAATGTTTTAAAGTAACTCTTTGCCTTAAGGCCGATTCAAACATTTTCCATGTCGAGTTCCATCTAGTAGGTATGTCCCAATTCGGACCTAAAAAGATGGAATCCGTTTGTTGGCACAAGTTTCTATAGTTTATATATCTTTTTTTGCTTGTGCTAAAAACTTCACGTAACATCACTTTAAAATTTTCTTTTACGTCTCTTATTTCTTGGACGTTTAGACCGTCTTGCACAACCAAGTTAATGATGTGTGCAACACATCGACTATAAAATAAAACACCGTTACAAGGCGGTTCATATTTTATTTTTAATTTTTCCACTGCGTTTGTGTTATTTGAAGCGTTATCAAAAGATATTGAAAATATTTTTTGTTGAATTTTATAACTTTGAATGACCGAGTCTAAAATATAAAATAAGTTTTCACCGGTATGTGGATATCCAAAATAATCAAACGCAATCGTACGCTTCATCATTTGCCACGACTCCGGTTGAACCCAATGTGTGGTAACGCAAAGGTACGATTCGGGTAAACCATGTGGAGCGGACCAAACGTCCGTTGTTAAGTTAATGCCGGTATTTAAATTTTTAAAACCTAAAATTAATTCTTTTTTAGCTCTTTTCCACATTTTTAAATAATCTCTTCTCAAAGTAGAACGACTTACATTTGTGTAACTCGGTTGAAGCGTCTCTTGTATCATCCTCGTCAAGCGCGGATTATCAAAGTGATGAAAAGGCAATCCTTCTTTAATGACGAAATGTGATTCTCTCACGAACCCTCTCGACATTGTATTGCCAAACTCCTCCATCCCTACCAATTTGAGTTTGATCTTCACCTTAAGTGTGTTTTGCGTGACTAGCAATATGTTTCCTCAAAGTGCTATTTCCCGCCGCACCCAAAATTCTACCACAACGTTTGTAACGAGCCTTTTGCGAACCGTTCGACATTTCGCATAAATCGAAATAAGCCCATATCTCTTGGTTTCGGGAGCAAGGAAGTATTGACACCACCGTGACATCGCTAGTAGAACCACCAACCGAAATTTGAGTGCTTGAGGAAGCCATGAGAGTTTTTTTTTTGCGTAAAGTGAGCGTTTTGAAAGCGTTTTTGAGTTTTGAGAGCTAGAATGTTGTGGTGAGCTAACTCAGACACCCAATACCTATTTATATTAAGTTTCAAGCTTTAAAAACAAAAAAAAAAACAAAAAATGGCTATATAGTCGCTTTTTTTCTTCCAACGGCTATAACCGGTTCCAAATTGTCCGAAAAAAACCGGTTCCATTTTGTCCGATTTTTATCCGGTCCGTCAAAAAAACCAGAACCGGTTCTGGATCCGGCGGTTCTCAAAAAATCCGGTCCGGTCCCAAAAAAATCGGTTCTAGACGGATCCGGTTTCGGAAAATCCATCGGATCGGATTCGGTTCCGGTTCTTTTGAGCACCTCTAGTTTGGTATGCAGAAATGGAGGTGAAATGAAATGGACGATTACGAGAGAATGAAAAAAATGTTGTTTGGTTGGACGATGGAATGAAATCACCCATTCCACAAGTAATGTCATTCCTTCTAAATCCCTCATATTCATTCCATCCACCCCTTTTTTTTTTCATTCCATCCCCTATTTCACCATTTATCACCACCACACCCTCCAACCACCATGACCAACCACGACCCACCACCACCAACCACCAACCACCACCCACCACCGCCTCCCACCACCACCGCCACCCACAACCACACCATCGCCACCACCCACCCCCACCTCCCACCCCCACCACCCAACACCGCCACCACCCACCACCGCCGCCACCACCACCACTGCCACCTCCCACCACCCACTACCACCTCCCACCACTGCCTCCACCACCCACCAACGCCATCGCCGCCTCCACCACCACCGTTACCACCCACCCCCACCCCCACCTCCCACCGCCGCCACCCGCCGCCACCAATGCCACCGCCACCATCACCACCCCCCACCGCCGCCTCCACCGCCACTAATGGTCTATATAAAAGGAGTCAAAATGTAATCAAACGGAAGTAATGAATATTAAAATGTTTAGATGGTATTTGGGATTGCTTATTTAACTATAAAAGTGCGTTTTGTTAAAAGTGCTTATTAGCTTATGACTTTTTGAAAATTAGTTTTTAAAAAATGTTTGGATTATCTTTTGAGGATTCCGACGAAGACATGCCGATTGACGAACGTTGGATATAGAGTCATACTTCCGGAATGCACTCCAGTCTTTCTTTCAGTGCTTTTGGATATAGAGTCATACTTCCGGAATACACTCCAGGGCATCTACATTTGTTGTACTCAGTGTTGGTTTTTCTTTCAATGCTTTTGGATATTGAGTCATACTTCCGGAATGCACTCCAGTCTTTCTTTCAATAATTTTGATTGAATAAAAGCCGTCGCAAAGCGTATTTGGTTAAAAAAAAACTCTACATTTTATATTGTTATCGTTTTTTTTATTATTCAACCCGTGTAGCACACGGGTATCTAACCTAGTACATACATACATATATATATATTGTTTTGGATAAAAATTTATGCAAATTAATTTTTTAACCAAACTTAGAATGTGAGGTATTCTGCTTGTAAAATTCGTGATTTAACTTAATCAAACTTTTATTTAAAAACCTTGTTTTGATATTTTTTGTTTCTTTCAATTTCAAAAATCATGTTTTTAGTAAAACTCCTTATTTTCAAATTAAACCCCTCTAATATTTAACTTAATTCATTTCTATCTTTACTAAACTTATATTTTCACTTTAACCCTTATACTTTTCAACTTTACAATTCCCACTCTAAACTTGGTCTAGTATACAAATAGAGTAACTTTCAAACCGGTATGTAGTTATCTGACAAACATTAAAGTTCTGGCTAGGAAAAGACGGGGTTTTGATTCAACCAACTCTTTCCTGAGAACTTTTCTGTTAGAGGTAATACTCTGAAATGATAACCACTCTAGTGTACAACAACCACTTTCAACTAATTACACTGTCAACCCCTCGACTAATGTAACAAACTTAAATTAGGCAATCCTTAAGCCATTCAATCAAAGTTACTGCAAGTTCAAGTTCAACCCTCTAAACTTGCAATGTGAGTTCATAGCCCCTCTTTTACTTTCTACTTTGGGGTGGAAAACATGCTCCTATATCAAAACGAAATCAAATTCTGAAATCAAAACTATTCTTTTGCAGTCAATAACATACTTTCTAATTCTAGTAAAACTAAACTGGTTTATACATGTTGCTATTCTATGTCACTTTTCATTACAAAGTCTCTCTTATTTTCTAAAACTTACACAACCATTAACTTCGGGGAAGCCACGGAAGTACGTAAATAGATCTATTGGCCTGACAAGCCCATCTAGTCCTTCAAGTTGTGGATTCTGATCAACTTGGAAAGAGCTGGATGTTCAGAAACTGCATTCTTGACATTTACACTTAGTCTAACACCCTGATAAGGTGTTGGATGGAAGAGCTATCGATCACTAGGGTTGGTTGTGGACTCATGTATAAAGGTTTAATTACTTGGAATTGTGAAACTTGTTTATGACTTGCATCTTGTTATCTATTACTATGTATTAATTTAAACCTATGTTATCACCAACTTTTTAGTTGACCTATTTTAGCATGTTTTTCAGGTGAAGCTAACTAGGATGTTGATAAGCTTGTGCTAGGATCAAGGATTAAGCTTTAGTGGACTTAGCTAAAAAATAACAAAAGAAGACTTACTTGTTCTACTTGTTTTGTTTGATTTTTGAAATCAATGTAATCAACTATTCAATTAACAGAAATTTCTTTTGATCATGTGTAATGATTCAATTTCGTCGCCCCCTTGTGTTTCCGCCTTGGCGGGGGTGTGACAAAGTTGGGCCAGGGGGTTTCTCACCTATGGTGAGTTTCCTCCTGTGGGATGGAGATGATCAGGTGAGCCAGTGGCCCGTAAGTAATCCAAATTGCCGTTAAGAAAAGCTAAAATTATGATCTACATCTATCTTCTTCTTTGGGGTGATGGCTGTTCAGATAGAGTGTTAAAGTTTCTTCTTAATTTGTTTGGACTGGATTTAAAGTCCCCTTCTTCATTGTTTTCTTTTCCATTTAAGTTGTTTTGGTGGAGTTCTACAATTGACAACTCTGGCCCCTCATATTTTGCTAACATTCCATTAGCTCTCTAACTTAGCTTTGACATTTGACAATGAACCAGTTTGACTTTATTTGACTTTACCCATAACAGATTGAATGTCATTGAGTTATATCAACATATTAATATTAATGTTTGTTAGTGTTGGTTTCCTGAATTGCTCATAATTAGATATATAAGCACAAGATTGTGTATGTGTCTTATTATCACAAGGAACGCGCTACACATCACTAGCTTATAAAATGTTGGTAATTGATGGTGGTCATTATTCTTTTGATACATTCATCTTAATTAATTTTTGGGCCTTTGAGTTGGCAATCCTTGACTTCCAATTTGCAGTCCTTGGGGAGGATCTGAGCCGCATGCAATACTTTTCGCTTGTAAACTTCATTAACATTTTGTTGAGCTTTATCATATGTTTGATGGATTGTATCACATTGGCACTGCTTCGTCACTTTCTTTAGGTCGTTACAACACAAATCAAGTGATTTTTGAGGACCCTGATTTGGTTTGAGGGAATAGATATCTCGAAGGATGTGCCCGTGGCAATTGGTCTCGCCTGTAATCTTGGGGCATTGAGCCTGGGAGGTTCTGGGGTCGTCGAGGCTGTCCATCTGCGATCCATGTCCGTTGTCCTCTATGGTAGTGGTGGTGATGGTGGTTCTGTAGGCAAAAACCTTGGAAAATGCTAGGATGGCAGTCAAGGTGAATACAAAAAGAGCAAGTTTTGCCATCGTGGAATGTTTTTGATGAAAAATGTAACAAAGTGGAAAATATATATAGGCCTTTAATTTGGTTTTGCGTACACCTTGGTTAACTTGCTTGTTTTATATCTTTACTTTCTATTAATTCGAAATAAAATAAAGTTTTATGTAATGTGTGATGGTTTTATTTATATCAGTACGTATAATTTCATGTAAATATAGAGGGGGGTTCATTGGGGAACTGAAACCATTGGTTTCATATGTGAAAAACACATAAAAAACTAATTTTCACATGTGAAAAACACATTTTTACGTAAATCTTTTTATAGCTTTTGAATATAATTAAACACATGAAGGAGTCATAACAAAAAAATAGTTTCTCTAAAAGAAATATGTTTTTTTACTTTTTTTTATAAATTTTAAACTATTTTATTTGAACGACTTTTAAATGTGTCTCCGAATAACGTTACGAAAGTTTTTCACATGTGAAAAAGAGTTTTCTATGTGTTTTTTACATGTAAAACACATGATTCCCCGGTTCCCATTTTTTTATGCTTCTCCAATAAATGAGTTTTCTAGTGAACTCACCATATATATATATATATATATATATATATATATATATATATATATATATATATATATATATATATATATATATATGGGAGGGATCAAGAGAAAACCACAAAGGTAGGCGAAAACCAAGAAAACTACATCATTTTAGGTAATTTTTTTATTTACGTATACGTAACCGCAATTTTTTTGTTTTATGTTTATGTATACGTAACACTATGTGTAAAAATGTTTTTTGGTTAAAATGTTTAATATTACATTGATACTCTTATAAATAAAAATAAAAAAAACAAAAATAAAAATTATTATATGATTGGGTAAAATTGGTTTTTTTAGTGGTTATCTCGGTTTTCACCTAACTTGTAGTTTTCTCTGGAAACCTCCCCTATATATATATATATATATATATATATATATATATATATATATAGGGTTAGGATAGAATGGAAACCCATATGAGCTGTGAAAACCCTTGAAAACTCTACTTTTTTTTCATTATTTATTTATTTTTAAAATATGGTAGTTTTATTACATATTTTTGTCACTTTAAAAAAAAAGATAAAAAAGCGCTAAAGGATTTTTTTTTTTAAAAGATATAAAAATTGTAAAAAAATTACCGTTACGACGTTGTTACATATGTAACAACTGAAAAACGGGATTTTTTACAATTGTTACATCTTTTTTTTTTAAATTCCTTCGGCCCTTTTTTGATTTTTTTTTTATAAAAAGTGACGAAAATATGTAACAAAACTACCCTATTTTTAAAAAAAAAATTGTTACATAGAGTTTTAATGAGTTCTCACAACTCATATAGGTTTTCACCCTATATATACCTTCTATATATATATATATATATATAAATTAATTGATTAAATTTATCATAAATTTACTTGTTGATATGTAGATTTTTTTCTGTTTCTATCTACCCTTGTAACATGGGATGGACATAAATGATTTGAAACTGTCTTTCTTTTTAATTTATTTTCTGTTTCTAAAGAAAATAACATGAAACAAAATTCTGGCAGATAGTGGGTGTATACAACTAGAAACTAAAACCTGAGCTACACAGTGGGCACGTATTATATACTAAATCAAAACATTAAAACGTAGGAAAGAAAAAAAAAATGAAACAAAAACGGATTAAAATAACAAAAAAAAAGTAAAAGAGAACAATTATCGGTTAGACCGGCACACATCTCGTTTTATAAATATTTAGTGGAACTCACCTTGACATTATCTCGACTCCTATAGCTGCAATAAACACCTCGTAAAATATCCTAAATTATACCAATAATCTTTAAATAAATGTACCTAACTTTATGGTAAATAACCGGATCTTAAATGGTCGAATAAAACTTACCTCGGAACGATCTACGGCAAGTTGCAGACAAACTACTAGCTAATCACACTCGCAGATGCGCACCGGGGGCGGGGTTACTGGATTCCAGAGCTAGTGTGTGTAGAAAGGTGTGGTAGTGTGCAGGGGCGGCTGGAAGGCACTGCGGGCAACACGACCGTAGGGGGCCCAACATTTCGAGGGGCCCAAAAAACAAAAAAAAATTATATATATATATATTTAAAATTTTCGAGGCTTTAAAAAAAATTATTGGGCCTTTTTAAAAAATTAATTTTCATTATGGGCCTTTTTTTTACGGCTCGTGTAGGGCATTCGAATTTTCGGAGACGGCTCTGGTAGTGTGTGTTTGGTGTGAAATGATCAAACATGGGAATTCAATTTATAGGCTGAGAATGGGTGTGTAGCAGCCCGCTAACCGGGGAAGTCACGAACTACTACCACCCTGCTTTCGGATAAGATTCGTGGTCAACAAGTAGCAGACCGTTAAGCTTAGGTTAAGGGGTTTACTGCTTGGTGGACCGTTATGGACCAGGGTGATGGTCCGCGATAGGGTTCCACACGTCAGTTTTCTTCCATTAGTCACCCGACACGTGGAAGCTCATCATTAAACCCTTCCTCGTCACGTAGCGGACTGCGAGGACCTTTGGTAGTGGTCCGCTATCGGCCAACTTTTCAAAATTTTCAATTTAGCCCCTGGAGTTTAGGCTATTGACAGTTCTAGTCATTTGGTTTGTTTCTCGGTATTTTTGGGGTGTTATAAACAATGTATTAAACATATAAAGCTAGTGAGAGACTAGCAAAAACCCCAAATACAATCTCAAAAAAACACTGAATGAATAAAAAATGAAACAATGATGCAGATCTGGGTTACAAAAAAAAACATCAGCCAATTGTCGAACCGATTGCATATTAGAGAGATCCAACCACATCCAAACAACCACTCTCCTCTGTGTTTCTTTTGCTACGGGGAAATGAATGATTAAATGACCATCCTCTTCTATTTCCAGAGTACATAGTGTTAGGTAAATTATTGAGTTCACATGTGAAGGCTATAAGTTTCAGTTCTAGTATGAGTCTTTGTTTTATTTGAATGTTTATTTGATTATTAATTAAAGGATTATTGGATTTTAATAATCCCACATTTTACCAATTGACTAATAATAATCTCAACTGAGAATATTCTTACCACCGGTCCCTACTTTCAAACTATTTTTTTACATTGGACCCCTGTTAAAAAAACTTAACGCTGTTAGAGTGTATAAGACGTGGGCATCTGCAAACCGTCGGAAAGTCGAGCCAAGCTAGCAGTGGTCTCGTGTTGGCTTTTGAAATTGGCTTTGATGATGTTTAACTGGTCTCGTTAAACATCACCGTTGTCTCTGTTTGAACTTTCCGGACCCACGAGACCAGTTAAACACCACCGGAGCCAATTTCAAAAGCAACCACGAGACCACTGCTAGCTTGGCTCGACTTTACGGCGGTTTGCAGATGTCCACGTCATATAAACTTTAACAGCGTTAAGTTTTTTTAACGGGGGGTCCAATGTAAAAAAATAGTTTGAAAGTAGGGACCGGTGGTAAGAATATTCTCAGTTGGGATTATTATTGGTCAATTGGTAAAATGTGAGATTATTAAAATCCAATAATCCTTAATTAAAAGTAGGTAATTATCTAGTAGTTTAGGGATAATACCAAGCATGTTTGGGTTGTCTTTTAAGTAGAATTTGAGTAGTATTAGTATGGTTTATTTAGTATAAATAGATGGTTGGGGTCCATGTAATTGTAAGTCAAGAGTTATAATAAACGAAAAGAGTCGATCTTCGTTGAGATTAAATTCGGTGTTCGTATTCTTGGATCTGATTTCTAACACATAGAGGGCATATAGGGAAAGAATATTGACTCCACGAATTAACAATGATGATGCAACCGTTATACGGTATTGGAATAAACGCCATATAAATCATCTCGCTTTAATTGGTGCCCATCTTAAAATTAGAATTTTCGATTTAGAACTTGGATGTGAATAATCTTCTAGCCATCTTCTGCAAGATTTGGCTGAAAAACAACCCTTGGTCTGCTCTTCCCGTCTCCATTTGTCAAGCTCATCCGAAAAGTTATAGCTTTGAATCATTTCTTCTAAATCAGCAATTTCATGGTTTAATTTCTGAGAAGCCCTTTGATTTTCCATGTAAACTACATGCTTATCTCCCTCTAGATGAACCCTTTCAAGAATTGAGCAATTTTTATACTTTTCCATGTGATAAATATTAGGAACTATTAAATGATAACGACATAAGTACATATTGATAAGAATTTTTAATTTATTTTAGATAACTATCAAGTTAAAACTCATGTATTACATGAGTTAAATAAAGACAATTTTTTATAAACCAACAGTTTTCATGAAAAATTGTATGTTAGATGTTGTTGGTAAAATAAAAAGTAATGAATATTTAAGAATTATAAAATTTTATGACATATTATATAGTTTTTTAATACAAATTCTAGAAACATTATATAGTTATTTTTTAAAAATATTTTATAAAAAGAATGAAAGAATGTTCAATTTATAAAAATGTTTTATGAACAAACCCATTTTTTAATAATTTTTGTTTATAAAAATAATTATATAAATTATTATTATTTAATAGGAGAGAGAGATGGGAAACAAAAAGTTATTAAAAATTAAAAAATTTGTATAATTAGTAGGAGTGAGAGACAGGAAAAAATATTAAGGGTGAATATGAGAGTGACAAGTGTACTCTCAAAACCTCTACTTATTATATAGTAAGTATAGATATAGATATAGATTAAAATTAACTACAATGACTATTAGGGTGTAAGTGGGCACATAACTCGGGCCAAGCCGAGTAAGAGATAGTGTGTCCGGGTAAAAGGGGTACACCGCCCCCAACACTTTGAGTTAGTGGTGTTCATGGTCCGGTTTGGACGATTTTTAAGTCAAATCGTTAGTAATGGTTTTTTATCATTGAAAACCGAACCATTGAAATATAAAACCGAACCAAACCGAACCATTACTAATGGTTTGGTTCCGGTTTGGTTTCACGGTTTGTGTCAAAAACGAAAATCACTTCGTGATCGATGTTCCTACTGGATTGTTTGTTCTAGATGAGTAGCCAAATCGACCAGATTCTAATGAGCTGTAACATGTTAATAATCGGTTCCCACATATACACAAAATGGTTGCCAAGGACGTTGAACTTTTTGCTAACAGTGAATTAAGTTAAAGAAACCATACCAACTTTAGCTCACTTGTACTTCAAACAAGGAAAAGTAATTAGGGAGCCCATTTTATAGATTCTAATTTAATTAAAACCAAATGAAAAATAAATAATTAATCATACAAATATAAATATCTTAAAAAATAAAATATATACCAATCTTACGGTCCGGTCCGGTTTTATACGACCGGTTTTTAGCATAAACCGTAGACCAAACCGTTCGTTACAGTTTGAAATTTTTGGAACCGACCGACCGAAAGTTAATAAAAAACCGACCGTAAAACCAAACCGGTGACCGGTTTGGACGGTTTCACGGTTTTAAACCGAGCCGTGAACACCCCTACTTCGAGTAGTTTGTCCGAGTAGTTTATCCAAGTAATTTTACTTGGGTGAACTCACTCTCTCTCTCTCTCTCTAGTAGGCCTCACCACTACCACACACACCATTTTTTTATTTTTTTACTTTTTAATTTTTTTAAAAGTGGATGAGTAAATGAATAAGGTGTTTCCAATTAAATCCGAATAAATGAGTAAATAAGTAATTTTAAGGTGACAAAATTCTATTAGACAATTTTGATTAGTAATGAATAAAAGGGTAATGTGCAATAAACTGTAATGATAAATTGATAACTAACCCATAATTTTTAGAGAAAATTACCAAAATGGATATTTGACCAGTCAAACTTATAAAAACGGACAAACTTTTTCAGCCTACTTCGATATGGTCATTTAGGCATGAAGCCGACTGAAGTAAGCTAGTTCAGCCGGCTTCAAATTCCATGTCAAACCAGCTTTTTTCAGATGTTTATCCAACCAGAAACTGACGCGTGGAGGTGCTGATTCCCAAGACGGCTAAAGCCCACTTCCAAGCAGGCTAAGTCAGCGTGTTTTTTTAGCCTGCTATATGACTTTCCTTAGCTCACTTGATTTTAGCCTACTATATGACTATCATTAGTCGGCTATATGCCTTTGTTTAGCCCACTTGAATACATAAAAAATAGTATGACTTTGCTATATGATTTTTCTTAACCCACTTGATTTTAGCTTACACAATTATTGTTTCACTATTTTTTAGCTAAAATCAAGTGGGCTAAAGAAAGTTATATAACAAAGTCATATTATTTTAATGTGGAAACCTACAACTCCCTTTTTATATTTGCAAAATGAATGTGACATCACTTTATTTATGTCATGAAGCAAGTGAGTCTCACAAGCCAAGTTACAATTACTCAATTTGTTGCCTATACAACCCTCATTTTTATTTGGAAAAATTATCAAAATGAACATTTAAACTATACAAACAAATGCTAAAATTAAGTGGGCTAAGAAAAATCATATAGCAAAGTCATACTATTTTTTATGTATTCAAGTGTGCTAAAAAAGGCAAATAGCTAGCTAAGGATAGTCATATAGCAGGCTAAAATCAAGTGGGCTAAGGAAAGTCATATAGCAGGCTAAAAAAACACGCCGGCTTATCCTGCTTGGAAGTGAGCTTTAGCCGTCTTGGGAATCAACACCTCCACGTGTCAGTTTCTGGTTGGCTGAACATCTGAAAAAAAGCTGGTTTGGCACGAAATTTGAAGCCGGCTGAACTAGCCTACTTCAGTCGGCTTCATGCCTAAATGACCATATCGAAGTAGGCTGAAAAAGTTTGTCAATTTTTGTAAGTTTGACTGGTCAAATATACATTTTGGTAATTTTCCCTAATTTTTAAGGTCTCTGTCATTGGAAAACTAGTCAAGCAACCAATCAAGCAACCAATGAAACGTTAAGATTATATTGATAAATATCTTAACATCTCTTTTTATACAAATTCGATATTTTATTTGTAACTTTTTTATTTTGTAACATGTGTAAAATTATATGAATGAGAGTAGTTAAAACATCAAAAAAAATACATAAAAATTTATTTAATAAGTTGTGCACTTTTTACAATACATTAAATTACATGTCAAATGAAACCTTACGATGATTATTTACAAATTGAAAATACTTCATTGTATGTAACATTTGATGTGGTATTGATAATTTTTTCATGTATACCAAAGATTTATAACTAGAGTCAATCTTTAGTTTTAACTCTTGATAATGTAATATATAGATAATCATGAATAAACAATGGATCTTTCAAATACAGACCAACATTT
This sequence comes from Smallanthus sonchifolius, assembly GCA_023525975.1. Classification (NCBI taxonomy): domain Eukaryota; kingdom Viridiplantae; phylum Streptophyta; class Magnoliopsida; order Asterales; family Asteraceae; genus Smallanthus; species Smallanthus sonchifolius. Next base: position 13,516,527 of record CM042042.1, read on the forward strand.
GAAAGTGAATGCCATAAACTTTTATTCATGGTCATTACAAAAATACAACAATTGTATTTTTTATTTTTTATTTTTGAAAATTTAATGAAATTCTTTTGTCTGGATATGTTAACCCAATTATAAAGATAAAATTGTGATTATCAATGTTGCTTCAAAATATAATCTTCGCTTCTGTAACGCGATTACCTTGTGATTTCACCTAAAGACTTGTTACATTACCTAAACCATTTTTTCATCAATATTATTAATAGCATAACCGGAACACCGACATTTAAAACTAATTTATAGTTTGACAAACCCAATAATCTAAGTCCATTTAGAAAATCTGAAAATTATAAACTTTCATCAAAATCATCATCAAGATGCTCTGATTGACGATTACTATTTGTACTTGTATGCGGAAAATTTCGCTAAACTTTTAGTACTAAATCTCTCGTTAAAAAATTAATAAAAAGATACAGATAAATTATAAATTTCAACAATATATCGTCTTTTAAATTCAAATTTTAAAACTCTAAATTTTAAAAACTTCAGTCCTTAATATTTCGACACAATTAAATTTAAAATTCCAAAATTAAATATGAAAATTTTAAAACTAATAAATTAGAATTGAAACTTGTAAACATGTTTTTTAAAAAAAAAAATATCATCATTTAAAAAATTTAAAGTTTAAAATATAATACACTTATTTGCATGTTTCTTAATTTTATTAAAAACTAAGTATTAAATTTTAAAAATAAAAATAAACATTTTGTTTATAAATATCAAATTTCATTAAAAAACTAATAATTAAATATTAGTAATCTTTATTCTAACACATATTTATTTAAAATACAAACGTAGTATTTTCAAATTTTACATGTAAAATTAAAAAAATCTTGTTTTTTATAATAAATTTAAAAAAAATCATTTTTTAATAATAAAGTTTTAAAAAAATCATTTTTTAATAATAAAACTTTAAAAACTCGCTTTTTAAAAATCTCTTGTTTTTTAATTCTTGATTTTTTTAAACTATTAACTTTTGATGATAATTTTAAAAAAATATGAGCCTATGATAATAATGATGAAAATGTTTATTTATGTAATTTAAAAAAAATATTAAATATTGAAGTATTAAATGGAGGATATAAATGTGGTTTTGGAGGAAAAATTATGAGATTAAATATTGTGAAGTCAAGTGACAAAACCATTTAATTTTTTATTATAATAGAGATAATTTTAAATTTGTTTAAATAATCGCCATCCAGGCTCACAAGTAAACCTCGTTCTTTTACCAAAAGTTTGTTGAACACTCCATCACGTGTGCTCAAATTAAAGTATTGAAAGATGTCTTTTTTTTCTGTTTCTAAGAGCATGAGGTATACCCATGTGATTATACCACATGCGATTATGATGTGATAATAAAGTGCACGCCACGTGGCGTCACTTCAGATTCTGGAAAATCACATCACCCATCACATGGCAAGGGGTATACCTATGTGATTGTGGTGGTGTGATAATTTAATGTTTATTTTTTAATTTTTATTTAAATAAAGTAAAACATAATAAATAATATTCATTAATAATAAAAAAATTACATTAATAATAAAAAAATTACATTAATAATTAAAAAATTACATTAATAATTAAAAAAATTACATTGCTAATGATTTTGGTTGTATTAACAAATTGTCGCTCTTTGATCCTCTAAAATCATATTATGCAAAATCACACAAGCATACATAATGTTCCGGATTTTGATTTGAGACCAAGATCGAGCCGGCCTTTCTATTATATGCCACTTATTCTTCAATAGACCGAACGCTCATTCAATATCTTTTCTTGCCGCCTCATGAGCCTTTTTATAATTATTACGTTTAATACCTTCCGGACACGTAAGAGACATGACAATTTTTGCATATTCCGGATATATTCCATTGGCTAGATAATGCCCTCGCTTGTAATGCGATCCTCTAAGTTCAAACGATGAGTCTGGTGCGGTTCCGTTAATCATATCGTCGAATATAGGCGATTGATTAAGAACATTAATGTCATTGTTTGCACCGGTAACGCCAAAGAATGCATGCCAAAACCATAGATCATTTGAAGCCACAACTTCAAGCATAATACTTGGTCGAGAATGATCGCCACGTGCAAACTGACCTCGCCACGCATTTGGGCAATTTCTCCAATCCCAATGCGTGCAATCGATGTTACCAAGCATCCCTACAAAGTCGTGTTTAGCTTCATGAAAAACATATAACTGTTGAATGTCGCTAGCCGACAGTTTACGTAAACATTTTTTACCGTACAATAAAATTATAGCTTTAGAAAACTTGTAAATACATGACATGATCGTTCGTTCTGACATCTTCAAGTAATCGTCAAACGAATCACTAGTGGTACCCTATGTTATTTGACGAATCGCGGTCGTACACTTTTGAATGGAGGTGAAGCCAACCCGACATTTTCCATCAACACGTTGACGGAACCAAGGCACGTCTCTTTCGAGATCAGTATTAATTCTTAAAAATAATCTCCGACTCATTCGAAACCGTGTATTAAATTGCTCCTCCCCGTATAAACAACCTTCTTCAAAGTAATCTTTGAGTAAAAGTGTGTTAGCCGCTGCCCGGTCACGGTTGAGACGTGCGCTTCTTTTTAATGGTCTTGAGGACGATTCCGCCTCTTGCCATCACCTAACCGCCGCCGATTCCATAGCTCTGAACGTCATTACTCGGGCTTCCTCGCTTGATGATGAAGACATTTTATAATTTTTTTTGTAGTATAGAGAAGATGAGATAAATTGTTATTGATTTTGTGTTATATAGGAGATGAGAATAATGAAAATAAAAAAAAAACTTTTTTTTTTAAATTTAGAGCCGTTCAACGGCTAGTCCAACGGTACTTTCTCGGCGATGAAGACACTTTCTCGCGTGAAATATCTCACGCCAAATAATCACGGCGCGATTATTGGCTCGAGGGGGCGGTGTTCCAAAAAGTTCACGGCGTGATTATTGACCCACGTAGGATCACGCCAAGAACCACTACGAGTATACCGGATAACCCAATGAAAGAAACTTCTGGCAAACACCTAATGTTATCTTCATTTACAAGTCAAAATGATATAATCAAGCTAGATGAAAAACCTTGGATAAAAGAGATATTTAATTGTGTTATCTTCTTACAGTCGTTTTCACTGGTTGAAATTTTACCGTCGTCTTCACTGGATGAAATTTTGGTTTCGTTGTTATGTTACATTGATGGTCGATCAATCACTAGATCTTTCATTACCTGTACGAAATGGTGAATTTGATCATGAAGTGAGTGTCACTGAGTTCTATGAATATTGATAATATATATTCTATTGATAGCAGTGAGTGTAGCCGTTGTCAATATCAATAATGATTGGACATTAGTTTATTTTACGCTATTGGTAGGTGATCCCAACTTCTGTTCCGTGTTCAACTTGCATGTTTATTCCTTGAAAACAATTCACTTTAGATTTGGGCCGTTGAAATTAGATGGCTATGCCATTTACATGCTTTGGCTGTCTATGCTCGATGAGCCTGTTTGAGCCCATATAAGGACTTGTGAAGCCTAAATTGTGTAAGGCGTGAGAGAAAGGACGAAACCATACCCGATGAGCCTGTCTGAGCCCATATAAGGACTTATGAAGTAAATAAACGTGATTTGGGCGTTTGGGATCAACGAAGCTTGGTGGTTGCCTCAGATAGACAAGTTCTATAGGTCACCACGTAAGAAAGCGTTATGAACATTCAATTATCATATAGGCGATTACTTTGTGACTGCAAGAGATAAGACCACTAGAATGGTGGTGGACTTAACCATCAGACTAAAAGTTTCAAGAAGTCAACCTGTGCTTGTTTTTTTTTTAAGGCAATTTGGATCACTGATGGGCCACTGACCCACCCGGTCATCTCCACTCCCTCAGGAGGAAACCCACCATAGGTGAGAAAACCCTCTGACCCAACCTGGACCTATTTTTTTGTCACGGGTGGGATTTGAACCTAAGTCCTTCCGATTTTAATGAAGTCTTGGGTATACTCCTTTACCACTAGACTAAGCTAGTGGTTGTTCAACCCATGGTTGTTGACAAAAGCCTTTTACAACAAGGCGAGCTTTGTAGCAAGTAACCGCGCCATTCTTGTTCGTTTAACGTCACATCTTGATGCATATTGCAATTATTAGAGCTTCTTTAAAAGTTAGAGGCTGTTTGACAAGTGGTGAACAATTAAGACCTGAATAGTTCATCGTTGTTTTGAATCGTTAAAAGATGAAATGAACGACTTTTATCGAAAGAAACACTTTTTTACCTGTGTTCCCGAGTCTCATTTAAGAAAGGAAAAGAATGAAAAAGAGAGTAAGAGGAAATAAACCCTTGTTCCCGAGTTTTTTTTAAGAGGGGAAAAGAAAGGAAATGAAGGAAAAGTGTTTCTTAGTTTTTTTTTTAAGGAAGAAAATAGAGAAAAAAAAAAGGCTTGTATTAATCCTTTCAATTTAAAGAGATTTTGAGAGAAAAAAAAAAAAAAAAAAGAAAAAGAAAGAGAAAGGAAAGAAAAAAAAAATAAAAGAAAAATACTTTCTTTTCTTTCCCCTCATTTAGTAAACTCGGGAAGAAATAGTTTCTCTGCTTGCGTTCTATCGAAGCCTTTTCTCGTCGGAACTTCATTTCCTTATTTGCCGTTTAGATCGATCACGGTGTTGACTGGAGATTCGCTACCACTGTTAGGGCTCAGATCGGAACCTCTTGTCCAACAATTCGAACGAAAGCTCGCTTCCATGGATACATCTATGCATCTCTACTACAGGAGATCAATTTCATTTTTCTGATTGATTTGTTATCCAATAAATTATTACTCCTTGTCAGTCGATGGCCTACAAACACACGCAAACGGAGATTTTACTTTATGTAGCAATCATTTTGTTCTTATATTCGAATAAGGCGTTACTACTACTTCAATTTTGAAATTAAACCTGCAACGTCTTCAAATGAATGTTGATGTGGATTTGTTGAAACTTAAAAAGAAGAATATTCTACTTGTAGTTGCTACTGTGTTGAATCGAAGGGGAATATTGACATTATAGTGCTGATTATGGAATTGCCCTAAAAGTTTATTCGATTGGCTTCTGTTGTTCCCCTTTTTATTGACTGTCTTATGTAAAGGTTGATTAGAGACTTTTGTATTTGGATTGCTTGGAATCAATTTTTCTGATGTGGAACATGAAACAGTTATCTATTTGTTAAATTAGTTATTTATTGTTTTTTTTCTATACTAATTTCTTGCTAAACAATTTGCAGCTTCTGAAAATCCTTTCAAGGGCATATTCACCGCTCTCCCCAGGCTTGGAGGAGACGAGTTCGGAAAGTTTTACAGTCTTTCTGCTCTAAATGACCCTAGGATTGGTATGAACATGAAACTTGTGCTAACTTATAGCTTTTCAAATAGGTTCTCACTATACCTCTTGTTTGTGTCAGTGACTACTAGATATAACATACGAGTTTGTTATTCTTGGTTCTTATTCGGTTAACTCATTTTGATCAAATTTATAGACTGTAGTTTCTGTTATTATTCAGAGTAGTTATTGGAGGATGCTTCTCCATATGTACACTTTTCCTTTTTTCACATACTCGCATGTTTGCTAAGATTCCACATCCTATCTTATTCCGTTATTATCCTGAATAATTATTGGAGGAGCATTATCCATCTTTACTCTTACTAGTTTTGCAGCTACCTGCTACCTTATACTTCCATTTGTTATTTAATGTCTTTTTTCATATGTAAATTCACATGTTTGCAGACAAGCTCCCGTATTCTATCAGGATTCTTTTGGAGTCTTCCATACGCAATTGTGATAACTTTCAAGTTACCCAGAACGATGTTGAAAAGATCATTGACTGGGAAAATACTTCACCGAAGCAAGTGGAGATCCCGTTTAAACCGGCTCGTGTTCTCTTATAGGTAAATAAAATCAAGTATGGACGAATATTAGTTTGCAACAGTTTGTTCTTTTTTAATAATGCATGATATTTCCTTAGGATTTTAGGGGTGCAAACGAGCCGATCCGAGCCCGAGCTTGACTAGGCTCGAGCTCGGCTCGTTTAACTTACTGTGAGCTCGAGCTCGAGCTCGGCTCGATTCGAGCTCTAATTTTGAAGCTCGGGCTCGGCTCGTTGGTAGCTTTACAAGCTCGAGCTCGGCTCGTTTATTATATATTAATTAATTTATATATATTTATAATTATTTTTATATAAATTTTATTATAGTTTTTATATATAACATAATACATATTATTTAATTATATTTATCTTAATTTTATATATACTAATTATTATTATTATTTTATAAATATATATTAAATATATTAAAAACATTATATAAATAAAAGGCTCGTTAAGGCTCGCGAGCCGGCTCGAGCTCGATAAGTGAAGCTCAAGCTCGGGCTCGGGCTCGTTTAATAAACAAGCTTATTCTTAGGCTCGAGCTCGGCTCGAGCTCGTTTAAGCTCGGCTCGTTTCGAGCTTTTTAACGAGCCGATCTCGAGTAGCTCGCGAGCAGCTCGGCTCGTTTGCACCCCTAGATTTTACTGGAGTTCCAGCTGTAGTTGACCTTGCTTGTATGCGAGATGCTATGAACAAGCTTGGTGGTGACTCTAAGAAGATCAATCCATTGGTGTGCAATATTTCCATTTCATGTCCTTTTTTCACACTAACTTCTTTGTTGTTTGGAAACAATGGCCCATGATGGCATATTTTTGGAGGATTGATAGTTTCTCATACTTTGAGTATTGGTATTTTGCAGGTGCCGGTAGACCTTGTTATTGACCATTCTGTTCAGGTTGATGTTGCAAGAAGTGCAAATGCTGTCCAGGCAAACATGGACCTTGAGTTTCAGCGCAACAATGAGCGGTTCGCCTTTTTAAAATGGGGATCTCATGCATTTGACAACATGCTTGTAGTTCCTCCGGGTTCTGGTATTGTGCACCAGGTAAATATTTAAGCATTCAAACGTGATTGTGCATGCACATGGTTGTAGTGCATGGTTCACGCCACATTCGATATGACCTTGCTTTAGCTTGTACTTTGCTGAGTTAGCTCTTTCTTATTTACCTTCTGTTTGAACATATATTTTGAATTTTGGATACCTCTATTCAGATTTGAAATTAAGCAGTTTATTTTCACATATTCAGGTGAATTTGGAGTATCTTGGACGGGTTGTCTTCAATACTGATGGAATTCTCTATATCCTGATAGTGTTGTTGGACTGATTCCCACACAACCATGATCGATGGATTGGGAGTAGCTGGTTGGGGAGTAGGAGGAATTGAAGCAGAGGCAACAATGCTTGGCCAGGTACAATATATTAAAAGTTATCCAAATTGTATGGTATTTTTAAAGTTAGAGTACAATTATCAAATGTTATCCAACTTATATGGTATTTCAGAGCGACCTTGGAATATTCACCCAACCGAATATAGTGACTATGACTAACTATTAATCAGGTTTATTGTAACTGGTTGACTCTTTTCTGACATTGACAGCCCATGAGCATGGTCTTGCCTGGTGTTGTGGGATTCAAGTTGTCTGGAAAGCTACAAAACGGTGTCACAGTCACCGATTTGGTGTTAACTGTGACTCAGATGTTGAGAAAGCATGGTGTTGTTGGCAAATTTGTTGAGTTCTTCGGTAATGTCTCTGCAGCCAGCAATCAGATCTTCTTTAAGTTAATTGTTTGTTTAACTGTGCTTCACGTTGCTATTAATTGACATGTTACCTTTTCTCCTATCTCTGATGTGGTTTTTACATGTAGGTGAGGGTATGAGTGAACTGTCATTGGCTGATAGAGCAACTATTGCAAATATGTCACCTGAGTATGGTGCAACCATGGGCTTCTTCCCTGTAGATCATGTCACACTGCAGTACCTTAAGTTAACGGGAAGAAGTGACGATACTGTAAGTAAATAAAATTCTTATGAAATTAAAATTTCTTTGGTGGGTTGTGAGTGCATTTCGTTTACTTATTTTTCTGTCTTGATTGCTTTTAGGTGGCTATGATTGAAGCATACTTGCGAGCAAACAATATGTTTGTTGATTATAATGAGGTTAGTTCCCTTGATTTCCCCCCTGCCTTTTTACTACTATTATTCTAATATCCACTCGTCACTAATTATGTTCCAGCCACAACAAGAGAAAGTTTACTCATCTTATCTACAACTGGACCTAAGTGATGTTGTACCCTGTATTTCTGGTCCAAAACGGTATGTAATGTTGCACTTTTGTATCATATTCTTTTACTGTATAGCACTATTTCTGTTTTCTCTTCTTTTTATGAGAATTCGTACTCAAATCCATGACTACTCTCTTGCTAACAGGCCTCATGACCGTGTTCCCATAAAGATTATGAAGGCTGACTGGCATTCATGCCTTGATAACAAAGTTGGATTTAAGGTGAGATTAGTTATTGTTTTCTTACCTTACCTCTAGAAACATGTGATTTCCCACCTTCAAATCATCATTGTTACTGATGCTTTGAACTGTGGACATTAAACATGAATTTGTAAAGAGAAAATTGTTATTTTACACATTAATAGTACCATAAGATGGTTGGAATTATGGAAAGTGAAAGCCGTGAATTTGCTGTTTGTAAAGTTGGTTTTTAATCTTTTAAATTTGTATGCAGGGCTTTGCTGTGCCAAAGGAGGCACAAGAAAAAGTTGTTAGCTCTCCATTTCATGGACAAACTGCTGAACTGAAACATGGCAGTGTTGTGATAGCAGCCATCACAAGTTGTACCAACACATCAAACCCTAGTGTCATGCTTGGGGCTGGTCTTGTTGCAAAGAAGGCATGCGAACTTGGTTTGGAGGTTGGTATACAGTTCTTGAATGTTCTATACATAAGTTAATAAAATGTAACTAATCTCTCTTATCACGTGTCAGGTTAAGCCATGGGTAAAAACAAGCCTTGCTCCTGGTTCCGGAGTGGTTACAAAATACTTGCTCCAGAGGTAATTACAATTGGTGAAGATAATATTCTTTTGCGTATCTTTTTCCTTCTTATTTTTATATCGATAAACTGTTCTCTTATATTTATGTAGTGGCCTGCAAAAGTACTTGGACCAGCAGGGATTCAATATAGCGGGCTATGGCTGCACCACATGTATTGGGAACTCGGGAGATCTTGATGAGTCGGTTGCTGCTGCAATTACAGACAACGGTATTCATGACTTATTTTAAACCTGCCAAAACTGTTGGTGTTATTCTTCTTCAGCATTTTGTGGTATTTTTTGCAGATATCGTTGCTGCAGCTGTGCTTTCTGGAAACCGAAACTTCGAAGGACGCGTTTATCCATTAACAAGAGCCAACTATCTTGCTTCACCTCCTTTGGTTGTGGCTTATGCACTTGCTGGCACAGTATGTTGAAATTTTAAATGTTCAAATACAGAAAGTTGATATTACTTGTTAGTATATTACAGTTATACCCTTGTGAAGTATCTAGGGTAGTCTGGACAGGTAACTTTAAAGTGTTTGCAACTTTACAATTTGCATGGTGGATTTTAGGTTGACATTGACTTTGAGAAGGAGCCAATTGGGACTACAAAGGAAGGAAAGAGTGTGTACTTTAAGGATGTCTGGCCAAGTACCGAAGAAATTGCCGTGGTATTAAAATCTTACAATCATCTTTCGTTCCAATCTTGGTAAAATACAAAGGTCAATGGGACTAAAAGTTCTTGTAATTTCACAGGTGGTCCAATCAAGTGTGTTGCCCAATATGTTCAAGAGTACCGACGAGGCTATCACACAAGGCAATCCAATGTGGAATAAGTTATCCGTCCCGTCATCCAGTCTATATTCATGGGACCCTAACTCAACCTACATTCACGAACCACCATATTTCAAGAACATGACCATGGACCCGCCAGGTTCACATGGCGTGAAGGATGCTTACTGCTTGCTCAATTTCGGTGACAGTATCACCACTGACCATATTTCTCCAGCTGGCAGTATTCACAAGGACAGCCTGCTGTAAAATATCTCCTTGACCGTGGGGTTGAACGTAGAGACTTCAACTCTTATGGTAGCCGCCGTGGCAACGATGAAGTTATGGCCAGAGGAACCTTTGCTAATATCCGCATTGTTAATAAGCTATTAAACGGGGAAGTGGGCCCAAAGACTATTCACATTCCCACGGGAGACAAGCTTTCTGTGTTTGATGTAGCAATGGTATGTTCATATCCTTTGTGGTGGCAATTTCGACCCATTTATTTTAGTGCATTTAAATTCCTAGTTCATTTTAGTGTTAATGCCATAAAAACCAACATACTTCTTATTTTTCATGAAAAGTCCCTCAACATACATTAAAGTCCCTCAGCTTGCAAAAAATACATGAAAAAGTCCCCCAACTTAATTTTGGTATATTAAAGTCCAAAACTTGTCTAAAGTGCACGTACTTTTAAATTCTTTCTAAAATAATGACTTGTTAACTTTTAAATTGGTCAAAATAAGATGGTATAATTATTTTTTTTTTGCACAAAAATGTTGAATGTCACTTTATCAACTTTTTACCAATTTAAGAGTTAACAAGTCATTATTTAAACTTTTTTTCACAAGTACGTGCATTTTAGACAAGTTTAGTGTCTTTAATATACAAAAATTAGTTCAGTGACTTTTATGTGTATTTTTTACATGTTGAGACTTTAATATACAAACATTAGACTGACGGACTTTTTCACAAAAATATATGAAAGTATATAGTGGTTTTTTTACGGTATTAATTCATTTTAATTTAAACATTAGATATTTACATTATTATTGAAATAATACAATTTTTATGATACAGAGGTACAAAGAGGCTGGACATGACACTATTGTTTTGGCTGGAGCGGAATATGGAAGTGGCAGTTCTCGAGACTGGGCTGCCAAAGGTCCAATGCTACAAGGGGTGAAAGCAGTTATAGCCAAGAGTTTTGAAAGAATCCACAGGAGTAACCTGGTTGGAATGGGTATCATTCCACTCTGTTTCAAGGCGGGTGAGGATGCAGACACACTCGGTTTGACCGGCCATGAACGTTACACCATTGACTTACCATTAAAAGCCAGTGACATAAAACCGGGTCAAGATGTTACTGTTACAACCGACAGTGGTAAATCCTTCACATGTACAATAAGATTCGACACACAGGTATGATGCATTTTTTTTCGAAAGTCGACTTAAAATCAAGCAGAACGAACAAACACATGGAGACTTGAATGCCGGTTTGCTTGTATTTGCAGGTAGAATTGACATACTTTGATCATGGTGGCATCCTTCCATATGTGATCAGGAACCTCATCAAAAAATATAAAAAAGGCTAGTTCATCGACACCTTTCCTTTTTTACATTTTAATAATATCAGGAATTTACATTCCATTTCTGATCCGTTCGCGTTCTGTTTCGATATGATTTTCATATTCTGGATCTACTCAAGCTATATGGCCTGCGTGTACGGGTATTATTATCAATTCATCTGAAATCCGAGAATATAAATGGAAGATTAACTTTGGGTGTTGCAACAATAACACTTAAATTTTTATTTTATCAATTGGGGAAATGCAACATGAAAAAACTTCTTTATGAGGTAGGATAGCTGGATAGGATTTGAAGTGTAACACAGAATTTTAAAGCTAACTACCTAGAAGAGCCGATGTTGGACCATAAGACTGAAACAGTTGCCAAGCAAGGAGATCAGCCTAAGGAAGTGTAAAGGATCCGACGCTGGATACAAGTTGTTTACATCCTGATATTCTAGCACGATAACGCATGTCTAACATAACGTTGTATATGCTAACTTTTAAAGAAAACATGACGCACCGTTTACCGTTATACGCACTCCAATTCAACATGCTTTAAAAAGTTTTTTCTTTTAAATATAGCAATATATTACTCAAATTAAAAATATTAAAATACTGATTTTATGGTATAGTTTTTAAAAAATACCGTAAAAAAGTTATTCAAAAAGTTATTTAAGAAAAATGATTGAACAGGAAAAAGGTCAAACAACATATTACCCTTTGCCTCTTTTTTCTAAGGTCCACTAACACCCCTCTTGATCTAACCCGTGATTGTCTTTAATAAATGGATGAGTTCCCTTCTTCGAACTTTTTAGTAGAACATGATTCACTCGTTATAAATTACAACTTTATATTCATACCTCTAGGCTCTAATTTCAAAATTGTGTTTTAAATACCACTTGACCTTCGAGGCTAGGATTAGACGGGAAACTCAAGTTACGGTGAACCCATTTGGTTTCATGGCAGGGCATTACGGAGGTGATACACATCCTAAGGAAATTGATGTTTCATGCACGTTTCTTTTACAGTAGTCATGAACAAGTTGTCAAAGTCGATCAAAGATGTAGTCATGTTGTTCATGCTCTTTGTTGACGATATTATGCTAGTCGAGGAAAATGAAACACATAGTCTGAATGAGAGGTTAGAGGAGTGGCGAGTAGCTTTAGAAAGTAAAGATCTAAGTATTTGTCGCTCTAAGACTAAGCATCTTTATTGTGACTTCAATGGTGTAAACTAGGGCTGCAACCGAACCGAACGAAGCCTTGTTCGTGTTCGTTCGTTTAACATTTCACTTGTTCATGAACGGTTCATGAACACTATCCGAACGAAATTTCATGTTCATGTTCATTTATTAAGGAAATGGATTTGTTCATGAACGGTTCACGAACGAAACCAAACGAGGCCTTGTTTGCGACTTTTGATGTAAACCCTATGTCGTCTGAAATGAACATTTAATAAAATCATTTTAATATCAAGTTTTATGTATACGTATCGAACTTACTTTACTTAGTTAATTGTTAGGATAAAAAATAAATAAAAATTAAAAAATATAAAAAGTTCAGATAAAATAAAATAGAAATATACAAACTCTTTAATTAACAACATAAACAAACGAAAATGAAGTAAATAAACGAATTACCGAACGTTCACGAACACAATTGAACGAATGAGACCTCTGTTCTCGTTCATTTAGTTAATCGGACGGAATTTCTTGTTCATGTTTGTTCATTTATTAAACGAACGAACATAAACGAACTTCCCGCCGAACGGTTCATGAATTGTTCGTTGAACGTTCGGTTCGTTTACAGCCTAGTGTAAACTAACTTCAGGACATCCAGATCACCATCGAAGGTCAAGTGGTCCCGCAGGTTACCATGTTTAAGTATTTTAGGATTGTATTTACAGGGCGACGGGGACATAGATAGTGACGTAGCCTATCGTGTTCAGGCAGACTCGTGTCGGTGGAGAGCAGCCACAAGCGTATTGTGCGATGGGAGGTTCTCCCCAACCCGAAATTAAAGGGGGAATTTTATAGGGTTGCAGTTAGACCAACTATATCATACGAAACAAATTGTTAGGCCATCAAGAAGACACATGCGCATAAGTTATAGGTAGCTGAGATGATGTTGAGGTGAATATGTGGGTACACAAGGTTGGACCAGATAAGAAATTAGGGTTTTAGGGAAAGATTAGGGGTGACTAGTATATCGGATAAGTTAAGTGAGTGGAGGTTGAGATGGTTTGGGCATGTGAAGAGGAGACGAATGACAGCGCCAGTTAGACCAGTGAAACTCTCGATGTAGAGGGGATGAGGGATAGAGGCCGACTCAAACAAACTTGTGATGAGCTGTTAGGCAAGACTTGCTACACTTGAACCTCTCTGGGGATATAGTTAACGATAGGACTCCCTAGAAGTAGTCTCTCTATCATCTTGGAGAGATGTATGGTTTACCTACATCCTAACATCTCCCAATAACTTTACTGTTGGTAAGATTTTTACTATGTATGGTTGTTCTTAGGATGTGGGTAGTATTTAAATTTATCATGGTGAAAATTAGTTATGTTGCACTAAAATCGAATTTATACAAACCGGATGTTTACGTATGTACTATATAAAAGAAAAAATTAACAGTTCTTAACTTCAGTTAAATTTAAGATGAATAGTTAAATAAGTAATTTGACTAATAAAACTTGAATATTATGCAACTAAACACATATAAATAACGTTTTGTAACTCGATTATGTTAACACAATGCCTAACCCTAAAGTAGGGGGAAAAATAGGATTGGCAAATAGAGTGTTCATGGTCTAGAAAGGACAAACCGTACTCGCCAGGTTACTAGAGGTGCACAAAAGAACCGGAACCGGAACCGATCCGATGGATTATCCGAAACCGGATCCGGCTAGAACCGGTTTTTTTAGAACCGGTCCGGATATTTTGAGAACTGCCGGTTCCGGGACCGGTTCTGTGTTTTTTGACGGACCGGATAAAAATCGGATATTTTGGAACCGGTTTTTTTCGGACATTTTGGAACCGGTTCCGAGCCGGTTCTAGCCGTTGGGGTTAAAAAAAAAAGGCTATATAGCCGTTTTATGCCCCTTTTTTTTTTTTAAGGATTGAAATTTAGTATAAATAGGTATTGGGTGTATGGGTTAGTTCACCACAACATTCTAGCTCTCAAAACTCAAAAACGCTCTCAAAACGCAAAAAAACGCTCACTTTAAGAAAAAAAAACGCTCTCATGGCTTCCGCTTCCGCAAGCACTCAAAATTCGGTTGGTGGTTCTACTAGCGATGTTACGGTTGTGTCAATACTTCCTTGCTCCCGAAACCAAGAAATATGGGCTTATTTCGATTTATGCGAAATGTCGAACGGTTCGCAAAAGGCTCATTGCAAACGTTGTGGTAGACTTTTGGGTGTGGCGGGAAATAGCAGTTTGAGGAAACATATTGCTAGTCATGCAAGACACACTCAAGAAGGTGAAGATCAAACTCAAATTGGTAGGGATGGAGGAGTTTGGCAATACAATGTCGAGAGGGTTCGTGAGAGAATGACACATTTCGTCATTCAAGAAGGCTTGCCTTTTGATCATTTTGATAATCCGCGCTTGACGAGGATGATACAAGAGACGCTTCAACCGAGTTACACAAATGTAAGTCGTTCTACTTTGAGAAGAGATTGTTTAAAAATGTGGAAAAGAGCTAAAAAAGAATTAATTTTAGGTTTTGAAAATTTAAATACCGGCATTAACTTAACAACGGACGTTTGGTCCGCTCCACATGGTTTACCCGAATCGTACCTTTGCGTTACCGCACATTGGGTTCAATCGGAGTCGTGGCAAATGATGAAGCGTACGATTGCGTTTGATTATTTTGGATATCCACATACCGGTGAAAACTTATTTTATATTTTAGACTCGGTAATTCAAACTTATAAAATTCAACCAAAAATATTTTCAATATCTTTTGATAACGCTTCAAATAATACAAACGCGGTCGAAAAATGAAAAATAAAATATGAACAGCCTTGTAACGGTGTTTTTTTTCATAGTCGATGTGTTGCACACATCATTAACTTGGTTGTGCAAGACGGTCTAAACGTCCAAGAAATAAGAGACGTAAAAGAAAATTTTAAAGTGATGTTATGGTATAAAATATGAACCGCCTTAAACCCAACGATTAATGTAACCGGTGTTGAAACATTAATTGGATCAATATCGGATGATTTAAATATGTTCGAGGAAGACCCAAATTTTGAATCAAATGCAATAAGTGATTTCAATTCGGCTTTTAATAATATGTTTGATTATTATTTACGCAAATATGGTGGAAGTGGTGATCCATCAAACATACGTGAATCAATGGGTTCGGGTTCAACTTCTAATAGTTCAAGGAACCCGATGCTAAATTTATTTAACACTTTAAGAAACGAAAATACTAAACGAGCTCGTGGAACCACACCAAGTAGCGAGCTTGGGAGATATCAAGCAACCGACTTTATTTCTACTCTAAGATCCGAAGAGTTTGAAAACTTTGATATCTTGAGTTGGTGGCAAGGAAGGGAATCCCAATATCCCGTTCTAGCCGCAATGGCCCGTGACCTACTAACGGTCCAAGCTTCCACGGTAGCTTCGGAATCCGCTTTTTCTCTTAGTGACAGGGTTTTATCTATTCGAAGAACGAGGCTTACACCGGAATCTATGGAGATGTGTATTTGCTTGAAGGA
Organism: Smallanthus sonchifolius; assembly: GCA_023525975.1. Taxonomy (NCBI): domain Eukaryota; kingdom Viridiplantae; phylum Streptophyta; class Magnoliopsida; order Asterales; family Asteraceae; genus Smallanthus; species Smallanthus sonchifolius. The sequence goes on from CM042042.1 coordinate 13,532,585, forward strand.
CCATTTGGATGCCGCCGAACGTGTACAACATGTTGCAAAACTAGAAGGCGAGCTTGACGTTGAACAAGAAATACATGAATTCGAAGTAGAACATGGGGCGGCGACTCCACTTTCGGACGAAGAACAAGCTTACGATGAAGCCCAACGTATCTCAAGCGAAAAAAATGAAAACCGATGTTACAAAGACTACGACGAAGAATATTGAAAACATAATAAATAATTAATGCTTTGTGATTCAATTTTGTTTTTTGTATTTTTTTTGTACGAACTATTGTTAAATAACTTAAAAAAATCTACAAAATAAATAAAACATGTATTTTATAGTGTATCTTTGTTAATTTTTTAATTTTTTTTTCCGGAACCGGTGGAACCGGTTTTTTTTTATCCGGTCCGGTTCTAAATATCCGATCCGGTCCCAATAGGTTCCAAGTCTCCACACCCGGAACCGGATCCGATCCGGAACCGGTTCTAATGGATCCGGTTCTTGACCAACGTTGACGGAACCGGTCCGGATCCGAACCGGATCCGGTTCCGAAAAAAAAACCGGTTTGTGCCACTCTACAGGTTACAGATTTTACGGTTTCGGTTTTGGGATAGTTTGAAGCTAAATTTTTCTTGTTTTTATTTTTAAATTGTTGGTTTGCATTAAAATAATAAATTAAAAAAGTTCAATGGTTTATAGTTAGCAAAACCATTCACTAAACCGTATAAATCTCAACATAAATAAACTATGTAGTTACATTGATTTCAAAGTATCATCAACACGACAAAATCTATATCTATACTATATAATAAATAATCTATACTATATCTATACTATATAATAAATAAAGGTTTTTTATGCCACGTATCGTCTCCATATTCATTCTCATCATTTTTTTTCGCCTATCTCTCTTATTAAATACACTTCCATCTTTTAATACTAATATATTTTTGAAGAATCCATCTTTTAATAATAATATATTTAAAAAAAAATATTAATCTATATCTATACTATATAATAAAGGAAAACATTTTTTGTCACATGTCGCTCTGTGGTGCATTCTCATCATTTTTTACTCATTTCTTTCTCTTATTAATTATGAATATTCATTTAATTCTTTTTACAATTTTGTGTTCCCCCCTCTCTCTCCTATTAAATGATAATGATTTTTATAACTTTTTTTTATAATATTTTAAGAAAAAATGTTAACTTTGTTTATAAAACGTTTTTATAAATTGAACATTTTCTTTCATTATAAGAAGCATTTATAGATTTATGAATAATATCATTTTTATTATTGAACCCGTGTAATACACGGGTCTTTAACCTAGTCTATACTATATAATAAATAAAGGTTTTAGTGGGACACTTGTCACTCTCTTATGCATCCTCATAATTTTTTTTCCGCCTCTCTCTCCTATTAATTATACAAATTTTCTTTAATTGTATTTTTTTATAATTTTTTGTTTCCCCCCTCTCTCTCCTATTAAATAATAATAATTTCTATAATTATTTTTATAAAACTTTTTTCATTAAAAAAAATAGAATTGTTCATAAAACATTTTTAGAAATTAAACATTTCTTTCATTCTTTTTATAAAATATTTTAAAAAAATAACTATATAACTTTTCTAAAATTTGTATTAAAAAACTATGTAATATGTCATAAATATGTAATATGTAAATTTTTATTACTAAGTGTATAACAATGTATTTATTCAACACGTGTAATACACGGGGTTTCTAAACTAGTATATAATAAATAAATGTTTTTTAGTGCCACGTGTCGCCTCCATATTCATTGTCACCATTTTTTTCACGCATCTCTCTCTTATTTAATGCGCTTTAATATTTTAATAATAATATATATTTAAAAAATAATAATTATACTAATAAAACACATTTATTTTAAATTTTCCCTTATTATAAGAAAACTTTGAAATTTAATTATGTAACTTTAATTTCAATCAAATAGTAAATAAAAGTCAAATTAAATTAAATAGTAATTAACAAATTTTCGAAACCCACTTATATATTAATTTTTACATATTTTGAGTTTGTTTCTATCCTTAGTATATATGTAATATATTTTTATATCTGTAAAATATATACATAAAGATTTAAAAATTTTATATATTGATATTTTTCACCCCCGTGTGTAGACACGAGATCTAAACTATTTTATATTGTAACACTCTAAATTGGAAAACCAATTATTAAAACATTAAACACACGTTGAAGCTTTTTTGACATCCGGCATTTTCAGGTTAACTCCGTTAACTCAAACCTCGTTAGTTCAAACATTTTTCGTTACAAACTCAGTTATCTCAGTTAGTCACACATACATTGCATTTAATTAGGATTAATTAAATGTGTCAGTCAGTTCGCACACATTGGATCGCCCTCGAGTCTAACCCGGAACGTTGGTGATTAATCGAAATTAACATTACGAACATTTAATAATTTATATTTAATATAAATTATGAGTTTTTATGATTTATATGTGATTACGTGAATTATGTGAATGTTATTGTTTTCGTACGTGTTTATCGTGTGTTAATCGTGTTTATTATTTTTATAAATATTAGAGTTTTTATAAAAATAATAATTGGAAGTTTTTAATCATTATTAGTTATTATTGAATTAATTAGAGTCTATGGGCTTTAATTAAGCCAGAAACCCAACTTAAAAACCCATAAACACAATTAAGGATATATATAAAATTTAAAAATAAAAACATAAACCCTAATCCCTTTTTTTGTTGGAGCCGTCGACCCCCCCCTCCCTTCTCCTTCGACCGAGAGCTCCAAGGCACCCAAACGCCCTCGTTTGATCTTCGATCGTGAATCCGGAAGTTGATACGTGCTAGTCTAGGCGTTTCTAACGTCTCTACGTAGGTCGTTTCGTTCAATTTCATCACTTTTTGATTTCTAAATTTTAGATCAAAACCCTAGTTCATCCAAACATGGATTTTTATAATAAAAATGTTAACTTTATTATTGTTTTACATGTATTTGTTGATTATATGGTTATTTGCAAAACCCTAGATCCATGTGATTAGTAACGTGTTAAATATTGGAACTTTTTGATTATGTAATGGTGTAGAATCGCATGTTAGAGATGTTTGACACTTGTTATGATTATAATTATGTTAGATAAATCATACGTGATGGATTTGGTGCTTTAAATCTCGTTAAACAAGCTTAAAAACCCTAACTTACTTATAATGGAAACTTTTTAAGAATTCTATCTTGCATACTAGAAGTGATTTGAATGATATGATGATGTTTATGAGCTACTTGATACATGTTTAGATGATTTGTGAAATCAGATTTTGAATACATAACCCGGTTTTGTGAACTTTCCAAATAAAGAAACTTTAATTGTTAAAAGTGGTTATAACTTGCTATTTAGACATGCATGATATGGTTTGATGATAGCTCTATGTTAGATAGGACACAATAACTTGTTGTAACGTGTTAGGTGTTGGAAATCACGCGTGCTAGTCATAGGTTACTAAAGTTAGAAACTTAGTCTTGAATTATGATTTGCATGTTTAGGTACTAGACAATTGTTATGTGATGTGATGAGCTAGAACATGTTAGAGTGATCCTATGAATGTATCAATGATGATAGTTTCCAGGAAACATGAGTCCCGAACAAACCTGCTATTTTTGGAAACTTTCTATTTATAGAAACCTGCTATTTTTGGAAACTTACTATTTATAGAAACCTGCTATTTATGAAAACTTGCTATCTTATTAGAACAAATAGGATTTGTTGCTAAGTGTTACAGCATGATCATTTGTGTATAATATAGAAGTATTATACTGAACAAACATTTAATTATTAAACGGGTCACCAACGGGTCGTCGGGTCAAACTTGGTCAAACATAGTCAAACTTGGTCAAACTTGCAAACTTTTCTAAACCCTTAAAACAATGAGATTGTTTAGATACTTAGGGTTCGTAGCATCTTGCACAAACACACACTTATAAACCGGTGTTTATAGGTGGCAGTTACTCGTCAAGCATTCTAAGTTCGCTTTCCTTCGCACATACTCTAAGGTGAGTTTCACGGCCCCTTTTCTTACGTTTTAAACTTGGGGGAGAAAACATGGGTACGAGCATTTAGATCTTACATTTCTTTTATATCACTTGTGTACTAAGCGCAAACATATCATGAAAGTCCTTACTTATCGAACCGTTAGTATATGGGTTAGCGAGGTAATCTTGAGTAGTACTACTGGGCATTGACAAGCCCCACCCGTGTTAGTCGCGCTAACACGACAGGTAGTCGAACGGGTGTAACATTGACCTAAACATTCACCATTGATTATGATAGTCATGGTGGGAGGCAGTACAAACATAAACAGTCAGCTTCGATGTCGAAACGCTTTAGTAACATGTACTAGGTTAGCTACCTATGATATAAATTGTAAATGGTATTATCTAGTAAACTTTACAAACATTGAAACCTGTGAACTCACCAACCTAGTGTTGACACGTTTTAGCATGTTTTCTCAGGTCATTAAGGTACAAGCACAAGCTAAGGCATGCATGCATTCGAAGTCCATCGTTTTCAAACTCAATAACTTCTTGTTTTATTTATCGTTGGATTGTTTACTTTTGGCGCATGCTTTTCATTTAATTTTTCGCTTCCGCAAGTCTTACATTTAATCAATGTTTTCATTACTAGTGTTGCATCGTGACTATGAGCAATGTTAGTGGTTTTTCTTAAACTCATATAGAGTCGTTCAAAGTAACTAATACTGAGATCCTGGTATGTCACGCTCCTAACGGTAAAACTCCGTTAGTGGATTTTGGGGGTGTGACAGATTGGTATCAGAGCCATTGGTTATAGAGAACTAGGAAATGCATACTAGACTATAACCACGTACATGCATTAGTTACACAGCACTTAGACTCATACATGGCACTCACTAATCCCGTTACAGGAAATGTCGACCCCGCCTAATTCACCCGCATCCCCGGTCGTTCAGGAGCACGATGTTCATACTGTACCTTCGCCAGAGTCGAGGAGACGTCGACTCAACCCGATCAATACCACCATAGGGTATGACGAGCCTATTCATGTGCATGTCAGAGGTAACACGCAGGACTGGGATTGGTATCCCGATAGGATCAGGAACTGGATCCGCGAGGAGGAAGTCCCACCTCCACTCACTACTGACATTGCTTCTTCTTCTTCATCATCTTCTGTACGAGCTTTACCACCATTGCAGTACCCCTATGAGCAGGTAATAGCTGCCTTTGTGGCTAGGATGGACCGGGAGATCCGGAACATGAGAGACGCAGCGGGAGAGATTACTAGCATACTTCAGCGAGAGATGTTGATGAATCAGAGGATCACCAAACTGACTGCAGATTTAGCAGCAACTGATACAGCTCATGAGAATTTAGCAAATGGATGTGTGGATATGGAGGACCGGCTGAACACTACAGAGTGGAACCTAGATATACTCCACACTAGGATTGAGCAGGTTGATGCACGACTTGCAGCAGTTGAGGCAGCAGGAGTTGCACCAGAGGATGCACCTGCAGGAGACCAGGATGTGGATGATGATGCAGCATCCGATGTTACATCAGTTGGCAGTGACATTTGATCATCTATCTTCATTACTTATTTACGTCTTTTCTTTTGAACCTAGATGGGCAGGGTTGTTCCCATCCAACAGATGTTTCTAGAATTTTGATGTTTGGTTGAATTTAGTTGTAATCGTTACAATTTATTTTATCAAGTATTACTATTATTGAAATGTTAGATGTTGTGGTTTGAATTTCTTTATTTACTGGTACTTGTATGATGATAAAATGCGATGTATTTTTCTCATTATTGTATGTTGTGAATGTAAAGATAATGTCTGGAAGAGGAAATGGACGTGGTGGATAACATGACTGCAGCCGAGCTCACGACACTCATAAATGAGCATGTGGCTGAAGCAGTAGAAGCTACTCACGCCGTTATTAATGCTGGAGGTAAAGCAACACATTATCGACTCTAGTGAGTCATCATTCATCCTAAACTCAAATTCGAATATGGTATTCTTAAAACGCATTCTTGTTTACAATCCAGGTCAGCATAACCACCAGCAGGTGTGTAATTTTCAAGGCGTACATGGATTGCAAACCTCACCCATTCAGTGGAGCCGAAGGGGCTGTTGGCTTACTCCGTTGGATGGAGAAATCTGAATCCGCCTTTGCAATGTGTAACTGTCCACCGAATAATCAGGTGAAATATGCATCTGGCACACTTGAGGGTCCGGCCCTTACTTGGTGGAACTCCCAGATGCAAATGCTAACTCTTGAAATGGAAAATGCATTGCCATAGGATGAATTTAAGACTATGCTGCGGGAGGAGTATTGTCCCCGCGATGAAGTGCAGAAACTTGAGGGCGAGTTCTGGAACCTCAAGATGGAGGGATCTGAAATTGAAGCCTACACTACTCGTTCGCATGAACTGGTGAACTTGTGTCCGCAAATGGTAACACCTCCCTATAAGAGGATCGAGAAATTCATTGATGGTTTAGTCCCGCAAATTCATAGCATGGTGACATCTTCAAATCCCACTACGATCCAGCAAGCAATCAGGTTGGCTCACATGCTGACCGATCAGGCAGTCGCTCAGGGCACCCTACCCCCTAGAGGTGCGTTATCAAAGACAACTGACAACAAGCGGAAGTTTGACAGTTCATTCCCCAAAACCTTCCAGTCAAACCCACCTTCTCAGCAACAGCAACAGCAACAGCAACACCGTAAGTTTGAACCATCAAAGAACAACAGTCAGTCTAACTCTTCTCAACAGAATCAGGGTTCTTATGTTGGCAAGTACCCTAAGTGCAATAAATGTAACTTTCACCATCATGGAGCATGTGACCGGTACCGTTGCCAACGGTGTGGAAAAATGGGTCATTTGGCCAAGGACTGTAAACAAACAGACACCACCTGGAGACGCACCCAAAGGCTCTTTTGAGTGTGGTAAAGAAGGGAATTTCAAGAAAAATTACCCGTAGTTGAGGAGAAACGGGAACGGGTATGGAAATGGCAACAATCATCAGGGCGGTAATGGAAATGGTAATAACCACTAGGGTGGAAATGGTAATAACAACGGAAACGGTTCAAAGGGCCGAGCATTTGTGATTGGATCGGGAGAAGCTCGGAATGATCGGAATGTGGTAAACGGTATGTTTCTCTTAAACGATCATTATGCTTCTGTACTTTTTGATACTGGCGCCGATAGAAGTTTTATATCTAGAGAACTTAGTGGTCGGTTAGGAATAAACCCAACTTTACTAGAACATCATTATACTGTAGAGATAGCAGAAGGTAAAGTAATCGAGGCAACCCACATTCTCAAGGGATGTCAGTTAGAACTTTCTTGTCACAAACTCGACATCGATCTCATGTCAGTTACACTTGGCAGTTTTGACATAATTGTGGGCATGGAGTGGTTGTCTAAAAACCAAGCTGAGATCATCTGTAGTGAGAAGATCGTTCGTATACCCCTTCCTAGTGGAGAGATCCTATCCGTTCAGGGCGAAAGAAGTGGTGCAGTCATGGGCATCATATCTTTCATGAAGGCTCAGAAGTGTCTGCGTAAGGGTCATACCGCGATATTAGCCCTCGTCGCTGACAAGTCCACTGAGGAGAAAATGTTGGAAGATATCCCTATCGTTCGCGAATTCCCAGAAGTATTTCCTGAAGACCTACTTGGTCTTCCACCTCATCGTCAGGTCGAATTCCAGATCGACCTAACACCCGGAGCAGCGCCTATTGCTCGAGCACCCTATAGACTGGCACCAAGCGAGTTGCAGGAGCTATCCACACAACTGCAAGAGTTGTTGGATAAAGGTTTCATCCGACCGAGCTCATCGCCATGGGGAGCTCCAGTCCTGTTTGTCAAAAAGAAAGATGGAACTTTCCGCATGTGCATTGATTACCGAGAGTTAAACAAGGTAACAGTCAAGAACCGCTACCCACTACCCCGCATTGACGATCTATTCGACCAACTTCAAGGGTCAAGTTTCTACTCAAAAATTGATTTGAGGTCTGGTTATCATCAGCTGAGAGTTCGAGATGAAGATATATCCAAGACTGCATTCAGAACCTGGTACGGCCATTTCGAATTTTTGGTCATGCCATTTGGATTAACCAACGCACCCGCGGTGTTCATGGACCTTATGAACCGTGTGTGTAAACCTTACCTAGACCAATTCGTCATTGTCTTCATTGACGATATCCTCATATACTCTAAGAGTCGGGAAGAGCATGAGGAGCATCTGCGTTTGATCCTTGAACTACTAAAGCATGAACAGTTGTACGCAAAGTTTTCCAAATGCGATTTTTGGATTCGCGAGGTTCAATTTCTAGAGCATGTGATCAATGAGAAAGGGATTCATGTCGATTCAGCCAAAATAGAAGCCATCAAAAATTTGGCAGCACCAACAACTTCGATCGAAGTTCGGCAATTCCTAGGATTGGCCGGATACTACCGTCGTTTTATCGAGGGATTCTCAAAGATTGCCCAACCCCTCACCGCTTTAACCCAAAATGATAAACCCTATAATTGGAATGAAACTCAAGAATCAGCATTCCAGCTACTGAAGCAGAAACTATGTAGTGCACCCATCCTGTCTCTACCAGAGGGAACGAATGACTTCGTGGTGTATTGCGATGCCTCCATCCAAGGTCTCGGTTGTGTATTGATGCAACGCGACAAGGTTATCGCATACGCTTCTCAACGGTTAAAAATCCACGAAAAGAACTACACGACTCATGATTTGGAGTTAGGAGCCGTGGTGTTTGCACTCAAGATATGGAGACAATAATTGTAAAGTACCAAGTTGTCACACCCCAACCGACGGCGGATTATACGTCGGGGCGGACGCGGTTGTTCAATAGCACAAGGTTGACTATTAAGGTTTAAATAGTTTTATTAAATAACTTCAAGGTTCCAATACAAGGAATAAATCAAATACATAGCAAGAATACAAGTCTAATTGATTAAGCATTCTAGGTCCAAGCATCCTATGTGATCACGATAAAGTCTCATGTTGTAGAACCTGAAACATGTGAAAGAATCTGTCAACTACAAAATAGTTGGTGAGATACAAAGGTTTTGACACAGTTTAACAAGTATTTGGAAAGAATTACAATTCACTATGATATATGCATTCTATAATGTAAGTATGAGAAAACAAGCATGTTAGACATTGTGCATATCAACCCTCCAACCAAGTTTAGGCATAACCCGCAATTTACCCTTATAAGTCTCAAGTTTAAAGTTTAATTCAGTAACAATCACCAAGGGCTCCCCCCCGAAGGGGTCAATCAATCAAGGTGGATTGGTCAAATACAATAGATCTATCATTGTTACTATAGGCTTGATCAAAGTTAATGAATATGCTAGTTTTAAATTTAATCTAAGCATACAAGTCTCAAGTTTAACATAAGAATAAACACGTAGTCATAGTTGTACAAGAATTGTATAAGTTTAAGAATTTTGAACATGTTTCACCCCAAAAGCATAGAAAGGAAAAAGGGGCTAAGTATACTCACTTGGATCGATGAAGAGTATCCGACACGGATAAGTATTTGCAAGACTTTGAGGGAGAATGTCCTCACAATAAGCCTAAGAATATAAGTCTAAAGTTTTAAGCAAAAAGTCTAAGACAAGGGATCTAGGATTTCTAAGTTTAACTAGGGTTCCAAACGGGGGACGGGAAGGATTGAGTTTATAAAGTTTTAAATCAAGTTTCAATAGAGATTTTGGATGAAAGGCCTCAAAGTGTAACAAGTTTATTGGTTTGAAATAAAATAATAATTTACAAGAACAGTTACTTATTTAATCCCCACAAATCATTTAAGATTTGTTTAAGTTTCTACGTATTTAGTATTTATAATACAAATTAACTCGTAATATAAATAAGTTTAAATAGATAATAACACTTATAAGTTTATAAGATATTAAATAGAATTTCCTATAATGGTTATATCTTAATTATAAATTTATATATATATATATATATATATATATATATATATTTTAAAGTCTAAAAGAAAACCATAAGTTTATAAGGTTTTAAATAGAGTTGCTATTAATTTATAAGTGTTTAAATAAAGTTTGTGTTATAAGTTTATAAGTATTCAAATTGTATATAAATTTATAAATGTTTTAAATAAAGTTTCTCAAGGTATTTAAATAAAGTTTACAAGTTCATAAATGTTTAAAGTTTTCATTTAGTTTTATAAAGTTTATAAGTTTATAATTATATAGGAATTAAATAAGGTATAATTATTTCTCTTGTTTTATATAAACAAATAGATTTATGTTTATATAAATTTTATAAATTTATAAGTTTCTGGTTAAATAAATTTATAAACTTTTCTGATTTTTATAAAAGTTTATTTAAGTTTTCTGTTTAAAAAAAATGTATAAATAACTTAACAAAGTAAATTTACTATTTAGCCAAATAAAGTTTCTGATTTTATTATAAAATAATTTGTGATGGAAGTATAAGTTTTATAAAATTTAGAATTATTTTTATAATTTTTATATGTTTGTAACTATTTTTAAAGCATCATTTATCACAAGTTTTAATCAAGTTTAATTAAATAAAATGATTTCAGAAAGTAAAAGTGTAAAAATAACTCATTTTTTTGTCTATAAATATTTAACAGAATTTATAGAAATTATTAAAAGAATCAAAACTATTTGAAAGTGGCTAAAAAAAATAAAAGGGTAAGACCCAGCTTAACCGGATTCGAACTCGGGTCTTGCTCGGGTCACCAACACACACATGCACACTAACCATCCCGACTACGGGTTCGTTAATGTTATAACTGGAAAATAAAATACATAAATAAGATCCCGAGCTTGCCCCTAATCCGTATGAACCCTAGCTTTCAATTTCCAAAAATTGAATCGAATCACCCTCTGTTTATGAATTTAAATAGAGGGCTTTTGATCCTCACATGAAAACGATGACGAGGGACCTACGAATTACCTGATTTGGTGTTAGGATGAGGGAGATCGGGTTCGAGACAGGTACGGATGTCCACAGATCCCAAATCGAGCACTTGCAGGTTCGAACGATGAAATTGAGAATTCAAGGAGCTTGAGTGGTGTGTCGTTAACGAGTCCCAGTAGGTTTTTATAGTCGATTTCATTGTTTAATGCTCGGTTAGGTGGGAAGATGACGGGTGGAGCGGCCGAGTTCGAATTTGAAAATGCGCGGGTCTCGGGCCGAGTTTGAGCATTGATGGTTCTTGGGTTATGGTCGCATGCGTGAGGCGATGGCCAAGGTTCGTTGAATGTGGACGGAATAGCGTTTTTTACTAAATCGGGGGAAAAGCCGTGGGTGGCGGGTTTCGAACCTGGGACCAGTTTGGGTCTCGGGTGTTTAATGAAATTACACGAACGGTCCCTGAAGTTCCAAACTATTATCATTCTAAGTTAAAACATGGATTTAAGTTTAAAATAAGTTTCAATAAATGACAGTTTTAGTCCCCGGACTTTTTATAAAACTAATTATGTTATATTTTTATAAACACTACATAAGTTTTATTTCCTTTTATTTCCTTTTTATTATTTTACACATTTATTAAATAATTTCTAAGATTTAAGTTTATAAATTTATATAATTATAAATTCATAAAGTTTTTAATAATTTATTTATAAGGTATATACTCTTAAATAAGTCTCATATATATATATATATATATATATATATATATATATATATATATACCTACCTCAAGTATTATTGTTTTTCTTAAATATATATCCATTAAATCAATATTTATTATTCAAGAAAATAGTTTTGATAAAATTTCATGTTTTGAATTAATAATACGTGCAAAGGTTTTAGGACAAGATAGGTCGGAAAAATACCGGATATTACACAAGTGCACCATCTACACCGATCACAAGAGTCTTCAGCATATTTTTGAGCAGAAAGAGTTGAACATGCGTCAACATCGTTGGATCGAGTTATTAAACGATTATGATTGTGCAATTAAGTACCATCCGGGCAAAGCTAATGTGGTAGCCGATGCCCTAAGCAGAAAAGAAACCAAACCCCGACCGGTTAGAGCATTACAACTCACTATTCATACAGGATTACCCGAACAAATCCGCAATGCCCAACTCAAAGCCTTAAAAGAGGAGAATTTATCATTAGAATCCACTTGTGGTATGGAGAAACAACTTGAGGTTAAAGCAGATGGTATTCGTTATTTTGCGGAACGAATATGGATACCAGTATATGGAAACCTAAGAGATCTAGTCATGGATGAATCTCACAAATCCCGATACTCTATCCATCCGGGATCCGACAAGATGTATCACGATCTCAAGGTTTTATATTGGTGGCCAAACATGAAAGCTGACATAGCCACCTACGTGAGCAAGTGCCTGACTTGTTCCAAGGTCAAGGTGGAGTACCAAAAGCCATCCAGATTACTTCAACAACCGAAAATACCAATGTGGAAATGGGAGCAGATTTCCATGGATTTCATAACCAAATTACCCCGAACCCCTACTGGATGTGACACAATCTGGGTGATAGTGGATCGCCTAACCAAATCAGCTCATTTCCTTGCTATCAAAGAGACCGATAAAATGGAAAAGTTAACTCGTCTCTACCTTAAAGAAGTAGTATCTCGACATGGAGTGCCAATCTCCATCATCTCTGATAGAGACGCCCGATTCACCTCACGTTTCTGGCAATCATTACAGAAAGCTCTAGGCACGCGCCTGGATATGAGCACAGCGTACCATCCTCAAACAGATGGCCAGAGTGAACGAACCATTCAAACCCTAGAAGACATGCTACGAGCTTGTGTGATCGATTTCGGGAACAGCTGGGAGACTCACTTGCCTTTAGTGGAGTTCTCTTACAATAACAGCTATCATACTAGTATCAAAGCAGCACCATTCGAGGCTTTGTATGGGAGAAAGTGTCGATCACCACTTTGTTGGGCTGAAGTTGGAGATAGTCAACTTACGGGTCCTGAACTTGTGCATGAAACCTCAGAGAAGATCGTGCAAATCCGAAACCGTATGGCGGCAGCTCGTGACCGTCAAAAGAGTTATGCAGACAAGCGCAGAAAACCGCTAGAATTTCAAGTGGGCGACAAAGTTTTATTAAAGGTTTCACCTTGGAAAAGTGTGATTCGTTTCGGGAAACGAGGAAAGCTAAACCAGCGTTACGTTGGACTGTTCAAGATAGAGAAAAGGATCGGTCCAGTAGCATACCAACTGAACCTACCTGATACACTCAATGGAGTACATAATGTCTTTCATGTCTCAAACCTAAAGAAGTGCCTATCAGATGAGACACTTGTAGTTCCACTTGAGGAGTTGGAAATTGATGAACAACTACGTTTCATTGAGGAACCAGTTGAGATCATGGACCGAGAGGTCAAGACACTCAACCGCAGTAAGATACCTATTGTCAGAGTTCGCTGGAACTCGGAGCGTGGACCGGAGTTCACGTGGGAACGCGAGGATCAGATGATGAAAAAGTATCCTCACCTGTTCAAACATTCAACGGCAAACACGGAAGGTACTAACTAAATTTCGAGACGAAATTTATTTCAACAAGGGGATGATGTGACAAACCTAAACTTTTTGTTTCAGACGTTACGGACTTCGTTTAGTTTTCGGGACGAAAATTCTTTCAACAAGGGGATGATGTGACATCCGGCATTTTCAGGTTAACTCCGTTAACTCAAACCTCGTTAGTTCAAACATTTTTCGTTACAAACTCAGTTATCTCAGTTACTCACACATACATTGCATTTAATTAGGATTAATTAAATGTGTCAGTCAGTTCGCACACATCGGATCGCACTCGAGTCTAACCCGGAACGTTGGTGATTAATCGAAATTAACATTACGAACATTTAATAATTTATATTTAATATAAATTATGAGTTTTTATGATTTATATGTGATTACGTGAATTATGTGAATGTTATTGTTTTCCTACGTGTTTATCGTGTTTATTATTTTTATAAATATTAGAGTTTTTATAAAAATAATAATTGGAAGTTTTTAATCATTATTAGTTATTATTTAATTAATTAGAGTATATGGGCTTTAATTAAGCCAGAAGCCTAACTTAAAAACCCATAAACACAATTAAGGATATATATAAAATTTAAAAATAAAAAGATAAACCATAATCCCTTTTTTTGTTGGAGCCGTCGACCCCCCCCTTCTCCTTCGACCGAGAGCTCCAAGGCACCCAAACGCCCTCGTTTGATCTTCGATCGTGAATCCGGAAGTGGATACGTGCTAGTCTAGGCGTTTCTAACGTCTCTACGTAAGTCGTTTCGTTCAATTTCATCACTTTTTGATTTCTAAATTTTAGATCAAAACCCTAGTTCATCCAAACATGGATTTTTATAATAAAAATGTTAACTTTATTATTGTTTTACATGTATTTGTTGATTATATGGTTATTTGCAAAACCCTAGATCCATGTGATTAGTAACGTGTTAAATATTGGAACTTTTTGATTATGTAATGGTGTAGAATCGCATGTTAGAGATGTTTGACACTTGTTATGATTATAATTATGTTAGATAAATCATACGTGATGGATTTGGTGCTTTAAATCTCGTTAAACAAGCTTAAAAACCTTAACTTACTTATAATGGAAACTTTTTAAGAATTCTATCTTGCATACTAGAAGTGATTTGAATGATATGATGATGGTTATGAGCTACTTGATACATGTTTAGATGATTTGTGAAATCAGGTTTTGAATACATAACCCGGTTTTGTGAACTTTCCAAATAAAGAAACTTTAATTGTTAAAAGTGGTTATAACTTGCTATTTAGACATGCATGATATGGTTTGATGATAGCTCTATGTTAGATAGGACACAATAACTTGTTGTAACGTGTTAGGTGTTGAAAATCACGCGTGCTAGTCATAGGTTACTAAAGTTGGAAACTTAGTCTTGAATTATGATTTGCATGTTTAGGTTCTAGACAATTGTTATGTGATGTGATGAGCTAGAACATGTTAGAGTGATCCTATGAATGTATCAATGATGATAGTTTCCAGGAAACATGAGTCCCGAACAAACCTGCTATTTTTGAAAACTTTCTATTTATAGAAACCTGCTATTTTTGGAAACTTACTATTTATAGAAACCTGCTATTTATGGAAACTTGCTATCTTATTAGAACAAATAGGATTTGTTGCTAAGTGTTACAGCATGATCATTTGTGTATAATAAAGAAGTATTATACTGAACAAAATTTAATCATTAAACGGGTCACCAACGGGTCGTCGGGTCAAACTTGGTCAAACATAGTCAAACATGGTCAAACTTGCAAACTTTTCTAAACCCTTAAAACAATGAGATTGTTTGGATACTTAGGGTTCGTAGCATCTTGCACAAACACACACTTATAAACCGGTGTTTATAGGTGGCAGTTAGTCGTCAAGCATTCTAAGTTCGCTTTCCTTCGCACATACTCTAAGGTGAGTTTCACGGCTCCTTTTCTTACGTTTTAAACTTGGGGGAGAAAACATGGGTACGAGCATTTAGATCTTACATTTCTTTTATATCACTTGTGTACTAAGCGCAAACATATCATGAAAGTCCTTACTTATCGAACCGTTAGTATATCGGTTAGCGAGGTAATCTTGAGTAGTACTACTTGGCATTGACAAGCCTCACCCGCGTTAGTCACGCTAACACGACAGGTAGTCGAACGGGTGTAACATTAACCTAAACATTCACCATTGATTATGATAGTCATGGTGGGAGGCAGTACAAACATAAACAGTCAGCTTCGGTGTCGAAACGCTTTAGTAACATGTACTAGGTTAGCTACCTATGATATAAATTGTAAATGGTATTATCTAGTAAACTTTACAAACATTGAAACCTGTGAACTCACCAACCTAGTGTTGACACGTTTTAGCATGTTTTCTCAGGTCATTAAGGTACAAGCACAAGCTAAGGCATGCATGCATTCGAAGTCCATCGTTTTCAAACTCAATAACTTCTTGTTTTATTTATCGTTGGATTGTTTACTTTTGGCGCAACTGTTTTGGCCATGCTTTTCATTTAACTTTTCGCTTCCGCAAGTCTTACATTTAATCAGTGTTTTCATTACTAGTGTTGCATCGTGACTATGAGCAATGCTAGTGGTTTTTCTTAAACTCATATAGAGTCGTTCAATTCAATGTAATGCATTTCGAACTCAATACTCGTGCACTGTCTTGTTCTATTTCCCGCCATTAACTAAATGCAATGATTCAATACAAATTCGCAAGTTTTACGCAATTATATACATTTAAACACTATGCAAGAAACTATTTAATTCAAACTTATCAAATCTGAAAAGTCAAGGACTAAAGTTGAAAAATTATCAAGAAACCTTAATTAGCACGGTCGTGCTTCGTCCTGGCACGGTCGCGCCAAGTGCCTCGGCACGATCGTGCGACTGGTCCTGGAACGATCGCACCCGGTGCCTAAGCACGGTCGCGCCTATCTTGGCACGGTCGCGCCTGCGTAACAGTCGAAACGTAAATGCAGTTTCAAAACGCCCGATCGTTTGAAATTCGAAACCGATTACGTTTTATTTTCTTTGACAAAGAAAAATATCTCAGTCCATTACGAGTTTTATCAATCCAATTACATTTTCCTCTCAAGAAACCGTCAAGTTCCTCCCAAGCCTCGAATCCTCAAAATCGATCCGAATACTCTCGAGCAATCCATCACCATACGATATTCAACCCTCTCTGGAACGACCGAAGCCGTTGAAGCAGTCGGAATCGCAGCAGAAGTCACCGGAGGTTAATCTTGCCGTCGTCAGAATTCCGTTCTACCGTTCTTCATCGATTCGATACGCTTCAGGGTAAGTATACTCTCCATCTCATTCGTTTCAGTATCAATATCTAAAGCCCCCTATTAATCTGGGCTTTCATTACAGAAATCGTCTGAATCAGAATTATTATTTTAATAAGAAAATATTTAATCGATTCCACTCTTAAACACGATTTCCATACAATTAAATTAGATGAATTGACTCGTAACAGCTCTGTAACCAAAAGCCCTATCAAATCCAGCGCTATAAATACAAAGATTGTTCAATTCGTGTCTGACTTGGAAGAGACACGGTCGCGCTAATCATGTAGCGCAGCCGTGCCTCATGTAGCGCGGTCGTGCCGACTAGCAGCGCGGTCGTGTCCTCCTATCCAGACCTAGTCATGCCCTCTGGGCTAATCTCTGTTGTGTCTAAGAATCATAGACACGACCGTGCCGAGCTAAGGCACGGTCGTGCCTCGTGAATTGTCCAAGTTGGCCTCTGTTTGATCAAACCCGGTCGCGTCCCGACTAGCGCGGTCGCGCCCGTGGTTCGAGCGCGGTCGTGTCCTTCCCAGGCACGGTCGTGTCTAGGTCAGAATCTTTGATCAGAATTATTGTTGTTTTATTTTAATCTGTAAAAATTCCAGATTTAGTTTTTAAATAAAAATAGTTAGTTTTATAAAAAGGTATTTGAAAAGATCAAATAATTAATCTTGGAATAAATGGAAAATCATTTAATTAAAAGTTTATAAAATTAAATTTGTTATTAAACTTTTCATTTAAAACATTTTATTTGTAAGTTACATACTTTATAAATAAATAAATAAAGATTATTTATTTATTATTCATTTTAAATAAAAAACATTTATTTATTTATTAAATTACATTTAACACATACTTTATTTTCATAATCAATGATTTTATAAATATTCTATTTTACTATTCAATTCCCAACCTTAATCAAAATGTTTCAAAAATATTTACTTCAAAACTTTATATATGTTATTCAATACTTTTAAATACAAATCAATAACTTTATACACAAATTCAACCTTCATTTTTAGACTTAAACTTTGTGCACATATTTGATTCAATATACATTATTATCTAGGTTAACTCGTGCGTATCAATGATTCTTATTTTATCTATACTCTTTGTTAGCTACACTTCCATACCAAGTGAGTATTCACAACCCTTTTTACTCTTTTACACTTTTGGGGTGGAACATGAACTTTATACACATTACACATTTACATTTACACAAACAACACAAGTGCAAAATCCTATTTACATACATGTGTGCAAAATTTGAGCTTTGTGCCCGAGTGCTAGTTGTGCTAATCTTTGTGAAAACTAATGTGCAATCATTAACTATACAAGCCGACGGTTTTCAATGATAGATCTATTGAGTCTGACAAACCCACCCAAGTGGAGGTGATTGATACCGACAACACAATTTGCATACTAGTTACAAAGGTTTGGTTGTACTTGATTACACAATAGCTGCTCCCAATAAATGCCTTATTTTATCATGTTTTGTAAAGGATTTGTTTTCAACTATATGCTATCTATATACAACTGTGTTATACTCACCAACTTTTTAGTTGACTTTATTTTATTCATGTTTCAGGCCCTAATATGTGAGAATGATTCAAGACGTGCTCAATATAGGATTTGGACTTAGCAATTTAAATCAAGAATTCTATGAGTTGTTTATGTTTCTTTGTTTGAATTTGGTTTGTACTTGGATTATTTGTAATGGAAATTTGACTTTAATATATTTCAATTTATTCAACCATGTGCTATGAACAGTCTACATGTCCCGCCCCGATGATTCCGCTATCGGTCGGGGTGTGACAGATTGGTATCAGAGCCTTGGTTATAAGGAATTAGGTTATTAGACACCTTGACCTAGACTATAACTTTAGGACAACCCCTTATGCTATGCTTCATGATTATGTGCTATGTGCTACATGTTATATGTTACATGCTTAGTATGATTACTTATTATTTCATTTTGATGACTTATGTGTTTTAAATCCATGACTTATTAGGATATTCTTAATAATTAAATAAATAATATCATTTTCTATATTCTAAAACCTCATAATATTTCTATCTTTATCCTTCTTAGCATGTGGAAAAAAAAAATTCTTGAAGCAAAAATCTCTAAAATTTTTATTTCTTCGTTAAGGTTTTTAAACTTGTTAAATTATTTGAGGACACGTGCAATCTGGAAGAGTGGCACCTGTATTTTGGGTTTTCTGTCTAGGAAAGCATTTCGCATAAATCCCAATCAACCGAGGGACCCGTATGCTTTCCTGGGAATTCTCGAGATGAGTGTTTACTTATAGGCTAAAGCATGTCTTCTTGAAAATTATATAAGTTTAATTAACCTTAATGTGCAATGGTATTCAAGTGATTTTACTTTTGAGTACAATCCAAACTAAGAATATCTATTTTTATTTTTGTTATCTCATTCTATTAAACCCTATCAAATCTCATAAGTTCTTACAATCTTTCTTATCTTGTGAAAATCTGTAGAATGCCTCCTCGTCGTTCTCCCGCAACCAACGCCAACACCGACATTGCTGCTATTCTTACCCAATTGGTGACACAACTCACCCAAGCCAATGGTGCCACCAATGGCAACAATGGTGGAAATGGAAGCAATAGTGGTAATAATGGTGGAAATGGTGGTAACAATCCATCTCAATGCACCTTCAAGCACTTCAACTCGTGCAATCCCCTCAAGTTCTTTGGTACCGAAGGAGCTACTGGACTCCTTCAATGGTTTGAAAGCATTGAGAATACCTTTCTCAATAGTGACTGTCCCGACAACCTCTGTGTTCGTCATGTTACAAGTGTCCTACAAAAACATGCATTTACATGGTGGAATGGGGAGAAAAGGAATAGGGGTGTTGATGTAGCTATGGCCTTACCTTGGGATGAGGTCAAAAGGCTTATGACCGAGGAGTTCTGCCCTCGAAATGAAGTGAAAAAGTTAGAAGCTGAATTTTGGGATCTTGCCCAAGATAGTGGGGAAAGCTTAGCATATACAACTCGGTTCCATGAGTTGAGTCTTCTCGTGCCCCACATGGTCACCCCTTTGTCCCATTGTATCGAAAAGTATATTGGTGGGCTACCAAGACAAATCCAAGATACTGTCTTAGGTAGAAATCCTGCTACTCTGGAGGATGCTATTCGTCTATCCGCTACCTTAACTGATAATCATGTGAAAGCTGGAACTTTTACCAAAAAGGGTTCTAAGAAAGTTTCTGAAACCGTAACCCCTCCTACTCACAACAAAGAAGCCACAACCGAGCCCTCTCGCAATAATAGAAAGAGGAAGGTTAGAAATTTTGCTGTGGTTACTCCTGCTGTTCCCGTCAACCAAGCTGCACCTATGGTTCAAGCGCCGGCTAAAAAGCCATATGTTGGGATCTACCCTCTTTGTGCCACCTGCAATTATCATCATCCTCAAACTATTCTATGTCGCCTTTGTACTCATTGTGGGAGATATGGTCATACTATCAATGTTTGTAGGGCCAAAGCTCTTGCAGGCCAAGTCAACCCTCCAAACCGAACCGTACCTCAAGTGGCTAATCAAGGTGCTCCCGCCATTGCTAATGGGCGTGCTTGCTATGAGTGTGGTGACCCGAACCATTTTCGTGATCAATGTCCAAGACTTGCAAATGCTAGACAAGGTGGAGCTCGTGGGCGTGCGTTCAACATAAACGCCAACGAAGCTCAAGCCAACAACGACGTGGTTAATGGTACGTTCCTTGTTAATAGTCAATATGCCTCCATTTTGTTCGATATCGGTGCCGATAAAAGTTTTGTGTCACTTAATTTTGAGCCTTTACTTGCAAAGACACGATCCCAATTAGAGAAAACCTTCACCGTTGAAATAGCGAATGGTGACTCCCTTACAATTGACTCCATTATTTATGATTGCTCCTTAGAACTAAATGACCATTCATTCCCAATCAACCTTGTTCCAATGCCAATAGGAAGCTTTGATATTATCATAGGTATGGATTGGCTATCAAATCATCATGCTGAAGTCATTTGCTTTGAAAAGTGTATCCGAATTCCGCTACCATCGGGAGAAACCTTAATGGTTTTTGGTGAAAAGCCTTGCAAGGGACTTAAGTTGATGTCGTGTACTACCGCTCAAAAGTACTTACGAAAGAAGTACATTGCTTTCTTAGCTCACATTGTTCAAAAGGATGTCAAGGAGAAGAGTATCCAAGACATTCCCATTATTCAAGATTTTCCCGAAGTTTTTCCTAAGGATTTATCCGGTCTTCCTCCCGTTCGTCAAGTAGAGTTCCGTATTGATCTTATACCTGGAGCTAACCCCGTTGCTAGAGCTCCTTATCGTCTTGCACCTTCCGAAATGCAAGAGCTTGCAAGTCAACTTCAAGAGCTCTCCGACAAAGGTTTCATTCGCCCAAGTCATTCACCGTGGGGTGCACCCGTCTTATTTGTTAAGAAGAAGGATGGATCATTTCGCATGTGTATTGACTACCGCGAACTCAACAAGCTTACTATCAAGAACCGTTATCCTTTACCTAGAATCGATGATCTCTTTGATCAACTTCAAGGTTCTACTTGTTTCTCAAAGATTGATCTTCGATCCGGTTATCATCAGCTTCGTGTTCAAGAAGATGACATTCCTAAGACTGCCTTCCGAACAAGGTATGGTCATTACGAGTTCATGGTTATGCCTTTTGGGTTAACCAATGCACCTGCAGTTTTCATGGATCTCATGAATCGCGTGTGCAAACCGTACCTTGATAAATTCGTGATCGTCTTCATTGACGATATCTTAATCTATTCTAAGACTAAAGCCGATCATGAACAACACCTTAGATTGGTTTTGGACCTCTTGAGAAAAGAACAACTATATGTCAAATTCTCCAAATGTGAATTCTGGCTGAAGGAAGTTCAATTTCTTGGTCACATCGTCAACAACAAGGGTATTCATGTTGATCCTGCTAAGATTGAAACGGTTAAGAATTGGAATGCCCCGAAGACTCCTACCGAAGTTCGTTCATTTCTTGGTCTTGCGGGTTATTATCGTCGTTTCATCTCAAACTTCTCAAAGATTGCTGTCCCTCTTACCGCTTTGACTCACAAGGGTAAAGCTTATGAATGGGGACCGAATCAAGAAGAAGCTTTTCAAACCCTCAAGCAAAAGCTGTGCAATGCTCCCATATTGACTCTCCCCGATGGAAATGATGATTTAGTTGTCTATTGTGATGCTTCTAACCAAGGTCTTGGTTGTGTTCTCATGCAACGAGGCAAAGTAATCGCTTATGCATCAAGGCAACTCAAAGTTCATGAGAAGAATTATACGACGCATGATCTCGAGTTGGGTGCGGTCGTATTCGCGTTAAATATTTGGAGACATTACCTATATGGCACGAAATGTGTGATGTTCACCGACCACAAAAGTCTTCAACATATTTTCAACCAAAAAGAACTCAATATGAGGCAACGACGTTGGGTCGAACTCCTTAACGACTACGACTGTGAGATTCGTTACCATCCCGGCAAAGCGAATGTTGTAGCCGATGCTTTGAGTCGAAAGGACCATGTTATGCTTCATTGTGCCCGTATTCAAACCGATATTCAAACCCGTATCTTAGAAGCTCAACACGTCTCGGTAACCGAGGGTAACATGTACGAAGAAATGTCATGTGGTGTTGAACTCTTTCTTGAATCAAAACCCAATGGCTTACTCTATTACTTGAACCGTATTTGGGTTCCCGATCGCGACGATCTCCGTGCATTTCTCATGAACGAGGCTCATAAGACTCGTTATTCTATTCATCCTGGTGCGGATAAAATGTACCAAGATCTTCGCCAACTTTATCGGTGGCCCGGTATAAAGAAAGACATAGCTCTTTATGTGGCCAAATGCTTAAATTGTTCCAAAGTCAAAGCCGAACATCAACGTCCATCTGGTTTACTCGAACAACCAGAAATTCCCGTGTGGAAATGGGAGAATATAGCTATGGATTTCATTACCAAGCTCCCTCGCACCTCGAGTGGTTATGATAGTATTTGGGTAATCATTGATCGTCTCACCAAATCTGCTCATTTCCTGCCTATCCGCGAAGACTTCAAAGTGGAGAAACTAGCCCGAATTTACATTGATGAAATTGTGAGCCGTCATGGTGTTCCCGTGAACATAATATCCGATAGAGACGCTCGGTTCACCTCTCGATTTTGGCAATCTCTCCAAAAGGCTCTTGGTACTCGATTGGATTTGAGCACGGCTTACCATCCGCAAACTGATGGTCAAACCGAGCGAACAATCCAAACTCTTAAAGACATGCTTAGAGCTTGTGTAATCGATTTTGGTGGCAATTGGGATTCACATCTATCCCTCATTGAGTTTTCTTACAACAATAGCTACCACACAAATATCAACATGGCTCCATTCGAAGCTCTCTATGGTCGCAAGTGTCGTTCTCCTATCTGTTGGAACGAGATTGGTGAAGCACAAATCACTGGTCCAGAGTTAATTCAAGAAACATCCGACAAGATTATTCAAATCCGTGACAATATTCGAGTAGCGAGGAGTCGGCAAAAGAGTTATGCCGACAAACGTCGAAAACCCTTGGAATTCCAAGTCGGTGATCTTGTTCTTCTTAAGGTGTCCCCGTGGAAGGGTGTGATCCGTTTTGGAAAGAAAGGCAAGTTAGCACCTCGTTATGTTGGTCCATTCAAAATCCTTGAAAGGATTGGGAAAGTGGCTTACAAGCTCGAGTTACCTCCATCTCTTGGAAATGTGCATCCTACATTTCATGTATCTAATCTGAAGAAGTGTCTCGCTGATGAAAATCTCCATATACTGCTTGACGACGTGCGCATTGACGAAACGATGCACTTCGTTGAGAAGCCGGTGGAAATTATGGATCGTGAAGTCAAACAGCTCAAGCGAAGTCGCATTCCTATTGTCAAAGTTCGTTGGGAATCTAAGCGTGGTCCTGAGTTCACTTGGGAACGAGAAGACCAAATGAAGCTCAAGTACCCTCATCTTTTTACTGATACCGTTGTTTCCTCTAGCTAAATTTCGGGACGAAATTCTCTTAACATGGGGAGACTGCAACATTTCTGATTTTAGTATTCATATTTTCAATTCAATGTAATGCATTTCGAACTCAATACTCGTGCACTGTCTTGTTCTATTTCCCGCCATTAACTAAATGCAATGATTCGATACAAATTCGCAAGTTTTACGCAATTATATACATTTAAACACTATGCAAGAAACTATTTAATTCAAACTTATCAAATCTGAAAAGTCAAGGACTAAAGTTGAAAAATTATCAAGAAACCCTAATTAGCACGGTCGTGCTTCGTCCTGGCACGGTCGCGCCAAGTGCCTCGGCACGATCGCGCGACTGGTGCTGGAACGATCGAGCCCGGTGCCTAAGCACGGTCGCGCCTGCGTAACAGTCGAAACGTAAATGCAGTTTCAAAACGCCCGATCGTTTGAAATTCGAAACCGATTACGTTTTATTTTCTTTGACAAAGAAAAATATCTCAGTCCATTACGAGTTTTATCAATCCAATTACATTTTCCTCTCAAGAAACCGTCAAGTTCCTCCCAAGCCTCGAATCCTCAAAATCGATCCGAATACTCTCGAGCAATCCATCACCATACGATATTCAACCTTCTCTAGAACGACCGAAGCCGTTGAAGCAGTCGGAATCGCAGCAGAAGTCACCGGAGGTTAATCTTGCCGTCGTCGGAATTCCGTTCTACCGTTCTTCATCGATTCGATACGCTTCAGGGTAAGTATACTCTCCATCTCATTCGTTTCAGTATCAATATCAAAAGCCCCCTATTAATCTGGGCTTTCATTACAGAAATCGTCCAAATCAGAATTATTATTTTAATAAGAAAAGATTTAATCGATTCCACTCTTAAACACGATTTCCATACAATTAAATTAGATGAATTGACTCGTAACAACTCTGTAACCAAAAGCCCTATCAAATCCAGCTCTATAAATACAAAGATTGTTCAATTCGTGTCTGACTTGGAAGAGACAAGGTCGCGCTAATCATCTAGCGTGGCCGTGCCTCATGTAGTGCGGTCGTGCCGACTAGCAGCGCGGTCGTGTCCTCCTGTCCAGACCTAGTCATGCCCTCTGGGCTAATCTCTGTTGTGTCTAAGAATCATAGACACGACCGTGCCGAGCTAAGGCACGGTCGTGCCTCGTGAATTGTCCAAGTTGGCCTCTGTTTGATCAAAC
This sequence comes from Smallanthus sonchifolius, assembly GCA_023525975.1. Lineage (NCBI taxonomy): Eukaryota > Viridiplantae > Streptophyta > Magnoliopsida > Asterales > Asteraceae > Smallanthus > Smallanthus sonchifolius. The sequence goes on from CM042042.1 coordinate 13,557,705, forward strand.
CCGGTCGCGTCCCGACTAGCGCGGTCGCGCCCGTGGTTCGAGCGCGGTCGTGTCCTTCCCAGGCACGGTCGTGTCTAGGTCAGAATCTTTGATCAGAATTATTGTTGTTTTATTTTAATCTGTAAAAATTCCAGATTTAGTTTTTAAATAAAAATAGTTAGTTTTATAAAAAGGTATTTGAAAAGATCAAATAATTAATCTTGGAATAAATGGAAAATCATTTAATTAAAAGTTTATAAAATTAAATTTGTTATTAAACTTTTCATTTAAAACATTTTATTTGTAAGTTACATACTTTATAAATAAATAAATAAAGATTATTTATTTATTATTCATTTTAAATAAAAAACATTTATTTATTTATTAAATTACATTTAACACATACTTTATTTTCATAATCAATGATTTTATAAATATTCTATTTTACTATTCAATTCCCAACCTTAATCAAAATGTTTCAAAAATATTTACTTCAAAACTTTATATATGTTATTCAATACTTTTAAATACAAATCAATAACTTTATACACAAATTCAACCTTCATTTTTAGACTTAAACTTTGTGCACATATTTGATTCAATATACATTATTATCTAGGTTAACTCGTGCGTATCAATGATTCTTATTTTATCTATACTCTTTGTTAGCTACACTTCCATACCAAGTGAGTATTCACAACCCTTTTTACTCTTTTACACTTTTGGGGTGGAACATGAACTTTATACACATTACACATTTACATTTACACAAACAACACAAGTGCAAAATCCTATTTACATACATGTGTGCAAAATTTGAGCTTTGTGCCCGAGTGCTAGTTGTGCTAATCTTTGTGAAAACTAATGTGCAATCATTAACTATACAAGCCGACGGTTTTCAATGATAGATCTATTGAGTCTGACAAACCCACCCAAGTGGAGGTGATTGATACCGACAACACAATTTGCATACTAGTTACAAAGGTTTGGTTGTACTTGATTACACAATAGCTGCTCCCAATAAATGCCTTATTTTATCATGTTTTGTAAAGGATTTGTTTTCAACTATATGCTATCTATATACAACTGTGTTATACTCACCAACTTTTTAGTTGACTTTATTTTATTCATGTTTCAGGCCCTAATATGTGAGAATGATTCAAGACGTGCTCAATATAGGATTTGGACTTAGCAATTTAAATCAAGAATTCTATGAGTTGTTTATGTTTCTTTGTTTGAATTTGGTTTGTACTTGGATTATTTGTAATGGAAATTTGACTTTAATATATTTCAATTTATTCAACCATGTGCTATGAACAGTCTACATGTCCCGCCCCGATGATTCCGCCATCGGTCGGGGTGTGACACTAAGTAAATAGAAAGTTTACTCAGTTCAAACACTTAGCCATTTTTCAGCAATTTTCCATTTAACATGACACCCAAAAATTCCCAACACTTGGGTTTTGACCAAGAATTTTCGTACCACATTTATATACACCAAAAACATAATTGAAGTGTCAAATTACACCATATTAACGGGTTTTTCCTTTAAATCCCAAAAACACCCCATATGCATACGAGAATCCTCCACGCGTTGGACTTGACTTTGACCTACATCGGAGCTTTCCCTACATAACCACATAAACATATCACCGTTAGTAATGAAGATAAACATAACAAACAAGTATTTATCACTTGTTTTCACCCATTTGACCCGTTTGCACCCATTTGGTCAATTAAGGTTCTTAACACTTGCATTTCCATTACAAGTTTCATTCATTTCGTATAACATTCATATTTCACCATTTCATATCCATTATGGCACATAGGCCATAACCTCATATCCATTATGATACCTAGATCATAATCTTATATCTATTATGGTACTTTAACCATAACCACATATCCATTATGATTCATAGATCATAACCTCATATCCATTATGATTCATAGATCATAACCTCATTCACACATATCCATTATAGTATTACACTATAACTACATTCATTCATTGCACATAACCATTATAGCATTTCAATTATAACTACATTCATTCACATAACCATTATGGTGTTTCTACAATAACCACATTCATTCATTTACACATATTCATTATAGTTTATCACTATAACTACATTTCCACATTCTAGTTCATTCAATATTCACACACATTAGTTTCAACACATAGTATGCATCATAACACATATAGCACCCAATCATCAACATTACTACGTAAGTGCAAAGGCACTTACCTTTTGAGTTAGAAGATCCCGCACCACCTTCTAGCTTTGAAATTTGATTACCTAAACATATACACCTAGTTTAGTAATCTAACATTCATCAAAATCACATTACAATTGGGTTCACAACCCAAATTTCCATTCCCAACCCAAACTGGCCCGTTTGGGTTATTCCCATAACCAAACACCCTCTTACAATTCAAACTCACCTACTTAGTACCTTGACACTAATTTCTCATTCAATAACTTTTATTAGGTCAATTTGGTGTTCATTCAAGTGTGTAATACCACCTAAACACTTAATCATCACTAATTCAACATTCTAGCATCATGATCCAAACACCCCCATTTTTCACCATATGAACCCTAACTTCTTATAATCAAAATCAAAGGGTTCTAGGATGTTAATCACCCCTCTTTACATTTAGTTTAGCTAGATTATCCACAATCTAACATTAATTTACTACATGCATACACAATTTTTGGATTTCTACAAAACCCATCAACTAACACATTCATGGTGAAATCAAATGGAAGATTATCACTTACTTGATATTAGGAAGGTGATGTATGAGCCAAAACCTTCACAAAACAAGCCTCAAATGCACGATTTAAGCTTCAAACTCGTTTCTCCTTTTTCTCTCTTGCTCAAGAACGACCCACCACCAAATAAGTGAGGTCTATTTTGACTTCCAAGAGTCAAATATGGCAGAATTTGCCATTTACACTTTTGGCCCTTCCACTTTCATTCGCCCATTTATCTCTATAGTTAGTTAAAAACTAACATAACCCCATTACTAACTTGAAACCCACTTGTTTCAACTTATTTCATAAATATTATTTTCACCATAATATTTATTAATATATTTATTTATTTATAACGAAAACCAGATTTTGGTTCGTTACATATATATATATATATATATAGAGAGAGAGAGAGTTAACGTACAAAGAGCTATTAACCTACAAAGGATATGAATCCATCAGGATGCAACACTTGTCATTGGACGATGAGTAAATTACGCACAAAATTTACGTAATTACACACGCTATAAATAATTACGTAACCATATACAACTAATTACACACAGTATTTACACAAAATATTATGCAACTTTTGTAAATAATTACGAAATCTATATTATAATGACGCAACCTATATTTATAATTACGCACAATAAAAATTATGCACGTTATATGAATAACATCGACATTTTGATTTATAAAAAAACTAGTTTAGATCCCGTGTATACACACGGATGAAAAATATCAATAAATAAAATTTTTAAATCTTTATGTGTATATTTTACACGTGTAAAAATGTATCATATACTAAGAACAGAAAATAAAACTCAAAATATGCAAAAACTAATATATAATTCAGTTTTGAAAATAAATTAAATACTATTTAATGTAATTTATTTTTTATTTAATTAAAAATAAAAGTTAAATAAATAGATTTTAAAAGTCTTATAAGGGATAATTTAAAATAAAAAATGATGAGAATGAATGTAAAGGCGACACGTAACATGAAAAAACTTTTATTTATTATATAGTATAGATATTGATAATATATAAAAGATTATAGTTAAATTAAAAAGCACGAACCTTTTCTTTTCTTTGATGTTTTATATGTCAACTAACATGTTTCTCTTTTAAATCGATCCAAGCAATCATCATAATTATATATAACTTAATTAATAAAGACTCCAGTCCTAACTTAATCAGGTTGATCGTTGAATTATGTTTGGAACTCGAATTCAAACAAAATTGGGGGTAAATTAACCGCCGGCTGAAGCAAACCCGGCCGCCTGACCGGCCATAAAATACTCGATAAAAATTTGAAAAATCAGAACCCCAAAAATGGCGAAAGCAGCAGGCGGCCAAAATCTTCTTGCAGATGTAATCCAATTGATCGATCAACTGGAGCGTCACTGTCTATCTCCCGATGGATCGCTCGTCACCAAATCTGTCCACAACGATCTCCAACTTGTACGATTGATTGATTGATTGATTCCACTCGTTTGTAGTTTGAATTGTTTCTTCTAATTTATCAATTGATGTCTCAGGCGCGAGAAGAAATGTCCCGAGAAAGATTACGTTATCTGGAAGCCATGGTAATTAGGTTACATTTTCATTCGTGAAATTTTAAAAACTAGGGTTTTTAGATTCACGATCTGAAAAGTTGTAATTGTAGTTGTTCATTTGGTTATAAATTTTATCAGGGAAGATATTAACATTTAGGATTGAAGATTATGTTGGGGATTATTGTTTTTTTTGTGATTTAATAGTTAAGTGATGTGCATTTTGCAATGTAGGCTATATACTGTGAAGCAATTGGCATGGTTGAAGATTATCAACAGGCTGTTTCAGTGGCTAATCTTGGAGGAATTCGGGACAAACCGGGCCTGCATTCCAATCTCGGCCTCAAGAATTCTCCTCAGGTATAATTTCAAATCTTTTAGGTTTAATGTATGTGTGTGTGCGTGTGGTTTACATATATAATTCATAGTTTCATCATATGTTATGCATAAGAGCGGTTATTGTTATCTTGAGGTAGATATGCAAGTGATTTGGGAATTAGAAAAGAGGGATGTCAAGTTTAAATTGTGATTGACTTGAAGTTCTGGATTATTAGATTTTTTTTCTTCCAAATTCTCTTAAATGGTTTTTGGTTATGTTTGATAAACATGTGAAGCCAATTTTTTTTTATGAACCCCTCTAAAATCTACTCGTAAAATCCATCTATTGCTTATCATTACTATAGCCATTCAATCTGTTTACTTATAAATGGGTCAATTCATGTTTGTTTATACATTTATATGAAAAAGGTAAAATAATGAGAAAAAATAGATTTAAAGGAACCATGTCAAATGGGTCAAAAATGTATTTGAATGCATAAAACCTCCTAATCATTTTTTTTTATTAAAAACGGATTGTTACTGAAATATTATGATTTTTGTAATTGTATTCGACACATTAATTATTCATAAACTTCAAAAATTTTTGGACAAAAAGTGTTTTGAGACCAGCCCGTCAATTTTGACCTGTTTATCCAACCCTACCGTTTTGACACCTTTAAACCGGTTCCCTCTACAATAAGCAAGCAAATTTATTCCTTTATTGGATATCATGCATATTTTTTAATATCAACTTTCAGGTATATGAGGCACTTGAGCATCGATTAGTTGTTGCAGAAGCTGCTCAAAGGCTAAGACTTCCTCTAATTTCAAAAGATGGTGAGGTTAACGAGGAAGAAATAGAAAAAATGAGTGTATTATCAAGAAGCTCACTTGATAGTACAAGCACCAGTATCACAATAAGCTCAAACTCAAGTAATTACACAAACATTTCTTCAATTAACACAAGTGGTTCAACAAACAATGTGTTTCCTACCAGTGCTTCTGATGCTGGAGATCCTACTGTCGGTGGTGTTCCTAATAGGTTTCTTGGAATAACACCTGGTTATTTGTGGCAAACACAGGTCCAACATGCACCACTGGCTATGGTAAGATATGATAATTACTCTTAATAATCTATAGTATTCTTTGGTGACCATGAGAACTGGTTAGGGAAATTCACGGGCCCCACCAATACCCTGCTAACTAGTGGGACCAGATAAAGCGCAACTTACACTGGCAGATGGCCTTAAAGGGATTAAGGCAGGAAAATGGTGGAAGCAGGATAATAATAGTTTGTATGCGTTGTTTTTTAGTTTTAATTTATTTGTTTGCAAGTTTTCTCATTTTTTGTAGGATGTAGCAGAGTATCAAATGCCACTTCTTCATGAGATTGAGTTTCGCTTAAAGTCTAAATGTGACAAGTTAACTGATGCTTTTATAGATGACTCGGGTTAGTCTCTCACTATACATTATTGTAAAATTTTGAATAATGATGAAATTTATAAAATTCTCTTCTGCTGCAGCTAAATCAATTGGTAATCAAAATTCAAATGCTCGACTTCCAGAAAGGTTTGTAATTTTCTTCATGTTTTGTTTTAACTAGCATTTCTGTTTGGGAATTTAAGTATAATCTAAATTTTTTAAAACAGGGTGAAGTTAATTATTGAAGAGATTGAAAGAGAAGAAGGTGCTTTACGTGAAGATTTATATTCTGCTTATAGAAAGTTTGCAGAATATTACAATGTATGTAATAAGAAGTACATCATCTCAGCTGAATTTTGTTTGTGATCCAATAGAGGTGGCATTTTTTACCCGATTACCTATAATGGGTTGATTCGGGTTATGTTTTATCTCTAATAAAATGGGCTGAGCAAAATAGTTTAACTAAAAGGGAAAGTATAAAACTAATCAAACGGGTTGAAAGTTGAAACTCAATAAAAAAATATTCAAATGCATCAAAACCTCTTAAATCACCTTATTAAAAAGTTAAGATTAGTTTTGTTATAATATAGTTTTCTAACCATATTTTGGGCATTAATAGTTTAAAAAACAAATTAAGAAAGTGTTCGCCAGGGGATCTCTCTTAGAGTAGCCTCTTTATCCCATGGGATAGAGGTAAGGTTTGCCCTCATCTCACTCTCTTAGGCCCTACTGTATGAGTGGGATTTTGCTGGGCACGTTTGTTTGTTTGTTTTAGATTAAGAAAGTGTTCACAGACCGACCTGACCTGGCAACCTACCTGACCCGTTTTGACACACTATAAATTACCCATTTTGACCCCTCACCCAACCTGCCCATTTTTTAACCTCTTGAATCTATAGTTGCAGTGATTGACTGACTTGAAATCTCTTTTGTTTACAAAGGTGTTGGAGCAGATACTTGGTGTGCTTATTAAACTTGTAAAAGATTTGAAGTTGCAACATCAACATCAATATGTGAGCAAACCGTTTAATGTTTTTCTCTATTAACTCGATGATTTTTCTTCCTGAGGCAAAATAAAACATATTTATATAAAAATTCTGTAGGATGAACTGCAGAAGACTTGGTTATGCAAAAGGTGTGAAACCATGAGTGCCAAATTGAGGTTGATCTTTTTACTCTCTTAGAATCTCCAAACTTGCTCTTGCTTTAAGTTTTAAATCATATAATCATCATAATCAGTTGGTTAATACTAGGAATAGTTAGGTAAAGTTATGTTTTGATTTTTTTATTCAGAGCACTCGAGCATATTCTCCTGCTCGAGACTTACACACAGGATTCAGTCCCGGCACTGCATAAGATAAGGTAGAGAAGATTAATTCTTAAATTATTTTCTCAACTTGATTTTAAAATATTTAAGTATAATTTATGCTTATCAATTTTACCCTTTGTAACAGGAAATATCTAGTCGAAGCTACAGAAGAAGCTTCGCTTGCATACAACAAAGCCGTACGTGTGTTTTGCACAATTTTCACATTGCCAAGTTATTTATGTTTTTTTCTAATTTTTTGATAATATTTGTCCAAATGTTTTCAGGTAACACGACTTCGCGAATATCAAGGGGTTGACCCGCACTTTGACACAATTGCAAGGCAATACCAGGATATGGTAAAGGTAAGTAGCATGATCATGTCTTGCACAGTTGTGATTGTCGTTTTTAGGATTATTTTACATAAAATACCATTTTATTTACACTTTTGTCCTGTTTTTAGTTAAAATACACTCGAGTCATTAAACGATGATTTTGTTTTCCTGCTTGGGTCATCATACATATTTTTTAAGGGTGGCAATCGTGTCGGTTTCACGGGTTTCGGGTTGAATCGATGAATCCAAACATGGCTCATATTTATTCGTGCCAAAGATATCAACCCTAACATGGACACACTTGGGAAATCTTGTAACCCAAACACGACTTGTTTAACCCATTTATCAAAACTTGTCAAACGGGTTGGTGGGTTTGTGAATTGGTTGTAATAAAGTTGTAAATGTGTTTAATGGATCATAAACGGGTTGGTAGGTTGTAATAGATGTGTTGAACAAGTTGCGGGTTGACGTTATAATTTATTTATTTATTTTTGTATCTAGTTTTAAATGGGTAACGGTCCAACCTGTTTAATTAAACGAGTTATAAAGGTTGACAACCACATGTTTATTTTAAGGGTTTGATATGATAATCTAAAACATGATTATTTCTATGTCATGTCATGAATTGTCACTGTTCGGGTCATTATGTGGACTTGAAAGTTTTTGTCCTGTTTGAGTCATTAGTCATCATTAAAATATCCAAACAGGAACAATCTTTTAATGACTCAAATGTGTGTGTGTATGACCAAAATGAGATTTCATTAAAAAAAAAGCTTGCTCTTAATAAGATGTTGAAAGAGTTGGGGCATCCATTGTTGCAGAAACTCGAGAATATGCAGTGGACGATTCATCAAGTCGAAATGGATCTCAACCGTTTACCGAGCTCCTGAGGTATCTTGTAACATTGTATTTTTGCTTCGATTGTACGTATTTTAATACAAATAAATGAATTTAATTGTTGCATTTTAAGTAGTTATTTCTTTGTATTTTAACAACAGATGAATTAAAATACATTTTGAAGATGCAATCGCAGTTTTGAATCAATGAAGTACGCGATCATTATTTCCTAAAAGCAACTACTTTTAACAGATTCAACAGCACGAACATGGCCCGAGTTTTAGCTTCTCATCATTGCACAGAACTCTTCATAATTGATTTGACCATCCTGCAATTGTCAAGAGTCAAGAATCAGCCTCTCTAGTTATGATCATCAAACTCATTGAATTTTTTAAAACCACCCGTCCTGGCCCGAACCCATCCTGACCCGTTACCATGTCCAACCTGACTCGCATGTTTTGCCAGGTACAATCGTAAGTCATAACCTGCATAGTTTCTATAAATACCAATAAACTCACATCATTTTTATCAATTTCTGATATAATTTCTTCAATCGTAGCTTCATCACCCATTTCATATCCTTCTAATGCTGATTTTAATTCTTCTTTTGAAATGAAACTATCAATGAATTCAATTGGTCATCATCAAAAGGTAACTTATGAATATAAACAGAGTTGTAGATGAACCCAACGTTCAACAAACCGTTTGTTTATGTTCTTCACATGAAAAAGTTTTATGACGAGCATGAACAAACGTCTTATTTGTCAATTCACATTTGGTGTATTGTTCGTTCATGTATGTTTGTTTATGTAGAAATATATATATATATATATATATATATATATATATATATATATATAATATTTTTAAGAATATATTTATAACAAATATATAAAAGAAAAAGATAATATGTATATTTTTACTTTAATATTTGTTTTTTGATAGGTTGTCTTTTAAAATTTTATATTCATGTACGTTCGCCGCGCATGTTCTTTTATCTGTTAAATGAAAGAACATGAATGAACATATTTTCTTAAATTAGTTTGCTCAAGTGCTCGTTTCTTCAAACTTAAACGGACAAACACGAACTAGCCTACGTTCGTGTTCGTTGGGTTCATTTTCAACCCTAAATATAAACGCGTAAAATTTACTGAATGCTTACCCGTTCAAATCCTTATCAAAATGCTGAAAAGTCTTACGAAGGTGGTCTTCTTTATGTTGTTTTCTAAAGTTCATCATGGCTGTTTTGAACTCATCATAGTCTATATATCCATCTCCATCTGTATCAGCCTACAAATTTCAAAATATAGCATTCATATAACAGTTTTTCAAATTACATAAAGGTTTTAGCACTTCATTTTTATGAACAATTCGTACGGCTTCAACAATCACTTTAGCGTCATCTGGTCCAAGATTCGATCCCATTCTAACCAATGATTTCTCCAATTCTTCACGGGAAACTTTCTGTTCCTTGCTGGCTAAGGTCCTAAACATTGCTTGTAGCCCTTCTAATTCTTTTTCGGGGACCATTTCCGTCAGTATCTATGATATTAAAGTACCAAAACAAAACTTTAGCACACACGATTGGCAGGTTTTTGCGATTTCTTAAAAAATATACCTTGAGTGCAAGTTTCTTGAACTTGTTCATAGCTCGGAAGTGCTTCATCTTCTCAACAAACATGTCGTCTATTGGATCTTTTGTTGCTACTCCATTTTTGTCCAACCATGGATCATCTGGATGATAATTTATAACCAATAATGAAATCAAACAATCAGCTAGATCGCGTATAGATGTGCTTATGTTGTTTGAAGTTTGTAATACATGCTTTTGATGGTATTTAAGGGTGCTTAGTGTGCATTTTGAAAATGATTATGTGATATTAAATAAAATGTTTGGATGTGTTTATGTTGTGCAAAAGCGCGGTAATGAGATTTTTGTCACCCAAACATGAAAAATCGATGTCAGAAACATACTAAGAACAACGGCAGCAGTTGGGCGTTTCGTGGGATCAACTGAGAGCATAGCGTTCACCAGTTTCTTGGCATTTTCTGATATTGATGGCCATGGATGATTCTCCATATCGGGTTTTGCTTTCAGTACCGCCTCAAATATCCTGTCTTCATTCTCTGTAATTTTGGTTCAAAACAAGATTTCTATAAGATAACTGAAAGAGATGTAATTTGTACATCACAGTTTAACCATTTTTCTTTAACAATTTTACTCGCAGTATGATGTTACGCATTTCTTTTATGTATCTGAGGATAAATTCTAAAAAAATGGTTATGGCGTACAAAGTAATTACTGTGGTATATAAATAACATGCATAATATTAACTCTCAAAACAACATGATAGTATGATACTTAAACTTGATCTTACCACCATCAAAGGGCGGTGTCCCGGTAAGTAACATGTACAAAATCACCCCTGCGCTCCATATATCGATCTCTTTTCCATATGGTTGACGTCGTAAAACCTCGGGAGCAACATAGAAAGCAGTTCCAACCTTTTCTTGGTTTGGTTTTTCTGGAAAAGATTGTGTGTTTTATTATCTCAATCATTGTAATTTCAAGTCTAAATAACAGATTTCTAGCGTTTGGGTAAGCTATTTTTCGCTTTATTATTTGATCATTTCGAGTTCATACAACGACTTCTAACGTGTTAGTATAAAACTAGCCGTAACAAAACTCATTAGCAAACTCATGGGACCGCACCAATACCCTACTAAACAACGGGATCAAGCAAATCACAACTTGTGATGGACAGGTGGCCTTAAATAGATTAAGGGAAGAAACTAATGGAACCACATTTATCACTAGATCACCCCCATGAAGGTTTGTGTCCAACTACTTACATACTCTTGTTTTATATTTACTTTCAAAACTAATATTTAAAACACTCCCTTAACCTATGATGATCTTTTGATCAATTAAAATTCCAGCATAGCAAACCAACCCATATTGGACCAAACCAAATAAAACCATACCACCTAGACCAAACCAGACCACCTTAAACTAAACTAAACCAAACCATACCAAACCACCTAGACCAAACCAAACCAGACCTACCTAAACCAAAAACACGAAAATTAAACAAACAATAAAAACCAAATACCTTCATCAATATACGCGGATAACCCGAAATCGATTGCTTTCAACATGCTATAATCAACAAAACACGGTAACACACTCTTTTTCGCCAACAAAAAATTCTCAGGCTTCAAGTCTCTATGCATAACACCCATGAAATGAAGAGAATAAACAAGTTTCATTATAGAACTAAGAATTTGTGCAGCAACTTTTTCACTATATCTACCATTTGACTTCATCTTTGCATAAAGCTCACCACCTTCACAATACTCCATAACCAAATGCACATTTTTATTATCCTCATATGTGCCTTTTAATTCCACAACATTTCTTTGACCTCTTAAATGTTCCATAATTCTAACCTCTCTCTTCAGATCTTCTTTCTGATTGTCTGTAACAAGTTTCTTCTTGGGTATCATCTTGCATGCATATTTCTTACCCGTTGACTTTTCTCTGCAGATGTATGTGACTGCAAATTTACCTTCGCCAGCTTTTTTTTTGCTTATTTTGAAGTCACGGTTAACATCCAAATGTGGTTCCCCCAGAATTGAAGCTACACGAGGTAACTGAGGCTTTTGCTGGTCATGCTCCGCCGCGGCTGCCGCAGCAGGAGATGGCGATGTTTTGCCTTTGCTTAGAGAGAGACCCATTTGGGTGGTTAAGTTTGAATCTTTTTGTGTAAAGATTGAATCTTTTTAACGGTTTATAGAGAGATATGAAGAACCCAGATGGCGTGCATTGTTTAGAAAGTAAAAGTGGGAAGGAAGGAAAGGATACTAGTTTTTTTTTTTAACGAAAACGCTAGATATTCTAGGATAATTGGGTTTCCTCGGGGCAACACCTAGAATATCTAGGGCAGCCCACCACACCCCAACTGGGTGTTAACCCACTGACCTGACCACAGACTCTTTTTTTACTGTTGCAAGAATTCAAAACCAAAACCTCTACTATGAGAAGTCTTGGGGCTACCATTGTACCAAATGACCAGCGATTACTAGTTAGTTACGGCAAGGAATCGAATGCATGAATTAATTACTTTTGATAAAGGTACAAGAAAGAATCTTTGTTTATTTGGTAAGGTCACCTAGATGCCAACACAAAAGGCCTTTTTAGAAAAGTAAAATATTTTATTCACGTCAACTAAATAGCCATGATGAAAAATAAAAAGTACACTATAGTTTTCGTATATAATTTTGATGGTCTTAACAACTTTAGTATATCCTTAACACTCTGAGTTCCTGACGTCACACAACTACAATTCCTTTATAGAATCCCTCCCTTGCCTATAAAGATATACGTAAAGGCGTAAATATAAAATAATATAAACTAAAATTTGTCCAAGAACCAGCATAAAAGAAGTTCAATTTCAAACTTATGATCATGTTTGAAATTATCAGTAAATAAAAGAGTAAAAAGATATAAATATAATGGAAATCATTCTCATACATTATGAACAGCTCAGCTGTATACAAGCTAGCTAGAAGATACAAACAAACAAATAGTTTGCCATGACGACAATCTCCGGTGACATACTTGCACCGCTCCAACCTGCTATTCTTTTTCGACGAAAGATTGCAATTAATAAAATAATAAGAAAACAAAAAAACCAAGGTGAATGTGTTGAACCGGCGCTTGTATAAGTCGAGGGATTCACGGAGTCTGGAGACGAATGGTGGAAGGGGAATCCTGATTGTGAAGACTAAAGAGATGAAATTAGGGTTAGAGAAGCAACAGGTAACAATTAGTCAAGGGTTTTCGATCAACATATGTTTCCTAAATAGGTAAAATAGTTTAGACGGAAAAAAATAGGTTGAGGATGAATGTGGTGGTAACACGTGATAGTTTTTGAAATCATTTATTAGGTAGAAGATTTTTTATTTAACTATTTAATTTATATTCAATATTAATTTTTATGTATAATAATACTTTTAGTTTTATGCGTTAACATAATATACATTATTTGGTTATTGTTATCATATATAAATAACTGGTTTTTAACCCCGCGGTTCCCCCTCACGTGAGAGGTATTTTCGTCTTTTTACCTTATGTAATTTACTTAATTGTAGGGATTAAAACCCATTTGTTAAACAACAACAACAATTACATCAACATCGTGTCATCGTCATCTTCATATGCAGGACCGGGTTCTCATGTTGGCGATTGAAGATGGCAAGGAATTGAATGCATAAATTACTTTTGTTATGTACAAGAATCTTGGTTTATTTGGTAAGGTCACCTAGATGCTAAACGACCTTTTTAGTAAAGTAAATTGTTTTATTCACGTCAACTAAAGTTTGAATAGCACTGTCGCTAAGGGATGAAATTAATTTATTGAAAAATTACCAAAATAAACATTGTGGGACATGAAATTATCAAATTAAATATTTGACTTTTAGGCTACGCCTCAATGAGGTAAGAGCATATATATAATATCATACTTTAATATTTTTTATTTAAGAAAAATCTTAACAGGTACTAACATGTAAACATGTATTTGATCTGAGAGTCGCTAGGTCGGCTACAGCCGACACTCTCAGAGTGTTAGCCCTGCTCAATAGCCAACTCTCAAGTTTTCTATAAATACCCAAATTCTTATCATTGAAACCTTTTTTTCCTAGTTTATTGCTGTAATCAGGGTATTGTTTAGCATGTTAGAGGGGTTATTGTAATTATTCTATGTCCAGGAGCTTATTGTAATCATCTCAGTGGATTTTTAATGAGAATTGGGGTTTTATGTTCTTCATCTTTGTTTTCTATCGATTCATTAACAAACAACTTGTCTATAACTGATTTGTTGATCTGATTTTGTCTATAATCAATCTAGCACGAAGATCCAAATTGTTCAAGACTTATAATTTGGTATCTGTAGGATCGTGAAAGTACAAGATGGTTCTGTTCTTAGTTGAAATTGGCGGAAACAATAACAACTACACAAGTATAATCGAGTAAACAGAAAGAATACTTTTAAGAACACTGTTGTATTAAGCTTTTGCAAATAAACGATTACAAATGAAAACTCAATAAAAAAACACACTTACAATGAAGTGTTTACACAGTATTTATACTCACTTAGAATCAAGACAGACCCTTGATTCTAAGGATCAGATCTAACACAGACCGTTGATCTTTTGTATATAGCTAACTATTACACGTTTAGTCTAAAACTAGTTAACTTTATTGAAGCGTCTTCTTTATGCATTATTGCTTGCATGCTTGGAGAAGAGCATTGTTGTCCGTCATTGGTTGTGCCATTGAGGTTCCTTCTGCTTTGAGTGTGTCAGTGGCTTTTGCAGAAAGTTGTTAGTGACGTTTGGCATGGATAATCAGCTGCAACGATTTGTCTTCAAGGCACAAGGCTGTCAGCAGCAAAGATGATGATCAACAGCAAGATGTAACCATCCAAAGCTGTTGATGATTTGCCTGTCAGCAGCATCAAGTGTTGATGCTGCTAAGAAACCTATGAGCAACAACTTTGGTCTTCAGCAGATAAGGCTATCCGCAACAGATTTGTTCTTCAGCAGGAGAACAAGTATCCGCAGCAGATAAGCTTGTCTGCAACAGTTTGTTGGTCAGCAGCAAACTCTGAGATCAGCAGCATTTGTACTTAGAGAATTTTGTAGCCATCAGTCTTTATTTCTACAAACTCCCCCTAGACTGATGCTACCAAAATTCTCTTACTGCGTTTGTTGCTGAAGCTTTTGCATGTTTCTGACTATCCTTTCAACCTCATATCCTCTCTGGTCCATGTTGGGATTGTTAAGAGGAAGCTCAGATAGAGTCTTGATGTCTTTGCTTTCCATTTTGAAGATAGCTTTGCTTGAACACCTCATCTTCTGTCCTTTAACATCTGTCAGAGTGAATTCATTCTTCTCAGCATTGTAGGACCAATTGATGAATGGAGAGTGGGATTGAAGAGGTTTGGCATCAATAATTTCATTTTTGCTGGGGTTGAAGTAACGTCTGATTGCCAGCAATAGATGTCTCCCACCTTCATTCTCAGGCTCAGAGGATTCACCTAGCTCCATCATTCTTCTTAGATCAGAATCTAGAAGCTGCAGTACCTCATCAACAGATATATAGATTGATCTTTTAGGTTATGTCCTCCCCCTAAACACTTCAAACCATTGGTCTTGAGGACTGTATGACCATCTGAGTATTTCTCTTGAGTCTTCTGGTTTGGAAGTGGGTTTGTTTTTTCTTTTTGGGAGGTTGTTGATGAGTAGGAGCTGAGTGTGAGGATTTGGATTTTGAGGGAGGAGAGGAGGGAGGTCTAGGAAGGAGAGTGGAAGGTTGTTGGATTGAGTAAGTGTTGGGTGAGAGAGAAGGCTTGGATTTCTTTGATTTCCCTTCTTCTTCTTGAATGTTTACCCTTATCTTGGAGCCTTTCTTCTCCAATCTTTCTTCCTCGTCCTTCTTTACTTTAAAATAGAGGGCTTGCAGGTTCATGAAATTCATGGGACGTAGCCTCTTTCCACTCTCTCCTCTAGCCTTAAGGAAGTCAATCATGGTCTTCCTTTTTTTCATGGGTCCTTTTATTAAAGGCAATGGTCTTTTTGGACTTTTGTTTGGCTCTTTCTTCTTCTTCTTTGCCAATTGACCCTGCTGACCCATGAAGGCTCTGTAAATTTCTTTGTTTTATAGTTTCTCAAGGTAGTCTGCATCCTCACCTTGAGAAACTAGAGCCTTTACCCACTCCTCTCTCATTTCTTTGGCTAGTTCAGAATCATTTATTCTGAAATTAGCCTCTTCCTTCTTCTTCTTCTTTAGTTCTTCTTCTTCCTTGTCAAATTGTTCCTGCAGTTGAAGAGCAAGAGCTTCATCTTCTTCAATATGATAAACTGCAGGAATCTTTACTTTGAGCTCATCCAGCTGTTTTGCATACAGCTGGATTTGTTGTTCTCTGAGGAGAATGGTTGTGAGTCTATCTTGAGCTTTCTTTGTTTCAGCCATCTCCTCCTCTTCTTCTTCTTCTTCTTCTTCTTTCTTCTTTCTCTTTCTTTTCTCTTAGCAGCCTCTCTTCGTCTTCTTTGGTTATAATTTCCTTTCCCTTATCTTTGTTGGATGCCTCTACTTCGGCTTCACTGATCACAACAGCAGATGATGGTGCTGCTGTTGGAATCTCAGCTTCAGCTTCATTGGCAATTTGGGGAATGGATAAGGTAGGGGAACTGACTTCATTTTCTTCCCATTCCATACCTGTCACATCCTTCCATGCCTCTTTCATCTTTTCCTCTTATCTTCTTTTTTATTCTTCTTCTGTGTTCAGTCTGACTGTTGGAGAAGAGAGAAAGGATAGGTCTGAGTTAGATCCAGATTCCTCCTTATACAAAGAAGCCTTGATGATCTTGATCATTTCTTGACTTTCTAAGGAGTTGACATTGAAGATGAGTGATCTGAGCTCAAAGACCTTGTGCAGGAAGGCTGAAGGTAGGAGCAAGATTTCCTTGATGTTGACTGTTAGAGAATATCCATTGCTCAGGAATAAGGTGAAGTCATGGGAGTCAGTGCTTGTCCATCCTTGCACTTCGACATCCCTGACCATTCTATTGTACAGGAATCTTCTCCAGCACAGAACTTCTTCTTTTTGTGAGAAGACTGCTCCTTATTATTTTAAGTTTTCTAGGAGACAGTCTTCTTTCTACTGCTGTTGAAGATTCAGGATAGGCTAACCTTTTTTCTGCTTGTATTTGTCTTTAAAAGTTGGGTAGATTATCCTCCATCAAGTCATAGAACCTATCAATGGCAAGTTCTGCTGAGAGGTCCGTTGAGTTGTTGATGCATTGTAGATGGTATAGGTGAAGGACTTGGATGCTGTTGAGAAAGTCCCAGTTTAGCTCTTCTACTCCGCCAAACTCCCAACCAATCCAGAACCTCTCAGACTTTCCATCATACCCCCAAGCTAGTATTGTATCAAACTCTAGCCGTGTTGAAGTCAGTGGAAATTGGGGGGCAGTGGAGTGACTTATGATGGCTGCTGCTTCAGGGATGATGCTGAAAGATGTATATGTTTGTTCTGTGTCTTCAGCATCATTCAAAATCTCATCAACAGCCCTGACGACTAACTTCCAGTCTTCAGATCTCTCTTCTTCTTCGTTATCTGAAGCTGGCAAGTCATGAACCTGTACAAAAGCCGGCTTGAATAATGTGCTTTGAAATACAGCCTGCTCTTGAATCCAGTCGTCAAGACTGTCTGAGTCTTCCTCCATTGGGACCATCTCCCCCTTTTTGGTTGCATCAGTGGACAAATAAGCATCAGTTTGGGTGACCACTGATACAAAGGAGGGAGTAGGTAAAGTTGGGCATTGATGGGCTTCATGCATAGAGACTTGGTGTCTTAGTTTGGACACTTCAGCCTCTAGCATAGCCACCCTGGCCGTCAATTCCAAGATATGAAGTTGCAGTCTGTCCTCATCCACAGTTGTGGAATCCTTGGATCCAGATGGGGCCTTAGGCCTAGCCTCTTCATCCCCATCACCCATGGTTTCATGGCACCTAGGATTCCTCTCAGTGAGGGGAGTTTCCAAGGAAGCATCCTCACTGTGAGTTGCCGTGGTTGAGGTCTTAGCAATGTTGTCACTGTCCTCCTGGTTATTTGATGGACCAGCAGTAGTGACAGCCTCTTCCACATCCACTCTTTCATAACTCCTAGAGTGGACCTTTAGGGTAGAAGAACTTGGGTTGGGTGTGTTGGAAGCAAGATCAATCAGTACCTCCGAGATAGTGGTAGTTGGAGAAGGTACATCATCTTGATCAGGTTCCTCAACACTTAAGTTCAGAAGAGAAAGGAAAGGCTCAGGGGGCTGTTCTATGGATCCGGGAAGTGATCCTGATCCTAATAGAGAGACATCCAAAGGAGTCTCCCTAATAATGTGGTTGTCCCTTATGATATTCTCACCAGAATGTAGTGATTCTGAGTGAGGGCTGTTAGGTTGGGTTTGGGTTATGGAGGCAAGAGAAGAAGGAGTTCTCTTGCCCCTTTTCCTAGTATATGTCGTTGCAACCGGGGCCCTGTGTTCCGGTTGAACGATAACATCCAAAAGAGGTGTAAGTATTTTTTGTGCCTGTGCATCCTTAGTAGTATGCACAGGGATTCGAATGGTAGAAGCAGACTGTTGTTCAGGATGTGAGGTGGAGGGTGTGGGATCAGTATCAGCTGGGATTGCTGAACTGTCACCCGGGGTACTCTGTATGTTCAGCATTGTAGATAACAATGGAACATTGACCCCTGAGAACTTTTTGGAAACAGTTCTCATGCTTTGAAAATATTATTTTTATGTCCCAACATGATGTAGATTCTTGCAGGTTTTGAAAGTTCTTTTAGTTCTTGAATGAAAACTTCCTGCAAGAATCTTGGGTACATAAAAAATTGTTGCTTTGCACCCTCTTGAAGGTTATATCTCAAACCCTCAAAGATGAGGTGTGCAAAGTTGAAGCCTTGGTTAGTGACCATACCATGGAAGGCGGAGGCAAGTGCGGAGCTCACCTGATGCCATCCACTCCTCTTCTGGATATGCATTGGAGAAGAGTGTGGCAAAGATACTTCCATGGAGGGCCCATCAGCGCCTTCTCGATCGTATACTCGGTCTGATTTCCAGTGTATCCAATGGATACAAGGTCCTCATGTATTCGTCCTTCGAGTATGAGATGGCTGCTCCCTCATCTTGAAGCTTAAGATGTTTTCTGAGTGTGGCTTCCAGGATGGTGACATCCTTGCCGTCTACTTTGGCTTTAATTTGAGGAATCCCCTGTTCGGTTGAGTAGACGACAGTACTCCAAAAATCCTCCATATGAGGGATATATATGGTAGGGTTGGTTGTGAGGGCAAAGTAGATTTTTGATCGACATAAGAAGTCGATCGTATCATTAAATCCTTCGGATTTCTTTCCTTTGGTAAGATATGATGTAAGGTTGTGGTATGGGGAGAACTTATTATCAGGGTTATTGATGTCTGCCATTGTTGTTTGACTTGGAGGGAAGGTTAGAATATGGGAGGCTTTGAATGTTTTAAAGATGAAGGGCTTTGAAAGTGGTGGGGACTTGAGAGAAAGTGATGTGGGTTTAGGGTGAAATTGAAGGTGAAGAAGTGGTAAGGAAATTTGATTTGTTCTTATAATGGCAGAGGGAAAAAGCAAAATGACTTGTACAGTACAACCTAATTCACCTTTTACTGTTACAGCTGTAATACACCGAGGCAGTCATGGTAAAGACCGACGTTGATTTTTACAGCGGTTAAAATTTAATTTGGACTTAAATTTACCCATCAGCAGCAAACTTGGTTGCTGTGGGTGAATAAGCCTGTCCGCTGCAACCTTGGTTGCTGTGGAAGGTTAAGTCTGTCAGCAGCAAACTTATCTATTGCTGATGGATTTAATAATTCGCAGCAAGGATGTTGCTGCTGACAGTCTTAAAGAAATCCGCAGGAAACCTGTTCCTGCTGATAACTTAAAGCGGTCAGCTGCAAATCTTTGCTGCTAAAGATCAGACCTGTCAGCAGCCAAAAAGGATGCTGCTGACTTATAACTTTTATTTACAACAAAGGACAGACACATTTATAACAAAGGATAGACGCATTCAACTGAACCAATGATAATGCTTGGTGGTTTCTTTGCCTTCCATTGTTGAGTTGGTGATTTTCCAGCTCTCTTTGCCTTTTCAGCAGTAGAAGCTGCATCTGAGGACTTTGACTTATCAGCAGCAGATTTTGTTGCTGCTGATGGTTTTACTTGAGCAACTGCAGACTTTGTTGCTGCTGAAGGCTTTCCTTTTGGTTGCTTGGGCTTTACTCGATCAACAGCACTTTTGTTGGCTGCTGATGGTTTAAGAACAGACGTATGCCTATCCTTCTTCACCTTACTGATAGGCTTTTGTATAATTGGGGTTGGAAGAAGAATCTGATTGAAAGGATTAAACTTACAATTTACAGCAAAGTGGTCTGATTCACCACAGATGATGCAAGATTGTTGAGGTTTTGACAACTGCTCCCTTGGTGGAGAAAGAGAGTTTCTGAATTGAGTTGTCTTGGCTTCAAACCTTCTTACCTGTTTGTTCTTCTTTGTCTTCTCAAAAGCATGTTGCTTAAGGTTTCTTAGCTGCTGAAGGTAATAGAAGCAGGTGCTGGCAGTGTGGTTGTATTTTCCACAGACAAAGCATGATTTGGCTAGTTTGTCCCTTGAAAGGTAAACATAGTCCTTTTTTTTAATAGGTCTTTAAAGTTCCATGGTTGAGTTTTGTTGTGCTCAAAGGTGGCTTCTTCCAATGTCTTTTGAACATGTGGAACTCTTTCTCCAGGCGCATGACATATGTCAAACACCTTTCTCTGAGGCTTTGAGGTTGAAGACTGCCCCTTTTCAACATTTAGCTTTCTTCCTTCTGGAGGATAACTAATTTTGATTTGGTTGAAAGGCATAGGAACCGAAGCAGCTGGTAAAGGAACAGGAGTACTTGTTTGAATGACTTCAAGAACAGGCGGTTTTGGTACTTGTACTGGTGATGAGACCTCCTCAGTTTTATTGGACTCTGAGCAAGTTGACTCAGATTCTGACGAGGTAGTGTATTCTTGCACCAGTGGTTCATGTCATGAAGGATCAACATCTCGGTTGGCCTTTTCAAGATTTGAGAGATTGAAGCTTGGTTCATGGATGGTAACGTAGTCAGCAGGAGGTGCAACAGCTTGATATTGTTCAGCATGATACCCCAGACCAGTTTTTACCTTTTCATGAATTTGAGCATCCAAAAGTCTTTGCAGCTTTTTGGATGCAAATTCATATTTGTCAACATGAACTTTCTGTTCTGCCAGTTCAGCTCTGGTAGCTTTTAGTTTGACAAGTAGATCATCAATCTGAGTTTCAAGATTAGTTTGTTCGTGTTTTAGCGATGAAATCTCTTTCTTAAGGCAATTAATCTTTTCTTTATAAGTATTTTCAATCTTTTTGAACTCAAATTTCATCTGATGAAACTCTTCATTTTGATCTATAAGGTTTTGGTTATGCTTTCTATAACCCAAAACTTTATCAATACAGGCTTGAGAGCAAAGATGTTCAAATACCTGAGGTGGTATCTCTGTAGTGTCTGCCATAAAAGCTTGATTGTTGACATGCAGTTCTTTATACTGGAAGCTCCAGTCGAACTCAGAGGTTCCAACAGTTGCACAGGCTGCAGTTTGAACTGGAGGAGTAGCTTGTTGTTGTCTGGGTTGGGCTTGGTGAGCTTGTCTTGACTGAGGAGTAGCTAGATTTGCTCTTGGTGCCTTGCATTCTCTAGCAAAGTGACCCAGTAGGTTACAGTTGTAACATCTTAGTTTGCTTTTATCCAAGCCAACTCTGGTGTTGGAGTTGTTACATGGAATGGGTCTTCCGGTTCTAGAGTAGAACCTTTTTGCTCTTATAGAGAGCATGGCATACGAATGTTGTATGTCCATTTCTTTTAAATCATCTGGATGAAAGCATTCCAGATCCTCCTTGATAAAGGACATGTTGCTTGAGTTTTCAGAAACAAAAGCAGCAGAGGTTGATGTTTGAGGGGGAGCTTCTAGGAGAAATGGTGAGCTGTTTGTTTGAGAGGTAGGAGTTTGTGGATGGGTGACAATGGGAGGATAGTAGTTGCTTGAACTAGGAACTGAGTGGTCGGAGTGAAGCGCAGATGAGATGCTGGAGGAAGAAGATGCTGATTGATGATTGGAGCTCCTTTCCTTGGCTTGAATCATTTCTAATTCATATGTTTTCAGCATGCCAAAGAGCTCTGTCATCTGGAGAGTTTTTAAATTCTCCGTTCTTCTTATAGACACTGTGTATAGTGTCCAGCAGCTTGGGAGAGATCTGATAAACTGTTTGAGAATATCTTCATTCTCTAGCTTTACTTTGGAGCACTGCAGTTCTCCCACCAGGTAAGTTACATGTTATACAAAACGGTTAGTGACTCACCTTCCTTCCATACGAAGTTTTCGTATTACTGTTTCAGGACGTCTCTTCTGTTTTCTTTGACTTCCTCAGAGCCAGCAAACATCTTCTCAAGAGCCTCCCAGAGCTCCTTAGCAGTTTTGTAGCTTCTGAAGTTATGAAAAACTTCATTTGGAAGGCACATTTGGATAGCTCCTAGTGCCTTGAAGTCCACCTCTATCTTCTTTATGTCCTCTTCTGAGTACTTGGAGGGCTCCTTTGGAACTAGTGGTCCTCCAGAGTCAGCAGAGGCCACCATGGGAGTGTAGGGTCCATCCCTGATGGATTTCCATATTCCGTACTCCTGATAACAGATAAAGCTTTCCACGCGATTCTTCCACATGTCGTAGTCTTCCCTAGATACCAATCTTGGTGGTCGGTTGATGCTGCCGATGTCTTCAAATCCATTGCTCTGTGCCATCTTTGTTTTTGCGATGACTTGATGAAAGAGAGAGTTTAGAATAGAACCAGAAGTGATTAAACAAGTGTGAGTTTGTTTAATCTGAGCCAAAGCTCTGATACCACTTGCAGGATCGTGAAAGTACAAGATGGTTATGTTCTTAGTTGAAATTGGCGGAAACAATAACAACTACACAAGTATAATCGAGTAAACAGAAAGAATACTTTTAAGAACACTGTTGTATTAAGCTTTTGCAAATAAACGATTACAAATGAAAACTCAATCAAAAATCACACTTACAATGAAGTGTTTACACAGTATTTATACTCACTTAGAATCAAGACAGACCCTTGATTCTAAGGATCAGATCTAACACAGACCGTTGATCTTTTGTATATAGCTAACTATTACACGTTTAGTCTAAAACTAGTTAACTTTATTGAAGCGTCTTCTTTATGCATTATTGCTTGCATGCTTGGAGAAGAGCATTGTTGTCCGTCATTGGTTGTGCCATTGAGGTTCCTTCTGCTTTGAGTGTGTCAGTGGCTTTTGCAGAAAGTTGTTAGTGACATTTGGCATGGATAGTCAGCTGCAACGATTTGTCTTCAAGGCACAAGGCTGTCAGCAGCAAAGATGATGATCAGCAGCAAGATGTAACCATCCAAAGCTGCTGATGATTTGCCTGTCAGCAGCATCAAGTGTTGATGCTGCTGAGAAACCTATCCGCAGCAACTTTGGTCTTCAGCAGATAAGGCTATCCGCAACAGATTTGTTCTTCAGCAGGAGAACAAGTATCCGCAGCAGATAAGCTTATCCGCAGCAGTTTGTTGGTTAGCAGCAAACTCTGAGATTAGCAGCATTTGTACTTAGAGAATTTTGTAGCCATCAGTCTTTATTTCTACAGTATCAGAGCTCAAATTAACTAAGTTAGAACTAGATTCATTATCACTGTCCACGGAATCTAATACACATGATTCTGCTTTCTTGAAATTTAAAAACGACAACTTAATCGACTCCCTATTGCAAAACATGTCTCATTTTTAAACATTAACTATGGTGTAATAAATAGTCTTCTTAGGGGCTGTTTGTGTAAGGCCCCAAACCCGGGAGGCCTCACTCGTTGGATTTACTCATTCACAAACAGTTCTTAAACATGAACATCAAATAACGCAGTGGAAAATTTCATTTAAACATAACGTCATCATTATTCATACATGCGGAAGCATAAACATTGCTTAAAACATAAATACATCATAACTAAAACATAACGGGATGCCAGTCTTCATAGTCAGCCGGGTAACTCCTCTCGCTAGCCAAGCATCACCGTACATCCTCATAACCTGCCTTAACCTGAATGTGCACACTAAAAAGTCAGCTACGCTGGTGAGTTCTAGCATTTCATAAAAACTTTAACATCAACATTTGCCAAAAACATATCATTCATTCATTTAGTAAAACCTTTCACAAAAGCATGTAATAATAACATCTTTAAAAAGGTTTTGTACCCATATCATCATCAACATCATAAATCATAAACACCGTTAAACGGATCGTTCATTAAAACTTTTAAAATTCATTTAAGTCATACATTATTATCTAAATTTGTATCGTTACGCGTCTTTGTGTCCCCGAAGGAACCCTTGGTGTTGTGGGCAACCGTTACGTATCGCCGTCATTGCCACAACCATTCAATACGTGGGGTCAACCGTTACGTATCGCCGTCATTGCCCAACACGCATCTTTCCTTTGGAAATTAACCGTTACGTATCTCCGTCATTAATTTCCCATTACCATTCAATACGTGGGGTCAACCGTTACGTATCGCCGTCATTGCCCAACACGCATCTTTCCTTTGGAAATCAACCGTTACGTATCGCCGTCATTGATTTCCCATTACCATTCACTTAGGATGATCGTCATCACCCGAGTAACCGTCGTTACTCCCTTACCAGTTGTACAACATCAAAACCATTGGCAGGCCACTAAGACACTACCCCTGTTGTTCTTATGGCAACTATGGCTCGCTGTCCATAATCTACCACAAGGCTGGGAATCTCATTCCCAGACTTCATTCGTCAATTCCATTCGTTTAACAGATTAGATTTGTAATGACTTATCTAAACCTTTACCTCTTTCCCTTTTCATTAAACCTTTCCTCATTTAGACCGTTCATAAACATTCGTAAACCTTTTTGGCAAAAACACTTCATAACCTTTCCTTTCGTAAACATCGTTTCGTTAAAACATCATTTCGTTAAAACATCGTTTCGTAAAACATCATTTCGTTAAAACATCATTTCGTAAGTATGCACACCAGCCCAAAACATTTAACAAAACATTTAAAAGAGGGCTCTAGAACTCACCTGATACGCTAATATGGGTTGTCCTAAACGAAGGTCCAACAACGTCACTTCCGATCTGAATTGATTAGTCAAATACACATCAGACCAATCCCGACTCTAACGGTTTAACCATTCTAACATACTGACTTCACTTAATCAGTTCTGGTGTCTGCGCACTTAGCAAGTGCGCAGACCCTGCCTCCTGCGCACTTAGCAAGTGCGCAGGTCCCTCCTCCTGCGCACTTAGCAAGTGCGCAGGTCCCTCCTCCTGCGCACTTAGCAAGTGCGCAGGACCTGCTCCGTGCGCACTTAGCAAGTGCGCAGGACCTGTTCTTCGCGAAAAACCCTAACTTTCGCATTCGGGTCTGATCATGTCAAGATCCCGAACCTGTTGCATTCAAAACGTTCGTTTTCCATTAAGGAACTCAAATCCATGATTATCTTTCAGTTTCATCCGTTCTAACCTTACCTTTTCACCCAAAACCCGAAAAACCCAAAAACGAACTAAAACTCAGATTTAGGTCGGATCGTTACCTGAATCGAGCTTCTTATCCGGAGGTTCTTCTCACGAGTGCAAGAGACACGAGCGGGTGCAATCTTGTGCGATTCCGACACTTTCTCTCTCTAGAATTGCAAATGAGAGAAACATGTGGTGACATTGACTATTTATAGGGGAGACCTCCCCAAGCCCGGTTCGTGACTGACCCGGCCCGACTTCGGCCCGCTTGAACTCGTTAACTTTATTTCTCGACATTTTGGGATGTTACAAGTCTACCCCCCTTATAATAGGTTTCGTCCCCGAAACCTATCACAAGTCAAATAATTGAGGGTACGACTCCCTCATTTCCGCCTCCGTTTCCCATGTAGCCTCTGATCCCTTTCGGTGCCTCCATTGGACTTTAACCAATGGAATAACTTTATTACGCAAACGCTTCTCCTTTCGGTCTAAGATAGCCACGGGTTCTTCGATGTAATTAAGGCTGTTGTCGACCTCGATGTCAGTAAGTGGTACGTGAGCCGATTCATCCGCCAAACACTTTCGCAAGTGTGATACATGGAAGGTAGGATGAATCCCACTTAACTCATCAGGCAACTCCAACCGATAAGAGACTTCCCCGACCCGTGCCATTATCCTGAACGGTCCGGCAAACCTCGGACTTAACTTTCCTCTCTTTCTGATTCGTATGATTCCCTTCCATGGTGACACTTTCAGCATTACTCTGTCACCAATATTAAACTCAATAGGCCTTCGTCGTTTATCCGCATAGGATTTCTGACGATCTTGTGCGGCCTTCATTCGCGCTTTGATATGATCAAACCTTTCCGACGTCTCTCTTACGACTTCGAGACTTCCTAATTCCTTCTGTCCAATCTCACCCCAACAAACCGGGGTCCTACATCTTCTCCCATACAACATTTCGTAAGGCGGCATGCCTATCGTCGTGTGATGACTATTGTTGTAGGAGAATTCAGCTAACGGCAGATGGCTGTCCCAACTGCCACCGAAGTCGATAATACAAGCACGGAGCATATCCTCCAATGTCTGAATGGTCCTTTCGGACTGATCATCCGTTTGCGGGTGGAATGCTGTGCTGATATTAAGCCTCGTGCCCATCGTCTCGTGAAATCTTTTCCAGAACTTCGATGTGAATCGTGTGTCCCGGTCAGATACGATCATCAATGGCATCCCATGCCGTGCTATTATTTCATTAATAAACACTTCCGCTAACCTCTCTGACGAGAACGTCTCGCGGATAGGCAGGAAATGAGCACTCTTCGTTAATCGGTCCACAATTACCCAAATGGTGTCATGACCTTTAGCTGTGCGAGGTAGCTTAGTTATGAAGTCCATGGTAATGTGTTCCCACTTCCATTCCGGTATGTCAAGTGGTTGAATCTTTCCATACGGTTTCTGGTGCACGACCTTTACTTGCGAGCAAGTCAAGCACTTGCTTACATACTTCGTCACATCACGTTTCATTCCAGGCCACCAGTATTCCTTTCTCAGATCTTGGTACATTTTATTGGTACCGGGATGGATAGAGTAACGAGACTTATGAGCCTCATCCAAGATTTTGGTTCTAAGCTCGCCACCCATAGGTATCCATATCCGTCCAAAACGTGTCCTAACACCAAGGGTGTTATATTCCAACTTGTCCTGTTGGCCAACCATCCTTTCCTTCTTCATGTTTTCCTCCTTAAGTGCCTCATCTTGAGCCTTTTCAATTTCTCTCATCACGTCCGAGGTTACCACCAACTGGCAAGCTTTCACTCTAATAGGAGTAGGCACATCCTTTCGGCTTAGAGCATCAGCCACCACGTTTGCCTTTCCAGGATGGTATATTATGTCACAGTCATAGTCCTTCAACAGTTCCAACCATCGCCTCTGTCTCATATTAAGTTCCTTTTGTTCGAAGAAGTACTTCAAACTTTTGTGGTCAGAGTAAATAGTAAACTTCACCCCGTACAGGTAGTGCCTCCAGATTTTCAATGCGAACACGATAGCAGCAAGTTCCAAATCGTGGGTTGGATAATTAGCTTCGTGAATCTTCAACTGTCGTGACGCATACGCGATCACTCTCCCGCGTTGCATCAACACGCATCCCAATCCCTGACCCGAAGCGTCAGAGTACACCACTAGGTCTTCATTGCCCTCGGGCCAATACTGGAGCTTGGGTTAGCCTCTTCTTCAATTCCTTAAACGCCTCATCTTGGGTCGAACCCCATTCATACTTAACCTCTTTCCGAGTCAACTTTGTCAACGGCGAAGCTATTTTCGAGAAATCCTGGATGAATCTCCGATAGTAGCCTGCCAATCCCAAGAAACTGCGGATTTCAGTTGGCGTCTTAGGAATATTCCATTCCTTTACCGTCACTATCTTTGCTGGGTCAACCATAATGCCGTTCGGGTTAATGACGTGACCTAGGAATTGGACTTCCCTAAGCCAGAACGCGCATTTGGAGAACTTAGCATACAACTTTTCCTTCTTCAGAGCTTCCAATACCTCCTTCAAGTGACACGCGTGATCACCCTCATTCTTGGAGTAGATGAGGATATCATCGATGAATACGATTACCGATCGATCCAGCATTGGTCGACACACTCTATTCATCAAATCCATGAACGCTGCGGGGGCGTTCGTCAATCCGAAAGACATTACGCGGAACTCAAAATGTCCATAACGTGTGCGAAATGCCATTTTCGGTATGTCTTCTTCCCTCACCTTCAACTGATGGTACCCGGACCGAAGGTCGATTTTCGAGAACCAACTTGCGCCTTGCAATTGGTCAAACAGATCATCGATCCTTGGTAAAGGGTACTTGTTCTTCACCGTTCGTTTGTTCAACTCGCGATAATCGATACACATTCTCATCGAACCGTCTTTCTTCTTTACGAACAACACCGGAGCACCCCAAGGTGAGATGCTTAGTTGGATAAATCCTTTCTCAAGTAACTCGTCTAGTTGTACCATAAGTTCTTTCATTTCCACCGGTGCTAGTCGATATGGAGCCTTAGCCACGGGCTGGGCATCTGGTACTAAGTCGATTCGGAACTCAATCTCTCTGTCGGGTGGTATCCCAGGAAAATCCTCTGGAAACACCTCCGGGTACTCGCGTACCACGGGTAGATTGTCTAGTTCCTTCACTTCCTTACACTTGTCAATCACGTACACCAGATAAGCCTCGCATCCGCGCCTCAAGTAATCTGTTGCCTTAATCATCGAGATGACGTTTGGCATCGGGACGTCACGATCTCCAAAAACCTCGACTTTGCTACCATCCGGAGCCTTAAGTCAGATTATCTTTCGTTTACATATAATTTGCGCTTCATTGGCAGTTAGCCAATCCATGCCTAACACGACATCGAACCCTCCCAAAACCATAACACACAATCTGACAGGGAACCTATGACCTTCTATTTTTATCATGGAGTTTTCAACTACATCGGTTACTCTTGCAGTTCTACCCTCAGCGGTTTCTACGCTAAAGGCCTTTTCTAGCTTACTCACATTGTACTTTACTCGTTTACAAAGAGTCGCAGATATAAAACTCTTACTGGCACCCGAATCAAATAGCACAGAAACGAAAGTGTTGTCAAGGATGAACGTACCTAACGCCACGTCGGGGTCCTTCCTAGCCTGATCTTGCGTTAGTGCGTACGCTCGCGTCTTCGCACGAGATCCCTCTCCCTTCTTTTCCGGGCCCTTTCCTTTCCCGGTTTCCCCCATCCTTGGCTTCGGGCAGTCCCTGCTCAGATGACCGAAATCCCCACAGTTGTAGCACTTGTAGTGTTGTGTGCACTCACGGGCGTAGTGCCCGGTCTTACCACATTTGAAACACAAGTTAGAACCCAGTTTACATTCACCTACATGCTCTCTTTCACACTTCTTACAAACAGTCGGCTCGTTCACCCGAGCTCTCTTATCACGAGCCCCAAACATCCTTCCCCCAGTTCGGTTGTTTGAGAAGCTCGGTCTCTTCTTTTGCTCTTCAATGGCAACAACATTCAGTGCCAGATCGTCAAATACCACGCCACTTAACTCTACTGCCGAATCATAGGTAGTAGGGGCGTTTGCCTTAACATAGGTGCGGACCTGGTCCGGCAACCCTTGAATATAGCAGGCAATCTTTCTTTCCTCCGTCGTAACAAGATGTGGCACCAGACGTGCCAGTTCATTGAATCGGGTTGTGTACTGCCGGTGCGTCATGCTCCCGGCCTTCAAACCTAGAAATTCCCTCTCTACCTTCTCAATCTCGTTCCTTGGGCAGAAATTCTTGATCACCAAAGTTTTCAAGTCAGCCCACATCATCGCATCCACAATCTCGCTCCCTTTTGCCTGACATACACCTTCCCACCAATGAGATGCTTCCTCCCTCAAGGAGTTAGCAGCAAATTTCATAACTTGATCCGCTCGACATTCGCTGAGACGGATGGCAGCCTCCATACGGATTATCCAGTCAAACGTAGCTACCGCGTCTTTCTTTCCTGTCAGGACTGGCGGGTCACATGCCTTGAAGGACTTATAGTAGCATCCGCGAGCAGGCGGTGCGTTGATTGCCTCAGTGTTCGGGGTATCAACCGTCGGGTTAGACCCACCTTCCCCATTGACCTGCTTCAATGCTTCTGCCAACAGACTTGGCAGAGAATTCTTCACCAACTCGGAGAACTCTCGAGCTATGGCTGCTCTCACTTCTGGTTCAAAAGTGAAAGGTTGTTCTGCAACTTGTGTCTGTTCAGTTCCATGCACACTAACCGCCGGTTCAGTGTGAACACTTCCTTCTTCACTATACTCTTGGCGCGCAGGAATCCTGCCACGCCCACCATTTCGACCGTCAGTACGACCACCGGTACGGCCACCACGCCTTCCGTTCCCTCTCCTCGCCATTTCGTTCTATAAGACAAGAAATCCAATGTCATCACGCTAGTTAACAAATAAAATTCAATAAGTACTGTAAGATGTTAATATACACTGGCCATCTGCAATTAACCATTACACTACCTTTCGATTTCTATTTGACCACCTTTGTGATTCCATCAGAACACAAGTCCTTTCCTAACCCTTTCTAAGGCATACTACATACACATACTCTACTTTTCATACCTGATGCTGTGGCTCGAGTTACCCGTACTGGCATCCGCTTTCGGTCCCATTCAAAGTTTAAGTTCAGACACTGGGAGTGTCCGAATCTCTCAAACTATTGCTCTGATACCAACTTGTAAGGCCCCAAACCCGGGAGGCCTCACTCGTTGGATTTACTCATTCACAAATAGTTCTTAAACATGAATATCAAATAACGCAGCGGAAAATTTTATTTAAACATAACGTCATCATTGTTCATACATGCGGAAGCATAAACATTGCTTAAAACATAAATACATCATAACTAAAACATAACGGGATGCCAGTCTTCATAGTCAGCCGGGTAACTCCTCTCGCTAGCCAAGCATCACCGTACATCCTCATAACCTGCCTTAACCTGAATGTGCACACTAAAAAGTCAGCTACGCTGGTGAGTTCTAGCATTTCATAAAAACTTTAACATCAATATTTGCCAAAAACATATCATTCATTCATTTAGTAAAACCTTTCACAAAAGCATGTAATAATAACATCTTTAAAAAGGTTTCGTACCCATATCATCATCAACATCATAAATCATAAACACCGTTAAACGGATCGTTCATTAAAACTTTTAAAATTCATTTAAGTCATACATTATTATCTAAATTTGTATCGTTACGCGTCTTTGTGTCCCCGAAGGAACCCTTGGTGTTGTGGGCAACCGTTACGTATCGCCGTCATTGCCACAACCATTCAATACGTGGGGTCAACCGTTACGTATCGCCGTCATTGCCCAACACGCATCTTTCCTTTGGAAATTAACCGTTACGTATCGCCGTCATTAATTTCCCATTACCATTCAATACGTGGGGTCAACCGTTACGTATCGCCGTCATTGCCCAACACGCATCTTTCCTTTGGAAATCAACCGTTACGTATCGTCGTCATTGATTTCCCATTACCATTCACTTAGGATGATCGTCATCACCCGAGTAACCGTCGTTACTCCCTTACCAGTTGTACAACATCAAAACCATTGGCAGGCCACTAAGACACTACCCATGTTGTTCTTATGGCAACTATGGCTCGCTGTCCATAATCTACCACAAGGCTGGGAATCTCATTCCCAGACTTCATTCGTCAATTCCATTCGTTTAACAGATTAGATTTGTAATGACTTATCTAAACCTTTACCTCTTTCCCTTTTCATTAAACCTTTCCTCATTTAGACCGTTCATAAACATTCGTAAACCTTTTTGGCAAAAACACTTCATAACCTTTCCTTTCGTAAACATCGTTTCGTTAAAACATCATTTCGTTAAAACATCGTTTCGTAAAACATCATTTCGTTAAAACATCATTTCGTAAGTATGCACACCAGCCCAAAACATTTAACAAAACATTTAAAAGAGGGCTCTAGAACTCACCTGATACGCTAATATGGGTTGTCCTAAACGAAGGTCCAACAACGTCACTTCCGATCTGAATTGATTAGTCAAATACACATCAGACCAATCCCGACTCTAACGGTTTAACCATTCTAACATACTGACTTCACTTAATCAGTTCTGGTGTCTGCGCACTTAGCAAGTGCGCAGATCCTGCTGCCTGCGCACTTAGCAAGTGCGCAGACCCTGCCTCCTGCGCACTTAGCAAGTGCGCAGGTCCCTCCTCCTGCGCACTTAGTAAGTGCGCAGGTCCCTCCTCCTGCGCACTTAGCAAGTGCGCAGGACCTGCTCCGTGCGCACTTAACAAGTGCGCACGACCTGTTCTTCGCGAAAAACCCTAACTTTCGCATTCGGGTCTGATCATGTCAAGATCCCGAACCTGTTGCATTCAAAACGTTCGTTTTCCATTAAGGAACTCAAATCCATGATTATCTTTCAGTTTCATCCGTTCTAA
Source organism: Smallanthus sonchifolius (assembly GCA_023525975.1). NCBI lineage: Eukaryota > Viridiplantae > Streptophyta > Magnoliopsida > Asterales > Asteraceae > Smallanthus > Smallanthus sonchifolius. The sequence goes on from CM042042.1 coordinate 13,590,455, forward strand.
CATTACCTTTTCACCCAAAACCCGAAAAACCCAAAAACGAACTAAAACTCAGATTTAGGTCGGATCGTTACCTGAATCGAGCTTCTGATCCGGAGGTTCTTCTCACGAGTGCAAGAGACACGAGCGGGTGCAATCTTGTGCGATTCCGACACTTTCTCTCTCTACGGTTTTTCTCTCTCTAGAATTGCAAATGAGAGAAACATGTGGTGACATTGGCTATTTATAGGGGAGACCTCCCCAAGCCCGGTTCGCGACTGACCCGGCCCGACTTCGGCCCGCTTGAACTCGTTAACTTTATTTCTCGACATTTTGGGATGTTACAGTTTGACAACTTCTGAACTAGTAAGTGTTGAACCAGTAAGAGGTCTGAATGGGTAAAAGACTCTGAACCAGTTAAGTGTTGAACCATTAGTGCTGTTTGGTTGGGCCTCTGAACGACTGTGCAAAATGACTATTTTACCCCTCTGGACTATTTTGTGTTAAATGAAATTTATCTGTTTGGTCAGAGCTCTGAATGATGATTAATTTTAAAAAGAAAATACAGAACATCATAGAAAAGCCAAATTACACAAATCCTTCAAAATCCATGGAAACATACTGAAATCCAAATAGAAATTAATACTTTGTATACAATTTTTATTTTAATCATTTGCAACTAGTTGATATGCGTTCACCAAAATTAACTTATGACAATAGCAAACGTAACAAAAACATTTAACATTGAAACCGTGACCTACTCCTCAAATCTCTTCGGCTTATGCGAACCCCTCTTCGACCTCAATAGCTGGCCCGGTTCATCTTCAGGACATGGATCCTTACAAGCAGCCACTAAAACTGAAATAAATAATTAACATAAGTAAATAATTCAATAGAGCAACACACATAAACACTATGCTACTCACGTTTGTCACCATTCTCTAACTGGGGCTGCAACAAATAAGAAAAGAAATGTAGAATTAGAAAAGTAATTTATTAATTCATACATATCTTGAAGTTGGATTATAAGTATATTTTTCAAAATGAAAAGACTATTCTCTACATAATTGTCCAACTATCTGATTTAGTTCATGTAAAAAATGAATATCTAGTGTGAGGAACAACCCATTTAGGATCTCACATAGACCAATTGACCATTTGATATCCCCAGTTGGGTAGAACATAATATTTAGATATTTTGGTAATTTGTGACTCAGAAAATCTTTCTAAAATGGCAATAAAATGGATTTGTCATAACTCTGTGCCTCCTTTGAAGATTTCATTAGATAAACCAAAACAAAATAACCAAAAAATTTAACCAAGATCAAAAATACCTTGGTGTATAAGTTTTAAGAATGCGTTTCACATTATTAGGAGAAGGGAATTACAATCTACACCTGCACAGAAATTGTTGGGTGAAATATTCTTATAAAACTTATAACTCTCGCAAAATCGACATCAACAGAAATCGTTGAATCTTTATTGCCTCTACAGTTGGTTAGATCAGAAATATTACTTCAATAGGGATACTAACTATATTCACTTAGGGTAAATCGAAGAACATGAAGCGGAGAAATGTACCTTGGTGCCGGAGAGGACTAGTGGCAGCAGCAGAGAGGGAGAGAGACCAGTGGACAATCGGTAGCAGGCGGAGGGGACAAGTAGCAGCAGCGGAGGGAGATGAATGGACCGGTAGCAACAACGAAGGGAAATTGTGTGCAGGTGGAGGGGACGATGGTCTGGTGACTGGCAGCGGAGTGGAGAAGGATGGGAAAGGGGAGAAATTAGGTTATTATTTCATTCAGAGACTTTTTGTGACTGAATGGTTAAGATGTGTTCTAAACCATTAAGAGGTGGTTTTTTAATGAAACAAACACTCACACCTTTGATCGATTCAGAGGTGACCTCTGAATAAGACCATTAAAAGGCTACCAAACGGGGCCTTAATCCCACCCATGCACGCCATGAATTTGGGATAATATAATATAATAAGCTTGTGGAATGTTGACTTTGGTTACAAAATTTGGCTTATAAATTGCAAAAGTAATAAATAATTTGCTTTTTTTAACGGCAATTTGTATCACTGACGGGCCATTGACCAACCCGATCATCTCCACCCATCAGAAGGAAACTCACCATAGGTGAGAAAACCTCTTGGTCCAACTTGGACCCCCTTTTTTATTTTGTCACAAGTGGGACTTGAACCCAAGACCTCTTTATTTTAAAAAAGTCTTGATATACACATTTACAACTAGACTAAGCTAGTGGTTGTAAAAAATTGATCTAGGTTTAAAATCCTATACACTTGTAAGGTTAAATCTTGTAACAACATTTTAGGTTAATAAACTAATAATATTGCTTATTTAAGTTTTTGCTTTATTTATTATTTTATTTAATACCACTAAAATATATTATTAGGTAATAATTATACAATCATTATATATTCTATTTTATAAGCTAGTCAACATGAGAGGGCGTCGCAAATTCTCCATACCCAACCCATGAAAGTGAAGCAAAGACAACTAAACACAATTTTTTAAAGTTGAACAAGCTGAAAACCTATCCTCGTCTTTGCATGTGTTCGGCTGTTCGCTATTCGGTTTTAAAACCATTAAATCGAAATTAAAAACATTTAAAGCCAAACTGAATTACATATTTGTTTAAGAGAAGATTCCACTGATATTATAAGAAAGATGATTACACAGTAAAGTGACAAGTAAACGGACAACAAGCTGCGGCGTAACCCTCTTTTTAAATCCAATCCTACTAAAAATAAAGTTTTGGGTTTTAGGGTCCGAAAAATTACCATGCATGACATGTTGATCGAACCATGTTCAATAATTCCATAGCCTCCGGAGCTAGGAAACCAAATGTATCAAAAATAAAAGGGATAAACACGTGTTAATTCTCTAAACAAGCTTTCTGTTTTGGTTCAATTTTAAACCGAAACCGAATTCGGTTTCCGGTTCCAAAATCCGAATTCGGTGAACCGAATAAATCTAATAACAAATTACGGTTATTTAAGTTTTGTCATTTAGAATAATCCAATTACGATTTTAGCTCAATTTTATTTAGCTCAACCCCTTCCATTAACAAATAATGATACAAAAAATGTTAAAAATAAATAAATAAGTTAGACAGTTTATTCGGTCGACACCGAAACCAAGCTGGATTGAAATTTGATTTTGAACTACCTGAATTAGGTTATGTTTTTAGTTTCAACCTCAAAAACCGAACAAACCAATGAACACTCAAGAGAATGTTTTCATAACCGGACCAGACAATGAACCGATCTCCCTACAGGTCTACTGGTTGGATTGATTAAAGAGAAAATCACCAAAATTTACATTTTGATCAAAAAAGTTTGCAAAATGTACATTGAAAAGTCAAACTTTTTTTAAATATCCAAATCTGATTTGGACCAATAGGAACTTGACACGCAGGCAAAAATCGTTCAGAAGGCTTCTCCATAGCCGGCCACGTGTCAACACAGGGGCCTTCCCACGTGTACTTTGGCGGCTAGGTGGGTGCCGGGATGATGTTTGGCGGCTAGATGGGTGCCGGCTAGGTGGGTTGCCGGCTAAGGTGATTGGCTGCTAGTTGTGTGCCGGAAGAAGTTCGGCGGCTAGACGGGTGCCGGGAAGGTGGTTTTCCGGCTAGGTGGTTGCCGACTAAGGAGGTTGGCGGCTATGTGCTTGCCGACTAGGCAGGTTGGCGGCTAGGTGCTTGCCGGGTCAAACAAAAAGGTGATACGTGGCGTCTTCTAATTGCTCTATTTGAATATGTTTATTTTGATAAACTTGAAAAGTCAATGTACATTTTGCCACTTTTTTTGATCAAAATGTACATTTTGATGATTTTCTCTTGATTAAACCAGATAACGTCATATTATGACTAAACTTAAACAGCAAAACTACCTTAAACTTTTAATTGACCCTTAAGTACTAAAACCAGGTATGTAGATAAAGTATATAAAAGTGGATTTGTGTTTTAACGTTAATTTATCTGTAATTTTAACTTGTACCGTAGAGATGACGAGGATGAGTCAAACAAATCCGACGTGGCAGTCAAATTCCAACTTATCCCTCTACTCACTCCTATATAAATTCAAACCCAACTCTTGTTTTGCTTACTACAAATTACAATAATATGGGAAATTGTATGAAAAAGCAGCCAGCAGCTAAATCTGACGGTGGCGGCTGGGGATCACCGGCAACGTCACCGAAAAAAAAGGATATTTTCGGCAACCATCGCGATGGCAGTCCCCCGAAAGGAGAGAAGTATTCCGGAGATAGATTTAGTGAGAAAACGGCCACCAGGGAGGTGAAGATTAAAATATCGAAGAAAAAGTTGGAGGAGTTGTTAGGCAAGACGGAGGTGCAGGGGTTAACGGTAGAACAGATGCTTGCTCAGTTGATGAGCGTGAGCGAACGATTTGAATCGCATCAACGGTCATGGAGGCCTGCTCTACGGAGCATTCCAGAGTGACCGTTGAATATATAATACTCCATTTTATGTAGTTTTGATTAGAATTGTACATATAACTTTCTTGATTTTCTTTGTAAAAAAATGGGTAGTTTTTTGGTTGCAATGACAGATGGTTTTGGTATGTCCTGCTTGTATCTAGGGACGCTTTTGGCCACTAACAACACACATACATAGTATGCATACGTGATATGACACTCGGATTTGAGTTTGGCTATAGAAGATAAGACCATTAGCATTAGGTAAACTTTAAAATATGGTGATTAGAAACTAAACTAAACGAAACACATCTATTGTACTCTTGCACGAAGAGTTATAACGCTTTGTAATAATCATTGTGATGATTCAACCCTTATAATTCATTTGGTCACATAAGATATCATCTTTCATGTGAAATTTTTTAACTTTGTTTTCAAATAAAAGAACATTTTGTCCTTGTTGAAGCGTTTTCTTGGCCACCTTCTAAGTCTGGGCCAAAGGGGTGAAGTTAGGGCTTGGTGCACAAAAATTTTAGGGCCTCATTTTTGTGAAAATAATTCATACATAATGGCTTTTGTTGGGCTGAGAAAAGAAAATGTGGGATGGCGGGAACAACATTTTATGCGATGGGCGCACTGATTTTGAATTTTTTTTTTTTTTTCACACGATCGTTGAATCACAAGCATTACTCTCGACGACTCGACATAGGACATTTCACAATCGGGAATGGATAGGGAGTTGGGGAGACCACACTGTCATATTCCGATTGGTGATTGCTCAGTTCACGATTCAAGGTTTCAAGGATCAAGAACTTGATTTTGTTCTTTTGTTTTTCAAGGTCGATTTTGTTCTATAGTCTCACTTACAATTCAAGAGCAAGCGGGCTAAAGGTATTACTCATTTCTTTCTTCAATTTATTGTTATACTTGATTTCTACTTATTTTATGCTTGATCTCTATAATTCTATTTTTGATTTCTGATGCTTTTATGCTAGATGGGTTTAAGATTCTTAGCCATTTATTAAAAATAGTTAAGCCATTTACTAAAGATAAAATACATTCATATCTAATTTTGGGACTTCAGTTATATATTTATTTTGAGATTTGGAGTGGGTTCATGGTGAGTAATGTGTTGCCAATAGGCTACACTTTGTTGCTGTTGAGTAAGTTGCGGCCAATAGATTTTAAGATTTTGCAGTTATCTACTTGTCGTTACTATATTGGTATATTTTTTCTTGCTACTTTTTTGTTAAAAAACTAGAAATTTTATTCCGCGCTCCGCGGCGGAAAGCAGAACTTAAACGGTTGAGCCGGTGATATTGACGTGACTAGGTACAAAAAAGAAACGTGGTTAAATAAATTTTGCCCCGCATTCCGCGGCGGGAGGCGGTGATATTAACGTCGCTAAGTACAAAAAGAATCGTAATTAAAGATATCAAAGAAACGTATAAAGTTACGGTGAGTCGGTTGTGGAGATCGAAACATATATAAAAGACAGTTAGATAACGATAATGATGTTTTTCAGTTTGTGTCAATCTCATTCTTGATGGTACCAACATGTTATCGTCGGTTGATATAACCCACGATACCAAAAAAATATACTATCTAGAATGCGACGTCGTTTTAAAAAAAATATACCGGAACGTCAAGAAAGAAAGAAAATAAACAAACAAACGCGAAAGTTAATAAGGGAAAATCATATTATATAAAAGAAGTTGTATTTATAAAGAATATTTATACATATATATTTTATAGAACAAAGAAAGAAAACATAATAAGTTTTACAAATTGTATTGTTACACGTTAAATCAGTTTAAAGTAAAGTATGAAACAAATATTGTTGATTATTATTTTTAAATCTTAAACAATGTAAAATTAAATATCCATTGCACATCAATGTCTCTCTAATTCTTTATTTCTTCCTTCTATTTGATAGTTTTTATGCTTAGTCAGTAGGACACGTACCTAGGCCTGCATCACTCTCTCATTTATGCATTTGCAACTTGTACCAGGTGTTTCATGTATTGTAAGTCACTGTTCACCTCTTGTGTAAATGTATGTGAACTAGGGGTTTCTCCGCGCGCGTTGCGGCGCGAATTCCGTCTTTGTCTGAACACCATTGTCGTGATCATTGAACCCGTCTTTGTCGTCGTTGTCATCTCCCATTTCCATCTTCATCTTTGCTCTAACCTAGTTGCTCAACAACTCTATGATCCGTTTATTTTTCTTATCAGGAATGTTCCATGTTAGATGGTGTATCCATCACCTACAGAAAACATCAAAGTTAAAAATAGTGATATTAGGCAACAACCACAACCTCGTAAATTCTTTTATTTATTATTATTGTAATAATATTGTTACCATGGGTTTGCTAATTAACACTTAACCCAACTTCGGTTAAAGCAAGATTACCAAGAATCAGCAATGGAATGATTAGTCTTATGAGTCAAATGTTCTAAGGACGCCAAAATACCAATATACCAAACAATCACTCCTGGACATGACATAGAACAACTACATGACATAAGTAAAATTACAGCAACAATCAATCAACATTTATGTGCCATACAATAAGCAATTTACCGATTTGAGCGCACTTATATTGGACTTTATTTAGACATGTTTAAATCCTAAATTTGCTAATATGTTAGCCCATCCTAACACCCCATCAATTAGTTATGTACTCTTTTAAAATCATAACACTATAGAGGTAGTAAAATCCTAATAGCTAGGTTATACAAAGACCCTTGCCTTACATCCCATCCAACATAGATTTTTGTGGTCCACCATTCGGAACCAGACAAAACTCAAACGGACAAAATTGAAACGACTTACAAGTGCTTTAACTAAAAACTAACTGTACAAATCTAAACCGAGTTTTTACCCTTGTGAAGAATTACTTTGGGACATAGTAAATATTATTTTATAATCATTTTTGACACACTAATTATCCTTTAAAATTAATTGAACAAAAAGTGTAGCGGGTCACCCCAACCCAATTCAACCTGTACACAATAATTACCCCTAATGACCCGGACTTCTATTTTCATGTTAAACGACCCGCCCAATTTAACATTAGTGATGCTCACCTCTCTTTGTGCCAAGTTAATTTTTTGTGTTTCAATCCGGAAACGTTTTTCTTTGAAGCAAGCCTACAAATAAAGTAAAAGAGAACACACGTTTAAGAACCATGTGTGCCTTAAAGACACTTCAGATGTTCAAGCTTCAAGTTAAAAATAAAATGCACGTTCAAACAATGTAACCATAAAGGCATAAACTACTAAAGGCTGAAGCAAAATAATAAGCAAACATAAAAAAGGAATGAAATTAGGTAAAATATCTGACCTAATCGTGAACTGCATATGATCAAGTCTTCAACAATAAGCAAACATAAAAAAGAATTAAATTAGTTACCTAATCGCTGCTATAACCAATGGTTTAGGGGTGGTACGGGAACAACTTTGACAATGATAGTTCGTCTTCTTCTCTGATCTGACCGTCCGTGCCATCGGAATGATCGAAAACAGAAACCACCTCCTGAACACGTCCTAACTGGCAACAATGATCGGTGATAGCGACGATGAGTCGATGCCCGGTGAGTTCCCGATCTATCTCTCATCTGTCTATGGGGACACAATCTGTATATGCGGTGGAATGAGGTTAAAAGAAGAGGTAGGTATAAAAGGGCACGTGTAACGCCAAATCCTGCAATGAGTACTTGTAACAGCTGCTTACAAAGTTTTGAATCTGTGGACAAATATTTGATTAGTTTATTGGACCTGATTACAAATATTAAGGGATGGGGCAATGTTGGTCTGTTTGTGTAAGACGACCTATCTGGAAATTTAATTGGAACAATTACCAAATTGACTTTGACTTTAAGATCTAAGGGATTTTCTTGATACTGGTCTCCAAAATGAGTAATCTCCACAGTCCATGTTCAAGCCTGATTTTAAAGCAAGAGCCTCGGCATCTAATCCCTTATATTAATTAGCAAGTCATGTTCGGTATAGCATGTTTAACCCATTTAAATGGGTCGTTTTCGAGTTAACTTGTTTAACTCATTTAAGTAAACAGCTCGACTCGTCAACCCGTTTAACTAAACAGATTGACCTACCAACCAATTTAACACATTTATTACAACACTTTTATCCGGTTTACAAACACTTTCAGCAATAAGGCTCCTGATTAGGCGTTTAAAGACTCTATGAGGCCATAACAATGGCTAATCGAATCCTCCCTCTTCTGTTACAGTTCAACCAGATATGTAAGTGATCTTAATAATTGACTTTAAAAAGATGTTATAGGCAATAAAGATAGTACTTACACATGCTTATAATTGTATTGAATGGCGACTCCACCGATGATCAATAGAAACCCATAACCATAACCATAACCAAAGTTCATTCCGGCTGGAAGTGTCAGTTTCCCAAATCAAAATAGGGATAACCTCTTGCAACAAAACAAACAGTTAATTTTGTTATTAGTCCTTATATAATATTTCTAAGCACCGTCTAATTTTTCATTGCACGTGTAAAATAAGGAATATATGTGATTCACCATTTAATCTAACCTGCCAAGCTTGTTGCTCCTAGATCAAACAATAGCCATTGCGATGAACAGTAACGTACAAGTCTTTATGTACAGCTGCTCTTTGCATACGATGGCTTTTTCCTTCTATTAGGCCACAGATCTCATGTGAGCTTTTCTTTTCATTCCCTTTCGTTCTCCGATCCACTGCCACCACCTCCGCAAATTATCTTTCACGGCAGCATAGCACGGTTACTCCATCTCAAAATATCTCAGGGTGATGGCGGCAGCGGCGGACCATCGAACAGTAAGGTACAAGCCTGTCTTCTTCTTTTCCATGGGAGCCGGCCACCACCCTCAGGCGGCTCCACCTCCGGCAACCATGGCGGAGACGATAGTGCTTGGCGGCGGATCTCTTGACAGCTGAAACAGATCGGGGGTGGTGTTAGACGGCGTTAGGCCAGGACGTGAGGGCTCATGTCGTCTTTCCGTTAACCCCCAACTAGGGTTCCGGCGAGATCGACTTTCCTGCAAAGTAAAGAAGCGGCGGCGGTTACGACCAAGGGATCCAAGGTAATGGTGAGTCTGCGTAAGGGTTCCAAGGTATGGGTGGAAGATAGAGACACTGCTTGGGTCGCCGGAGAAGTCACCGGTTTCACCGGCAAACATGTTCAAGTTCTCACTGAATCCAGGAAGCAGGTAATAGATTTCGATTCCGCCGCCAAGCACTATCGTCTCCGCCATGGTTGCCGGAGGTGGAGCCGCCTGAGGGTGGTGGCCGGCTCCCATGGAAAAGAAGAAGACAGGCTTGTACCTTACTGTTCGATGGTCCGCCGCTGCCGCCATCACCCTGAGATATTTTGAGATGGAGTAACCATGCTATGCTGCCGTGAAAGATAATTTGCGGAGGTGGTGGCAGTGGATTGGAGAACGAAAGGGAATGAAAAGAAAAGCTCACATTAGATCTGTGGCCTAATAGAAGGAAAAAGCCATCGTATGCAAAGAGCAGCTGTACATAAAGACTTGTACGTTACTGTTCATCGCAATGGCTATTGTTTGATCTAACTAGTTTTCTCCCCCGCGCTACGCAGCGGGAGTTTGATAGTTATCGGTTCGGCTCGTCGACGGGGATAAAACTTACGTCTAAACACAAACTCGCTATAGCGTACGATAAAAAAAAATACTCGGATCGCTGAAAAAAAAACAAACCCGTGTATCCCGTTTAAAAAAAAGTTAACGAACGAAAGCTATTACAAAAAAAATACTCAACGAACTTTTCTTATAATTTTATAAAAAAGCCTTTACTCTATTGACGTTTTATAGCAAATCTGTAAAAACAAAACTGAGTCAAAATATAAAGTTGTGTCAAATCTATAAAAATTAAAACTTTTATGTTTTGTGTAAAAAAACAAAAAAGGTGAAGTGTGCAAATCTATAAAAAAAAAAGTTTTTATGTCAAAAAAGCAAAAAAGGGGAAGTGTCCTATTCAACCTAATGCCGTTTAATATGTTAATGTGAGAGCGGTGCAATGGAGGCGCGTGGTGATGATGTACTTAAAGCATTAAAAAGAAAAAAAGGCTTGTACCAAATGCTTTAGGTGTGGTACGTTACTATTCATCTAGTTGATGAATGTTTGATTGTTAATAATAATATAATGAGACTACTTGTGCAAATTATGTGTTTGCTACCTTATTTACTACAAAATTAAGTTGTAACAAAAGTTTTTTTGATCTTGAAGATGTTCTTAAGGTAGTGCTTCTTCAATTATTTGATGTAATTATAACAAATAAAATTTAGAAAAGGATCCCGAATTTTTACTTTGTTTTGAGATCTCAAAATGATTAAGCCACCGCTGGTTAAGAGAATAAGAGAAGGATACTAGGTTCTCCTTTCGTTCTTCTTTGTTTTCACTTCAAGTGATTCTTTTACTTTTATTCTTCGTTTTCACTTTCGGTGAGAGAGAAACCGGTCCAAGAGTATAGAGTAATAAATAAAGCACGTGAGATGTCACCTAATTAAACTATGTATCTACACCAAACAAAAGCTAGAACTTGATTTATACATAGTAAACTTTCCTCTAACAACATGCACAAATAGTGAATAACATATATTATAATTTTATAAAACATATTTTGTTGTGGATACAGTTTTTTTTTATTGTGTATAAATTTTTGGTGATTTTAATATCATCTAGCTATTTTGTGTAATTGTATTTACTTAATGATCAAACAAGAAATCATAATAAAACATCAAAAAAATTGATAAGTGTGAAGTGCACACTTATTTAAGAATCTTATGATTTCTAATGCTTATGACACCTTGTTGCTTCACGAGGACTAAACAACGGGGGTCTGGGGCAACGTCCCTGGTTAGCAGGGTCCTAGGGGTGGCGACCCCTAGAGGGGTCCAAATGGCAACGCTCCTGGCTATGGTTAATCTACTAAAAATTATTTATCAAGAGTAGATTTGTTTTATTATGTCACATCTTCAAATTCCACTAACGGAGTTTTACCGTTTTGTGTGTGACAAACCAGGATCTTAGTCATTAGTTACATCAAACGACATTATATGGGGCATAAATGAAATATCATGAAAGTTCAGAGTTAATGCGGAAGCGTTTAAACAAGAAAGTAAATGAGCAAAACAAATTTCAAGTCTAATAAGACAAGTAAATTGTTTCAAATGTTTGCATAAGGATAAAATGATAGTAGGACTCCATGCATGTCCAAAGTGTGCAACATGTGCCTTAGCGACATGAGAAACATGTAAGAAAAAGTGTCAACACGAGGTTGGTGAGTTCACATGTTTGCAAGTGAATAAACAGTTTAAGTGTTTGTAGGATCCACATACATAAGTCACACCTATTGTTAGCTAGACAATGTACAAGTTACTTTAAGCGTTCGCAACCGAAGCTGACTGTTTGTGTTTGAATGCCTCCCGCCAGGTCTATCAACTCTTGCAATGTGATCAGGCTAACATTTCACCCGTTCGACCCCCAATCGAGTTAGCGCGACTAACGCGGGTGGGGTTTGTTAAACCCAGTAGTACTACTCTAATTACCTCACTATTAAACGGTTCGATGTGAGGACTTTAATGATAGAGTTTACGCATAGTCATACAAGTGATAACATATATGAATTACAAAAATCAAAAGTGTTTGCGTCATGTTTTCTCCCCCAGTTTAAAACAGTAAAAGGGGTCGTGAAAACTCACATGAGTTGCGTAAGCGTAGAAATTAGCACTACACAAGGATGCAACACCAACCACAATTGGGTTGCCTATGAACGGCTTACGTATGCCCTAGAATTATAAGCATAATAGTTAGGGATACAATGAAATTTTTGTGATGACTACACGAAAGATTTGAACATCCTAAAACATACTTAGGATTAAAGTGTAGACGAACTTGTCAACGGGAATAAGGATTTCTTAATATAATAATTTAGATATACGCGTTTCAAATCGAGAGTTTTCTAGATACGAATAATATCACTTACATAAATATTCGTGTGTTTTTGCCATTAAACAATGGCCTAGAAAAATAATATTATTATATTATTTTTAAACTCGTAGAATTAATATGATAATCATTTATGTGGCAAAAATAATAAATCTATTATTTTTATTTGAGGATAAAACGTGGATAATAATATAACTAATTATATTATTTTTAAGTTCGAAATGTTACACAATGTTTATTAATTTGGCGAAAATAATATATAAATATATTATTTTTAATCGGAAATCAAGGGTTGAATAATAATATAAATATATTATTATAAATGTGTGTGAAATAATATTAAAAATGAGTTATAAAATCAAACCCGAGCCTACGGGTGTTTTTTCGATCTAAAACATATTAATCTATATCTATACTATATAATAAAGGAAAACCATAAGGGACACGTGTCACTCTCTGGTTACTCTTCACATTTATTTTCTCGCATCTCTATCCTATTAAATGTTAATTTTTCTGTTTCTCTATCCTATTAAATAATAATATCAAATAATAATTTTTATATTAATAAATAAAATTCTATGGACACGTGTCACTTTCTGGTTCATTTGTATCATTTTTTTCACCTCTCTCTAATATTGAATAATGATATTAAAAGAATTTATTTTTAGATTTTTAATAAAAATCTAATTACGGATAATTATTATTTAATTATAAATAGTTCAATTGATTTAATATAACGGTTTATTCAACCCGTGTATTACACGGGTTTTTAAAAATATAAATTTTTATCATTAAGTATATAAGATTTTATTTATTCAACCCGTGTAATACACGAGATTTTAACCTAGTATATATATATAATAATATAGGGATGAGTTTTATATTAAAAATAATAGTTTAAAAATGATTTAAACCAAAACAGAGGTGAGGAGACTCGAACCCAGGTCCCCTCCACACCAAAACACAGCCTTAACCAACTCACACGCTAGGATAATTGCATACAATTAAATTAAAAATAATAGTTTAAAAATGATTTAACGGGGTTTTGTTCACAAGTGAATGACGAATCTGAGGATGTAAACAATTATAAAAATTGTTGAGTTTAGAGTTGTTAATTTCAGTTTCAGCAGTCAGAAACCCTAGTTTTTAACTTAGCATCAAATTGATCAAATTCTATAAGATTATGAATTGAAATCATAGGGCTTTTAATAAACGAGGGATTGCAAATCTGCTCATATAGTTTAATTGGATTGAGGTTGAATCTAAGATTAAAATCCCCAAATTGTCATAAGAACAAACCCTAGATTCTGGATCAGGGTCAATTCGATGTTATATGATAAAATTAACATAGGGCTTTCATTATACAGAGAATTGCGAAACTAATGGTATGATTTAATTGAGTTGAAATCGGGTCTAGGGTAGAGTTCGATCAAACCAGTTTAATATGAACCCTAGAATCGGGTTCATGATCAATTCGATGGTATAAGCCTCTAAAAGGTTAGGGCTTTTGTTCTATAGATGAAAACGCATCTGTAGGTGTGATTGATTACCTAAATTGAGATCCAATGGATAGAGATAGATTAGGTTACAGTCGCGATTCCGACGAGTTGGTCCCCGGTGGCTTCCATCGCTTCTCCGATGAAATTAATGTTTGCAGAATGCTCAGAGAGGTGCGATTAGAGTGTTGGGAGTGTCTAATTTCACAAATGCCTTACCAAATGATCGAATTTAGGAGTTCAAGTGATAGGTTCGACGGTTTCGAGTTTAATGAGCATTATTACGATTAATTCTTAATCATAATCAATCAAAACGGTTAGAAACTGATAGGGTATGTTCGAGATCATCAATGCCACGGGTATTCGTTAGGAATTCTAATAGACTTAGATGTTACAGATTGGATTTGGATCGAAGAGGGCTCAATTTTGACTTTCAAAAGTCAAAGTGTCGAGTTTTGGTTAATTACAGCCTTGGTCCATGTAGTTTCATGTGTACAAGTTTGAGTATTGGCGGATTTGGTCCTTGTGGTTTGAGATTGAGTTAGATAGGTTAGGATTTAACAGAATTTGGTTAACGGGGTTAACCCTATTTAGCCGGATGTCACATATTATGTACTAGGTTAAAATCTCGTGTATTACACGGGTTAAATAAATAAAATGTTATATACTTACTAATAAAAAAATTTTATTTTTTAAAAACACGTGTAATACACGGGTTGAATAAACCAGTATATTACATAGGTTGAATAAAATATAATGTAATTTGTTAACAAACACATTTGTCAAAATATGTTTTTAAAAAATGTAATTTGTCGTGACAGTTATAAGGTATGTTAAGTTAGTTTTTCAAAACATTTTTTTTTCAACTGAGTATTATTTTTTTAATTTAATTGATAAATGTTAGTGCATATTAAGTTTATTTGATTGATGATATAATAACTATTTATAATTAAATAATAAGTATTCGTAATTAGATTTATTAATATAAAAATTATTATTTAATAGGAGAGAGAAATAGAAAATCTAATATTTAATAGGAGAGAGAGGCGGGAAAATAATTAAGAGGATTAACTAGAGAGTGACACGTGTCCTGAATAAAATTTTCATTTAATAGAGTAGTAAGATTGGAAATTGATTTGGAGTGGAAAACAGCTAAAAGTTAGTCATCCGGACTAACTTATTCATCCTAAGTAGATTTGTTCATCTAGAGTAGATTTGGTCATCCGGAGTAAACTGAATCAGTAGTTAATTTCCAAACGGTTGACGGTTATGCCGATTTTCAATCAACAACCCTCATGAGGAATTATTGCATCGTTTTACCCCTATATAGAAGTCAATTTTGGTCGGTACTAAGCCTGACAAACTTGGCGGGTCGAGCGGGTTCGAGGCACGGGTCATAACGGGTTCGGGTCAGAATGGGTTCGGGCCAATATGGGTTAGGAGCAAAATGACTTCGGGTCAAAACGGGTTTGGAGCAAAATTAGTCCGGGTAAAAACGGGTCGTTTTAAAAAAACACTATCAATTGGGTTCGAGTCCAAATGACTTCGCCACCACCGCCGCCGCCCACCCACCCCCACCCGTCACACCCCACCACGCAGCCACCAACGCCGGCACCCACACCACCCCACCAACCCACCCCCACCCACCCCCACCCAACCCCACCCGAAACACCCCACCACACCGCCACTGCCCGATCGTCGCCACCACCGTCGCCACCCACCCCCACCCGTCACACCCCACCACGCCGCAACCACCCACCCCACCGCCCACCACACCCTACCACGTCCCCATCGCCCGATCGCCGCCACCACCGTCGCCACCCACCCCACCCTACCCCACACCCACCTACCACACCCTACCACGCCGCCATCGCCAGATCGCCGCCACCTCCGTCGCTACCCACCCCACCTTCACCCTACCCCCACCCTACCCCACCCACCCCACCCCACCACCATCGCCCGATCGTCGCCACCACCGTCGCCATCCACCCCACCCTACCCCACCCACCCCCACCACCACCCACCACATCCCACAACTTCGCCATCGCCCGATCGCCGCCACCACCGTCGCCACCCACCCCACCACCAACCTACCCCACCCCCCACCTACCTACCCCACCAAGCCGCCACCGCCCGAGAAAAAGGGTGGGTGGGGTAGGGGCATGGTAGGGTGGGGTGGGTGGGGGTAGAGTGTGTTTAGGGTTGGGGTGGGGGTGGGGTGTGTTTGGGGTTGGGGTGGGTGGGTCGGGGGTGGGGGTAGGGTTGGTTTAGGGTGGCGGTGGGTGGGGCGGGGTGGGATGGGGGTTGGGGTGGGGTGGGTAGGGGTGGAGTGGGGTGGGTGACGACAGTGGTGGCGGCGATCGGTCGATGGCGGCGTGGTGGGTGGGGGTGTGTGGGTGGGGTGGGGGTAGGTGGGGGTGGGGTAGGTCGCCGCAACAGGCGGTGGTGGGTGGTTGGCGGCGAATGCGGGTGACGGTGGTGGCGGTGACGGGTGGGTGGCAGCATGGCATCGGGTGGTGGTGGCGGGAAAGCGTCGAACGCAGCAGGACGACGGGCGGTGGTGGTGGGAAGGGGTGGTGTTAGTGGCGGGGCAACGGTGGGGGGAGGAGTGCAGCGGGAGGCGGCATCAACGGGGGAGGGGTGGCGAGGGGCGCCGACGCGCCGATGTTGCGGTGGTGGGCAAAGGGGGTGGTGGCGGCGAGGCGGTGGTAGAGTGGGTGGCGGTGGGTGGTGGCGTGACGTTGGTGGGGTGGATATCCCATTTGCATTATTTTTAAGTTAACAAGTTATAAACCCATTGACTAATTTGAGGTGACCCAAATTGACCCGTTGACTAATCTAATATGACCCAAATTGACTCATATACAATTGATTTTTTACCCAAATCAACCCATTCTTTGAAGAATGGGTCAAGATTGCCACCCCTAGTCGGTATACACGAAAATTCACAACAGATTTCACATATTCTTTCTTGAATATCTGATTGAATATTCGATTATACACTTTGAAAGTAAACACACTGTTATCAGAAAATCCAAGTCGTCTCAAATCCATATTCCCTTATTTGATTTTCAATCAACACACTGTCCATTTTAGTATTTTTTAGAGAACTATGTCCATTTTAGTATTTTTCCCTTATTTGATTCTAAACGGGCAAAAACTAGTGGTGAAGTTGAAAGGAGGATTGTTTCACAATTGCTAACCTTATGGATGGATTAAAATCTCGTTCACATGTTATTGTAATCGGCACTACAAATCGTCCAAAAAGTGCCGATTCAAGTGGTACCAGAGCACGGTTGTTCGATGGCAGAGATTATCAATTTCATCTTCGTGGAGACGCCGACAAAGGCAACGAACGTTATCGAGATCCCCACCAATAAGTGGCAATTCAAAAAAAATTTGTTTTGTTTTTTTTTAGTTTTCGTTTTCACTTCTCATACCATATGTAATATAAATTTTTAACACGTTTAGTTTTATAATAATTTAGTTTTTCTGTAATAACTTTCGTTAATTAAACAAAAAAAAACCGGAATGCACGGCTTTCTTTAGTATTTTTTTCTGTCAACGTGCCGTTGTAAATTTTATTGAAAATTAATGTATTCAAAATCGAGTACTTTTTTCTTGTATTGCTGATGTGCGTGAACTATATATATATATTTTTTGATAAAGATTTTTCACACAAATGTCGGTTTTAAAAGATAGTTTTCACCTAGACTACAATACACATACAAAGTCAAGTGCAACTATCGAGTGGTAATACAGTTTTGATAAGAACCGGATGTCAATCCATGGACACAGTTAACGTCTCAACCCAGATTTTTAATTAGATCAAGTGACTAGTGATTAAATTGTTTTCTTGGTAAAATGAGGATTATCTTTTGTATTTTCTGAAAAAGATGTAATTTGAGCAAAAGTAATAATTTTAAAAGACAACCATCTTAGTTTAGAATCCACTCATTAATGTATGTTGACCTCTTTTCATTTGGCTAAAGTTTACCATTATGTTAATGTTATTTGAAGTAGTAGAACCAAAATCCAATTAAAGATTATAATTCCCTAACCGTCAAGACGAAATTCCATGAGTAATTTACATGTCATCTATTTAAGATTAGATTAGTCAGATAAAATAGTGTAACTTTTTGACTTATGATATTCTAAAACAAAGTTATATAAATTTTAAAAGCGAGTCATCGTCACTTTCGATTAGTATAACTTTTATAATAGAAATAACACAAAATTGTTCTTCGTTTTTCCAAATCTTGACCAAAGGGTTGCATGTCTTCATGTTTCCTTCACAAATAAGATTTCAAATATTATTTCTAATTCTTAGCTATAACATTTAGGTTTTCCAACTCGATATGATTTCCCATTTATAAATCTTAATTTGCTCCATAAACATTTAGACATTCAAGATCATCAAAAGGTTAACACAAAATCATCATTACATTAACATAATAATTTAGCCATAATCATGAGTTCAACATAAATAATTGAGTTTCATCACACTAAGATGGTTGAAGAGATCTTTAGCTCATGATGAGCATACACACAAACATAACACAAATAGGATACATGCAAGACATAGTGAGTTTAGATGTAACCAAAGCTTCAAGTATGAAAATGATATCTTCCAAGTGAGATTATGAAGGTGGAATGGTTCTTTTTGGGCCTCCAAATGGTCTTCTACAAATGCTATCTCGAACTAGGTGATAGTGGAATTTCTCCCCCAAAAGGCCAACACAACTCAAAAGCCAAATGGCTCTATTTATAGGGTCAGAGAGGTGAGGCACGGCCCCGTGCTGAGACATTTGGCGGGCTGCTTTTGTTCTGGTCGCGTACGTACTCTGCATGTACCGGGCACGGGGGCGTGCCTGGTGGGGCACGGCCCCGTGCTTTGTCGTACTGGGCGACAACAGTACTTCTGGTACGACGGAAAGTTGATCACGGGGGCGTGCGTGGTAAGGCACGGCCCTTGCTTGGCTGGGAAACTTTGTCTTTTCTGCTGGAGAATTTGTCCTTTATGCTGGGTGTGAGCACGGGGGTGTGCCTGGTGGGGCACGGCCCGTGCTTGATCTTCTGTCTTGGCCAATTTCTTGTACTTTCGTCGTCTTTTCGCTTCGTTCTTCCTTCTGACTTTAAATTTCCCTGAAACTTGAATATAAGCTAAATGAGCGACAAATTAACACAATATACAATGAAATTGCCAACAAATGGGATGCAAATGATGTGAAATATATGTATAATTTAGAGCACATCAAACCTCCCCACACTTGAACTTTGCTTGTCCTCAAGCAAATCTTGAAATAAATCACTCTAATGGCAAGATAAAAATATTCAACTTTGATTAAACTTAAGTGAAGAAGTAATTTTTCCTTCTTTGAAGAAGGAACACAAGAAACAATTGCCAAACAAGAAAAAGTGAACTTATGAAGTTATTCCCAAGAGACAATGGTTCATTTTATGAAGTTATAGACAAGCACAACTTTAACACTTGCTCACAATGTTCTCACATACTTGGTTAATATTTGTGATCATACATGTAACGGTGTATGTATTTAGAACACTCAATCATCAACATGAAATGTGCTAGGTCATATGCTTGTGATGGGATCAAAACTTCACTAAAATTAATTAGAAACCTTGCATGAATCAAAAGGACTTATGGTTTGTGGGTTGGCTAGGGAATTTGGGACTTGCTTTGGTTTATTTGGTTGAAAAGAAAACTAAGGTAAAAACTAAAAGAAATCCCTCTACAATACTCGGGTTAATAGGGGTAATACTAACTTGAGGACTCATTTATGGTCAGATTGTCAAGACCAAATCTCATCTTTAGAAACCTAACTTCCTCCTTGACCTTGAGATATACATAGCTATCTTTCCTAAGGGTTCCCTCGGCTTTGAGCCTAATAGCACCCAATTTGATCAACTCTGTATATTCAAATTGAGAGGTTGTTTGGTTTTTACTACATTTTCCCTCATGAGACCAATTTCCACACTTGTAACATCTTTCATATCTTTTCGCCCTTCTTTTCATGGCGCTTTTCGATGTTCCACAAAATGGTGGATTTTGTTCCATTTTTCTCCAACTTTTCCTTGCTTCAAACATTAGAACAAAAATGTGTTCTCTAATTTCTGGGGGTAATTCCGTTTTTGTGAAATGAAGACATGAAACAAGGTTGAGATCAAACGGATGCTCTTTTTTTTTACACAAAGTCCTTGGTGAAGGTTGGTGGTTTTGGGTGAAGATGATAAGGCTAGCTAGGTGTGTTTGGTTGGATAGTTGGTAAGGCAGGGATCCTAGTTGCCTAAATCATTTCCAATGGTGGTCTCGTCTTGTATACCCAAAACAAATTCTAACTTTGCACAAAACACGTGATACCCTCAATGATTCGGTGAACACGTAAACAAGAATGATACAAAATATCTAAAGGCTCAAGTTATGCTCACGGAAACGGATGGAATGGGTAAAAAGTGTAAAGTTCATGCATGTCTATTAATTATATGTAACTTGCCATGCTTAGGGAATTGTTTATGTCACTTTACTAGTTGGTTTGCTAAACTTGTGTTAGAAAAAATTCAACTTCCTTCTTTCAGTTTTTCAAAATTGTTGAAATAATATTTGTGCGATGAAAAATTGTTGGAGTTCGTTTTAAGCTTTTTATAGCCAAAGTTCAAGTGCTAAAAATGGTGTAACCCCCCCCCCCCCCCACTTGAAGCTAACATTGTCCTCAATGTTCATGATTTAATCAAAGTGTAAAATAGATACGAGAGGTATGGGTTAAAAAGAACTCCCCTGAAAGATATTGTCTCTGAAGCTTGCAGTTGGTACTCACAGTATCCTGAAAACATGAATCAAATGTGTTCACACAAACTTATTATCACAAAAATTACTTAAAAACTGCAAACATAAATAAGTAGTTTAAAAGAAAAGGGACACGGATCAGCCAGTGCCCGAATGTTTTTAATACAAACAAAAATTAAAAAGATATAAATCCGAATAACACAACTACTTTTGTGTTAAAAATGGTGCTTTGATGGGACTTAAACCCATCACCTCGACCTAATCGAGGTTTTCTTCCCCCCAATTCTGGTTCATTCGCCGCCTCATGTAGGCAACGTCATCTCCAAGTAGATCAACCCTATCAGACAGATTAGTGATGCGTCCGGAATTTGACTCGCAGATTTCAAAAGAGTGACGGGTATATGTGCTGACGGTTTGGATGGATTCATAGAGATCCATCATAGATGGGAGTCCAGGCTGCTGTGATAATGAAGTTCCTGCTTTGAAGCGCGAACTGTGTTGCCTTTGTGGTGAATTCTGAATGTCTAAATCCATGATGACATGATCTGGGTCTTCGAGATCCCAAACTTGCCCTTTCGAGTTGTGAAACCTTGGTTAGCCATCAAGTAAGTGGGTGACCATGCCCATGCTGGCACAAATGCTCAAATCCAATAAACCGGGGGGTAGCCCTAAAGTGCCATCTAACGGCTCATTGTGGTACTCATAGAGTTTTGCTATCCAACTTCCCCCAAATAACGGGATGCTTTCCCTTGATGTTGCGTTTGAGGCAAAGAGATGACAGAAAAGGTAAGAGATGCTGCAAGGCTGCTTCTTGACTAAGCAGTATAATATCCAAAGGTCCCTGAGATTGACTACACCGCCACTCTGACCATGTTGTGTTACTAAGTGGCTAAGCAGACGGTGAATGTAACAGAGCAGTGGATCTTTCAGTTTGCTGCTTTTTGTATGACTGGCATTGTATCCTTCGGTGCCTACTTCATTCCAGAATGATGTTCTAACATGCCCCTAGTCGAGGCTGCTTCTATCTTCCTCGTCTGGAAAAATGTGTGTCGACCCATAAAATTCGAACTCATAGATCTCATCCTCGGTATAAACTCCGAGTGCAATTCCAAACCGAGCAATTGATGTGGTATGCCAGGTGCCACCAATGCGGAATGACACGACACTTTCATCCCAAAGATCAAGATTAGTTGATTGAAAGTCGAATGACGCCATGAATTCCAAAGTGTATTCTTGAATGGATTCCTGAGCATTTCCGAATACGCAGCGCCAAGGAGGAGTAACTATATTATTAAAACGTGCTCGCTGCTCGACAGCATCTAAAGTGTCATAACAAACCATAAGATGTGACTCCTCCTCGCGTCGCCTAAGCTTGCACATACGTGTACGGCACCATCCTTCGTTGTCACCATCAAAAACCAAGTACAGGTGAACCATGATTCCTGAGATGTTAATACAGAAGTGAGTTGAATCAAAACACATCAATTAAACGAACTTCCTAATCTGGACAGAAGGTTGAGCACGAGCCGTGCCTAGGCAGGCACGGGGTGTGCTTGGTCATCAGACTTGATGGTGCAGTGCCAGACAGCAACAAACCCGTAGTGTGGTCAAAGCACGGGTCGTGCTTAGGTGGGGCACGAGGCGTGCTTTGCAGAGAGTGCAAAATCTGAGATTCGAACTTGTGCACTAGCCCGATTTTGTGAAACCTTGAACTCTTGTTTTCACGGGTGTAACAAATTTTTAAACAATGGTCAACAAGAATCAAACCTAACAAACTAATTTTATGAACAAATGGGTCAATCCGGGTGGAAACCCAATGTAAACTTGAAGATTGCAAGATTATTTGAGGATTTGAAAGGAAAACCCTAGAAATTTAGAACCTTTTACTCAAAAGGGGCAAATCCGGTTAGGAACAAGAATCATGCTCAAAATTGAAATAAAAACCCTAATTACTTACAAGAGGATGATCTAAACATACCTTGATGGAAGGATTTAGAGATTTGTTGAAGAAATTGATGAAAATGGAGTGTTTGGTGGCCAAGAACCGAAAGCAATCGGTTGAGTAATTGGGGGTGAATGGGGTTAAAAACTTGGGGTTATTAAGAAAGAGAAAAAGTTGTTGCAACTGTCGGCACGGCCCCGTGCCCCGATGCACTGTGCAACCAAAGTCTCAAATCCAAAACAACAAGATTAGTTAAGTCATTCATGATTAAGATAAGCAGAAATCCTACGCACGATCATTTCATTGAAAATAGGAAATTGACATACAAGTCGGGAGCCTCATGAGGCAAAAAGAGACTCTACAAACTACTTCCCTACACTAGAGCATTTTACATGAAGCCACCGAACATCTCATGCGGGAGCATGGGCATCGGGTGTTGGGAAGTGCGGTTGCACAAATCAGTAAATTTCAGGTTGAGCGTGATAAGCTCCTCCTTAATCTCTGCTGCAAGCTCGCAAAGTTGAAGCAAGCGCCTTTCCGCAAGCATGTTCATCTCGGTTAGCTCCTTGATTAGCTCCTTGAGCTTGAGAACGACTTCCACGGTTGTTGCTTCACGACTCTCCGTCCTTGGCTTCTTCGTCGGAACCCATTCTGAAGTGCTCTCCCTGGAATCCATCTTCATTTCTCCTCTTTGTTGGTGTGAAGATGGACATGAATGAGGATGGTATTTATAGGGGAACCAGAAGGCCAAGCACGGGGCGTGCTTCACAGGGATTACGTAATGTTCAGACCTGCAACTAATACGGACTCAACGGAGATCATGGCGAAGATTTCATGTTAGACACGGGGGCGTGCCTCGCTCATCAGACTCAAGAAACTTCAAA
Source organism: Smallanthus sonchifolius (assembly GCA_023525975.1). Taxonomy (NCBI): domain Eukaryota; kingdom Viridiplantae; phylum Streptophyta; class Magnoliopsida; order Asterales; family Asteraceae; genus Smallanthus; species Smallanthus sonchifolius. Next base: position 13,614,008 of record CM042042.1, read on the forward strand.
AATTAAGAATTAAAATATTTACAAGATGCCAGTGTTTAATGTCGAGTCTTTGGCAAGACCCCTCCATTTGGATTAAGTGTCCTCGGGTTGGAGGTAGATGACCTTCGAAAGTGTTTCTAATTGTTCTTGAATATACACCTTCAAATGGTGACCGTTTACTTTGAAACTCTCCCATCGGCATGTTCAATTTCAACTGCTCCATGCGGAAAAACTTCCTTTATGGTGTAAGGTCCGGTCCAACGGGATTTTAGTTTCCTAGGGAATAAACGAAGGCGGGAATTGTAAAGCAAGACACGATCCCCGACTTTGAATTGTTTATTCTCCTTCAAACGGGAATCATTTAGTCTTTTTGTCTTGTCTTTGTATACTTTAGAATTTTCGTACGCCTAACGTAATTCCTCGAGCTCGTGGATTTGGGAAAATCTGAGTTTTTCGGCTTGTACCAGATCTAGATTAGCAGTTTTCAATGCCCAGTATGCTTTGTGTTCTAATTCGACTTGAAGATGACAAGCTTACCCATAGACTAGTTTGAATGGAGTGGTCCCAATGGGTATTTTATAGGCTGTGCGGAAAGCCCATAGTGCATCATCGAGTTTCTTGGACCAATCCTTTATGTTGTGTACGACTGTTTTTTCAAGAATCCTTTTGATGCCTCGATTTGTCACCTCTACTTGTCCGCTAGTTTGTGGGTGATAAAGTGTAGCAAACCGATGATGCACACCGTAGCGAGACAAGGCTTTTTCCAATTGAGTGTTACAGAAATGCGTTCCCCTATCACTAATGAGTGCCTTTGGTGCCCCGAATCGCGTGAATAGTCTTTTCAAGAATTTGACTACTGTCTTAGCATCATTAGTGGGGAGTGCTTGAGCTTCATCCCATTTTGAGACGTAATCAACTGCCACTAGTATGTAGCGGTTTCTGTCACACCCCAACCGACGGTGGATTATACGTCGGGGCGGACGCGGTTGTTCAATAGCACAAGGTTAACTATTAAGTTTCGATATTTCATTAATGAATAATTTAAGATTCAATACAAGGAAGAATAATACGAATACAACATTTAATTTAAGTAGTCTAGGTCCAAAGCATCCTATGTGATCACGAATAAGTCTCATGATGTAAACCTGAAACATGTGAAAGAATCTGTCAACTACAAAATAGTTGGTGAGATACAAAGGTTTTGACACAGTTTAACAAGTATTTGAGAAGAATTACAATTCACTATGATATATGCATTCTATAATGTAAGTATGAGAACAAGTATCTTAAACATTGTGCACTTCAACCAAGTTTAGGCATAACCCGCAGGTTACCCTTATATGTCTCAAGTTTAAAATTTAAATTCAGTAACAATCACCAAGGGCTCCCCCCCGAAGGGGTCAATCAATCAAGGTGGATTGGTCAAATGCAATAGATCTATCATTGTTACCATAGGCTTGATCAAAGCTAATGAATGTGCTAGTTTTAAGTTTAATCTAAGCATACAAGTCTCAAGTTTAACATAAGAATAAGCATCTAGTCATAGTTGTACAAGAATTGTATAAGTTTAAAGTTTTGAACATGTTTCACCCCAAAAGTATAGAAAGGAAAAAGGGGTTAAGTATACTCACTTGGATTGATGAAGAGTATCCGACACGGATAAGTATTTGCAAGACTTTGAGGGAGAATATCCTCACGATAAGCCTAAGTATGCAAGTCTAAAGATTTAAGTAAAATTCTAAGACAAAAGATCTAGGATTTCAAGATTCGACTAGGGTTCCAATGGGAGATGGGATTGATTGTGTTTATGAAGTTTGAATCAAGTTTATAACAAAAGTTTTGAATAATTAACACAAGTCTTGAATATCAAAGTTTCATAAGTTTGTAGATTAGAATAATTATTAATTAAAATAATTACTTAGAAGTTTTATAATTATTAATTACTCTAATTAGAAAATAATAATTCGAGCTAGTTTTTCTAGGCATTTATAATTAAGGTTGTAACAATAGATGAATGTAATACTAAATAATTATTAAAGATTAATAATAATTATTTTAAAGAATAAATAGTTATTGAAGATTTTTTCAAAGAATAGGCAAAGGTTCAATAATAATAAAAGAATGAAAAATTAATAAGGATAAGTAATTATTTAAAGAGTATATAGTGGTTAAAGTTTAATAATAGTCATTCAAGCATACATATTTATTAAGCACAAAAATAATTATCTTATAAGAATAATCATTTTGGTTTAATCATCTATTAAGTATTTAGATGTTAAATATTTATTTTACAATTTATCTTGTAAATAAATAATGTTTAAAATATTCTTATAAGTTTAAATGAATGACGTCTTAAGATTAACAAATAGAATTTATCATAAAGTTTATATTTTTAAATATAAGTTTATAAATGTTTTTAAAGTTTACATTTTTCAAAAGTTTATAAGCATTTAGGAAAGTAAATACACATATTTATTTCTCTTGTTTTAAATTTATATAAAATGTATAAATTTATAACTCATTAAATTTAAGTTTCTCTTTTTTTTTATAAGTTTAATAAAAATTTACAAGTATTTTTACAGATTTTAAACATTTAAACTATTTTTAAATGATTTATCTTTATAAGTTTAATTGAATTAAATAATTCCAGACTTTAAAAGTGGGAATAAAAATTGTTCTTATGTTTATATAAGTTTAATATATTTTATAAAAATTATTAAAAATATTAAAGACTGTTCTAAAATGGGTAAAAAAAATAGAAGGGTAAAAACCCGGCTAATCGGATTCGAACTCGGGTCTGTCCCGGGTTGCCCAACACACACACGCACTTAACCATCTGACCTACGGGTCTTGTTAAGTTTAAACCAGGAAAGAAAATAGGTAAACAATACTTCCAAACACCCCCAAATTCTCAAGAACCCTAGAATCGATTTCTTCCAAATACATGCCGATTCGCCCTCTGTTAATGCAATTAAACAGAGGGCTTTCGATCTCTAGGGTGTAACGATCCTGTTAGACACAAGAATTACCTGAAATGGTGTCGTAATGAAGGAGATCGGGTCCTGACTTGGAGTCGGCTGCCGTGGAGATGAATCGAGTAATGTAGATACGATACTGAGAAATCGGTGTGTGAAAGAGGTTTGGAGTGATGTTGTTGAGATATGGGGGTCGATATTTATAACCAATTCGGCATTGAATGCGCGAACGGGTAGGGGAAATTGGTTGAGCCGATCGGAGTAAATATCGACATCACGCGTCATAATAGCTGGAATTGGAGATCGGGAAACCTTGGGTTACGGTCGCACGCTGGAGGCGAGGCTCGAGGTGCACCGTATTTGGAGGGGATTGCGTTTTCACGAAAAAGGGACGAAAAATCGGGTGTGTCCGGGATCGAACTCAGGACCGAATCGGTTCTGGGACTTTGGGTTTATTACAGAACAGGTCCTCGAAGTTTAGGAGTTTTATCGTTTAGTGTTAAAACTTTGGTTTGAGTTAAACTAAGTTTCAGAAATGACAGTTTAGCCCTCGAACTTTCATAAAATAATTATGTTTTATTTTTATAAAATCCAACTACGTTTCTATAAGTTTTATACCTTTATTATTTTATAATTTTATAAAATAATTTCTAAGATTTATGATTTTCAAGTTTAAGTATTTTATGAAATAAGTTTATAAATTATTTATATAATTATAAACTCGCAAAGAATTTAAATGGTATTTTATTTATAAAACACACACATATAAGTATGATCGTTTTTCCTTAAATCCATATTAATATTTCAAGAAAATAGTTTTAATAAGAATTTAAGTTTTTAACGTGTAGCAGTTTAGGAAAAGTTACGTCGTAAAAATCCCGGATATTACAGTTTCCAAAGGAGACAGGAAATGGTCTCATAAAATCGATTCCCCATACGTCAAAAATTTCACAGACCTGAATAGGTCTTTGAGGCATCTCGTTCCTTGACGAGATATTGCTGGCTCTTTGACAAGCGTCGCATACTCTCACCATGGCGTAAGAATCTTTGAAGATTATGGGCCAGGAAAATCCTGAGTCAAACACTTTCTTAGCAGTTAGAGTGACCCCATGATGTCCTCCAGTAGGGCCTTCATGGCAGTGTTTGAGGATTTGCTGCGTTTCATCTCCGAACACGCATCGTCGGACGAGTTGGTCTGCTCCGACCCTGAACAAATATGGATCCTCCCTGAAATAGTGTTTGACATCCGCGAGGAATTTTCTCTTTTGTTGGTACGTTAATCCCTTCACAATGACTCCGCACACGAGATAGTTTGCGAAATCCACGAACCATGGATGTTCTTCGCAAATTCTATCTATACTCATCAGAAATTCATATGGGAAGTGATCATTGATATCCAATTTCATATTTTCGGCTGAGGTTGGACATTCAAGACGTGAGAGATGATCAGCCGCGACGTTCTCAGCTCCTCTTTTGTTGCAAATTTCAATGTCAAATTCTTGTAATAGGAGTATCCACCGGATCAACCTTGGCTTAGCGTCTTGTTTGCTGAACAAATAACGCAACGCTGCATGATCCATGTAGACGATTGTTTTCGAGAGAACAAGATATGAGCGAAACTTATCAAATGCAAAAACTACTGCCAAGAGTTCTTTTTCAATGGTGGTGTAGTTTTCTTAAGCATCGTTCAATGTTTTACTTGCATAGTAAATTAGGTGGAAATGCTTTTCTTTTCGTTTTCCTAGGACGGCTCCTACGGCAAAATCGCTTGCATCGCACATTAACTCAAATGGTAAGGTCCAATCAGGAGCAGCCATGATCGGAGCATTGATGACCTTTTCTTTGAGAAGTTCGAAAGCCTTTAGGCATTCGTCCGAGAATACGAAGGTGACATCTTTTTCTAAGAGTTGGGTCATAGGACGTGCAATTTTCAAAAAGTCTTTAATGAACCGACGGTAAAAACCGGCATGCCCTAAAAAACTTCTAATGGATTTTACGGAAGTGGGCGATGAAAGTTTTGAGATGGTATCTATCTTAGACCGATCAACTTCTAATCCTGCTTTCGAGATTTTGTGTCCTAACACTATTCCTTCTGTCACCATGAAATGACATTTCTCCCAATTAAGGACAAGGTTGGCATCTTCGCATCGTGCTAACATTTTCTCCAAATTACTGAGACAGTGCTCAAAAGAGTCACCAAAGATTGAGAAATCGTCTATGAACACTTCCATTAAATCTTCGATCATATCGTGAAAGATGGCTACCATACACCGTTGAAATGTTGTAGGTGCATTACATAAGCCGAAGGGCATGCTTCGGTAGGTGTTGGTCCCGGGAGCCTCGTCGCGCAGCGGAAATACACAGATCTGTTCTGTGATTTGTGTGGGAACAGAGAAAACGAGACAGAGAAACACGAACATAAACAAGAGAAGAATCAACAATACGTAATCCATAACATAGAAGTCATCCTGTATTACAAACTACATACCGAAAGAGCACACATCTCTCATCTAAGCTCACGGTCCAGGGGTCGGGAGAGCTCATCCTGACCCTGACACCTCTCAACCTAGTTCCAGAGTTCCGCCTACAAATGAAGACAAGTCCTCTATTTATAGGGGGCAGGAACAATACATGCGTACTTGTCTACGCAGGGTTTGGTCATGCGTACTTGACAAGTACGTAAGGCAAAATCCTTGCGTACTTACTAAGTACGCAGGAACAACTGGTGTGCAGGCTAAGTACTCAGGAACACCCTCTTGCGTACTAGCCACGTACACCGATACATAGAATTTTATCTATAGTTACTAAAACATGTTTCTACAAACTCCCTCTTAACTATAGCATCAAATTCTATCTATCACTAACACTGATATACATCATTTTACAAAGAATGTCATAACAGACTCCCTCTAAACTAATGACATCAAGTGTCTTCTGGTGAGACTTGATCTTCTGACATTCCACTTGAGATCTTCAAACTTCAGTCTTCAGTTGCCGAGTGATGACAAACCCGACTCCCTCTTAACTATAGCTTTCATTGTAGACCAAACCAAGTGCTTCAATAGGAACCAACTAACCCAACACACTTCATTGTAGTTCATCCTATCAGCAGTAGCTTGCTCCACTCTGACTTAGAGTTCTGAGTCTAACAATGTCTTCCTAACCAGGTAACAATATTAGACTAAGACAACTCCAAATTAGCTGGCATATGATAGAGAGTTTGAATTTCCAATAACCTGCATCAAACTAATCAGCTCCCATAGGAATTCTAGTAAGATAAACTTAAGTCTTCAACCACAAATCCATCATGTATCTTCACGAGTCAACCAAATTCCAGAAGATGTTCATTTCCAATATCCCTTTCAGTTTAAGCTCCAACTGACTAGAACAGAAACAAGGGAATGTTTCATATCCCATCGGCACATGATAAAAGGTTCCATCTTCAACTAATAGTCCAACGGATATCCAGCTTCATCCTGAAAGCACTTTATAGAATCAAACACAAAATCATGATCAGCAGTGATCACCTTATATCCAAAGTCCAACATTCTTCAACTAGATCTTCATTCCTGGTTCACACCTCCTAATCTGTATACGTTCACCTCGGTGAAGTTTCATAACTAGGTTGTCTATCTGGCATTCCGCCCATATCCCAAATGAGAAACCCCATCATAATTGAATCACATCAAATCTTGAACACAGGCTTAACCAATGAGCACGAAAATATAGTTTACACGAGAAATCATGGTTGATGTTACATTTATTTTTATCCCCATCACGATGAAATTTCAAAGATTTCCCGGGCCTGTTGGCCAAGGATATATACTCGTTGAATACATCAGTGTAGCGCGCGTGCGGCCCAGAACATCTAGGCTCTCCCGGGGTCGGGAGAGCTCATCCCGACTCGGACACCTCTCAACCTAGTTCCAAAGTTCCACCTACAAATGAAGACAATTCTTCTATTTATAGGGGAAGGAATATTACCTGCGTACTTGTCTAAGTACGCAGGGTTTGGTCATGCGTACTTGACAAGTACGCAAGGCAAAAGCCTTGCGTAACTGGTGTGCAGGCTAAGTACTCAGGAACACCCTCCTGCATACTAGCCACGTATACCGATACATAGAATTTTATCTATAGTTGATAAAACATGCTTCTACAGTAGGCAAATGTTCCGTATGGACAAGTGAATGTTGTCTTTTCTTGATCTTCCGGGGTTATGGGAATTTGGAAGTACCCGGAAAACCATCTAAGAAACAGTAGTACATTCTGCCGAAAAGTCTTTCTAACATTTGATCAATGAATGGAAGTGGAAAGTGATCTTTTCTAGAGGCGTCGTTTAACTTTCGGTAGTCAATACAGACCCTCCATCCAATTACGGTTCGAGTGGGAATGAGCTCGTTCTTTTCATTTGTTATTATTGTCATTCCTCCCTTCTTGGGTACAACTTGCACAGGGCTGACCCAAGGCGAATCAGAAATAGGATAGATGAGACCCGCATCCAATAATTTTATGACTTCCTTCTTTACCACTTCTTGCATGCTTGGGTTCAATCTCCTTTGATGTTGAACAATTGGCTTGTATTCGCTTTCCATCAAAATCTTATGAGTGCAGAATGATGGATTGATCCCTTTTATATCCATGATCTTCCAGGCTATAGCCTCTTTGTGTTCTTTAAGGACCTTAAGGAGTCTAGATTTATCCTTAATTGTTAACCCAGAAGAGATGATCACGGGCAATCAGGATTGTTCTTCCAAGAACGCATACTCCCGATGCGACGGCAGTTTTTTTAACTCCAGAACTGGTGGTTCTTCCAAGGATGGTTTTGCCCTTGGTTCTGAATCTCAGTCGATGTCCTTGCATGGTTGATTCGAGTGGGTGTCAATCTCCTCTGACCCTTCCACTTGCAGGACCTCTTCTTGTGTGTAGTCTTCGTATACACATTCTTCAATTATCTGAGTGTCACATGCCTCCTTTTCTCGTGCTTCTCGAAGATGACAGCTAATGATAGAGTCACATACGTCAATGAAGTACAGAGAATCATCATGATGCTGTGGATGCTTCATAGATCGTCCGATATCGAAAGTGATTTCATTGCTATCTACCCTTAAGGTGAGTTTTCCAGTGCAGACATCAATGAGGGCCTTGGCGGTAGCCAAAAAGGGTCATCCCAAATTGAGGGGGACGTTTTTATCCTCATCCATGTCCAATATAACGAAGTCGATTTGAAAGACGAACTTATCGATTTTCACCAACATGTTCTCGACTATACCGCGAGGGTATTTTACTAAACGATCAACCAACTGGATGCTTATACGGGTTGGTTTGGGTTCTCCCAGCTCCAGCTTTTCAAAAACTACGTATGGCATTAGATTGATGCTTGCGCCAAGATCGGCCAAGGCGTTGTTGACTGAAAAGATCCCCTATTAGACACGGAATGGTAAAACTACCTGGATTAGTCATCTTTGTGGGAAGTTTTTTTTGCAGGACAGCTGAGCACTCCTCATTGAGCATTACATGGGATAGATCCTCAAGCTTCTTTTTGTTTATCAATACGCCTTTAAGGAATTTCGCGTAATTTGGCATTTGAGCAAGAGCCTCAATGAAAGGCAGATTCATGTGAAGTTGCTTGAATAGTCCTAGGAATTTCCCGTATTCCTTTTCTAGTTTCTCCTTTTTCATACGTCCCGGATACGGAAGAGGCGGGATATATGTTCGAACAGGTGCCTTGGTTGGCTTTTCAGCAGTAGGAGGAGTGTCCTCTTGAGTATCATTTGCGCATTCCTCCGTTGTGATTTCTTGAGAGGTGGAGGTGACTCCTTCCTTGGTGGTCTTGCCACTCCTAAGTGTAACCGCGTTTACTTGTGCATTAGGATTGGGCACTGTGTTGCTAGGAAGACTTCCTTGCTGGCGCTCGGAGAGCAGCTGCGCCATCTGTCCTACTTGCTTCTCAATAGCTTGCATGGATGCCTTTTGACTTCTCATCTCAACTTCATGCTTTTGGAAACGATCTTCAATCAATTTGTTAGAAGTTTGCGTGCTAGCTAGTAGTTGTTGTAAAATGTTCTCGACGTTAGTCTCCCCATTGCTTTGATTGCTGTTGTTCTGTCTTTGGTATGGTTCTTTGGGTGGAAAAGGTGTATTTTGTTGCTGGAAGGGTGGTCTTCGATTAAACCCTGGAGGTTGTTGATTGTTTCCTCCCTCTCTGAAGTTGGAGTTGTTTCTCCAGTTAGAGTTATAATTATTTCCGTATGAATTGTTTTGTCATCCCACATAATCAACTTCTTCTACCACCATCGCTTGTTGACACTCGCTGGTTTTATGCTGCTTTCCACATGTATCACATCGAACTTGTACCTTTTTGAACTCGGTTTGCATTTTTTTGAATTTCTTGGTAAGTGTTTCTAGTTGTGCTGCGACCATGGTGTCGGTATCAACGTGATGCATACCCTTTTGGGTGGGTCTGGCTCTTAGAGGATTATATGCAAAACTTTTCGTGGCGGCCTTTTACAATGCTTGGGATGCCTCTGTTGGGGTTGCTCCTCCAAAGTCTCCTGCAGCGCATTGGTCGTGTGCTCCATTGATTGCATCGTAAAATGTTTGACATTGCAACCAAAGATCTAGACCGTGATGTGAACATCTTCTTAGAAGGGTATTATATCTTTCCCATGCTGCATGCAGTGATTCATCGTCGTCTTGACGAAAGCATGTGATACTTGATCTTAACTTGGCAGTTTTATTAGGTAGAAACTATTTTAGCAAGAATTGTTCGGCCATTTCAGCCCAAGTTGTGATGGTGCCAGGAGGCAATGCATCTAACCATTCCATGGCGCGGCCACGGAGCGAAAACGGAAAGAGCCTAAGTCTAACAGCATCATCAGAACAGTTATGAATTTTGAAAGTAGCGCAGATTCGTAAGAAACAAGCGATGTGAGCATTAGGATCTTCATCAGGTAGACCGTTAAATTGAGCAGAGTTTTCTACTAAATGAATTATGCTAGATTATATTTCGAAGTTGTTGGCTGCAACCGCTGGTTGGGTAACGCTGGACTTGTAACCATCAAGGGACGGTTTGGCGTAATACGTCATATTCCTCTCTTCTGCGTCTGCTATGTTTTTTGTCTGATTGAGCGTCCTCCCAAGTTTCTCCTGCTATCGCCTCAGCTACAGTTCGTGTTCATTCCCGTAATCGATGAAGGAAATGTCGTTCGGGTTTCGAAAAGGGTGTGACGATATTGGGATCAGGTGTGACGGACATTCATTACCTAACAATTAATTGTGAAATTGTTGTAGAAAAAGGAACAGACTAACTAAGAATTGAAAAATATTTACTAGTATTTACAGATTAAAATTTTGGGTTAATTGTTGAAACCGTGTCCCCGGCAACGACGCCAAAAACTTGATGTGCTTGAACTATATATATATTTTTGATAAAGATTTTTCACACAAATATCGGTTTTCACCTAGACTACAATACACACACAAAGGCAAGTGCACCTATCGAGTAGTAATACAGTTTTGATAAGAACCGGATGTCAATCCATGGACACAGTTAACGTCTCAACCCAGATTTTTAATTAGATCAAGTGACTAGTGATTAAATTGTTTTCTTGGTAAAATAAGGATTATCTTTTGTATTTTCTGAAAAATATGTAATTTGAGCAAAAGTAATAATTTTAAAAGGCAACCATCTTAGTTTAGAATCCACTCATTAATGTATGTTGACCTCTTTTCATATGGCTAAATTTTACCATTATGTTAATGTTATTTGAAATAGTAGAACCAAAATCCAATTAAAGATTATAATTCCCTAACCGTCAAGACGGAATTCCATGAGTAATTTACATGTCATCCATTTAAGATTAGATTAGTCAGATAAAATAGTGTAACTATTTTACTTATGATATTCTAAAACAAAGTTATATAAATTTTAAGAGCGAGTCTTCGTCACTTTCGATTAGTATAACTTTTATAATAGAAATAACACAACATTGTTCTTCGTTTTTCCAAATCTTGACCAAAGGGTTGCATGTCTTCATGTTTCCTTCACAAATAAGATTTCAAAGATTATTCTTAATTCTTAGCTATAACATTTTAACAAAAAATGTTGAGGTTATAAATAAATGTTAGTCTCATAGGTTTTCCAACTCGGTATGATTTCCCATTTATAAATCTTAATTTGCTCCATAAACATTTAGACATGCAAGATCACCAAAAGGTTAACACAAAATCATCATTACATTAACATAATAATTTAGCCATAATCATGAGTTCAACATAATTAATTGAGTTTCATCACACTAAGATGGTTGAAGAGATGTTTAGCTCATGATGAGCATACACACAAACATAACACAAATGGGATACATGCAAGACATAGTGAGTTTAGATGTAACCAAAGCTTCAAGTATGAAAATGATATCTTCCAAGTGAGATTATGAAGGTGGAATGGTTCTTCTTGGGCCTTCAAATGGTCTTCTACAGCTGCTATCTCGAACTAGGTGATAGTGAAATTTCTCCCCCAAAAGGCCAACATAACTCAAGAGCCAAATGGCTCTATTTATAAGGTCAGAGAGGTGAGGCACGACCCCGTGCTAAGACATTTGACGGGCTTCTTTTGTCCTGATCGCGGTACTCTGCATGTACTGGGCACGGGGGCGTGCCTGGTGGGGCACGGCCCCGTGTTTTGTCTGACTGGGCGACAACAGTACTTCTGGTACGACGGAAAGTTGACCACGGGGGCGTGCCTGGTGAGGCACGGCCCGTGCTTGGCTGGGAAACTCTGTCTTTTCTGCTGGAGACTTTGTCCTTTCTGCTGGGTGTGAGCACAGGGGCATGCCTGGTGGGGCACGACCCGTGCTTGATCTTCAGTCTTGGTCAATTTCTTGTATTTTCGTCGTCTTTTCGCTTGTTTCTTCCTTTTGACTTTAAATTTCCCTGAAACTTGAATATAAGCTAAACGAAAGACAAATTAACACAATGTACAATGAAATTGCTAACAAATGGGATGCAAATGATGTGAAATATATGTATAACTTAGAACACATCAATTGCATACTATAACGAGTATAAGTTTCGATGTAAGTTTTATTTTCGCAAAATAGCCGAATCGGCAACGATGAGATTCCTGCCGCGCATCGCGGGTGAAAACCGAAAACAACTGGTTTATTTGAAAACGATGGCGCCATGGAAATGAATTCAAGTAAAGAGCGCCAATGCCAACTAGCAGTTGTTTGATAAAATCAAAACGTGCAATACACGAATCCCTTCATTCTTCATACTCTCCCCCTCTTTAATCCAAACTCTTGCCAATTGCACGTATTAATGGCGGATTTTGAAGCACCTTCCTTCTCTATAGGGCTCGATTTTGACCTGCTTGATTCCGAGCCCCAAATCGCCACTGCAACCGAAGATAACAAAGCTCCGACAACGTCGAACCATATCCCCGTAGCTGGAACGATACTCGAAGACGACGATGAGTATTTCGAAACCCTAATAGTCGCTGATTCAGACTCTGAAAATCAAGGTTCATCTCCCAAACTGAAGCGCCTCCGGCGAGGATCCACGGTCAAGGAGGATTTTCAATCTTCTGTGGCTGTTGTTGATGATGATGACATTGGTGATTTCTCTTCGCAAGAAGGTAACTGTACAGGATAAAGATATTATTCAAATCAATTAAATTTTAACCAAATTGCCTGTTTTTGTTAGGAGGTGTAAATTAATGATTTTAAGATATCTGGTTGAATCTGGCAGTCAATTACACTCATTTTAAACCTTAAATAAATCAGGTGTCAACTAGACCTAGTTGTTGCTGTCATAAGTTTAATCATAATGAATCTTATGTAATAAATACATAATGCTTTGTAACCCTAACTGTATTTTGCAAAAGTTCCTATCATAAACATATCAACATGTAGAAATTTGTGACTCTTTTGTATACAAGCAATATCTCAAACATGCTGAAGGTTGTCATTTTGATTAACAAAAGGATGATATACTATTACTAGAAGTATAAATCTTTACAGTAAGAAGATTTCTTTGGTTGTGGCTATATTCTTAAATCGGCAAATGACATGTTGCTTATAATCCTTGGTTTTAACATGCTCACATTAGGAGCGCATAATGCAATGATGAGATCGCATTGGTGCAGTTGATGCAATGCGATTCCATGATGCGCATGTGATGCGTGATGCAGTCTGATGTGATGCATCATGCAGTTGACCAACATTTGAACAAATTAGACCATTGATTGCTATGGGGTCTGTGTTTTTCAAATCTTCTTTAAAAAATCTGACCATCAATTGAACAATCTGACCATTGATTGAGCAATGGGTTTGAGTATTTGAATGAATTAGATTATCACTTGAGCAAATATGTCCATTTTTAGTATAGTTTTAATAATGAACGCCTCGCATAGGTGATGGGCGTGCATTGACTTTTGGGATCAAAACGCATAGGGGCGTCACTCTTTTAAAAACAAGTTATAAACTATAACTTGTCTGAGAAGTTTCATCTTATAAATCTTTATGCTTTCTTGTTTGTGGTATGTGGGTGCTACTAATCGATTGTCTCATGTATGCTAAGCTAACTTTATTGATAACTGCAGATGGACATCTTTCAACACACCGCCATTCAGTCTGTAACAGTTCAAAGTTCCCACTTAATGGGCATGGGGTTCTGACTAAACAACAAGGGAAGAGAAAGCAGAATGACCTTAATGACCCAGAGTCTGTAATCACAAGCTGCAGTAAACCGCCATTTACAAAGTTAACTGTCAGTCCTCTTAGAAGGTTTCAGTTGATTGATTCTGACTCTGATTTTGATGACCCTTATATCAGTGAAGGTGCTACTAATAAGACTTGCAATGGATCGGAATAATATTTGAACAGGGGCCCGCCTGATTCTGTGCAAGGTGTAGGATTAAACCAGCAGAGAAAGTTAAATGAGTCAGTAAATACAACAACCAGGAAGGATCTATGGGAAGATTTCCGACTAGAGAAGAGTTTTCGTATCCCAACACCTGCATTCGATGAGGTCTGTGAGGAATATTTCAGTTCCATGAAAGATAAAAGTAAATCTCAGAGTAATATTGGAAAGAATAACCAAAATATTCATGTTACAAATAGTGTAATTGATTTGGGTGATCCTCGCCCCCCTGCTCATCAGTATTTCTTCCATATTGATCCAAGGGTCCAAGATTTAGTTCGAACTCGCCTGCCCAATTTTTTCCCTTTGAATGCAGCAAATAGAGATTCCGAGCAGCCCAGCACATCATGCATTGATTACATGTAAGGATAACTCTATGTTAATTCTCTTATATAAGTGATAACTTCTTTTATCACGTTTTATAAATATTATTTGTGTTATTGTGTTTCTAGGGGTCAATTTAGCCATGATGCAAAGTCTAAACAAGCTGCTAAAACTAATAAAGCTGATACAAGCTCAAGGAAAACTTCACGAAAATCAAAAACCCAAACATCGCAAGGTTTCATGAATCCAAAGCTTAATACTGTGAAGGAGATCCCAAAAGATGCTGGCAAAAGGAGGGTTCAAGCAGATGGTCAAGCTACTGGTGCTGGTGTTGGGCATTGGTTTACAAACCAAGATGGGAAGAGAGTAAGTTGGAACATTCTGGATTTGCTGTAATAGTCATTTCTGTTTTCTGGATCATCATAGCAGTTTAAAATATAGTTTCTAAATGGGTATCAACTGTATTAGCTTAATGTTAGGTATAGATCGATTAGAAGAGAAGAAAACAAAGAGTAGAAGAAAGTATCTCAAATTCATCGATATTGATTCCATTAGATCGCTTTGTTTAAGTACATCTGATTAATGACTAACTATGATGGGAATGAGCTATGAGAGGGAAGTGAGCTATAGGCAGGGGCGGATCTACATGGAGCCCAGGGGTACCTTCAGGTACCCCTCAACTTTCGACGCGTAGTGAGAATTTTCGACGCGCAGCGGAATTTTTTTTTTTTTTTTACCGTTTTATGTATCCAGATACCCCTGAACGAAATTTTAGATACCCCTGGATTTTTTTCCTAGATCCGCCACTGGCTATAGGTATTCTTAAGGGGCTAAAGTGTAATATGGGGGTAGTATAAGTAATAGAGAATAAGGCATGTTAGGGAAGAGGGAATTAAGTTGGTAGTTGGTTAGGCTCCTGCATATGGTGCATGGAGAGAGGGCATAGCCCTGGATCTATCTTGTAATTTTCAATCTGAATTCCATTATTAAATTCGTCTTCCTTTTTCCTTATAATCTTCTCTAATCCAGATCCAAATCACAAAATTGATTATCTCAATCTCTATCAAACTATCAGTTAGTTTGTTATTACAATTTACAAAGACCCCCTTATTTTATTCAACAATTACAATTTAGATCTCTATACTATTATAACCGTAACACTTAAACATCTTATATTAGCTACACACTCTTATCAGTTCTTTGAATAACAAGAAACCATGATTTCTAGGATTTACTTCTAAATTAATATTATTTTGCCTTCAGGTTTATGTCAATAAAACCGGGCAAGAGTTGACTGGTCGAGCTGCTTACTTTCTCTATAAAAAGGTACTTTTGCTAAGATTAATCTTCCAGATTCTTCTCATTGTTTAGTTGTGTATTCGAGAAACTTCATGTTTACATTTTATTGCTTGTGAACATCACTTGAGCTAAATACAGACAAAAAAACATACCCAGCATCGTCCCACTTATAAAGTAGGATCTGGGGAAGGTGTCAAGGTGAGATGAGGGCAAATCTTACTTCTATCCCGGGAGATAGAGAGGCTGCTTTCATAGAGATTCCCTGCCCAAAAAGCTACTTTTTTTAATACAAGTAGCATGCAGTGTTATTAGTAGTAGAAGAGAAAACGATGGGAGAGTAGAAAATTGAACATTGATCACCTAAAAAGTAGCTAGCACCAACACCTAAGGAGAAAGGCAAACACAAGTGTAGGACCAGCCAAGACACCAAGACCCGACTAAGACCAAATCTATACGCTCCCTAAATAATGTTCTGCAATTGGCTCTAAAAAGGTTAAAACTGAGTAGGATATATTATATCACAATTGTTTTAGGACATAAATGTTTAGAGTTTCTCTTTCAACTGACAACTATGCAATGCCATTGCTTGTTACAGATTAATATTCAAGCTTCATGTTGTGCAATATGTTTAATTCTTGTTCAATTACTGCTACTTTGACAGGAGAGAGGAGGATTTAAAAGTAAAAAAGCCAAGAAAAGATTTACCAAGAAGAAATGAGTGTCGAGTGTGCATATATTTCATATGTTTTTGGTATGGAATCGTTCAAGTTTATGAAGCTACACGTATTGGATAAAGAGGGCAAAAAGCAGAAACATTTCAATATTGAAGGTGTAGTCCAGACTATCTAGTACAAATAACTACATCTTAGACCTGTGCTAGGTTGTTTTAGAAGATAATTTGAAGCTTGTGAAGGGCACATATAGTACAGATTGGATATCATGTTTTTTGGTCATTTTAGCATAAAACATGCATTTTTTTTGTTATCCTCTCTGCTTTTCCATGTATGTTTGCCATGTCATCCAGCAGTATCAGCTGATCAGGCTGTCCACGTGGCAGCTGATGACTCAGTTTGATAAGTTTAAAGTTAAACACAACCACATTCTCTTTTCAGCTCAATTTAAGCGCAGCAAGAGACAGCATCTATTGCTTCATGTACATGTTTAATACCAGGTCTCTGCAAAATGAGCAGGTTAGGTAGTTTTTATGTGTGGGTCCAACCAGGGCAACCCACAAGTACTTTTTGTATCTTGTTTATGGAATTTTGTAAATAATTTGTTTGTTAAATATGGTTGCAAAAATATATTACAAGTTCTGAAACTTCCGCCGCTTCAGTGGCGGCTTTCAGGGGCGGATCTATGCATTGGAGTATGGGGTCACATGACCCCACTGGATTTTACATGTTGACCCCATTATAATAATAGGCAAGAGTGAGTTTAACAACTAGATTTTCATGTCTCACTGGCATCTTGGCTAAAGCTCAACTCCCTTTACATTTAAACGTTGCAGGTTCACAACAATCTTAAAGCATTTTTTTGTTTTTAATTTAACGTATCAGAAGTCTAGAAGCCCTCCTCACTCCCTCATGGGCTTTTTTTTCCCTCACTTTTTTAAATTTACCCTAATTAATATAACCCCTTTTACTCCTACGTATTTTTTAACAACAATTTGAACCACTGACTCACCCGATCTTCACCACCACCCTCAGGAGGAAAACCACTATAGGTAAGAAAACCCTCTAGCCTAACCTGGAACCCCTTTTTTATGTCATTCAATTTCTTCCAAACCCTAATTTGTCCCCTCCATCGTTGCTCCTAACTAAAAGTACTTGAGTTCTATGGCCAATTCAACGGTTCTATGAAGTACTTGAGTTCACTAATTTGACATCTGAACATTCAAATGATGGATATTACAACGTAACCGGAGAGAATGAAGATGAAGTGTTTATATTACAAACCTTCACTGGTGGCAACATTGAAAATGAAATTATATTCACCTGCAAAACCATGTGAACAAAATTGAAATAATTTTCGAAACTTGATAGCGTGTATTTTAGAAGTAATAAATATATTCTATTTAGTGCTACACAAAATCAGGTTTTAAATTTATAAATTAAAATGCTAATTACTTCAACTAAACACATACACAATAGGCAAGTGTACATATCGCATCGTAGTATAGTATGGGTAAGAATCAAGTATCGAACCATGGACACGGATCCCGTACTCAACCCTTGTTATTGTCTGACTACGATAATAAGTTGGAAAATGAGTTTTGTTTAAAAGGAAAAATAAAAAGATAAGAAATGTAATTAGAAATATTATCACGTTAAAGGTGTTACTCTAGTTGTTATCCCTTGTTAATTAATGCTATATTTAAAGTAAGGTTGGTCATAGTTACTAGTACTAACCCTTTCGATAGGGGAGTTAGTATTTTGTAACGGAACAGTGGTTACAGTCGGTCAACTGTTCATTAATGAATTTAACGGACGGGGTCTCAAGTCCGTCGGTATCTCACAATTCATTATCCGAACTAAAATTATCCCTTTGACTGACGTACGTCTGGTGTAACTTCTTCCGGTAAGTCGGAATGCACGACTTCCTCCAAAGGTATTTTATGAACGTTCGGACCTAACAAATTATGTTCTTAAATAGTTGTCTTTACTTATAATATTGTTTCAAATAAATAAGACTTTCCTTTTTAAATAAGTTCAGGGAGAGTGGGCATAGGTTGCCTCTTGTTTTACTCGAACGAGAAGAATAAGTTCATATTACGAGACTTTAAAAAGGAAAATAAACAAGAAAGCTAAAATGGACCAAAACTGAGAGAGTTCCGGCTCTTAGCAAAGCACTAAGGCCTTCACACCTCTTGATCTTGGACACCTAAAACTAGGGGTGTTCAAAACCGGATATCCGAAAATTCGGATATCCGAATTTCGGATATCCGAAATTTTCGGATAGTGGATTTCACTATCCGAATCCGTATCCGAAATTTCGGATATCCGAATTTCGGATATCCGAAATTTCGGATACGGATTCGGATAGTGAAACGGATATCCGAAAATATAAAAAAAAAATAAAAAAATATATAAAAATAATATTTTTAAATTACAAAATCAATTAAAAACCTTAAAAAACATTAGAAAATATACATATAAAAATATATAAATATAATATATCGGGTTTTGATTCAAATTTTCTTATTTTTAAATAATAAAAACAATTAAAAAAAATATATAAATATAATATTTCGGATATTCGGATATCCGAACTATCCGAAATATCCGAAAATCACTATCCGAATCCGAATCCGAAAATTCGGATATCCGAATTTCGGATATCCGAATTTTCGGATAATTCGGATTCGGATTTTCGGATAATTCGGATTCGGTTTCGGATTCGGATTTTTTTGAACACCCCTACCTAAAACACTAGAATGAGCTTGCTATTTATAGACTGAGAATTTGTTAATGTACGGCTGTGCAATGGGATGCACGGTCGTGCAAAACACTCATTTCTTGCACGTGAGGGAAGCTGGCAGAGTAGGAGAGGATAAGGCCACGTGTCACCCTTTGCACGGTCGTGCAATGGGATGCACGACCGTGCAAAGCCAATTTTGACTTTATGCTTGATTTTGACTTCTGGGTTGACTCCTTGGGTGCACGAACGTCCGATTGGCTTCCGGATGCTGATTTTGCCTTGTTTTTGAGTGTTTTCTTCATGTTTTCGTATGCAAGGGTTAATTATCCTGTTGTAGCACAAATAAGTAGATTAAATATCATATATTATCATTTTCTCTATAATTTGTGCTAGATATGGAGACAATTATGCATGTAAAACATGTATAATTGATGGCATATCACATGTGAACCGTATCAAATTGTGATACTGGCTTCTTATAAATCTGACCTGACCTGGTCCGAAAATTATGAAGTTGGCTTCTTAGAAACCCGAGCCTTGAAAAATAATGACCCCATAGGAAAAAAATTCTGGCTCCGCCACTGACCCTCTATATGACTCATATAGGGGCTATACGAGGCACAATATGATCTTATTAGGCTATTTTGGACACAATAGTCAATACAGTCGTATTGGCTTATTTTGAACACATTACGGGTGTATTTGATGACCAAATATGATATGTGAGCACGTAGTTGATTTTAATCATGGGCTATACGACCCGTATAACTGGTGTATCTATATATCCTAATCAATAATCTTCTTTGCTTTTAGAGCTTGATTATAAAAACACAATAGATATGAGGATATGAATTTAGAGGTGGAAATTTTATTTTAAAACACAATTAGATTAGATTATTCTATATCCTTACATTTTAAGAGCCGGTCTATAGTGCTTACCTATTTATTTACAAATATGCCATTGTTGCCACTGCCATCAAATAGCCTGCTATTCTGCTCCTGCCATACCTTCTCCCTCCTCCTATTCTGCTCCTGCCATACCTTCTCATCTCTTCCATGGTCTTTTGAGTCCTTTTCAAGCAAAAAAGAGATTATCGCAAAGAGGAGGCGGCTTTTGAAGGTCAAAACAACAGGTTTCTTCCAATTTGATTTCTTTATTTTTCTTGGTCACTTCTTGATGGTTAGTCTTACTTTTTCTTGATTACTTCTTCATGGTTACTCTTCAAATTTTCCTTCTTTCTGTTCAACCTCTGCATGAAACTTTGGCTATGTGTGTTAATTTTTTACATTGGGGTTTCTTACTTTGGTTTCTTGCTACTTACTATGAAATTGAAAATCCTAATTCAAAGGAACTAGTATGGGTAAAAATCGGTAATTTAAATAAAAGAAAAGTATGGTAGAAAGAAGAAGGAAAGGCTTGGTGGCATCGGTCGGGAGCAGGAGTTGCGCGGAGGTGGTTGAGGTCGAGGATGATGATGATGATGATAGACTATGCTACTGTTGTTGTCGAGTTGTTCTTGAAGAATACATGGGATGGCAGGGGGCTTTAAAGAATGAGTAATTTGGGGTTCTTTTATAAAGTAAACGAGGTTTCGGAGAAAAAAATGGAGACATTTTTCTTCTTTCTTTTTCTTGTCGGCTTTGGTTTTGTTACCTTTTCATGATCTGCTTGACCTTGGGGCCATAGGTTTCTAGCTGGATTTATTGGGGAATTTGAGAAGTGAAGAAAGGTTGTGTTAATGGAGAATTGAAAAGGTTATTTGAGAAGTTAGTGAAGAATTGGTTGGAGTGTGAAGATATATAAGGAAGACGAAGATAGGAGGATAAGAGTGTGATTACTCGATTTGTGATTTTTTGGATTTCTGGAAATTTCCTGACCTCTCCTTTGCTACTCTCTCTCTCTCTCTCCAAGATACATGTGACGATGGCCCTTTTAAGAGCATAGTTAATTAGTTATAAGTCACAACTAATATTTTTCTAATTTTAACCAATGTTTTAAAAATCGGTTTATACCGGCCGGTAATACCGGTATTACCGCATTTCGGGGTCATGGCCGGTACGATAAAGCCCGGTAATTTAGTGAAACGGTACAACAATTGAACCACCGGTATTTTACGAAATACCGGTTTGAACCGTACAACCGGTGACGGCTCACATAACTTTTTTGGGTTTCTATTCTATTATAAAACTATATTAAGATAAAAGAAGTGGTGAAACTTTTGAAATATTTAATTTTTTAAAAAGTTTTATGTTGGAAGCTAAAGATTGCTTTGGATAGTTTGAATATGATATTTTATCCATAAATAAAAGGATTATGAAGGAGTTTTTGTTTGATGTATGGTCAAATCTTAGTCCCGAAATCAAATTCTTCTGCCCAACTTATAGCAATGCATCATCAACAAAATATAATGATTATTCATATATACGTACATGTATGCATCAAACCTTTACAACTCAATTCTATAATTCAATTATGTTGAATACTGATGTGTAAAATTATATCGATTAAATAAAAACCAAAATAAAAATTCTCAATAAGTTACACACAAACGATAAATGTATCGATCGGAATGTAATAAAGTAGGTAAGACTGAGAATCATTCCAAGGACACAATATAACGACTCTCGATACTAAACATCTATCGACTTTTAATTGATTATTATCAACTAACGGATTATGTAACTAAATTACTTAAACATAAACGTAGGGACAATAATATCCGAAAAAAACTATTGGAACGAAAGTTGCAAAAATTATTGAAAGAAGAGTATAATATAAACACTTATCTTCTTTAGGCAATGATGAAAGAGTACATAATCAAATACCATATTAAATTTAAGTAAATATCCATCTCAATAATAAACAAATTATGTGATTGATTTAGAAGGTTTCTTCTATGCATGACCAACATTTGTGCTAACAGAGAATGTGTACAAAATAATACTAATGTTGTTTCTTCAATATATCAGTACCACACACTCCAACAACACCAGCTATTGCTACACGTAGCAAAAGGAAGCTTGAAGACAGCCCCGGTACATCATTCCAATGATATAGTCAACCTTTATAATGCTTTATATGTGTATCTACTGAATAACAATGACTAACACTCATACCCTTATATCAAAACAGAGACAACCCCGTACAAGAAATGAATCTTTGAAGACTATCAATAGAATGCAAGATACTCTTTTGGTGTGAAATTGCTTGGAAACAATGTTTATGGTGCAATTTCTTTATTGGGTATCAAGTAGCTTCTACATAGCTCTTGAAAAATGTTAATTATGTGCGCATGCTTTTGGTATTTTGTAAATAGTTGCGCCCTTTAGCTTTAAAAATCCTTAACCCTTGCACTCTTTTGCTAGAAACATATGTATGTATATGTAAATAGTAGTAGCTTTTTCGTTCAATACTACGTGTTTGCAGTTGTAGGTTTATATTCTTGTATAATGGGTCAGGGTATAATGGTCATCCGCTGCAACGCGCGGCATAACCTCCTAGTTATTAACAATTAAACAAATAACAATTTGTTGAATATAACAATTAAACTTTTGGTACAATCCAGTTTGCTGCAAGTTCTGGTTTTCTTCCACGTGTACAATTGCCAAAGCATCCTGTTTCTTACACGTATTTCATAAGCATCCTTTTCCCATTGAAATCAAAACTGAAATCACTCTCTAAAATCTCCACCGCTACATCGGCCGAATCGGAGGTGTGTCATCCGCTGTTGCTTTTTTGTTAAGACGCACATATGAAGATGGAGAGACAGTGAGTGTGGGCTTCTGCCTTCGATCTTCGTTCCCTTGGTCGGTCTTTGTTCCATCGGCATTTACGATAACTGTTGCCGGGTTCTTTGGAACCCTAGATGGCGGTGGTGGGTTCGTTCCTGATTAGGGGTGATCGTTTGCCCAAATCAAACATTTTTTTGTGGGTTGGTTTTTGCCTTTCCGGAACCCTAGGTGGCGATGGTGGTTCTTTGATACGCCGATTTGTCTCTCTGTCTTCTTCTGAGTTCTTTCGCACTCGCCATCACCGATCGTCGCTGCGGGGTTCTTAAATAGGGGTGATATTTCCTTCTTTTTTATGTTATGTATTATGCGTCAATTTTTGCTTTTTTTTGTTTTACATTTCGTTGCTCATGACAGGAGCTACTGCTACTAAACTTTTGTTGTTTCTTTTTCTTCTCTGATTGTTGCTCATGACTGTAGCTCTGTTCATGTCCATTTTTTGGTATTTGTTTGTTGTTTTATTAATTGTTTTTTTAGAATTGGGACTGGTGTTTAGGTTTGTATCTATTTTTTGGGTTTCTCTTATTTAAACTTTAAGAGACTTGAGTTTTTATTGTAATAACTCATTCCTATATTTTTATATTATCATCAGTTATGATTAGTAATGCCTTTATTTATTATAATGTGTGAATGAGGTTTAAGGTCATTTAGGTGTTGGTTCTAATTAGTTCTGCTTACTCTTAGGAGGCAAGTTTTTGACTTTAGTACTTCACATGTGTATTGGTACAATAATCAAACTCCAAACTTTAACCTTATTGGAACTAATTATCATTAGTAAGTATGGTTATGGATTATAATGTGTAGACTTTTCAGGTTGTTCTTCATGTTTTAAGATCATTTAATATGACTGTTGTCTTTATTACCCTTTTCAACATTTGCTATAATTTTGCAGGTTGCTTTGTACTTGGAATAGGAGAAGAAGCTTTTTTAGCATCTTTTTTCTTTACACGGGTTAGTTTTTTTACTGTTTTCTATTATTGTTATCGTTTTCTTGATATGTGAACATTGGTGAATTTACACAGGTGATATACAGTGTCAATTTACATTTGCTAGCTTCTTTTTTTTACTGCTTTGAACTTGGAATAGGAGAAGAGGCTTTTTTTAGTTTTTTTAGCATCTTTTTTTCTTCACACAGGTTGCTTTGACGCCAAATTTTGTGTTTTGTTTGATTCAGTTGCTACAGATTTGATTATCTACGCTGATGGAGCGGGATAAGAACAAGTACGTGCTAATCCCCTTTTTATTGTTGTATTTGATTTTTTTTTTGAAGAAAATGTAGACTACTCGACTGTTCTATTTTTGAGGCGGTGCGAGGTTTTTAAGACGTCTCAAAATTTTATTCATTTGACGAGTTTGAGAATTTTACCCCGGTCGTAATGAAACTGGCCGAGTCCGGTTAGATTTCTTTCAGAGTGTTGATTTTATTTCGTTTTACTGGGATAGTAGCAATCGCAGGTGGGGACGGTTTATTTCGTTTTATCGTTAGCAAGACCTGCACTTCTTCTCTGGATCACTTCGCTACTCTTTCAGGTTATTTTCATCCACCTTTTTTTATTTCTTTGATGTTTTTAGCATTAGAATCATCCTCTTATTTTTTTTTATCAAAATCATAAAATAAGCTAGCTGATTAAATTCTTTTAACATTTTTTTGTTTTTTCTTTTTGATTTTAAAATAGCTGTTAAACACCATTTGAACATCCTTAATCTAATTAATTAGGGCTTTTATTTGATTAGAATCTTAGTTCTAAAATGGTGTCTCGGTTTTCTTTAGTATTTTTTTTTTATTATTTCGATTTTTTTAATCTCAGTTTCTTAGTACATGGGATGAGTGACAATGTAATCTTAATCATTATATTGAGAAGGACATTATGTATATAAAAAGAGAATTTCTATACAGTTTTAATTATAAGAAGTTATTATTTGATTTGTTGTTTTTGTTATGTTTAATGAATTAGTTAATAGTTGTGTCTTTAAATTTCTATTCAAGAAGATGATTGTATTAGGGAGTCGGTTGAAAAGCATGGCTGTAAGAAATGGTCATTTATTGCAAAACATTTTGCTGGTCGAATTGGCAAGCAATACCGAGAGAGTTAAGAACTGTTATTCTATTAATTTGTTCTCATATTTTTTTATATGCATCAGTTATTTTTGGTGTCAAATATTAGACACATGAAAACATACTTTGTTTTAGTTCTAGACTACTGCCCAAGTGCATATTGTCCAACCTTCAGGCATAACATTTTCTGGATTTTATATTTGTAGAAATAGACTGTCATGTTTCTTTATAGCATTCTCAGTTTCACATAAAGTTGCAGGGAGCATATGTTATCAAATTTCAAAATAATAAGCGCAGCAATAAGAAAACAAATGTTTTTCTTGGTCCATACGAGGCTATGACGATTAAGGTAAGCTTTGCAATTTGGCGTGGCAGAATCTGAGGACGACATGCTGTGTCCGCGTCCTTCATTACAGCCATTTGCTAATCGACTGATCTGAGCCTCTATTAGTGATGCTCAACTCTGCTTCTGGAAATTTAGTCTAACTAACAGGTCCGACCCTCTATTTGTAAGTCACAGTTCTTATTTGTTATAAGATTGTTTTTTCTTTTGATTTGGTGTTTGTGATTTTTGCAGATCCGATCGGCCTTAACCTTTACAAGGCATTACCAAAAACCAATGCTTTACACTTGGCTATACTCCATACAATATTTTTATCTCACTTAAGGGTTTGGTTGATAACACCTTTTACACTTAAATTGTTTTTTCCTATTTGAAATTGTGTTGGATGTGAGCTGTGGGATTGAAACATATATTTTTGATCTTGGTTGGATCAAATTATATACTTTTTGGTTTTGGTTTTGGTTTTGGTTTGATGTGGATTGTGGTTCTAACAATTCAGTATGTACAAGGTTAAACCGGATCAAATAACTTATTGTTACATTATATGCATCCAAAGAAACCCTTAAGGTCTTGCTTTGAGCTTATTCAAAACAGGTTCACTCCAACGCGCGGGCGGGAACAACCTAGTTATTATTATGGTGGTGGTAATAAAGTAGCTTT
This sequence comes from Smallanthus sonchifolius, assembly GCA_023525975.1. NCBI lineage: Eukaryota > Viridiplantae > Streptophyta > Magnoliopsida > Asterales > Asteraceae > Smallanthus > Smallanthus sonchifolius. The sequence goes on from CM042042.1 coordinate 13,639,773, forward strand.
TGTAATTAGATATAACTATAAGGTATCAAGAGTCGTTATCGCAGAGGAATCATATACGCACGCATATAATCAATGACAGAAAAGAGACGAGAATTATAGTGGTTCAATTAAGATTGACTTACGTTCACTTTACAACTAGGGTTTATTATTTATTAGGTGCTTAGGAAAATACAATTATATTAGGGGAATAAAAATAATACTAGATTACGGTTATTAACTAGGAAACACTTAAACAACAAAAAAGGAACCAACAGCTCTAATATGATTGCCGCCAACTTATGCTACCAAACAGGTCCAGTAGTAAAACAAGCCCAAAGTCCTGTGCAGGTCGGCATCCCAATTAGGCACATGTCCATTGGGTCCATTTGGCCCGGTCCGGCCCAATAAGCCTTCACGCGCAACAATAACTAGTAATTTTCTCCTCTGGGATGCTATGGATGACAAAGTGTCGATTTATTTACTTTTTAATGTTAATTAGTGTATTGTAACATGTTTTACATAAATGGTAGGTAATGTATATTATTATGAAAGAGGGTTTCAAATCTATATATGTTGGTTTGCGGAATGTAATAGTGACTTTCATTAACCAATAATAATAACAGTGGTAATAATAAATAAATAAGAATAATAAGAAAAGTTAATAATAATAAAAACTTACATGTGGCAAATTATGATGGGTATTGTTATTATTTATGCTTTCTCTTTTGATATATATATATATATATATATAGGTAAAAGTTATGCTAAAAAGACTCTAAAAGTTATGGTAAAAGTTATACTAAAAAGACTCTATATCCTAAGAAGCCATGAAAAACTGACACGTGTCAACTTTTGAGTAATAATACTTATTATGAGAATTTATTATGGTTGACCCTCTCAATCAAACAAATCATCTAAAGGCTGAAAACTCTTCTTACCATTCTTAAACTCTCTAGGCTTTTTAGCATAACCCCACCCACTCTATATATATATATATATATATATATATATATATATATATATATATATATATATATATATATATATATATATATATATATATATAGGGTTAGGTTATAGTAAAAAGGGTTTTAAAAATAAGAAGGGTAAGAAGGATTTTAAGCTTGACATGTGTCATTTTATTGTTTTTAAAGGGAGGGCATAATGGTCAATGTGTAATATACCAGGTCAATGTGTAATATACCAGGTCAATGTGTAATACACCAGGTCAATGTGTAATACAAGGTCTGCTATTACACAATGATCAGACCTGATATTACACAATGACCTGACATATTTGAGCGAATTACACAATAATGAGCGAATTACACAATGAGCTGGAAAACGTAAAACACAATGATGAAAACATATAACACAATGATGAAAAATATTTGACACAATGAACTTGTATTACAAAATGACCTGACTAATTACACAATGACTTGACTAATTACTCAATGAACTTGTATTACACAATGAACTTGTATTACATAATGACCTGACTAACTACACAATGGAAAACGTAAAACACAATGAACTTGTATTACACATTGAACTTGTATAACACAATGAACTTGTATTACACAATGACCTGACTAATTACACAATGAACTTGTATTACACAATGACTTGACTAATTACACAATGACTAGACGTGGTATTACACAATGAACTTGTATTACATAATGAACTTGTAATACACAATGACCTGAGTAACTACACAATGAGCTGAAAAACGTAAAACACAATGATAAATACGTATAACACAATGAACTTGTATTACACATTAAACTTGTATAACATAATGAACTTGTATTACACAGTGACCTGACTAATTACACAATGACCTAACTAATTACACAATGAACTTGTATTACACAATGACCATATGTGGTATTACACAATGAACTTGTATTACACAATAAACTTGTATTACATGATAAACTTGTATTACACAATGACCCGACTAACTACACGATGAGCTGGAAAATGTAAAACACAATGATAAATACATATAACACAATGAACTTGTATTATACAATGACCAGACGTTGTATTACACAATGAACTTGTATTACACAATGACTTGACTAATTACACAATGAACTTGTATTACACAATGACCAGATGTGGTATTTCACAATGAACTTGTATTACACAATGACCTGACTAACTACACAATGAGCTAGAAAACATAAAACACAATGATAAATACACATAACACAATGAACTTGTATTACACAATGACCAGACGTGGTATTACACAATGAACTTGTATTACACAATGAACTTGTATTACACATTGAACTTGTATTACACATTGACCTGACTAATTACACATTGAGCTGGAAAACGTAAAAAAAATTTCGTTTTTGTTTATAAAGACATTATACCTGTTTTAAAGATAAAAAAACGCTCGTTTTTATGGTGTAATTTTTTTGAACAAATAATGTCGTATGTAAAAGTTATGAACCTTTAAAAATGAGGGGGGAACTTGATAAAAGTCAACAAAAGTGGCCAAGACTAAAATACCCTCCAACAACTTTTTCTCCTACAATTTAATCTCAACCATTAAATCTTTTCTACAATTTGATCTAATGGCCCTAAATCCTTCTTACAATTAAAATCCTTTTTACCTGAACCTAATCCTATATATATATATATATATAGGGGAGGGATCAAGAGAAAACCACAAAGTTAGGCGAAAACCAAGAAAACCACATCATTTTAGGCAATTTTTTTATTTACGTATACGTATCCAAAAACAATTTTTTTGATTTACGTATACGTAACTGCAATTTTTTTTGTTTTATGTTTACGTATACGTAACACTATGTGTAAAAGTGTTTTTTTGGTAAAAATGTTTAATATTTCATTGATACTCTTATAAATAAATAAAAACAAACTAAAACAAAAAATAAAAATTATTATATGATTGGGTAAAATTAGTTTTTTTAATGGTTTTCTCGGTTTTCGCCTAATTTGTGGTTTTCTCTGGAACCCTCCCCTATATATATATATATATATATATATATATATATATATATAACTAGTATCTTTGTCCGTCGTGCGTTGCGGCGGAGTCGAAACATATTGTAACTCAAATTCTCTCACTCTGTGGCGTAAAACTAACGTTAAACGGTTAAGACGGTTACAAAAGAAACATACTTACGTACATAAAAAACATATAAGATTATGGCTAATAAAAAAACTAAAGAAAAAAAAGTTTTGGTTTTGACACTAATGTAATTAAGTACATAAAAGTAACGTACGAATTTGACACAGATCAATTTTGGAGATCGAACCATAGATTTAAAAATGTAGTACGCCTCTCACATTGCGCCTAATAATGAAAAAGAATAATAAGAAAACTGGTAATAAGAAAGAATAATAAAAAAGAAAAACAAAAGAATAAAGAAAAGAAAGGAAAGAAAATTCTTTGGTAGAAGCAGGGTTTGAACCACAGACCTAAACCACCTTAAGGAAACTTAGAAAAATTGGTTTACCACTACCCCAACAGCAACATATGGTTTATATGAGGATAAAGAATTATATAATATATAAAATAGATGTCTAAGGTGGCCACCCTCCATTGGCCACCAACACTCTAAAATAAGAGTTAGTAAATATAGTGCATTAACAGATTATGAAAATCGACAAAAATGTTTACCAGTCGACCCAACTTGGCCTCTACCAAAAATAACCTTGTTTAACCCATTACATTTGGTCCACTGTTTTGTAGAAATATTGAGGTTACTTATATCTTCTAGTGGTGGGCATGGATCGGTTATGGGGTAAAAACCAAATAAAAACCCGAATGTTCGGTTTTTGGTTTTTTAAAACCGTTCGGTTTTGGTTTTTTCGGTTTTAAAACTAATTGGGCTTGAATTTTTTGGGTAAAAGAAAAATAACCCAAAATAATGAACTTGGTTTGAAATTTTAGACCTAAATTATTTTAATTAACCAATGATTATCACACATTTGAGTCTAAATACTTTGGACTACAAAAATTATTAGTTTCTTTAAAATACTCAACATAAAAAAAACATTATAATCTATAAATTCAATAAATATAAATAATAATCCACTATAAATGCAAATACGTTTAACACAAATATGTATACACTTTTTAACATACAAGCACACAACACAATATACTATATATTATGAAACGTGAATACACATAATCTATCCAATATAATAAACAAGTAAAATTAGTTGACACATGTCACCTCCACATTTCCGTTTAAGATTTTTTCCCGCGCAAACAACTCAATACCCATTTACTAAAAAGCTCGCGGACCTATAACGGATACGGATCTAGCCTTCTGAATACTACATATTCCGTTTAACCCGCTTCCACTATTTCATCCTTCCATTTGCTCAAGTTCGGGAAACCCTAACTATCTCCTCCTCTCTTTCATCGCATCTTATTTTCCAAAAAGAAGATCTAGCGCTATCCGTTCTATTCAGTTTCCTTTCAATCAATCGGTAGGAACCTTTGATTTTCTATTTTTTGGAATCGATTATATTTTTTTTAAATTTTTTTTTTTTTTGACATAAATTCATTCCAATCAACAAGGCAAATTACATAAGGATAGCAGGTAGACGGGCAACAAACTGCGTCGCCATCCCCTTCTGAATGGAAAACCCTAATCTACTAAAAACAAAGCCTCGCCCCTGAGGAGTCGTAAAGTTGCTGTGGACCACACGCTGAACTCTAGCCAAGAACCGAACCGCCTCCGGCGCCAAGGAGCCGAACATGTCAAACGCCAGGGGGACAAAGGCATGCTGATTATCCTCACAAGATTTCGCGTGCTTTTCCACCTTCTTTGACTCTGCTTTCATAACCGCTTGCCCCGCCACAAACCCATTTTCCCGCAACCCAGCTAGGGGGGATACACCTGTGAGATCGACACAAGCATGTTTCCCGCCCTCCCAACCAAAAACTAGCACGTCCGCCGGGCGTAGGGTGGACCTCCCTTCTGCCGGGTCCGTAAGAAAATTAACCGGTGCCTCTTTCTTTGCCGAGATCCCTGCTCGTCTGAGAATATCCATTAACGCGTCTCGAACAAAGTCATGGCGATACTTAAACCCCGGCAGCTCTCTACAGTGTAACGCATGATCCCCGTATTTATCCAGGCATGCTTTACGGCAGACTGGGCAAGTTTCATCATTCGGGAACATGGGGATCATCAGACGGTACTTAAGGATTGACCGGTACTCCACCACTGACATACGTTGACCCAGACCTTCAATAGGAATAACAGTTAAGAAATCCTGAGCGTGAGGCCTCTGTAAGCATTCAATGACGGCTTTCTGGCGGGGGGACAAATGGAAATCTTCTCCCAAACTTTGTGCGATTCGACAACAAAGGGCATTCGCCAAAGTTTTCTGTGGTTTTTTGGGGGGCAGTGTCCTTGTTAGAGAAACCGCCGAGATCAAAATCAGGGAGAGATTCATGCAATCGATCCAAGGCGTTGGCATAATCCGGGTCAGTGGTAGCAACCCCACTGTTGCGTAAGATGTGGTCCTGCAACTCCCAAGATTGAGACCTGGAAGCCACAAAGGCATAGACAGCCACATCTCGGGCCGACAGAAGGCCCAACACACCAAGCCGCATTGGCAAGGTCGCGATCCGCCACTGTAGTTCACCAAAAAAAGGGCCCCCACATACGACAATGTCTTCTATTGCCTCTCGAAGACCTTTATCAAAACATGAAACCGCATCATCCACAAAGGGGGGTTGGCAAGTTCGCAAACCAAATAGCAACTTTGCAACCCCCATACAAGATCTAAGCAAGAGGAGTTCGCTTTGAGGATCCCGCAATAAGGGAAGGTGTCCCATGATGTCAACAGCTCGCGTTGCCCTCTTAGCCGTTAGACCACTAATAAAACTGGCATCACAGCTGACTGCCCCTCCTAGCAGTTTGACACCTCTCTCCGGCCTCCCAATCCCACTGGGGAAAAGCCCTGGCCGGACCTTCACCCCGTTGCATGTCGGCCAAAATACCTCAGTTTTTCTAATATTAAGCCGTAGCCCCAAGGCTGGACCCTCCGAACCGATGATGTCAAGAGCTTTAGCAACCTGAACAGCGTCCCCGATAACCGTCCCGTCATCCAAGTACCAAGCATGGAAGGGGAGTTTGCAGTTTTCCTGCACCTGAAGCACTAAGGGGTGTAAGGCTAGGGCAAAAAGCAAAGGTCCCAAGGGATCCCCCTGCTGGACCCCCGTGAATGCCCCGATGCGGTCATTCCCCACGTATAGCCTAGCAGGCTGGGCATACAGAAATTGAACCCACGGGAATATGGATGGGCATTGGCGATGGACCTCGCGAAGCAAATAACCATTTGTTCATACATTGGTATATTTTGTTTGTCTTTCATGTCGATTAGTACATTTTTTTATTTACGATCTGACTATTTTGAATATGTATCTAACCCTTGTCGATTTGATTATTTTGAATGCTTATGTTTTCATTTCTCGATTATCTCCGGTTTTGTTCCTGAAAGCTGAATCGTGAATACCAATAGTTGCGTCCGTGTCTTGATCTTTAAGAATTCATTAAAATTCCAGTTTTAGTTTGGTTCGATGAACCGTGAATGCAGTTGTGTCTGTTGAGTTCTTGAATGCGGTGTGTATGGCATAAATTGATTCATAATCATCTTCCTATTTTTTCACCGGAAGATTGTATACTCAAGGTAGTTATTTTTATTTGAATCTTTTCTTTACTTTTATTTAAACCTTTTCTAGAATTTACAGCATTGCAATCATGGGAATTTAGGAATGTATCAAGAAATAAGAAATTTGTTGTGGGTTTTTTGATTAATTCTGTCAGTATGTTGTATGTGTTTACATTAATTTTTATTTTGTTTGTTGTGATCGATTTTCATTCACTGTAATTGTAAAATATGGTTCTTAAGGTGAACTGTTGAACCAATTCTTGTAGGTAACATTAAAAATTATAGCTGAAAAATACAGGTTATACGGTTTAAAAAATTTATCTAAAAATATGGTTTTCACAACCTCATATTGTTATATTCAAAAAGTTGAATCATTATTTAAATCATATGTAATATACTGATAATGTATTATATCATGTTGGTTGGAAACTGAATACGTTACTGCTTGATCAACTTCTTTGACATTTAAAAGGGTAGCAGCTATACATTTTGACCTTTTGTGGTCAAATCGGTTTCGTTGTAAGTTAAAATTTTGATTTTGATTTTTACATTTTGTTATGATATGTTATGTACTTATGTGTTTGTAGTATTCTTATTATTTTATATTACAGTGATCAAAATTTGTTTAAAAGTATGAAGGATTCAAATAAATCAATAAGATGGCATATGCTTTTGTTTTGACCTTTTTTAGTCAAATCGTTTCTAATTAAGAGGGAGTATGAGTTTGTATGTTTAGAAGCATTGTCTATTTGTTCATAGATCCATGAAATGAAAATGTGAAAGGACTACAATGACCTTGGGATTTAGTTGGCTGACGTTATGTTTTCTTGAATCTTGAATTGTTTTTATGTCTTGCAGAGCCTCGGATTTACAAAGAGAGTATGATGGCGCACATGTGTCCAGATGTGAATTCTTACATTGCAGTTGCACAGTTCTTGATTTTCTAAACATCAATGGTCGGACTGCCACCTGGTGCTCTCGGGTTGTTGAGGATCCTAATTTACAAGGTAAAAAATCCGTATTTTCTTTGTCCTAGATACATACTTATAAATATCATTTATCGATTGAATATCAATCCTACTTCCTTGGTTTAATGTATATGTTTATGTTGATGGCACCACAACGATGTTGACACATGAAAGGAAGCGTTTTCTTGCACTAGAAATGTTTTTGGTGAGAACAGATGGGTTTTCTTGAACTAAAAAAAAGTAACAAAATCTTCATTGTCTCACACATAATCTAAAGATGGTTTTAAAAACATTCCTTCAGGTGGTTTTTAAAATAGATCCCAAGTGACCCTTTGACCCATTTAAGAAAATTTCCACATGTGTTTTCTAAAATTTGTATTTTATTGGCTGCAATTTTGACGGGTCATGAGAGAAGAAAGACAGAAGAAGCTGCACATAAAATGAATCAAGAGAACTTTGAACAACAACTACTTTGACCTGTTTGCTAACTTTTATCCAAACAATTGTCAATAATTAAATCATAACCAAGAGAAAAACATAACTCTGTTCAGAACTTCATATTGTATAGATTATTTATTTCATACATATTGATACTTTTGAGTCTTGACAAACGATAATAGTGATTTTCTTATATGATCTTTTTCAGTGTGCTTGTGAAAACCGATAAAAGTTAAATCAAATGAGACCATTTTGGCAGTAGCTCTTCAACATGTAATGTTTCTTTATATTTTGGAATTTGTTTGAGCGTCGTAGAGATTCTGCATGCATGCATGGTGTTAATTTGGTTGATGCATGTGTGTTTATGTATGTGTGTATTGATGTTTATGTTAGGTTTTAACATGTCCTTTTAAAATCATTTTGCAACGGAAGCGGTTTTGACACGTTAGATCTAAAAATTTTTAGAAAATAAAACCCACCAAGGATCCATATGTAGTTCTTGAAACTTAAAAGAAAACGAACCTTAGGGTGTTTATAGAAATTACAACCTTTGATGAGTAGTGGTAGCTACAAAGTGAGGATGATATGAACACTAGTGTCTTCACTCCAAGAGTTGACACACCAAACAAGCTTCTCCTAGATGCTAGTCAACAACCCAATGTCAAGAACACACTTACTTTCACCACTCTTTTAGGATGAATATATATGTGTAAGTAGAAATCAAAACTAACCACAATAACAAATACAAACTACTAATGAAATATGTAGTTTGAATATGTTATTTCTGGAGTTTCTCATTCAAAACCAAAACTCCTTTTCTTTGTAATTCTCGGCCGAAAAATTGGGATGGCATCAAGTGAAAAAGAAACCAAGTATTTGAAATAGATAATAGGAAAGGTATCATCTTGCTTTTTTCAAAACCTACTTTTGTAACCTCACAAAAGTGTTAATTTTGGAACTTACAAAACTTTTGCAAGTTAAACAAGTCTTGGTTGGGTCCTCAAGACCCATTCTCGGCCGAAATCCAACAAAGAAAGGAAATTGAATTTCCATTATACATGTTGGACAAAAGGAAGCATACTTATTAATTTAAATCATTTTGATTTATTTAATAAGTTTAAATTATGGTTTTATGAACTTTAGAAAGTTTTATACTTCCTAATCTTTCAAACTTGATAATAATAATCTTGACATAATAACGGGGTTGTACACGTTAAATCTAGTTTAAACGCGTATGTGGAATATTTGCTTGGTGTGTGACCTTTTGGGATCATATATCAATGGCAACTTTGTTGCACGTTGTGTCTTGGGCATATAGTTCCAACAATCTCCCACTTGCACAAGATTCAACGTACATCAATGTAGACAGTGGTGGACGTCTAGCAACATGTCACTGCCCCCCAATGATATAAGACTTAATGTCATCCTCCACACCTATTTAGTTAAGCCTTTATCTTAATAACAATGGTGTATGGTTAGCTATCAATTATCCCTCTGTAATAGATATCTAGTTGAACATGAGACATGGATTGACATCAATCTCATATATTGTTCAACCAATAGATTTCTCGATTAAGATTCAACATGATTTAAATCAAACATAAGTTTGAGCACGGCCATGCATTTTACTCAGCTTGAATCATCGAGGGGCCCAAAGATATCAACCTTGTAAAGGTACATATCCCTTATTGACTACATACGCCTCTCACTACACTTCGCTTTGTTCCCAACAAGAGCCCTTATTACTGCCTGGTCAGATAACAGTGTTAGGCAATATCAAAGAACAATGCTCTATGCAATCAAGTCCCAATATGTATCTCAGGTCAAAGGATACAAAGATACTACCATTTTTCAAAACACTTAAGACGCCGATCCATGAAGTGTCTTTGAAAGCGGTCACGTCCAATATTTACCTTACATAAACATTTGCGGTCTTTAGTTACTCATCTCTAAACTAAACGACCCACAATAGTCTTAATTCAAAGTTATTCCCATAACCTTGACTGACTATGGACATTTTGAATAACTCAGTTATTCATGGATGTAATCGTGCTAATATAGAATGCAGTATGCATAAAGAGACAATATATCAGGATAAATAAAATGATACTGATATGTAGTTCCAAAATATCTAAAGTACAAATTAGATCCAATCACTAGACATACAAAGCCCTATTGATCTAGCATGTGCCTCATGTTTAGCTTGAGGCATGGGCTTAGTGAAAGGATCCGCCAAGTTTTCATCTGTGTGTACTTTGCTAACGATGACATCTCCTCGTTCCACTATTTCTCGAATATAATGGAAAATCCTCTGAATGTGCTTGTTTCTATGATGCGCCCTTGGTTCTTTCACTTGCGCTATAGCACCAGAGTTATCACAATAGATCTCAATAGGGTTCTCGATGCTCGGCACTACCTTGAGATCAAAGATGAATTTCTTCATCCATGCAGCCTCCTTGGCCGCCTCCGAAGCAGCAATGTACTCAGATTCAGTCGTGGACTGTGCAACCACCTTTTGCTTGGAACTTCTCCAGGTAACTGCTCCACCATTAAGGGTGAAGACATATCCTGATTGGGATCGAGAATCATCTCGATCAGTCTGAAAGCTAGCATCCGTGTAGCATCTCACAGTAAGTTCCTCTTCCACACCTCCATATACCAAGAACATGTCTTTAGTCCCCCGAAGATACTTGAGAATGTTCTTAACAACAATCCAATGCCTTTCTCCAGGATTTTGTTGGTAACGGCTTGTCATGCTTAGAGCATACGACACGTCCGGTCTAGTGCACAACATGGCATACATAATAGATCCAATTGCCGAAGCATATGGAATCCCTTTCATTCTCTTAATCTCCTCATCCGAACTAGGACATTGAGATTTGTCTAGAACTGTGCCATGCGCCATAGGTAAGAAACCTTTCTTGGCGTCTTGCATTGAGAAGCGTTTGATAACCTTATCAATGTATGCACTTTGACTCAAGCCAATGAGCCGCTTAGATCTGTCTCGATAGATCTTGATTCCTAGAATGTACGCGGCTTCTCCTAAATCTTTCATTGCAAAACACTTTCCTAACCAAGACTTAACGTCTTTCAAGGTTGGAATGTGATTACCAATGAGTAATATGTCATCGACATATAATATCAGGAATGCAACAGTGCTCCCACTAGTCTTCATGTAAACACATGGCTCATCTTCATTTTTGATAAATCCATATTCCTTGATTTTCTCATCAAAACGAAGATTCCAGCTCCTTGATGCTTGCTTTAATCCATAAATTGATCTTTTAAGCTTGCATACTTTATCAGGATGTTTAGGATCGACAAAACCTTCTGGCTGAACCATATAGACATCCTCAGTTAGATGTCCATTAAGGAAAGCTGTTTTGACATCCATTTGCCATATCTCATAATCGTGATAAGCGGCAATGGCAATCAATATCCTGATAGATTTAGTCATGGCTACAGGAGAGAAGGTATCCTCATAATCAATTCCTTGAGTTTGAGTGAATCCCTTCGCAACTAGCCGTGCCTTAAAAGTGTGCACATTTCCATCCATGTCGGTTTTCTTCTTGAAAATCCACTTACTCCCAACGGCCTTTCCATTGGGAGGAAGATCAACCAAATCCCAGACTTGGTTGTCATACATGGACTGCATCTCAGCGTCCATAGCTTCAAGCCATTTATCAGATTCTTTGTCTGATATAGCAGATTTGTAGGTGGTAGGTTCGAACTGATCCACCATATATACTTCATAATCACCATATCTCTCAGGTTCTTGACGAACCCTACATGATCTGCGGACGTCTTGTGTTACATGGGGTACTTGAACCAACATAGGTTCAGGTTCAACAATATTTTGTTGAGCAGTGGTTCCAACCTCAGGTCCGGCATTATGTGGTTCCCGAATTTCTTCAAGATCCACACTATTTCCACTTGGTTCTTTTGAAAGAAAGTCTTCTTCCAAGAAAATTCCACGTCGACTAATAAAGACTTTATTATCGATTGGATGGTAGAAATAATATGCCTTTGTTTCTTTTGGGTATCCGACGAAGATTACTTTCTCGCCTCTAGGATCTAGCTTGTTGGAGGTTTCACGTTTAACGTAAGCCTCACAACCCCATACCCTGAGGTAGGATAAGTTTGGAGTTCTTCCATGCCATAATTCGTATGGAGTCTTATCCACCTTCTTTGTTGGAACCATGTTGACTATTCGAGCAGCCGTCTCCAAGGCATAGCTCCAAAAGGAGTGAGGCAATCTTGTACGACTCATCATGGAACGGACCATATCAAGCAAGGTCCGATTTCTCCTTTCGGACACACCATTGTGTTGTGGTGTTCCTGGTGGAGTGAGTTGAGAAACTATCCCACATTTCTTGAGATGTTCATCAAAGTCGTAACTGAGATATTCACCACCACGATCCGAACGGATGGCTTTTATCGTTTTCCCAAGCTGATTTTGTACTTCACTTTGAAACAATTTGAAAACCTCAAATGCTTCATGTTTATATTTCAAAAGATAAACATAACCATATCTACTGAAATCATCAGTAAATGTAATGAAGTACCTCTCACCACTTCTTGACATTGTTCTAAAAGGACCACACACGTCGGTGTGTATAAGTCCCAATAGATCTGCAGCTTGTCCACCCGTACTGGTGAAAGGTGCTTTGGTCATCTTGCCACAAAGACATGATTCACATATGTCAAAGGATTCTGAACCGGTGGGCTCTAGGATTCCATCGGTTTGGAGTTTTGACATACGGTTTTTGTTTACGTGGCCAAGTCTACAATGCCATAGATACGATTTGTTAAAGTTCAGTTTTGATCTTTTAGTGTTGAGAGTGTAAATAGAGTTATTACTACATGAGCCATGAATATCAACTTCATAAATTCCGTTATGAGGCCTAGCCTCAAAGTACATAACGTTGGATTTGAAAGTCAAAATGTTTCCTTCATGGAAACCAAAAGTAAATCCTTGCTCATATAGTCGAGCAGCTGAGATAATATTCCTAGTTAAACTAGGTACATAACAAACATTGTTCAAAACAAGATACAGGCCAGTTGGTAACAAAATGGAGTATTCTCCTACGGCTTCAACCGCTACATTTGCTCCGTTTCCAATGTGGAGCACCAATTGGCCTTCTCTCAGCTGTTTAACCTTCCTTAACCCCTGCAAATCATTGCAAATGTGAGTACCACAACCTGTGTCAAATACCCATGAGTTACTAGTGAAGGCATATAACTCTATTACAAAGATACCTGAAGTTGAAGCCCCATTGGGGTTCTTCTTCATGTCAGCTTGAAACTTGGGGCAATCCTTCCTCCAATGTCCCGCTTCCCCACAATGGAAACAGTTTGGGTTCTTTGGAGGCTTGGCATGTGCCTTTGCTGTTGGTTTAGGGACCGGCTTCTTGTATTTCATAACAGCCTTAGGCTTTGCCCTTGGACTCACCCATGGCTTCTTGCCCTTGCCTTTGCCTTGAGTAGTTGGCTTCTTGATTTGACCCTCCCTTATCATAAGAACCGGTTGAGACTTAGTGGTGATGTTCTTCTCGGCAACCCTAAGCATGCCAAGAAGCTCCGAGATGGATTTCTCAAAACCATTCATGTTGTAATTGATTACAAACTGGTTATACGACTTCGGAAGTGACCCTAGTATCATGATGATGGCTAGGTCATTTTGAAGTGGAGATCCAAGTCTCTTCAACCGTTCCACGTAGCCTTTCATTTTTGACACGTGAAGGCCTACAGGAGTTCCCTCTTGCATCCGGCAATTGGTAAGTGAGATCATGGTGTCATAGATCTCTTGTCGGGCTTGATCTTGGAACATCAACTTGAGTTCCTCGATGATGTTGAATGCCTTTTGGTGCTCCAAATCATGTTGCAGATTTGGTTCCATAGTGGCAAGCATAAGACATGCTACACTTTGTGCATCATCAAAGTGTTTAGCCCATGCATCCCTAGTAGCTTTGGGAGCATTTTGTGCCGGAGGGTCGGGGACGGGTCCCTCAAGAACGTACATCTTCTTGTCTTGCGTAAGCACAATCCGAATATTGCGATACCAATCCATGAAGTTTGCGCCGTTGAGTTTCTCCCGATCCAAAATGGGTCGGAGAGCGAAAGAGTTTGAGGCGGGAATGATAGAGTTGGTTGGTGTTGTTGTCATCTACAAAAACAAATTTTTGATTTTAGTACTTTGATATTTTAATTCCTTTAATAATTAAGTACCCTTGTTTTAATGATTAAAAACTTAATTAGTTAAAGGCTAAGATCCACATCACCCTTAACTTCTTGTAGCGCACTTGTTACAAAAATAAGTTGATTGGTAGGTGTATAAACCAATTGCTAACTTGCAACTCTTAGACTCTTGGGATTCGATAACAATTAATTGTTAAAACGACACGATTAATCCCGAACTATGCCAACCCACACTTTGTGTTTGGCCTAGCGCACTTACCACAAAGTCGAGTTATAAGTCGTCCTACTTTAGAGACGTGTGATATTTGGTCCAAGACTCTTGGTGACCCGAAGTATCACCTTATACACGTTATAAGGTCAATCAAGTGTTTGGCCGAGCGCACTTACCACTAGGATACCTTAGTAACGTCATAAGTGTTCTAAATAGGGTGGCAAAAACTTATATTTTGAAAAGGGTTTTTGACGTTTTTGATGAAGTGAGTTTGACAAAAACGTTTATGTAACGAAATTTTTCATGCATTGAAATCGTTACATTTAAAAAATAAAACCGAGTTTTATTATATTGGTCTTGCGTTTAATTTTACGGATCATGACGATATAATTTTAATATCCTAGATATTAATACGTCGGTATTTAAACGCGTAGCACCGATTTTAGCTATTAATAAATCCTCTTATTATTAACCATTGAGTTTTCTAAAATAAAGTCCTTATTATTTTATTTTAAAACCCAAAATTATGAAACTCAAAATAATTTTTATTTTAATTTCTTACAAGTCTTCCAACTTGTTAAAATATATTTTGTGTTAGAGTTTATAAAATGTCATTTTATCAAACTCATTTAATTTTGCATTTTATACTTGTTAAAATGGTTTGAAATCCTAGATTCAACACAACCACCAAACATAATAAACATGCAAAAAATATAAGTGCAAAGCCAAGCAAAAAAATATGGTGTTCTTGTGAGCCAACAAGAACACCAAGAAGGTCTAGGGTTAACAATACACAAATCTTGAACTTTTGCTCCCACTAGCTTCAAGATCCAAGTATGCCACCTTGTTGGACTCCTTTGTTGCACCTTCTTTTGGACTCCATCTTTCAAGTCTCCAAAATTACATTTTGAAATAAAAATACAAACTAATCTATATTTTACATCTCAAAAATAAATACATACAAGACTTAAAAAAAAAAAAAATAATTACATGCCCAAATAAATAATATTACAACCAAATCGAAATCCAACACAAACATACAAGGGTCATGGCTTGCTTTGCATTACAAACAACACAAAATAATATTCTTAACATTTAGCAACTTGTTACCTACTTGCAAGCATGAAGCAAGTTGGTAACATAAAACTAGCTTGGAATATAAATGTTGCTACCACATATATTATTTTTCTTACTTGAAAAATAATATACTTTTTGTTTTATAACTTTAAAACCAAAATATTTCTAAAAATTTCAAGAACAAACATAAGAGGCTCTAGATACCAATTGTTAGGTTTTAACATGTCCTTTTAAAATCATTTTGCAACGGAAGCGGTTTTGACACGTTAGATCTAAAAATTTTTAGAAAATAAAACCCACCAAGGATCCATATGTAGTTCTTGAAACTTAAAAGAAAACGAACCATAGGGTGTTTATAGAAATTACAACCTTTGATGAGTAGTGATAGCTACAAAGTGAGGATGATATGAACACTAGTGTCTTCACTCCAAGAGTTGACACACCAAACAAGCTTCTCCTAGATGCTAGTCAACAACCCAATGTCAAGAACACACTTACTTTCACCACTCTTTTAGGATGAATATATATGTGTAAGTAGAAATCAAAACTAACCACAATAACAAATACAAACTACTAATGAAATATGTAGTTTGAATATGTTATTTCTGGAGTTTCTCATTCAAAACCAAAACTCCTTTTCTTTGTAATTCTCGGCCGAAAAATTGGGATGGCATCAAGTGAAAAAGAAACCAAGTATTTGAAATAGATAATAGGAAAGGTATCATCTTGCTTTTTTCAAAACCTACTTTTGTAACCTCACAAAAGTGTTAATTTTGGAACTTACAAAACTTTTGCAAGTCAAACAAGTCTTGGTTGGGTCCTCAAGACCCATTCTCGGCCGAAATCCAACAAAGAAAGGAAATTGAATTTCCATTATACATGTTGGACAAAAGGAAGCATACTTATTAATTTAAATCATTTTGATTTATTTAATAAGTTTAAATTATGGTTTTATGAACTTTAGAAAGTTTTATACTTCCTAATCTTTCAAACTTGATAATAATAATCTTGACATATTAACGGGGTTGTACACGTTAAATCTAGTTTAAACGCGTATGTGGAATATTTGCTTGGTGTGTGACCTTTTGGGATCATATATCAATGGCAACTTTGTTGCACGTTGTGTCTTGGGCATATAGTTCCAACAGTTTATAAAGCTACATGTTGAGTATGGTGGAATAACAAGTGTTTCAAATCAGCGTGTCACAAAATCAAGCTGCACATTCGGATTACTTAGCCTATTCGTTGTAGCAACAAGTTGGCGCCCACCGTGGGGCGGCGCTACTTAGAACAGATGAAACCTCTTGTGTTATCAGGTACCGATAGTTCTCCATCATTCTTATCAGCATTGAGGCTCAATACTAAGCATATAAGCATGTTTTCATGTGTCAGTTCGTCTATTTTTATTTACTTAAAATAAATACTGCTTTATATTGAACTAAAAGTTGTCAATATTGTAAGAGAGCAACTGCTCTAAGTTAAAGGCAATTCAAGTTTGTTTGGGATATTGATCTTTAATGGAAATTAAAATAGACTTCATCTCATTAGGGAAAATGAGAAGAAGCATCATCTTTTGACTTTTATCCAATTTTTTTTGTAGGAACTGAAAGTTCTTTGAATGCCGGTACTCGGAGTGATTTAAACCATCACTCCTCAACCAAAGAATCTGTAACAATTCTTTTCTTTGTTGCTACATTGATCTTCTTTCAACATCTTTGAGTTGGTAAACCAAATTAATAATGACAGTTTCTATTTGATAGATTCTTGATCTTAATCTTTCATGTTTATACAGAATGGAGAGTTTCACAAGGATGTTGGAGTCATTCCAAGAGCAGTTGATCAGATTTAAAAACACTCTTGAAGCTCAAAATGCAGACTACAATGAGGAGATAACAGATCTTTTGGCTCTTGACGAAAGGTCCAAAAAGTACGAGTATCTCTAATGGATGGGAAAGGTGCAGTTTTCATGAGAAGGGTATAAGAGTAACTTATAACCAGTTATAATTGGCAATTTTGGATTAGGTCAAATGGGTGGTTGAGTATGCTAAAACACTTTTTGTCCATTCCCCCCCCCCCCCCCTTTTTCTATGTTATTTCAATAATAGTATAGTATTTTGGATTGAATGATTTAAAAGGTTATATGCATTAAAGTACACTTTTGCAACTATTGATCTTTTACATTTCGACCCTTTCTTTTAGACTATTTTTTATTTATATGTGACACGTTAGAGACAAAACATAACCTGTATGTAAGTAAACATGTGTAGATAGTACTCTCTCTACTCAATGGTAAAAATGAAAGTTTTTAAATCATCTTCATGGCAGGAAAGAGTAAGGAAAGTTGGTGAGATTAACATCTTAAAAAAAGCTTTCTAACACTCGGTCGTGTAATAAATGCATTGGTTGACCACTCCGGACATGTTACATTTTCTTATTACAAACATTACAATGTTAATAATTAAATGCAATTTTTTTTTGTTGAACTTATGGTAATGACAATAAGGTTGTTAAGAGATTTATTATATGGGAAAACAAAAAACATGTATAATAGCTACTTTGTCATTTTATATCCAATTTCTAGGAGAAACACAAAACACACTAGATTATGCATACCGACCTAAAAGCATTAAGAATAGAACATAGATTAATTTTCATTTCTAGAATGTAAAATTTTGAGCTATTTAAATGCTCTCTAATTTCCCACCTATTAAATACTTTCACAGAGGTGATAAAATCAGTAATTGTTAAAAGAATTTTATACTGAAATCGAAAGTCTTAAGCATTATAACTATGTAATATGTTATATCAGTTATTATAAGTATTTAAAGAATTAAGATTTTTATATCATTTTCATTGTCCATTCTCTGTTTGTTTGCCATGATAATAAATAAGAGGCAATGTTAGTCACTATCAATGGTTGGTTTGTTCTTGAGACAACATGTTTTCGCTCATGTGCAACTATATGTTGCACTTTCCAGAGTTAAAAGCAGAGACGTGTTAAATCTTTTAATTTCAGATAAGGATTGAAAATTATAAATAAAATATCCAACATTGTATATAAAGAAATATTTACACATTTATGAATTATATTCAACATTTTTTTCAAAAATACTGTATCATTTATTCAGCCCCGTGACACTAGTATATAATTAAAGCATATGTATATGTTCGGTTCGGTTTCGGTTTTCAAAAGATACAAAACCGAAACCAAACCGTAATTTTTAGTTTTCAAAAAATACAAAACCAAAACCGTCGGTTTTAGTTTGGGTCGGTTAATTCGGTTTCGGTTTTTTGCTCACCATGTTCATTCAAAGTTGATTCAATTTTACGTAACTCATTTGGATTCACTAATGCTGATCAAATAACTCAAAGGTCGCTTGAAATTGGTTCGTTTATAAAACAAGTTGGCTAGGCACAAATTATTTTATTTTTAATTTATTATGTGTGTATATGTATAATGTTATTTGTGAGTGGAAGATGTTTTTGGCCTCGTCACTTCGTAAAAACAATAATTCCCTCTGTCACATACATCACCCACCAATCTTCACCTCAATCAAAGTCCGCTCTGCCTATGAACCTAACTCTGCACCATCCACCACTTACCCCTTTACCTACTCCGGTTGAAACCGACAAACAACACCACCCGAACCCCCACCCATTGTTCCCGTACCTCAGCCTCCTATTGCTGCTCCACACACCGAATCACGAGATGGCATCACCAAACCAAATGTGCCATCGAACCTCTACACCACAACCGACCCAACCATCACCCCTATTTTAAAAAACTTTATGTAAAACGTTTTTTTACAAATAAATAACACTTTTTATCAGAAAAAAAAAACTACTTCTCTAAAAAAAATTAATAAAATAAAAAAAACGAGTTTATAAAGTATATTAAAAATGTTTCTATAAAATTCATATAAAACGTTCATATAAATTAAATTTTTTTATAAAATACATTTAAAACGATTTTATGAAATATAAAAAATTAAAAAGTAAAAAAACGCGTTTACATGGCGATAAAAAAGAAATATTTTTTTTAAATAAAAAAACATCTTTTTTCAAAACTCATACATCAAAACTTTATATAATAAAAAAGTTTAAAACACACGTTACATTTAAAAAAAATGTATGAAACTTTTTACTCTACTACTGAACAAAATATATAAAAAATAGAGTTTTATACATGTGATAACTACAAAAAATAAAAATAAAGATAGTATAAATTAACAACTTAAAAACGACAAACAGAAAAAGAAACATATAAATAAATAATTAGACATATTTATAAGTGTTTTTGCGTGTTAGTATTGTGGATGCTCTAACGAATAACAATGGAGGGAGAAAAGAATTCGAAAGAAAAAAATAATTTTATGCAGAAAATCCTTTCGTCTTCATCCCCACGCCGCCATGCTTATTTTCCACTCAAAACCCTCCATAATTACTCCATAAATTTTCAGTTCCATACAATAAACAGTTTGCAGAATTGTAGTTGCCTGTTCTCTCTCTAATGCATCCGCCCCCATTGATGGCGACAAAACCCTAATGGTTGGTCACTGGTTAGCCCTAATTTCTCCATCTATCTACTTCTATGCAATTTGATTACATAACTGTGTTTCGTGAAGCTTAGATGATCAAAACTAGTTTAGGATGAATGAATCGAAGAACCGATCATGCTGTTTAGCTTTAGCTTAACAGTTTCAGTGAGTGAACATTTCTAGGGTTACGTAATTTACTGAAGTTTGAAGATTGGATTATTAATTTATGAATTTCAGTTAGTGAACATTTCTAGGGTTATTTAATTTGGCGGTTGGGGCTTTTGTATATGGTATGTAGAATTAACTAGGTATTGTTTCTGTTTGAAGATTGGATTATGAATTTATGATTTTGGTTATTATAGTGGTATATCTTTTTAGTTCTACCTCAATTTTTTGTAAATTTAGAATAATATTTATCGAATTGGTTCCTAAATTCTCTATCTTGACCTAGGAATGGATCATAATCTCATATGGATTTATGTTTGTGATGCTTTGATTTTTGATGGTTCTGTCCTGCCAACGTGTGTTAAATTATGCGTAAAAACTGTTAGAAGCTTTAAGTATTTCTAATTTTGTTGACTTATAGGAATAATAATTTTGATATAGGTGAAATTATGAGCAGTATAGGCCAAACAAGGTATGTGATTCAAAATACGGGTGATGGTGTTGATGATATAAGTGAGATGCCAGATTGTATTCTTCGTCATATTCTCTCATTTATTCCCACGAAAGACGTTGTGAAGACTGCGATACTTTCAAAAAAATGGAATGAAGTTTGGACTTCAGTTTCAAACCTGGATTTTGATGATGCATTATTGTATGCTAATGAGACAGACAATCGGGACCCACCTGAAGAGACTTGCTTCATGAAGTTTGTAGAACGAGTTCTCTTGTTACGTGATAGATCGAACGTTAAAGATTTTCGTTTATCATGTCGTGTTTTCTTTAATGCATCATGCATACATTCATGGATTTGTTCAGCTATCATGCACAATGTCCAAAAGCTTGATCTCTGTCTCTTTGTGGATGATCCATTTGTGCTCCCAGGCTCCATGTTTTGTAGTCAAACGTTGACCAGTTTGAAAGTAGAAATGAATTGTGTTCTCGAATTCCCGACTGTCGTTTATCTTCCATATTTGAAAACCTTGCATTTATCTCTAGTTACATTCGCGAATGATGGGTCAACACAAAAGCTTTTCGCGGGTTGCCCGGTTCTTGAAGAGTTGACTTTGCTAGACTGTGAGTGGTTGAACTTGAAGAACATCACAATTTCAAGTTCCACCTTAAAACGGTTAACAATCGATGACCTACCATACTTTGGGCCACCTGATGGGCCTAAAGGCTGTAAGATAAAGATTCATACACCAAATCTTGTATACTTGAAGTACACTGGATATTCATCAAACGATATTTTCGTGTGTGATGTATCTTCATTGGTCAAAGCATACATTAGTGTTCCGGTCCCACACGAAAAGCAGAAAGAAGTTGCTTCTCATGTTGTTAATCTGCTTAAAGGATTGAGTAAAGTTGTGTTTTTGAATGTATCGGATCATACTATTGAGGTACATGATTGAATTCAGCATGAACTTGTCTTTTTTGACTTTTTTATATGATTTTGCCACACTGACTTTTGTCTTTTTGTAAAGTCTCTTGTATTTGCAGGTAACACGCTAGTTAATCTTCCGGTTTTCAAGAATTTGACTCATTTAGAGTTGACCATGGAAATAAGAAAATCAACCATTGAAGCATTGACAAAATTTCTCAACTACTGTCCAAATCTGCAATCTTTATGTTTCTCTGAGGTAGATTACACGCGATTACCATATTTAGTGGTGTTTGGATTTGCGTTTTGAAACTGATTATGTGTTTATTACAAGTTACAACAACTAGACACAATAACTACTTTCAATCAATACACTATGCAGGGATTCGGTCATGATGTATGTCTTGAGAACTATTTGATTTGGTCGCCACTACCTAAATGTATTTCATCCTGCCTCAAAATGCTGATTTTCAAGAACTTTCACGGGAATGATTCAGAAATATGTTTTCTCAAATGCATTTTGCAGAATGCATTTGTTTTCAAGAAGATGAATATCTCATGTTGTGAGAATTTATTTGGAGATCCAAACAGGCAAAAAGAGGTCAAGGAGGCATTGGAAGCGATTTCAAAGGGCTCTAAGTCTTGTGTTGTCACACTCTCATGAAACTATAGTTATTAGGTAAGTATTTCCTCTAATCTTACTGTGCTTATCTAATGGGAAAAAAAATTAGAGGTGACAATTCTTGACACGACCTGAAATACGACACGGAAATAATCAGGTTGTGGGTTGTCATATCTAACATGTTTAATAAACAGGTCATGTTTAGATTGATCTGTTTAACCCGTTTAATTTAATAGGTCGACCAGCAACCCGTTAATCAAATAGATCGACCAGTCTAACTCGTTTAACCCATTTATTACAACCCTTCAACCCATCTAGAATGTTTACAACTTGAGATAAATGGGTTATACCGGTCGTAATCAGGTTACATAATTTTATGTCTAGGTTAATTTTAAGCGTGCCCGGGTTAGGGTTGATCTCTTTGACACGAATAAATATATGGGTCATGTTCGGATTCAACAATTCAAACTGCCAACTTGAAACCTGTGAGCCCGACACGATTGACACCCCTAGAAAAATATGCATATAAAAGGGGACTACTTTTAAAACCAACACTTGATATCCTATGTTATAAGTTTATAACAAAATCAGGGACTTGGTCATGCATATAAAAGGGGACTACTTTTAAAACCTCTATCTGTTCTTTGTTCATGCAACAGTTTGACCACAAGTGGCGAAATGGTTTCACCATTGTTGTTTGTCTGGTTAATTGATCAGCTGGCTCTACTTTTTTGATGATGGAGGGTTCCTGTTTTTGGCATATCTTTTGACAATTGTTGTGATAGAGGTATATAGTTTGGGAACATTGTGGGTTGTTAAGTTTGTTCATATATACATATGGGCTGCTCCTGTTTTGTTTTTTTGATGTAGCCAAACATACATAGAAGCTAACATTTTGTAGGATCTTCTTGTGTTTCTAAACTATATGTTGGTGTTCTTTTGCCTTTTCAAGTTCTTCATAAGATCTTGTAGTTACTTGTCAAATTGTTAAAATAAGAAGTTAGCTAGAAAGGAAACATGTACCTCGTGGAGAGGTCATGAGTTTGAATCCTGATGAGGGGAATTTTGCCAACACCCTCCACAGGACTAGGAGTTAGCTGTTTAAAAAGAAAGGAAACATGCCAAATCGTCGAAAGAGTTGAAAGATTTAAAGTGCAAGTTTAATGCTTCTAAATTTAGATACGAATTAATTGTTTGTAAAAAAAAGTTAAAATGCATGTGGTTCAACCTGGTCGAGTGGTGTTTAAATTTTATTGGTAGTTTGTTATTGTGTTATTTGAGTCTTTTATAATTTGTCTATATAAAACATACAAATAATTAAAATTTTAAAACAAGTCAGCTGATGGAACCATGTGCTGGCTTGAGTTAAACTAGTGTTGTCAAAACCAGACCGGTCGGTCCGGGAACCGGACACATAACCGATCTGGTTGTGTTGTTGAACCGCTTTCATTTGAACCAGCCAGGTCGGATTTCAAAAAAAAAATCGTATTTTTCTTGCAAAATCTTTTTTTTTATTAATTTAATATTATAAACTACATATTTTATTTATTTAAGACTTTATATGTCATTAAATTACAAATTCACAACAAAACAAAAAAATATTTTTATATTTCTATCTATCTATATATATATATATATATATAGTTTTAATTTTTATATTATCTATGACGTTATCCGGTTCTTAATTCAGTCCGACCAATGAACCTCTAAGACAACTGGTTCACTTTTCGGTCTGGTTCTAAAATCCGTGAGTTAAACATAAGTCTAATGTAAGATTAGCATTCAACTCGGATTGAAGATTATGAGTCGGCTCGTATTGGTATGAACTTGAGCCCGGGTTAAGGCTTGTATGGCTTAGCTTTTAGCTCGGATCGAAGATTATGAGTGATTATGAGTTTGTTCGTATTGGTATGAACTCGAGCCTGAATTAATGGCTTGTATAGCTTGCTTGTTGAAAAATTGTAGATTTGATAAAGTAATATTTTCTTTTCAAGTTTCGATTATTTTGCTTGAAGAATATAAAATCAAAATCGAATTTAACTTTATCGGCATATATTTTCTGCGGTGATGATTGTTCCCATTCTTCGTAAACATGGTATAAGAATGATTATTTAGAATCAGTATACGGGGTGAAAAGACATGGATGCCCTTTGAGCCACCAACAAACAACCATTTAATCACGTTTTTGTGTTATTTAATTGACCAAACATTGTCATTTGTTACATGCCAAGAAAGAATATATATTTTTTTTTAATTTAAAGTTAATATGAGCGATAATCAAGAATATAAAAAAAACATTTTCTTTAAGCTTTTCCTACGAAACTGCTCATACTTTATGTTTAAAAAGTACCAATAAAATAATAATTAATTTTTATTATTGCTTTACTTTACTAATGTAGAGTTTTTAACTTTTTTATATATATATATTTTTTACCAATCAAATTTCATTGAAGTATGAAAAATAGTTTATAACCAGAAATATCGATTAAAATTGTTGACATGATATTTGAATTATCAGAAATACATTAGAGAAAAAAAGGATTATTGAATTTTAATAATATCACTTTTTATCAATTGACTAATAATAATCACAACTTAGAATATTTGTACCACCAGTCCTATTTTTAAATTATTTTCTTACATTGGACCCACTGTTAAGAAAACTTAACGCCGTTAGTTTATATGACGTGGACATCTGCAAACTGTCGGAAAATCGAGCCAAACTAGCAGTGGTCTTGTGGTGGGTTTTGAAATTGGCTTTGATGATGTTTAACTGATCTCATTTTTTCGGCAAGTCCAAACAGAGACAATAGTGGTGTTTAACGAGGCCAGTTAAACACGACCAGAGCCAATTTGAAAACCCACCACGAGACCACTGCTAGCTTTGCTTGACTTTTCGGCGGTTTGCAGATGTCAACATCATATAAAATCTAACGACGTTAAGTTTTTTTAACAGGGGGTCCAGTGTAAGAAAATAGTTTGAAAGTAGGGATTGGTGGTAAGAATATTCTCAGTTGAAATTATTATTGGTCAATTGGTAAAATGTGAGATTATTAAAATCCAAGAAAAAAATGTCATTACATAAATTTAAAGAGGAGAGCATTTCTAGCAACTTTTGCATCTCGCCCCTATAATTTAACTAAAAAACACATTTATTCCTAAAATTTAAAGATTTTTTAAAATCTCTCACATCTCAAACTTCATATATATTCCTATTCAATTAAATAATATTTGTTTAAAAGTTTTTTTATTCTTTTTTACTTTCACTCATAAAAAATATAAAAAATAAATGGGCAATTACATATATCCCTCTAAAAACTTTATTAATTACATATATATCCAGCTCAAATTTTTATTTACGTATATCCCCTCCATTAACTACATATATACCCAACTGAATGATGAAATCGATGAAAAGTGACGATGGATGTTGGAATCGAAGGAAGCGGGAATCAAAAGGATAGGGTTGGGATCGATGGAACAAGAATAGTCATATTTCTTATAAGGTTAATGTGACATCCGGCATTTTCAGGTTAACTCCGTTAACTCAAACCCCGTTAGTTCAAACATTTTTCGTTTCAAACTCAGTTATCCCAGTTAGTCGCACGTACATTGCATTTAATTAGGATTAATTAAATGTGTCAGTCAGTCGCACACATCGGATCGCACTCGAGTCTAACCCGGAACGTTGGTGATTAATCGAACATTAATATTACGAACATTAATAATTTATATTTAATATAAATTATGAGTTTATGTGATTTTTATGTGATTACGTGACTTTACGTGAATATTATTGTTTTCGTACGTGTTTATTGTGCGTAAAGCGTAATTAGTATTTTTATAAAAGTTAGTATTTTTATAAAAATAAAAGTTGAATGTTTTAATTTCTAATTAAGTTAGTAATTAATTAAATAGACTTATGGGCCTTAATTAAGCCCGCAGGCCAAATTAATTACCCATTAAGTATTAGATAAGGATAAAATTCAAAAAAAATATATATCAAAACCCTAACCACCATTCTTGGCCGTCGACCTCAAGAACCCCACCCTCCCCTTCGACCGAATTGAAGAAGCAACCCAAACACACCTCAATCGAGCCCCGATCGTGAATCCGGAAGTAGATACGTGCTAGTCTACGCGTTTCTAACGTTCCTACGTAAGTTATTTTATAAAAATCCGTCACTTTTTCATTATTATTTTTGAGATCGAAACCCTAGATTATCCAAACTTGATGATTTTGAAATATAATAATAAATTGGTTAATTGATTGGTGTTGTTATGTCTTGTGGATGATTTTATGAAATTATGTGAAACCCTAGTTGTTATACGAGGTGAAAATTGAATATTTTTTATTATGTGATGTTTAGAAATCGCATGTTAGACGTGAGTTATGATTAATATAGTTGTAGATATATTAGTTGAATGATTTGGAATCGAATTGACGTGTTACTTGTGTAAACGAAACGTGTAATGGACAAGTTACTAAAAGAGGAAACTTTTTATGAATTCTATTTTGCATGCTAGACGTGATTAGGATGATGTGATGATGGTTATGAGCTACTTGATACATATTGACATGATTTGTGAAATCAGATTTTAAATACATAAACCGGTTTTGCGAACTTTCCAAATAAGGAAACTTTAATTGTTAAAAGTGGTTAGAACTTGCTAATTAGACATGCATGGCATGGTTTAATGATTGGTACATGTTAGTTAAGATACAATAACCTGTTGTAACGTGTTAGGTGTTTGAAATCACGCATGGTAGTCATAGGTTACTAAAGATGGAAACTTTACTTGGAATTGTGACATACATGTTTACTTCTATGCAATGGTTATGTGATATGATGATCTTGAATATGTTGTAGTAGTCTTACAAGCATACTAACAATGATAATTTCATGAGACACAAATCCCGAACATACTTTCTATTTATAGAAACCTGCTATTTATAGAAACCTGCTATTTTTGGAAACTTTCTATTTTTGGAAACTTTCTATTTTTGAAAACTTTCTATTTTTGAAAATCATGTTTGTTTGATTAGAACAATTAGGATTTGTTGCTAAGTGTTACAGCATTATCATTTGTGTATAATATAGAAGTATTATACTGAACCAACGTTAAATCATTAATCGGGTCACTAACGGGTCGTCGGGTCAAACTTAGTCAAACTTAGTCAAACTTGGTCAAACATGAGTCAAACTTGTAAACTCTTTTCAAACACTTAAACAATGGGATTGTTTGGATACTTAGGGTTTGTATCAACTTGCACAAACATACACTTATAAACCGGTGTTTATAAGTGGCAGTTAGTCGTCAAGCATTTTAGGTTCACTTTCTTTCGCACATACACTAAGGTGAGTTTCACGGCCCCTTTTCTTACGTTTTAAACTTGGGGGAGAAAACATGGGTACGAGCATTTAGATCTTACGTTTCTTTTATATCACTTGTGTACTAAGCGCAAACATATCATGAAAGTCCTCACTTATCGAACCGTTAGTATATGGGTTAGCGAGGTAATCTTGAGTAGTACTACTGGGCACTGACAAGCCCCACCCGCGTTAGTCACGCTAACACGACAGGTAGTCGAACGGGTGTAACATTGACCTAAACATTCACCATTGATTATGATAGTCATGGTGGGAGGCAGTACAAACATAAACAGTCAGCTTCGGTGTCGAAACGCTTTAGTAACATGTACTAGGTTAGCTACCTATTGTCACACCCCAACCGACGGCGGAAACGTCGGGGCGTGAAGCGTGCAGACTGTTCATTGCTCATGGTTTGCTAAAGTTTGAATATTAAATAATTGTTTTCATTTCATTCAACAAGTTTAAACAAAACACAACCAATCCACAAAACATAAATGTAAATTACATAGAATAAACTGGTTTAATTGAATTCTAGGTCCAAAAATCCTATGTGTAGCATATCTTGATTACTTCAAACATTGGTACCTGAAACATGGTTAAAACAGAGTCAACTAAAAAGTTGGTGAGAATACATAGGTTTTATTGTGTGATCGCAAAATACGTGTTGTGTGCATACAGTTCAATACAACATGACAATTAAGGCAATTATGGAGAGAAACCATCGTGTGACCTATACAATCAAACCTTTGTAACTTGCACGCAAAATTGTGTTGTCAGTAACAGACACCCTACCTGGGTGGGCTTGTCAGACTCAATAGATCTACCACTGTTTACTGTCGGCTGATAGTTAATGATTGTACATGAAGAGCATAATAATTGGCCTACACCTAGTACTCAAGCACAAAGCGCAAAATTGTATACATGCATAGGACGGAACTGTATATGTGTATAATTGAAAACATGTAAATAGAACGCATGTTCCACCCCAAAAGTTTGTAAAATAGAGTAAAAGAGGGGCTATGTAACTCACGTGTTATGTAGCGTATAGATTGCACAAGCAAATGGGAAACGGCGGTGTATTGTGGATTGCTAGGTTCGACCTATTGAACAATATATGATTACGTATTATTGAGTTGCGTTATTCGATGTCGGAAGCGGATTTGTTTAAGTTTAAGGTTTGTTTAAATATACTATTTATTTAATCAATAGTAATAGAATATACATTTATTTAAAATATAAGTTTAAATAAATAATATTTGTTAAAGACAAAACGTATGGAATATATTGTTCTTCATAAAAATAATTATATAAACTTGTAGTATTTTATTGATTTTAATTTAAAGAAAGATTAAGTAATCGATCTTTAATAAACAATACTTGGTTCTGAATATTTTATAAAATAATTTTTATAACATTAAAACTGATTAAAATATAAAATATATTAAATAAAAGACTCTGTTAAAGGATGAACACGACCGTGCTCGTATACGGCACGACCGTGCTCGGCTCGTACGCGACCGCGCTTGGTCGGTAACGCGCCCGTGGTTGGTCAGAAGTCACAACAAGAGTCTGTTCATAAGACACGACTGTGCTTGGTCAGGCACGACCGCGCTCATATGTTAGCGCGACCGTGTCTGGTCAATTTCAGAAGCAATTAATCTAGTTCTTGTAATACAACTGATTAGAAACTTAGGGTTTTCATTGAGAGAGTGTTTGCGAATCCAACCATACTATTTAATTGGATTTATAACACGTCTAGCGTGTAGTTTGATTAAAACCATTTATTTATAAAAACTCAGATTCAATTCGGTAAAATCGTGTAATGCGGTTACGAATTAAGTTGGGGCTTTCGATTAGCTTGGAGAGACGATCCTAATGACCTATTACTAACCTGTGTTGAATGGGCAACCAGTGCAGACGGCTACGGTGAGACTTCGCGGCTTTTCTTGATCGACAGACGAGATAGGGACGATGTAATGATGGATTTAGGGTTTAAGGAGGCTTATATAAGTCGCGGGTAGGTATTGGATTAACTTAATTCGTTTGATTCTTGCCCCAATTACTTGATTCGGTTTAAAAAGGAAGTCGGTTTAGAATTTGCGAGTATTCGGACGATTGCATGTGTATTTGGTCGGGTATACGTCGCAACTGGTCGAGTAACTTCTTCTACAAGTCCCGCGGTTTCTAAAACTCACTTGAATTCTATTTTTGGACAAGATTTGAGTCGGTTTGACCTTTTCAGAGTCAAACTGTAAAAGAGGCGCGACCGTGCTTAATGTTAAGCACGACCGTGGTCGTTGGTTAAAGCGCGACCGTGCTTAGGACTAAGCACGACCGTGCTTGTGCACTTTTTGATATTTACAAGAATGGCCCCTGTAGTTTCGTAGCCTTTATGTTGTTTTGAGTTTTGGTCAAGTTTGGGTCCTCGAGGTTTGTAAGATGGTTTTAGTTAATATTGTAATATAATAGACGCGTGTATGCTTGTTATTGCACATGAACAATGAATGTAAGGTTGGAATCGGAATCGTCTTTTATTGCGCGACATAAAATAAATAGGAAAAACATGAAAATCAGAAAGGTTACAGTATCCCCATGTTGAGGGAATTTCGTCCCGAAATTCAACTGGTTGAGGCTACTGCTTCAGCAAAAAGATGCGGGTACTTGAGCTTCATTTGGTCTTCTCGCTCCCAAGTAAACTCGGGTCCTCGTTTAGATTCCCAACGAACCTTGACAATAGGAATACGGCTGCGCTTGAGTTGTTTTATCTCACGATCCATAATCTCAACTGGTTTTTCAACGAAGTGCATCGTCTCATCAATGCGCACATCGTCAAGAGGTATATGAAGGTTCTCATCAGCAAGACACTTCTTGAGGTTGGATACATGAAATGTAGGATGTACGTTGCCAAGTGATGGAGGTAACTCGAGCTTGTAAGCCACTTTCCCAATCCTTTCAAGGATCTTGAATGGACCTACATAGCGAGGTGCTAGCTTGCCTTTCTTCCCAAAACGGATCACCCCCTTCCAAGGAGACACCTTTAGAAGTACAAGATCACCAACTTGGAATTCCAAGGGTTTGCGTCGTTTGTCGGCATAGCTCTTTTGCCGACTCCTCGCAACTCGAATGTTGTCACGGATTTGAATAAGCTTGTCGGAGGTTTCTTGAATTAACTCGGGACCGGTGATTTGTGCTTCACCAACCTCGTTCCAACAGATGGGAGAACGACACTTACGACCGTAGAGAGCTTCAAACGGAGCCATGTCGATGCTGGTGTGGTAACTATTGTTGTAGGAAAATTCGATAAGTGTCAAATGTGAATCCCAATTGCCACCAAAGTCGATGACACAGGCTCTCAGCATGTCTTCCAGGGTTTGGATTGTTCGCTCGGTCTGACCATCAGTTTGGGGATGGTAGGCCGTGCTCAAATCCAATCGTGTACCAAGTGCCTTTTGGAGAGATTGCCAAAACCGAGAAGTGAAACGAGCATCTCTATCGGAGATTATGTTCAAAGGAACACCGTGACGACTCACGATCTCGTCAATGTAAATTCGGGCCAATTTCTCAACCTTATAGTCTTCACGGATAGGCAAGAAGTGTGCGGACTTAGTGAGACGGTCAATGATCACCCAAATGCTATCATAACCGCTTGAAGTGTGAGGGAGTTTTGTGATGAAATCCATAGCTAGATTCTCCCATTTCCACACGGGGATTTCCGGTTGTTCAAGTAAACCAGAAGGACGTTGATGCTCAGCTTTGACTTTAGAACATGTGAGACATTTTGCTACGAACAAGGCAATGTCTTTCTTCATGCCGGGCCACCAATATTGTGGACGAAGATTTTGGTACATTTTATCCGCACCGGGATGAATAAAATATCGAGACTTGTGTGCTTCGGTCATGATGAATGCTCGGAGATCGTCACGATCGGGAACCCAAATACGATCTAGAAAATAAAGCAAGCCGTTTGTTTTAGTCTCTAATTGGAATTCAACACCACAAGACATTTCCTCATACATATTACCCTCAGTAACCGAGACATGTTGAGCTGCTAGAATACGAACTTGAATGTCGGAATGGATCTTGACACTTTGAAGCAGGACATGTTCCTTGCGGCTTAGTGCATCGGCTACAACATTAGCCTTGCCAGGATGATAACGAATCTCGCAATCGTAATCGTTGAGGAGTTCAACCCAACGTCGTTGTCTCATGTTGAGTTCCTTTTGGTTGAAGATATGTTGGAGGCTTTTGTGGTCGGTGAACACCACACATTTCGTCCCATAGAGATAATGTCTCCAAATCTTTAACGCAAATACGACAGCACCCAACTCCAGATCATGCGTCGTATAATTTTTCTCATGGATTTTGAGTTGTCTTGATGCATAAGCGATCACATTGCCTCGTTGCATGAGAACGCAACCAAGACCTTGGTTTGAAGCATCACAGTAAACAACTAGATAATCTTCACCTTCAGGAAGAGTGAGGATAGGAGCATTGCACAACTTTTGCTTGAGAATTTGAAAGGCTTCTTCTTGCTTCGGTCCCCACTCATAAGGTTTACCTTTTTGGGTTAAGGTAGTGAGGGGAACAACGATCTTGGAGAAGTTAGAAATAAACCTTCGGTAATAACCCGCTAAACCAAGAAACGAACGAACTTCGGTAGGGGTTTTAGGAGCTTTCCAATTCTTAACAGCTTCAATTTTGGCGGGGTCAACATGAATTCCCTTTTTATTAACAACGTGGCCCAAAAATTGCACTTCTTTTAGCCAAAATTCACACTTGGAGAATTTGGCGTATAGTCGTTCGTTTTTCAAGAGTTCCAAAATCAACCTAAGATGTTGCTCATGATCTTCCTTGGTCTTGGAATAGATCAAGATGTCGTCAATGAATACAATCACAAATTTGTCAAGATATGGTTTGCACATGCGATTCATGAGGTCCATGAAAACAGCAGGTGCATTGGTTAGCCCAAAAGGCATAACCATGAACTCGTAGTGACCATATCTCGTTCAGAAGGCGGTCTTGGGAATATCCTCCTCTTGCACACGGAGTTGATGATAACCAGATCGAAGATCAATCTTCGAGAAGTAGGTAGAACCTTGGAGTTGATCGAAGAGATCGTCAATCCTAGGTAAAGGGTAGCGGTTTTTGATTGTAAGTTTGTTGAGTTCTCGATAGTCAATACACATGCGGAATGAACCATCCTTCTTTTTAACAAACAAGACTGGTGCACCCCACGGTGAATGACTCGGCCGTATGAAACCTTTGTCGGCGAGTTCTTGAAGTTGGCTTGCAAGTTCTTGCATCTCGGAAGGTGCAAGCCGGTATGGAGCTTTAGCCACCGGGTTTGCTCCAGGTACAAGATCGATGCGAAATTCCACTTGCCGAACAGGTGGAAGACCTGGTAAGTCATCAGGAAAAACTTCAGGAAAATCCCGAACGATGGGGATGTCTTGTACACTCTTCTTCTTATCTTCTTTTTGGATAACATGGGCTACGAAAACCATGCACTTCTTTCGTATATACTTTTGGACGGCAATGCATGACATTAGTTTGAGTCCTTTGTAAGGTTTCTCACCAAAGACCTTCAACGTTTCACCGGATGGGAGTGGTAGACGGATGCATTTTTCAAAGCACATGACTTCGGCATGGTGCTTCGACAACCAGTCCATACCTATGATGACGTCAAAACTCCCTAATGGCATTGGTACGAGGTTGATCGGAAAAGTGTGTTTATTTAGTTCTAGGGAGCAATCATAAATGATGGTGTCAATTGTAACGGTGTTACCATCGGCTACTTCAACGGTAAAGGTTTTCTCTAGTTTAGACCGGGTTTTTGCAAGTAACGGTTCGAAGTCTAGTGACACAAAACTTTTATCGACTCCGGTATCAAATAGTATAGAAGCATAACGATTATTCATAAGGAACGTACCGTTAACCACATCAGTGTTGGCCTGAGCCTCATTGGCGTTGATGTTGAAAGCACGCCCACGAGCTCCGCCTTGGTTAACATTGACCAGTCTTGGGCACTGGTTACGGAAGTGGTTCGGGTCGCCACATTCGAAGCAAGCACGTCCATTTGCAATGGCTGGGATGGCTTGGTTAGTTGCTTGTTGATTGGCTTGATTTGCTGGGTTGGTTTGGTTGGCAAGTGCCTTGGCTCGACAAATATTGGCTGTGTGGCCATGTTTCCCGCAGTGGTTGCAAAGGCGACAAGGTATGCTTGGAGGGTGATGATAGTTGCAGGTGTTGCAAAGTGGGTGGCTGCCCCCATAGGGTTTCTTTACTGGGTTTTGAGCCATGGGTGCAACTTGATTTACTGGAGCAGCCGGAGTGATTACAGCACAGTTCTTGACCTTTCTCTTCCTAGTGTTGCGGTATGGTTTAGTTTGGACTTCTTTGACATGAGCGGGAGGTGTTGTTGTGTCAGGAACTTTCTTGGCACCCTTTCTTGTAAGTGTACCCGCTTTAACATGGTTGTCAGTAAGTGTGGCTGACAAGCGGATAGCATCCTCCAGAGTAGCAGGATTTCCTCCTACCACAATATCTTGAATTTGTCTAGGTAGACCACCAATGTACTTTTCAATACACCTAGACAGAGGTGTAACCATGTGTGGCACAAGTAGACTCAGCTCGTGGAAACGGGTGGTGTATGCTAAGCTTTCACCACTATCTTGAGCAAGATCCCAAAATTCCGCTTCCAGCTTTTTCATCTCATTTCGAGGACAGAATTCCTCAATCATGATCCTCTTCAACTCATCCCACGGCAGTGCCATTGCTACATCCATTCCCCTAGTCCTTTTCTCACCATTCCACCAAGTAAGCGCCCTTTTTTGAAAGACACTAGTAGCATGACGAACACGGAGGTTGTCGGGACAATCGCTATTGAGGAAAGTGCTCTCAATGCTTTTAAACCATTGAAGGAGGCCCGTGGCTCCTTCGTTGCCATAGAATTTGAGGGGATTGCAGGAGTTGAAGTGTTTGAAGGTGCATTGTGGCGGGTTGGCACCACCACCACCTCCAGTATTAGCACTCCCACTGGCATGGCCATTAGTGTTGTTGGCTTGGGTAATTTGATTCACCAGCTGTGTGAGTATAGCAGCCAGGTCAGTGTTATTGCTGTTGTCACGACGGGGAGGCATTCTACAGATTTAGACACAATAAGAGTTGTGAGAATTTCTTGGATTAAATAGAAGGATAAATAGATAAGTAATTCATAGTTCGGGTTGTACTCAAATAGTGACATAATCACTCGAGTACTATGACATATTAAGGTTAATTTAAACTCAGATAATTATCAAGGAGACGTGCTTTAGCCTATAAGTAAACACTCATCCCGGGAATTCCCAGGAAAGCATACGGATCCCTCGGTTGATTGGGATTTATATGAAATACTTTCCTAGACAGAAAGCCCAGAATACAGGTGTCACCCTTCCAGATTACACGTGTCCTTTAACAATTAAACAAAGTCTAAAAACCTTAACGGGTGTAAAAAAAGAAATTTGACATTCCACCAACTATGTTAATGATGACACGGAAGCAGGCATGAAGGATATGTGGTTTAGGATATGGGTAGGGATATTGTTTATTTAAGTTGTTATTTATATATACATATAAAACATTTGGCATATATCACATAGCATGTAGCACATAGCATGTAGCACATAAATCATGAAGCATGGCATAAGTGGGTATCCTAAAGTTATAGTCTAGGTCAAAGGTGTCTAATAACCTAATTCCCTATAACCAAGGCTCTGATACCAATCTGTCACACCCCAACCGACGGCGGAAACGTCGGGGCGTGAAGCGTGCAGACTGTTCATTGCTCATGGTTTGCTAAAGTTTGAATATTAAATAATTGTTTTCATTTCATTCAACAAGTTTAATCAAAACAAAACCAATCCACAAAACATAAATGTAAATTACATAGAATAAACTGGTTTAATTGAATTCTAGGTCCAAAAATCCTATGTGTAGCATATCTTGATTACTTCAAACATTAGTACCTGAAACATGGTTAAAACAGAGTCAACTAAAAAGTTGGTGAGAATACATAGGTTTTATTGTGTGATCGCAAAATATGTGTTGTGTGCATACAGTTCAATACAACATGACAATTAAGGCAATTATGGAGAGAAACCATCGTGTGACCTATACAATCAAACCTTTGTAACTTGCACGCAAAATTGTGTTGTCAGTAACAGACACCCTACCTGGGTGGGCTTGTCAGACTCAATAGATCTACCACTGTTTACTGTCGGCTGATAGTTAATGATTGTACATGAAGAGCATAATAATTGGCCTACACCTAGTACTCAAGCACAAAGCGCAAAATTGTATACATGCATAGGACGGAACTGTATATGTGTATAATTGAAAACATGTAAATAGAACGCATGTTCCACCCCAAAAGTTTGTAAAATAGAGTAAAAGAGGGGCTATGTAACTCACGTGTTATGTAGCGTATAGATTGCACAAGCAAATGGGAAACGGCGGTGTATTGTGGATTGCTAGGTTCGACCTATTGAACAATATATGATTACGTATTATTGAGTTGCGTTATTCGATGTCGGAAGCGGATTTGTTTAAGTTTAAGGTTTGTTTAAATATACTATTTATTTAATCAATAGTAATAGAATATACATTTATTTAAAATATAAGTTTAAATAAATAATATTTGTTAAAGACAAAACGTATGGAATATATTGTTCTTCATAAAAATAATTATATAAACTTGTAGTATTTTATTGATTTTAATTTAAAGAAAGATTAAGTAATCGATCTTTAATAAACAATACTTGGTTCTGAATATTTTATAAAATAATTTTTATAACATTAAAACTGATTAAAATATAAAATATATTAAATAAAAGACTCTGTTAAAGGATGAACACGACCGTGCTCGTATACGGCACGACCGTGCTCGGCTCGTACGCGACCGCGCTTGGTCGGTAACGCGCCCGTGGTTGGTCAGAAGTCACAACAAGAGTCTGTTCATAAGACACGACTGTGCTTGGTCAGGCACGACCGCGCTCATATGTTAGCGCGACCGTGTCTGGTCAATTTCAGAAGCAATTAATCTAGTTCTTGTAATACAACTGATTAGAAACTTAGGGTTTTCATTGAGAGAGTGTTTGCGAATCCAACCATACTATTTAATTGGATTTATAACACGTCTAGCGTGTAGTTTGATTAAAACCATTTATTTATAAAAACTCAGATTCAATTCGGTAAAATCGTGTAATGCGGTTACGAATTAAGTTGGGGCTTTCGATTAGCTTGGAGAGACGATCCTAATGACCTATTACTAACCTGTGTTGAATGGGCAACCAGTGCAGACGGCTACGGTGAGACTTCGCGGCTTTTCTTGATCGACAGACGAGATAGGGACGATGTAATGATGGATTTAGGGTTTAAGGAGGCTTATATAAGTCGCGGGTAGGTATTGGATTAACTTAATTCGTTTGATTCTTGCCCCAATTACTTGATTCGGTTTAAAAAGGAAGTCGGTTTAGAATTTGCGAGTATTCGGACGATTGCATGTGTATTTGGTCGGGTATACGTCGCAACTGGTCGAGTAACTTCTTCTACAAGTCCCGCGGTTTCTAAAACTCACTTGAATTCTATTTTTGGACAAGATTTGAGTCGGTTTGACCTTTTCAGAGTCAAACTGTAAAAGAGGCGCGACCGTGCTTAATGTTAAGCACGACCGTGGTCGTTGGTTAAAGCGCGACCGTGCTTAGGACTAAGCACGACCGTGCTTAACGGTAAAACTCCGTTAGTGGATTTTGGGGGGTGTGACAGTTAAAATGGTAATTTTATAAAATATGGAGATATATGTAATTTAAATTTTGGGTTGGGTATATATGTATTTAGGCTTATAGGGATATATGTAATTCTATATTGGATTTTAATAATCCCAACTTTTATCAATTTACCAATAATAATCCTAACTGAAAATATTTCTTACGACCGGTCTCTACTTTCAAACTATTTTTTCACATTGGACCCCCCGTTAAAAAAACTTAACGCCGTTAGAGTTTATATGACGTGGAAATCTGCAAACCGTCGAAAAATCGAGCCAAGCTAGTAGTGGTCTCGTGTTGGCTTTTGAAATTAGCTTTGGTGGTGTTTAACTGGTCTCGTTAAACACCACCATTTTCTCTGTTTGGACTTTCCGGACAAACGAGACTAGTTAGACACCACCAGAGCCAATTTCAAAAGCTACCACGGACCACTGCTAGCTTGGCTCGACTTTCCGGCGGGTTGTAGATGTCCACGTCATATAAACTCTAACGGCGTTAAGTTTTTTAACGGGGGGTCGAATGTAAAAAAATAGTTTGAAAGTAGGGAACAGTGGTAAGAATATTCTCAGTTGGGATTATTATTAGGCAATTGATAAAATATGGGATTATTAAAATCCAATAATCCAAATAAATATAGGGAATGAATAGTAAGTCTCTTTATTTAGGGAACTCCTAAAGTTTTCCTCCAATTTTTAGTGATAGAACTCTTAAAGTATCCTTTAAATTTTAAAAATTGCATGTTTGGTTTCTAGGTTTTAAAAATTAGAAACTTAGCCCTAAACATTTGAGATATGTTGTGTCTTTAGCCTCTGATGCTAACAACAATTAGTTTTTTAACGGAAAGTTAACTCATGTACCATCCACGTGACTTACGATTGAAAACTTAACTCTAAAATGAGTTAAAATCGGCAGTAAAATAATAATAAAAAGTTTGCAAAAATTCGTAAAAATCACGAACTTTTATTGACATTTACTAATTTTTACTGATATTAATCATTTCTTAAAATAAATTTTCAATCGTAAGTCACGTGGATGATACATGGGTTAACTTTCCGTTAAAAAACTAAATGTTTTTAACATCAAGGGCTAAAGATGTAACATATCTCAAATGTTTAGGCTAAATTTATAATTTTTAAAACTCAGAGACTAAACATGCAATTTGATCAAACTAGAGAGACCATTTATGCAAGTAACTCATATATATAACAACAGAAGGGTATATTCTTGAAATATACTTTGATCAAATATTAAACTAAATTGTCATATAAAATCTTGACATCATTCTTCTCAACTAAATAATTTAGATTTTGAGATTAGTTTTAAATTATTTTAGATATAAAACTAACAACTAATAACAATTTAAAAAAAAGTCGTATTCACGTATTTAAAAATAATAATTAATCAACTTACTAGTAATTATTATAACTGAATAAAATAACTTTTAAAGACCAAATTTAAGATAATACTAATTAGAAAGGACATAACTGAATTAATATATTATTGTTGTAAAACTAACATAATAACAAAGTAATATAAGAAAGAGATGTAAGAAGAGATTATATAGGGGGTTGAAACTCTAATCTATTTTCAATCATTAATAACCAAAATCATATATATTTATAACATAGGTATAGGTTCATGTAAAAAAGATTTTAATTATAAGAAATGTGAGAAGGATTTACGGTCATTAGATCAAATTGTAGAAAAGATTTAATGGTTGAGATTAAATTGTTGGAAGGGTATTTTAGTCTTGACCACTTTTGTTGACTTTTATCAAGTTCCCCTCTCATTTTTAAACGTTCATAACTTTTACATACGACATTATTTTTTCAAAAAAATTAAACCATAAAAACGAACGTTTTTTTATCTTTAAAACGAGTATAGTGTCGTTATAAATAAAAAAGAATTTTTTTTTACGTTTTCCAGCTCATTATGTAATTAGTCAGGTCAATGTGTAATACAAGTTCATTGTGTAATACAAGTTCAATGTGTAATACAAGTTCATTGTGTAATACGAGTTTATTGTGTAATACCACGCCCCGTCATTGTGTAATACAAGTTCATTGTGTTATATGTATTTATCATTGTGTTTTACGTTTTCCAGCTCATTGTGTAGTTAGTCAGGTCATTGTGTAATACAAGTTCATCGTGTAATACAAGTTCATTGTGTAATTAGTCAGGTCATTGTGTAATTAGTCAGGTCACTGTGTAATACAAGTTCATTGTGTAATACAAGTTCATTATGTTATACAAGTTCATTGTGTTATATGTATTTATCATTGTGTTTTACGTTTTCCAGCTCACTGTGTATTACAAGTTCATCGTGTAATACAAGTTCATTGTGTAATACAAGTTCATTGTGTAATATAAGTTCATTGTGTAATACCACGTCTGGTCATTGTGTAATACAAGTTCATTGTATAATTAGTCAAGTCATTGTGTAATACAAGTTCATTGTGTAATTAGTTAGGTCATTGTGTAATACAAGTTCATTGTGTTATACAAGTTCAATGTGTTATATGTATTTATCATTGTGTTTTACGTTTTCCAGCTCATTGTGTAGTTAGTCAGGTCATTGTGTAATACAAGTTCATCGTGTAACACAAGTTCATTGTGTAATACAAGTTCATTGTGTAATACAAATTCAATGTGTAATAAAAGTTCATTGTATAATTAGTCAAGTCATTGTGTAATAAAAGTTCATTGTATAATTAGTTAGGTCATTGTGTAATACAAGTTCACTGTGTAATACAAGTTCATTGTGTCAAATATTTTTCATCATTGTGTTATATGTTTCATCATTGTGTTTTACGTTTTCCAGCTCATTGTGTAATTCGCTCATTATTTTGTAATTTGCTCAAATATGTCAGGTCATTGTGTAATATCAGGTCTGATCATTGTGTAATATCATACATTGTATTACACATTGACCTGGTGTATTAAACATTGACCATTATGCCCTTCCTTTAAAAACAATAAAATGACACATGTCAAGCTTAGAATCTTTCTCACCCTTCTTATTTTTAAAACCCTTTTAGTATAACCTAACCCTATATATAGGGACATGTTCAATTAAGAACCATAATTTTAGTGATAATCAAAAGAACCATGTATTCCTACACAAATGCATACATGCATTCTTACTGCATATATGCACAAATGCATACATGCATCCTTACATATGTGTATGAATGTATGGTTCTTTTCGTTCTCATCAAAATTATTGTTCTTAATTGAACATGTCCCTATATATATATATATAATAAATAAATATTTTTTCATGGCACGTGTCGCCTCCGTATTCATTCTTATCATTTTTCCCCACCTCTCTCTCTTATTAAATACATATATATCTTTAATAATAATATATTTAAAAAAATACTAATTATACTAATAAAACACAATTATTTTAAATTATCTATTATTACAATTATAAGGAACTTCGAATTCTAATTATTTAACTTTTATATTAATTCAAATAATAAATAAAAGTCAAATTACATTAAATGATTATTAACATATTTTAGAAACCAAATTATATATTAATTTTTACATATTATGAATTTTATTTTCTATTCTTAGTATATGTAATACATTTTTACACATGTAAAATCTATAAATAAATATTTAAGAAATTTTATGTATTAATATTTTTCACCCCGTGTGTATTATATGGGTTTTAAGCTACTATATATATATATATAACACTCCCTTTTGGTTATCAACTTCATACGTTTGTCGTTTTGAGATACTATCTCGTTAAAAACATTGCAAGGAAAACCCAGTGGGATAAACCCATAGCCAAGAGAAAAGAGTGCAACACGTATTGTCTCCATCTGATACTTCTACATCAGTAATGTTGTCTCATTAAAAACCTTACTAATAAAACCCAATAGGATAAAATTTAGTGGAGGGAAAAAGAGTACAACTTATATAATACTCCCCATCATTTTAATATG
Source organism: Smallanthus sonchifolius (assembly GCA_023525975.1). Taxonomy (NCBI): domain Eukaryota; kingdom Viridiplantae; phylum Streptophyta; class Magnoliopsida; order Asterales; family Asteraceae; genus Smallanthus; species Smallanthus sonchifolius. The sequence goes on from CM042042.1 coordinate 13,681,167, forward strand.
TATCCTTTAACTGATGGGTGATGATCTTCTTTGAAAGTTGCTCAAAACTTTTGTAGATTGATTTTCCGTTCGATCCCTTGATGTGCAATTATTTATGTTGAGCAACGTTGTATGATCTTTATGTAAAACTTTTGTTTCCTTCTAACAAATGGCATAAGATCCACATTGTATTGTGTTAGTCCGCATCTGCAAGACTAACTAAACTTGTTCCAATGGGTGGTAAAATATAAACTCACATCTTTCGTACCTTACGGGTATCGAAATATTTGTTTTTATCATATTTAGTTGTCTCCACGATGGGCATGATATATAAACCAGCACAAAAAAATATTCGTGCATCAATTGCAATTAACTATGGTAATTATAAACCAATGATCTCTAGCAACATATATTGTAAGTCGATTATGCCACACTTAACTAGACTATTTTAGTCCATGTATATCTAGTTAACTTTATGAAATATATTTTTTAGGTTTTATATAAATGCTTCATGCATTTACTATTCATCTGGGATTTCTTTTCATCTTGACCAATTATGCATATGATTCACTGGTCAAGAACTTTAGTACACAAACTTTATTATTTAGTAAATCAATTGCAAAAATCGATAACATCCTATTTATTTTCAATCCATATTGTACAATTTTTATACATTAAGATATCATAATCAAGATGTTCAATTTCTTCTCTACATGTTTATTGGTGCACAAGGAAACACATAAAGATGTTTCATATGATGTTTCAAATTATCTTTTAAGCACTCAACTGCTTTAGGAAACACATAAGGAGTTTCAACTATATTCAATTCAAGAACGTATACAACAACATAATGTATTCATATCAGAATCTATATACAACAATCATAGTGTTCTTGAGAATTTACTATACATGATTATGTCATTTTAAACCCTTCAGAGATTTCATGGGAATTTTGGCATGTAAATCGCAACATTCATAAGATGCGTATCAATTCTCTTTTGTATTACCATACTCAGAGGCGTACCTAGCCTTTGCTAGGCGGGTCAGCCGACCCAGATGGAATTTTTTTTATTTGTTATATATGCGATACAATCTTGACCGACCCCCATGGAATTTTGACACCGACCCTAAGAAAATTTAATTTTTAACACCGACCTTCATTTAAACTAATAACTTAATTGGAAATTTGGAATAAACTGGACTAAAAAACTTAGTCATTTAAACATTTAAAGTCACATTTAATCAACCCGTTACTCATTTAGACAATTAAGGCCTTATTTAGTTAACCCATTACACATTAAATTTTTTAAACAATTTAACCTGATAATAAATCTAAGTAGCGACAATCCTGATCCATCAACGTCTCGACATTTCATATTCACGTTTCACGCAATCTGAAGAACAACAATTTTCTAATCATGATTCTCGTCATGCCTCTTCACGATTTCAAAACTCTTCGCTAATCACGAATTTACGATTCTAGCCCTACTAGTCGATTCACTATTCACAGTCTTGCGCCGTTGCCTCCTAACGATTTCGGGTAATTTTTTTTATTTTCCTCTAAATTTTGAATTTTGTTTATCATATTATTTTGTTATACGCTATGCCATATGTACTATTTACTAATTGTAATTAGTGATAATGTGTACTAAGTGACCCGACCCGACCCGTCTTGAACCAGACTGAAAAAAATTAATATTTAATGATAGACAACCGACCGTAAAAATTTCTGACCCCCATAGAAAAATTTTTTGGGTCCGCCACTGACCATACTAATGAGATGTTGGGAAATCATTGCATCCACCACAAGAGAATATATCTCCTAATGACCAATAATTAGTCTTTGCGAAAATCCGTGTGCCACCGGTTTTGCCTTATATCACTTAATTTGATTTTTGGTTCACGTTTTCGCATAAAAGACCAATCTACATCCAACATGTTTACAACTTCAGATGTATGGACTACTAATTCGACAACTTTCCATTTCATTAGAGAATTCAACTCTGCCTTATTTGCGTCTTTCCATTTTGGCGTCATTTCTAGATTTCATTCATATGCATATCTTAGTTTTTTATACTCATCATTTCTATCGCTAAATTATACACAAAAGTATCATCGATATTGGTTTTGTTTGGACTCCATACATTTCTAGACTTAATATATCTACCACAGAAATACACAGATAAAGTAAGTTAAAAAAAATAAACATAAATTTTTTTTTTGAGTAATCAGCAAGCGTATGAAGACCGCCCTTTTCTTGCCACCACCCTCATAATAAATTACACAAATATTTTTATTCGATCAAAAGTCGTCACAGATCTTTATACCATCAACACATGAATTCTTTGGTTTGGTGGGCTCTGATCTCTAGTTTATAACTTCCCCACTCCCCCATTGCTCCACACCCCATCAAAGATCAAATCTTTCTTCACTATTTTCTTTATTTTTCTGTCTTTCACTCAAAACCCACTCTGATCTTACAATTGTGTACACACTTTCCAATTTCCTGTTCTTGATTCTAAATAAAGATGATTTCTTTGAATCAATCTCATGTCATTAGTCACCGGAGAAATCCCCAATTGCAATTTTCAATTTTACCATCAATTTCCATGCTCAAAATCCTCAAATTCTCAGCTGTTTCTGTTTCAAAGCCTCTGCATATTTCTTCAATTGGGACTTTTGGTTTTGGATCATTGCAAATACAAACCAAAAGGAGATCTCTGATCAAGGCATATGATGCTGATCCATCTGGAGGAGAAGGGGTTATTGAGAAGGCTGAAGCAGCTAGGAAAGTGAAAATTGGGTTCTATTTTGCAACATGGTGGTTCTTGAATGTGATTTTTAATATTTATAATAAAAAGGTTTTGAATGCTTTTCCATTTCCATGGTTGACATCAACTTTGTCTCTGGCTGCTGGATCACTCATCATGTTGGTCTCTTGGGCTACAAAAGTTGCTGAAGCACCCAATACTGACCTTGAGTTTTGGCAATCTTTGTTCCCTGTAAGCAATTTTTTTAGGGTTTGAATTCATGATATACATGTTTATTGATCTGGGTTTTGTTTAAATCATCATTTCCTATGTGGGTTTTAAAGATAATTTTCTGGGTGTGTTTCTTTATTTCAAAATCTTGAATTTTTGGTCTTTTAGGTTGCATTGGTATATAGAATTGTTCCCTGAAAGCAAATTAGGGTTTTTAGCGTTTAAATTCATGATACAGATAATTATTCATCTGGGTTTTCAAGATAATTTTCTGGGTATGTTTCTATATTTCAAAATCTTGAATTTTTGTTGGTCTTTTAGGTTGCATTGGCACATACAATTGGTCATGTAGCAGCAACTGTGAGTATGTCAAAAGTTGCTGTTTCTTTTACTCACATAATTAAAAGTGGTGAGCCTGCTTTCAGTGTATTGGTTTCAAGGTTCATTTTGGGTGAAACTTTCCCTATGCCGGTTTATCTGTCGCTTGTGCCGATCATCGGTGGCTGTGGTCTTGCCGCTCTTACTGAACTTAACTTCAACATGACTGGTAATCACTGATTTCTTGCAATTTTGATCTGTTTTGGGGTGAATTTGTAAAGATTTGATTTGGGTTTGTGTTTGAATTTTCAGGGTTCATGGGAGCAATGATTTCTAATTTGGCCTTCGTGTTTAGGAACATATTTTCAAAAAGAGGGATGAAGGGGAAGTCAGTGAGTGGGATGAATTATTATGCTTGTTTATCATTGCTTTCTCTCTTGATTCTTACTCCATTTGCAATTGCTGTGGAGGGTCCACAGCTATGGGCAGTTGGATGGCAGAAAGCCATCAATGAAATTGGACCCCATTTTATTTGGTACTTCACATGACATCTACCTACTCAATTTGTCAATTTCAATCTCTTTGCTTTATTCATCCGTGATTGGTTCACGGAATCGTTTCTTTATAGAAACTGAAATCTCTTAAAAGAATTGGAATTTGAAGTAATTGGATTTGGAACTGAAATACGTTATAGGAATTGCAATTGGAAGGAATTGAAATCTATCAAAGGAATTTGTAATTCGTTGTGCATTTGGCCGACAAGATAATCATGTTTGATTTGTAAAGTTGTTGGGCCATCTCCAACGGAGACGTCTTTTTGGTGTTTGTGGCCTAGGTAGCGCTTATGTGGAGGAGAGAGGGAAACTCGTCTGAAATTTCGGACGAACACGGATGGCTTTTGTGAGAGGGGGGGGGGGGGAGGGGGAGGGGGGGTGTTAGACAATATATTTAGGATATGTTTTTACTTTCAATAAGTTGAGGGTACTCAAGTGTATTTCTGTTTTCTATTAATACCTTCCTATTGTAATCATATCAATTCAATCAATAAACAAAACCTTTCATCGGCTTATCTTGGTATCAGAGCATTGCCAAGAAAAACCAAGAGGCCGGGCAAACCATCAGTTGGTCTAACCCTAACCTGCCGCCTCTGCTCTACCTCTGCCGCCTTTGTACTACCGCTGCTCCGCCCCTATCTTCCTTTTTCCGGTAAGCAACCCTTCCTCTCAATGGCTATGATACAAGCCTTCTTCTCTGCTGAGAAAACAACCCACAATTCTCATAAATTTTCCTTCAAACTCTCACCCACCAACTACGGGTTCTGGAAATCTATGATTCACCCTTTTTTGGTCACCAACAATTTATTCGGCTACATAGATGGAATAATCAAGTGTCCTCTACCGAAGACAGCAGCAACCACTGACACCATGTCCGTGGATAATCCCAGTTACCTTTATTGGATCTCCAATGATGCCCACGTTCGAATGATCGTTATCTCTACAATCTCATAATCATCTTTTCAACATGTTCAAGGCCTCACCTCCCGAGAACTTTGGTTATCCCTGGAAAGGGCCTACGCACCAAATAATTCCTCAAGGGAATATACACTCAAGACTCAACTTCTGAAGCTCGAGATGAAAGGGGATGAAACATCCGCGTCCTATCTCAGCCGTGCCCAGGAGTGAGCCACTGCCTTAGCCAATATTGGTGAACCTGTTAAAGAAAAGGACTTGGTCATGCTTGCCATGGCCGGACTGAGAGATGAATATAATGGCTTAAAGGCGAACCTTTTGGCTCGTTTTTCACCTGTTGTCTTTGATGAATTGCATGGTTTACTTAGTGATCATGATTTTTTGATCAACCGCCACCACCCGGTAACCCCACAATCCTTTACTGCATCTACTGCTTGTGCTGTCCCCTGCTGCACACCCCCATTCCGCAACAACCCCAATTAAACAGTCTGCAACAAGCCGCAGCTCAGCTTGGGTACCAACTCAGCCTTGTCATTTCCCAGAATACTCAACCCCAAGCCTTTTATGCAAATCGCCCGTCAAATAATTACCGTGGCAATCGACGTGGCAATTCCCGTGGAAACTCACGTGGAAATTATTACAGGAATCGTGATAACTCTTGTGGACAGGGACATCAGAATCGTCCACAGAAGTTTTCGTGGGCCTCCACTCAGAACACCGTGTATGGTCATTGTAACCGATGTGGAATTGGGCATATTCCCTCTCTGTGCCCCAATCAGCCCGGCCCCTCTACTACTAATGCCCCATCTCAAGCAAACTTTGCAGCCTTTTCGGATCATGGTTCTCAACATGGTTCAACTTGGTTTCCTGACACAGGGTCCAACAGTCACGTCACACCGGACTTAACAAGCTTGGACAACTCTGAAGCATACCATGGCTCCGACTCTCTCCATGTTGGCAACGGTAACCCTCTTCCTATTTTCCATATTGGCTCATCCAAACTTTACTCTCCAAACAAAACATTTAACCTATCTAATGTTCTTCACGTACCGGAAATCCAAAAGAATCTCTTATCAGTTCAACAATTTTGTACTGAAAATAATGTCTTCTTTGAATTTCACTCATCTTTTTTTGTTGTTAAGGACGAGTCTACACAAGCTATCCTGCTCATGGGTCCAAGTGATGGGGGCCTTTATTCCCTCCGCCTTCCTCAATTGAAGTCTGTCTTTCACCGCCAATAAAGCTTTGATAAGAATCTGATATGATTCGGTTACAAATCTAAGAAGATAACAAGAGAAATTGACAATAGAATGCAATGAAATAAACTTTGATTGAAACGGTTACAGGTTACAGGACTAACAAGATGATCCAGGGCTATGCCCTCTCTCTCTACAATCGTAGGAGCTTAACAATTCTAACAAACTCTCACCTGCCTCACTATGCCTTATTCTCTCCTACTTATACTACCCCCCATATTACATTTTATCCCCTTGAGAATACGTATAGCTCATTCCCATCAATACTCCCTCCTTCAAAACAGTCTTGTCCTCAAGACTGGGATCGACTGCGTCGTCTGGTGGCCGACCCTGCCCGTGCACCACCCACGACTGATGAGATCCAACAATTAACTCAATAACATGACTTACAATCTTGTACCACTAACGAATACCCGGTAATTTTGTAAGAAAGCAAATTCCAGCAGAGGCAAACATGCCATAAGACAGAACCTGGTCAGCATGAATGGTCTAAAGATGAGAATTCCACATGATGAAGAACCCGTCAGAATAGCTATTGGAATCTCCTTGTGGATCCGAAGGAACAAAGCCAACATAGACGACTGTAGACGGATTGTGAAGTGTGACAGTTGGACCAAAGAGCAAAGGTACCGTGCCGCCTTTCCAACCAAGGCGTTTATCACCAATTTTGAACATAAACACCACCGATGCCATCCGGAGCTGTGTTTCCAGCGGTGGAGGTTGCTTGAGAATTCCAGTGATTAGGAAATCCTCGGAACCCTCGAGTCCACCAAAAAATTGGGTTAGCACGCCCTTAATTGAATTGCAATTCCATTGCAACCCGAAATCACTAGAGGGAAACTTGTGGGTGGCACCACTGTCCACTAACATACTAACCGGTATTCCTTGGAAAGTCCCTTCCACTCGTAAAGTTCGAGCACCCCCGATGTCGGCCAAAGGACCATAAGACTTCAGAAGCATACTCTTGCCCGTAAAATTTTCCCCCTCGAAGGTGTCAAACTTGTCATCCCCTAAAAATAAAACCCTACGTGTTCCCTCAAAGCAATTATGAGCTGGGCCGTATTGTTGACCACATTGAAAACAGAAGCCCTTCTTTCTATGGACCTTCCAATCGGTACGAGAAGGAGATCAAACTCCTCTATCACGTGGGAAGTCTGCGCTAGTATCGGCCAGGGAAGAAAAACCAGTGTTGGCGATGGACGATGACCTCGCAGGTTCTGGTAGGGAAATAAAGTGACGGGCCATGGTTGTAGGTTTAAATGAGGGTTTGGGCTCCGAATGACCCACAGTATTGAGCCCATCAGTTAACCCCATCGATGAAGGCCCAAAACGATCCAGGAAGCGGAAACAGTTCACGGCAACGGTGTCGGTGTTAGGGCGAAGCATTGCTTCCTTATCGGTAGGCAAGTTCATGGCGTCCAAACGAGATGGAGATCGATGTAATCGAATCCTTCTGTTTATATCATCAAAATAGGCTATATAATCAAGAAGTGAGTCCTCTTGTTGAATATTCGCCAATTGTTCATCAGGTTTGTGAATCTCCAATCCACTAAAACGATGAAGGAGTTCGGATTGGAAATCAATCCAGGAAAGTGAGTCACGTACCTGAGTGATGACGGTGAACCAGTGTTGTGCGACCCCTACCATGCTCAATTGAGCCAACCGAAGACGAAGAGCAGCAGGGGTAGAATTTATGTCAAAATAAAGGTTAGCCTTCTGAATCCAGCCCCGAGGATCAACGCCACAAAACGCTTGGAGTGGAACCCTCTTCACAGCCCACGGGGAAACGGACAGAGCATCATGCGGACCAGATTCGGAGTCAAAGGTGGAGAAAACCTCACCAGAAAAACCCGATCCGGCCGAACCATCAACGTTCGGATTCTCCTGTTTCTTCATCCAAGCAAGAACAGTCTTACGAAATTCACTGGAATCCGCTCGATCCGCCTCAAACCTTTTCAAAGTCGATTTGATTTCAGCAACAGCACTTTGAAGCCGTTTAATCTGGCCTTCCTGAAAATCGATCCTCGCAAGCGAACGTGTATCCATGGAATTTGAAAGAGAAAATGGCAGGTCAGAGCAGGTCGGACCAATGATAAGAATCTGATATGATTCGGTTACAAATCTAAGAAGATTACAAGAGAAATTTACAGCAGAATGCAATGAAATAAACTTTGATTGAAACGGTTACAGGACTAACAAGATGATCCAGGGCTATGCCCTCTCTCACTACAATTTTAGGAGCCTAACAATTCTAACAAACTCTCACCTGCCTCACTATGCCTTATTCTCTCCTACTTATACTACCTCCCATATTACATTTTAGCCCCTTGAGAATACCTATAGCTCATTCCCATCAAGCTTCCTCCACCATCTGGCATCACCGACTTGGACACCCGCATGCTCGTGTTTTTCAATCTATTATTACTAGTTGTTCTTTACCTGTTTCTACTAAACTGTTTCCTTCTTTGTGCTCGTCTTGTCAATTGGGGAAATCCTCCAAGTTGTCTTTAAACACTTCAAATTTTCGCAGTAATAATATTTTGGATTTGGTTTATTGTGATGTTTGGGGTCCTGCTCCATCACTTTCCTTTGATGGACACAGGTTCTTTATGTTATGCGTTGATCACCACTCGCGCTATATGTGGTTTTATCCATTGGCCCAAAAATCTGAAGTTTACTCCACTTTTAAATCCTTTGTCACAATGGTTGAAAGGCAGTTTAGTACCAAACTTAAAAATGTGCAAACCGATTGGGCCGGTGAATTCCGTAATCTCGCCCCATTCTTCACCTCAATAGGCATTATTCATCACCGATCATGTCCTCACACAAGTTGTGGAAACGGGTCTTGCCCACTCCAAAGCCCATCGCCGGTTTTGGATTTTTGCCTTCGAAACGGCTGTTTATCTGATCAATAGGCTACCCTCTCGGCCCTATTCCAACAAGTCCCCCTTTGAGCATATCTTCAAACGTACACCATATTACTCATTTTTGTGGTTTTTCGGCTGCCAATGCTTCCCCTATCTACGTTCGTATAACCGTCACAAAATGGACTTTCGTTCTACTCCATGTGTCTTCTTGGGGTATAGTACCATCCATCACGGGTATCGTTGTCTAGACTTAATCACTGATCGTGTCTATATTGCCCGACACGTTCGTTTTAATCAACACATCCTTCCCTTCACCACTACTCCTCCAACTGAAACCACTGATTCCTCATCTCCCTATTTTTCCTCCTTTCCCCCTACATCAGTTCCTATGACAGCATCACCTAATACCTTGGATAATTCCCCTATCTCCCCTACTACTACCCCACCTTCCACACCGAGCTCTACTGCCCCTTTCTCCGAACACTCCCCTACCCCTCCTCAGCAGTCCACACCATCCACCACCCTCCCAGCCGACCCTCCCATACAACCTCCTCCTTAAACAAACCAACCTCGCACTCATCCTCCTCATCTTCGGCCTAATCCTAAACCTCCACAAAAATACAATCCCTCCTCTTACCACACAACTTTCAGCCCATCTGACCCTGTTGAACCATCCTCCTTTCCTGTTGCCAATAAATCACCTGAGTGGCGTAACGCCATGGCCGAGGAGTTTGACGCCCTTGTTAAGAATGGAACTTGTACTCTTGTGCCTTAGGTTGAGAATACTAACCTTATTGATTCTAAGTGGGTTTACATGATAAAGAAAGATCAAAATGGGACTGTCACTCGCTACAAAGCACGACTGGTCGCAAAGGGCTGGTGTTGATTTTCAGGAGACATTTAGTCCTGTTGTCAAAGCTACCACCATTCGTGTCATCTTATCCCTTGCCGTGACAAATCACTGGTCGCTGAGACAGCTTGATGTTCAAAACGCGTTTCTCCATGGTGACTTGCAGGAGACTGTTTACATTAAACAACCTCAGGGTTTTATTGACAAAAATCGGCCAGATCATGTTTGCCTCCTCATAAGTCAATATACGGCCTCAAACAGGCCCCGAGGGCTTGGTTTCAGCGCCTCTCCACTACACTACATCAGATCGGTTTTTCAGGCTCCAAAACAGACCCGTCGTTCATTTTGCAGTCTCAAGGCACCCTCGTCTATGTTCTTGTGTACGTTGACGACATCATTGCTACCGGGAATAATGCCTCAGCCATTGATGGTGTCATTGCTAAGTTAAGTCAATCATTTGCTGTTAAAGATCTGGGTAACCTCCATTATTTTTTGGGAATTGAAATTGTTCCTCATGACCAGAACATTATTCTCTCCCAGCGCAAGTACATATGTGACCTCATTAGCCGTGCTGGTCTCTCGGATTGTAAGTCAGTTCCGTCTCCTATGAGCACTTCACAGCTTTTATCGCTCGCTGACAGTCCCCTCCTTGCTAATCCCACCAAGTATCGTCACACCGTTGGTGCACTACAATATGTTTGCCTCTCCCGACCGGACATTACCTATGCTGTTAACAAAGTTTGTCAGTTTATGGGCTGTCAAAAGGATATTGTGTTATCTTAAAGGCACTTCTCACTTTTGCCTATTCATCCGGCATGACTCTGGTTCCTCTCTTCATGCCTTCACTGATGCTAGACGGCGTGACACTATTCAGGCCTTTTCTGATGCGGACTGGGCCGACTGCCCGGATGACCGCCGGTCCACGGGGGGTTTGCCATCTATCTTGGATCTAATCTTATTTCATGGAATGCACGCAAACAACGTACGGTTTCTAGGTCCTCCACAGAATCTGAGTATAAAGTTCTTGCTGACACCGTTGCTGAACTAACATGGCTTGAGGCTCTTCTCAACGAACTTGGTATCAACACCAAAGTTTCACCCACACTTTGGTGTGACAACCTAGGGGCCATGTATCTGTCCGCTAACCCTGTCTTTCACGCTCGTACCAAGCATATTGAAGTTGACTTTCATTTCGTCGGGGAAAAGGTTGGTCAAGGCAAGCTAAAGGTTCAGTTTATCTCCACGGCTGACCAAGTTGCTGATGTGTTCACCAAACCATTACCGACCCAGAGGTTTCTTCTACTAGGGTCCAAGTTGCAGGTCGTTTCCCGCCCTCAACTTGCGGGGGGATGTTAGACAATATATTTAGGATATGTTTTTACTTTCAATAAGTTGAGGGTACTCAAGTGTATTTCTGTTTTCTATTAATACCTTCCTATTGTAATCATATCAATTTAATCAATAAACAAAACCTTTCATCGGCTTATCTGGGGGAGGAGAGATGTGGAGTGAGAGATTTCAATTCCTTTGGTTGAATTCCGTTACAATTTAATGTTGAATTCTTTTACTTGAAGGAATTCATTCCATTTCCAATTCCAATCCCCACCATTCATTCTCCAATGAAATGTAATTCAGATTCCTATTCCAGTGGATTCCAACAAACCAAACGCGTAGTTTTATTTTGCAACTCTAGATCAACAAGTTTTGTTATTTCAACTCTTCACTAGAGGAAACTTGTATCTACATCATACTCCTTCCAACCATTATTATTTGCAAAACCATTGTTTTTCGATATCGAATAGTTAGAATCAGACAACAAACTTGAATCCAAACAGCCACTATAAAGTTTATGCTTTTTCTTCCAAATCAAGATTAGCATTAGCCCACAAGCTTTAATCTTCATATCCAAGTTTCTTTCCATGAAATACTTTGTGTGTGGCTATTTTAATAATTTCTATAAGATATCAAATTGTTGGTTGAATGCTAAAATGACATCATTTTGTGGTCTATATTTTTTGTGTGATAGGTGGGTGGCTGCTCAAAGTATTTTCTACCACTTGTACAATCAAGTTTCCTACATGTCACTTGATGAAATCTCACCTTTGACGTTTAGCATCGGAAACACGATGAAACGTATATCTGTCATAGTTTCCTCCATCATCATCTTTCGTACACCGGTCCAACCAGTCAACGCACTTGGAGCTGCAATTGCTGTCCTTGGAACTTTCTTGTATTCTCAGGTAATTTTATTGTTTTTATCTACAAAATTGTCTTATATCTGTCTTTAAGATGCTGACAACTAACCGCATGAAGGAGCAAACTTTTGTCCATGAGTATAATGGTTTGACTTTGTGTTGTTTTGGACCACATGCAGCAAATTGTCTTTTGATGTTGATGTTTGGGACTAAAAACAAAATACATAGTATTTTAGTCTATTTTTTGTAATCCATTTTGTTTTCACCCATTAAAAACATTTAAAAAAAATCTCATTTTAGGATCATTCCTTGCGAGTTAACCGGCAGGCTTCATGAAAGATCAGAAAAGGTCAACGCTAGGGGTGTTTATGATCTGGTTTGACTGGTTTTGACAAACGTTTTGGGTTGAACTGCTAACTATGGTTTAGAAAACCAAACCGGCTGAGTTGGTTGTGTCAAACTGTCCAAAATACGGTTTGAGTAGGGTATTTAGAATCGTTAAAATTTTAAAAATGGTAAGACGAGTCATGAATATTATATGTTTACATAATTACGTATTGCAAAAAATAAAAAGAAATCTATAAACCATTGGGCGAACAATTAAACCCGTTTTTTCAAACCATAAACTGTGAACGAAGCCAAGAAAATCTAAAATCAGTTGAACTAGTTGATTTGCTTTGGCATAAGCAGTTCAGTCGTTTCAACAGTCTATAAACACCCCCGTTTCAACAGTCTATAAACACCCCTTATCAATACGATCAAAATTACCAACACGATAGCGGCCGGGGCCAAGCATCACATGCTAAATGAATCTTCTTAAAAGGTTGATGCTTTTATGGGAAAATAAACAAAAGGTTTTACCCTAAATAGAAATAAATCTGTACCTGTTGTGTATAAGTCATTGATTAACAATGATTTAACCATTCTCTTTCCCTCTTGTTTTGCAGGCAAAACAGTAAAAGTTGGATGAAGAAGAGTTTTTTTGTTTGTACCATAAACAAGAGGCAAAATCTTTTTCATTTTGTAGATGATAATAACAAAATGGCTAGCTGCACCTCATGAACAAGAGCAGCAGTTGTTCTTTCAATAAACAATGGCAAGATGAAATCACATCATCTTTTTAGAAGACTACTGTATTATATTTTTAGTCCATAGTCTATACATGTAAGAAATCAAATGTGTATTTTATCTTCTTTTTTAGTAATCATGAGAACCCGTTACCAGAAAAACTCACAGGATCAGACAAACAAATAGCAGCTTGATTATGACAGAAAACCAATGGAAGCAGGATTGAACCTAAAACTGCTAGAGGAATTAGGTTTATTTCATCTTGTCAACTTATGTTATCATTAAAGTAAATAGAGCAAATTACAAATTACGTCCTTTAAGTATTACCCAGATTTCATGTAATATTCAAGATTTTTCGACATATCTTTTCCTAAAACCGTTGCCCGTGTTAGTAAATTAAAACTCGGATTCGTATTAAAACTATTTCATTCAAAATGAATTTTAATTTTAAATTATTAGTGAAGGAAAATAAAGCAATGTATATATATATATATGTATCTATATATATATATATGTGGGAGTTATTTGAAAGTATAAATATATGTATATATATATATATATATATATATATATATATATATATATATATATATATATATATATATATATATAAATTCTTAAACTTTATAAGTTGTAATTATATAAATGATAGAAACTCATCTTTTAGACTTATAAATAAATAAATCATATAAATCATTTTTTTTAAACTTGTAAAAATGATTGAGAAAACCTATTTAAGCATATTAATATTTTATAGAAACCTTGGGGACCAAAACTGTCAAATCCTAAAACTTGTTTTACACTTGAAACTACATTTTAACATGGAATGATAAAGTTTCGGAACTTCAAGGACCTGTTCTGTAATTCAACCAAACTCTCAAAAACCAAACGGGTCTCAGGTTCGATCCCCGTCCCAACCGGTTTCAAGCACAATTTGCTCAAATCGCGAAATCCCGTCCCAATTCAGTGAACCTCGGGTTCGACTCCCGCATGCGACCAAAGCCAACCAGACTTGATGATCGAATTCAATGCTAACCACGCGTAAATTCGAATTCAATCCGTTCGAACTCAACCGATTAACTCCCACCTAATTCGACACTTAATGACGAATTCGTCTATAAAAACCTGCTGAAACTCATAGACGACACCCAACCCAACCTCCCTGAACTTCCAATCTCCTCGTTTAATACCGGCAAGCGCTCGATTGATCCCGCTGACAGCCGACTCCAAGTCGGAACCCGTTCTCATTCATTTCGACACCAAATCAGGTAATTCCAAAAGCTATAATCGTCGTTTTCATGATAGGAACGAAAGCCCTCTGTCAAATCACCATGACAGAGGGTTAATCGATCCGTATTTACGGGAATTCGATTCTAGGGTTCGTGAGAGATTAGGGATGATTTCAGAATCTGTTTAACCATTTCTTTTTCCGTGTATTAAACTAACGAGACCCTTAGTCGGGCGGTTAGTGTGTGCGTGTGTGCCTCGACCCGGTCAGTGACCCGGGTTCGAGCCTGTGTAGCCCAGTTTTGCTTTTTTCATTTTTTTTAGCCTTTTTAACAACAAATTTAAACTTGAATAATTTTTATAAATTCTGTAAAACTTTTGTAAACTTGAGTCTAAATTTTATTTATATTTTTATATTCTAGAACTATTTTTAATTTATTAAACTTAGCTTAAACTCATAATAATTAATTCTTAAAAAATAGTTTTTAAATACTTAAAAGCTATAAACTTTATAAAACTCATGTTCTTCAACATGATGATTTTTATCATTTTTGCTGAATTGTTTTTAGTTTATTTAATTATTTTTGTAAACTTACAAACTTTATGAAAGTAAAAAGATTCTATATAAGTTACAAACTTATTTAAATTAAAAACATGGGAAATAATAATACTTTATTTCGTAAATAATTATAGACTTACACACTCAATAAAACTAAATAAAAGCTATAAGCATTTATAAACTAATAGACTTTAAATTTAAAATATAAACTCTATAAGAAATTTTAATTATAGAAACTTGACATTTATTATTTATTACAAGGTAAATTGTAAAATAAACATTTAATACTTGAAAACCTAAACGATTTATATTGTTTATTCTTATAGATGTCTATATATTTATTAAATTATTAAAGCTTTGATACATATTTATTCTTTAGATAATTATTGCTAATCTTTAATAGATATTTAATCTTTCAATTCTCTATTGTTACAACCTTATTTGTAAAATATTTAGAAAACTACTTTAAATTATTACTACCTAACGTGAGCAATTGATAATTGTAAAGCTTTCGAATAACTATTTTAAACTATAAACCCATAAAGCTTTGAGCCTTGTGAAACCCTATTTAAAACTTTAAACTTTATAAATGAAATCATTCTCGTCTCTCATTTGGAACCCTAGTCAAATCTTGAAATCCTAGATCTTTTGCCTTAGACTTGTAGAGGCAAACTTAAATCTTTAGACTTGCATACTTAGGCTTATTGTGAGGATATTCTCACTCCAAGACTTGCAAATACTTATCCGTGTCGGATACTCTTCATCAATCCAAGTGAGTATACTTAGCCCCTTTTTCCTTTCTATACTTTTGGGGTGAAACATGTTCAAAACTTTAAACTTATACAATTCTTGTACAACTATGACTAGATGCTTATTCTTATGTTAAACTTGAGACTTGTATGCTTAGATTAAACTTAAAACTAGCACATTCATTAACTTTGATCAAGCCTATAGTAACAATGATAGATCTATTGCATTTGACCAATCCACCTTGATTGATTGACCCTTCGGGGGGAGCCCTTGGTGATTGTTACTGAATTAAACTTTAAACTTGAGACTTATAAGGGTAACCTGCGGGTTATGCCTAAACTTGGAGGTTTGAATGTGCACAATGTTTAAGATACTTGTTTCTCATACTTACATTATAGAATGCATATATCATAGTGAATTGTAATTCTTCTCAAATACTTGTTAAACTGTGTCAAAACCTTTGTATCTCACCAACTATTTTGTAGTTGACAGATTCTTTCACATGTTTCAGGTTCTACAACATGAGACTTTATCGTGATCACATAGGATGTTTTGGACCTAGTCTACTTATAAATTAAACATTGTATTTCTTGTTATGTTCCTTGTATTGAATCTTAAATTATTATTTAATGAAATATCGAAACTTTAATAGTCAACCTTGTGCTATTGAACAACCGCGTCCGCCCCGACGTATAATCCGCCGTCGGTTGGGGTGTGACAGATTGGTATCAGAGCCTTGGTTATAGGGAATTAGGTTATTAGACACATGACCTAGACTATAACTTAGGAGACCCAAACATGAGTTATCTCATGTCCTTTACTAGGAATTTTCTCCTCATCTTACTCTTAAATCTTATACGTGAACGCTTGGAGATTCTACTTACCTACGTACTACAAGAGGCTACTACATCGAGGACACGTTCTTAGGCTTTAAGTCTAAGCCACCACTAAACTCTCGTCAAGAATATTTAAGTTCTAGATAATGTGTGAGAACTTGTGCGGACCGGAAGGGTGGATACCTGTATTCTGGGAAATTCTGTCAAGGAAAGCATTTCGTATAAATCCAAATCAACCGTTGGACCCGTATGCTTTCCTGGGAATTCTTGGGATGAGTATCCACTTATAGGAATGCATGACTTCTCTAAACATTAGTGAGCTTAGATCTATCTTGATATGTCAAAGTACTTACTTAGTGATATGCACTAAATGAGTACCATCTCAAATACTATACACTTCATAAATTCATGATTCAAAAAAAAACTTTCCTCTATAACCTTTATTCTATGATTCTTAAGTCCCGTCTTGTCGCATGACAGCATGCTTACTCGTCATGACCTGAAGGGGTTACCTTCAAGGAGAAATTCTTACGATATTATACTTAAAAACTACATACATAAACTTATATTTATAGATACTACCCAATAAACTTCGTGATCGTTGTAATACAACCCTTAAAACTATGTACTACTCTACAAATTCTCCTATAAACTTCATTATTTTATGAACATAACACTTAAGGGGAAACCCTTGCGTTTCATCTTATTTTCATCACTCAACCAAACTACTCTAGATAACTCACTCAAACTTTTGCTATACTTTTATACATCTCAAAGTGTTCATACATCCTTAAACTTCATGATCCTTGTAATACTAGCACATTTAAAACCATGTATTACCCTACAAGTCCTTTTACAAACTTCATTATTTTATAAACTTGGCACATAAGGGGAAACCTTGTATCTCATTTCATTTTTCGTCACTCAAGCAAACTTCATTTTATGACTAACTCAAAACTTTGTTACACTTTTAATCTCAAAACCTTCATACGTCCTTAAAACTTACACATCACCGTTTCTTGTAAACAAAACTTAACGTCTTTTAAACCTAAAGTACATTAACAAAGGGATTAGTAACCTGATAACTTTCCCGCAAGGGAAGAAGCCTACTATAGAATAAACAAGCTCCACGTTTAAGACTCTGTGAGGCCCCGAACCCGGGAGACCTCACTTATTGGATTTACTCATCAACACATAGCACCTTTAAACATAAGATATTCATTAACACAGCGGAAACGTTTTAAAATCTCAACATACGCAGCGGAAACATAACATGTCTAAACATAACTTGTCAAATACAACTGAAACTTGGCTTAATCAACATAATCAAAAGAAAACATAAACAGGATGCCAACTGCTGGTCTTCGGGTAACTCTTCTTGCCAAGCCAAGCATCCACTTCCATCTACTGCCACCTACACTTAACTGATGTGCATACTAAAAATCAGCAACGCTGAGTGAGTTCTAACGTTTACTTTAAATCAATTATACAAAAGATTTACTATTACATACATACATACTGCCCTTAAGGCAAAACTTTACATACTACACTTTTCAAAACATATATACTGCTATTAAGGCTAAACTTAACACACTTTACTTTTCAAACAGTTTAAAACGTATAATAAACCGTCAATTCCTCTTTACTGTACTGCCCTCATGGCTTACATCCATGAACCGACAAGTACCTGGTCAATGCCCCCATGATCAACGACCATGAACCGACAATACCGCTTATCCGTCAATTCCTTGTCACTACTGTACCGCCCCCATGGCTAACGTCCATGAACCGACGAGTACCAAGTCAATGCCCCCATGGCTTACATCCATGAACCGACAATACCCTGGTCAATGCCCCCATGGCTTACATCTATGAACCGACAATACCGCTTAACGCTAAGGGGAGGTTGCGTGGACCTCCCGAGCAACCGCCGTCACTCATCTTAGTTGTACAACCGTTAACGAACCCAAAGGTTCTTACTAATGGGTAGAACCCATATCTGACATCTTGTACAAGTAACATCTGTCCCAAGGACCTTTATAGCTGGTACATATTCCCGAAGGAAAACTGTTCACTTTACTGTTCATAAAACTTTCTGTAAATCTTGTTCATAACTTAACATATATCATGCCTTTGTTTATGTATATAAAAATATAGTAAACGCTTGCTAAATGATATATCTTTGCTTTTACTGAAACATAGCTTATCATAAAATACATCTTACTTTCTGAAACATAGCTTATCATAAAATACATCTTACTTTCTGAAACATAGCTTATCATATATATATCATGCCTTTATTTATGTATATGAAAATATAGTAAACGCTTGCCAAATGATATATCTTACTTTACTGAAAACATACTAGCACATATATCATGCCTTTGTTTATGTATATGAAAATATAGTAAACGCTTGCCAAATGATATATCTTACTTTACTGAAAACATACTTTTGCCTCTTTTAAACCTTTCACTAAAACATAGCTTTTCTCTTCAGTTTATAATATATAAAATATAATAAACACTTTACACTAAGTATGCACACCACCCCTAAAGAAGGCAAAAAGGGGATTAGGACTCACCTGGTATCTTAGCTGCAATTGTCTACTGGATCTCACACAATCTGAACAATCATAACAATTTGACACTTATCAGACTTAACTCGACGCTAAACGGTTTAACCACTCTAACATACTGACTTTACTTACTCAGTCCTGATGCCTGCGCACTTAGCAAGTGCGCAGACACTGCTTCCTGCGCACTTAGCAAGTGCGCAGACTTCCCTTCCTGCGCACTTAGCAAGTGCGCAGGTTCCTCTTCGTGCGCACTTAGGTTCCTCTTCCTGCGCACTTAGCAAGTGCGCAGGACCTGCTCTGTGCGCACTTAGCAAGTGCGCACGACCTGTTCTTGGCGAAAAACCCTAACTTTCGCATTCGGGTCTGATCACTTCAAGATCCCGAACCTGTTTGCATTCAAAACGTTCGTTTTCCATTAAGGAACTCAAATCTATGCTTATCTATCAGTTTCATCCGATTAAACATAACCTTTTCACCCAAAAACGAACTAAAACTCAGATACACTTCCTTTTCATTGCTAAACACTCACGAGACTCTTGCTAACGATCCTTGAAGCTCTAATCCAAAAACTGGGACTTTCTCTCTCTAGAATCTCTCTCACTTTCTCTCTCTAGAATCCGAAAATCTGGATGGAAATGGGGCTTTTGGGCAAGTCTTGAGGTTTATAAGGGCCCAAACCCTTCCCCTTTCGGCCCATACACCCCGGCCCAAGCCCGCTTCCTTTCTTTTTATTTAAGTTTTAATTCCTCGTGAATTCTCTCGTGCTCTAAAACTCGGGATGTTACAGACTCTAAACCCATAATGAACCTCGACATAGTACCATAAACCCAAACATCGGTGACAACAACTGAGAGAAGTTATAGGCCCATGAGGAAGTTCTGGCTAGGGAAATAGGGTACATAAGTGAGTCCTTGTGACCCACCCCTCTTCCGGGAATTCTCTTCGTTAGCCCATCAACTTCAAGCAAAAAAAAAACCATTTTAAAAAGTACTGTGATGACTCAGTATTATGAATAAAAATCTTTTGAACACATTTAATCAATTTACTTTCAAACTTCTTCCTATTCTCTTCTCTTGCTAGGTAATGGACTCACACTCACACTCTTCGCCAGTGTACCGCCCAAGAGGAGAGTCCGACCGCGAAGAGAGCAGCGAGTCACCGGTGTACCAACCAAGCCCCTATCCTAATGCCAGGACAAGAGCTGAACTTAACACTAATTGGGCCAGAAACCCTAGGACATCACCACCGAGGAATCCTTATCAAGCATCTCATCTTCACCACTGGTTCTCATCACCACCAAGGGACCTGTATCTAGCACCTACCCCTACCCTAAGGGCTAGGCATGCTGGGGCACATGCCGTGGCAATGGGAATCCCGATGCCTAACGTTCCAAGGTTCGTGGAAACCGCGGAGTTTATAAGGCGAGAGATGGAGCATAGGGATCGACACGACCTGTTGACTAAAAGGATCGACGAACTGGCCAATCAGATATGGACCCAGGAAGACAAGATCACAACCTTGGAGGTAGACAAGGAAATCCTCGAGCACCATACCGAGATCACTAGGGCGGAGGCTAGGTTTGCTACCCGAGTAACCCTAGCAGTACTTGTGATAGTACTAATCTGTTTCCTAGTGGAGAGATACCTAAGGCGTACATGAAGCCTCTATTTCTCTTAAATTTTAAATTTTCTTATGTAAGGGCTAGAAGCCCAAATTTTGAAAGCATCTAATGAAAATCATTTTTGAAATTTCATCTTGTTATCATTTGTTAGCCCGACTTTTCTTTCATCATTACAAACTTAACAAACCCTTTCGTCAAAAGCAGCTCACGTTAGTACTCGAGATAATTTACAACGTTGCATTAAAACTATAAAAATCCTAAGTGACACATGTAATTGAAACAAACCTTCCAATTCGTAAGCACTCTTTTAAAACAACGCGACTTACGAACCATTGCCGTGATCAACTATGATCCCTATCCCTTATATAGACTTAACGCTTCTAAACTTGACCAACTTTTCGTTTGACAATCATACACACCTTTTTATAAGTCCTACTTATACTACTTATCGTTGTCTAACTCGTCATTTTTAAACATCTTAATTGCACTCTATATAAAAGAAAACTATACCTGCTATTATGAAACAAGATAAATCAACTGTAAACACACTATCATAAACCTTATCAAAACTTTTTTGCCGTTACCCTATGCTAGGAAACTTTCCTCATTCAACCCTTGTCACATAAAAGATTCATCACAACGGAAACTAAAAGCTTAAATGCACGTTATTAAAAACATTAAACTTCGTATACACAACTATGAGGTCAGAAACTTTTGAGTCAAAAAAAAAAAAAACTTATACAAATACTCAAACCCGTATTCCTGAAACTAAACACCTTCTAAACCACCAAAGAAAGCATGTCCAATAAAGGATCATGAAAAACTTGATATTGAAACTTGAAATCAACTGACTTATCCTACTTTCAAACTCATACTTGGATTCTTAGTCTTGAAAACTTTTTGTGTTCGTCTCAACTAAACCTTATAAGACTTGGTAAACGTACATTCCAAATACACGAGAAAACTTCACTCTTGATACTAGAAACTAGCAAGAAGGAGGACATTACTCTCTTTAGCAGAGTACATCCCCTGACTCCTATTCAAAACCCAAACATCGGGATCCACCTAACCTTCTGGACAACTCGAATCTTCTGTGAAAGAGCGTATAACAGTTAATCCGGTTCCAACGCTGTCCCACACCTCTCTTAAATACTAGA
The DNA here is from genome assembly GCA_023525975.1 of Smallanthus sonchifolius. Taxonomy (NCBI): domain Eukaryota; kingdom Viridiplantae; phylum Streptophyta; class Magnoliopsida; order Asterales; family Asteraceae; genus Smallanthus; species Smallanthus sonchifolius. The sequence goes on from CM042042.1 coordinate 13,702,878, forward strand.
ATATTTAGATAACCGCTTTATACTCAAAGCATAATCATATACTTCTATGCACTGAAGCTAAACTATTATATACTTGACGCATTCTTGTTTAAACACAATTTAAACTATTCTATGTTTGACGTATTCTTGTTCAAACACGACTTAAACTATTCTATGTTTGACGTATTCTTGTTCAAACACAATTTAAACTATTCTATGTTTGACGTATTATTCTATGTTCGACGTATTCTTGTTCAAATACAACTTAAACTATTCTATGTTTGACGTATTCTTGTTCAAACACAACTTAAACTACCCCATGTTTGACGTATTCTTGTTCAAACATGATGAACGTATGAGACTCTTAAACTACTCAAGGTTTGATGTATTCTTGATCAAACACCAGGAAAGTGCAAAGACTTTAAACTACCCCATGTTTGACGTATTCTTGTTCAAACATGATGAACGTACAAGACTTTAAACTACTCCATGTTTGACGTATGCTTGCTCAAACATGATGAACGTATGCGACTTTTAAACTACTCAAGATTTGATGTATTCTTGATCAAACACGAGGAAAGTGTAAAGACTTTAAACTACTCGATGATTGAGGTATTCTTGTTCAAACACAAGGAAACTTTGGAACTCTAAATCTTGTCACATTCTTTTCTCTTTATTTATTGAATGACGTTTCTCTCTAAGGGACTCGTTAATCAATGATCACTCTAAAGTGGAAACTTTAGTCGTATGTTAAACAAATTCTTGTACTCTTTCTGGATCCACACACAAACGGAAGGACCTATGCGGACTATGCGACGATTTGAATGCTTGCGGGTGCACACGTAAGCATGAAAAATCAGCGTATGGGAAGACATAGTAAACTCTGTCGTGTGCTATAATCTAAGACTTATCGTAAAAGGTAGCCACGGAACTTAGGTACCGTAGCAAATCCTTAGACGTATTAGACTGCAAACTCAAATCATTACACTATCGTCGAATCCATTCTGAGTGATGCATCTCACTTTAAACCTTGAATGGAAGTTTATCAATTATTCCCTCAAATACATTTCTGAAAACAAATCTTCATATATTTCAATGAAACTATATGCTTCTTAGGGAAACTCTTAGCAACCATATACTTTGAAAACTTAGAAACTCGAGCGTAATCTTATTCCTATCATTCCATCTCATTTAGAACTCTAAACGTAACCCAGAGTTTACTAGGGAACGTGAAGTATCCTTCTCATTACCCTTATGCGTATCATAGACTTAAATCCTGAACTAAACCCTTCTACTTTAATTTCGGGACTAAATTTCCTAAAGTAGGGGAGACTGTAATATCCAAGATTTTCCGACATATCTTTTCCTAAAACCGTTGCCCGTGTTAGTAAATTAACTCGGATTCGTATTAAAACTATTTCATTCAAAATGAATTTTAATTTTAAATTATTAGTGAAGGAAAATAAAACAATGTGTATATATATATATATGTATATATATATATACGTGAGAGTTATTTGAAAGTATAAATATATATATATATATATATATATATATATATATAAATTCTTAAACTTTATAAGTTGTAATTATATAAAGGATTATTGGATTTTAATAATCCCACCTTTTACCAATTGGCCGATAATAATCCCAACTGAGAATATTCTTACCACCGGTCCCTACTTTCAAACTATTTTTTTACATTGGACCCCCCGTTAAAAAAACTTAACGCCGTTAGAGTTTATATGACGTGGACATCTGCAAACCGTCGGAAAGTCGAGCCAAGCTAGCAGTGGTCTCGTGGTGGCTTTTGAAATTGGCTCTGGTGGTGTTTAACAGGTCTCGTGGGTCCGGAAAGTCCAAACAGAGAAAACGGTGGTGTTTAACGAGACCAGTTAAACACCACCAAAGCCAATTTCAAAAGCCAACACGAGACCATTGCTAGCTTGGCTCGACTTTCCGGCGGTTTGCAGATGTCCATGTCATATAAACTCTAACGGCGTTAAGTTTTTTTAACGAGGAGTCCAATGTAAAAAAATAGTTTGAAAGTAGGGACCGGTGGTAAGAATATTCTAAGTTGGGATTATTATCGGCCAATTGGTAAAAGGTGGGATTATTAAAATACAATAATCCTTATATAAATGATACAAACTCATCTTTTAGACTTATAAATAAATAAATCATATAAATCATTTTTTTTTAACTTATAAAAATGATTGAGAAAACCTATTTAAACATATTAATATTTTATAGAAACCTCGGGGACCAAAACTGTCAAATCCTAAAACTTGTTTTACACTTGAAACTACATTTTAACATGGAATGATAAAGTTTCGGAACTTCAAGGACCTGTTCTGTAATTCAACCAAACTCTCAAAAACCAAACGGGTCTCAGGTTCGATCCCCGTCCCAACCGGTTTCAAGCACGATTTGCTCAAATCGCGAAATCCCGTCCTAATTCAGTGAACCTCGGGTTCGACTCCCGCATGCGACCAAAGCCAACCAGACTTGATGATCGAATTCAATGCTAACCACGCGTAAATTCGAATTCAATCCGTTCGAACTCAACCGATTAACTCCCACCTAATTCGACACTTAATGACGAATTCGTCTATAAAAACCAGCTGAAACTCATAGACGACACCCAACCCAACCTCCATGAACTTCCAATCTCCTCGTTTAATACCGGCAAGCGCTCGATTGATCCCGCTGACAGCCGACTCCAAGTCGGAACCCGTTCTCATTCATTTCGACACCAAATCAGGTAATTCCAAAAGCTATAATCGTCGTTTTCATGATAGGAACGAAAGCCCTTTGTCAAATCACCATGACAGAGGGTTAATCGATCCGTATTTACGGGAATTCGATTCTAGGGTTCGTGAGAGATTAGGGATGATTTCAGAATCTGTTTAACCATTTCTTTTTCCGTGTATTAAACTAACGAGACCCGTAGTCAGGCGGTTAGTGTGTGCGTGTGTGCCTCTACCCGGTCAGTGACCCGGGTTCGAGCCTGTGTAGCCCAGTTTTGCTTTTTTCATTTTTTTTAGCCTTTTTAACAACAAATTTAAACTTGAATAATTTTTATAAATTCTGTAAAACTTTTGTAAACTTGAGTCTAAATTTTATTTATATTTTTATATTCTAGAACTATTTTTAATTTATTAAACTTAGCTTAAACTCATAATAATTAATTCTTAAAAAATAGTTTTTAAATAATTAAAAGCTATGAACTTTATAAAACTCATGTTCTTCAACAGAAATGATTTTTATCGTTTTTGCTGAATTGTTTTTAGTTTATTTAATTATTTTTGTAAACTTACAAACTTTAGGAAAGTAAAAAGATTCTATATAAGTTACAAACTTATTTAAATTAAAAACATGGGAAATAATAATACTTTATTTCGTAAATAATTATAGACTTACACACTCAATAAAACTAAATAAAAGCTATAAGCATTTATAAACTAATAGACTTTAAATTTAAAATATAAACTCTATAAGAAATTTTAATTTTAGAAACTTGACATTTATTATTTATTACAAGGTAAATTGTAAAATAAACATTTAATACTTGAAAACCTAAACGATTTATATTGTTTATTCTTATAGATGTCTATATATTTATTAAATTATTAAAGCTTTGATACATATTTATTCTTTAGATAATTATTGCTAATCTTTAATAGATATTTAATCTTTCAATTCTCTATTGTTACAACCTCATTTGTAAAATATTTAGAAAACTACTTTAAATTATTACTACCTAACGTGAGCAATTGATAATTGTAAAGCTTTCGAATAACTATTTTAAACTATAAACCCATAAAGCTTTGAGCCTTGTGAAACCCTATTTAAAACTTTAAACTTTATAAATGAAATCATTCTCGTCTCTCATTTGGAACCCTAGTCAAATCTTGAAATCCTAGATCTTTTACCTTAGACTTGTAGAGGCAAACTTAAATCTTTAGACTTGCATACTTAGGCTTATTGTGAGGATATTCTCCCTCCAAGACTTGCAAATACTTATCCGTGTCGGATACTCTTCATCAATCCAAGTGAGTATACTTAGCCCCTTTTTCCTTTCTATACTTTTGGGGTGAAACATGTTCAAAACTTTAAACTTATACAATTCTTGTACAACTATGACTAGATGCTTATTCTTATGTTAAACTTGAGACTTGTATGCTTAGATTAAACTTAAAACTAGCACATTCATTAACTTTGATCAAGCCTATAGTAACAATGATAGATCTATTGCATTTGACCAATCCACCTTGATTGATTGACCCTTCGGGGGGAGCCCTTGGTGATTGTTACTGAATTAAACTTTAAACTTGAGACTTATAAGGGTAACCTGCGGCTTATGCCTAAACTTGGAGGTTTGAATGTGCACAATGTTTAAGATACTTGTTTCTCATACTTACATTATAGAATGCATATATCATAGTGAATTGTAATTCTTCTCAAATACTTGTTAAACTATGTCAAAACCTTTGTATCTCACCAACTATTTTGTAGTTGACAGATTCTTTCACATGTTTCAGGTTCTACAACATGAGACTTTATCGTGATCACATAGGATGCTTTGGACCTAGTCTACTTATAAATTAAACGTTGTATTTCTTGTTATGTTCCTTGTATTGAATCTTAAATTATTATTTAATGAAATATCGAAACTTTAATAGTCAACCTTGTGCTATTGAACAACCGCGTCTGCCACGACGTATAATCCGCCGTCGGTTGGGGTGTGACATTTCAGAATACGTACTTTAGACTAACGACGTTAACTTTCACCGTTAAGTCAGGTCATGTGCAAGTCACATGAGGGCAAATATGTCTTCACCTATCCAAAGACTATATGTGTAGTTACCAAGATCCAAGGACTATACGTGTAGTTACCAAGATCATCACTGTCATCGCCAAAAACATCACCACTGCCACCACAATTTGTATCCCCCCACCTGAAAACCCACTGCAAAAACACTGTTAGTATCAAACACGTAACACACAAACAAGAAAAATAAAGAGACACAAGATTTACGTGGTTCGTTCAATGTGACCTACATCCACGGGGCAACTAGGGTTTTCGTTTTATTGAGTGATAATGAATTACAAGTACATGAGATTAATTTATAGGCATAAATTAGGGTTAGACCCTTAATTAACGAGTTAACTAAACTGGGCCTGCTTCGAGCTAGGGTCGGCTGACCCGAAGCCTACATCCCAACAATCTCCCACTTGGAGGCTTCGAAACACGTTCAACTCTACTTTGTACTTCTGCAAATGAAATCCCCTCTGATCTTCAGTACTCCCTAGTTACCCCGGTCTCCTCAACATTATTCCAGGAGACCAGTTGAAGCTATACAAAGCTTCAGCTTATCCAGCGCCACAGATTTGGTAAACATATCTGCTGGATTCTTCGCACACGAGATATTTTTCAGACTGATTGTTCCTTCACTGATCAATTCTCTGACGAAGTGATATCTCATCCCTATGTGCTTCGTCTTCCCATGATAGACGGGATTCTTGGCAAGTTTCACTACACTCTCATTGTCACAGTACAATGAGTAATCAGATTGTCGTTTCCCCAACTCTTCAAGAAATGTTCTTAACCAAATTAATTCTTTGCTGGCCTCAGCAAAAGCCATGTACTCGGCTTCTGTAGTTGATAAAGCAACACTCTTCTGAAGACGGGACATCCAGCTCACTGTTGTACCTCCCATTGTGAAAACATACCCTGTCGTGCTCTTAAACGACCCTTTACAACCACCCAGATATGCATCAGTGTAACCCCTTAGTATAGCATCTTTCCCCTTAAGACATAACCCCATCTTCTGAGTACCCTTCAAGTATCTGAGCACCCACTTGACACCTTCCTAATGTTCTTTCCCTGGATCAGACATGAACCTACTGATGACCCCAACGGCATGAGCTATATCTGGTCTAGTGCAGACCATGGCATACATAAGTCTGCCGACTGCTGATGCATAAGGAACACTAGCCATCTCTGCTCTTTCTTCTTCAGTTTTAGGACATTGGTCCTTGGTAAGTTTCAAGTGACTTCCCAATGAAGTATTTCTAGGCTTGGTCTTTTCACTGTTCATCTTGAATCTCTCTAACACTTTCCCTATGTATTTTTCCTGAAACAGTGTAAGAGAACCATCCTTTTTGTTTCTGATTATGCTCATTCCCAAAATCTGTTTGGCTGCACCCAAATCTTTCATCTCAAATTCTTGAGACATCTGTTTCTTCAACTTGCTAATTTCTTTCATATCAGATCCTGTAATCAACATATCATCAACATAAAGTAACAGTATGATATAAGAGTTGCTGAACTTCTTCAAATAGCAGCAATGATCCATCTGGCATCTCTTGAACCCTAACCTCTCCATGAAGTTATCAAACTTCAAGTACCCCTGTCTAGGCGCTTGTTTCAGACCATATAAACTCTTTTTCAGTTTGCAGACCCAATTCTCTTTCCCAGCAACCTAAAAACCCTTAGGTTGTGCCATGTAAATGTCTTCATCGAGATCACCGTGAAGAAAAGAAGACTTCACGTCTAGCTGCTCTAGGTGTAAACTTTCTGTAGCTATAAGACTTGGGAACTAATCTGATGGTTGTCATCTTCACCACTGGAGAGAAGATCTCATCGTAATCAACCCCCTTCTTTTGTTGAAATCCCTTGACAACTAAACGGGCTTTGTACCGTTTAGACCCATCATGTTCGTCCTTGACCCTGAAGACCCATTTGTTTTGTACAGCTCTTTTGTCTGGCGGAAGCTTGAATAAGACCCATGTTTTGTTCTTATTCAAAGAGCTCATTTCATCCTTCATAGCATGCTCCCACTGGAGCGAATCTTTCACCTTTACCGCTTCAGTGTAATTCTCTGGTTCACCATTTTCTAGGGGTGAGCAAAAAACCAAAATAACCGAACCGAAACCGAATTAACCGAAAAAACCGCACCGAAAAAACCGAACCGAACTAAAACCGACGGTTTTGCTTTTGTATTTTTTGAAAACCGAAAATTATGGTTTGGTTTCGGTTTTGTATCTTTTGAAAACCGAAAAAACCGAACATATACATATGCTTAAATTATATATTATACGCATTCACATTTCATAATGTATAGTATATTATGTTGTGTGCTTATATGTTAAAAGTGTATACATATTTGTGTTACACGTATTGTATTTATAATAGATTATTATTTATATTTATTGAATTTATAAATTATAATGTTTTTTTTATGTTGAGTATTTTTAAGAAATTAGTAATTTTTGTAGTCTAAAATATTTAGTCTCAAATGTGTGATAATCATTAGTTAATAAAATCAATTTAAGCCCAAAATTTCAAACCAAATTCATTATTTTAGGCTATTTTTCTTTTACTTCCAAAAAATTCAAGTCCAATTGGTTTAAAACAAAAAAAACGAAACCGAACGGTTTTAAAAAAAACCCAAAACCGAACTTTCAGTTTTTGGTTTGGTTTTACCCCAAAACCGACACAAACCGACCCCTACCATTTTATGTCAAGAGAATATAATTAACTGAAGGATTAGGACTGTATCTGTCAGGCTGTTTAGTAACTCTGGTGGACCTCCTGACCTAATTATCAGACGGGCCAGGCTGTTGTGGAGACTGTTCGTCTTCAGACTCTGAACTCCCACTTTCAGAAACTCCTTCCGACTCTTCATCATTTCCACCATCTTCAAACTCAGGAGCTGTGTCGACATTAGTATTAGCTTCAGGTTCAGGAACCGGTTCGGTTGCCGGTTTCTGGTTTTCAGTCTCTACCTCAATATACTCTTTCTGAACCTTTGAGTTTAAATCTTTTCTGTCTTTGTATAATTCAGCCTCATTAAATGTGGCATGCTTGCTTCTGGTAACCTTTCTTCTTTCAAAAGCCCAAAGCCTGTAGCCCATTTGATTTGACCCATAGCCGATGAAAGTGTATTTCTTGGCTTTAGCATCCAACTTGTCACCATCTTTATTTAGGTCATAAGCACCGCACCCGAAAACTTTCAAGTGCTCATATTTGACCAATGTACCCTTCCATTCTTCTTCAGGAACTTTATAGCCCAACGGTACTGAAAGCCTGTCACACCCCAACCGACGGCGGAATCATCGGGGCGGGACATGTAGACTGTTCATGAGCACAAGGTTGACTAGATTTTAATATTTTAGTCATCAAATTTAACTTCAAATAATTCAACACAACCAAATTCAAATAAGTACACAAACGAAAAACATAATAGTCTTTATTTAAGTTTAACTAAGTCCAAAGCCTATGTGTAGCATGCCTTGATCAAAATCACTTATTAGCACCTGAAACATGAATAAAATAAGGTCAACTAAAAAGTTGGTGAGCATACACAGGTTTGTATATAAATAGCATATAGATTGTAAATAAAACAAATCCTTACATAACATGATAAAATAAGGCATTTATGGAGAACAGCTATTGTGTAACTAAGTACAATCAAACCTTTGTAACTAGCATGCAAAATTGTGTTGTCGGTAACAATCACCCCAATCTGGGTGGGTTTGTCAGACTCAATAGATCTATCATTGTTTACCGTCGGCTTGAATAGTTAATGATTGCACATAAATTGCACACAAAAGTTAGCACACCTAGCACTCAAGCACAAAGCTCAAATTTGCACACATGAATGTAAAGAGGATTTGTACTTGTGTAGTTTGTGTAAATGTAAGCAATAGATTGTATATTGTTCATGTTCTACCCCAAAAAGTGTAAAAGAGTAAAAAGGGCTATGTAATACTCACTTGATTTGAAGGCGTAGCTAACACGAGAGACTAGAGAGTAATACGAGGTCCTTGTAATACACAACGTTAACCTAGTGTGGAATGTATATTGAATTAACAGTGTGCACAATAGTCTATGTCTAAGTCTAGGGTTGAATTGGATGTGTGTATAAAGCTTGTGGTTTTGTACTTGAAAGTTATTGTATAAAATGAAAGATTTAAAATGGATATTTTTAGAATATTTTGATCAAGGTTTGAGTTTGGAATAACTAAATAAAAAAATTACGTAATTATTATTTATTCACTTAGTTATAAAAATAATGTAGGTATTAGGGGTAATTAAGTATAACCTAAATAAATAATTTTTGTTCAACTGTAAATTAAATAAATAATTGTTACCTTATTTATTTATTTATTAAATATGTAACTTACACATTTAGTTATAAAAATGTATTAGATGTTTTATATTAAATATAAATTTCTTTACTTTATTTTCATAAAGATGTTTAAATAAGTTGTGTAAATAATATTTAGGTGTAGGGTTTAACAGTAAGTAATAATTTAATTTTTGTAAGTTTTAAATAAATAATTCCTATTTATTTTAAAATAGAAATTTGATCTTTTTGAATAACGTTAATATAAATCTTTATAGAATCAATTCTTTTTATTTAAAAATTAATCTGAAATACTTATTGTTTTTAAAATATAGAAATAATTATTCTGTCAAGACTTTTCTTGCCCACACGACCGTGCCTGGGACAAGGCACGATCGTGCTAGGACCACGGGCGCGACCGCGCTGGTCAAAGGTGCGACCGTGTTGATCAAACAGAAGACACAACAAGGCTGCTCACTAGGCACGACCGTGCCTGGGCCAGGCACGACCGTGTCTAGGGTTCTGATAGCACGACCAGGTCTAGCCAAGAGGCACGATCGGGTCAGAGGGTGAGGCACGACCGCGCTTGGAGAGGCGCGACTGTGTCTTCATGAAGCACGACCGCGCTAGAAGACTAGCGCGACCGTGTCTGATCCAAAACAGAGACGAATTGCCTAATTCTTATGATATCAGTACTGGAAACCTTAGGGCTTTCATCCATTAGGTGATTACGAGTCTATTGGTATAGTTTAATTGCATTTAAAACATGTCCATAGTAGGATTTGATTAAACCGTTTTAGAATGAACTCTATATTCGGGTTCATGTTAAATTCATTATTGTAAGCCCAATTTATGTTAGGGCTTTTGATCTATAGACTAAAACTAAGATGTAGGAGGTTTCAATTACCTGGAAGAATGATGTATTGATAGCGTTCGGTTCCGGCGACGACGGTTTGATCTCCGGCGCTTTCTGCTGCAACATCGGCTAACTCAATGTGTTCTGGAGGTTTAGGGAGGATCGAATGATGTATTTGTGTAGTTTGTTTGAGAGGATTGCAACCAAAATCTTGAAATCGATGGTCACATGGAGGGTTTTGACGGTTATAATTTGAATCGATCAATTGGGTTTATGTGTCGTAAATAAAATGATTAAAACCTTTAACTGGGTTTGTTAATGGGAGAAACGGTTACGAATTCGAACGATTTTGCGTTTAAAGGCTGTATTTACGTTTCAACTGATGTGAGGCGCGACCGTGCCAAGGTGAGGCGCGACCGTTCCAGACGAGGCGCGACCGTGCCAAAACGTGGCGCGGCCGTGCTTACTAGGGTTTCTGGTTATTTACAAAATCAGCCCTTGCAACTTCAGCTTTAACAGAATTAGCTTGATTAGGATTTAACAGAACACCTAACGGGATTACTAACTGGATTAACTCTAAGAGGTGTTACCACATGATTATGAGTTCTAAATCTTTGAATTAAATACGATCGGCTAACGATTAATGAGGTGTAGGTTTGAACAAGTATATGGTTCAATGTCGTGCTGTTATTTTATTAGTTAAAATAAATTAAAATAGGGTCGGAAAATCAGGAATGTTACAAAGCCCACGGTTGATAAGACAGGTTGAAGTGTTAATTGCATCAGCCCAGAACGTCTTTGGGAGCCCTGCATTCAATCTTATTCTTCTGGCTCTTTCGTTCAACGTTCTGTTTATTCTTTCTGCGACTCCATTTTGTTGAGGAGTGCCTGGAACTGTCTTTATCATCCGAATGCCATGTTCAGAACAGAAATTAGTGAACTATGTGCTGATGTATTCCCCTCCGTTATTCGACTTCAAGCATTTTACCTTCAAATCAGTTTCAAGTTCAACAGCAGTTTTCCATTTCTTAAAAACATCAAAAACTTCAAATTTATTTTTAAGAAAATACACCCATACCTTGCGTGTGGCGTCATCTATGAAGGTTACATAATATCTCGAGCCTCCCAAGGATGGAACTGGTGTTGGTCCAAAAACATCTGAATGAATAAGCTCCAATTTCTGAGCTTTAAGTGTCTTACCAGTCTTCACAAATGACACCTTCTTTTTCTTCCCGAGAACATAGGGTTCACAGAACTCTGACTCGACCCGTTTTATCTCTGGAAGCTTTCCCTTGGCGACGAGCATTTTCATCACCTATTCACTCATATGGCCGAGCCGTTGATGCCACAAACTCGAAGGACTCGACCCGCTAGTCACTGCATTAACATCACTTGCAGGTACTTCAACCATGTATAACGTACCCTGTTTCTTACCCTTTGCAATCACCATATTTCCCTTAACGACCTTCCATTGCCCTCCACCGAAAGTAACATCATATCTCAGATCGTCTAACTCCCGACAGAGATCAACTTTCTCCTAAGGTTTGGAATAACCCTGACATTCTCCAATGTCCAAGTGGTTCCCAAGGAAGTCTTTAAGTCTACATCACCAATCCCTGTAATATCAAGAATCTGATCATCAGCTAACCGAACTCTACCGTGATTACCTGTTCGAAGATTTCGGACCATATCAGGACATGAGACCGCGTGGAATGATGCACCTGAATCCATGATCCAGGAATCCATGGAACTCTCAACATAGCATATGAGAGTCTCATCTTCAGATTCTTCATCATCCTGTTTTTCGACTGTCACATTGTTTACTTTTTTCTTTACGGTCGGTGGTTTGGAGCACTGGTTTCTGAAATGCCCTTTCTCTTTGCAGTTCCAACATTCAATGTCAGCCCTTGGCTTTGACTGACATCTCTTTCTTGACTTGGATCTACCTCTGTTTTTCCCCCTTTCACTCTTTCTCCCCCTTGACTCAATACTCAGCAGGGAATTTGATGATTCTCCGGTACTTCTTCTTCTAGAGTCTTCATTCAACATGAAATCACGAACTTGCTGAACGTTAAAACATCAACAGAACTTGTGACTGCAGTGATTGTTCCTGACCAACTGTCAGGTAATGTAGACAAAAGTAAGCACGCCTGTAACTCATCATCAATTTTAAAGTTTATTGAAGACAGACGTCTCAGATGAGAATTAAAAACATTAATATGATCAGTAACTGAACTTCCCTCTTTCATGCGGGTATTAACCAATTCCCGGATCAGAAACACCTTGTTAGCAGCTGATGGTTTCTCATACATGTTGGCCAACGCATCCATTATGCCACATGCTGTGGTTACCTCCAAGATGTTGTAGGCAACATTCATTGACAGAGCAAGCCTTATCGTTGACTTATCCTTCTTGTCAAGTGCTAACCAGGCTGGTGTAATCTCTGCGGGCGGAGCTTCTAGTACCGAATCTAGATCTTTCTGTATTAGCAAATCCGTGATTTGCATTCTCCACCATCCAAAATTCTGCCCATCAAACTTCTCAATCTTGGTTTTTCCTTCCTCAGCCATTATCCAACTACAATTGTTTAACGATCGAGTCAAAACTGGAATAGTGTTCAAACACAACTTTGGTCGGCTGCCTGAACTTGAGTGTTGTTCTATCGCACACTACCCGTGTAATCAGTTTCAAAAAACCGAAAAACAAAGAGTTGATAACGCACCTGAGTAACTTAGACCAAAAAACAATCAACCAAAAACTGACCAGAACCTGAAACTCAGCAACAAACCAAACAGAAAACAGCAGCTGTTGTTCCCAAATAAAAAACTGGCCGGAAAAAAATTCCAACGACCGGCGGCGGCGGCGGACTACAGCGGTAGTGGGTTGAGGCGGCGACGGCGGAACCCTGTTGCCCGGAGAACTCTGCTACAGCAGTAGCAGTGGTCGACGGTTGTGGCTAATGATGGCTGCTGTTAAGGTTGTTGGAGGCTGAAACCCTAATTAGGGTTTGCAACAAGAGGGGTTAATGGCTGGAAAGGCTAGAGGCTATTCTTGTGTGCTGATCGAGAGCCTAAGCTCTGATACCAGTAGTTATAATCAAACACGCAACACACAAACAAGAAAAATAAATAGACACAAGATTTACGTGGTTCGGTTAATGTGACCTACATCCACGGGGGCAACTAGGGTTTTCGTTTTATTGAGTGATAATGAATTATAAGTACATGAGATTAATTTATAGGCATAAATTAGGGTTAGACCCTTAATCAACAAGTTAACTAAATTGGGCCCGCTTCGGGCTAGGTCCGGCTGACCCGAAGCCTACATCCCAACAAACACCATCACTCGTACCATCTCTGGCAATGAGAAGGGGAAATTTAAAGGACGTAACGTGCAAGGTTTTTTATACATAAATGACGTTTTCTGTAATTTCTTTAGTTAAAAGACGTATTCTGAAATTTGGGTAATACTTAAACGACGTAATTTGTAATTTGCTCTAAGTAAATATAAAGCATGCAATTGCAAACAAGATGCAAAACATGGAAAAGATAACAAATTCTATTATACTCCCAAAAGTCAAAACCAACAACTTACAAGTTGCTTATGAAATCATTCTACAAGCAAGTGTCATTTGATATATCAACTACATATCCCCATAAGCATATTCAGCCACAGAATCTTTTTCAGAATATCCAACTGTTCTGTTTTGGATGTTGAGTTCTTAACATTATAACTGCAAGTATTTTATGGCAGTATGAACATCTTTGTCTCCTCTCCCACTGCAGTTAAGAAGAACCTTGGTTCCATTTGGTAGGGTGGGGCATAGTTTCTCCAGATAAGCCAGTGCATGTGATGTTTCTAAAGCTGGGATTATGCCCTCCAGTTTAGATAGTCTCTTAAAAGCTGCAATCATTTCATATATATTGTAACCCAAAAACCAGTTAGCATTAGGAGACCAAATAGACAAACATGGAGATTCAACTCCCAAATTCCTGATTGTGTCGTTTATGTAAGCAATATACACGACGCTACAACTTCAACTTTCAACCAATTTACCTAAATATAAATCGCTTTTTGTTATATATTACATGATTTGGTTAAAATGTAACCTTTTGAATAGTTGGGTGGCCTTGGATAACTTTACATTAATTATTTAAAAAATTCAAGCAAAAGTAGAAAAAAAAACAGTTGACCCGCTACCCAACCCACCCATTTGGCCACCTTCCTATATGACAAAACAAATTCCACTTGAGAATATGAACATTATACTTTTTCATACCTTCCAAGGCCTCTTCATCAGTGATGCTATGATATTCTGCACAGCCGATATCCTTCAGAAAGCTGTGCTCGGGTCCAACTCCAGGATAATCCAACCTACACGACACAGATGATTGAAAATTGACGCCTTGGAATAATATATTAAAGGGTCAGGCAGCAGCAAGCATAAAGGGGTGTTTGGATGTGTGTTCTGAAAGTGATCAAGTGATATTAGATAATCAAAATCAGATAATCAGTTTAAGCAGCCAAAAAATAGTGTTTGGATGCGCTTTTGCTATTTGAAGTTGCAATGATTAAATAATCATATGTGGAGTGTTTAAAAATTTATGATTGTTTAAGAAATAATAGAAGAAATGGTCAAAATGACATTTTTTTGTGAAAAATTGAGGAATAGTTTGTGAAATGTAAATAAAAATATCTCAAATTAGATTAAAAGAAGTGGTAAAAATATTATTTACCCTTAACTGATTATTGCAACTCCAAGTCACAATAGTCAAATAATAAGTTCCAAAATACTCCCTAAAAAGGCAGTAAAATAAGTTTGTTTTACCCAGCACTAATAGAATGAGGCTCAATTATCTGCCCATCATCATCCTGTAACAAATAGCTCATGGCACCATGCAACACTCCAACCTCACCTTTTGTCAAGGTGGCTGCATGTTTTCACTTTCTACTCCAAATCCTGCAGCCTCTACACCAATCAATCTAACATCGTTATCATCAACAAACTCATGAAAGAGGCCCATGGCATTTGACCCGCCACCAACACATGCAGCCAACACATCGGGCTTTCCGCCCCATTTTTCTAATGCTTGTTTTCTTGTTTCTTTGCCAATTACTGCGTGGAACTCACGTACCATCATGGGGTAGGGATGTGGGCCTGCAACCGAGCCCAAAATGTAATGGGTCGTTTCGACATTGGTCACCCAGTCCCTTATGGCTTCAGATGTAGCATCCTTTAATGTGGCTGTCCCAGAATGAACTGTTCTAACCTACATGATGTAAACAATTTAATTTAATTATTTAAAGATAAAAAAAGAAACATTGAGCTACTTATTATATACATACACACATATCTGTAGGTAATAATGCAATATGTATCCTAATCAAATTGACCATAAATTATGTCCTAATAGGTGGGGAGACGGTGAAATTCCCATCAAAGCTAGTAGCAGCAATTGAGTTATGTCGAGAGGTAGCGATTTCGACCCAATTACTAATGAAAGTGTTGATCTGGGTTGTGTTTAATTTCAAACCGGTCGAATCACAAAATTTTATTTTAGTTAAAAGAGGAACGGGTTGGATGGGTTGCAAGATGCCCAAAGTCTAATTCTAAAGCATACGACCTCCTAAATTATTTTATTAAAAAATTATGATCATTAATTTAAAACTACTATTTATGTAACCCTAACTTACACATTAATTATTCATAAGAAATTTGAAAAAATGAGAGAAAAGTGTGTATTTCAACCCAACCCAAATGGTCCATTTCGACCCCTTCTAGAACATTGACCAGTGACCCAATCGCTACCTCTAAGTATGCCTCAAATAGATGAATTATATATATACATGCAAGCAGTATATACACATGCGTAATAAACATTTACATGATATCAATTGAAAGAACAAGATACACTATTAGACATCACACCATGATGATGAAATTTGACAGGTTCACTACATATCCAAAACTAAGGGGGTGTTTGGATGTGCGTTTTCAAAGTGGTTATTATGACTAAGAATCAGAATCATATAATCGGATGATCAGTTGCTTAAAGCTAGGGATGGTAGGTAATTTTAAATCTTTATAATGAACTTTCATGATGTAATACTTACCTAATAATCCAAATTTGATCATACTGAACCTAAATAATCAGAAAACAACAATCAAAATAGTAATCATAATCAAACCTCTGCTCCAAGTAGCTTCATTCTGAACACATTAAGCGCCTGTCGTTCCATATCTTGAGCACCCATATAAGTAATACATTTCAACCCAAACCGGGCACACACAGTGGCGGTTGCCAATCCGTGCTGCCCAGCCCCAGTTTCAGCAATAATTCGTTCTTTACCCAACTTTTTAGCCAGCAAAGCTTGAGCAGCTGCATTGTTGATCTTATGTGCACCTGTATGGTTCAGATCCTCCCTTTTAAGGTATATATCTGGTCCTTCACCATTAGGGCGTTTATAGTTTTCTGTAAGTCGTTCCGCAAAGTATAAAGGGCTTTCCCCTACCAACATAGTCCCTTAGTATGCAATCTAACTCCTTCTGCACTTGTAATAATCCTTGCAAAAAGTTAGAAATCTGCCATTAACACAAAACATTAGCACCAAGTACCTTGGTTTTAAAATGCGCGCATCAGGAGCACATAATGAGTTGATCATGTGGTGATGAGATCGCATCGCTGCAGTTGATGCGATTCCATGATGCGCCTGATACGCTTTGATGCGATCTGATGTGTGATGTTGTCTGATGTGACACGTCATGCAGTTGACCAGTGTTTCAACAAATTAGACCATCGATTGCAATGGGTCTAAGTTTTTCAAATCTTATTGAACGAATCTGACCATCGATCGAGCAATGGGTTTGAGTATTTGAACAAATTAGACTATTGATTGAACAAATCTGACCATAGATAATGAAAATGTCTTATATTTTAGTATTTAAAAGTTAAAAAATTATCTATAAAGAATTTTTTTAATATTTTTTTTATAACGGACTTCTCGCATATGCGTGCATCGTGCATCAGCTTCTGGCATCAAAACGCATCGAGCACCACACTCTTTTTAAAACCAAGCCAAGTACTAAATTCATAGTTACTAGGGATACATTTGCATTTACAACAACAAATTTTACATTATTTTTATAGCAAGATTACATTTTCAGGCGGTGTGTGGATGTGGTTTTGGAATTGACAGTTTCATATTTTATTTTTTTATATGTTACTTTTTAAACAAGGAAAATTTTTCCATAATAGTAATCAAAATTTTTCCTGTTTTAATAAAGTCATTTTTTTTTTGTTTCTCTAAACGGTCACTCAAAGTCATTATGTGTTTTAATATTATGAAACTTTTTTATAAATGTTAAAATTTTTAAAACTAATGACCTAAATGGAACTTATATGAATCCTATTTACTTTAATTATTATTATTATTTTTTAAATTTGACTAAAATTAAAAATTATATAATACAGTCACTATTTAATTATTAATTTTCTTTTAAATTTGACTTGAATTATTAAAAATTACGAAACTTGATAGCTATCGATTCCAGAAACACTAATCCTCTACTAATCAGAAAATGCATAAACTACTTCGAAATGAGAAATTAGGGTTTCATTTCAGGAACCTGGAAATCGAGGTCGGTGGCGAGGGCTCTAAATGCGGATTCAAGTTCAGTGAGCGCATACATTAGGGTTTCTGGAACATACTTTCCTCCAAACTTACCAAACCGGCCGAGAGAATCAGGGCGGAGGAGGACCGTCGGTTGACCATTAGCCACCGCCGTCTCCTCCGCGGGTAGATTCGTTGACTGATTGGTGATGACGCACGAAATTGAATACGGTTTGCGTGGACATGATGTAATTTTGTTGAATGTGAGGGGTAATTGTGAAGGGTAGGGTTTGGGTTTGGCAATGTAAGATGAAGTTGTGGATGAGAATGCCATTTCAGATTTTGATTGGTGGATGAATCTTTGAGAACGTAACATATGAGTTGTATTATTTATTTATAGCATATGTTCGTTAACGTTTTTAATTTGTCCGTTAATGTTTTGCTAACTTTAGCCATTTTGTACCAAGTGTTTAGTGGGTAAGAGTGTCATCAATTTGGACCTCCCAATCATCACTATAATTGCGTTGTATTTTGATAACCTTGTTAGAGAACATTTTCTTATTTCTAATAATCCACGGGCATCAGCAGGTCACAAGGATGATCCTGTGAAAGATCTCTGTGACATCCCTAGCCCCAATACTATTGTGGAGCTCCAATACGTCTTGCACCGAGAAAGCATAGATGGGAGGCACATGACACCATCTACTGGTATTCAGTATACTACTGAAGCAACATAACACGAGGTCAAAAGATGTTGAGTTGTTTCGCTCCCGAAATCACACAAACACACATTGCTAGTCTACGATAGGAACGCTCCGCTTGATCAACGCATCGAGAGTTGGGATAAGATCTAACTCCGCCCTCCAAGCAAAGATGCTACACTTGAGAGGCACCCACTTAAACTACTTTGGGACAAACCGGCTACTAAAGTCCCTCTCGGAAATTAATAGCTTTTTAACCGCGCCCACTAAGAAAGAGCCTAAAGAGTCCCTCTCGGAAATTAATAGCCTTGGTGTGGTTGGAGTGGTAAGGTCTATTCATGTCACACCCCGCCGAAGACGGAAACACGGAGTGGAACCAGTATATCGCATTGAACACAAGTACAAGAGAAACTAAAAAGAAAGTTGTGCATTACATTGAACCGTACTACATGCCTCTATCGAAAATACAAATACACGGAAAATTCTGAATCAATACAAAGGGTCTAAAATGCTCAACCACAACCAAAATTACGTAATAATAACTCTTCTCAAAAGCAAGTCGTTTAAAGCTTGTTATCCCTATAACTGTTTACATGAAAAACATGTTTCGAAAACGGGTCAACCATAAAAATAGTTGGTGAGTACGCAGGTTTTGCGTCGTGATAAAAAAAGTAAGTAAATAAATTTCAAAATGTAATAGTAACCATCCGTAGATGATCAAGTACACGTGTTAAGATATAATTACCCTGAGTCACAATCAAAACCGTCAAACTAGTTGTTGCCCCTGTATCCAGGTGTCGAATGTGAACACCTACTATGGCTAATTATGCGCCCAAATGACCAACTCTGAGCGGGGGTGTCAACCCAAATAGTACTATTCATAATTTCCATCGGCTATCCAAGCTAATTGATTGCGTTAAAGTGTGGACTTAATACATTCATAAGTAAAACCAGGTAACAACGTTTAGTGTGTGAAACAACTTTCCCCCCGTAAAACAGTAAAAATAAAAAGTGGGGTCACGAAACTCACCAGAGAGTGAAACGCGTAAAGTACAATAAAACAGAGAAACTGTAAATGATGGTATCCTAACCGAGTCCTACTAACAATTAGACATGAAAAGTGTTTAGGAAACCTAATATGTGAGTCTAAGTCAACAAAGTAAACCAAAGGTGGCTATGCAATCAAACGCATACCCAAAACCCGTGCATACGCGTATGAATCGTTAGAAATTGTAAAACCAGCTTTCATATAAATCCGTGACCTTAAAACTTTAAGTTTTAGATTTTAATAGAGAACATCAGTAGTTATAAAATAGTATATGATAAAATCTCAAGTCACGGTTTTGTTTGATCAAGAACGCGGTAAGCGCGTAAAGTCCGGTTTACGGTTTAAAAATCCAATTCATTCGAAATTAGGGTTTTAGTGTGATTTTAGCACCCAATTTAAGAGTCCAAAATTATGTTTTTAATATGTTAATACTTCTGTCCAACATTTCTAAGAACTTTTATAAAAACATTTTTATACAAAAATTTCTAAAATAGTACTTTTTATAAAGTTTTAATGGACCATAAATTCAAAATCATATTTAGACATAAATTTATTGTTTGAAACTTATACCAATTGATTATATACATAAATAAAAATTTCTGACCAAATTTCATATTTTTCCAATATTCAGATTATTTATTATGATTATAATATTATTAAAGATTAACAAATTCGGGAAAATTAGTTAAACTTGTCAAATCTTCACGAAATTTTTACCCGTTTAGTGCTTGGTCCATATAAGATTTCATTAAAAATTTCAAGTCCAAATGTTGTACATAAGTATATAATCCTAAATTAATTTTCTTACAATTTAAAAATACGAAACACCTACTTAAACAACTCCAAAATTCACGAAATTTGGACAGGAGTCTTCATTTATAACAAACTAATCACTATCCAACTTTTAGATTTTTCTCATACTCAGAGGTATTTTTTCCAATTTTCATGTATTAAATCTAGTAGGAATTTTAATAAATAATTCATAAAGAGTTTGATCATCAAAATTTTCAGATCTTACTTTGAAAACATATACTACTATTTGAAATAAAATTTGGGTGCCAAATCAATAATTTTTAAAAATCAATCAAGAACATATTTGTTCTTGAACATACTAGATAACTACATGTTTTAAATCAAGGATTATACCTTCCAAGTCAGCATCGAAACGATATTGTTGGATGCTAAATCTTATGTGATTTCTTGATATTTTTTCTACAATCACAATGGGGTTCAATCCAAAGACCAAAAACTCAAAATCACCAAAAATCCAAGAAAACCGAAATGATGAACACCATATGTTCATACTCTTGAGCATCTAAATTTTTGTAAGATTTAGATTAGATAACTCATTGTGGATGACTAAAAATAGTTTCCATCCATAAATCCTTTTTAAAATTACAAGATTCAAGCTTTAAAAAATCAAAAACACCAAATCTTAAAAATCAAAGTAAGTGTGTGAAGTTTGTGTGTTCTTGAGAACACATGCAAGATTAAAAACAGAAAATCAAAGTTTAAAAATGATGTTATTTTACCTTTCTAATCCCTGGAACAATGCTCAAAATTATCAAAGATTCAAGGATTTAAGCAAGATGGAAGTGTTCTCGAGAGAAAATGAGGAAAAAAAATATTAAGTGTGTGTGGTGTGTGTTTGTGACGGCAAGAACGAGGGAAAACAAAGGGGTGGAAACTTGATGCTAGATTTAATTTTTATAAAAAAACTTTTATAAAAATCCACCCATTTTATAAAATTTAGACTCTAAAACACTAAAATAAATACTTTTATCCAAATATAAAAATCTAGTATCTAAAATAATGAATTTTAGAAAATTTTATAATATAAAAACTCAAAAGTTTTTTTTTAAAGAAAAAATTTATACCGGGTGAACCACCTGTGATCGTTAGTTTAATCAAGAATCACAAAAAGTTAGCACATAAAATGTTATAAAATATCATTCTCAACTAAAATATAAATATAAAAATTATTTTTGAGAAATTAAATTTTACCCTTTATTTAACGCGTTTGCGGTATACTACACTTAACCGGGTTTTCTAGTTTAGACCTTAGTGTTCGTTTAAAGCAATGCTCCTAGAATTCTTAGAAACACATAAAATATAAAATCTTGAAATATAAAAATATAAATGTATAAAAGTCGTGAAACCAGTAAGTGCCTGAAAATCCGTGGTTGTCACAATTCACTTTGAGGTTAGTGTCTTGGGTTCGAATCCTATGGATGCCATTTTTTTTAATGTTTTTTATACTTTTTTTTCCCAATAGTTTTTTTGTTCTTGAGTGATTTTATGTCTTGTTTATGCTATACTTTCTTTTATGTAACTTAACCACGTCAATGTCACCGTCACAACATACGTACCTAGCTTCGCAAACACGTCGCATCACACGGGCTTAATTTCTAATTAGACTTAATCCACAATGACAACAAAACACATGCATATGCTTTATAACAAAATTATTTATCATAAATATTAACTTGTTTGATTTTGCTGTGGGTAAATGAATCTGATTGTTTGTCAGGTTCAGATTTCCAATCTACGTAAAAATAGCAGAAACAGAAGTTAAAGGTCTGTTTGGTAAATACCAAAAAGTAGTGGTTGTAGAAGCTTTTCTCTGTATCAGAGCCAGGTTTCGATCCTGGGACCTGTGGGTTATGGGCCCACCACGCTTCCGCTGCGCCACTCTGATTTGATATTTGTATTCGTAATTAAAATATATAAAACATAAAAACCCACCCAAACGCTTGCATTAGATAACCGCACAGACTTGATAACATGTTTGTTTGTGAATTTATGGGAAATCAATTGAATATTCATTTTAGTTTAATATACTACGAAAATATTTATTAACATTTAAAAAAAAAGTATTAATTCAGTTATAAATAATTATATCCGATTAACATACACAACTTGTATCAGATTAATCTAATGACTCATATTATTATAAGTTTTGCATTATACCACACGTCCCACTTTCACCCGTACCGAGCGGGTTCGATCCCACTCCTCCCCGCGGCTGGTTCTATGCTTTTCCTGTTTTCTTTTTAGACGAAAAAAAATCGCCCTGGCTAGAGTTGTTAAAGTGTATGTCACTCACTTAAGGGGTGCGAGTTCTAGTCCCCACCAACGCACCCCTCTCACCATTTTTAAACTTAACTCCTTATAATTTATTACTACCAAGATAACTTGCAAGAGAAGCCGTGTTGGATTTAATTTATTTCATGTCTTGTACACATACAGAATTCCTGCCGTAACGCGTTATTTTAACTACTTCTGTATACTAAATATTTAAGCTGTTAACTGACTTGGAAAAACAATTTCTAGCACTATAGGATGCATTTTAAAAGGTTGAGTCACAAACAACATAAACATCTCTAGACAAAATTTTATAACAAATTTACAAAATTCGTCATCTAAGTGTAACGAAAAAAATGGAACTTGGAATGTACATGTTTCTAAAGGTTGTTTCCTACACCTGGTCTTTTTCAATCTCTCTCAGAACGATCTTCTGCTGGTCGGTTTTCGTTATTCTCTGAAGCTAAGTACTCGAGAGCCTTGACCACGTTACTTATGGTGGGTCGTTTGGTGGCGTCTTCTTGAAGACACATCGCCGCCAAGGCTAACGCTTGATAGAGCCCCTTTGTCGGATACCGCCCTTCGAGCAACGGATCTGCCATCAAATGGAACTTTCTTCGGTCTTTAAACAATGGTTCTGCCTGCATAAAAGAGTAGAACTATATGTAAGAAAATTGTAATTGTTGGAATATAGAGGGGTGCTAAATGGGTTGTGTTCGCGGGTTGACGGGTCCAACTCGACACGAACCCAATATTCTTATATGAATCAGAAAATCGTGTCAGACATATTCGCGGGTTGACACGAAAATGACCCGTGTAACCTAATTAATTTTTATTTTTTGCATATTAATATTTTAAAATTAAAATTTCAAAAACAAAAATGCAAATCTATATACAGTTATAATTTAATTATAAACTACAAAATTAGCCCTGCGCTCCGCGGCAGCGAGAGACGAACCTTAAACGGTTGAGGCGGTGACATTAACATGACTAAACACAAAAAGAAACATGGTTAAGTACATAGAAGAAACGTATGAAGTTATGGTGACTCGGTTGTGGAGATCGAAACATAGATAAAATACAATTATATAACGTAAACGATGTTTTTCAGTCGGTGTCGGTCTCTTTCTTCACGGTACTAGGACATTACTGTTAGTCGATGTAACTCACGACACCTAAAAAACACCCTAAATTGAATATGACTCCGTTTTTAACGAAATTTATACTGGTACGTCAAGAAAAAGTTAATTAACAAACAAAAGTTATTGAGGAAAAATCAGATTATATATTACAGGTGGTAAACACAAAACTTTAAAAACTTAAAGGGGTCAAAGTTCTAATTTATTTACAAAGTTAAGGGTGAATATTATCATTTCCTAAAAGACACTTATGTATAATTCTTATGTCAATTTATGTTATCTTTCATATTTTGGGATAAAAAATACTCAAACAATTTAATCTAAACATAAAAGTTTAAAAGTATTAAAAAATGAATGGGTCAACTCGGGAACCTTTTGGGTTGACAGGGGTATGACGCGTTTAGCTAAATGTGTTCACGGGTTCGACCTGAAATTAATCCGAGCCCGTTTTATACTAAACTCATGTGAATTTCGTGTTAGATTCGTGTCATGTAAAAAAATCACACCCTTACGAACACACACATATATTTAGTGAAATTAACCTACCCAGGAGATTAAGTTTTGTTCTTCACTTGGTCTTGAGCCCTCGATGACTCTTCGTCCCGTGATCATTTCTAAGAACACGACTCCAAAGCTGTAAACGTCGGATTTTCTAGTCAACCGGCCGGTCAACGCGTATTCGGGTGCACAATACCCGTAAGTTCCCATCACCTTAGTTGTGATATGAGTTTGGTCACCGGTTGGAGCCAACTTGGCTAACCCGAAGTCAGAAAGCCTCGGGTTCCAGTCCTCATCTATTAGTATGTTCGAAGCTTTGAGGTCACGATAGATCACCGGTGGGTCCGCCTTATCATGCAAATACTCGAGCCCGCGTGCTGCTCCTATTGCAATCTTAACTCTTGTCTCCCATTCTAGAGGCTTTTGCTCTCCGGCTCCCCAATCTGAACAATGAAACAATATTAAAACTTAGTATTAACTCGTTAAAACGGGACACACAAAATGAAAAGTCATACATACTAAAGAGGTGATCTTCAAGCGAACCGTTGGGCATATACTTGTAAACCAAAATCCGTTGGTCGCCATCGCAGCAGTAACCGATCAAATTAACTAGATTCGAGTGGTTAAGAAGACTCAATAACAAAGCCTCCACTAGAAACTCTTGGTTCCCTTGGTATCCGTTCCTATCAAGTTTCTTTACCGCAACATCCTATGAACCGGAAAAAAGAACATTAAAAAAAATTAGGACACGCTTTTGTTGTCTAAGATATAATCATCATGACGGTTTTGAAGCGTACGATGCTTTTGTTGGCAATGTGGCCTTTGTAGATCCTCCCGAAACCGCCTTCTCCAATCAACGAGTTGTAGTTGAAATTGTTGGTGGCCGTGGACAGATCCTCGTATGTGAAAAATTGCGAAGAAATGTTCTCTTTTCCATATTTCGCCATCTCATTCGTTATGTACCTTTTTCTAAAACTATCTACACATCGCATGTTCAAATCTTGTCATCATTAGAGAGAATACATCGGTTGGGGTTAACATACAATTATTTAATTATAAACAAGAGGTTACCATTTCCAAGAGAAAATCCAGGGAACGATTCTTCCTTTGTTTCAATAAAATCACAAGTGCCTTTCTTCCTTTTGGCTCGTCTTTGGGTGATACAACACCAAAAACAACCCATCATGTTCCTTATGAATTAGGCGCTGACCGCTACTCCCCTTCCTAGTCATTGACATGATTCGTGTTTTCCTTGATCCATCTAGAAACTCACGATGGTGTTGCGTGTTTGCCTGTGATTAAGTTCAGATGGGAATCACAAGACCTAGCAACACCAACGTGTGTTCTTAGATTTGTTAACCAATGGAATTTCTTTTAGCTTTCAAGAAGAACCAATCTTGCTCGGGGTTCTACTGAACCAATAGAAATTCAGAATGTTTTTCTTTTTGGAGTTTCTTTTACGTTGATTGAGAACCGTTAGGATATATTTTGACATGGTCAAATATATTGCCTCCTTAAATTTTGTTGGCCTAACATCTAATGCATCTTAGTCCATCCAAATTTTGTTTGTTTTTGCACATTTGAACATCAAACTTTTAACAAATAAACCTTTCTCGAGAAGAATTTATATTCTTCTTCAACTAATTTGAGATACATTATCTCACCTAGAACTATGGAAATCAAATAGTAAACAAAATATAATTTAATATTTAAATTTAATGAAATCCGTTATTCAAGAGCAAATATTCAATATTAAGAATAAATCTTACTAAAATTAGACTTTCCAAATCTAGCTTTTGATCAACTATCTCTCTTCATAAATCATTCGGGTTAATCGGGTTTTTTTAACCCAATTACCGAATCAAATACACATTTGGGTTCGGGTTCCATTTGAAAAGGGTTTAAGTTGTTCGGGTTCCATCTTAATCGGGTTCAGACTAATTCAGACCGGGTTTCACTCAACAGTAAAATCAATAGATGTGATTTGTAGAACCCATATACACATATGACCATTTAAGAGGAAGTGGAGGCCGATTAAGATAACAGAGAAGGAAATAAGACCGTTAGAAGTGTAGTTCAAAAATATTAATATGTTATATAACTTTTAAAATATATAATAAATAGTATGTTGAAGTTGTTAGTAACATAAAATCTTATTAAAATTATATAATCGTTAGAAGTATAGTTCAACATTTAATATTTCAAGTTTGTTGTTAAGTGAATTTAAGATCGAGTTTCGAGTAATGAAAATCTCAAAGGGTAATTTAAAGAAAACATATGATCATAAACGGGTATACTCGATGCATGTTTACCGATGAAAACTGAGTAATATGTACCCAACAAAAATGTAACACGGTTTTATAATCGAGTACCAGAATCAGATTATAATCACCTTAAACAATTAAGATGCATAAAAAAAACATTCAACTAACGTGTGTGTAACTTTAATTCCCATCTATGACTCACCTCAATGAACCTAAGATAATTTGAATAAACCGAGACATATCGGTGGATTAGCCTAATACAAACATCAATGATTTGACCCTTTAAAGTTGGAGTTGGAGACAATTAGGTCAAAATCGAAAAGCTTTCTCTTAAATTAAAAAAAAACTTACCATTTTCACATGACAATAGAATCAAGTCGTGATTTGTAGAAGTCCTAGACGATTACGTGTCCCACGTACACATACAACCATTTGAGAGGACAATAGGAGACCGATTATCATAAAAGAGAAGGAAATAAGAGAAGAAAGGAGATATAAGATATGTTTTATTAGTATCGAGATGGAAGAGATGAAAAGACAGAAATAATCTTGCGTGAACGTCACATCATACTTTTCATGTCTCCGTAATGGTGGTTTAGTGATTTATTTTCTATGTTAACTATGATACTGGCCGATGAAGGACCCAAGAGTAGGTTACCTAAAAACGATTGTATTTTCTCATTCGAAAAGTAAGGGTAAGGATGGGCGAAAAAAAACCCAAACCAAACCAAACCAAAGCTGAAACATTTAGGATATGTGTTTGAGTATGAGGCTAGATATGTTATTAGTTTTAAAAAGTTTCACGGGTTGGGACGGGTGTGGGATTAGGTGATACCCGTCTGGTTACCTGAACCAATTTACCCTAGTATTAACATATTATATAATTTGAAAAGTTACAATAAATAGTATGTTTAAGTTGTTGGTAACATAAAATCTTATTAAAACTATAAAAATGTAGTTGAACATCTAATATTTCAACTATGTTGTTGAGGTAAATATAAGATCAAGTTTCGGGTATCATCTCAACAGAAAATTTTAAAAACATATGATCATAAAATGGGTATACCCAATACTCGTTTACACAACAAGTATCGAGTAATATGTGGCAATTCTTATAATCGAGTACCAAACGCACATTATAATTAAAACTGTAAACTAAAGTTTTCGTCCATGAGTTTTACCCCAAAAATCACTTTACGTCCCTCCTACTTTGAAAACTGCTATTTGCGTATCGTGGTTTATATTTTCATCACTTTTCATTCTTCGACCAAACATCTGTTATGGATTTTTTAAATAATTGACGAAATGACTAAAATACCCCTTTTGTTTTAACGGTTTTCATCCCCGAGCTTACAAAGTTTTAACACTTTTAATCACCTCACCCCATCTTCTTCATCACCACCCCCATCTTCTTCAACACTACCTTCAGAGTTCAAAAAACCCCGTCGCAAACATCCCTAGATTTAAGGGAGTCACCATGTTTATTCATTATACTAACATACATTTCAAGAAGGGTGTCTACAGTACTTTTCAGTTATTGGCTGCTTTTGACGGTTTAGACACGTGTCATCATATAATTGGTTCGTTTTTTTTACTGCAGCGACTTTGTTTTTTAGATTTAATATTTTCGATGTGGTAAAATTACAATAAAAGCTCAACTAGCTTGAGGTTGTGGCGCGAGGTGGATCCTTCTCACCCAGGTTCGAATCTCACTAAGATTTTTTTTTCTTTTTTTCTGACTGCAGCCAGTTTTCTTTTTACATCTAAGGTTATGGGTGGGAAAAAATTACACAAAAAAGCCTAGATCAACTGGTTTGTGCCCCGAAGATGTAGCCTTCAACCCATGTTCGAATCTGTTAACCTTCAACCCAGATTCTTTTTTTTTACTTTTCTTTCTTCACTTTTTTTTCAGTTTGTTTTGTTTATTTTTTCCGCAAGATTTTTAAGTTTATTGTTTTTTTATTTTTAGTTTGCAAGAACATTTTATTTTTTTCCCTTATTTTTACGTTAAAAACTTTAACATTCCCATTGTGTAAGCACTTCAAAATAACGACCGCGGGTTACGGCATCACCTCGAAGCGCAGGGTGCAATTATATGTTTGTTTTCTTTGTTTTTTAGTATGCGAGAACACTTTATCTCTCTTATTTTTACTTTATCAACATTATCGCAAGTTACGACCTCGCCGTGAAGCGCGAGGTGTCCTCCTAGTTAACACTAATGAATGCAAGAGACTACTTTTAGAAGGGAGTTGTTAGGCGTACACAGCCACTCACAACATATGACTCGTATAACCCTCATAGGTCGTATAACAACACCATACGAGTCACATAGCTCAGTACTGGTCGTATAGCCTAAAAGTCAAAGCCGACAAATTCTGGGCATGTTACATCGGTCACGATCAGACATAAAAACGACCCGTATAGCATAATACGTCCCGTATAACAAAGTACGTCTGATATTGTGTCCTGTACTCCCGTATAGCAAAACACTTCCGGTATTGCGTCCCCTATAGCACAATACGTCCCCGTATTGTGTCCCGTATAGCACACTATGTCTCGTATTGTGTCCCGTGTAGTACAATACGTCCCATATTGTGTCTCGTATAGGGTGATATAACTCGTATAAGGCTATACTTTGATTTATTTATATAAACTAGGTTAGGAACCCGGTGTATTACACGGGTTAAGTAAATGTAATTCTATATACTTAGTAATAAAAATTTACATATCGTATATTTATATAGTTTTTTAATACAAATTATAAAAATTTGTATAATTAATAGAAAAGAGAAGCGAAAAAAAATGATAAGAATAGACGGGATAACCAAAACCATTATTTATTTTATTGTTCGTTATTTTTTTTTTCACACGCACAAAGCACCTCTGTGAGTCTATTTTCTCAATTCACCGATGCACATCCAGGATGCGATACAGAAACTGATTCACTGTGACCGAGAAGACGATTCACACGTTAGTTCTCGACTTCTGCTGCTTCTGTTATCTCGTTTCTCTACAGTTCTTCTTCAATTCTGCTTTTGTTTCTGCAGTTCTGTTGAAAATGGCGGAAGCAGGAGGAGACTGGGAAATACATCTCAGAACACTATCATCCAGCGCCAGGGACTCCAATTTTTCCAATGATCCCGCTTCAGATGCCTCTCTTCTTCATTCTGTAAGTTCGATTTCAATCTGCAACATTTGTGCATAAATTGTTTTCAAATTTAGCATTTTCTTCATTATCGTAACAATTATACTAATTTATTGTTATAATAACATATTAATTGTAGGTTAGGAAGCTAATCCAGCTATGTAAAAGTGAGAATTCTGAGAATTTGATAGCTAGGGTTTATCCTCAACTCAATAAGATCTTCCAGCGCTCCGTTTCTTCTATTTCTCAGTCTAGATCCCCTTCTGGACTTCTTTTATTGGTAAGTTATCAGTTAATTTCTAATCAATTTCACTAATTAGTTGTGGAAGTATTGAATTATTTAGTGTTTATCCATTTACATTATCATAACTTTTTGTTCAGGCTATTCTTCAGTTTTTCATTGATTATGGAGAATTTGTTCTGCATGATGCTGATCCTAGTTTACGAACTTTCTTCCGGTCATGCTTGAGCCGGTAATATACACAACCATTTAGAAGTTTATATCGTGACTAGGGCTGGCAATTACTGACC
Source organism: Smallanthus sonchifolius (assembly GCA_023525975.1). NCBI lineage: Eukaryota > Viridiplantae > Streptophyta > Magnoliopsida > Asterales > Asteraceae > Smallanthus > Smallanthus sonchifolius. Next base: position 13,732,871 of record CM042042.1, read on the forward strand.
TGTTTAAGACACGATTAGACCTGTTTAATTTTATACATTTTCAAAACTAAGTAAAATTAGGAGGCTAGACTCCATCATTTCCTATTCTTGGTATATAAAAGATACAACTGTCTTATAGACATGAGATATAAAGTAGTTAAACGAGTCGTATTCATGTTTGATACTTGTGTTATTCGCGTCGCCCCTGACCTGTTTAGACACGAATTGACCTGTTTTGCCAACCATAATCGTGACCTGGATGGAAGTTATAGATGCTTCTATTCAGTTTGGATTAAAAATGTTCTTGTCGTTTACTAAAATCATTGGATCCACCTGAAACTATCATTATGTGACTATAATCGGATTATTACGTGACATCTTAGGCAAATCCAGCATTGTTATGTCCAGCGTAGAGATACCAGGTCATAAGGAAAGCCCAACCTCAAATTCCAGCATTCCACCAACGCATTTTGGGTGCATTGGCTGGAGTCCGATGAGACTTCCACACTTAAACATGCTTGGGTGTGTGATCTCTTGGGAAGTTTCCACTCGGGTAACAAAACAAACATCTGAGCTCCTTGTGGGCAAAACGGACAATATTGGTTGATATGAGGGGCATGATGTTATGATTATACATGTTTTTTCCTCGTTTTTTCATGCATTATTTTTCTTGATAAATTTTAAAAGTGATTCATTTATAGTTGCTAAGAAATATCTGCAATTAAATTTGAAAGCAAGTTTAGATCAATCAATTTATCTTGACTGCAGTGAGTTTGCAGACCCTGTTGTTGCAGAAGCAACTCTAGATTTTTTGAACCTGAACAAGAGGAAAATCTTGCTTACATTTCCGACTTTACTCCCTCAGGTATGGTTCGGGCTCTGTAAACTAAAGAGCAATATTTAGTTACTAATATATTAATGGTATATTCATTTAGTGGCAACATTTGTTAGACGGCAAAACTTATTTCAAATAGATGTTTCTGCAATTAGATACAAATTTAGTTCACATTTATTCCGTGTGTACTTTCAGTTTTATCCGTTGATGCTTAAGTTGATTGCATGGAATGGGGAGAAGTAAGTGCTTCCTTTCTTTTGCTGCTATTTGTATTTGCAAAAAGTCGATAATTACATGGTTTCATCTTAAATATAATTTGAAGACGAGAATTGGTTTGATGGTGATCAAATTATGTATAGATTTTGTTAATATTACTCGCACGTTTTCTGTTCTCTCATCCAGATTAGAAAAACCATTTCTAAGAGTGTTTCCTGGCTTGATGTCTCCTGGGTCATTTCTTCCTCTATTTATCTCACTTGTTGACTTACCAGGTACGATTCATATTTTATGATTAGCTAGGCTAACAATTGATTTGAAATGCAATATTTATATAATTTTATTTGTTATCTTAATTAGTGTTGACTGTGGCACTGGAAAAGGTGGAAAAGAGTTCTGGACCACTAATCGGTAGCAGCATAGCTACAATCCAGAAGAGTGCAGCTCCAGAGGTACTCTTTTTTGGATATTATGTGTATATAATTGTGTGTGCACCTCAATATATCAACTATGACGATCCTTCACTCCTTGAAACAGATGCTGTTGGCCCTCATGGATGAAGCATATACTGGTTCAACCATAGGGGATGGAGGTGCAGATTCTGAATCTGAGGACAGCAATTCAATCACTTCAGATCCACTATTTCTTGAACTTCTTAAAGATGAAAATGATGGCCTTGCGGTATGGTATCATTAGTTGCTAATTTTTTTAGCATGAAAGGTCATGTGTGGTTGATACTCTATTTTTAGAGGTGGCCATTTTAACCTATCTAGGTGAAATGGTCAACTTTATTTTTATTCTTTTGCAAACAGGTTAATTTGAAAAAAAAAACTTCTCTAAAATGAAACGGGTCAAAAGGTCATGCCAGAAACTCGACCAAAGTGTTATTTGAATGTTTTGAACATCCTAAATATACTTATTCATATATATTATTTGTATAATATACTTATTGTAATAATTTTAATACGTTAATTATTTGTAAAATTTCAAAAAGATGCTACACAGTGTTGGCGGGTCAATCAAATCCGACCCAACCTCTTTTGACCCGTTTTAAAAAGTACATGTTTTGACTGGTTACCCAACATGCCCAATTTGCCACCTATACTCAATTTTATCAGTTGATGATAGTGTCATTTAGAAGTAAAAGGTGTAGTACCTAAATAATTTGATTTACTGGATTCCATGACTTCTTCTTTCCCAAGGGATACCACCTATAAGAATTTATCATAGGATATTGATTTGTGACCTTAAAAATTCAAATTCAATGCAAGAAGTATTATATGTTCTCCTTGGGGAAATTTCCAAACATGATTTGCTCATACAATTAATATTGCAGCAACGCCATTGGACTTCTCCCGGTATGGAAGCGGCATTGCAGGCAGCAATTTCTGTTCCATCTGATAGACTTAAACAAGCACTCAAAATGGCACCTCGGCTTCTTGATGTCTATTTTTCAGTAGCATTGCATGATGTCAATCAGTGTATGCCATCTATACTTTGATATAACACTTAATGATAACCGATAATTTTTTTCAGAATGTCTGATATGCTTGTTTTCTTGCAGCTTTGAAATGTGCTTTAATCCCCATGCTTCTTGACAGAAATTCTAAGCTATTTCCTGACAAAATTTTCTCTTATGAAGTAAGTAAATTAACTCAAATAGATATCTGGAAGGGAATGGATGCAAGATATAGGCTCCATGTTTTGCTAACTGCTATCTCAGTCTTCTTTTCTTTTGGATAACTTCTTTGCACAATAATATAAATTTTTTAAAATTTAATTGATATAGGTAGGAAAGAGGCTTCTAAATTTCATGCTGGCTGCATTTCATCAATCCCCAGAGTTTGTTGCAATTCTGAAGGTATTCTTTCTAAATTCTAAGGGATTATCCTTGACATTACTATCACAGTTGTAGAATCTTTGTGAAGAAAAGTAAATAATAATCGTCAAAACACAGCTTCTTCTGTCTAAATAACACATTTTCCTGTCATTGCTATTAATGAGGATGTCAACCGTTGCTACTTCTGCAGAAGCCCATAGTAGACAGACTTGGAGAAGCTTATGACAGTCCAGAAAAGGTTAGTGTTACCATGCATTGAATATTCCTATTAAATTTATCACAATTATCAGCATTAAAATTACCCTTCAAATAGTGGACTACCAACATGTTGAATAATATTTCACCATTTAGAATTTAGATTATTGACTTTTCCCTTCCATGAATACACAACAGACCGAGTTGGCATTACAATTATGTTGGGCCATTGGGGAGCATGGAGGGGGCGGTGCATCTCACAAAGATGCAGCCCGTGAACTTTTTGAGAGTCTAGAACTTCTTCTCTATGAAAATCTTTCCTCAAGGTATGTTACAAAAATCTAAATTTATGTAAAAATATAAATGTTTAATATTTTTTCCTTATGTTATAAGTATATTCTATCTCTTCGGAAGCCGTCTAGGTGTAGGAGATTCTGTTCTTGGCTCGAGTAGCACAACTGTCAGAAGATCATCACAATCTAGGCTACTCTGTTTTGTTGTGACAGCAATAGCAAAGATTGCAACACACCATCGTGAATTACTACCCCGGGCACGCGTGTCACTGGGCAAGGTCAGTTTAGTCTTTTCAGACTGCCCGTGTGGTCAGAAAAACAAACCCGACATAAGTTATAATAAATGTGGATTATAGGTGGCTCATTCACGAATATCTGATGCAAGAGTCTGGAAGCGCGCTCGTGATTATTTGGGATTAATGAACGAACCTGCAATTTGTATGTCTGTACTGGGCCCATCAGGACCGTCAAGCGGGTCCATACAGAAGCCAGGGACCATCAACTGGAGTGAGGGTAAAACAAAGATCATCGCCAACATCCCATTTTACATTTTGGGTGGACAAGAAGGTAATTGGACTTCCTCGATTTTTGAATTTGACATGATTTTTGAAATCAAAATCGACATGAAATTCTTGCTTTGTTGATAAATTCTGGTTGTTTTTGATATCTTGTGCTGTTGCAGGTCCCCCTCATCATGATTTCTCTTTGATGGACATCCTTCCTGCAAGTACTCCAGTTTAGAGAACTGCTTTCAGGTTTTATATGGTTTCTCTTTGACCTGTAAGAATCAGATAACTGGATTGCGGGAAGATTTCGAGCCGTTTTATTTTCATTTTCACGCGTTTTGCACCATATTCTTTGATTGTTTCGCATTATTTTGTGAAAATTTGGCCATCTTTCAATGTAATTGTACCGATTCAGTCTACTCTGGCACATGGACAAAGGAATTTAAGTAGTTGGATCATAACTCAGATTGACCAATTTGTCATTTGTTTTTCTTAACCTCATATGCCACCCTTTGATGGTGGGGGCGGCAGTGAACGGTGGCGGTGGTGGTTGAGGCGAAAACAGTGGTGGCTGCCGTGGCTGTAGTGGCAGCTGTGACGCCATGGAGGAAAAATAAAAGTTGACGGCTTTGGATCGTGTATCGACCTGCATTGATCTACCTAAATGGGTTGGTGTATTTGATCATACCTGCAAAATTTCTAACTAGCACTGTCATTACAAAACTATATGCTAGTGTTACACATTTTTATTTTTGTTTTACATACAATAAAGGATAAAAGAAAGCCACCAATAAAAATTTCAGAGGTATGGACGCATATGGCTGGCGTAAGGGGTGCCAATCATGTTGGGTTGAACCATTAGTTTTCGGGTTGACAGGTTGCTTTTCGTGTTGAAATAGGTGAATCCAAACACGACCCATTTATTTATTCGTGTTAAATACATCATCCCTGACCCGTACCTGCTTAAATCATGTGGTGCTCGTCTCGCGTTGATCGGATGGCTTTAACCTTGTCAACTTGTAGTACATACTCTACAAATTAAATACACTAATAGTCACTCAAAAGTGTATTTTGTCATTTTTCCCAAATTTAATGTTATAAAATGAAAACAAAAAAATAAATGGGTCAATAAAGTTTATGAGTTTACATGAATTATAACCATCCAAAAAGCTCGGATGGAATTCATCCCCCATATATGTAGGAATATATAAAGATCAATATAACTAATTAGGGCTCAATTTTATTCAATGAACACCCCTGAATTTCAGGGGCAATTAAGCAATTTATTGGATTCACTGAAATGCATTGAAATCCGGGTAGCATTAGGATTGTTCTCTTTGATTAACAAACACAAGAAACGAATTAAATCCTAAATCATTCGTTGATCACAACTTGATTCAATCTTTTAGGTTTTACTTCCCAGGTTAATCTTACAACCATGGTTTCTGCAGCGAAGATAAAATCTATAGATTTTTTCAGGTAGCTGTTCCCATTAATTCATTAATCAAAGATCAAATTTAATTTGGAAAATGAAGTTTTCTTGATCATGGTTATGGGTGATTAATTATGTTGCCTGCTAAGTGTTTGATGATTGTTCTCAATGAATGATAACCCATTATGTAATTTAGCCTTTTATGGGTCTTTCAAATAATTATTCTTTAACCTTCAAGGGGTGGTATAGTGTTAAGCGTTTGATTCCCGATTCCCCTCTAGCAGAGGACTCAGGTTCGAATCATGCTTCCACTAGTTTCTGCCATAACCTCTTGAAGGCCACAAGTTCTCATGGTTACAAATAAAAAAACTTTTCTTTGAGATTTTGTTACACTTTTTTCCTTTAATCCAGGAAAACTCCAAGAGATTTGACAGAGGCATCACTATCAGGTGCCGGAATTTCAGTTATAGCAGCCATTTTCATTATTTTTTTGTTTGGAATGGTAAGAAGCTCCTCTTTGGTTCTAGTTCTATGGATTTCATGCTTAGATGTATGTTATATTCATTATATCCGTGGCACAATCCCTCTCTGGTTTCTTATTGAAGCTAGGTAGTCGAAGGTGCTAGGCGCACTCAAGGCCAAAGGGCGAGCTTGTCGCCTAGGCGCTTAAAAAGTGAGGACCTTATTAAGCAAGGCACACAATTTAAAAAAGGGAGTTTTAAGGGTTTTAGACATGTTTTAGGCCAGTTTAGACATGTTTCAAGCCATTTTTAGATGTTACACACCAGTTTTAGACCTGTTCAGACTTGTTTGTTCTAGAATTTGGCTGGAATCCTCGTCTAAGTGCCTTGATGGACACAAGGCATTACTGTTGTGCCTCGCCTGAGCGCCTTTGACTACATAGTATTGATGCATGCATTAACATTATGGTGGAAGATTTATGTATGTTTTCTTTCTTTTGTTCTTACGGTTTGTATGTTTGTCACGTGCATTTGTGAAACTTCATATTGCAGGAGCTACATAGTTATCTGACTATTAGTACCTCAACCGCTATCATAATTGACAAAAGTTCCATTGAGGACACCGTACGCATAGACTTTAATATCAGGTATATGCTGTATGACATTTACGACAATCTTCACTATTTAACAGTTCATAAGATAATAACCATGATTACTATCATTAGAACCAACGTCGCTTGCTTTAGTTTTGTTGCTAAATTTGTTGAAATCTTTTATGCAGTTTCCCGTTTTTATCATGTGAGTTCGCATCCGTGGATGTGAGTGATGTCTTAGGAACAGTGAGTTCAAATAATCTCAACTTAATTTCTGCTATTTTAATAGCTACATGTCATCATTTCAATAAAGCATTACATGTGAAACAATACTTAACTATGGTTTTAGATACAAGGCCTAAAATCGTTCTTCTTTATTATATCTGCAGAATAGGCTAAACATAACAAAAACCATTCGCAAGTATCCAATCAATCGGCATTTTCATTCCAATGGCCACGAGTTTGTTGATTGGCCAGTTAAATATGTGCTTAAGCATGATGAGAAGGTTGACGAGACATATGGTGAAGGATCTGTTGCACTAAATTCACATAATTTTGATAAAATCCTTTTTGAGTAAGTCAAGTGATAACTCTCAAACTCAACAAATCTCACTCATGATAAAATACTTTACTGATGATCATTTGATATGATGTTTAGCTCATTATGTTGGTTGATTGCAGGCATCCAATTGTGGTTGTAAATTTTTTTGCTCCCTGGTGTCACTGGAGTAGGCTTCTGGTATGTTTATTCTTCCTCTTGACTATTAAACTTCCTGAAGATTGTTATTTGATCCAGACATGCAAAATGTTTCCTTTTTCCTGCTTCATTATTTTCTTCTCTTTCCCTTACTAATCATTATTGGGAAGATCGTTTTCCTGCTGTAATTTGACATATTTAATTCTGTACTTGCTAATTAACAAGAATCTTTTGGTCTTTGTTTATTAATCCCTCGCTTCAAATGGCTTGTTTATGTTAAATGTTTTTAAGTTCTCACGTTGATTTGCACATGCATTTATGTGAAAACTTAGACGGATCCCACATCATTTTGTTCTGTCCACATGCGAGATATTGGGTCATAAGAAAGCCTCACCTCAAATACCATTAACCCATTTGGGCGCATTGGTTGTGGATGAGAGAACTCCACAGTTAAGTGTGCTCGGGTGGAGGTACTCTAGGGATGAGTGGCTTCATAGGAAGTCTCCACCCGGGCAACCAAAAACCATTGTGGGCAAAGCAGACATCATTAGTTGGTATGAGAGGTAGGATGTTCTAGATGGCATCAGAGCCACTTCTATTCTGTTCTGTTTATGGTGGTAGGGCAAACCTCATCGAGGACGATGAGTCCCAAATGTCGGTGTTTGTGATGCCGTAGGTGTATCCCACATGGTTCTGTTTGGTCTCTCTTGGGCATTAAAATGCCCCGCCTCAAATACAATCAACGTGTTGTGGGCGCATTTTTGTGGATGAGAGGAACTCCACAGTTAAGCATGTTTGGGTGGGGGTAATCTAGGGATGGGTGACCTCCTAGGAAGTATCTGCCCGGGCAACAAAAAACAAATCTTTGAGCTTCTTGTGGGGCAAAACTGACAATATTAAAATGTATGAGAATTCGGATGTGACAAATCATATCTCATCTCACGTCTGTCCAAAACTCCCCAACTATAATAACTAATAACCGCAGTTTCACTACTGCACATGTCACATCTATCTGTCTTGTTCCTGCAACTGGTTTGATCTGTGTTTTCCAGCATTGTAGACAAAGTATTTCTGCACTTGCAAAAATGAATTCCATCCGTTGCTTATAAAATCAACAATATGAACTTGTATGACACTTGGTTTACATTCTACTTATTTTTGTATCTCAGAGACCAGCATGGGAGAAAGCGGCCAAAGTTATGAGACAAAGGTTTACTCTCACCTTCTGCCTATACTTCTTCAAAACAAACCTCAATGAAGTGATGACGGGTACTTCTCTTTATTAGTTACTGACTTGCAGTTGCATTACCAGATATAATCCGGAGCATGACGGTCGTATCATTGTTGGAAGCATCGACTGCACTCAAGAAGCTGATTTGTGTCAAAAGTGATTATCTAAATTTATTCCTACTAGTTTATAGTTCATTTCGGTTCATCTTCTACCTGTCATAATTTACTAATTTTCTACTGGTTTCAGGCATCATATACAAGGTTATCCATCAATTCGTATCTACCGTAAGAGCAGAGATGTTCAGTAAGTTTGTATTTCTTGCTATAAATGCCAACTTGTTTGCAATTCTTTCATCTTGGATCAATGCTTCTCAAGATTTTTCATTCATCTTATTGCTGCTAGTTAGTTTAATCACGAGAATTATTTTATGTCGCCTAAATGTGTGTTGAATCACAGGGATGATCTTGGTATAAACGTTCATGAAACATATTATGGAGATAGAGATACAGATACCTTGGTTACGGTAAGAAAACTAAAATTTCTATAGAATTGTGTTTGGGGAAACTTATTTGATATTTAGACTCGGTTAATTTTCTTTCAGAAGTTGGATAACTTGGCATCATCTGTTGGATTGGATTCTGTACAGCATTCTGAGGATTTTACAATAGTTAGAGTTCCACCACCTCAAGAAGGTTGTAGGATTGAAGGATTTGTATGGGCCAAGAAGGTAACTCTAGCATGAACCTGAAAGCATGCGTGGACCCACATGGAAAAAGGAAAAAAGCAGGGAAAATCACCAAAAAAACATCTGACCAGTCAAACTTTACAAAATGAACACTGACTTTTCATCTACCAAAAAATAAACTTTGACTTTTCACCAGAACATGTGCACCGGAGTGTGAATCCCTCGGCCACGTGGACATGCTAGGGACGCGACACGTGTACTCTTTAGGCTATTCGCACTATAGTGCACATGTTCTGGCAAAAAAAGTTTATTTCCTGGAAGATGAAAAGTCAATTTTCATTTTGTGAAGTTTGACTGGTCAGATGTTTATTTCCCCAAAAAAGTATCATTATTAAAAAATCTTGGATCCACCACCGCATGGAATTAAGGACAATTGTTAGTTCATACGCATCATTTTACTAATATAAACTTAATCTTGTCACCAGGTTCCAGGAAACCTGATCATTTCAGCAAGTTCAGGATCACACTCGTTTGATGCTTCACGGATGAACATGTCACATGTGATTTCCACTTTATCTTTTGGTTCAACAATCACTCCAATGATGATGAGCGATATGAAGCGATTAGGACCTTACCTTGGTGTAGGCCACAACAGGTTGAATGGCCAAGCATACATGACCAGTCCAGAAGATCGTGCAAATGTTACAGTAAGATCTTGAACGCCGATCAGATCTCTAAACAAATCTTTTTATTCACATAAAATTTACGCATTATGAATATAAATTGTAGATAGAGCATTATCTTCAAGTTGTGAAGACGGAGGTGTTAGGGTTGTCTCATCAGTTGATTGAAAACTATGAGTATACAGCACACACTAGTTTGATACATTCTCATTCCATTCCTACTGCAAAGTTCCATCTTGAGTTTTCACCAATGCAGGTTTAAATATCAAAGCCCTTTTTTACCTTCTTCTCACAACGGTTGCAGCCGGTTTCTAATTTCCATCTGTATTTTGTCATCAGGTTTTGATATCTGAAAACGCGAAGCCATTTTCTCATTTCATCACCAACCTTTGTGCCATTATTGGCGGTGTATTCACTGTATGCCTTCACTAAAACCTAAAACAGTTTTTAAAATTTTCTTTTGGCTGGGAAAGTTATTTGCTGTTTTACCATTGACTCGCTTCTTTTCATCATCAACTGCAGGTTGCTGGAATATTGGATTCTATTCTTTACAACACATGTAAACTCGCGAGAAAAATTGATCTGGGGAAAAATTATTAGCTCAATTCCTGGTATACATGAGTTGGTTGATTAATAACCTCGATTTTCTAGACATTTTTTTCTATAGAAGTTCAGTTAGAAAGACGGTTATTTTCGGTTATCCATTTTATATGTTAATGCTCTACACGCAATCTTTGATCTTTGTTTTCGCATTGTTCTTTCTTGGGCTGTAAATATAGTTACTCATTTTTTTTGAATTCCTTCACTTACAAACATTGTTCGTATTATATGATCAAAGTGTGACCATCACTGTATTTTGCAATGGGTACAATTCTTGTATCGCCTTCGGTTACTTGAAGCACTGAGTCCTGATTAGCCTGGTAGTTGAATACTATATATAAACACGAAAAACATATAATTAAGTTGTTTTGGACAATACAAAACAAAGGGCTTTTTAATCACAGATAAATCCGTCGGAAGTCCCTTGGTGAAAATTGTAACCGTTAGTAAAGGGTGGTTAGGGAAAGCGGCGTGGGTACAAACGGATTACCTATAGAATTTTTTGAGGGATCACCAATGGATCACCAATGGGTTTTAGTGGCAGTTCATAGGGCCAGTGGACCACTATTACTGATCCAGTACAAATGCTTCACCGAGGGATTCCAGACGAATGCTTCATCGACGGATTACTGATGGTTATTTGTTTTTTGATAATGAAATTTGGGACTGCTTATAGTGTAATTTTCGGACGGATCACTGATGGCTATGCCCGTCGTAACTTTGTCAACTGACAACAACTGTAAAGTCTGGGACAGAATCTTATCTTCACGATTACCGACAAATATTCTGTTGCAAAGTTTCATGACCGGCACCAATCTGTTGCTAAATAGCGAGGGATTATCGACATATATTAAAAAAAACTAATTTTTTGGTTAAAGTATACGTGGTAATTTTCTTAGGGATTAATGACAGATATCTATAGATTTTTTTGGAATTTTGTCGTTGATCTGTCAATGATGTTCCGTTGGTAATATTCAGTTTTCTAGTAGCGGGAGACTAAGATTTGGATAAGGGAAACTATAAGATCGATCATATTGAAACTTACACAGGACATCTCTGGTTTAAAACCGGCTCTTTTGTGCCCATTGATGATAAAAGGAGGAGGATGCAAGGCTCCAGTCACCAACCTTGAAGTGGTATGCATGGCCATTTTGAATCATCTGGAAAAGACTAAACTACCCAAGAAGGATCACCATTGTTATCTTATGATGGCTTGCTCTCTTCATTGCAAAAGCAAGAAAGGGAAGAGCAAAATGGGAAAGATAAATGAATGTTTAACATGGGATGATAGAAGGAAGGCACATGCATAGAGGTATTTGTTGGATTGAATCTCTTATTTTCTTGTAATATAGTTTCTTGGGTAAGGAATGCTTTTGTATTTAAGGAGATATTTTTTTTTAGTAAATTTCGGTTTTAGTTACTATGGTTTGATCAAAACAACGCTTTGAGTCCAATAGTTTCAATTTTACTTTTTGAGTCCTGTGGTTTGTCATTTGTCCCGATCAACTACCCCTATCTGACGTCATCCATTTTTCCTAATAAGTTTTTTTATGAAAAGACAAAAATACCACTATTAAAAACAAAATAAATTAAATTAAATTAATTTCATCTCATATCTCCTCTTGCGTCTCCTATCTCTTACAAGATTTCGACGATCTATTTCCGACGATAGCGACATGCACATGTGCAAAGCACGACGGCTTGCACATATGTAGGTATACTATATAATAGAGTTTCTACGTACCTATATACGGGTATGTTATTTAATAGTGTGTATCTACCTACACATGTGCATCATCAATGTTATCAACATTTATTTAATAGAATCGAATCTGTAACATGAAGTGTGAAACAAAGATTGATTAGATAGCGACTGACGAGATGAAACATGGTAGGCTCTAGGTTTCAGAGTAGGGATTGGCTTCTAGAGTTCAAGTGAATGAATCGGTCTAATATATATAACTAATAAATATATTTTATAAATAATTAAATAAAATATTTCGGATGAAATATCCGATTTATAAAAAAAAATAATTATCCGAATATGAATTTGAAAATAAGGATATCCGAATTTTCTTATAATCCGGGTTCATAATTTTGGACAGATTTTGAATTCAAATCTTTTTAACATCCCTAAAACATACTACAAATAGCATGAGTGCAATTTACTCTAAATAGTTTTGTTAAAAATCAAAATATTTGAATTCGCTTCATTATTTATATCCCTAAATAAATAGTAAATAATTTACACGAATGGTGCCCACGACATATGGATTCGGTCCAAATCTTTTGCAATATTGTAACACGTTTAATATTAAACAAAAGTCTTTTCATAAATGTTCAATTTAATTCATGTTTCCTCATATGTACAAAACACATGAAGAAAAAACATTATCATCATCAATATCTTTAAAAACAAATATAGGTGGTCTTTGTTAACGACCCCTTCTCTCCTAACTTTGATTAAATGTTAAAACTTACCCTATACTTTGTAAAATGTTAATTTGACCCCTTCAAGTTTCTAAAGTTTCGAGTTTGTCGCATGTAGTATATATAATATGATTTTTTCTTAATAACTTTCATGTTTGTTTGTTTATTTTTTTCTTGACGTCCCGGTATATATATATATATATATATATATATATATATATATATATATATATATATATATAAAACATAGTCGTATTCAAGATAACGTATTTTTAGGTATCGTAAGTTATATCGACTAATTAGAACCTTAAAAGATTAAGGCTGATTGAAGATTGCAATTTGCAAACCTAATTAGAACCTTAAAAGACTAAGGTGAAGATTGAAACAACAAGTCAACAACATTGCAAGTCTGAATGTTCGATTGAAACAACTCGGCAAATCAGACTGAAACAACAACTTGCAAACCTGATTTTAACCCGCTGCGCCCGCAAGTCCTATTGAAAAAGCAATTCTACCGATTGAAACAATAAGTCTGATTGAAGAAATCGACTAGACGAGACGACAACTGGCCTTCCCAATTCCTGAAAGGCTGAATCCCTCTGTCATCACCTCACCGGTAATTCTCAAATCACGAACTGAAGAAGACGACTCGTCACCCAAATTCACGAACCTAGTAGTAAAAGAAAGAGGATGACAATTGTTCTTCACAAAATATATATAATAATCTTTTTTGGGTCCTCTTTTTTTTGAGCCCCCAAACCCTAGCTTGATCCATCTACGTTATTGGACCGCCTCTAACGAAGCACAACGCAAAATATCTACCTCTCATAGACCAAATGTGTCATAATATATATTATATAAAATTGCAACCAAATGTAAAACTTTTAAAAGTCGCAACCAAAATTTTCTAGTCCATACAATATGTAACGTAATTTTAAAAATACTTAAAATAATATAAATCCGCCTTTGTTGGCCTGGTCGGATAGTTGATGACCTAAACCGGTCAACCATATGACTTATTCCCAGATTCGTCAACCACCGAAATTTCCCAGCTTTAATACAACCAACGATGGGATGCAATGCAATAAACCAGTCGTCGTCCCCGCGAAACACGCCGGCCGGACCTCACATTCCCCCATCCCATATTCCCACGTCTTTTGCGCCCAACAAAACAACATTTTACACCCATGGAAACAAATCAATCTTCTTGTCGGAACAACCTTTAGCTTTATCAACCACCACCACCATCTGCTACTCCGTTCAAAACAATAAACAGAAAAAATTATAATTGAAAAAAGAAAGATTTCATCTGGGTTTTGTTTATTTAGGTGATTTAGGGTTGGGGATGTACCATTCTTGAATTAATGCCTTTGATTTAAAGATTCTTGAATCCCAAAAGTTGGTGAAGGATGAATCTTTTGTGGAAAGATCCAGGGATTCCAACAGATTCATTCTATGAGGTTAGAGCTGAATGCACTGATGTTCCTAAAACCAAGTTTAAAATCAAGGTAACCCCTTTTCTTTTGCTAAAAGTTTTGGGTCATCTTTTGGTTACCATTTGTGATGGGTTGTTGATGATTTTAGCCAATAAAGACTTTTGACGATGATTGTTTATGTATTGGAATGTGCTATTAGGAAAAGTTGATGAATTTGTGAATATATAAAGCCATTATATGTATAGTAAAATCTCAAATTTGATGATTCACGCGTTTTTACGATCAAAACAGGATAATCAAAATCGCTAAAATTGGGGAAGTCCCTCAAAATTGAAATTGGGGCTCTGGATGAAGGAATTTGGGTCGAGGGTCGGGCATACTGCCTGTGGTGTTTGTCACAATGTCTGGCCCATTTTGCCTTTTTCTTCCATATTTTATGGGCCTGTAACTCCAAATGGATCAAAAAGTTTTGCCTGTTCTAAGTTGGGACCTTTTTTAGCCCATTTGCTTTTATCTGGTTGCTCCAAATATGAGTCTCCGTTAAATGCCCGTTTTAAAGTGGACCCTTTTCCACCATATTGTCTTGTACTTCTTGAGGAAAAAAATACCAAACTCTTGCAAACAAGGATGCACCAAAATGGGGAATAATCTGGTTTGGTAGTGTTTGTTTTTGTACTTGGGCGATTCGAGAACTTTTCATATGAGATTGACACCATAAAGAAGTCAAATTTATGAGTGCATTGTTCAAGAAATAGAAACAAGTATGTTAAAGTTTGTTGAACTTGAGTGATTATTGTTAATGTACTATGAAATTCCAATCACTATGTATTTGTTGCCTTTTCTTCATCACTTATTGATGGTTTCTTGAAGTTTATTGTCATTGATATGTTTATCCAGTCTGGCAAGACTCTTAGTGTAAGGAAGTGGCAATCTGCATTCAGCCCTGAAGGTTATCTTGATATAGGTCAGACCCTTGGTCGAATTTATCGTGGGGTAAGTTCTATATTTTCATCATAAATGCCAGTTTTGAAAATCCGTTGGTACTACATTTTACATTTAAATGTAGTTTACTTTTTCAAATTGGCTTATTTTCCCTCATGAATATTATTGATAAATCAGGGGATACATCCAACAATTAGAGGAGAGGTGTGGGAATTTCTACTCGGTTGTTTTGATCCAAAAAGCACATATGAGGAGAGAAAAGAGATACGGCTAACCCGAAAGTAGTATATATATTTCAAAATTCTTTTTTCTGACGCCACTCCCTTTTTCTACACTATTTGTATGCATAAGTTCTGTTGGGTTCTTTTCAATGTGTCACACTTCACCCCACGTATTGTGCCTACTTGAGGTGGCAATTTCGACCCATTTACTGATGATTGGATGGATTTTTTTTTAAATCTCAAACGGGTCTAATGCATCAAATCATAAAGTTTATCTGATATGAAATGGGACAAATGGGTCAAGCGGATCAAAAGGGTTGAAAATCGCCTAAATTCTTTTTTTAATGCATACAACCTACTAATTTGTTAATATTATTTTTGTACTCATAATTATATATAGAAATGGGAATAAAAGTGTTCGTGGGTCAACCCAACTTGACAGTCCCATTTCAACTAGAGTCTAGAACCCATTTGACCCGTTACCCAACTTGTCCGACACACATCTTTGTCACCTCTAGTGCATACCAAGATAGCCCAGAGTTCAAACTTGTTCTAACTAGCAAATAGAAGAGAATTGATATTTTCTTTATGATTTTAGAGAAGAGTATGTACGGCTAAAAGAACTATGCACATATATGTTCCCTCTTGTTGGAAGTGGCAAGTTAGTCACTGCTCCGGTCATCACAGACGATGGTTCTCCAACCCAAGATCCTATTGCCCTTCTAGAAGCAAACCCTGAAACGCTTATGACACCAACAACTCAAGCAACTGGTAATGTTCTCTTTTGTTTTCCTTTTTCAGATATAATAGTCGTTTAATGCTTACTAATGTAGTAAGTTGCATACGCATGCAGTCAGTTCAGACTCACTCGTGAGTTGTCCTAAGGAGGAAGACAAGAAGATAATCCAATGGAAACTTAACCTACATCAAATAGGTTGCTACATAATAAATTTCAACTCATACTTCTTTACATCATGCAACTTGTCATTATCTAGTAACCTTTTGTGTACACGTTATAATTTATGCTAGGTCTCGATGTGGTTCGCACGGACAGAACACTAGTATTTTATGAGAAGCAGGAGAATTTGTCTAAACTTTGGGATGTTCTTTCTGTCTATGCTTGGTTTGATAAAGAGGTCGGCTATGGTCAAGGTGGATCTTAATTTAATCAGAAGGTTTAAGATTGTGATTCAGATTGTGATTTTGATTTGAGTTGTACATGTGTGATTATGACAATTAGGGATGAGTGATCTTTGTTCTCCCATGATTATGCTTCTTGAAGATGAAGCGGATGCATTTTGGTGTTTTGAACGTCTAATGCGCAGATTGGTAAATATACAAATTCATGTTGCATTGTTTTTTGCTAAAGTTGTAAACTTAAGTTGGTTTTCAAGTAATTAAATGCGATTTCTTTATGGGTTGAAGCGAGGGAACTTCAAATGCGTAGGGAGTTCCGTGGGGGTGGAGTCACAGCTTTGCAATTTAGCAAATGTTATTCAAGTTGTTGATCCTAAACTTCATAATCATTTGGGTATTTTCCAATCACCGATTATTTATGTTCTCTTTTTTTTATACCAATAAAGCATGCTACTTGAAGTTATATGGTTTATGAACACAGAACACATTGGTGGTGGCGATTATCTATTTGCATTCAGGATGCTTATGGTGCTATTCAAGCGAGAAGTTTCTTTTGGCGATTCATTGTATTTATGGGAGGTAATATTAATAACCTTGGTTCATTGTCCATCTGAAATCTCATGTTTGTGGTTGTTCAGATAATGTAGCCGGTCAGACTGGTTGGATAACGGGTTAAAACATGGATATTTTTAGTACATGCAAAACGGGTTGGGCCAGCCCACACCCTTCTTATTGTTTTTTTTCTTAAGTTTATAAATTACTAATCTGTTAAATATGATTACAAAACAACATAAATACGATAATAATCTTACCTTTTGCATTAAAGATATTTACAATATTTCGGATATCTGAATACATTTTGGATGACTTTCAACCCGTTTGACGCAGTTGACCAATTTGACTTATCACCTTTCTTGCTAAACTTAACCCAAATCAACCATTTATATATAAGTGGTCAAATTTGTCGATTAATTAATGAATTTCAAACAGATGATGTGGGCTTTGGAGTATGATCCAGATCTATACACTTTGTATGAAGAATCTGATTCTGACAGACCAGAAGACGCTAAAGGAAAACCAAAATCATCGCGCCAATGTGGCAAATTTGAAAGAGAATATTTGAGAAGTGGAGCCAAAAACGAAGAGCCTCTCCCCATTTCTGTGTTTCTTGTCGCGAGTGTGCTCAAGGAGAAAAGTGTCAAATTGCTAACAGAAGCCAAGGGACTTGATGATGTTGTCAAGGTCAATCTTACTTTAAAATATGTTGAGAACAAGTATTCTTCTTGAAGCATTTTCATGATGTAGATCGGTTTCTTTATTCATGTTCTTTTTTTTTTGCAGATATTGAATGACACTTCGGGAAACTTGGATGCTAGAAAATCTTGCTCAGGGGCTATGAAGCTTCATAAAAAGTATCTGAAAAAGGTGCATAGTTTTAAACTATATATCTTTCATTCTTGATTCTTACAGGTCCCAAAGTAGTCTGGTCGGTGGGCTGGGTAACGGGTCAATACATGCCGTCTTTTAGTATATGTCAAAATAGGCTAGGTCAGGTCGGGCCGACTCACAAACACTTATTTGTCCATTTTGAAGTTTTGTATAAATATTTATGATTTAAAAATAGTACAAGGTTGGTAGAGAGTAGAGAGTAGGGTTGGGTTATGTTAATATACTTTTATCATACATATTTTTATTTTTTAGTAAGGATTATTGGATTTTAATAATCCCACCTTTTACTAATTTGCCAATAATAATCCCAACTGAGAATATTCTTACCACCGGTCTCTACTTTCAAACTATTTTTTCACATTGGACCCCCCGTTAAAAAAACTTAACGCCGTTAGAGTTTATATGACGTGGACATCTGCAAACCATCGGAAAGTCGAGCCAAGCTAGTAGTGGTCTCGTGTTGGCTTTTGAAATTGGCTTTGGTGGTGTTTAACTGGTCTCGTTAAACACCACCGTTTTCTCTGTTTGGACTTTCCGGACAAACGAAACTAGTTAGACACCACCAGAGCCAATTTCAAAAGCTACCACGAGACCACTGCTAGCTTGGCTCGACTTTCCGGCGGTTTGCAGATGTCCACATCATATAAACTCTAACGGCGTTAAGTTTTTTTAACGGGGGGTCCAATGTAAAAAAATAGTTTGAAAGTAGGGAACAGTGGTAAGAATATTCTCAATTGGGATTATTAATGGCCAATTGGTAAAAGATGGGATTATTAAAATCCAATAATCCTTTTAATAATGGGTATTTTTGTCCTTTCACGCGTTATTTAACAGGACTAATGGATGACGTTAGAAGCTTGGCTTTAATTAAAACGAAAATGAAACCACACACAATGAAAAAATTAAGAGTTATCCGAGTCAAACCACAAGAACTAAAAACTAAGTTTATTCAATTTTTTTATTTGACCCGTGTGAGATTAAACATAACCAATTCAGCTCATTCATAAGTCATATAGATTACTTGGCCTTGACCCTTTAGGGCTTCTCATGTTACTTTTGTCCTATTTATAGTTGATCAATATACGGTTATCCCTACGGGTTTTCATTGTTATACAATAAGTAAATGGGTTGACTTTATTGATGTTTGTTAAACTATATATAATGATTCTTACAAGTTACAAAATGTGAAGGAATTTGACTTACTTGTGGGTTGTTGCAGGTGAAGATGGTGGAGAAGCCATCTTCATGAATGGGACTTTGAAATATGAAGAAAAGGATGGTTGGAGGCAATTTGATTGTAAAGATTAATGTTCTATTATGTAATATGTGTAGAGTTACAATTGATTCTTTTTTCTAGACGATGTGTATAAACTATTAACGTATATAATGAATGAGGAAGATGATGAGTTATACTTTTTATGAATAAAAAGAAACTTCTCTATTAGACAAGTTTAGTTAGCATTTATAATAATTGTATCTAGATGGTACTTAAGTGTAATATCTCTACCTTGGTTTCTATGTAATCTCTTATTCAATCAATAATAAACAATTCTACTGTTCAACCTGGTATCAGAGCCCAAGTAGACCTAGAAGCCGCCAACCCTAAATCACCCCTTTTCTGTCGACAACCTCCTTTACTGTCGGAAGAAGATCGCTGCCCTCAACAACCTGCAGCCACAAACAACCGATTGAAGATCAACTACTCAACAAACAATCATCGCTGCCTTCAATAAACTTGTTTCCGCAACCCTGCCTTCAACAAACTTGATTCACGGTATTCAATCCCTGTTTTTTATTCAACTCTCTCAATGGCAATGATTTCTGCCTTCACTTCTGTGGAGAAAACAGCCCATAATTCCCATAAGTTTGCCTTTAAATTATCACCCAACAACTATGGGTATTCATGATCAAACCATTCTTAATCACCAATGACCTGTTTGGATACATTGATAATACCATCCCATGCCCACTACCAAAAACCGCAGCCACAACAGAAACACCATCCAAGGATAATCCCATCTTTCTTCATTGGATTTCCAATGATGCACATGTCAGAATGCTTCTCATCTCAACCATCTCAGAAGCATCTTTTCAACACGTTGAAGGCATCACCTCTAAAGATCTCTGGCTCGAACTTGAACGAGCATATGCACCAGCAAACTCTTCCCGTGAGTACACACTCAAATCTCAACTTTTAAAGATTGAGATGAAAGGTGATGAAACTTCAATTTCCTACCTCACCCGTGCACAGGAATACGCCACTGCCCTTGCCAATATTGGCGAACCTTTTAAGGATAAAGACTTGGTCATGTTGGTTCTATGAGGGCTGCGAGAAGAATATAATGGCCTAAAGACCAACCTGCTTACTCGTTCTCCTCCGGTTGTATTCAATGAATTGCACGGTCTCCTAACTGACCATGATTACATGCTGAACCGCACCAACCGATCAGCCCAACAGGCCTTCACGGCCTCCACTGCTGATTTCAGCCCACGGCCTAACGTGCTTCAATTATCTCAAGTGCAGACCTTGCAACAGTTGGCATCTCAACTTGGGTACCAACTAAACCCTATTGCCTCCCCAACCCCGCAACCTCAGGCCTTCTTTGCCAACCGTCCATCTAACAATTATCGTGGAAATAGACGTGGCAACTCACGTCGCAGAAACTCACGTGGTAACTACAATCGAAATCGTAAAGACACTCGTGGAACGGGAGGATACCAACCTCGCCAGCCTCAGTTTTCATGGGCTTCTACTCAAAACACCGTGTACGGACATTGCAACCGTTGTGGAATTGGGCATATCCCTTCACAATGCCCAAATCAGTCCAACTCCTCTGCTGCTAATACACCACCACAGGCCAACTATGCACAAAGCAGATCATCAGGCCCCGACTCTACCTGGAATCCCGACATAGGATCTAACAGCCATGTCACACCGGACTTAACAAATTTGGATAACTCTGATGCATACTATGGCAATGACTCGCTCCACGTTGGTGACGGTAATCCCTTACCCATCTTTCATATTGGTTCTTCGAAAATTTACTCCCCAAACAAAACCTTCAATTTATCAAACATTCTTCATGTACCGGACATTAAGAAGAATCTTCTTTCTGTCCAACAATTTTGCACTGATAATGACGTTTTCTTTGAATTTCATTCGTCCTTTTTGTTGTGAAGGACGAGTCTACACGTGCTATCCTACTCACAGGTCTAAGTGATGGTGGTCTCTATTCTATCCGTCTCCCTCAGTTGAAGTCTCTTCCACGTCTCTCCTTTACAGCCACCAAAGCATCATCAACTATATGGCATCAACGTCTTGGACACCCCCATGCTCGTGTTTTTCAGTCTATTGTTTCTGTTTTTTCTTTCAGTCTATTGTTTCTGTTTTTTCTTTGCCTGTTTCAAATAAATTGTTTCCTACTTTGTGTTCTTCTTGTCAACA
Source organism: Smallanthus sonchifolius (assembly GCA_023525975.1). Classification (NCBI taxonomy): domain Eukaryota; kingdom Viridiplantae; phylum Streptophyta; class Magnoliopsida; order Asterales; family Asteraceae; genus Smallanthus; species Smallanthus sonchifolius. The sequence goes on from CM042042.1 coordinate 13,754,177, forward strand.
AGGGAAATCCTCCAAATTATCTTTGAACAGTTCTAATTTTCATAGCAATAATATTTTGGATTTGGTTTATTGTGATGTTTGGGGTCCTGCTTCTTCATTATCTTTTGATGGATACAATTTTTTTATGTTATGTGTTGACCATCATACTCGATATATGTGGTTCTATCCCTTAGCAAATAAATCTGATGTTTACCTCACATTTAAATCTTTTGTAACAATGGCTGAAAGACAATTTAATACCAAGCTTAAAAATGTGCAAACTGATTGGGGTGGCGAATTTCGCAATCTCGCCCCATTTTTCTCCTCTCTTGGTATTATTCATCGGCGCTCTTGTCCGCACACGAGTGAACAAAACAGAATTGTAGAGCATCGTCATCGTCATGTTGTGGAAACGGGTCTCACACTTCTTGCCCACTCTCATACACCCCGTTGCTTTTGGAGCTTTGCTTTTGAAACGGCTACTTACCTGATAAACCGCTTACCATCCCACACTTCTTCCAATAATCTCCTTTTGAGCTTCTCTTTAACAGGTCCCCCAATTACTCCTTTCTACGCGTTTTTGGGTGCCAATGTTTTACCTACCTCCTGCCATATAACAATCACAAAATGGATTTCCGGTCTACTCCATGTGTTTTCCTAGGATATAGTCCTATTCATCATGGGTATCGGTGTCTAGACCTGGACACCGAACGTGTCTACATTGCACGCCATGTTTGGTTCAATGTGCAAGTATTCCCTTTCACTCCCACTCCTACCTCCGACACTCCCACCCAACCAGACCCTTATTTCTCCACTTTCCCCTCCCCTACTCTACCTACTCATTCAACCACCTCCTCCACCCCACCATCCCCAGCCCAACAGTCCCAACCAGCCCCATAGACCCAACATGTCCAGCAGGCCCAACCAGCTCAACAGGCCCAGCAGGCCCAACAGTCCCAACCAGCCCAACAGGCCCAACCAGCCGAAACAGTCCACCCAGCTCCCCAAACCCGTTCTCGTCCTGCTAACCTTCGCCAAAATCCTCAACCTCCCTCTCGCTACACACCTTCCTCTTATCACACTTCCGCTGGTCCTACTCCTTGTCTTGAACCCACCTCATTTACCGTTGCCAACAAATTACCGAAATGGCGTCAAGCCATGGTTGAAGAGTTTGATGCTCTTGTTAAGAATGGGACATGGTCTCTTGTTCCTTATGTCAAAAACACTAACGTTATTGATTCAAAGTGGGTTTACAGGTTGAAAACAGATCAAAATGGCAAGGTAATTCGCCACAAAGCCCGCTTAGTTGCAAAAGGCTTCAATCAAAGGCAAGGGGTTGATTTTCAAGAAACATTTAGTCCTGTCATCAAGGCTTCCACAATTCGTGTTGTTCTGTCTCTTGCAGTTACCAATCAGTGGTCTCTTCGACAACTTGATATCCAAAATGCTTTTCTTCATGGTGACTTGCAAGAAACAGTGTATCTTAGACAACCGGCATGCTTAATTGACAAATCTTGGCCTGATCATGTTTGTCTTCTCCACAAGTATTTATATGGGCTCAAGCAAGCTCTGCGGGCGTGGTTCCAACGTCTATCCGCTACCCTATATCAGCTTGGCTTCTTTGGCTCTAAAGCAGACCCCTCCTTGTTTATTTTGAGATCTCAGGGGACTCTAGTATACGTTCTCGTTTATGTTGATGACATAATGGCAATAATAATAAGGCGATTACAGATGTTATCTCACAGTTGAGTGACTCCTTTGCAGTTAAAGATTTGGGCGATCTACATTATTTTTTGGGGATTGAGATCATACCTCATGGCAAAAACATTATACTGTCACAACGCAAGTATATTTCTGAACTCATTACTAAAGCTGGGCTTTCTGAATGTAAATCGGTTTCATCTCCAATGAGTACTTCTCAGCTCTTGCATCTTGGTGACAGTCCTGCTCTTTCAGATCCTACTAAGTATCGCTAAACTGTTGGGGCTCTTCAATATGCCTCCCTCTCGAGACCATATATCACCTTTGTTGTGAATAAAGTCTGACAATTCATGCATGCTTCGACAGAAAATCATTGGTCTGCTGTTAAACGTATTCTACGGTATCTCAAAGGCACCTCTCACTTTGGTCTCTTTATCCGGCATGCCTCTGGATCTTCCCAGGCTCACTGATGTTAATTGGCAAACCACCCTGAAGGCTTACTCTGATGCTGATTGGGCGGGGTGTCCTGATGATCATCGATCCACGGGGGGTTCGTTATATATCTTGGATCTAATCTCATTTCCTGGAATGCACGAAAGCAGCGTACGGTCTCTCGGTCCTCAACTGAATCAGAATACAAGGCTCTTGCCGACACTGTGGCTGAACTAACCTGGTTGGAAGCATTGTTGAATGAACTCGGAATATGCACCAAGTCCTCTCCTACACTCTGGTGTGATAACTTAGGTGCTACATATCTCTCGGCCAATCCAATGTTCCATGCTCGTACCAAACATGTTGAAGTTGATTTTCACTTTGTTAGAGAGAAAGTTGCTCAAGGGAAATTGAAAGTTCAGTTCATCAGCACCAATGATCAAATTGCTGATATCTTTACTAAACCTATACCAACACAACGGTTTCTGCTGCTAAGGTCCAAATTGCAGGTCGTTCCCCGCCCTCAACTTGCGGGGGAATATTAGACAAGTTCAGTTAGCATTTATAATTATTATATCTAGATGGTACTTAAGTGTAATATCTCTACCTATATATATATGGTTTCTATGTAATCTCTTATTCAATCAATAATAAACAATTCTACGGTTCAATTGATTCTTTTTTCTAGACGATGTGTATAAGCTATTAACGTATATAATGAATGAAGAAGATGATGAGTTATACTTTTTATGAATAAAAAGAAACTTCTCTATTAGACAAGTTTAGTTAGCATTTATAATTATTATATCTAGATGGTAATGTGTGTAGAGTTACAATTGATTCTTTTTTTCTAGACGATGTGTATTAACGTATATAATGAATGAGGAAGATGATGAGTTATACTTTTTATGAATAAAAAGAAACTTCTCTATCTCATATGACCGGTTTCTTCCGATCTAGTAACATATTTAATTATGTACAATCCCCAAGATGATATCATGAATCTTTACGAATAAATGTTTAAAAAGATGTTACTTTTATATATGAAAGTACTATTATACAAGTCCCATTTTAAAAGTTTTACATGTGTGACAACTTTTATAGTTTTGTAAGTTTACATTTTTACGAGTTTACAAGCTTATTATGAGCTACAAGTTTGCTAGCTTGCGAGTATGACAAGTTTACATATGTCGCTCTCCTGAGTGTCTGTTATATGTTTCTCTACGGAGTGCATGTTATATGCCAGCTATACATGTTAATATGACTTGTTCTAAAGAGTAAGAAACTATAAGTTTTTTAGAAGTTTACCGGATTAGTATTTACATTACCTTTTTGTTGTCCGCCCACTGAGCGTTATGCACATGAGTACTTTCATGTTTTTGTTTTCGTGCACGTAAAGTTGGCGACGAGGTAATTAAGATTATGTATTTGTTTCAAATATAGTAACGTTTTAATCATTAATAGAATTACATTTGTGCCTAAATACTGTTATAGTGACCCGTCAGCCCTAGTTGTGACGGGGTGTTACACTCGAATTAGTTAACAAAAACATAAAAATCATGTGAATAGTTTTAGGCTTCCATGCTCAATCAAATATTATATTACAAAGTTACACAAAATATAACAATAACCTTAGCAACAAACATGAATATTCATGTTAATTACCATCATTATTACTTGCAAAATCTGGTATTTCAGTTTTCTAAGTTTTCATTAAAACATATGTAAAAGATACATCTCAAATACAATCCATTCTACTCTAATTTACAAAACAATGGTCTCAAGAAGTACCAAAGTCACTTAACCACCTTGTTCAATCACCGGTAAGGCGAGTTAGCACCTTGCATTTTCGTAAGATTCCAGTATGCTCCCCCGCGAACAGAGAGCAGATCAGAATGAGACCCTTGTTCTGCCACCTTACCGTCTTGAATCACTGCGATGGAGTCGGAGTTTTGTATGGTGGAAAGACGGTGAGCCACCACAATGCAGGTCCTCCCATTCATCATCTTCTCCAATGCTTCTTGAACCAGACTCTCTGATACTGTATCAAGAGCACTGGTTGCCTCATCCAATAGTAGAATGCTGGGGTTCTTGAGCATGGCGCGAGCCAAGGCTATTCTTTGTTTTTGACCACCGGATAGCTGCACTCCCCTTTCTCCGCAGTATGTCTCGTAACCGTCCTTCATTCCACTGTCAAAAGATTTATAATGTGGTTAGTTTATGCAAAGTGACTCGCAAAAGCAAGGAAATTAAATAGGCAATGTGTTCATAAAAAAACACCATAAATTTCTCCTCAAGGGGACATCTGGGTGGTTAAGTGGTGTACCCCACAACCAAAAGGTTGGGAGGTTCAAATCCTACAGGGTGCAGGCTTTGGTGTATTTATCCTAAAAAATCTAGGAATTACTATTAAAAAAAAAGATCACTAAGTTTCATTTTGTACTCACCTTCACTAAATTTTGAAGATGTGTTCCATTTGGTCACTTTTAGGGTATTTTTAGTGAATCTTATTAAGTTAATTCATTGAAAAACAAAATACAAAACAATACTAAGTTGAAAGGGTATTTAATTAGCAGGGTGACAATCGGTTGGCAGGTTGAATCGATGAACCCGAATAGGACCCATATATTTATTTGTGTCAATGATATTAATCCTAACCTAGACACACTTAAATTTGTGAAATTTGAACACGACCCGTTTAACCCATTTATCTAAACGAGTCAAACAGGCTGAAGGAGTGTAGATGGTTGATGGGTTGTGAACAATTGTTATCAAGTTGTAAACCTGTTAAACGGGTCATAAATAGGCTGTAAATGGGTTGGCAGGTCATCATGTTTAATTAAACTAGTTAAACAGGTCAAAACCGCACACAAACGGGTTAAATAGGTCAACCCGAGCATGAACTTGGTTAGATATGACAATCTAAAACTTAACTGTGTTTTTCACTCTGTGGTCAATTTCTGTATAAATATGATCAAATGGGGCAAATTTATAAACTTTAGTGCCTAGGTGTTTATGTTTGAGGATATGAAACATTTCACATAGTAAGTTGTAGTTTTTTTGTATTTGACAAACTAAGTATCATGAAGTTTAGTACCTTATGAATTCATGAGCATTAGCATTCTTTGCAGCCTTCCTAATCTCAGATTCTGTAGCATCTGGGTTCCCATAGGCAATGTTTTCATGGATGGTGCCAGCAAAAAGGGTTGGTTCTTGACTCACTAACGCGATATGCAACCTTAGAGCTCGTAAGTTATAGTCCTTTATATCTCGTTCATCGATAAAGACAGCACCTTTTAAAGGGTCATAGAACCTTTCGATCAACGCTATGATGGTAGACTTACCAGATCCACTCGGGCCAACAAGCGCCATTGAAGTTCCTTGCCTTATTTTAAGGTTTAGTCCTTTGAACACCATTTGATCTGGTCTTGATGGATATGCAAAGAACACATTTTTTAACTCCACACGACCCCGGATGGTGCCTTTGATGGAATCACGCCCCCACGAAGTATCTGGATCGATTTCACTTTTCTTGTCAAGAATTGCAAAGACTGAACCAACCGCGTTGCTTCCTCTTGAGATATCTTTAGTCATGCTCCCGGCATCGGCTATTGTGTATGCTGTGAACAACAGTAACAGAAATGCTTGAAAAAGCCTCTCTGGAGCTATCGATCGGTCTGTCAGTAAATGACCCCCGTACCAATATGCCAAGGCCGTCGATGCTGCTGCAAGAAACTGGGAACTAAATAGGCCGATACCTGAGTAATAAGATTGTCGAACGCTTTCTTTCCTAGGACCTTCTAAGGTGTCCTTAAAGAGTCCAACTATTCGTTTCTGAGAAGAGAAAGCGGTTATGGTTCGATGGTTAATCACGGCTTCACTCGCTAACTGACTACCTTCTTTTTGGGCCTTTTGAGCTTTTTCTGATAAACTTTTCATTAGAACACTTCTAGCATAGAAACTGCCAATGAGAAGAGGTTGTGCAGCCATTAACACTAGAGCTAGCTTCCATGAGAGTACTAGTCCTAAAGTGTAAGCAAAAAACGCCCCGAAAAATGCTTGTGTTAGTAAAGATAAACGGTCTCCAATGAGTGAGCGAACCATGTTAGCTTCGGTTGACAAACGCGCACAAATAGCTGCACTAGTGTTCTCATCTTGATCATACCATCCGATCTCGAAAGTCAAGAGTTTTTCAACTAGTTTCTCTCGTATTCTCGTGGTTAACTTTTCTCCCATTACCGCAAAGTAATAGTGTTGGACAACGCTAGTGAAGAAGTTGAAAACTCCAAGGCCTAAGAACACGAACGAGTAGATTCGCGCATGGCTCACAATGGTAGATTGGTCAACCCTGAAGTAAACATTGATCATTCCACCTACACAGTACGCGTTGATGGGTTGGACCGCACCTGAACCTATAGCCCCTATGCACCCAAACAAGGCTTTCCGCCATTCGGGTGCATTCATTTGCAGTAACCGCAACTGGGAAGGGGCAGGGTAAGATCGTTGCTTCGAGTAACCATCTTCGTCGTCACTTTCATAAGAGGCGTCATATTGGACAGAATAAGGTGCACTTAAAGAGAATGCTGGGCTGAATGGGTTCAGAGATGGGGTGCCTGGTGCACTTGATCTTGTGCTTGCTGGACTAGGTGCAACCATGGCTCTATGATGACTAGTGTGATTACTAGATCTTTCAATAACTTGAGTTTCTGGTGCAGATAGCTGCAACTGCACCATTTTGAAGTACTCATTGTTCATTTGCATCAGCTGATCATGTGAACCTGATTCGACTACTGTCCCTGACTGCAGCACGTAAATCAGATTAGCCTTCCTAATAGTCGAGAGGCGATGTGCAATTATTATTGTAGTTCTCCCAACCGACGCTTGATCTAAGGCCTCTTGCACAATTCTTTCAGATTGTGTGTCGAGTGCACTTGTAGCTTCATCAAGTAGCAAGATTTTCGGGTCTCTTATTAGAGCACGCGCGATTGCTATTCGCTGCTTTTGCCCACCTGATAGTTGAAATCCAAATTGACCAACCTGTAAAGCCAAGTAATGCAAGATAGTATCATTGTGAGTTGAAGTCACAGTAATCTAGATAATCCGTTTTCAAATGTAGGAATGGCAAAAAAAAAACCGAAGCTGGGAAACCTGAAACATTGGGACGGGTATTTGGGTATGGGACCAAGTATGGGATAAGTTTTAAAATTTTTCCAAAACCATATACCTGAAAAATTTTAATTTTATTTTTCCTTAACTTTTTGTCTAGTAATGCTTCATTCTAGTATCTTTATTACATGGAATTTTTTTTGAGATATGTATTTTTATAATATTATTTATATTTTGTATGTAATTTATCATATTTTAGTTTGTTATATACATAAAAATATATAAAAATTAGAATGGTAAGAAAAAGAAATGCACATGAAAATCCCAACGGGTATTTTTTTTAACAAACTAGCAGGTATGTCTGACAGGGGCGGACCTACCTATAGGGTAGGGGTAGCGCCCGCTACCCCTCAACTTTTACGCGCACTGCAATTTTTTATTTTTTTTACGCTTTTATGTATCCGGTTACCCCTGAAAAAAAATCACGTTACCCCTCATTTTTTTTATAAAAGCTAACACTTAATAAAAAGTTCAAAATTTTATAAAAAACCTAATACTTTATAAAAAGTCCCCATATTTTATTAAAACCTTCCCTAACATTTTTTAGAACCTTTTTTTTAACCAGATTTCCTATGGGCCTTCAGCAGCTTCTGGCCTTTTAATAACTAATATTTGGATATAAAATGATGGGTCTTCAGCAGCTTCTTGTTTTGTTGGGCTAATAACACTAAAACAGGTATAACAAAAAAAAACAAGATTACTGAATTAGGGAAAGAAGCAAAGCAACAGGTCGCATCCGGCAGCCTCCTCCAACTGTGCTTTCCGCCATTGCTCAGCGCTGCTCCCCTGTCGCCGCCGGCCACAGCAAGGCTGCCGCCAGTCTCTCCACCACAACCCACATGTTATTTTACTCTTTATTCCCTCTTGTTTACTTGTTTGAAAATGAAAATCTACGGTTAAAAACAGTGAACCCCTTGAAAAAAATTCTTCCGCCACTGGTTTCATTTACGTGAAAGTACGGTTAAAAAAAATTCGCTACCCCTTAAATTTTGTTCTAGATCCGCCACTGATGTCTGATATTTGACGGGTAATAACCCAACAAATACCTGACGAGTATTGGGCTGGGTATGGGACTGAGATTACCAATACCTGTCCCATTGCCATCCTTATTCAAATGCAACGCCAAACCGTTGATATTGCAAGTATGGACTTACATTGGTTTCGTATCCGTCTGGCAACTTAACGATGAAGTCGTGAGCATTTGCACCCTTGGCTGCTGCCACAACATCATCCATGGATGCATCTTCTTTCCCAAACAATATATTCTCTTTGATAGATGTTGCAAACAGAATTGGCTCTTGATTAACCAACCCCATCTGGGATCTTAACCATTTGAGATGAACTTTCTTTATCTTGTATCCATCCAAGAAAATATCACCCTCTATTGGATCATAAAACCGTTGGATTAACGATACAATGGTTGATTTTCCTGAACCACTGCCTCCAACCAGACCAACAGTTTTACCAGCTGGTACGCGTAGATTCAAACCTTGTAGAATTGTAGTATCTGGCCTTGATGGGTAGCTGAAATAGACCCCCTTGAACTCAATTTCGCCTCTTACATACGACAACGCCTTTCCTTTCTTATCTTCAGAATCTATAGTTGGATTTCTGTTGATCATTTCATTGATTCTAGTTGCAGCCCCTTGTGACTCTGTTAAGGCTGTAAGATTTGGAAGTGTTGTCAAGATATTCCTGCAAGATTTGAAAAACTTTTAAGCTCTACGCGCAAATCTTTATAAAAATCAAACACAGAGCAGATTATTTGACCAGGTTTCCTTTGTAATTATTCTCATTGTACTCTTATAAATAGTTGATTAATAACGAATAGAGTAAGCTACGGTTTTCGTCCCTGAGGTTTGAACAAAACATCAGGTTTCGTCCACTTGTAACACATTTGATCCCAACGGTTGATGTTTTAACACTTTGCGTCTCTGGTCCTTAACTCCATTAACTTTTTTGTTAATTTTTGTGTGAAATTACTAATATACCCCTCCCCCTTTTTTTCAAACATCATAGCACTCACCAAAATCAGTAATTTCACACAAAAAAACTAATAGAAAAGTTAACGGAGTTAAAGACCAGGGACGCAAATTGTTAAAACATGAAACTTTGGGGATCAAATGTGTTACAGGTGGAAGAAACCTGATGTTTTCTTCAAAGCTCAGGGACGAAAACTGCAGTTTACTCTAACGAATAATACCTTACATAGTTTTTACTGTTCTATAATTGAGGGAACAGTGAAAACAAGGCAAACAGGCTGGAAAGAACTTACAATCCACCCATGAGAACATTGAATCCAGCAACGAAAATATTTCCACCCTTTTCGCCATGTTTAGTGACAAGAAGTGATCCGACCCAAGCCTGAAACGCCCAACTAACATATATGGTTCCCATGCTTCCGAGCATTAGGCCTCGAGCCAAACCTTGTTTGATTCCTAACTCCGTGGTGGTTTGAAGGGCCTTGCTGAACTTATCAAGTGTTTGACTCTCTCCAACATAAGAATAAACAGTTCTTATGGAGGATATTGCTTGTTCCGCAATACTGCCAGCTGTACCGTACGATGCAACCATCGCCATTCCTACATCCATCATGTGTTTACCAAGTCCAAGAGCCGGAACAAGAAACATGACGGAGAATGGAAGAGCCGCCAATGTAAGCCGCCATGAGAGGACGAATGCAAACACGTGGCAGAAGAAGAAGGATGACAAGTAGGCTATACAATTTGGTATCTATGTTCACAAAACAAGAACTCTAGTTAGACCATTGTCAAGATGCTTGTTTATCAATCATAAGTTAGTGAAACGAAAACCTTTTCGCCAATGGTGATTTGAATTGTGTTGGAATCAGCAGAGATGGTCGAGACGACTTGGTATGTCGTGGATGATCCGGCTTCTTGGGTGTCGAAGAAACCAACATCTTGTTTAAGGACGGATTTCAGGTACTCTAATCTCATTCGAGAAGTTTGCCTCTCCGCGGTCCTAGCCCAACAAAGTCCTTCTGCAAACACAAACACGAACCGATGTTTAAATAAATTAAAACATGTAGATCTTGAAAACATGAAAATATATAAGGAAAAAAAATCAAGAATCATACCAACAAAAGCAGCTAAGCCAACTAATATTGCAACATAGAGCAACCTGAGAGAATACTGAAATAGAAAGAACAAATGGATAGATTTAGTAACAAACTAAGGGTGTAAGTTTCTGAGACAAACCTAACAAAAATTCGTAAATGAGTTCGGGTCTATTTAAGCTACAAACACGTTTAGCTAAACGGGTCATGCTCGCGTAAATATGTTGGGTTCATGGGTTGACCATTTAACACGTTTATTTATATTTTTAATGTGTTTTATGTAATAACTTGGCACAGTTTAAAGATAACTACTCTGAAAAATAAATTGGCATGGTTTAAACATAACTGCTTTGAAAAAAACTATATGTAAATTCAGAATTTTAAAGCTTTAATATGAAAAAATAAATAAATAATTTTTTTTCCGGGCCAAGCGGGTCTTGTTTGTGCCACCCACGAATACACATGCCATGTTTGGGTTTATGATTGTGACATGATTTTTGGGTTCGTATCGTGTTCGTGTAGTATTCGAGTGTCAACCTGCAAACATGACATGTTTAGCAGCCCTATAATAACAACATGAGTAAATGAACAAACATCGAATGAAGTATAATCGGTTACCTTATCAACGGTGGATTTAGAGACATTGGCACCGGGGTTTCCATAATCGTTAATAACATCGCTAAGAACATACATCATCAACGGAATCTGCAACCCATCTCCGATGCTCCCTAACGTCCCCAAAAACATTAGAAACTTGTCATACCCTTCGGAATATCTAAACAATCCATCTTTCTTATCTCCGTCACTCTCCCCCATTTTCCAATTCCAATTCTAATTCCGACTTCACCAGAATGAGTCGTTTAACTTAAATCCCAAGAATTTAAAAAGGATGTTGTGGATGTTAAATAAGCAAATATTTGAGTTGCTAATAACGATGGCATCACTTTCTGTCGTGTTCAAAGCCGGCATTGGATGTTAATGGTGTAATTGGTATAGTTGGCACCTATTGGAATATGTAGTTCCGGACATTATCCTCAATTGCTACGTCTCTCTATTTAATAATTTCTACCTATGCAAATATGAATTTATGTAAGTGTCTTGTTAGAGATATGTGTTGGCAGTTGTCGTTTATATTTTAGGAAGTTGTTTGAACATGATTTTGTTATAAATTGCTAGCAACAAAGTTTACCTTTACGAATTAACATGATTTTCTTAATACCTTATATTTTATGATCGCGTATACGAAGAGGTCCGTATGAATACCACACGCTAGATTATACAGTACAATACACACTTTTACAAAAATAATAAAAAGTAATACTGTGAGAACTCACGAGAACCGGTTTGAACTATTTATTTATTTTTGAAATTAAATGAAAGATGTATAATTATGAAAGATTAAATGATTGCTCTCTATTTATTTAATTCTCCTACATTTCATTCTCGTTATTGTTCGTAACAAGTTTTGTATACATGTGTAGATCACATGATTATAGTTTACCTACACGTGTGTGATTGTGTATAATTATATATGAATACATATAAATTTATACATATCAATTTAAAGATACCTATGTAACAACGTTGTAATTTTAATAGTTATGTTAGAATCTATTAAAATAGAACATTGTTAAATGGATGAGAGTTCTAAAAAAAATACCAAAAGGCATTTAATCCAATTGTATCTTGGTATGTTAAATGGTGCCCCTCTCCTTGAGATCGAGGATTTGAGTCCTGTCGTGGAGTGTAATTATGAGTAGAATCGTTAAATGTGTGAGTTGTTCTAAAAAAATATAAATAAATGAATGATTTTAATTGGTTGTGCGTGTTCTGATAATATTATAGTTTTATAAAGAAGTCTCCCTAGTTTTATATTCATACATAAAGAGAGTAAATGATGTGTTTCCTTTGAAATATGTTGAATGATGATACATTATCATTCTTTTGACCAATTCCACAACATGTAAACATGCTAGATGGCATAAAACAAACACATGATCTTGATTTTGTTAACATAATTGGATTTTATCATGACATGCATAACTGATTCATGTTACACTTGTTCAAGATTATGATAGTTTTGGATAATATATGTCATCAAGTTTCATTATCTTAGGGACCATCCAAGTTTATTAATATTGGTTTTTAACAATTTTCAATTATTGCGAAAACAGTGCTCAATAGTTCCATTAGACAGTTTTGACACATCTTCTGTCAATGGATCAACTCTGTTAGAGGTGCTATGACACTACAAATCATGTAGCATGCCACGACATCACAAGCAATTAGCAAAAAAACATCATTTTTATTGGTAGGTATGATGGGGTCAATAGATTACTAAACGTGAGTGAAATTGTTTAGGTGTTCTGATCGATAAAGGTGAAGAAGTGCATCCAAGTCAAAGGTCAGTGTTTCACACTTACTTGGTAGTTAATAGGTTGGTTGCTTACACATAAATGAGATGTATGATGGTATGATTATGTGTATGGGTGTGGTATTGCTTAATTGTATGTATTTGTTGTAAGCAATTTGGGGAAGGGGGTGTAATAGTGTGAAACGAAAGTCTTGAACTTCCATGGTGGAGGAATATGGGATCATGGTATCCCAATTAGTATGATTTTGTGGTAATTGTATGATTATGTGTTATGGGTGTGTTGTTGTTTAATTGCATGTGCTTTACTTGCAAGCAATTGGGGAAAGGGGTGTATTGGTGTAATACCAAAGTCTTGAACTTCCATGGTGGGGGGAAATGGGATCATGGAATCCCAGTGGGAGATATTAAAGTGAGGTTATGAGCCTCATAAGGGTGTAATGGTGGTTGAAGTTTTGGAACTTCACATGTTAGTGGTTAATGAAGTCTATGAACTAAAAAGAGTGAAATGGTGATTTAAGATCATAAGAATCTCATGGGAATTGACGTGGTTTGGACAAATAGAGATAAACTAATTAATGGGGAATGTATATGGGTGTTGTATGAATGATAATGGGGTGATATGGCAGCTTAAAACCGAAATGGGAGTGAAGTACATGGGTTGAATGGCTAGAAATCAGCCAAAAACATGTGCATAGGAGGGGACGTAGCCTATGCCAAACCCCTCTGTGCTACGCCCTCAAGTGTTAATTTTGGTTTTGGTGTTGGATTTTGTGGTTAAGCCTTGGGGGTTCTTGTGTGGGTTGTATATCACTACTAATACATTTTCTGGAGTGTTTTGGGTGTATGTAAAGCTTTGGTTTAGCCTCGGAATTCAAGTCACTCGGTTATGGATTTTTAAGAAGTTTGTTGGCATGTTTAGCTTATGTTTTGAGTTAGCCTCCTTGTGAGGATCTTAAAACATTGTTTTGATGGAATGAATGGATGTGTGTCTCAATGATTAGGGTTTTTTATGTCAAACCCTTGAATTTCTAAAATGTAATGTTGGGAGTCATGTCGTTTTCATATTAAACAAGTCAAGGTTGTTTTAAATTTGTAAATGAGACCATCTTCCATTTGAATTGGAAAGTTTATCTTGGTTTGAAATACCAGGTATTACATATGATTACTGGCACCGTTGTCAAAATATCATATCTCATCCTCCTGCCTCTCTGATTCGTATCTCTTTGGATGTACTTTCTCTTCATTCAGAAACACTTTGCTCTATCTTCATGAGGATTTTAGTCTTACCCATGTAACAATGTTGTATTTTAATAGTCATGTTAGATTCTATTAAAATAGAACATTGTTAAATGGATGTGAGTTCTAAAAAAATATAGCAAATGGCATTTAACCCAATAGTATCTTTGTGTGTTAAATGATGCCCCCTCTCTTAAAGATCGAGGGTTCTAAAAAGAAGTATATTAGTTGAGTGTATGAGTTGTTCTAAAAAGTACAAATAAATAAATTATTTTAATTGGCTGTGAGAGTTCTGATAATATAATAGTTTTATATTCATACAGAAAGGGAGTAAATGAAATGTTTCCTTTAAAATATGTTGAATGATGATGCATTATCATTCTTTTGACCAATTCCACATGTAAACATGCCAAATGGCATACAACAAACACATGATCTTGATTTTGTTAACATAATAATTGGATTTTATCATGACATGCATGACTGATTCATGTTACACTTATTCAAGATTATGATTGTTTTGGATAATATATGTCATCAAGTTTCATTATCTTGGGGACCATCCAAGTTTATTAATATTGGTCTAACTTTTTTCAATGATTGCGAAAACAGGGCTCAATAGGTCCATTAGACGGTTTTGACACATCTTCTGTCAATGGATCAACTCTGTTAGAGGTGCTATGATATGAAAAATCATGAAATCATGTAGCATGCCACGATATCACAAGCAAATAAACACCATTTTTTTTAAGTTGAACGTGTTGGTGATTTTAGTGGCATCTAGCTATTTGGTGTAATTTGATTTACTTAATAAACAAATGAGAAGTTATAATGAAACATCAAACAGGTTGGTAAAGTGTGGAGTGCACATTTGTTTGATGATCTTATAATTTATGTTGCTAAAAACACCTTGTTGTATCAAGGGGATGAAGTTCACTAAAAAACGGGGGCAACGCCCCTAGCGGGGACCAAAGGGCAACACCTATGTTTTGTTATGCATCAAAAATGATTTTGAAAGTGAAAAGTGCTAAAGATTGATTATTCGGACCAGATTAGTCATCCTGACAAGTTTGGTCATCCTGACTATATTATTCCTCATGAGCAGATTACTCATCCGGAGTAGATTGGTCATCCGGATTAAATTGCTCCTCCCAAGTAGAAGGAAATAGTAGTTAAGAATTTACAGTTATGACAGTTTTCAATCAATAAATGTCATGACGTTTCATTGCATTTGTTTACTCAATAAATATGAGCGAATTTGCTTAGTTTCATACACATGAAATTCCTAACAGTCTTCACATTTTCGGTCTTGAATCTCTAATTTTTATCCGATTAAATATTTGTGTACTCTAGAAATAATTTAATCTAAAAATGAACTCTCACGATTATCAGGAAATCCAGGTCATCACAAAATACACGAACACCCAGATTTCTTACAGAACAAACCCAAGGCCAACCCCGAGCAAGTGTCGGGTGAGTGACCACTTAGGGCCCTAAATCTCAAGCGTAAAAAAATCGTTTATATACCACGTGTCGGTTAAAATATTTAAAAAAATAAAAAAAGCTATAAACTTATTACTAATTATATGTTCTAGTATTCTGAAGGGCTCAATCAATTAATAAACATATTAAAAGTTAAAACCCATTAACCCAACAACATATTCTAAACTCTAAAGGGTCAATTAACCCAATTATGTTTTTTAAAAAACATACTTTATTTAGGTTTATAATTAAGTATTCAATATTCATGAATCACGAATAGTCGGCTTATCCATGTCGGCTTGCCCTTTCGTTTGATTACCTTTCATTCTCCAATTCGATTACAACTTATGCATCATGTATTTTTTTTGTTTCCGGTTGTTATGCAATTGTTTTGAATTCCAAAGTTAAAAGTTCATGTTTTGAACTTTTAGGCTTTGACGTTCTGTGTCATGAGACCATCGATTTTTGTTTTTTTTATTTCAATTAATCAATTACAATTGGTTTGTTTATTAGTTGAATAGTTCTTTGTTATATTTTCAGTTGTCTAAATTTTAATTTTCATGTTTTAGTTATCGTTATATGTTTAAGTTTTAATTGTTTTCTAGCTTGATTGCTTGAAACTTATTTCATTACCTTATTGTTATATTTTTATATGATTTTCAGAAATTAGACTATGAATTATCAAGAATTAATCAACAACTTTGCTTCTAAAATACTAAGAGAATATCACGATTCATTTAAATATGTAAGATAGATCATTTTGCTACAATATTTCTATTTTCTTTATCATTATAATAATTATCGTCTTATTAATGATTTTTTTATGCATATAAATTTATATTTTACATGCGCATATTTACTAATCGCACAGGGATCCAAAATCTCATAAAGATTAAAAGAATATACAGATCTTGTGGCTGGCAATATGATTTTGTGTTGTTAAATTTCCACCTGAGATGCCTTGCTCCACTGGACATCTTTTTCGGTGCATATCCAAGCCCTATAGGGACAAAAACACTTTGGCCGGCAGGTCGGCAACACCAAAATTGTTCTTTGTCAAGTTGGGATGTTGGATTCATTTATATATTTTGAATGTTTTTAAAAAAGTTTATAATAAATAGTTACTGTATTATATATAACGAGGTTTTGGTACCCCGCGCGCTGTGGGTAGGGTGTTAAAATTTGTATTTCCCGAACCCCTCAGGTAGCCATCAGATCCCCGGTGCCTTCACTTCGACTTGCATGTATTTTAAATTCCGTATTTCCCTTGTTTATGTTGATTTTTAAGCTTTTAACCTAGTAATTCTTAGCAACTAGATGCTTATTAGAAGTTCTATGTACAGCAAGGTTGCTTATTAGCGGTGCTAATTATTATGGACTTTTTTTGTAACTTGGAAGCTTACTATATGTTGTTTGAATTTTGTTCTCCAAGCTTACTGTAGTTCTTAGCAACTGGTTTTTTTAGTTTGATTTACAAGAGGTTTTAATTTTTACAACTGTGTAAACTGATTTTACACACGGGTAAAAGAGTTTTTACTTTTACATAGTGTAAATATGAATAACATATATTTTAAATTAAAATAATAATTTATGCTGGATTTCAGATTTCATATGGAAGGAAAAAGGTAAATGTGGAAACTCTTGAGACAAGGAAGAAAAATGTTCAAAAAGCAAGAAAACGATGTCGTCAAGCTTATAAGCGGTAAATTAATTTTGTCATGTGTATTTGATTTGTGTAAATGTATTTTGATTTGATTTACTTTTTTTTATGTATATCTGTATACTTTTTTTTGTGAAAGATTGAAATCTAATGTGAAAATGCTTATTTATTTTTTACATTTGTTCATGTTTCTTTAAATCAGCTTTTTTTTTAAATTTTATTCGATTTATAGATTTACACATGTGTATATTCGATTTACACATGCGTATATTCGATTTACACATGTGTGTATGTTCGATTTACACAAGGTAAGTACACATGTTTATATTCGATTTACACATATATCTCCCGTTGTCTCTGAGTTCTTGGCCACCGATACACTAAAGTTATACACTAAATAACTTTAGTGTATCTTGATTTTGTTTTTTATTTTAGGTAGAAGATCTACAAGGTTTGATACTGGGTAGTTTGATTTTACAATTGGTTTTATTTTTTATACATGTGTATTTGATTCTTTTTCACATATGTGTAAAGAGTTTTTACACATTTTTCTTTCCAGCTTTTTGTTGATGATCCGGGTAAATAAAAAAATATAGAATAAAAAAAGGTCAAAATCATAATTTAATAAAAAGAAATCTAGACCACATGTATTTTTTATAAGAAAAAGGAAAAAGAATAAAAAAGTGTAATTACCTCTCTACCCTTCAAATAAATCTAAGCCACATATTTGTTTTCAATTTAAATAAAAATCTTTCATTTAATTATAGCCATAAGATTAAAATATGAAAATTGAATTAGTGGCAAGAAAAGGGTTTTTGGGTTTTCACAATAACTAAGGGTTTTCATTTGATACGTCTCCTATATATATATATATTAGAAAATAACTGATGAGGTTAAGGGGTTAGCATCTTGAAAAAGAAAAGTAATGAAACAAATTAAGATACATACAACATGAATCCATTCAAACCACAATAAACTAAACCTCAAGCAAGTTTAGGTGAGAGATGGCAAAACCTCAACAGATAGTTGCCTTCTCACCTTGTACTTCTCCAATTTATATCTCTCTTGTCCCTTCACAAATATAGCTATAACACATAATCAAAAACTGAAAAACACCATATGCTTCATGAAAATGCAACTGCAGATATCGCCAAGTTTACGACATGTGACCGTCTTACCCTCCAAAGGAGTCAGGGAGTTTATAAAAGTGAAGGTTGGATCAAGAAGGGTGTCCTATAGGATGGTGTTTTATACACTTCTCTTCTTTACTTTTCTTTTGCGGTTTGTATTCGTGTTGACTGCAGTTGACACCATTGATGGTCAAACCAAATGCTCCACCATCGGTTAGTACCGTTAATTAGTTCCTTTCTTTCTTCACTTGCATATGGAAACAAACCTGCAATGAATTACAAAAATATGTTCATAAAAGTTAAGATGTGATTAATGTAAAAAAAATGGATAAAAAAAATTTTAAAAAATATATAATTTTTTTGTATTTTAGAAAAAACATTTACAAAAAATGTATAAAAAACAAACCTTCAAACTATTTTTTTTTTTTTGCATTTTAGAAAAACATTTACAAAAAATGAATAAAAAACATCCATTGGCATAAATATAATTATGTTTAAAAAAACATTATTTATTTCTTATATTAGAAAAATGAACTGATTCAAAAGTCCACCCATGTTAAATTGATAGGCCAACTAATGGGAAGGCAAAAGATCGGTCAAAGGTCAACAATCAACAATATGTTTAGTTAAATGACAAAACTAACCTTTCATGTGCTGCAATGGCAGGATGTTTGAAGAAGTTAGGACCAAGCATGTTGGGTAAAAACCACCAATCAACTGTAATCTCCAAAACCCTGGTTTTTGTCATATGAAGTGAAATGTTTCTGGTTAATGGTTCAAACACTTACCATTTAGACATTTATATGTTTCTGCAAGGTCCCAGAAGTAATATACCAAGTCCTGGAGGACCCCTCCAGCAAATATGACATACCAGGAGGGTCTGATGTTGACATTCCTCAAACTTTGGAAGATTTTATTTCTAGTTTGAAAGGCAGTAACAGACCAGATGCAAAGACCTTTGCTATCAAGCTCAAATCCATGGTACATTGACTATATTCCTACACACACTAACACACATTGAACGAGTGCTCGATGAACTTAGTCAAATCGATAATTTTAGCAAAATGGGTCAAAAACAAGTTGAAAGTCGTCCAACATCTATTTTTAATTCGCACCACCTAAATTGTTTTACTCAAAGATTTGGATTATTACTGTACTAGTATTTTTAATCATAAATAACGCACTAATTATTAATAAAATGGATAAAAAAAAGGGTTCCAATTATTTTTACTAAATGTATCCCCCCCCCTCCCTTACTAAACCAGTCATATTATCTTTCACATTTTATTCGATAGGGGTACTTTTAGCATATATGGGTACGTTTAGCATACAGAGGGTATGTTTAGAATATCCTAAAAAAAGTGTTTGGAGGTGTAACCTCTACTTGCCATTGGTTCATTTTTGTTTTCCAGGTGACCCTTCTTGAAGAAAGAACTAGAAAAGCAAAAATCCAAGAATATTTGTACCGCCACGTGGCATCCAGCAGCATACCGAAACAGCTTAACTGTCTTGCCCTCCAGCTAGCCAACGAGCACGCCACCAATGCAAATGCACGTCTCCAGCTCCCATCACCCGAGGTTGTGCCCACACTTGTTGATAATGCATACTTACACTTTGTTCTTGCATCAGACAATATTCTTGCAGCATCGGTCGTAGCCACATCTCTAGTTTACAACTCATTACGTCCTGATATGGTGGTGGTTCATATAATTACAGACAGAAAGACCTACTCACCGATGCAGGCATGGTTTTCTTTGCATCCTTTAACCCCTGCAGTCATTGAGGTTAAGGCGTTGCATCATTTTGATTGGTTTGCCAAGGGAAAGGTCCCGGTTTTGGAAGCAATGGAGAAAGATCAGAGGGCACGTTCTCAGTTTAGAGGCGGGTCAGCTGCCATTGTGGCTAATAACACCGAGAAACCGTATGTCATTGCTGCAAAGTTGCAAGCTATGAGTCCTAAGTACAACTCACTCATGAACCATGTTAGGATTTATCTGCCAGAGGTAATGTTTTAGCACTATTCTGCAAAGGTTTGATTGCATAAAACAGTAACCAACTTGTTTTAGACCTATAAATAACCATCAAAGTTACGAAAAAATTTAATAATTCAAGGTAATTACCTAAGATGCTCATGTTCTCAAGCGTCATGACACCAAAATTGGTTACTTTTTTTGAAGGGTGCTGCTAAGAGACATCCCGAAAAGCGTACACCAGCATATCTGTCATATTCATACGGGCCGTATGGCCCATACATGTTGTATGATGGGGCGAAAAGTGGCCATACGGCCGTATGGTTTTGTTCAGTGGTCACATCAGTCATTTCAATGTCAGTCAATCACATCATACAGGTAGTATGATTTGGCAAACACCGTCTCATACTGGCCGTATAAGTAATCATACTGGTGTCTAGATAGTATATCTGTGGTGTTTCTTTAGCTCTGACCTACTGCAAAACCTTTCTTTAGAATTTGCTTATTTTCGGGCTATGTCAAATAAAGTATGAAGTATAATCATGTTCTCGACTATCTATACTTGTCTTTGCAGATGTTTCCAAGTCTTAACAAGGTAGTCTTCCTCGACGATGACCTTGTAGTTCAAACTGATCTTTCACCTCTATGGGACATTGACATGTATGGAAAAGTAAATGGAGCAGTTGAAACATGTAGGGGAGAGGATAAATTTGTAATGTCAAAACGGTTCAAGAGCTACTTGAATTTTTCTCACCCATTAATATCAAAAAATTTCAACGCAAACGAATGTGCTTGGGCCTATGGAATGAACATATTTGATCTTGAAGCTTGGAGAAATACCAACATAACTCAAAACTACCATTACTGGCTTGAAGAGGTAAGCAATTCAAAGAAAAATGATAAAAAAATAAAAATAAAAATAAAAAAAGTTAAAAAAGTCTAATAGTTTGTTTTCTTATGCAGAATTTGAAATCAGATTTAAGTTTGTGGCAGTTAGGAACATTACCTCCGGGTTTGATAGCATTTCATGGATATATACATATAATTGATCCTTTCTGGCATATGTTAGGCCTCGGGTATCAAGAAAATACAAGCAGGGCAGATGCTCAAAATGCTGCTGTTATTCATTTCAACGGCAGAGCAAAACCATGGCTAGATATTGCATTTCCACATCTGCGCGTACTATGGACCAAATATGTTAACTTTTCAGATGAGTTCATCAAGTCCTGCCACATTAGACCGTCTTAGAACGGTTACATTAAAGATTACGTGGCCATAATTCATGTACATGAGAAACCAAGAAAAGCAAGGAAAAGGGTTTGTTTCATTGATTCTGATTCTGTAATTTGACATACAAGAAGGACATTAGAATCATCATATGACATAAGCTCTACTTCTCAAAATCCATTGGGTTTTTGGTGTTTTATGGAAGCAGAGGAAAAAAGAAATGTGAGGTGTAAAGTGACAATTTTCTCTTCCAACTTGCTTAGTATTTTTTTTCCCTTTATCAAAAAGCAATTGAATAATTCATATATGATATTTCAATATTCCATTTCCTTATAAACTCAATGACACAAGCAAAATATGTGATTATACCAATTTGTCTAAAGAGTACTCCTATAAAGAAAAACCTATGCAGTCAAAAGCGAGAAAGGCGCTCGCCTGTCCATCAAGGCGAGCAAGTGAGGATTCTGGCCAAATTTTGCAAAAAAAATACGGTCTCAACAGGTTATAAACATCTAAAAATGGCCTAAACCATGTCTAAAACCCTAAAAATTGTATGTTTATTATGTACGTCTTGCTTAAAAAGACCCTTGCTTTTTAAGCTATTTCAACTACCTAAAGAGAAACTACATTGCCATGATATCTTTTTCTATTGTTTTTTGCATTTCCAAGAATGTCACTAAATTTCACTGCTTCTCAGTTCTCATTGCAAGGAATAAACTTGAATAAAGAACCAAAGATTGAAACAAGACTTTCATGTTTAGTCAAACTTACTTTCTTCCGTTTACACATAAACCAGTCCTTTCAAGAACTTTGCATACTTGATGGATGGGGAATTAACAGACATCAAACTACACAACACGTTCAATTTATGTGATCGAAGGTTGCGTCTTGAATCTTGAATCCTGAAACTTGAAACTACTTTCAGTTCTCCTTCTTCCGTGATTATCAGTGAACAAATTTCAACGTGTTCAACCAACCTAAATACTACTATATTTGCAGCTTCTGTTAGAGTAGAATTGGGCCATAGTATTAATATCTTCACTTTAGATCATTTCTTCTTTTTAGGGGCATTTCATCAAACACTTGGTGTGCTAGTTGTGATAAGGAATTGGGTGACTTGTCATGTTATGTAACATGTCAATGACCGGGATTTCGACATGGAATCTAACCTGTTTTAGCTTGCCAGCAGCGAGTTTCGGGTTGTTGGACTGCGTGGAATTCAACGGTATTTGGCGGGACTCAAACGAGGGCTAACCATCAGTTTGCTAATCAAACAATTCAATCAACTAATTAAAAAAACGAGTTTTCCGGACTCGCTAATCGGCCTGCGATACCTACGCCCAAGAATATCGCAGGAGGCAATCGGCTCACGGTTCTCAACCAAGGTCAAGGTGGGGGTTCGAACTGCTATCTTTAATTCAATCAACTAATTAAAGAGTTGAGTACATGGATAGTCTATTTGCTGTGTCCAATTTTTATATTTTATCCCTAAGTTTAAAAAATTACAATATAACTCTTTAAATTACACATAAATTAAACGTATCATGTTTGGTCCCTGAACTAAATGACGGTTAACTTTTCTATTAAATATTTTTTTAAATGAACTAAATACCCCTAGATTAAAAAAAAATATAGATTTTAGAAAAAGTGGTGGTGCCGCCTGAGAACTAGGGGTATAAATATAGGTTTTTTAATTAATCTTTTTTTCAATCTAGGGTATTTTGGTCATTTTTAAAATATTTAACATAAAAGTTAACTATCATCCACTACAGTGACCAAACATGTTACGTTTATAAATAATTTTGAAACTGATAGTGTAATTTTTCAAAATTTGGATATAGCATAGGACGATCCATGTACTTAACTCCTAATTAATAAAAAAAATATAAATGTAATATTTACTATTATCTTTGAAAAATTATCAGTATAAAGTAAATAAACAATATATATTTAAAATTAAATTTTCAATTAAATTACATGAAAAATCATTAATTATTATCCAGCAAGATACCCTTAGGGTCAAACTCTGCTTTGATTGGTGGTATACCCTTAGGAGCAGTCTGGAGAAGTTGTTAGGTGCTTGTGAGCGGTGGTTTGTTACCTGCTCACAGCTAAAAACCTCTCCGGACATGGGGGGAAAGCTTGAACCTTCCGTGTGCGCCTCGTCTGCTGTAGAATACACATTTTTCACAATTAAATTCATCCAGGTCCTGGTACTGCTCTACTGGTTTCAAGCAAGACCTAGCCTCTCCAGTTTATTCATTAGGGCGAAGAGGACTAACTAGTTGTTGACAGGAGATGCAGGCAAGGAAGTCACTATCTGCTATTAGTATGAACTTTCTTTTATCTCCATAAAGGGAAGATTCATGAATGAAATCATAGATTAACCAAGACGATTTAAAGAAGAATTGCGGCCTAGTCAACAAGCTTCTCAACTTCCTTTTGCTTATAGAGAAAGGCCTAAAAAGAGCCCTCGAAGATGCATCTACTTCTGGTCTAAAGACGGATTGATAACCACCTATGAGGTAGTTGTTGTGAGGCATAGAACTAACCTTAAGAGGAAGTATGAGACCTATCTCTCGCTCTATCGACGTAGGTGGTTGCTTTTTAACTTTTGAGTCGGACTGCTACAACTGTTGAGCTATACTACTTAGGGAGTCCAAGAAAGGGCCAAAGATTTAGAGTAGGACTGCTCTGCACTTTAGGGACAACCTCGTTCTATAGAAAAACTTCCCCCCGCGAAAAAAAACATCATGTCGTACACTAAGTTCATACTAATGAGACGAGTTGGGTCAAAAGTGATAATTAGTTTCTTTCGCAGTGCTAAACGGGCATTCATTTCGGTTCTCTTATTCATTGCTCTGATGGTGCTTTTCTATCTTCTCTGTCTTTCGATTGGGGGAATCTCGTTTTTTTTATGTTCTCTCGAAGGTAGCGGACTTCATAGGGGTGAAGGCCCTCTCTTTCCTTTTAATAATCAAAAGAAAAAGAAAATGGCTAACAATATGAAATTGTTTCAAGATCTAATGTATAGTACTACATCTTTTAAAAAGAAAGAAATATTCTACCGGTAATAACCAATGAAGACTTGAGCCTATCAAGCATGCTTTCCTCGATGAAAGCCCACAGGAGGACCAAAAACTTTAACCCATCATCAAAGCAAGCCAAGTAAGCCCACTTGATCTATCAAAATGAAAAGTGCACTTTTGGAGTTAAATCAGCAATCCCAAACACCCTCTTAATTAGTTGATTGATTGATTATGACGTGTGTTTGATAACTGAAAGTGTTTCTTTATATTAGCCCACTAGGCTAGAAAGTCGTGTTTTACATGTTTTAAATAAAGAAAATACTAAATAGTTAGTAATATAGATTTATTTATTGTGACACGTAGCGCAACTAGTTACTTATTTATTAGGTGTGTGTGTGTGTATAGAGAGTTATAGTTACTATTAAGGCCTAATATGGTTCATTAAGACCCAATATGGTCTATTATACTATTGTTCATCATTATCTAGTATGACTCGGTACAACTTTAATATGAGATAATAAAGTCCATCGTGATCCATTAAGAGCTATCAATACTATTAATGTCAATATTGACGCTAACTAAGCATCCATAATTGACTCTAACTCACCATAATTGGCCGATATAACCCTAATTAAACAATATCATCCCTAACTGACCAAATAATCATTACTTAATAAAAAAAGTATAACATAAACTCCATCATTGACACATTATATTATAACCTTATTTAAAGCACAATGACTCAGTGAGGTGAATAGTAACTAGAGTGTGTTAATACATCTTGTAGAAGTGTTGTTTCAGGCTGTGTGTTAAAAGCAGAGAGAGAAGGGGAAAATGTTCACCAAAACGACAAGTTTTGGAAGGGACTGTGTGGTATGATTAACGATCTGCAGTAGCCACAACAACGAACAAGGAGGAAGATTGTGTGCCACTGATTAGTAACGTAGCTGGTGTTTGTTTGTATAGCCTGTCCCTTAATAAAACAGCAATTAAATTGCAATCAAATTATGATTTTTCAAAGATGTTCAGCATTCAATATTTCTATCTGGTATACACATCAACACCAAACTGTTACAACTTTAAAAACTATCAACTTCCAGTGGCTAATTACAAATGCATGCATGTATTTCTCAAACATTAATAAAATCATCAGCCATAGCTGAATCTAGCATCCACTTGCTTCACAGAGGTTTGTCTCCGAGGCGTTCCAATCTCACACGCGTTAACTCTTGCAGCAAACCGAAGAGAACAAAGCGACTCGTTAATCGAGCTAGGTGCTGGAGAAACATTTACAACCATCAAAGTCTTGGAATCACCACCCAAACAAGGCTGATAAAAAAACCAAATCCATCAGAAACTTAAACATTGTATAAACTCAAAGTCAAAAATCAAAAGTCAAAGTCAAAACGTTTAGAAATGTACCTGAAGAAGGTATGTAAGTTTTGAGTTTCTAAAAGGTACATGTTCTTCCTTCTTTGCTAGAGAAAATATAACATCACTTAATGATGACAAGCTTTTGTTAATCGCTTGAGTTTCTTTTAACCGATCCCCGGTTGACCCGCTTTTGGAAAGACGTTCGCTACCGGCAAGATCAATAAGGTTAAGTATACCTTGCACTTGTTGCTCCGTGCTCTACGACATAAATCCAGACTTCAACGTTAGTCAACATCATTAATGAGATGATATGAAGAAAATAAATAAACGCTGAAACATTTTCTGTACCTCGTTAACACCAGTGATCCTCAGAGTGAAAACAAAATGGCTTCTTGACGATTGTTCGTTCATTTGAGTCTTCCCTACAGACCTAAATTTGAAAGATATTTAGTTGACCCTCTTAACAATCCATTCACATGTGAAAAGGAAACATGTCAAATGGGTTGAATGGGTCAAACGGGTCAAATATATATAGTTTGTGCAATAGAACTCTAAAATCATTTTATTCAAAATGTAAGATTATTATTGAAATGGAATCATTATATGTTTTATAACATAAAAAGTTGGGCAGAAAGTAGTTTGGTTGGGTCAACCCAACCCAACCCGGCTTGTTTAAACGGGTAAAAATATAAATCCTACCCTAATTATAGAAAAATTAAAAACTTTGAAAAAAAATATGGTTCATGTCAACAAACCCGACGCATCCCTTTTTGACCCGTACAAAAAAACCACCTAAGTCACTGTATTTCAAATATAAGATTAAAACTGAAATAATAGAATCACTATATATTGATAGTAAACAAATTTGGACGAAAAGTGTTCCGAGTCAACCCAGCTTGACCCAGCTTCTTTAGGCCCGTAAAAAATGTAACTGTCACCTTATCTATTAATTAGAATTTTAAATTTTTGGGCTAAAGTTGTTTCATGTAAACCAACCCGACCCAGCCCATTTTGACTCATAGACCTGTCACTTATCCTACCTGACCCCTGCCTGTTTTGCCCCATACATAAATTACCCGTTTTGACATGTCACCCATCTGACCCAACCAGCCCATTTTGGCACATGTAACCATTAGTTTAAGGGTATGTCAATACCTGCTTTGGGCAGCCCGGTTTAACAAAAACGAAACTTCTCTACTGCTGCGTACATCAACTATGGTCAGGTCAGAAACATATGTGTTTCCATTTGCATCATGTTTAATTGCATACTGCTTAGTACCCGACTCTGTTGAACCATGTCGGTTTGTTGTCAACAGGTCACGTATTGTCTCATTGTATATTTCCAACATCGAAACCTGTAAAACCGGTATTTTTTAGTACTTTCTTTGGATTCTAAACAAGAAACTTGATTATAAAACTCAAACCTGCATGTCATACTTCCACCCTTGGTTTTGAAGTGTTTGTCTGGACTCGAATATTTGTTCTAAAGAACGTGGTATCAACCCTTTATCGTCAAAATTTCCAGGTGTACCCATCATTGTATGCGTTTTTCCAGACCCCGTTTGACCATAAGCAAAGATGCAAACCTGAAAATGTAATAGAGCCTAGTTAACACTCTCAAACGGGTCAAATTAAAAAGTTTAACTAAAATGGAACGAGTCAAACGGGTCAAATTAAAAAGTTTAACTAAAAGGGAACGAGTCAAACGAGTCAAGCACGTTGAAAGTCACACAAAGTCTATTTTCTAATGCATATATACAACCTTTTAAATCGTTTCTTCAAAGATTTATAAAAACTAAGGCATTACTTATTTTTTAATAATAACAATAATGTATGTGGGTCACCTTATAACCATCCAAAGCACTCTGGACAAGCTGTGAGACCTCCACAAACACCTCTTCTTGTGAAGATTCAGGCACAAATACTTTATCAAACATGAAAGAATGTTTTTGCCCTTTTTCACAAACAAAAAACATTAATAATATAAGCATCAAATTCATGGTCAAGAAAGTCAACTCTGCTAAAAAGATTGAGTCTTTATAGTACCATTTTGCAATAACTCAATGCCACGGTCAATATTTTCGGTTGTTGTAGGAAAAGAAACAGTCTTTGGTTCATTTTCAGCAGCATCATCAAACAATAGAGGTCTTACCCTGCAAAAAACTCGTATATTCCCTTTCAATTCCTGTGGCAAAACAAAAGCTTGTTATATTGATAATTTGTTAAAAATGAAAAAAAAAAATGGAAGTTGAAGATTACCAGTATTGTGTTATGCAACTTTTTACGCAAAGATTCTCCTTCGACAAGTTTTAATTCTGCCTCGGCTAAACGAAGCTGTAACTCAGAGTTAACTCTCTTTTGTTCTTCATATCCTGTTCTTATCTCAAAGGCTGATAAATCAGACATCTGCAGCATAGAAATAAATCAAGAAATAATCAATACTCAACCAGAAAACATTTAAAAAAAGTCAAACAATAATGTGTTATGTTCTTAAAATTAATTATAACCTCTAGTTTATTCTCAGCAGCAGCAAGTTTCTTTTGCAATTCCTTTATTTGATTACTTTGTGAAGAACATGTTGCCTGAAAAAACAAAGATGGTAAATACACCACAATTATAAGCTATAACAAATAAAAACAGAAAAAAATTCACCAGATGGTAACCAAGTTTCTCATCTATTAGACTAAAGTCACTCAAAGTTTTTTTTTCTTTGAAGTCACTCGACTTACATAAGGTGTTCCAATCTTGTGAAATTTTTTTATAAATATTAAAAAGTTTTAAAATTAAGTAACCTAAATGGAACATATATGGATCTTTGTTACTATTTACTGGTTATTTTTTGCAATTTGACATAAATTGAACAGTTATGAAACTTGGTTATTGTTTGGTGATCTTTTTCTTCGCTATTACCTCCTAATTCAAGTTAAATTTGAAAAAAAAATCACTAAATAGTAACAAAGATTCATATACGTTCCATTTACTTCATTTAATTTTATAAAAAATTAATATTTTAAAGAAATTTCACAATGTTGGAACACCTACTAAAAGTTAAGTGACTTTAAAGTAACAAAAAAACTAAGTGACTTTAGTGGGACACTTGAAAAACTTGGTTATTATTCGGTGAATTTTTCCAATAGAAAAAGTCAACAAAGAGAACCTCGAGTTCGTTTGACTTTGTTGTAAGGTTGCCCAATTCAGCTGCTGACTTTCCAGTCCACTCTTTATATTTCAACACTTCGGCTGACAAATCTTGAACTTGTGACAGGTGGCGATCACGGTCATCTCTCACTTGTTGTAAATCCAATCTCAAGCATCCAACTTCACTTGCCAATGCCTCTTTTAGTTTCATTTTCTCATTGATACTTGCCTAAAAGTCCATGTGTAAGAAACATTTATACATGGAAAAAGAATTCAAGATAGTCAAATAGTTATGACACTGACTTTAGCACTAGTCAACTGATCTTGCAAAGAAGTGCAATGGCCCCTTAAGTTGCTGAGGTTCTCCAGAACCGCAACCTTTTCTTTTTCCACATTTTTAAGGATCTCGTTGGTTTGATTAAGCTCCGATTGAAGCTTACTGTTGTATTGTTGCAAGCTCGTGTTGTATTCTTGCAGTCTCTTGTACATATCATTAAGTGATAGTATCTGAGAATCAAATAACTCCCAATTCAGTTGCAAATCTTCTTTGGATAATGCAATACAGAATACCTTTTCATCTTTTAGGCTTGTTGGATTTTTATAATGCAAACTATGACTCGTCAGCCGATAATAATCTGTACCGGCAGTTTGACCAATGGCAGTCTGACAACAAAAGTGAAAGTTGAGAGTGTCATTGGTTAAACTGTTAGTATAGATTATTATTGGCTAATGAGTCATAGTTCGGATTATTAAATTCTCAGTTGCTGATATTTTATACTTCATATATTTTTCAAACAGCTAAAAATTTCAGGGCATGCGCGGTTATATAAGATAACAAAAGAACAGATTTCATCAAGATCATGTATAAATAACCTTTTGATTTGCACTTGAACTCTCTCTTTGAGCTCTTTCAAGATCTTCCAAGATGGATGCGTGTGATCTCTCTGCAGACAATCGTGCATCCTTCTCTTGGGTTAACAATTCCATTGCAGCCTGAGATTAATTTGACCATTAAAGCTATGACTTTAAAAAGTGCCCTATTTCTTGACCAAGATCAAGATTCAAACCGTACCAATTTATCTGATTCTTCTTTTGCAAATTTATCTTGTAAGGCTATGCAATTCTTGCGTAACTCCATGATTATCGAATTCAGTTCTTCTTCCTTTTCACTCAATAGCAGTTCTTGAACCAGTGAAGTATTACAAACAAGTTTAAATTACAAACATGAATCTACACAATGAAATTGGGAATAAAAATAATAAATAATGTTCTTGAAATTATAATCATACCCATATCATTGCATTTCTTTTCTGCAGATTCCAACATCTTCCCATGCTTTTCTTGTTGCAATAAAAGATCCCCTTCAAGTTCTTGAAACCATTTGATGCATATTCGGAGCCTTTTTATATAATCAGTCATCACATCACATTTCTCCTAAAAAAACCACAAGATTAAGTGATTAACATCACATGAACTCGATTTTGAAATCAATTCCACAACGTTAACTGAGTTTACTATCTATTATAGTTATTATTATTTGATGTATCATTTATCTTTAAGCTTTTTTTGTTAGTTATTATTCTATCTCTAGTTTGAATATTAAGATTGTTACTGATGTTTTTATCATTATCATTAGTTAGCTAGCTTTATCATCATCCTTTTCATTGTAATCTCTCTATATATAGAGATTTGGTTTTCAATTATTCAATGTAGAGAAACTATCATTCATCAATACGGTGTTCAATTCTTTTGAATTCTTCAACACAAAAAACGGGTTGTGCTAAACGAACCCAACCCATGTTACTTTTACTGAACGTACCATCTGCCCCTACTAAATCAGTCATTTCATCTCTCTACTCTTTTACTCAATAGGGGATATTGTGCTAAACGTACCCCACCCCCTTATTTTTACTGAATGTACCCTCCCCCTACTAAATTAGTCATTTCATCTCTTTACTTTTACTCAACAGAGACACGTTTAGCGTACAAGAGATGTACATTTAGCATATCCATGTGCCCTCCCCTATCATTTTTACTAAATGTACCCCATCCCCTGCAAAATCAGTCATTTCATCCCTCTACTTTTACTCGACAGGGTACGTTTAACCTATCCAAGAAAAAAAACATCAACTAACCTTGAGACTATACTTGTTCTTTGCTCTAATCCTCTCATTCAACAATGCTTCAACATCTTCCCTTGTAAAATCAACCGCTCCACAATCCGAACCCGCAATGCTGGCCGGCCCGACACCCATAACCGGCTCTTGGCCACCGTTAACAACCGATAAAACCTGCCGCGGTATTCTCCCACCATTCACCGGCCCAACCATTCTTTTGACACTCACCCAAAATGCCTAATCTTTTTAATCTTCTTGAATGCAAACAAAACAATAATTAAAACCAAGAAAATTGGTTGAGGGGAGAAGAAATTGTGAGAAATGAACTGATGAAAGAGGGTTTAGTTAGGTGGTATTACTTGTAATGAAAGATTGTGGGTTGTGGGATAGCTTGTTAGGTGGGTCCATGAATTGAAATCAAGATTGTAATTAAATCGATCGCTTGCATTTGCAGGAAATGGATGATGGAGACGATGGAACTTTGAAAGTGAAATGGGGTTTATTTAAATTTTGAAAATTCGGTAATCTTGGATTATTGTAACAAAACACCAAGATTTGGGTTTAGTTTTTTAAATGAGGCCGGTGCGTGGACTTGACTGCTTCTTCTTCCAAATGGAACAGCCTCAATGACTCTTCTTTTTAAATGTTTTTTTTATGTAAAAATATTATTGAAAATAAGAAGATATTGAAATAAATTTATATGTAATTTATTCATTTTCCCAAATCTATCTATACATACTAATAAATAAATGTTTTGGGATGTCACATGTAATTTTTATGTTCATCATTAATATTTTTTTCTCGTCTCTCTCTACTATTTAATGATACAAGTTTATATAAAAAAATTGTAATTTTTATTTTTTTGTCTCTCTCTCCTATTAAATAATAATGTTTTTATAACTATTTATTTAAAACATTTTTAATTAAAAATAGATTTGTTCATAAAACATTTTTATAGTTTGAACATTTCTTTCATTCTATTTATAAAACATTTTTAAAAAATAACTATATAACGTTTCTAAAATTTGTATTAAAAAATTATGTAATATTATATCTTTATTACTAAGTATATATAACACTACATTTATTCACCATGTATAATATAAAATGTTTCTAACCTATATTATAATAAATGAATAACTATCGTTGCTGCGCTTCGACTTCTGATTAAATCTAGATTTTTGTTTTTTTGTTTTTCTCTCCTATTAAATAATGATGATTTTAAATAATTAAGTATCTAACATATATTCTAATATTTTATTAAAAATTACTAAATCATATGAAAATTTCAATTATTTCTTATTTCACAGATGACTAATAACACCAAACATACAAATCTTCATAGAAAATATTGGTTATAACAAATTGTATTTATTCAACTCATGTAAAATATGGGTTTTAACCTAGTTATATATATATATCTATATTATATAATAAATAAAAATCTCTTACGTCACGTGTCGCCTCCATATCTCTTCTCACCATTTTTTTCCCGCCTCTCTCTCTTATTAAATACATTTTTTTAATAATGATTTATTTTTAAAGAAAGTATTAGTTATATTAATAAAATACATTTATTTTAAATTTTCACTTATTTTAAGAAACTTTAAAATTTAATTATGTAACTTTTTTTAACCAAATAGTTAATGTAAATCAAATTATATTAAATAGAAATTAATATATTTTCGAAACACGATTATATTTTAATTTTTATATATTTTTGACTTTTCTAAAAAATCATTAGTATTTATAATACGTTTTTCCATTTATAAAATGTACATAAATATTTAAGAATTTTATTCAACCCCTATAATACACAGGTTTTTAGAGATATAATTTTTTTATTATTAAATATAACATTATATTTTATCAACCATTTGGATGGGATGGTTAAGAGCGGTGTCCACACCCCCCACCCGGCCTCCCCTTGTAACCCGGGTTCCGAATCCCTTTCCAACCTCCTACCCTAATTTTTCTATTTATTTTTATTTATTTTTTTGGCCCTTTTACGTTTTCGAATTTATTTAATTTATTTAATTGGTTTGCGTTTAATTAAGATCTTGATAGGTTTAGTTTTTCTTTGTCCACCCTAGTGTTGCGTCGGAAACTTAGGCATGATCCCAAATATCAAAATGACACTTAGGTTCTTCGTATACGTGTTTTGATAATTGAGTTCGTGGCGAAATTCACGCCGCAACGCTCGCGGAGACTGAGAGGATACGATCTCGCCTCAACGTGAAGACTTGTAATCAACTAGTTATGGTGTAAAACTTATGGGCAATTTCATATATACCCTTACAAACTTGAAAAATATCATATATACCCAATAAAAACTAAAAATATTATATATACCTAATAAAAACTAAAAATATCATATATACCCTTACAAACATGTAATAATATCATATATACTCATTTCATTAAAAACCATTTAAAATATGACCATTTTACCCTTATTTCTCTAAACTTTACATTTTCATATTTACCAATTTTTAATATTGAAATTTCATATTTACACATTTTCAACTTTAGAATTTTATATTTAACCATAAAAAAAATTCTCAAAATACTATTTTGAATTTTTCTCATTTTTATAGTTTTACCAATTTTCTTGTATAACATTAGCGTTTTGTAACTTTCTCGTAATCATTCCTTTAAATCGATGTCTTCTGAATGAGTTTGGAGAATTGCGATAATCATCATCAAGAATAGGAGAACGAGTGATATTTAACGTATTAGATAAAACTAAAAAAGTAGGTTATAAAAAATCATATAATGGATAAGGGTATAATTGTCATAAAATAACAAATTATATAAATTGGGTATATATGATATTTTTAGTTTTATTTAGGTATATATGATATTTACCCATGTTTGTGGGGTATATATGATATTATACCTAAAACTTAAACAGAATGTAATTATATTTCGTTTTGATGGGTTAATTTTCAAATACAGTATTTACAACTAAGCAATGCTACATGTCCTCTCTTGCTTCTCAAGACACCGATTTATATTCAGATACCTTAATTTTTGTGTTGGATCAGATTGTTTACAGACAGGAGTGGGAGATTTGATTTTCGAAGAATTATTGTTTTTACAATAAAATTTCTATGGGGAAAGCACTTAACATGGTGTGTTTAGACTTTAGATCAAAATATTGGTATTTTTGCGTGCTTTTACTCTTGATTTTGATGATTAGTATGTTGATCTGATTTTATTTTTATTTTTTTTGTTGCAAATTTTCCATTTAAGGATTTTCTTAAATTTGATAATTGGTATATGTATTTATTCAAGTAAAATTCTGAATTGTAAATAAAAAATAAATTATTTAAATAAGATTTTGACTAGTTAAATTTAAATGCACAAGTATAATTCCTAAAGTGAAGCATACACCAATTAATTAAGAAATTAACATCATTTGAGGTGACTTTTTTATTTTATCTATGATGATCATACATTATTAAATATGTCAAATCAATCTTTTTTTTAATTTAAATTAACTAATTTTTATTTTTTTTACTCAAAATTGTACCCATTATTATTTGATTTCTTTGTTTTTTTATTTTATTCTAAATTTTGTATATATAAACTTAATATAAATTTTTAAAATTTTAAGTTTACTATTATTCTTTAATTTAATTTAAGTTTGTAGAAGCATGTTTTGTAACTATTGATTAAATTCTATGTATCGGTGTACGTGGCTAGTACGTAGGAGGGTGTTCCTGAGTACTTAGCCCGCGCACCAGTTTGGTCGCGTACTTGTCAAGTACGCATGACCAAACCATGCGTACTTAGTAAGTACGCAAGGCTTTTGCCTTGCGTACTTGTCAAGTACGCAGGAAGTGTTCCTGCCCCTATAAATAGAAGACTTGTCTTCATTTGTAGGTGGAATTCTGGAACTAGGTTTAGAGATGTCCGGGTCGGGAAGAGCTCTCCCGACCCCTGGACCGTGAGTTTAGATGAGAGATGTGTGTTCCTTCGGTATGTAGTCTGTAATACGGGATGACTTCTTTGTTGTGGATTATGTTTCGTTTCATTATCTTTTGTCTTTGTTCATGTTTTCTTTGTCTCGTTTCTTTATTCCCACACAAATCACAGAACAGATCGTGTTATTTCCGCTGCGCGACGAGGCTCCCGGGACCTACAAGTGGTATCAGAGATTCGGTGTTCGTTGATTTGTGTTCCAGTTTCGGGTTTTAGGGTTTTCGAGCAGATCTGAAAATAAAAAGTTCGCTACTTTTTCATCCAAAAATCCTTAAATCCGAGTTTGTTATCACTTCATTTGGTGTTTGGAAGGCTAAGGGTTTGTTAGATGATGTTTTCGAAGCTTTTGGAAGCATTAATTTCTCAGATCCATCACCTTTCGAGCATTCTCCTCAAGATCCGTCAAGAACACTGTTGTACTGAACAAGTACGCAGAATCATCTTTTCTGCGTATTTGCTAAGTACGCATGGGTTATCCCTGCGTACTTAGTAAGTACGCATGAGAAGTGAACTGCGTACACGCAAGAGCATTTCTCTGCGCACTTAGCAAGTACGCATGAGTACTTGGCTTTGCGAACTTACTAAATACGCAGCAACACCCTACATATGCGTATTTACTAAGTACGCATGGACTAGCCTCTGGGATTCGGGAAAAAAAAAGTTTTTTGGCGGGAAAACCTTCCTTGTCCAAAATTTTGTGTGATCATTTGTACGCGTGTTTCGGCCCATTCTTGAGAAGATAGTAATTTTGGTTTTTTCTGGACCAGAATTTGTATACGATGTGGCTTGGCGAAACACGAACGAGATTTTTGTTGGATGATACCACTTGTTATACATTGTTTAAGGGTCCATACCTGAAAATGTAGGCTACGAGTATCCGGGATACTTATATAATAGGGTATGAATGCTGAACTAATGGGAGCAATTGGGTCGTCATCGGCTAAAGGTCTCGTTCTATTTGTGAAGATGTGGCTGCTTTGGGTCTTTCGAAAAAAGAATCATCTTGTTTAGGTATTCAAACCTGAATATGTAGGCTACGAGTGTCCTCGGATACTTCTTTAATAGGGGATGAATACTGGAACAACTTGAACCCAAGGATTTGCTGTTTTGGATCTTTGCAAAGGAATAAAGAATAAAATCCTGGAGTTGGCTAGTTGTGCTTTTTGAGGATTTGAGTGAAGTGGTGATGAAGCTGGTCATAGTTTACAGAGAAATGAGGGGGATAAAATCTAGTATTCATGAGACATTAAAGAGGTAGTGGAAAATCCGTTGGTACTTCCTATATATATACCTCTTTGACGTAACATGGATCTCAACCGTGATTTCTCGTGTAAACTATATTATTCGTGTTTGATTCTATCGTGTGTTTTCAAGATGAAGCTGGATATTCGTTGGATTATTAGTTGAAGATGGAACCTTTTATCATTGGCCGATGGGATAGGAAACATACCCTTGTTTCTGGTCTAGTCAGATGGAGCTTAAACTGAAAGGGGATATTGGAAATGAACATCTTCGGGAATTTGGTTGACTCGTGAAGATACAGGATAGAGTTGGACACATCTGGTTGAAGACTTAAGATTATCTTACTGGAATTCCTATGGGAGCTGATTAGTTTGATGCAGGTTATTGGAAACTCAAACTCTCTATCATATGCCAGCTGATTTGGAGTTGTCTTAGTCTACTATTGTTACCTGGTTAGGAAGACATTGTATGACTCAGAAGTCTAAGTCAGGGTGGAGGTTGCTACTGCTGAGAGGATGAACTACAATGAGTTGTGTTGGGTTAGTTGGTTCTTATTGAAGCACTTGGTTTGGTCTACAATGAAAGCTACAGTTAGAGGGAGTCGGGTTTGTCATCACTCGGTAACTGAAGACTGAAGTTTGAAGATTTGAAGATCTCAAGTGGAATGCCAGAAGATCAAGTCTCGCCAGAAGACACGTGATGTCATTAGTTTAGAGGGAGTCTGTTAGGACATTCTTTGTAAACTGATGTATATCAGTGTTAGAGATAGATAGAATTTGATGCTATAGTTAAGAGGGAGTTTGTAGAAGCATGTTTTGTAACTATAGATTAAATTCTATGTATCGGTGTACGTGGCTAGTACGTAGGAGGGTGTTCCTGAGTACTTAGCCCGCGCACCAGTTTGGTCCTGCGTACTTAGTAAGTACGCATGACCAAACCATGCGTACTTAGTAAGTACGTAAGGCTTTTGCCTTGCGTACTTGTCAAGTACGCATGAAGTGTTCCTGCCCCTATAAATAGAAGACTTGTTTTCATTTGTAGGTGGAATTCTGGAACTAGGTTTAGAGATGTCCGGGTCGGGAAGAGCTCTCCCGACCCCTGGACCGTGAGTTTAGATGAGAGATATGTGTTCCTTCGGTATGTAGTCTGTAATACGGGATGACTTCTTTGTTGTGGATTATGTTTCGTTTCATTATCTTTTGTCTTTGTTCATGTTTTCTCTGTCTCGTTTCTTTATTCCCACACAAATCACAGAACAGATCGTGTTATTTCCGCTGCGCGATGAGGCTCCCGGGACCTACAAAGTTAACTATTTTTTTAAAAATAAATTGTATGTAGATCTCAAAAGAAATTTAATAACAACAATAAAAATTTCACTAACAAATAAAAAAAATTAATAAGAAAATAAACAATCTAATTTATTAATAAATAAGAAATTAATTTACAACTACATATTTAATATGTTTTGCTTACCAAATCTTTATAAAACTTTTGACGTGATTTAAATACATTTTCTTACTTAGTTGCATCTCTTTCACTCCTTGGTATCCATAAGTTGTGTGTGAAACTCATTGTAAACTCTCCAATGGCTTTTATTTATGTTGAATTTTAATAAATATTATTTTATTTTAATAATAAATGTTTAATTTTATTTATGTTTATAAAAAATAAACTTATATTTCACCTAAAAAAATAAAATGAGATCTATATGTTTTAAAAACGTTTTAAAATAAACTTTTAAAAAAAGCAAACTTTTTTTGTTATTATTGTAGTTCACATTTCGTTGATATTATTGTTTTTAATTTTTATTAAAAGATCTATACGTTTTAAAAATGTTTTAAAATAATTTAGAAATGTAATAAAAAGGCATTTTTAATAGGTAGTATAAGTGCATTTTTAATATAATGACCAAACAATATATTTTTTAATGCTTTTTTTATTACACTTTCTAAAAATATATAAAAACTATTTAAAAAGTTAAAAACAAAAACGTTTACAAAAGGTAATTTCAAATGAAATATTTTTTTTATAAAATACTAAAAACATGTCTATCCGATTCCTAGAAAACATTTTAGAAAAAAAGTTAAAGAAAACATTTATAAAAGAGTTATAAAATATTTAAAAAACTTTTTATAAAATATCTTGACCCAACAAATTTTCCTTTTTTAATTTTATTAGAAAATTTTTCTATCAACTTTTTTCAAATAGAAATGTTTATTATTTAATGAGATTAGGAATGAGAAAGAAGAGATTTTCAAAAAGCATCCATTTAGGTAAATAATTTTTAAATCATCAATTTTGGTAAATAAAATTTTCAAATAACAGTTTTTTGATAAAAAAAAACTCATTTTTAGAATAATATAAAAATAATAAGTTGAGAGAATAAAAAGAAATAAAATAATATTTAAAAAATGTATTATAGAAAGGTATATGAGAAAAAGACAAAGTCAACAATTTTAATGAGTCTTCCTGGATTTTCGTGAACCTCTCTCTCCTCTCTTTTATAGTGGGGTTCATAGGTTAATTAATATGGTGTATAAGATTTAGGTGGTGTATTAATCTCAACAATTTTAATGAGCCTTCCTAAATTTAATGGATTTGTAAGTGCATTTTCCAACGGTATCATATGAATTTGACTGTATGATATTCATCTGCAAAATTTGATTCCACCCATAAACGTTTGGAGTTAAACATGATTATTCCTTATAAATCCATGTACAAATACCTTAATATCAAACATAAGTTATTGGTGGGCATTCCGTTAGACTAAAAAATCAAAACTTTTGGTCTTTCAAACATAGGTTATTTGGAGTCTACCAAACAATTGGTTTTGTTGAAAACTATTGTGTTTATATCAGTGGTTTTACATTTAAATTGGGCAGGTATGTATGAATATTGACCCATTTACTGGATTTATTTGGGCTAAACTTTATTCGTTGTATTTTTATCTTAAACGGGTCAAAATTTCAAAATTAAAGAATTGGATCAAATGGAAATGAATTGAACAGTTCGATAAGATGCCCAAAGTTTATTTTAGGTGTCTAAAACCTTCTACATTGTTTTATTAAAAAATTGACTATTATTATAATAACATTCCCTTTTAAATTACATATACTTTATCATACACATTTTACATCAACTGGCATAAAAACTTGCTGATATAACTTCAAAATCAAACATAAAAATTTTACAGAACCAGAAAGTCCAACGTTATCAGCTTATATGTATGTATTCATGTGTTCTAAGACACAAAAAATTCAAAAACATGTCAGGTCGGAAAAAATGATATGAAATGTTAGTTTAAAAAACATTTTAGAAGTCAAAAACATTAAAGCCACAGGGTAACTTAACCTAAAAGTTTGGGCTTTATTTTTTCAGTTTTCGAGAATGTTAATTTGTTCCGTGGTTTAACATGCCGCAACTCGCGCACCACAACGCGCAGGGCCTATTTCTGGTTTCCATTAAATCTAGGTTTATAAGGGTGAAGGGGGCACCCAACCCATTACTCACCAAAACTGCCCAATAGAATTCTGTCACCTCAAAATTACCTGTTTTGACAAAAAATTACACAAAATAATCAAGTGATCAAATTTAGTTTGTGAGGTAGTGTGCTTGTAATATTCGTGATGAACAATGCGTATAAAACAATAAATCGACACAAGTGTTTACGAGGAAAACCCTTAATCCCTAAGGATTGCCGGCATAAAATCTCAAGAAGTGACCGAAAGTCACTTGCCTCCTAGTATTCTATAAAATAATGAAAATGATTACAAGTAAGAGCAATGAATGATCGAAATCTAGGTGTTACAGAGCTTATTTGCGAGTATTTGATAATGCTAAGTGTTTGTGTGTTACCTATTCGATCAAGCTGCTGATTATATACACAGATTGACATAACTAACTATCAGAGAATCCCGGAATCGACCAAGCCTTCTAATATGACCTTTGGAGGCCACTCCACGCGTCTTCTACACGTTCTCCTTAACTTCTAGACCTATTCATCAGGGATGAACTTGACTTCGCACGTTTTACCTGCGTATAAGTCAAGATAGAAGAAAGATATAACGGTCATATATTAAGGATACCGAAACCTGTCAGGATACCGAAATATGTTGAAGATCCAGGATCCTTAGCTGCAAAATGACCCCTAACATTACTCATTTACTCATATTTCATTAGAAACACTCTACTTATTTTACTCATTTACTCACCAACATTTTTTTTAAAAAATAAACATTTAAATATATATATATATATATATATATATATATATAATTTGATCATGCGATTCGGTGAACGTTTTGATGTCACGATCCTTTTGTTTTTCAATCATCAACTCAATCACCATTTGTTCTCTTTTTAATTTTGCTTCCGCCATCTTATCCTGAATACTTTTTTTTTTCTTTCTCCAACGTTTTCATAGTCTTGTATTCTTCGACTATGTCTACCAAATTCCCCTTGCTAGATGAACTTTCGGCCAATTTCCTCCCCGGACATTTTGGCCTTGTCGGTGTCGTGTCGTCTTGTGGTTCGGCGTTCATGTCTACGTCGGGAAAGAGTTTTGAAAAACCCTCCGGGTCACTTGGGGTTCTCGACTGGGAAGTTTTATTCTTTTTGAGGACCGACTTCCTTCTAAATCCTCACCCATCAATGTTATGGGTTCCCATTTAGCATTATTGCGTACAACCTCCCAATATTTCAAGTTGGTGAATGCCTTTTTGTACATTTTTTGTAATGGCTTAAAGCCGCTTCAACAAGGTCCAAATCACTTGTACCACTTGACCTTCTTTATTTCTATAAATACAAATATATATATATATATATAGTTTGAAACGTTAGCTTAGAAAATTAAATATATATATATATATATATATATGAAAATAACTCTTACCATTTGTTGGTAACACCCGTTGAAGGCGGACATTTTCTTATTAAGATCCTTTCATTTCCAAGACACTTGGTCAACGGTTCGATCGTTCTCACCAAATAAAGAGGTAAAATGCGCTAGAACTTTCTTCCAAAACGAATCCCATCTTTGTTGATTTCTTTTTCTTTTATTTTGGGTCTTATGAATATAAGCTTTGACCACGACAAGTTCTTATTCTTCGGTCCATTTCTTTGTTTGTATCCGGTTTTTGTGTTGTCATTTTGGCTTAGCGCCAACATCTTCTACTTCAACTTCGACGCCAACTTCTTCTTCTTGCTCATCAACATCCTCGTCTTCTCCTTCGTCTTCGGATTCCGAACGGATGATCTCGTTTGGATCACGATACGGTTGGTTTTGGTATTGGTAGGAAAATTGAGATATTATATTTGGATCCATATTAAGCGAGAATGGTTCATACGAAAATTGAGATAAAATATTTGGATCCATATTGTTTTGACCAAAAATTACACAATATAATCAAGTGATCAAATTTAGTTTGTGAGGTAGTGTGCTTGTAATATTCGTGATGAACAAAGTATGTAAAGAAGTAAAACGACCCGAGTGTTTACGAGGAAAGCCCTTAATCCCTAAGGATTGCCGGCATAAAACCTCGGAAAGTGACCGAAAGTCACTTGCCTCCTAGTATTTTATAGAATAATGAAAATGATTACAAGTAAGCGCATGGAATGATCGAAATCTAGGTGTTACAGAGCTTATTTGTGAGTATTTGATAATGCTAAGTGTTTGTGTGTGTCTCTTATTCGATCAAGTTGCTGATTATATACAGATATGAACATAACTAACTATCTGAGAATCCCGGAATCGACCAAGTCTTATAATATGACTGTTGGAGGCCACTCCACGCGTCTTCAACACGTTCTTCCTGACTTCTAGAGCGATTCTTCAGGGATTAACTTGACTTCGCATGTTTTACCTGCGTTTTAGTCAACACAGAAGAAAGATATAACGGTCATATATTAAGGATACCGAAATCTGTCAGGATGCCGAAGTATGTTAAAGATACTGGATCCTTAGCTGTAAAATGACCCCTAACAATTGTCCCCAAATTTTAACAGTTGTCAGCTTCATCGACATCTGTAAAATTTTAAAATTCAAATGGTAAATTGATGATAAGGTTTCGATAGGACTCTTTCCGGTTCCAATACGAAATGACCGTTTCTCCGGCAGGATATAATCATAATCATTCACGCTTCTCTCACTTGGATCTTCTCAAATCTAACAAGTAAAGCTTTTTACTTCTATCTTCGCCTCTTTCTTTACAAGTATTTGCATAGTTCTGAATTATCAGACTTTTTATAGGAATCCTGAAGTGTGATTCCCAATCAGCTTTGTCTGGTAAGAAAAAAGAAAGTTTTATCTATATGTTAGTTAAACGTATATTTAGGAGTCTAACCCATTATCTTATAGCAGGCGCTCGTAGGTCAAGCTCTCGATTTTCCCTCGACAACATCGATAACACGGTCTCTGGAAGCAAAGCCATAAAAAAGGAAAAGACTAAGCCTACTACCAAAGCTCCCAAACCCGATGCTCCTACTCTATGCCCCAAGATCACCGTTGGTAAAAAGAGAAAGCTCTGTGATGCTGTCGGTGTAGCTATCTACGAAGGCCTGGACTATGTTGATGCCTATAAGAAGCTTCATGTCCTCAGTTATCTCGTAACATACTTTCAGTATCCTGGATTCTGAACTTTTTCTACTTTGAAGATCCCATTTTGGGATAGATAATTTCAACTCTTGACTGTTGGTCCGTGATTCAGGTGGATGGGCCAGCTTTTGGATGAAGCCTGAATCACTAATTTTCCTGCACTCTTAATATTTGTAAATACCTTATGACTATGTGCCATGATTGTTATGTGTTTGATATATTTTTGACATATTTTTAGAAAATAAGGATCCTTAGGTTGTTAAGCCTTAGGATACATGAAAAAATAGATTTAGGTATCTTTTTGGGATACCGGGTCCTTTATGAACATCTGTAAATAATATTTTAGGTTTAAACTTCGGTTTAAGAAAACATACCTTGTTTCTAATAAATAGTTTGAAAAAATATCAGTACAAACATATCATGACTTAGTCATCAAATATTTCGAGTGTACCCAAAATTGAAAAATGAATAAGCAATTTTAAATAAATACCTTCATCGAGAATCAGGCTGGGTAGATATACATACCAGATAACGATACGGAGTCCAAACAGAGTCAAAGTATGATAACTTTTAGTTGTCCCCTGTGTATAGCTGTTAAACAAATTGTTTGCTTAGTAATTGTACCTCAGGATTCTCAGGAGTGTCCCTAGAATCTTGAGTTATTAACTTGGGACATGCCAACGTAGTGGATTATACCCGTAGTGATATGTAAAAACCAATAACCTTTGGTTAACATGTCAATGTTAAACCGCTTGGGTCATGCCCGACTGTATAACATGTCCGTGTTACTCCATTGATAATATTCGTAAGGTCCAAATATAGCCAACAGTGATGAAATTATTAGTCACTGTTACATGGACTGGTCGCACTACCTTGAACTATACTTGGATATCGTGCGCTCCTGGCAAGGTGTAGAAACCCAATCTACTTAGAAAGGCGAAAGTCGTTTAAACCTTTGAAGGGATTTTGAATAACTTAGACTTAGGAGAGATGGCCAATCTCTATCTTGGTGATCCTTCCTGCAAAACATGAAACTTTGGTGAAGGTGGGTGTTAAACTGGCTAACACCCCTCCGACGCTCAAGTCAGTACTTTGATAAAGAATAGGAGATATAAAAATAAATATGGACAGAATACGTACCATTTTTAGTTAGAATATAATTTCTAACTTACATAAAGTAGGTTTTGAGATGGATAGCATT
Source organism: Smallanthus sonchifolius (assembly GCA_023525975.1). Taxonomy (NCBI): domain Eukaryota; kingdom Viridiplantae; phylum Streptophyta; class Magnoliopsida; order Asterales; family Asteraceae; genus Smallanthus; species Smallanthus sonchifolius. The sequence goes on from CM042042.1 coordinate 13,798,290, forward strand.
CCAGGATCTTGGCTAAGTTCAAGATTTCGAATACATGCTTCTTATTCAGCGTTGGATACTTCATTTATCTTCTCAATTGTTGTGTAATATTGAAAATTTTTAATTCCACAGATAATTGCTTAACTATTGTGAGATATATGGCTAACCTCTCACCCTAGACTGCATATGAGCCATTGAAATGGTTAGAAATTAATAGTGAATCTACATATACCTGAGGATACCTGATCTTGAGATCCCTGGCTAATTGTGATCCTGCTATCAGCGCCTCATATTCCGCTTTATTATTGGTTGCCTGGAATAGGTTGGAGTATTATGTCCCCTTGTGGCGATTTCAGTATGATGCCTAAACCTGTTCCTCTAACATTTGATGCACCATTAGTGAATAAGGTCCACTTATACTTGGATTCTTCCAATTGTTGAACTTCAAGGTTTACTTCATGTTGAATGTCACTACTGAAATCAGCCACAAAGTCCGCAAATGCTTGAGACTTTATTACTGTTGTAGGTTCACATACTAGATCATATGCACTGAGTTTGACCGACCACTTAGCCATTCTTCCTGACATCTCTGGTTTTCTTAAGACACACTTAACAAAATAATTAGTCTTAACATGAATAGTATAAGTTTCAAAATAATGTCTAAGCTTAGTAGATGCCATTATTAAAGTTAAAATTAGTATTTCTAAATGAGAGTTCATGGTCTCTGCTGCTAGCAAGCTTTTACTTACACAGTATACGGGATGTTGTTGTCCTTCATGATCCTTGACTAAGACATCACTTACAGCATTTCAGGATACCACTAAATACAGGGATAATGGTTCACCATCCTCTGTCTGATGACATGTATCCAGGGTCTCCCCCTTCGATGTAGATTGGTTGCTTTATTTCACCAACTGTGCTCTTGACCCCTCCACTAAATTCTACCAAGACTGAGGATTTCGAGATGATTTCGGAATCAGGGATCCTCATCCTCTTCAGGACTTCTAATTGTATGATGTTCACTGAGCTTACTCCATCAATCAGGATCCGACGAATGAAGTGATTGGCTATGTACAGAGTGATTACCATGTCGTCATGCTGAGGATCCTGTACATTGTCTCTGTCCCCTTTCTCTGTCTTTGCTTCCTTAGCGTTTATCTTTTCTGTAGAATAAGAAGTACCACATATATTAGACGTAATAGATATGAAACTTATTACCTTGAGATCCTTAGGTGGGGATGTCACTCGTCTTGGGTAGCATCAGGATTCTGATTCTTTTCTTTCTTTCTTCCCAAGAGTTCCTTCAGGTGACCTTAGCTAAGAAGATAGCTTATTTCTTTTTTAAGGGCAATACAATCCTCAGTCATGTGCCCAAAGTCTTCATGATATGCACACCATTTAGATTTGTTCTTCCATACGGATGCCTTGTTAGATTTCCTAGGCCATCTGACCTTGTCCCCAAGATCCTGCATAGTATACATGAGTCCTGAAACATCAACAGAAAAACAATAGTAAATCAGTGTAGGATAATTTTCTTCTTCCTCATCGTACTTCACATCGTTGAATCTGTGATTGTCAACTCTCGAGTAAGGCTTTGATCTATGAAGCTTGAAAGATGATGATTCAGATTTTCTGTGGGGATAATCATAGTTGAAGGGTGCATCAATCCTTTTCTGGATCTTTTTGTCATCTTCGAGTCTTATGAACCTCAGAGTTCGATTCCTAACTTCATCCAAGTTCCTGCAAGGATCCATTACGAGAACTTTGTAGAAGGGGGAGTCCTTTAGCAATCCCATCTTGAAGGCTTGAACTGCCGTAGCAATGTCAAGGTTCGGGATATCCAAGGATTCCTGGCCAAACTAGCTTACATAATCCCTAAGGGACTCGTCAGTATTTTGGGTTACTTTGTACAAGTCACTAGTTAGTCTTTCAAAGGTTCTGTTATAAGAAAATTGGTTGTTAAATAAATTAATTAAATGAGCAAATGAAGTGATAGAATAATGAGAAACATTTAATAGTCATTTCAAGGCAGATTCTGTTAAGGTTGGTCCAAAGCCTTTGCACAGATAGGCCTCTTTCAGATCCAGATGGATAGGATTGATCTCCATTCTCTCTTTATATTGAGCGACATGCTCTTCGGGATAAGAAGTTCCATCATATAACTTCATGTTGGGAGTCTGGAAGCGTTTCGAGATCTCTGCATCGCATATTGGGGGAGCGAATATGGAGATCCTGTGACTGGCTGAGGATGCTTCCGGTATTGGTTCTACCACACCTGGTACGCTAGAGATCATATCCTTCAGCTTTTTCAACTCCTTGGCCATGACTAGACTGATCCCTGTATCCTACATAATTTCTTTAGCGTTTAAAAATTGATTGAAACTATTACCAATGTGAGGATCCCACGATGAGGATCCTGAGGTGATTCCAAGATTCTGGTTTGCGGTGATTCCAACAGCTGGAGTCGGGCCAACTGTAGTGATTCCAGTCTGCATAGGGATGAAGTCTCCTTTATGGATTCTGTAACGAACCAAAATCCGGGTTTCGTTTTCAAATAAATAAAGCATTTTAATAAATATTATGGTGAAAATAATATTTATGAAATAAGTTGAAATAAGTGGGTTTCAAGTTAATAATGAAGTTATGTTAGTTTTAACTAACTATAGAATGAAATGAGTGAAATGGAAGTTAAGGGACCAAATGTGTAAATGGCAAAATCTGTCATATTGACTAGCAAAAGTCAAAATAAACCTCATTTGTGGTTGAGGTCGTTTATGTTCAAGAGAAGAGGAAGAAAAGAGAAAAGTGTGTTGAAGCCATTTCCGTGTAATTGAAGCTTGATTAGTGAAGGTTTTGGCTCACACAATACCTTCCTAACATCAAGTAAGTGATTCTCTTCCTCTTGATTTCACCATGTATGTGTTTTTGGTGGGTTTTGGGTGAAATCCGAAATTATGTATGCATGTGATGAAATGGTGTTAGATTATTGATAATCTAGCTAAACTAAAGTTAAAGAATGATGATTAACATCCTAGAACCCTTTGATTTTGATTATGAGAAGTTAGGGTTCATATGGTGAAAATTGGGGGTGTTTGGGTCATAAGCTAGAATGGTGAATTAATGAAGATTAAGTGTTTTTAAGATGTTAGACACTAGAACAAACACCAAATTAACTTAATAATAATTTTTGAAAGAAGAATTAGTGTTAAGATTAAGTTAATGAAACTCAAGTAGGTGAGTTTGTGGTGAAAGAGGGTGTTTGGTTATGAGGATAACCCAAACGGGTCAATTTGGGTTGGAATTGGGAAATTGAGTTGTGAACTCAATTGTAATGAAATTTTGGTATATATTAGATTACTAAACTAGGCGGATGTGTTTAGGTAATCAAATTGCAAAGCTTGAAAGCGGTGCGGGATCTTCTAACCCGAAAGGTAAGTGCTTTTGCACTTACTTAGTTTTGATGATAAATGAGTTTTATGCAATGTTGTATGTATAATGTGTAAAGTTGAATAATTTGTTATGTGGTATGAATGAGTATAAAATGGTATGCATAATTGAAGGAATGTAGTTATAGTATTTACACTATAATGGATATGTTGATATGGAGTTATGGTCTATGAACCATAATGGATAGAATGGATATGGAGTTATGGTCTAAGTACCATAATGGATAGATTAGTTATGGAGTTATGATCTCGTATCCTTTGGGATATGAAGTTATGGCCTACGTGCCATAATGGAAATGGAAAAGTGATAATGAAATGATGAAAGTAACTTGTAGGTGGTATACAAGTGTATGAAATCTTTAATTGGCCAAATGGGTGTTAACGGGTCAAATGGGTGAAAGGTGTGAAAACAAGTTGAAATCACTTGTTTGTTATGTTTAACACATTACAATGGTAATATGTAGATGAAATGCTAATGTATGGAACTATAATTGACCAAATAGAGGCAAACGGGTCAAATGGGTGAAAATGATGAAAACAAGTTGTAAATACTTGTTGGTTGTGTTTATCTCATTACTAATGGTTATAAGTTTATGTGGTTATGCAGGGAAAGCTCCGAAATAGGTCAAGGTCAACGTCCAAGCTTGGAGGGTTCTCGTATGCATTTTTGGTATTTTGAGGATTTTCGTAAAATCCTTGTAAAGTGGTGTAATTGGGCACAAAAGTTATGTTTTGATGTAATCATATGTTGTCATGATGTTTTTGGTCAAAAATCTAAGTGTTGGTAAAGTTTTGATGTTAAGCAAAATGAAAAAGGTTGGAAAAATGGTTAAGTGTGAAATCTGCTGAAAGCTGGAAACATTCTGAGAGAAAGGGTTACTCGCGGGCCGCGAGAGTCCAGGAAGGATTCTCTCGCGGTACGAGAGAGTTTTTTTTTTTTTTTTTAAAAAAAAAAAAATTCCTGGGTTAAGACTTCCGCGCGTTAAAGTTTTGTTTTTAAAAGTGGTGTGTTTCATATTCCTGAGGATCCCGAATAATTAAAGTCCAGGATCCTTGGTTGTAGCGGGGTTGTCACTTCCACTGGTTTCTTCGATTCGTTGACTTTTCCAAGATCTCTTAACAGCATCAGGTTAGTCTTCCTCTGCTGCTCCATTTGTTGTTTCATCTCCGAGAATATATCGAGGATATCATTTGTGATACGATCACAGGTCCACCAGCAGGTATTCCGAATCCCGAAAAACCCGCAGAAGTAGTTTTTTTCGGCTGATTAACACTCTTTTGGAATGAATGAGGAGGAATAGGGTAGTTCAACCCAGAGCTTGAAGATGGAGCAGAAACAGAAACATTTTTGTATTCACATTTTTTAAATTAGTTTTGAAAGATAGTGATTGAACACAAATTTTAGCAAAGATTTTAAGATAAAAAGCACCACTTGTCTCACGGTGGGCGCCAAATTGTTTTGACCAAAAATTACACAATATAATCAAGTGATCAAATTTAGTTTGTGAGGTAGTGTGCTTGTAATATTCGTGATGAACAAAGTATGTAAAGAAGTAAAACGACACGAGTGTTTATGAGGAAAGCCCTTAACCCCTAAGGATTACCGGCATAAAACCTCGGGAAGTGACCGAAAGTCACTTGCCTCATAGTATTTTATAGAATAACGAAAATGATTACAAGTAAGAGCAATGAATGATCGAAATCTAGGTATTACAGAGTTTATTTGCGAGTATTTGATAATGCTAAGTGTTTATGTGTTTCTCCTATTCGATCAAGTTGCTGATTATATATACAGAAATGAACATAACTAACTATCCGAGAATCCCGGAATCGACCAAGTCTTCTAATATGACCGTTGGAGGCCACTCCACGCGTCTTCGACACGTTCTTCCTGATTTCTAGAACGATTCTTCAGGGATTAACTTGACTTCACATGTTTTACCTGCGTTTTAGTCAACATAGAAGAAAGATATAACGGTCATATATTAAGGATACCGAAACCTGTTAGGATAGCGAAGTATATTAAAGATCTAGGATCCTTAGCTGTAAAATGACCCCTAACACATATCTTGAGATAGTAAATTTGGATCGGGTGAACTTTGGGGGTAATAGTTTGAATATTGAGGTTGAGGGATATAGCTTGGAATTGGTTGAGGAAGTGGTTGAGTTCGTTCGGGTCGCAGTTGAGATTGAACTTTTGGCCTAAATTTTTTTACGATTTGTTGATTTTTTTTATGACCCTTCTATTTTTTGTAGAGTGTAAATATATAGATGAGAGATATATAAATGAGATGAAAAATATGTTTATGGAATATGGGTATATATAGGAAAAAAATTAGTTTTTCTTTAAACACCCCCCCGACGGCTCTCTCTCTAACGGCTCTTCACCCCATCATCCGAGTAAATTTACTCGAGCCCCGCTACTCAATTAACCCGAATTGTAGGGGGCGATGTTCCCCCACTAACCCGGCCAACTCCAAGGTATACGATTGTAACCGGGTATGGTGCCCCTTCACCCTAAGGGTGATGGGGGTCATTAACCCATATACTCATTTACTCACCAAAACTGTCCAATAGAATTTTATCACCTTAAAACTACTCATTTACTCAGATTTTATTGGAAATACCCTACTCATTTACTCACCATCTTTTTTTTATAAATAAACATTTAAATAAAAAACATATTTTTTTATTAATTAAAAATACAAAAGACAACTAAAAATAACAAAATACAATAATAAGTTACAAAAAAAATAAACAAGAAATTAAACATAATCGTCTTCTGAATCGCTGCTGCCCCACTCCGGCAGTGTAGCAAAATGTTCAACAATATTATATCGTATTCTAAAGTGTGTCTCTTGATCACGCAACTCATTACTTACACCATCGTCTATTACTTCATTGGTTGGAGGGTCCATCACGTAGCTGGGTGAGATTGCATTTCCGTCATACTTTAAAATCATATTATGTAATATGATACATGCGTAAACCACATTTTGTATTTTTTTAACGTTTATGTGACCGTTGCGGACGATTAATTATCCCCGGTTTAGATTTTAAAACATCAAACCCGCGTTCGAGGTCTTTTCTAGCCGACTCTTAAACTTTCTTAAACCTTTTTTCTTTTGGGTCGACAGGGAATGGAAATGATTTCACAAAAACAGACCAAGTGGGGTAAATCCCATCCGCAAGATAGTAGTCACGTTTGTATTCACGACCATTAACTTGGAAAGAACACTTCGGGGCGATTCCATGCATTTCGTTATTGAACAACAGAGATTGATTGAGAACATTTATGTCGTTATTGGAACCGACAGGACCACAAAACGCATGCCAAAACCATAAATCATTTGACACCACTGCTTCCATCATGATCGTAGAGTATTGGAGATCACCTCTTATAAACTGGGCACGCAAACTAGTCGGACACATCCTCCAAACAACATGCGTACAATTGATGCTACCGATCATCCATGGAAGGCCCCATCTAGTTTCATGCGCATTATACAAACGTGCAATGTCGTGGCTTGTAGGTCTACGTAAAAACTCTTTGTCGTATAACATAATAATAGAATTGCAAAAATATTCTAAACATTCACGAGCAATCCTAGCGGACATGGATAAATATTGATCATATTCGTCAGGAGGGTTACCTGTAGCAAGTTGACGAAAAACAGAAGTGCATTTCTGAATCGGCGTGAAACTCTTCTTTAACCTCCCGTCATACCCTTCATGAAACCAACAAAAACTTTGAATCCATACTTATATCCTTACAATGCTTAAAAACAAATCTTTCGGTAAGCGAAATCTCACTTTAAACATATCTGCGTCGTACTTGGGGCGTTCGACGAAGTAATCCTTTAATAGAATAGTGTTAGCAACTTCACGATCACGATGTACACAATTTTTTATTTGATTTTGTCATATCCTCAAGCTCACTAGCTGCAGCTTTAGACAAAAACTCAATGCCGCTTGATTCGGAAATGTCGAAAAAAAAATCATCAAAAACAATAGAATCGGATAATCCCGAAGGCAAACCAAGAATGCTAGAATCGGATGAAGACATTTTGTTAAAAAAAATTGGAGTTTCACAAAAATATATGGATGAAAAGAGTGAAAAGAGTGATTTGTTTTAAAAATATATGTGTGTAGAATGTGGATATATATAGGTAAAAAATTAATATATTTTTTTTAAATCACCCAACCCCACCAACAGCTAGAACCCAAGGCTTCCGAGTAAATATACTCGTTCATTAAACTCGGCCCCTACTACTCGAAGATACCCGATTTAATGGGTGTGGTGTTCCCCAACTACTCGGATTGCCTCTCTCTTACTCGGCTTGCCCCCGAGTAAGGCGCCTGGTATACCCTAAAGACTAATGTGAAAAGTAAATAAAAAATATTAAAATATAATAAAATTACTCTTTTTAACTTGTTTTCTTAGGACTTCGGTTTCTAAGCGTATACAACAAGCTTTCAAAATACGAGGTAGACGGCAAGTCTCATGAAAATTTGAATTAATCCCATGAATCATCATATTGCTTCAGAGTGGAAAAATCGGTGGTTCTTTGATTTCTAGTTGTTTTTTTAAGGTGTTGCTATTGCTGGGGGTCTGATAATGTTTCTTCCCCAATAACTTCCTTTTGTTTCTCATTGTATCTGCTAAGCCACTGGCTTGGCTTTGCTTTCAATGGAATTTTGCTGTTAAAAAAAATGAAACATCATATCAATTATAACTTTTAGTTACTAAAAACTTTAACCAATGCAAATAGTGTTTGTAGATAAATAGCTTCAATTAAAATCCCCAAATCTTTCATTCACAATCGATAACAAACATAACCAACCCTAAATTTACAGATACCGGAACCCTAATCATCACTTTTAGAACCGGAACCGGCGACCTTCTTAGGAAGCAAATGAGAATGAATATTAGGCATCACTCCGCCATTTGCAATCGTAACAGATCCGAGCAACTTGCTCAATTCTTCATCGTTTCTAACCGCCAACTGTATGTGACGTGGCACAACTCGACTCTTTTTGTTATCTCTGGCTGCATTTCCGGCGAGCTCCAACACTTCAGCTGCAAGGTACTCCATCACAGCAGCCAGGTACACCGGAGCACCACCGCCGATCCGGTCAGCGTACTTTCCGGTTCTGAGGAACCGAGCGACTCGGCCGACGGGAAACTGGAGACCGGCCTTGCTGCTACGGCTTATTGACTTTTTAGCGACGGCGGCGGAGCCGATTGACTTTCCTCTTCCGGCCATTTTTTATGGAATAATTGGAGCGAAAGATCTCTCTGTTTTGTTTAGTGAATGCTGAATAGTGAGTAGAGATTACGATCGTGATTATTGAATTTATAGGATTTGTGTGGTGGTGAATGGTAGCCAATAAGGGTAGATGACACGGATCGAGGATATCGGCCGTTGATTATCTTTAATCTTTTGAAATGGACAGCGGATACTGCGGATCATAAGTTTATGATAGAGTTAATTACTGTTTGAGTCCCAACGTTTGATCGTTTTAACTATTTAAGTCATTTATGTTTAAATCCGTCTCTTTTAACCCTGACGTTTCATTTTTGCTTCTGTTTGAGTCATTTTGACTAACTTCTTAAATTTTCTGTTAATTTTTTAAGTAAAAGACCAAAATACCCTCAGGGACTCAAATTGTTAAAATTACTTTTATTTTTACCAACCCACTATCCTCACCCTTTTCTTCACCACCACCATCTCCGGCAACTTGGCTTGGCAAACTGGGTGGGTCGGGCGGGTTCGGGTCACGTGTCAAAACGGGTTCGGGTCAGAACGGGTTGTTCTAGAAAAAATGATATTTTGGTCCGGGTCAGAACGGGTTGCTTTAAAGAATGATGTTTAGGTTCGGGTCAGAATGGGTTGTTTTAACTAGGTGGCACACCTGACCCAAAGACTAAATGTTGTGGTAGTTTGGACCTGTTATTTAAGGCTATGACCGTTGGCCATTTGGTGCAATGGTTACCTCAAGACTTCCCATAGTGGAGGTCTTTGATTCGAATCCTAACAACATCAAAAAAGGGGTCTGTGGCCAGGTCGGTTTACCCAGTTGGGGGTTCCTTCTGTGGTGGGCTTCCCTGTATGTTCTAGGTGTTGCCCCGGGGAAACCCAATTATCCTAAAATATCTAGCGTTGTCGTTCAAAAAAAATAAAAAAATTAAGGCTATGGGTTATTTTGGGTCACTTATGCACATACGGTCTAACTGGGCAAATTAAAACTATAAAAAGTTGGAACGGGTCAGGATGGGTAAAGAGAAGGAATCCAATGGGTCATAATGGGTAACCAAAGAAAAAGGAAAGGAGTACTGCTCGATGGCACTGTTGTAAAGACCATTATCATAATTCGTTGATCATCCTCCTTTGTAAGCTCCATTTTCTTAGCCTCCAACCCTCAGTCTTTCAGCCTCTTTACAAGTTTTACTTTCCTCCTTTTCAGCTTCAATCCTCAACTTCTCCGACTCCAACCTTCATCTTCAAGATGTTAATTTTTTTCCTCGTTCTGCTTGTCGTACTCCATTTTCTCAGCGGTAAGGCGATAAAACTAATTCTCATGAGCACGAGACTCGTATAAAAGAGTGTACTTCATTTTTTTTAGTTATAAAATTTCCTCTACTTGTTGCCTTCTTTTGCTTTGTTTTCCTTTTTCAACTTTCCTAACCCATTGGTCGATCCAATTTGATAACTTCATTCTCATTCACATTCCTCGTCTCAAGATCAAAGACTGAATAATCTCTAGGGCATGGGAACAACGTCTTCTTTTGCTTTGCATCATCCTTTGTGGGGAGTGAAATTCACGTAGGTTGGTCCTTTAAAAGGTGCCAACAGTTCTCGAACTTAAAGTTGCATTTTTCTAGTGATAAGTACATAATTTTCGCTTTCTCAAGCTTGCATTTAAACAAACAAAATACATGTTAGGAAACCTAAGGAAAACTAGTGTCACACCTCCGCCAAGTCACAGGTTACACGTCCCCATGACCGATTGCATCAAAACACACGCAACAAAAAGAAAATTCATAACTTCAACAAAACCATTTACATTGTATGATGACCTTAATGCATAAGTCATTATTCAGAACTGTTGTAAGCAACCCAAACTAGCTATAACACTACATAGCATAACCAAAAGTTTGCATCAAAGCTCCACTATCTTCATACGACCTTCTCCAGCCAAAATATCCGAAAAGCTACTAGTTATCAACAACCAAAAACCTGCACATAACGAGCACCAAAGATGTGTGCTCAAAAATTAAATAGTGTCAACTTAATGTTTGTGAGTTCATAAACAGACATAGTTCAAAACCCAACTAAAACATCCATCTTGAATAGAATATATCTAAGCTAGATAACAAGCATACCAATCATGCAATATTACAATCATCTATCCTAATTGAAGCAGATGATAAACCATACTACCAACAATGAATATAAAAAACCGGACTAATACTACCAAAGATGAACAATAAACAAACTAAACAATACCACCGAAGATGAATAGTTAAACAACTAGACCATACTGTCAAAGATTAACAGTAGTCTACTAACAAAGAAGAACAGTATACAACCCTTAACTGAAGGCAAGTCACATATACGCTACAACGGCAATTGCTAAAGCAATACTTTTATCCAACACATTGATAATAATTCAAGATGCTTTCATGTAGAGGTGCACAAACCGGGTGGGGCCCAAGAACCGGAACCGGTTTTTTGGGTCGGGTTGAAATCAAGTCGGCTAGGGGGGACAAACCGGTACCGTTTAGGAACAGGGTTACAAGGTTGAATAAGTGAAAGAACCCTACCTCATAGAACCGGGTCGTGTCCAGGTAGGGTATGGAACCGGTTCCAATGTTTTGTTTTATTTTAATAATTGAAATAACATTAAATAACAAATAATGCTTTTTATTTATTGTTAATAGTTTTCAAATGAACGAACACGTGACACTTGTCACGTTCATTCATTTACGTATGTGAACATTCATTTGTTAATAAATCATTCAAAGAAATGTTTGTTATTAAGCTCATACTAAACTCAAGTGAATATGCTTTAAATTTGTTCAGAGTTAAGAAATACAATTCTATTTATTTTTATTTGCTCGGTTTTACGTTTTCAAGATGAGTACTCAACCATTTAATCTAACATCAATTTATACCAACTTAGAGGGCTAAAAAACAAGAAAAAATGATCAAATACCCACCTCCAAAAGCAATATAGCCATTTAAAATCGGCTTTTTTAAGTTAACTAGAACCAAGTAGAAACCAGTCACGCATAGAAAACACCAATCAAGTAGGAACCACCAGATACAAACGAGTCCAAACCAAGACTTGACCATACCAACTAAGGAACCAAAACCGGTTTTTTGTCCACTTCAACTTTCACGTGCATAAACAGTTATTGATTAAACCGATACACATCTTGTTCAAACAACCAAACCTAATTAAACAGGCATTTCTCAAGATAGGTTCCAAAACCCAAGCCAAACCCATTCCCAACAAGTTATACTAAACATGATTACTAGAACACAAACGGATTGGATTTAGATACTAAACGCGAGATCAAACAATTTAACAATCAAGCAATCAATCAGAAGGTAATACATATGTAAGTAACGAAACCGATTATCATTATCCAGAATCTTAAAAGTGCCCACTGCTTACACATATATATACACTAATAATCCCAAAAGCCGTTAATTTGAAACCAAACACTTATTCATCATCACCAGACGGCTTCGACGAACCAGCCTTCTTCGGGAGCAAAAGATTGTGGATGTTAGGCATAACACCGCCATTAGCAATGGTGACGTCACCAAGAAGCTTGCTCAATTCCTCATCGTTCCTCACCGCCAATTGAATATGCCTAGGCACGATTCTAGTCTTCTTGTTATCCCTCGCTGCGTTTCCGGCCAATTCAAGAACCTGTCAATTTCACGGTTATAATTTCGAACAAAAATATGAAACCCTAACCCTAAAAGTTATAATATGATTGAATGTACGGACAACGGATCGAGAAATTGAAATTACCTCGGCCGCGAGATATTCAAGGACGGCAGCGAGATACACCGGAGCTCCGGCGCCGACACGCTCGGCGTACTTGCCGGCTTTGAGGAAACGTGCGATACGACCAACTGGAAATTGAAGGCCGGCTTTACTGCTTCTCGAAGTGGCCTTCTTTGCCGTTGTTGATCCTAGGGTTTTCCCTCTTCCGGCCATTGTTCACCGAGATTTGAAGTCGGAAATTTGTAGTTGGGTGTATAGTGATTGGTAGGTTATTGAATGAAATGGTGTCTGTTCGTGTATATATGGTCCGGGTTGATTGTTATGATTCTGGCCAATAAGATTAAAGCACACGGATCTCGTTTGTGGCCGTAGATTGTATTTGATCCAGTGGTCAGACGGATCTGTCCACTTTTAATGCGCATTGTGACGATTTTACTCCTTTTCCAAGTATTTACAGTTTTTACCCTTCTACACTTACAAATGTCCCGACTTTATGATTTAAATAATTCATATCATCAAATAACAGGGATGCAACTTGAAAGTTGTAGTTTAAAGTGTAAGATTTGACACATGTATTACAAAAGTATTACTGACCTTCATTACTTTTGCATTAAGGTAGTTCTGTATTAAGGTGTTTGTTTTAGATTTTGTCAACCTCTTAATAGTTTAGTTTAAAAACAATGTTGAATCATTAAAAACTCTTTTAATAATTCAACTCTTAGCAAACCAAACCGCCCTTATAGTTTTTACACATGTAGACTTACAAATGGGCCAAGCAAGCTATAACGAATACAATTTCATAACGATATATTAAAATTTGACTTTTTTTAGACATGCTATCTTATACACTTTCTAAACAACTTTTAATCTTTTAATATGAACTAATGTCCATCATGAAATTAGAACCATCAACTATGTAAGAAGGAACATATTTACTATAACATAAATATTGTTAGATTACAAGCACTTTCAAAATAAATATTGCTTACATATCTTACATAATTTATAATTTATAGAGTTAACTACGTAATAGTGATCATGATCACGTCTTTAAATTATAAGTTTAAAAGGTTTCATATTTGAATTATACGGTTTTTATTTTATAACAATATTAGGTTTCAACAATAACTTTCGTTAAAAAATCTGTTAGATTAGGTTATATAACACCCTAAAACTTAATAACACAATGTTGAGTGTAAAACAAGACTTTGAAAAATGTCCCAACTTCATGATTTAAATAATGCATATCATCAAATAACAGGGATGCAACTTGAAAGTTGTAGTTTTTTTTTTTTTTGAACAACAAATAGGTATATTATATATCGAACTTGGCTAGAAAAGACGAAACAAAACCAGTATTACATGACAATAGTAGCTTTTTAAGCTACTAGGCCAAACCAAATTTAGCTTTACTATTTCTATTCTACCATGTAATCGAGAAACTAGTAATGGAATCAAAAATAAGATCTCTCAAACACACCAAAAAAAATCTCTGTATAAATATAAAAAATATAAGTGAAAATTACTTTCTAGTGTAAAATTGGACTAAAAGTTCAAATTGTAGACAAAAAGTAAGGATGGCAAAATAACCTGAGCTCGGTGGGTATACCTTAAACATCAAGGACGGGTATACCAGAAACACGACGGGTATGGATAATTTTAAAATTTTTCACGGGTATGAGTTTAGGTGATACCCAACCCAATTAACCAAAACCGAATACCCCTATACCCAAACAATATACCGAATCATATAACCCGGAAACTTTAATTTTATTTTTTGTTTTCCCTTAACCCATGTCTATTGATGCTTAATTTTAGTAGGTTCATTATGTGGAAAATCAAATTTTGTTTCAAATATGTATTTGATGATATTAATATATGTAATTTATTCATATTTAATATGCTATTATAAATATAAAAATAAAGTCATAAAAATGTACATGGAACATACCCCGCAAGTATTGATCGATACCTGCGAGTATGCCTGATACCCGATACTAACGGGTATACCCGATACCCGACACAAACCCGATGGGTAATGGGTCGTGTATGGGACACGATTTTCCAACGGGTATGGGTTATAGATTTTGCTATTCCTAACAAAAAGTCGGCCCAAATGTTGGCGGTCAACCGCCATCTGGACGGTCCAAGTGACTTGTATGTCTTCACGTGTTACCTATAAATAATGGTTGTGTTTAACCTTTACATTCACCCATTTTACTCTCATTTATATAATCTCTCTAGTTCATTTAAATTGATCATCATGCGACAACTTCCTCCATCTTTCTAATTATTCTCGTGTTTGTATTTGATGGTAGTGTGTTACCAGTTGTTGTGAGATCTATGCAAATGGGCACTAACCACACTCGTTGTGTGATTTAATTGGAACCATGGCATTGTATATGATTGGTTTGGGTTAATGAGTGTAAAGTTTACTATCTTGACATAATGAATAGAACAAGGTAATCATTACCTTAGTTTAGTGAGGCGTTTGTACAAGGTGATCAGTACCTTCAAGTAGTGAAATGCTTAGTGTACTAGGGATCCCTACATCTTAGGGAAACGTTTAATGGAGCAACTCTCAATTGAAGAATCAATGGGAGGGCATAAAGTGTATTAGTTAATATCCAATTGAACCTCTATAAATTCAATTTTGTATCTTTATCCCTTAACTCTCTAAATTTATTGTCTCTTTATTATATTGAGTTCTAACGAGCCGTCAAAGCTACTTCAATGTGTGTGTTTTTATAGTTTTCTTTGGGTTTTCTCTTACAACCTTTAAATTTTGTTTTATGAAATTCCATATTTGGCGTTTCGACGTAAAATTTTTTCACAAAGAGAATGCCAAATGTATATGTTGTTGAAAGTGAACCTTACAAACATTTTCTATGTGATGAGTGGGTAAACCCAATAGTTGTTTCTCAAGTTTGAACCTTGAGTTTGGATTATCAGGTTATGTTAAGCATATACACACACATACACACACACACACACACATATATATATATATAAGGTTGAGTTCATGAGAGAACTCATTTTAATAAGAGAACTACAAAACTCCTCACTAAAGGCAAAAAAAAATCATAACTCAAAATATAAATCAAAAACTAAAAAACTGCTTCGGAGACTGTTGGAGCATGATTTGTGACAACAAGCCTTGTAATATATTAGTCTTTATGTTTAACGTTTTGTTTGTTTTGTATTGTAAAAGATTAAGTTTGCATAGGCGAACTTAATAAGTTCGCCTGGTATAGTTGAGGCGAACTTAACAAGTTCGCCTGAACTAAAGGAGACGAACTTATTAAGTTCACCTAATTTAGTGTGTGTTGTCTATAAATAGTTCAAGAGTTGTTCTCAGTTTGTAACGATTGCATTTGGACGGTACTGCATTTGTAACTACTTTGTATTTACTATTTGATAGATAATACAAGAAGCTTTTAGTGAAATCGTGTCTTGTGTGATTGTATTGCATTCGTTACTATTCAAGACATGCGTATACGCAAGGATTCCGCACTTCGTATACGTATTATGTGTTTTACAGCAGAGATCGATCAGTAGACCCGCTGGGACTTACAAGTGGTATCAGAGCTTTTGCTCTTGATTAGCTACTGTTGTTTGACATCGTCTCGATTGATTTTTCACAAGAAGATGGAGATTTTTGGAAGTTTCTGTGTTTTTGAAAAGTTTGCGACTTTTTGGACTGAATTTTGATTGATTTCTTCATTTTTGGTGTTGTTTTACCAAAATTGATCCGTTAGAAGTGTTCTAAATCAATATTTGAAGAATCCTACGGAAGGAATTTCTCTAATTCATTCTAAATCAAGATTTATGGAAATTTTCAGACCTGTTCATGCGTTTGGGTGTTAGAACAATTTTCCTTGTTCTTCAGCTGATACAGGCGAACTTGTCTATTCTATTACAGGCGAACTTGTCAAGCGAACTTGTTAAGTTCGCTGTATTCAAGGTAGGCGAACTTAAGAGGCGAATTTGTTAAGTTCGTTGAATTCAAGTTAGGCGAACTTGATAGGCGAATTTGTTAAGTTCGCTTCATACAGAAAATTGTTAAATTTTTCTAAGTATCTACTTCGAATCAAGCGAACAATATGACTCACTTACTGAATCATGACAATGAGATTGGAACTCCAACCAAGCCACCGAGGCTTATGAATCTCAAAGATTATTCAAATTGGAATAGTTGATTTGAGAATTATGTTAATATCAATGACACGAGTTTGTGGATTCCTATTAGTGAGGGATATGAGCATCCTGTTCATCGTCATATGGGTGTGTCGGATACACCAAAACCAATTTCAGCTCTTAATGATGATAAAAGAAGCTGTATGATCGTGAAAAGAAAGCTCTTGCCGCTTTATCCATGTGTTTACCTCTGGATATCTACCATACTTTCAAGAAGTTCAAGACTTCTCGTGAACTTTGGGAAGGTTTGGCTAAAAGATGTGAAGGTAGCACAGATATCAAGAAGAGCAGAAAAGAATTGTTAAAGAAACAGTTTAGTGTTTTTAAACACTTTGAGGGTGAATCAGTGGATGAACTCATGTCAAGATATTATCATCTTCTAAGTGAAATGGTCAACAATGACATCACTTACAAAAACAAGAAGATTTTTGAAAAGTTCTTGGATGCTTTACCAGCACATTTTGAGATGTACACCATAGTGATCAAAGAACAATATGGATTTGATGATCTTAGTCTTGAAGATTTGATGGGAAAGATTCAATCATATGATTTGAATAAACAAAAGAAAGACATAGTCTATCAAGATCCAAGCATTTATTTTGGAAAAAGGTACATCGTCATCAAAATCTGGTGGAGTTGATTTGTTTTCGGGAGAGTCGTCTAATGTTCCTAAAGACAATTCTTGTCAAGAAAATACATGTTTTGTTGCTTCAAACTCTGGATGTTCAACTCATAGCAGGAATGAAGGTCATTCGTGTTCTACTAAAGTGTCTTCATCTACAGCTAATGATATGATGGTAATGATTGCATCATTTTTAACTTCTTATGAAAATTTTATTGGTGGTAAAATCACTGATCCTGATATGATTGAGGAGGATTTTAAACAGCTGGATAAAGATACTTTAGAAGAAATGAATATTCAGTGGAACATGGCATTGTGGTTGAGACAAGGAAAAGATCATTTGAAGAGAACTGAGAAGAAGTTCATTGGGGCATCAAGCAAAACCAAGATGGGAATGGATAAGTCTAAGGTGAAGTGTTATAATTGTCAGGAGTTTGGTCATTTTGCTCGAGAATGTACAAAACCAAGAAATCAGAATCAAGGACCTTCAAACTTTCAAGGCAATCAAAACAAACAGAGTCCTTCCACAACTTTGATATCTCAGCAAGATGAAAATTATGACTGGGGTATTCATTTGGAAGATATTGTGACTCATGTTAGTCAAGCTTTTCTGGCTGAAGTTCATCCTGAAGATGGAATTGAAAGTGGTTCTTCTGATAGTGACTCTACAGATTCTTGGAGTGTACATGAAAGTGAAGAGTCAGTGACTCAGATGAGTGAACCAAAGTTTTCAAATGAAGAGTTACTGAATGATGGAGCTGCTGGAAAGGTTACAGAAAAGATTGCAGAAATGTTAGCTGAAGGAAATGCATTCATGGTCGATTCTAAGCAGGTAAAACAAGTTTAATTCTTATTTAAAATGCATTGATTTTTGATGCGTGTGAAACTATATATATTTTAATAGAGATTTATCACACAGTATTAGTTTTAAAAAGGGTTTTCACCAAAGACTAATCACACACACATCGGGCAGTGTACCCGTCGGATAGCAATATAGTAAAGGTAAGAACCAGATATCAATCCGTGGACACGGTGGAATGCGATAATAATCCGGAACTAAAATCTAATCAAGTGAGGGTATAAAGATATTTTGAAGAGTTTTGTTTAATTAACTAACATGCAAATATATGAAAACTAAGCTAAGGTCACAATTCAAACGATTAGGGAGAAAATATCACTTCGGTGTCGAATCCATCTAGAATACATCCAATACACTCATAGGAACATGGCAATCACACGAAACATAAATTGACTAAACTCTTGTCAAAGATATCTAATCAAATGACTATTCGGAAAGCTAGCATGAATTATACAAACTAACCACCTAAAATCATACAATGAAGCTCACGTGTTTAACAATCATGTTAATGTTTATAAAGATTAAACTAGTTTCCGATTAAGGTACGCTAGTCCAACAACTAGTTGGAAAGATAATATGAACAACACACTACCCACCTCAAGTTGATTAAATTAGACAACAATATGCATTTCTTCAACATACAATGTTCATGTAAAGATTATATAAATTAGGAGAATGTGTCAACAATTCCTAGATAAACATAAAACTAAGCATGAAACATTCTAACAAACACTTTGTCTTTCCAAACATAAGCATAAGGATACACATACAAATATAATGATTCATAAACAAGACTTCATTCACCATTCCTAGTCAAAAGCCATAAACTAGTATAAATACATACACCAATTTATGAATATAAGCATAAACCATAAGTTTTCCAACATAATATGATATACACAAACACAAGTCTTGTAAACATCTCAAAACACTTGAATACATAATTTCATTGAAGAATAATCATACGGTTGTCATAACATTAACACAATAATTGCCAATAATCCATGAATGTTGTTAAATGTATCTAAACTTCATCTAAACCAAAGTGAACAGGAGTTTTAGCCCATCATGAGCACAAGAATTACAAATAAACAGGGAAAAGTAGTGAGAAACATGATATGAAAACAAGAATCAAACCACTCCTCCAAGCCTAGATGTTGTTGTTGATGTAAGATGATCCTCTTGATGTTGTATCCTCTCCAAGAATCTTGAAATATGGCTGGAACAAGAGAAATACGAGCTGGAACAGTAGACTTTCTCCCCTGGTTGCTTGATGTCTGAATGAGAGTTTAAGTTCTGTTTAAATAGAAAAGGGGAGGCACGACCGTGCCAAGAGAGAGGGCACGACCGTGCCAAGTGCAAAGGCGCGGTCGCGTCTAGGTCTTTGCCGCGACCGTGTGACAGAGGGTTGACCGATTCGGAGCTTCCATTGGGTCTCTTGCTTCGAGGTGTCAGACTCACGGGTGTTCCCGCGACCGTGTGGAGGCAGGGCACGGTTGTGCCTTGCCTTTTGGCTTGGCGCGGTCGTGCCATGTACGGGGCGCGACCGTGCTTAGGGTTTGCAAGTTAGGCACGACCGTGCCAATTAGGGGCACGACCGTGCCTTCATCACAGAAACCCTAAAAACTTCACTTTTTATCCTGGAATCTTCTTGTTTGTTCACAAGCTTCACAAAAACCTACAAAACGGGAAATGAAGCAAATAAGTGCCTAAACGTTGAATATATCCAAGAATTGATCGTTAAATGAGCGAAGTTTTGTGCCAAAAAGATGTGTAAATACTAACACATCAAACAACCCCACACTTGAACATTGCTTGTCCTCAAGCAATAAATCAAAATAAAACAAAACTTCCAATGACACTATGGATCAATTCGGAAAACCGTAAGCATTAATAATTTATAAAGGTTTGACAAGAATTGCAAAATTAACTAAATGAAACCCAATGAACCCAATGAAGTGCCAACCGAATGAGCAAATGAATATGCCTAGGAAATCATTAGCATGCAACTTTATGCTTCTCACAATGTTCACACACACTCGGAAATATATATGATCATACAAGTAATGGTGTATGTATAGAACACTCAAATGCCAAGACAATTAACATGCATAAATCATAAGCTTGCTAAAAGATCAAATCTCTATCAACTAACATGAAACAAAGCACAAATCAAGAGGGCTTTAAACGGGTTGTAACTTGGCAATGGTTAAGGGTAAGGAAATGGAATTTAAAAGTGGCTAAATGGCTAAAAACCCGGCGGTTATGCTAATTCAAAAACTAAAACACTTCTAATATGAAAAATAAACTAACTAATACTTTCGTATATAGGTAAGAGCTAACAACCGAATTCTTTCCATCTTTGCTCACAAAATTGCTCTAATCGACTATATTTCGCCTGATTTTTGTGAATTTTTTTTTTTTACTATTTCTTTTCTTTTGAATGGAACTAAGTAAATATGCATCTTTCCTTAGTTAAAAACTTCTCAAGAATTTGAAGATTACAACAAAATAAAAGCTACAAAATTAACATTAGCCGACCGGATTTCTAACACGGGTGAAAAATAGAATAAATAAATGAAAAGGCTAATGAAGGCTTAATGGCGGTGTAATGTGGGTAATAAAAGAAGAACATGGGATAGGCTCAACGTGGTTAACTAGTGGATGTGTTCGGGTAAGGGAAAACAAAGATAAAAGGCTAGCAAAGTGGTTTATCCTAATGCCTCATTCATTTTTATGCAATATTTATGTTCATGATTTCGAAATGTGTACTAAAAGCAAGTTCTAACAAGCATGAAACATCCGGCACACTCAAATCCTCAAAAACGAGAGAAAACAATGTCTAAAGCTATCAAGGCTAAAAAAATAAACTCACGGAAATGGAAAGGAATGGGTGTAAGCAAAAGGTTACATGCAATTCATTAGTTTAGCCCACTAAAACTCATGGTTATCACAAAAAATTGGGTTTGACTCAATGGAATTTCTATCTCAATTGCTTTCGAAAAATCAAACCTCTATTATTTACTAAAAATTGTGAATGCTAAACGGTTAACTTTTAATTTAGTGCCAATAAAAAAATTATGAAGGAATATTTTGCAAAAAATGAATCGATAAAATGCTAAAAGGACAAACAATGCGCGAATACAATCCCACCCTACACTTAGAATTGTACATTGCCCTTAATGTACACAAAAAATAATGTAAAGAAAAGAATGAACACCCAACCCCACACTTAGAAACATACATTGCCCACAATGTATACAAAAACATGCAAAGCAAAATGGAATGCAATGCAATGGAGTGTGAAGGGATAACTGAAACTTCCCTCGTGTCGATCATGGCACACGCAAAAATCCAACCCACAACAATGACGTTCCACGTAGTTCCATGTAGTTCCACAATTCCAAGATCTAATCAAGACTAACATCAAACACAGATCAGTAACATCAAGCCAAAATATAAACACAAATATATACAACAGTACATGGAAACAAAAGTACAAGAAAACAAAAGTACAAGGAAACAGAAGTACAACATAAACGCCGTAGCGCGATACAAGAGTTTGTACAATACAACAAAAGTACAACTCACAAAAGGTGATACCAAAACAGTGGAGGGCACTACTCCTCCATCTCAAAATCCTCAAGAGCAAGGCCGGCACCCTCTGCTCCATCTCCTCCGGGTGGTGGTGACTGATGATGCGGTGGTGGTGATGGCTGATGCTGCGGTGATGGTGGTGGCTGATGCTGATCGGGCTGCTGCCCTGGCTGCATAAAGAATGGGAGGGGAACCACGTATGGTGCCCCGCCAGCAGCAGCAGCAGCAGCGGCGCACTGGACCTCATACTGCCAGGCCCAGTAGCGCATGAATAAATCATGGGAGACGGTCACCGGAGGTGGTGGTGGAGGCGGAGGAGGTGGAGGAGGAGGCGGAACAACTGGATCCTCGACATGATGCTCGTGGTGCTCCTGCTCCTGCTGAGCTGCATGTGCCTGATGGGCGGCGGCAATAGCCTCGGCCTCGGCCTGGACAACATCTGGATCGGGGCCCGGACGGTCTGGATCCCATACCCGTCCCCATCTGTCAAGCAATCTAATCCCTCCTGCGCCTCGACGAGCTACGTGCATGTTTCTGAGTGTCTGCACGGTCATCATGACGGTCTCGGCCACAGGGGTCAGGTCCCCTATTAAATCGTCGGTCAGCAGCTGAAAGTGCCTCGCCAACTTGGTCACAAAGTGACCTCCACAGATGGCGCTGGTAACATCGCGCCCCGAGCTGTTCACTAAGTACCCCGCGATAGAGTGCGCAAGATTGCAAGTGCGCGGGCGTACAAGGCAAAACAGATAGAATAACTCCCTCAAATTCACTACCGTCTCTCCCTGCCCTCGCCCAGATATGGAATAAACAATGCAGCGATGAAGAACACGGTGTAGCGGATCCCGAAGGCTCGAAGCCTTGGTCAAACTCGGATCGTAAATCCCAAAACCAAACTCATGCCAGAACTGGTCCTTATCCTCCTCTGTCGGGAACTCGGTGATACCCTCAGTGAATATCTCAGTCTAGAGCTCCTGTCTCGTGTACAATCCTAACAATCTCCCAAACCGGGCAACCGACATCACTCGCCACTCCCCACCTAACCTAAACATAATCGTCTCGGGCTGTTCTAGGTCTAAGCAAGGATAATCGAACTCATATGTGGAGAAAAACTCCATCACAAGCTCTATATACTGGATAGCATGGAACCTGAACAAACGGCGCCAGGGGGCGGTGACAAGATCGTCCCATCGGTCCCTCTGACCAATAGCATCTATGGCGGCCGGCTCCAAACGACGAGCGGCTAAAATCCGGCCTCGGCGGGGCCACAGAACATCCAGACGAGCCTCGTACTCGTGCTCGTTGAGATCGAACTCCAAGTATGGGTGATCCCTGTTGTCTGCCATCTGCACGACAACAAAATTAAAATCACAACAGTTATGAAGACGCTAAACTGAAGTTATGAAGTTTCTGACCTAATTATGAAGGGGCACGGTCGCGCCTGGGAAGGGGCACGACCGCGCCAAGGCCAAAATCTGAGCCCACGGTTGCGCCTTGGGCGACCACGGGCAGTCCAAACCCGGCAGACACGGTCGCGCCTGAGAAGGGCACGACCACGCCTAGGTCAAAAGAAGGCCACGGCCGCGCTAGAATGACACACGGGCGCGCCTTGGACAAACCCATGCTAGCACGACCGCGCTAGTGAGAGACACGGCCGTGCTCAATCCAAACCTTCATCCTGGAAACCATTTAAGCCAGGCACGACCGCGCCTAGGTCAAGAGCGCGGTCGTGCTCCTTCCCAAATTGGGGTTTCAGATTCAAAATTGGACATTTTTAACATGGCTACGAAGGGGCTTGTAATGCAATACAATTCCAGGATGCTAAACTACCTATGGCTACATAATTACACCTAAAATGAAGTTCAAAAACAGAAAAAAACCAAAAACCTAGAATTTTATATAAAAAAGAAAAATTACGGTCCTAATCACGAACATAACAATGAAAAGATTAGAATATCGGGGGCGTACCTGACTTCGAAGGAACAGAGATCAATAATACGGAAAGGAAGAAAATCGCTCGTAGGGAGGGTCTCGTTTTGGGGTAAAAAATGGCGAGCACTGCCGTTTGATTTAACTTAACCTGCCCCAAATTTCTGAGGCACGGCGCCACTTACATTGGCACGACTGCGCCAAGGTCTAGAGGCACGACCGCGCCCATAGCTAGGCACGACCGTGTCTCATGCCCAGCAGACACAAAAACCTGATTTTTTATGAGGAGTGTTCCAAACCCGACTGCGATTCTTCCAAGTTAAAATTTCTAAAAACTCAGAAGACATACCTGTGACATTCCAAGCATTGCCCCAAATCCGCTCGATCTAAAATACACTCCGAATACCTAAACTCAAAAATAAATGGTAAAATCCTAAAAATTAATAAAAATAGGAAAATAAACATAGAAACAAAATCTAAGAATTGTTACCAAAACAGGCTAAGTTTATTAACGAGTCGTTAGCTAGACTCAAGTCCCCGAATTCATTTGTCCTTGGGGTGGAGGTCAACTACCTCCAATTCCGGGTCAACCGGTCCGTCGATATATGGCTTAAGACGATGACCGTTGACCTTGAAGATCCTCCCATCTTCATGTTCAATCTCGACGGTCCCATAAGGAAACACCTCCTTAACCTTGTAAGGACCCGTCCATCGGGACTTCAACTTCCCGGGAAACAAACGCAACCTAGAGTTGTATAGCAACACACGACCACCCACTCGGAATTCCTTCTTGTCCTTCAAGCGTCGGTCATGTAAACTCTTAGTGCGCTCCTTGTAGATCGTGGAGTTTGCATAGGCTTGATTCCTCAATTCATCAAGCTCATGAATCTGAGTGAACCGGTTCTCTCCCGCGCTCACCAAGTCAAGATTCACCGCCTTCAACGCCCAATAAGCCTTGTGCTCTAACTCCACCGGAAGATGGCACGCCTTCCCATAGATCAACCTAAATGGTGTGGTACCAATAGGCATCTTATACGAAGTCCGGAAGGCCCAAAGTGCATCATCTAACCTGTCCGACCAATCCTTACGGTTCTGACCAACCGTCTTCTCTAGAATCCGCTTTATGCCCCGGTTTGTGACCTCTACCTGTCCACTGGTCTGTGGATGGTAGGCTGTGGAGAATCTATGGTTCACACCATATTGTGATAATGCCTTCTCCAACTGGGAGTTGCAGAAGTGGGTCCCACGGTCACTAATAAGGGCTTTGGGGGCACCAAAGCGAGGGAATAGCTTCTTCAGAAATTGAACAACCACCCTAGCATCATTAGTAGGCAAGGCTTGAGCCTTGGCCCACTTAGAAACGTAGTCAACAGCCACTAGGATATATCGGTTGCCACGAGAAGCTGGGAAAGGTCCCATAAAGTCAATACCCCAGACATCAAAAATCTCACAAATCTGGATGCTGTTCTGGGGCATCTCATTCCTCGACGAAATGTTGCTCGCCCTCTGGCAAGCATCACAAGCTCGGATCATCTCATGAGCATCCCGAAAGATGGTAGGCCAGAAGAAACCGGCGTCAAAGACCTTCTTCGCGGTCAAGGTAGCTCCATGGTGTCCGCCTGTCGGGCCCTCGTGGCAGTGTCTAAGCACCTGACGTGCCTCATCTCCGAACACACACCTGCGTACGATCTGATCAGCCCCGACTCGAAATAAATAGGGATCCTCCTAAAGATAGTGCTTCACATCCGCAAAGAACTTTCACTTCTGCTGATGCGTTAAGCCCTTAATCACGATCCCACTAGCAAGAAAGTTTGCAAAATCAGCAAACCAGGGACACTCCTCATCCTGTGTCTGTATGTGCATGAGAAACTCGTGGGGAAAATTGTCATTTATGGATGACCCCACAAGTTCAGATGAAGCTGAGCACTCAAGACGGGACAAGTGGTCCGCTGCGACATTCTCCGCGCCCTTCTTATCACGGATCTCAATGTCGAACTCCTGAAGCAGCAAAACCCACCGGATCAGTCGGGGTTTGGCATCCTGTTTGCTGAACAGGTGCCGAAGAGCTGCATGCTCAGTGAATACAATGGTCTTTGATAGGACGAGATAAGACCGGAATTTATCGAAAGCGAAGACAACGGCTAGGAGCTCTTTCTCCGTCGTGGTGTAGTGCTCCTGTGCGTCATTGAGCGTCTTGCTCGCATAATAAATCGGGTGAAACTGCTTCTCTCTCCTCTGTCCTAAGACCGCCCCAACAGCGAAGTCGCTCGCGTCACACATGATCTCAAATGGAAACTTCCAATCAGGAGCTACCATGATAGGGGCATTCACCAACTTCTCCTTCAACAAATTGAATGCACTAAGGCATTCGTCGGAGAACATGAACTGGGCTGCCTTCTCAAGAAGCTGGGTCATCAGTCGGGCAATCATAGAAAAATCTTTAATAAAGCGTCTGTAAAAGCCCGCGTGACCAAGGAAGCTGCGGATAGATTTCACGAAAGTCGGCGGGGGCAGCTTAGATATGGTATCAATCTTAGCTCTATCAACCTCAATCCCCGCGCGTGAAACCTTGTGCCCAAGCACAATGCCCTCCTTCACCATGAAGTGGCATTTCTCCTAGTTCAACACTAGATTGGCCTCCTTGCACCTGGCCAACATCCTCTCCAGATTCCCGAGGCAATGATCAAAGGAACTCCCAAACACAGAAAAGTCATCCATGAAAACCTCCATGGAGTCCTCAATCATATCATGGAAAATGGCCACCATGCAACGCTGGAAAGTGGCCGGAGCATTACACAATCCAAAGGGCATCCGCCGATAAGCAAATATGCCATAGGGACATGTGAATGTCGTCTTTTCCTGGTCCTCAGGAGCGATCGGGATCTGGAAGTAGCCAGAGAAGCCATCCAGGAAACAATAGAACATCTTCCCCGCTAATCTCTCCAACATCTGATCAATGAACGGGAGGGGGAAGTGATCCTTCCGACTAGCATCATTGAGTTTGCGGTAATCGATGCAAACTCTCCAACCTGTGACTGTACGAGTAGGAATCAGCTCATTCCTCTCGTTGGTGATAACAGTCATGCCTCCCTTCTTAGGGACAACCTGAACCAGGCTAACCCAAGGCGAATCGGAGATGGGATAAATCAAACCTGCATCAAGTAACTTAATCACCTCCTTTTTCACTACCTCCTGCATGTTCGGGTTCAACCTCCTCTGGTGCTGCACAGCGGGTCTGTAGTCATCCTCCATAAGGATCTTATGGGTACAGAAAGAGGGATTAATTCCCTTAATGTCCATAATCCTCCATGCGATAGCCTGCTTGTACTGCTTCAGCACCTCCAATAGCCTCTCCTTCTCATCACTCGTCAAATCAGAGGCGATAATGACAGGTAATCGAGACTCACCATCTAAAAAGGCATACTCCAAATGGCTCGGGAGCTCCTTAAGCTCAACGGGTGGTGGGTCCTCAACAGAAGGCCGCTCAATCGGCTCAGACTCTCTATCAACCATTGCGAAAACCGCTGAACACTGGGGAAACTCATAGCTCCCCTGGCTATGCCACTGCTCATCAAACTGATCCTCACCAATTGGATCAATCGTCCCCCCCTACAATCTGGGTGTTCAGGGACTCCTCCTCAGCTGTATCCTGGAGATGATCACTCACGCAAGAATAAACAGTCTCAACAAAGTAGAGTGAATCATCCTGATTCTGGGTGTGCTGCATGGATCTCCCAACATCAAAGGTCACCTCCTCTTCATCCACCCTCAATGTAAGCCTCCCTGAATACACATCAATCAGGGCCTTAGCGGTGGCCAGGAACGGTCGACCTAGAATAATAGGGACATTCTTGTCCTCATCCATGTCCAGAATCACAAAGTCTACAGGAAACACGAAACGATCAACCTTAACCAACATATTCTCCACTATCCCTCGCGGATACTTGACCGAACGATCAGCCAGCTGGATACTCATGCGTGTTGGTGCAGGTTCTCCCAACTCAAGCTTAGTAAAGACCGCATATGGCATGAGGTTAATGCTAGCACCAAGGTCAGCTAAGGCGTTGCTAACCGACAAGCTACCTATCAAACAGGGGATGGTAAAACTCCCCGGATCTCGTCTCTTCTCCGGTAGCTTGTTTTGAATCACCGCCGAACACTCCTCATTCAGCGTCACCTGAGACAACTCCTCCAATTTCCTCTTATTCGTGAGGATATCCTTCAAAAATCTCGCATACTTAGGCATCTGAGCTAGAGCCTCCACAAATGGCAAGTTGATAAGCAAATGCTTAAACAACCCTAGAAACTTACCATACTGCTCCTCCATCTTCTGTTTCTTCAATCTGCCTGGGTATGGAACGGCGGGAGTGTAATCTCTCACAGGCTCGCGAGGGCGTGATGTGCTCGCCGGTTTACCCCTCGGCGGTGTCTCATCCGGAATCTCAATCACAACCTCCTCCTCGGATGACTCGTGCACAGGGATCTGCGGATCCGGTCCTGTGCCTCTACCGCTCCTTGTAGTAATGGCCTTCACATGAGCCTTAGGATTGGGCTCAGTGTTGCTAGGCAGGCCACCTGGCGGTCTCTCAGAAAGAAGCTTCGCAATCTGCCCGACCTGGTTTTCTATGGTCTGGATCGAAGCTTTCTGATTCCTCAACTCAGTCTCATGCGTGTGAAAACGCTCCTCCATGTACCGGTTCTGCTTCTCTGCCAACTGATTCTGACTCTCTGAGTTGGCAAGTAGCCGTGCAACCATGTCCTCCAAACTGGATTTACCCTCAGGTGCGGGTGGCGGACCGCTGCTAGAACCTTGGCCTTGAAACTGGCCCTGCTGAGGTCGGAACTGGGAACTCTGTCCCTGAGACTGGTGAGACTGATGCTAGAATAGGGGGCGCTGAGTGAATCCGGGTGGTTGCTGGCTATTGCTGCCTGACTTCCAACTGAAATTCGGGTGATTCCTCCACCCCGGATTATATGTGTTGCTGTAGGGATTATTCTGGGGGCGATTCTGGTTGGACATGAAATCAACCTGCTCGTGGGCCCCCTGATCCCCAACCTGACAAGCATTCGTGGGATGCGCCCCACCACAAAACTCACACAAGGACTGGGCCTTGTGGACATGCATCTGATCAATCTTGGTGGAAAGTGCTTCCACCTGGGCAGCTAAAGAGGTAATTCCATCCACTTGATGGACACCCTGCCTCTGAGATCTCGCTCGGGAAGTATGCTGAGTGTAGCTCTTTGATGCTACCTTTTCTAGCAAGTCATACGCCTCCTGGGGTGTCTTCGTCCCAATGTCTCCACCCGCGTATGCATCGATCAGCTGCTTCCCAGTCATCTCTAGACCATTGTAGAAGGTCTCACACTGCTGCCACTTCAACAATCCATGGTGGGGAACCTTCCTCATCAGTTCCTTGAATCTCTCCCACGCCTCATAGATCGTCTCCCCGTCGTCCTGCTGGAAAGAAAGAATCCTAGCCCTCAACTTTGATGTTTTCTCCGGAGGGAAGTACTTTTCTAAGAATTTAGCAGCCATCTGGTCCCAAGTACTAATGGACCTAGGGGGAAGTGATAGTAACCAAGCCTTGGCTCGATCCCGTAAGGAAAACGGGAATAACCGGAGCCGAATAGCATCGTCGGTAGCGTCACGAATTTTGAAAGTGGCGCAAATCTCTAAGAAACCGGCCAAATGAGTATTAGGATCCTCGTGATCCTTGCCATCGAACTGACACATGTTCTGCACCATCTGTATAATGCTGGATTTGATCTCGAACTAATGTGCTCCAACCGTCGGCCTGTTGATGCTCGACTCCAAACCCTCAAGTGTTGGTTTGCTAAAATCCGAAAGCGTCCGACCCGCATCCTCGTTCGCCATCTCCTCTACCTCGTCAACAACAACCTCGTCAACAACAACCTCGTCAACAACAACCTCGTCAAACTCGAGTAACCGTGCCACAAATCGGGAACGGGCTCGCAATCTCCGATGAAGATCACGCTCCGGCTCGGAAGACGGCTCAGGAACCTCCTCGATGGGAGTTGAGAACATACACGATTTGCACGACAAGTTATATTTAAATACGCGAACCTAGGACACAGAAAACACAAGTTAGACAAAAATAAAAATAAAATAAAATAAAATAAAAAAATGAAAATAAATAAAATAAAAATAAGAGAAATAAAATGGGATAAAAACCAAGATGTATATCTATATACAAATGAAGCTAAAAATAACAAGTAAAATTGCAAAAATATCTATACACACAAAATTGCAAAATAATAAACAAGAAAACACGATATTCACAAAAATATATATACTAAATGACTAAAAATTAATTTCAATCGTTCTCCCAAAAACCGTGTCCCCGGCAACGGCGCCAAAAACTTGATGCGTGTGAAACTATATATATTTTAATAGAGATTTATCACACAGTATTAGTTTTAAAAAGGGTTTTCACCAAAGACTAATCACACACACATCGGGCTGTGTACCCGTCGGATAGCAATATAGTAAAGGTAAGAACCAGATATCAATCCGTGGACACGGTGGAATGCGATAATAATCCGGAACTAAAATCTAATCAAGTGAGGGTATAAAGATATTTTGAAGAGTTTTGTTTAATTAACTAACATGCAAATATATGAAAACTAAGCTAAGGTCACAATTCAAACGATTAGGGAGAAAATATCACTTCGGTGTCGAATCCATCTAGAATACATCCAATACACTCATAGGAACATGGCAATCACACGAAACATAAATTGACTAAACTCTTGTCAAAGATATCTTATCAAATTACTATTCGGAAAGCTAGCATGAATTATACAAACTAACCACCTAAAATCATACAATGAAGCTCACGTGTTTAACAATCATGTTAATGTTTATAAAGATTAAACTAGTTTCCGATTAAGGTACGCTAGTCCAACAACTAGTTGGAAAGATAATATGAACAACACACTACCCACCTCAAGTTGATTAAATTAGACAACAATATGCATTTCTTCAACATACAATGTTCATGTAAAGATTATATAAATTAGGAGAATGTGTCAACAATTCCTAGATAAACATAAAACTAAGCATGAAACATTCTAACAAACACTTTGTCTTTCCAAACATAAGCATAAGGATACACATACAAATATAATGATTCATAAACAAGACTTCATTCACCATTCCTAGTCAAAAGCCATAAACTAGTATAAATACATACACCAATTTATGAATATAAGCATAAACCATAAGTTTTCCAACATAATATGATATACACAAACACAAGTCTTGTAAACATCTCAAAACACTTGAATACATAATTTCATTGAAGAATAATCATACGGCTGTCATAACATTAACACAATAATTGCCAATAATCCATGAATGTTGTTAAATGTATCTAAACTTCATCTAAACCAAAGTGAACAGGAGTTTTAGCCCATCATGAGCACAAGAATTACAAATAAACAGGGAAAAGTAGTGAGAAACATGATATGAAAACAAGAATCAAACCACTCCTCCAAGCCTAGATGTTGTTGTTGATGTAAGATGATCCTCTTGATGTTGTATTCTCTCCAAGAATCTTGAAATATGGCTGGAACAAGAGAAATACGAGCTGGAACAGTAGACTTTCTCCCCTGGTTGCTTGATGTCTGAATGAGAGTTTAAGTTCTGTTTAAATAGAAAAGGGGAGGCACGACCGTGCCAAGAGAGAGGGCACGACCGTGCCAAGTGCAAAGGCGCGGTCGCGTCTAGGTCTTTGCCGCGACCGTGTGACAGAGGGTTGACCGATCCGGAGCTTCCATTGGGTCTCTTGCTTCGAGGTGTCAGACTCACGGGTGTTCCCGCGACCGTGTGGAGGCAGGGCATGGTTGTGCCTTGCCTTTTGGCTTGGCGCGGTCGTGCCATGTACGGGGCGCGACCGTGCTTAGGGTTTGCAAGTTAGGCACGACCGTGCCAATTAGGGGCACGACCGTGCCTTCATCACAGAAACCCTAAAAACTTCACTTTTTATCCTGGAATCTTCTTGTTTGTTCACAAGCTTCACAAAAACCTACAAAACGGGAAATGAAGCAAATAAGTGCCTAAACGTTGAATATAACCAAGAATTGATCGTTAAATGAGCGAAGTTTTGTGCCAAAAAGATGTGTAAATACTAACACATCAATTTTGAATTCAAAATTACGAGATTGTGTGATGATAACACGAATCTCATATGTGACATGAAAGCAATGTATACATCGAACCAAACTTTGAAGG
The DNA here is from genome assembly GCA_023525975.1 of Smallanthus sonchifolius. NCBI lineage: Eukaryota > Viridiplantae > Streptophyta > Magnoliopsida > Asterales > Asteraceae > Smallanthus > Smallanthus sonchifolius. The sequence goes on from CM042042.1 coordinate 13,830,197, forward strand.
AGAATGAAACAGTTTTGAAAACTAAAATTGAATCTCTAAAAGATGATATCAAAGTTTTGCAAACCAAAGTAAATGAACAAGCTTTTCTTCTTGATGTGTCATACTCTGAGTATGAAAAGAAAATTAATGAACTTGTTGTGTCACAGACTGAGGTAACAAAATTGTTACGCAAGCTTGAGTGTTATAAGAATTCTAGTTTCTTGTTGGAATATTATAATGATAAAGCTTCGGGTGAAAAGGTTATTGGTGGGGTTGGTTCTTGTCCTTCTTTTGATGATATAGAGATTGGGGGTGGTGTTGGTTATTGTCCACCATTTAATGCAAATTATGCCCCATGCTTGATTGAAGAAGTTTTGGTTGAAGATCTGGAACCAAAAACTGTGTTGAACATCAATCCTGTTACTGGTAATGACATGGTATATGATGATTCAACTGATGATGATGTGTTTGATTCGGAAAAAGTTGAAGGCGTGGTGAAAGAATGTAAGTATGTGGAACCCGTGTGATGAAAACAGTGACAAGAGACAGGTGCATTCTAACTGAACCAGATGATGTGCGTGCACAACCAAAACCTAAATCTACTTTTAAACCAGTTAAACCGTTTGTAAGTGGTGGTTTTGATTCACAAGATACAAACAAGATTGAGAATATCTCAACTCTTGATTTTTGTAAAAAGAAATTTGAGGAGGAAACTCATAAGGTTATTCATTCTTCAAACATTATTTCTCAGTGTTCATCATCTACTTCATTCAAGGTTCAGAAAGAAAAGTATATTTGTGTCTACAAGGAAAAACGTTCTTGTTTTCATTGTGGTACTGTTGGTCATATCTTGAAAGATTGTTCAAATAAGAACTTGGGGAAGCGTCTGGAGAATCCAAAGTTGGCACGTCCTTTTGTGAATCCACTAGCAAAATCTGTAAGTAAGAATGTGGATAGTGGGGTAAAGAAGCCAGATGTTCAGACTGCTTCTGATTCTTTAAAAGTTGTGAAGAAGGTTGAGTCACTTGATGAGTCTACCCAACCAAAAGAAAAATTGTCTAGACCACAAAGACGTCGAAGAAATAAACGTTTGAGAAAAGTTCTCAAACAACCAGTGGTAAATGACAAGGTTGAGGTGGTGAGTGAGACTGACAAGGTTCATGTTACATCAAAATGGAAACCTAAATCCATTGTTTCTGGTTCAGGGAAACAATCTCCTAAAATTCAGGAGAAATTTGATTGTGTATTGAAGAAAATTGTTTATTTTGATGAATCAGGCCGACCCAAGACCACAATGGCTTGGGTCTCTATTACTAACTAATCTTTTCTCTTTGTGTGTAAGGAACTACAAGGAGGACTGTTGGCAACCATTGGTATGTTGACAGTGGATGTTCTCGGCACATGACGGGTAATCTTAATTTATTGGAAAATGTGAAAGAAATTCAGGGAGGATATGTTGCTTTTGCGGGCAAGAAAGGAGGAAATATTTCTGGCCAAGGAACTGTATCGAATGGGAGATTGAGCTTTAAGAAAGTCAACTATGTTGAGCAGCTAGAGCATAATTTGTTATCTGTTTCGCAAGTCTGTGATAAAGATTTCTCTTTTCATTTTAATAAGTCATAATGTTTGATTCTAAAGCCGGGTTTTGTGATACCTGAAGATTGGATACTTATGCGAGCTCCTCGAAAGAATGTTACATATATGCTTGACATGAGCACAACAACGACAACGCCGTCTGCTCCAACTTGTCTTCTTTCGAATGCTTCCGAGTCCGATTCAACTTTGTGGCACCGAAAAATGGCTCATATAAATTTCAGAAAAATGAACTATCTTGTCAAGAATGGGTTGATTTCTGGTATCCCAGTTATGAGATTTCATGTGAATGAAGACTGTATTCCATGCAAGAAAGGGAAGCAGCACAGGAAGTCTCATCCTTTAAAGTTGACTAATTCAATTGTGATTCCTTTAGAGTTGTTGCATATGGATTTGTTCGGACCTATTAGTGTCAAGAGTGAAGGCTACAAATCTTATTGTTTGGTTGTGACTGATGATTACTCGAGGTTTTCTTGGGTAAAATTTCTTGCTTCTAAGGATGAAACAGCTGAACTTCTTAAGTTCCTAATTGTAGGACTTGAGAAATTGTTCAACTTGCAAGTCCGGAGAATTCGGAGTGACAACGACACATAATTCAAGAATGGGAATTTGGGTTTATTCTGTTTGAAGAAGGGTATTCATCATGAATTCAGCGCTCCTTATGTTTCTCAACAGAATGGTGTTGCTGAACGGAAGAATCGAACTCTTATTGAGACTGCTCGTACTATGTTATCTGATTCAAAATTGCCGGTTACTTTTTGGGCAGAGACAGTAAATACATCTTGTCATGTTCTCAATAGGGTTCTGACCGTGAAGAAACACAACAAAACTTGTTATGAATTGCTGAACAATCGAAAACCTAATCTAGCGTATCTTTTGCCCTTTGGGAATCCATGTACCTTGTTAAAGACTCACGGTGTTCCTACTAAGTTCAGCTCGAAGGCGATTGAGGGAATTTTCTTGGGATATGTTGCTAATTCTTATAATAAGAGAGTGTTTAACAAAGAATCACGTCATATTGAAGAATGGTTTCATATTGACTGTGATAATCGTTCTGTTCCTCAGGATGCAAAAGGTCCCTCTTGGGCTATTGATTATGATGCATTATTCAGATCTTTCAATGTTACTCCTGTAATTTCTTCTGCTGAAGCTGAAATACTCTATCAGTCCTACTGCAATGATGATTCAATTGTCAATCCTCGTTCGGTTATTCCGATTATGGATACTCCTTCAGTTGATCTGAATGTAGCTTCAACTTCGGGTATAACACAACATGATGACTCTGACGATGATGAAACTGTGTTTCAGGAGTCTTCAAATGATATCCAGAACATAGTTGATGATTCATCCGTATAGGCATCAGTTGAGGGGGAGTTGCCTTCAAATCTTGATGCTGTTATTCAAGCTTCAGATATTCCTCAATCTCGTGTGCATAGGAATCATCCAACTGACAATATTATTGGTGATTTGAATGCCGGTGTTCAAACGAGGCATCGTACACTTGCAGAAAATTCATGTTTGTATGCTCATATTGTGGATACAGGTATCTTAGAGACGTGTTTACATGCTTGCTTTATTTCTCAAACAGAACCTAAGAATGTGGTTGAGGCTTTGGATGATGATTGTTGGATTGAGGTCATGCAGGAAGAATTGTCTCAATTTGATAAATTACATGTTTTGGATTTGGTTGACTTACCCAAGGGTTCAAGATCTATTGGCACAAAGTGGGTTTTCAAGTGCAAACGTGATGATCGTGGAGTTGTGGTACGTAATAAGGCGAGACTTGTTGTCCAAGGTTTTAATCAACAAGAAGGCGTTGATTACACCGAAGTTTACGCTCTAGTTGTGAGGATTGAGGCGATACGTTTGTTTCTTGCTTATGCTTCTTTTAAGGGTTTCAAAGTTTTTCAATTGGACGCCAAGAATGCTTTTCTGTATGGAAAGGTAAAGGAAGAGGTATATGTGAAACAGCCGCCTGGTTTTGAAGATCCTAAGTTTCTGAAAAGGTGTTTAAATTGGATAAAGCATTTTATGGTCTTCATCAGGCTCCTCGTGCTTGGTACGAAACTCTGTCGGTGCATTTACTTGAGAATTGATTTGAGCGTGGTCAAATTGATTCTACCCTTTTCATCAGAAAAGCAGGGGGATATTTATTACTTGTTCAAATCTATGTTGATGACATAATCTTTGGATGGACGAATATTGATCTATGTAAAGACTTTGAAAGAGTGATTAAGTTGAAATTCGAGATGAGTAGCATAGGAGAATTATCGTTCTTTTTGGGTCTTCGGGTTGATCAAAAGGAGGATGGTTTTTATATTCATCAAACAAAGTATGTTGCTGATATTCTCAAGAAGTTTGATATGGAAAATGCTTCAGCTTTCAACACTCCAATTCAAGTTAATCACAAGCTAGATTCTGACCTGAAAGGGAAAGAGGTGGATTGTCGATTATACAGAGGAATGATCGGGTCTTTAAGGTATCTGACAGCGTCACGTCCAGATATTATGTTCGCTGTATGCTTGTGTCCAAGATTTCAGTCTAAGCCTAAGGAATCTCATTTGATTGCTGTAAAGCGGATTTTTAGATACTTAAAGGGTAAACCAAGGTTGGGATTATGGTGTCCAATTAATTTTGACTTTGATTTTAAAGCTTTTACAAATTCAGATTATGGAGGTTGCGGTCTGAACAGAAAATCAACATCTGGTGGTTGTCAATTTCTAGGGAATAGACTTGTGTCCTGGTAATGCAAAAAGCAAACCTCAGTTGCAATTTCAGCATGTGAGGCATAATAAATTGTGTAGAAATAAAGACTGATGGCTACAAAATTTCTAAGTACAAATGCTGCTTACCTCAGAGTTTGTTGCTGACCAACAAACTGCTGCGGATAAGCTTATCTGCAGCGGATACTTGTTCTTCTGCTGCGGATAGCCTAGTCTGCTGAAGACCAGAGTTGCTGCGGATAGGCTTCTCAGCAGCATCAACACTTGATGCTGCTGATAGGCAAATCATCAGCAGCTTTGGATGGTTGTATCTTGCTGCTAATCTCCATCTTTACAGCTGATAGCCATTTCCACTGAAGATGAAACGTTGCAGCTGACTGAGTTTGATAAAGCAACCATTACCACTGACAAATTTCTGCTACACCACTGACACACTCCATGCAGAAAGAATGTCACTGGTGCAGACAATAAAGCACTACAACGCTCTTCTCCAAGCATGCAAGCAATGATGCCTAAGAAGACGTTTGAGTAAAGTTAACTTTTATAGTGTTTATTGTCATTATATGTAGAATAGCTTCAATACAAGATCAACGGTTAGTGTTAGATCTGATCCTTAGAATCAAGGGTCTGTCTTGATTCTAAGTTACTATATAAGTAGTACTTAGAGTCATTGTACCTTAGTGCTTTTCTTAGAGTTTTTCTCTGTAATCTTGTAACCATTGAAGCTCAATACAAATTGCATTTATCAGTACTTCTTGTGTTTACTTGTTTACTTTGATTAAGTTGTGATTGTTTCCGCCAATCTCAACTGGAATAGAACCATCTTGTATTTACCGATCCTACAAGTGGTATCAGAGCTTTAGCTCACAAATTAAACAAACTCACACTTGTTTAATCATTCTCTGGTTCTATTCTAAACTATTTCTTTGCTAAAGTCTCTCATTATCACAAATCAAAACAAAATGGCATAAAACAATGGATTTGAAGATATTGGAAGCATCTCTAGACCACCAAGATTGGTGTCTGGAGAAGTCTATGATATGTGGAAGAACAGAATGGAAAGCTTCTTCTGCTATCAGGAATATGGGATGTGGAAATCCATTAAAAATGGACCATACATACCCATGGTGGCCTCAGCTGATTCCGGAGGTACACTGGTTCCCAAAGAATCCTCCAAGTACTCTGATAAAGACATCAAGAAAATGGAGGTAGATTTCAAAGCCTTGGGAGCCATCCATATGTGCTTACCAAATGAAGTTTTTCATAACTTCAGAGGTTATAAAACTGCAAAGGAGCTATGGGAGGCTCTTGAAAAGATGTTTGCTGGTTCAGAAGAAGTCAAAGAAAACAGAAGAGACATCCTGAAGCAGCAATATGAAAACTTCGTATGGAAGGAAGGTGAGTCTCTAACGTTTTTATATAACGGATTTACCTATCTTGTAGGTGAGCTGCAGTGATCAAAGGTGAAGCTGGAGAATGAAGATATTCTCAAGAAGTTCATCAGGTCTCTACCAAGTTGCTGGACACTCTACATAGTGTCCATCAGAAGAACTGAGAATCTGAAGACTCTCCAGATGACTGAGCTCTTCGGAATGCTAAAAACCTATGAGCTAGAGATTATTCAGGCAAAAGAAAGAAGCTCAAGCTACCAAACAACCTCAACATCCACCACCACCTCTTCTGCCCTCCACTCTGACCACTCAGGACATAGTTCAAGCAACTATTATCCTCCCATCATCACTCATCCCCAAACTCCAACCTCTCAAACAAACACGTCACCATTTCTCCTAGAAGCTCCTCCTCAAACCTCAACCTCTGCTGCTTTTGTTTCTGAAAACTCAAGTAACATGTCCTTTATCAAGGAGGATCTGGAATGCTTCCATCTAGATGACTTAGAAGAAATGGACATACAACACTCGTATGCCATGCTCTCTCTAAGAGAAAAAAGATTATACTCTAGAACAGGAAGACCCATTCCAAGCAACAACTCTAACACCAGAGTTGGCTTGGATAAAAGCAAATTGAGATGTTACAGCTGTAACCAACTGGGTCATTTTTCTAGAGAATGCAAGGCACCTAGGGCAAACCCAGCTGCTGATCAATCAAGACAAGCTCACCAAGACAACAACAGCAACAAGCTACTCCTCCAGCTCAAACTGCAGCTTGTGCAGCTGTTGGAACTTCTAACTTTGACTGGAGCTTTTAGTATGAAGATCTGCCTACCAACAACCAAGCTCTTATGGCAGACACAACTGAGATACCGCCTCAGGTATATGAACATCTCTGTTTCCAAGCTTGTATTGATAAGGTTTTAGGCTACAGAAAGCATAATCAAAACCTCATATATCAAAATGAAGAGTTTCATCAAATGAAATCTGAATTCAAAAAGGTCGAAGACAGTTACAAAGAAAAAATTAACCGTCTAAAGAAAGAGATTTCATTACTAAAACATGAACAAACCAATCTTGAAACTCAGATTGATGATCTACTGGCTAGATTAAAAGCTACCAGAGCAGAATTGGCAGAACAGAAAGTTCATGTTGACAAATATGAATTTGCATCCAAAAAGCTGCAAAGACTTTTGGATGCTCAAATTCATGACAAGGTAAAAACTGATCTGGGGTATCATGCTGAACAATACCAAGCCGTTGCACCTCATGCTGACTACGTTGCCATCCATGAACCAAGCTTCAATCTCTCAAATCTTGAAAAGGCCAACCGAGATCTTAATCCCTCAAGACATGAACCACTGGTGCAAGAATGCACTACCTCGTCAGAGTCTGAGTCTGAGTCAACTTGCTCATAGTCCACTAAAACTGAGGAGGCCTCATCACCAATACAAGTACCAGCACCGCCTGTTCTTGAAGCCATTCAAACAAGTGCTCATGTACCTTTACCAGATTTTCCGGTTCCTATGCCTTTCAAACAAATCAAAATCAGCTATCCTCCAGAAGGAAGAAAGCTAACTGTTGAAAAGGGACAGTCTTCAAACTCCTCTAACTCAAAGCCTCAAAGAAAGGTGTTTGACATATGTCATGCGCCTGGAGAAAGAGTTCCATATGTTCAAAAGACATTGGAAGAAGCCACCTTTGAGCACAACAAAGCTCACCCCTGGAACTTTAAAGACATATTCAAAAGAAAGGACTATGTTTACCTTTCAAGGGACAAACTGGCTAAATCATGCTTTGTCTGTGGAAAATACAACCACACTGCCAGCACCTGCTTCTACTACCTTCAGCAGCAAAGAATCCTCAAACAACATGCTTTTGAGAAGACACACAAAAACAGAAAGGTAAGGAGTTCTAAAGCCAAGGCAACTCATTTCAGAAACTGTCTTTCCCCACCAAGGAAGCAGCTGCCAAAGCCTCAACAATCTTGCATCATCTGTGGTGAATCATACCACTTTGCTGCAAATTGTGATTTTAATCCTTTCAACTAGATCCTTCATCAAGCCCCTCCTAAATAAAATCCCATCAGCATGAGAACTTCTACAGAGAAGCCCTCCGTCAACAAGGTAAAGAAGGATAAGCATACATTGGTTGTTGAACCATCAGCAGCCAGCAAAAATGTTGGTAATCAAGCCAAGCCCAAGAAACCAAAGGACAAGCCTTCAGCAGCAACCAAGTCTGCTGCTGCTCAGGCAAAACCATCAGCATCAACAAAATCTACTGTTGATAAGCTAAAGTCATCAACAGCAAAATCCTCTACTGATAAGCCGAAGTCCTCAACAGCAACAACATCAGCTGCTGATAAGCCAAATTCATCAGCAGCAAAATCTGCTGCTGATAAAGCAAATCCATCAGCTGCTGACAGAGCAAAGAGAACTGGAAAACCATCTCCTCAGCAATGGAAAGCCAAGATCCCAGCTTCTATCCCTCCAAGAATCATCATTGGCTCTGTTGAATGCACACATGCTGAATCTGATATTCCGAGAACCCTTTTCTTCAAGGATGCAAGCTCTTGGATTCCTACCACTAACTAGATCTCTCTCATGTGCAGGGGCAGCCATGTCACAAGAATAACACTTGGGTGGTAGACAGTGGTTGTTCCAGGCACATGACAGACAACAGATCCATCCTCTCCAACTTCAGACACTTCAATGGAGGATATGTTGCCTTTGGGAGTGACTCAAAAGGAGGATCTATTACTGGACAAGGGACTTTGTCAAATGAAAGAATGAGTATTGATAAAGTAAATCATGTCAAAGAATTGGACTTCAATCTCATGAGTGTTTCCCAGGTCTGTGATCAAAAGCACTGGTTGCTCTTCACAGACAAAGAATGCTTTGTACTATCTCCTGGCTTATCCAAACCTCCTCTAGAAAAGATTTTATTAACTGCTCAGAGAAAAGAAAATCTTTATGTGCTTGACATGAATGAGGTCACTCCATCTGGCAATGTATCCTGTTTTCTGTCAAAAGCTTCAGTTGATGAATCAGCTCTCTGGCACAGGAGATTAAGCCACGTTAACATCAAAACTATCAACAAATTGGTGAAGGACAATCTTGTCAGAGGGCTTCCTGATAAAGAATTCCAGCTAGAAGATCACTGCATTGCTTGTTTGAAAGGGAAACAACACAAGAGTTCTCACAAGCCCAAGACTTTGAATACAAATGATACTCCACTACAGCTGCTGCATATGGATCTCTTTGGTCCTACAAATATTATGTCAATGGGCAAGAAGTCATACTGTCTGGTGATAACTGATGACTACACCAGATTCTCATGGGTATACTTCTTGAGAACTAAAGATGAAACTGCTGAGATCCTCAAATCCTACATCCTTAAGGTAGAAAATCAAAGCAATCAGAAGGTGAATATCATAAGGTGTGATCAGGGCACAGAGTTCAAGAACCACACTTTGAACTGTTTCTGTGAGAGCAAGGGAATTGAAAGGCAATACAGTGCTCCAAGAACTCCTCAACAAAATGGAGTTGTTGAAAGAAGAAACAGAACTCTAATTGAGTAGGGATGGCAAAACAACCCGAGCCCGACGGGTATACCCGAAACCCGACGAGTTCGGGGCGGGTATACCCGAAACCCGACGGGTACGGGACCGGGTATAGGATTAATTTTTAAAAATTTTGCGGGTATGGGACGGGTATGGGATTAGGTGATACCCGACCCGATTACCCGAAATCACATACCCGTTTACCCGAACCATATACCCGAATCATATACCCGAAAATTTGTAATTTATAATTTTATTTTCTCTTAACCCATGGCTATTAATGCTTCATTTTAGTAAGTTTATTATGTGAAAAATTACTTTTTCTTTTAAAATATGTATTTATAAATATAAAAAGTAGAGTGATAGAAAAGTACACGACACATACCCTACGGTTATTGGCCGATACCCGCGAGTATACCCGATACCCGACGGGTAATTACCCGACACAAACCCGATGGGTAATGGGCCAGGTATGGGACACAATTTTATAACCGGGTATGGGTTTGGGATTACCGATACCCGACCCATTGCCATCCCTATAATTGAGTCAGCAAGATCTATGTTGGCTGACTCAAAACTGCCTCTCATATTTTGAGCAGAAGCAGTAAGCACAGCCTGCTATGTGCAAAATAGAGTTCTCATAGTCAAGCCTCTCAACAAGACACCCTATGAACTATGGTTCCAAAGAGTTCCATACATTGGATTTCTAAAACCTTTTGGATGTCCATGCACAATTCTGATCACACATGGGGTTCTTCCTAAGTTTGGTGCCAAATCTGATGAAAGATATTTTGTGGGCTATTCCTCTCAATCCAAGGCCTACAGAGTATTTAACTCAAGAACAGCCAATGTGGAATGCAGAGAACACATTGTCTGTGAACAGGGAAAAGGCCCAAACTGGCTTTTTGACATAGACTCCTTCACCCAAATATCTGAGCCTCTCATCTTCTCAAATATGGAGTCTTCCTCTTCTCAAGCACTTGCTTCCACCTCATCTGACTACAGACTGGATTTTCCAAAATCTTCTATTAGTCTGAGAAGACCATCCATTGATCCTCCATTTGTTATGGAAGCCATTGAAGCAAGTGCAGCCAGAACCACACTCTCTAATGTCACCAGCAGCAGCCTGTCTGAAAATGAAAACTTGAATGAAGACTCTTCGGTAAATGTTGTAGATGCTGCAAATACCATTGATGATAATACTGATGTAGCTGTTGATCTTGAAGACTCTTCAACCATGAATAAAGAAATCCGTGATCAAAATCAAAGCAATCTTGAGCAAGGGATACAGCTGGAGGTGGTACCAGCACAAAGGATCAACAAAAAACATCCTCTGAAAAATATGATTGGCCAAGTTCACCAAGGAGTTCTAACAAGAAGCAAATCTCATGAGGCCAATATATGTTTGTTTTCATGTTTTCTATCTCAGGTGGAACCAAAGAAGATAGATGAAGCTCTGCAACACAGCAGTTGGATTGAGGCAATGTAGGAAGAGTTGCTGCAATTCAAGAGACAGGATGTCTCGAAGCTCGTTGATCTTCCACCTGGTCAATCTGCCATTGGGACAAGATGGGTATTCAGGAACAAGCAAGATGAGAGAGGCATTGTAGTAAAAAATAAAGCCAGACTTGTAGCTCAAGGCTACACTCAGGAAGAGGGAATTGACTATGATGAAGTCTTTTCTCCTGTTGCCAGACTAGAGGCCATCATAATCTTCCTGACATATGCTGCATCCAAGAATTTCATGGTCTATCAAATGGATGTCAAGAGTGCCGTTATGTATGGGAAGATTGGTGAAGAAGTATATGTCAAACAACCTCCAGGCTTTGTAGATCTTGCACATCCTAACCAAGTGTTCAAACTAGACAAAGCTCTATATGGCTTACATCAAGCCCCAAGAGCCTAGTATGAAACTTTGTCCGGATATCTACTAAGCAACAACTTCAGAAGAGGTGTCATTAACCATACCTTGTTTATCAAAGATGAAGGGTGAGAAATCTTACTGGTTCAAATCTACGTAGATGATATCATCTTTGGATCAAAAAGGAAGAAGTTGTGTAAAGACTTCGAGATCCTGATGCACTCAAAGTTTGAAATGAGCTCAATGGGTGAGCTAAATTTCTTTCTGGGTCTTCAAGTCAAACAAGTCCCAAATGGAATCTTCATCAGCCAATCCAAATATGTCAAGAGCATTATGAAAAGATTCAAGATGACTGACTGCTCTGCTGCAAGAACCCCTATGCAAGTGCACCATCAGCTGACTCAAGACAAAGATGGTCAAGACACTGATCAACATCAGTACCGTGCAATGATAGGGTCTCTCATGTATCTCACTGCCTCAAGGCCAGATATCATGTTTGCAGTATGTCTCTGTGCAAGATTCCAAGCAGCTCCAAAGATTTCACATCTTCAAGCTGTCAAGAGAACTTTCAGATACCTAAACGGAGTCCCAAGACTTTGGCTATGGTACTCTAAAAATGATAAGTTCAATCTGTATGCATACACTGACAGTGATTATGGGGGATGCAACTTGGACAAAAAGTCCACTTTAGGGGGATGTCAGTTTCTTGGAGGGAGACTGATTTCATGGCAGTGCAAGAAGCACACATGTGTTTCAACTTCTACAGCAGAAGCAGAATACATTGCAACTTCAAGTTGCTGTGCACAAGTCATCTGGATACAAAATCAAATGCTGGATTATGGGATGAATTTCATGGCAACTCCCATTCACATTGACAACATGAGTGCTATATCAATCACAAACAATCCGGTGCAGCACTCCAAGATAAAGCACATTGAAATCAGGTATCACTTCATAATAGATCAAGCTGAGAAAAAGATAATTATTTTAACCAAAGTTCATACCAATGAGCAATATGCTGATTTGTTTACAAAACCGTTTGATGAAGCTAGATTTAGATATTTAGTTGAATCTATTGGTATGATGAACTTTGATTAAAATATGTCGCTAAAATTTTGTCTTTGTAAATATTGTTGTCTTTTGTTATAAATAAAAGTTACAAGTTAGCAACATCCATTTTTTCTGCTGACAGGTTTAATAATCAGCATCAAAGATTTTACCACTGACTGCTTTAAGTTATCAGCAGGAACAAGTTTCCTGCGGATAGCTTTAAGGCAGTCAGCATCAACTCCCTTGCTGCAGATCAATGCATCCATCAGCATCAATAGTGTTTGTTGCTGACAGACTTAACTATCCGCAGCAACCAAGCTTGCAGCGGATAGGCTTAACCATCCGCAGTAACCAAGTTTGCTGCTGATGGGTAAAAATAAGTCTAAATTAACTTTTACCCGCTGTAAAAATTCCTTTCAGTCTTTACCATGACTGATATAGTGCATTACAGCTGTAACAGTAAAAAGTAAATGAGGTTGTACTGTACAAGTCATTTTACTTTTCCCTCCTCTGACCGTTATAAGAACAAATCAAATTTCTTCACCACCCCTTCACATTCAATTTCGCCCTAACTCCCATCACTTTCTCTCAAGCCCCCACAACATTCAAAGCCTTCCATTCCTAACCACCCTTCAAAACCTTCCTCTTTCCCTCCAAAATCCAATAAAAATGGCAGACATAAACAATCCTGATGATAAGATCTCCCCATATCACAACCTCACGGCATACTTAACCAAAGGAAAGAAGTCCGAGGGGTTCGATGATATGATCGATTTTCTGTGCCGATCAAAGATACATTTTCCACTAACAGTCAACCCTACCTTATATATTCCTCATATGGAGGATTTTTGGAATACCGCTGTCTACTCTACCGAACAAGGGATTCCCCAAATAAAAGCTAAGGTAGACGGCAAGGACATCATCAACTCTGAAGCTACTCTCCGAAAACATCTTTTTTTACTGATAAATGCAATTTGTATTGAGCTTCAATGGTTACAAGATTACAGAGAAAAACTCTAAGAAAAGCACTAAGGTACAATGACTCTAAGTACTACTTATATAGTAACTTAGAATCAAGACAGACCCTTGATTCTAAGGATCAGATCTAACACAAACACTATAAAAGTTAACTTTACTCAAACGTCTTCTTAGGCATCATTGCTTGCATGCTTGGAGAAGAGCGTTGTAGTGCTTTATTGTCTGCACCAGTGACATTCTTTCTGCATGGAGTGTGTCAGTGGTGTAGCAGAAATTTGTCAGTGGTAATGGTTGCTTTATCGAAGTCAGTCAGCTGCAACGTTTCATCTTCAATGGAAATGGCTATCAGCTGCAAAGATGGAGATCAGCAGCAAGATGCAACCATCCAAAGCTGCTGATGATTTGCCTATCAGCATCATCAAGTGTTGATGCTGCTGAGAAGCCTATCCGCAGCAACTCTGGTCTTCAGCAGATGATTTGCTATCCGCAGCAGATTTGTTCTTCAGCAGAAGAACAAGTATCCGCTGCAGATAAGCTTATCCGTAGCAGTTTGTTGGTCAGCAGCAAACTCTGAGGTAAGCAGCATTTGTACTTAGAAAGTTTTGTAGCCATCAGTCTTTATTTCTACGAACTCTCCCTAGACTGATGCTACTAAAACTTTTTTTTACTTCTTTTGCTGCTGAAGCTTTTCCATGTTGCTGACTATTCTTGCAACCTCATATCCTCTCTGGTCCTTGCTGGGATTGTTAAGAGGAAGCTCAGATAGAGTCTTGATGTCTTTTCTTGCCATTTTGAAGATGGCCTTGCTTGAACACCTCATCTTCTGCCCTTTAACATCTGTCAATGTGAACTCATTCTTTTCAGCATTGTGGGACCAACTGATGAATGGAGAGTGGGATTGGAGAGGTTTGGCATCAATGATTTCATCTTTGATGGGGTTGAAGTAATGTTTGATCACCAGCAAAAGATGTCTCCCACCTTCATTCTCATGCTCATTGGATTCACCCAGCTCCATCATTCTTCTTAGATCAGAATCTGGAAGCTGCAATACCTCATCAACAGTTGTATAAATTGATCTTCTTTCTTTTGTTCTTCCCCTGAAGACTTCAAACCTTTGATCTTGAGTGATGTAGAACCAGTTGACAATTTCTCTTGAGTCTTCTGGTTTGGTAGTAGGTTTGCTTTTCTTCTTGGGAGGTTGTTGATGAGTAGGAGGTGGGTGGGAGGATTTGGACTTTGTGGGTGGAGAGGAGGGAGGTCTAGGATGGAGAGTGGAAGGTTGTTGGATAGAGGAAGTGGTGGATGAGGGAGAAGGCTTGGGTTTCTTTGGTTTTCTTTCTTCTTCTTGATTGATTACCCTCATCTTTGAGCCTTTCTTCCCCAGTCTTTCTTCCTCTTCCTTTTTGACTTTAAAGTAAAGAGCTTGCAGGTTCATTGTTGAAAACATCTTCAACTTCAAGATGAGGGGGCAGCCATCTCATACTCAAAGGAAAAATACATGAGGACCTTTGTATCCATAGGGTACACTGGAAATCAAAATGAGTACACAATAGAGAAGGCACTGATGAGCCCTCCATGGAAGTATCTCTGCCACACTCTTCTACAATGCATATCTCAGAAGAGAAGTGGATGGAATCAAGTGAGCTCTGCATTTGCCTCTGCTGTTCACGGTATGATTACTGGCCAAGGATTCAACTTTGCGCACCTCATTTTTTAGGGTTTGAGATATAACCTTCAAGAGGGTGCAAAGCAACAATTTTTTATGTACCCCAGATTCTTGCAGGAGGTTTTCAACCAGGAACTAAAAGATCACTCAAAACCTTCAAGAATCTACATCATGTTGGGTCATAAAAATAATATTTTATGAGTAAGTGTCTATGCCAAGTAACTAATGTGTGTGGCTATAGTCTAGAATGCAGTCCTAGTTCTCTATAACCAATGGCTCTGATACCAATCTGTCACACCCCCAAATTCCACTAACGGAGTTTTACCGTTTTGGAAGGTGACAAACCAGGATCTCAGACATCAGTTACTTCAAACGACACTATATGGGACATGAAATGTAATAACATAAAAGATCAAGGTTCAGAGTGTATATGCGGAAGCGTTAAACGAAAGTAAATGCGCAAAACAACGCGCCCAAGTCCAATTACAAACAAAACATAAATATATTTCAATAGATAATTATTTCAATTGGAGTCCAAGACACATGCATGACTTAACGTGATCCTGAGTGCCAACCTGAGAAAACATGTAAGAAAACGAGTCAACACTAGGTTGGTGAGTTCACAGGTTTCAATCATTTAAAGTAAAGCGTTTACGGATTATGTACATTCAATATGTATATCAATAGGTTGCATGCCTATATTCATGTTTTGCTAAAGCGCTCGCAACCGAAACTGACAGTGTGTTTGTTTGTTTGCCTCCAGCCAGGTCTATCAACTCTGACTAATGTGTTAAGGTCAATATAACACCCGTTCGACCTCCAATCGAGTTAGCACGACTAACACGGGTGGGGTTTGTCAAACCCAGTAGTACTACCAAAATTACCTCGTTCATACCATATTAACGGTCCGAGGTGTGTGAGGACTTCTCATGATAGTGTGTTACGCTTAGCCTCAACAGTGATATCATATGAATTACAATAAACCAAAAAGTTGTGACATGTTTTCTCCCCCAAATAAAAACAGTAAAAGGGGACGTGAAACTCACCTGCGTTGCGTAGTAGGTAGTATCACACAAGTATTAGATTTGGAACCTCAAATGTTAGCCTGCACGGCTTAGGTATGCCCTAGAATTATAAACACATAAATTAGGGGCAAGTTGGGATTTGTGACGAAGACACGGAAAATTAGAACGTCTTAACGCATTCTAAGGATCTAAGAGTAGACGAACGTGTCTACGGGAATAAAGATTTCTTAATTAATTAATTATTAAGATAAATACGTTTGGTGTCGAACGTTTCTAATAATGGATAATAATAACTAATTATATTCGTGTGTTTGTGCCATTTAAAATGGTTAGGAAAATAATATAACTATATATATTCTTTTTAAGTTCGTATGATTAACAAAATAATCATTTGTGTGGAAAATAATAAATATATTATTTTTGATCGAGGATAAAACCGAGGGTAAATAATATAATAACTTATATTATTTACAAGTTTGAAGCGTTTCATTGAGTTTATAAACGTGGGTCAATAATATAACAATTATATTATTTATAGTTGATACGCTACTGGGCCAATTCTCTTCACTATCTTGAATGGTCCAACATAACGGGCATTCAGTTTGCCTCGTTTCCCGAAGCAAATTACACCTTTCAAAGGTGAGACTTTGAGTAGAAATATGTTGCCTATTTGAAATTCTAACGGTTTACGACGCTTATCGGTGTAGCTCTTTTAACGATCACGAGTTGCCGCCATACGGTTTCGGATTTGAACGATCTTTTCAGAGGTTCCGAATACAAGTTCGGGACTTGTAAGTTGGCTATCCCCAACTCCAGTCCAACAGGTAGAGGATCGGCATTTACGTCCGTACAATGCTTCGAATGGTGCCGCCTTGATAATAGTGTGATAACCATTAATGTAGGAGGACTCCACTAGAGGTAAGTGAGACTATTATTTGTGTCTTCATGAAGGATATGATGTCTATAACAGCACCACTCCTTTCGCCTTGGACGGAGAGAGTTCCTCCATTAGGAAGAGGAAGGCGAACGATTTTTTTTTCGCGACAGATAATCTCAGCTTGGTTCTTAGATAATCAGTCCATTCCGACAATCACGTCGAAACTACCGAGTGTGACCGGTATGAGATCAAAGTCAAATTTATGACTAGTCAGTTCAAGTTTACAACCCTTAAGATCTTGGGTTGCTTATATTATTTGTCCGTTGGTTATTTCTATGGTGTATCTGTTTTCTAACAGAGTTGGGGTTTTTCTTAGTAGGTTGCTAAGTTTATTAGTCATGGAATTCCTATCAGCATCAGTGTCAAATAGTACAAAAGCAAAATAGTTGTTTAGAAGGAACTTATCGGTAACCACGTTGTGGTCATAATGAGCTTTTCCGGATCCTAGCACAAAGGCTCTCCCCTTTGCACCATTCCCTGCATTATTGCCCTGGTTGTTATTATTGCTTTGGTGGTTGTTGTTGTTGTCGATGTCACCCTTCTTTAATTGTGGACAATCCTTCCGGAAGTGTCCCTCTTTTCCACATTCAAAACAACCTTTGGTAAAACCCGGTTGTTGGAAGGGCTGCTTGGCTTGTAATTCCCCTCTGCAGTCTTTGGCAGCATGGCCCACCTTGCCACACCGCTGGCAACGGTTTTTGTCACAAGAACCGAGGTGGTGGTAATTACATTTGTTACACCTGGGGTGTCTCCCAATATAACCACTTTGATGCTGACCCGAAGAGGTCGACTGGTTGAAGTTCTTCGTAGGTTCAAACCTACGATGTTGTTGTTGCTGTGGCTGATTTGACTGAAATCCCATGTTGTTATTACTACTGTCAAACTTCCTCTTGTTGTTGTCAGTAGACTTGGATGCTGACTTCCTGGGAGGTAGTGTCCCTTGGGTAACGGCTTGGTCCGTCAGTTTGTGAGCAAGAGGGATGGTTTGTTGAATGGTAGTGGGGTTGGATGAAGTAACCATGCTATGGATTTGTGGTACTAATCCACTAATGAACATTTCAATTCTCTTGTAGGGTGGTGTGACCATGTGAGGACACATCCCCACTAATTCATGCGAGCGAGTGGTGTAGAGTTCTATTTCAGAACCCTCCATTTTCAGATTCCAGAATTCTCCCTCGAGTTTCTGAATTTCATCCCTAGGACAGTACTCTTCCTTCATCAGGATCTTGAAGTCTTCCCATGGTGATGCATTGGCCATGTCCAGACCTAGCATCTGGACCTGTGCATTCCACCATGTGAGGGCAGGACCCTCCAGAGTTCCTGATGCAAATTTGACTCGGTCGGCCACAGGGCAGTTACACATGGAGAACACAGATTCAATCTTTTCAAACCATCGGAGTAATGCGACAGCTCCCTGAGCTCCACTGAATGTGTGGGGCTTGCAGTCCATAAATGTCTTGAAGGTACAGACATGCTGATTGTTCTGTGGATTGTTCGCTTGCCCTGGATTAGAAAGAGTAGGTTGGGTTTAGGAAAGAGTGGAATAAATGTGTACAATTGGTTGTCTAGAGTTAACGGTTAACAGGTTTACCTGCAATATGTGCTGCTAAGGCTTCAGCAACACTGTCATTAATTAACGCAGCTAGTTCGGCTGGTGTCAGGTTTATATTTCCACGACCACCATTGCGACCGCCACGCCCACGTCCGGCCATGATTCTTCATATTCACAAACACAAGAAATGAGTAACTATATCGCATATTAACATCATTCAAGTGTAAGCAAACAGAATGAGATGTGTAAAGACATGCAGGTTTATGATTTTAGTACAAGGCTAACTTAAATCATAAGGCCATAGAATAAATGGTTCAACTCAAACAGTTCACTAAGATTTTATTGGAATGGGAACATCCTTACCCATTTAGGTTTTTATTTGAAACATAAAGAAATGACAAAATAAGATAAGATAGAATAGAATGTAATATCAAGTTCCACTGCCGGCGGATGAGATGACTGATTCAGCATCATCCTCCTCTACTTCCTCGGGCTCATCCTCAGGCTCAAAATCGGGTACTTCAGCTGGCTCTAGAGCTGCTGTAAGTTGTATCTCTAACTCTCCAATTCTTTCCTGAGATTCTACTTCAGCCTCCTCGAGTGCATTCACTCTAGCCTGCAACGCCCTTACCTCGTCCACTAATGCATTATGCAAGCGGTCAGTGCCTGCCAGTTCTGCTACTAGCAGATCTATCCTATGATCCGTTTGTTTCTCTCCTCTTAACAGACCTGTGATCGCTCCTGCTGCGTCTCTCATATTTCGGATCTCTCGATCCATAGTTGCTACAAATGCTGCAAAGGCTTGCTCCAAGTGACAAGGTAGTAATGGTAAACGCGGTCCTGATGATGACGAAGCTCCAATGTACGGTGATGGAACTCGTTTCATGTCTAACCCATTTGCTCAGTAAACCGGGGTACCAATCCCAGTCACTCCCATTCCGGATATGCTTGGGATCTCCATACACAATAGAGTTATCAATGGGCTCAAGCCTACGCCTCTTGGGCTCCGGTGATGCAATGGCAGGAATGTCATGTTCCTGATTGGTAGGTGGTGAAGATGGTGGTGTAGACATAATTCCTGAAACATAAGGAGTAAGTGTCTATGCCAAGTAACTAATGTGTGTGGCTATAGTCTAGAATGCAGTCCTAGTTCTCTATAACCAATGGCTCTGATACCAATCTGTCACACCCCTAAATTCAACTAACGGAGTTTTACCGTTTTGGAAGGTGACAAACCAGGATCTCAGACATCAGTTACTTCAAACGAAACTATATGGGACTTGAAATGTAATAACATAAAAGATCAAGGTTCAGAGTGTATATGCGGAAGCGTTAAACGAAAGTAAATGCGCAAAACAACGCGCCCAAGTCCAATTACAAACAAAACATAAATATATTTCAATAGATAATTATTTCAATTGGAGTCCAAGACACATGCATGACTTAACATGATCCTGAGTGCCAACCTGAGAAAACATGTAAGAAAACGAGTCAACACTAGGTTGGTGAGTTCACAGGTTTCAATCATTTAAAGTAAAGCGTTTACGGATTATGTACATTCAATATGTATATCAATAGGTTGCATGCCTATATTCATGTTTTGCTAAAGCGCTCGCAACCGAAACTGACAGTGTGTTTGTTTGTTTGCCTCCAGCCAGGTCTATCAACTCTGACTAATGTGTTAAGGTCAATATAACACCCGTTCGACCTCCAATCGAGTTAGCGCGACTAACACGGGTGGGGTTTGTCAAACCCAGTAGTACTACCAAAATTACCTCGTTCATACCATATTAACGGTCCGATGTGTGTGAGGACTTCTCATGATAGTGTGTTACGCTTAGCCTCAACAGTGATATCATATGAATTACAATAAACCAAAAAGTTGTGACATGTTTTCTCCCCCAAATAAAAACAGTAAAAGGGGACGTGAAACTCACCTGCGTTGCGTAGTAGGTAGTATCACACAAGTATTAGATTTGGAACCTCAAATGTTAGCCTGCACGGCTTAGGTATGCCCTAGAATTATAAACACATAAATTAGGGGCAAGTTGGGATTTGTGACGAAGACACGGAAAATTAGAACGTCTTAACGCATTCTAAGGATCTAAGAGTAGACGAACGTGTCTACGGGAATAAAGATTTCTTAATTAATTAATTATTAAGATAAATACGTTTGGTGTCGAACGTTTCTAATAATGGATAATAATAACTAATTATATTCGTGTGTTTGTGCCATTTAAAATGGTTAGGAAAATAATATAACTATGTATATTCTTTTTAAGTTCGTATGATTAACAAAATAATCATTTGTGTGGAAAATAATAAATATATTATTTTTGATCGAGGATAAAACCGAGGGTAAATAATATAATAACTTATATTATTTACAAGTTTGAAACGTTTCATTGAGTTTATAAACGTGTGTAAATAATATAACAATTATATTATTTATCGTTGATACGCTACTGGGCGAATTCTCTTCACTATTTTGAATGGTCCAACATAACGGGCATTCAGTTTGCCTCGTTTCCCGAAGCAAATTACACCTTTCAAAGGTGAGACTTTGTGTAGAAATATGTTGCCTATTTGAAATTCTAACGGTTTACGACGCTTATCGGTGTAGCTCTTTTAACGATCACGAGTTATCGCGATACGGTTTCGGATTTGAACGATCTTTTCAGAGGTTCCGAATATAAGTTCGGGACTTGTAAGTTGGCTATCCCCAACTCTAGTCCAACAGGTAGAGGATCGGCATTTACGTCCGTACAATGCTTCGAATGGTGCCGCCTTGATAATAGTGTGATAACCATTAATGTAGGAGGACTCCACTAGAGGTAAGTGAGACTATTATTTGTGTCTTCATGAAGGATATGATGTCTATAACAGCACCACTCCTTTCGCCTTGGACGGAGAGAGTTCCTCCATTAGGAAGAGGAAGGCGAACGATTTTTTTTTCGCGACAGATAATCTCAGCTTGGT
Source organism: Smallanthus sonchifolius (assembly GCA_023525975.1). Taxonomy (NCBI): domain Eukaryota; kingdom Viridiplantae; phylum Streptophyta; class Magnoliopsida; order Asterales; family Asteraceae; genus Smallanthus; species Smallanthus sonchifolius. Next base: position 13,851,490 of record CM042042.1, read on the forward strand.
TCTTAGATAATCAGTCCATTCCGACAATCACGTCGAAACTACCGAGTGTGACCGGTATGAGATCAAAGTCAAATTTATGACTAGTCAGTTCAAGTTTACAACCCTTAAGATCTTGGGTTGCTTATATTATTTGTCCGTTGGTTATTTCTATGGTGTATCTATTTTCTAACAGAGTTGGGGTTTTTCTTAGTAGGTTGCTAAGTTTATTAGTCATGGAATTCCTATCAGCATCAGTGTCAAATAGTACAGAAGCAAAATAGTTGTTTAGAAGGAACTTATCGGTAACCACGTTGTGGTCATAATGAGCTTTTCCGGATCCTAGCACAAAGGCTCGCCCCTTTGCACCATTCCCTGCATTATTGCCCTGGTTGTTTTTATTGCTTTGGTGGTTGTTGTTGTTGTCGATGTCACCCTTCTTTAATTGTGGACAATCCTTCCGGAAGTGTCCCTCTTTTCCATATTCAAAACAACCTTTGGTAAAACCCGGTTGTTGGAAGGGCTGCTTGGCTTGTAATTCCCCTCTGCAGTCTTTGGCAGCATGGCCCACCTTGCCACACCGCTGGCAACGGTTTTTGTTACAAGAACCGAGGTGGTGGTAATTAAATTTGTTACACCTGGGGTGTCTCCCAATATAACCACTTTGATGCTGACCCGAAGAGGTCGACTGGTTGAAGTTCTTCGTAGGTTTAAACCTACGATGTTGTTGTTGCTGTGGCTGATTTGACTGAAATCCCATGTTGTTATTACTACTGTCAAACTTCCTCTTGTTGTTGTCAGTAGACTTGGATGCTGACTTCCTAGGAGGTAGTGTCCCTTGGGTAACGGCTTGGTCCGTCAGTTTGTGAGCAAGACGGATGGTTTGTTGAATGGTAGTGGGGTTGGATGAAGTGACCATGCTATGGATTTGTGGTACTAATCCACTAATAAACATTTCAGTTCTCTTGTAGGGTGGTGTGACCATGTGAGGACACATCCCCACTAATTCATGCGAGCGAGTGGTGTAGAGTTCTATTTCAGAACCCTCCATTTTCAGATTCCAGAATTCTCCCTCGAGTTTCTGAATTTCATCCCTGGGACAGTACTCTTCCTTCATCAGGATCTTGAAGTCTTCCCATGGTGATGCATTGGCCATGTCCAGACCTAGCATCTGGACCTGTGCATTCCACCATGTGAGGGCAGGACCCTCCAGAGTTCCCGATGCAAATTTGACTCGGTCGGCCACAGGGCAGTTACACATGGAGAACACAGATTCAATCTTTTCAAACCATCGGAGTAATGCGACAGCTCCCTGAGCTCCACTGAATGTGTGGGGCTTGCAGTCCATAAATGTCTTGAAGGTACAGACATGCTGATTGTTCTGTGGATTGTTCGCTTGCCCTGGATTAGAAAGAGTAGGTTGGGTTTAGGAAAGAGTGGAATAAATGTGTACAGTTGGTTGTCTAGAGTTAACGGTTAACAGGTTTACCTGCAATATGTGCTGCTAAGGCTTCAGCAACACTGTCATTAATTAACGCAGCTAGTTCGGCTGGTGTCAGGTTTATATTTCCACGACCACCATTGCGACCGCCACGCCCATGTCAGGCCATGATTCTTCATATTCACAAACACAAGAAATGAGTAACTATATCGCATATTAACATCATTCAAGTGTAAGCAAACAGAATGAGATGTGTAAAGACATGCAGGTTTATGATTTTAGTACAAGGCTAACTTAAATCATAAGGCCATAGAATAAATGGTTCAACTCAAACAGTTCACTAAGATTTTATTGTAATGGGAACATCCTTACCCATTTAGGTTTTTATTTGAAACATAAAGAAATGACAAAATAAGATAAGATAGAATAGAATGGAATATCAAGCTCCACTGCCGGCGGATGAGATGACTGATTCAGCATCATCATCCTCTACTTCCTCGGGCTCATCCTTAGGCTCAAAATCGGGTACTTCAGCTGGCTCTAGAGCTGCTGTAAGTTGTATCTCTAACTCTCCAATTCTTTCCTGAGATTCTACTTCAGCCTCCTCGAGTGCATTCACTCTAGCCTGCAACGCCCTTACCTCGTCCACTAATGCATTATGCAAGCGGTCAGTGCCTGCCAGTTCTGCTACTAGCAGATCTATCCTATGATCCATTTGTTTCTCTCCTCTTAACAGACCTGTGATCGCTCCTGCTGCGTCTCTCATATTTCGGATCTCTCGATCCATAGTTGCTACAAATGCTGCAAAGGCTTGCTCCAAGTGACAAGGTAGTAATGGTAAACGTGGTCCTGATGATGACGAAGCTCCAAAGTACGGTGATGGAACTCGTTCCTGTCTAACCCATTTGCTCAGTAAACCGGGGTACCAATCCCAGTCACTCCCATTCCGGATATGCATGGGCTCTCCATACACAATAGAGTTATCAATGGGCTCAAGCCTACGCCTCTTGGGCTCCGGTGATGCAATGGCAGGAATGTCATGTTCCTGATTGGTAGGTGGTGAAGATGGTGGTGTAGACATAATTCCTGAAACATAAGGAGTAAGTGTCTATGCCTAGTAACTAATGTGTGTGGCTATAGTCTAGAATGCAGTCCTAGTTCTTTATAACCAATGGCTCTGATACCAATCTGTCACACCCCCAAATTCCACTAACGGAGTTTTACCGTTTTGGAAGGTGACAAACCAGGATCTCAGACATCAGTTACTTCAAATGACACTATATGGGACTTGAAATGTAATAACATAAAAGATCAAGGTTTAGAGTGTATATGCGGAAGCGTTAAACGAAAGTAAATGCGCAAAACAACGCGCCCAAGTCCAATTACAAACAAAACATAAATATATTTCAATAGATAATTATTTCAATTGGAGTCCAAGACACATGCATGACTTAACGTGATCCTGAGTGCCAACCTGAGAAAACATGTAAGAAAACGAGTCAACACTAGGTTGGTGAGTTCACAGGTTTCAATCATTTAAAGTAAAGCGTTTACGGATTATGTACATTCAATATGTATATCAATAGGTTGCATGCCTATATTCATGTTTTGCTAAAGCGCTCGCAACCGAAACTGACAGTGTGTTTGTTTGTTTGCCTCCAGCCAGGTCTATCAACTCTGACTAATGTGTTAAGGTCAATATAACACCCGTTCGACCTCCAATCGAGTTAGCGCGACTAACACGGGTGGGGTTTGTCAAACCCAGTAGTACTACCAAAATTACCTCGTTCATTCCATATTAATGGTCCGATGTGTGTGAGGACTTCTCATGATAGTGTGTTACGCTTAGCCTCAACAGTGATATCATATGAATTACAATAAACCAAAAAGTTGTGACATGTTTTCTCCCCCAAATAAAAACAGTAAAAGGGGCCGTGAAACTCACCTGCATTGCGTAGTAGGTAGTATCACACAAGTATTAGATTTGGAACCTCAAATGTTAGCCTGCACGGCTTAGGTATGCCCTAGAATTATAAACACATAAATTAGGGGCAAGTTGGGATTTGTGACGAAGACACGGAAAATTAGAACGTCTTAACGCATTCTAAGGATCTAAGAGTAGACGAACGTGTCTACGGGAATAAAGATTTCTTAATTAATTAATTAATTATTAAGATAAATACGTTTGGTGTCGAACGTTTCTAATAATGGATAATAATAACTAATTATATTCGTGTGTTTGTGCCATTTAAAATGGTTAGGAAAATAATATAACTATATATATTCTTTTTAAGTTCGTATGATTAACAAAATAATCATTTGTGTGGAAAATAATAAATATATTATTTTTGATCGAGGATAAAACCGAGGGTAAATAATATAATAACTTATATTATTTACAAGTTTGAAACATTTCATTGAGTTTATAAACGTGGGTAAATAATATAACAATTATATTATTTATTGGTTTGAAAACATCACACGAGGTATAAAACGATACGAAATAATATAAACATATATATCATTTAATAAGATTAGTCACGGGTTGAAAATAATATGTTTATATTATTTTATACGAAGTTACGGTTTGAAAATAATATAAATATATTATTTTTATTTGATAATAACATAAATATATTATTTATAAAAGTGGGAAAACTAATAAAATGGATTAATAAATTAAACCCGAGCCTACGGGTCGTTTTCCGGGATAAAACACTTTTATATATTAATATAATAATATAGGGGTAGGTTTTATAATTAAATAATGCTTTAACAATAAATAAAAACCGAAACAGGGGGAGGGAGACTCTAACCCGGGTCTCCTCCCTACCAGTCACACGATCTACCAGTCCTGCCCGCTAGGGAATCGCAAACAGAACCGGATTCAAAAGGTTTTAATCATAAACTCTCGTGGGTTCTTCCCCTTATCGCGATCCGGACCAAAACCGTTCCAAATCCGACGATTTCGAATACGAATTGAATTGGAAGCATAGGGGTTTTGATTACGGAGCATATGCGAACCTGATTACAAGTTTAATTGGAAAAACATCAACTTTAAGGTCGTTAATTGCTCGAAAACAAAGCCGAAACCCTAGTTTTCGAACACATAATCAAATTGAGTAAATCATATACTGAGATAAGTTGGATTCATAGGGTTATCAATGATTATATGATTGCGAGTCTAATCCAGTAGTTTAATTTCATTTAAATCGAATGTAGGTAGAGGTTTGATTAAACAGAAATCGTATGAACCCTAGGTTCTGGATCTTGAAGAATTTGATGTTATGGAATCAAATTAACATGGGGTTTTTACTGAGTACATGTTTGCGAATCTGCCCATATGATTTAATTCCATTTTAGTTAAGTATAGGATCAAAACCCCCAAATCGAATAAGGACGAACCCTAGAATTCGGGTTATGAAAAATTAGATGTTAAGATGTTAAATTGATAGAGGGCTTTCACTCAATGGATGGTTACGAGTCTACATGTGTGAATTAATTGGATTAAGAACGTGTTTAGATTAGGGTTCGATTAAATCAGTCAAACATGAACCCTAGAATCTGGATTTGGTCGAATTGAGTGTTATAAGCCCCAATTAGCATAGGGCTTACAATCCAGGGGTAAAAACGAAGCTACAAGTGTAAGAATTTACCAGATTGGGATTCGAATTGGAGGCGCTCGACTAACACAGCTTCCGACTGTGAACAGCTTCAACTCCGGCGAGTTTGGTTCCACCTCCGATTGAATTGACGCTTGAAACAGCTTCACAGGGTTTCGTTTGAGGTGTGCAGAGTTCCAATTCGTGCGAATAGTATGAGAATTTGCCTAATTCGATAGTTAAACGGTAATGGTCGACGGTTATGATGTAAATGCCCATAATTGGGTTTGATTACGATTCAATTTCTGTGTTTAATGTGATAATGGTGATCGTTAATGGCTGAGACGTGTCCAACGGTTACAAAATCGGGCGAATTCGATCATGAGTGTTTGAATTGGATTAAAGCTACGAGTTTGACTTTCTAAAGTCAAACAGAAATCAAGTTAGGGTTAATTACAGAAGTGGTCCCTCTAGTTTTATGTTATGAAGTTTTGAAATGACAGAACAAGTCCCTGGAGTTTGGATTGGGTTATCTATGTTAGGAACTTGTTAGTTTGACTATCAAAAGTCAACAGAAATACAATTTTTGACTTTGAAAAGTCAACAGATTTGATTTAAGAGTATTTACATAACTAGTCCTTGTAGTTAGAGTTTGAAGAAATGCCAGAAACAGTCCCCGAAGTTTGAATTAAGTTGATTAGGTTAACTTTAACTGGATTTAAATAACGAAGTTAAACTGAAAAGTCTGGATTGTCACAGATACAAGAGCAGACTGTGTTTCAAAGTTCGCTATACAAACCTGCTTTTGTTCAAATCCATGACTTGCCAGACTCAGTAGTTGAAGAGGAAGATATCACTGAGGATTGGAAGTTAGTTGTCCGAGCTGTTGATGAGGTGTTGCAAGATGAAACTCTCTATGAAGACACACATCCATCATTCGGCATACTTCCTGAAGCTGCAGCCATAATAAGTTAAACATCTACTCCCCAATTCTCACTAACTTCAAACAAGCTAGAATTCGACTCCATTCTAGCTTGGGGGTATGATGGCATAGCTGAGAGATTCTGGATTGGATGGGAGTTTAGTGGAGTAGAAGAGCTAAACTGGAACACTCTTAATGCCCTCCAGGTTCTTAATCTGTATCTGACAAGATGTATCAACACTTCATCAGATCTCTCAGCAGAACTTGCAATCAGCAGGTTCTATGACTTAATGGATGATAATATGCCCTGGTTTGAAAGACTATTAAAAGAAGCAAATAGGGTGGCTTATCCTGAATCTTCATCAACAGCAGAACAAAGACTGGCTCTAAGAAGACTTGACTTAATCAGGAGCAGTGCTTTAACTGAAGAAGAAGTTATATGCTGGCGAAGATTCCTGTACAACATCAGGGTCAGAGACTTGGAAGTGCTAGGATGGGTGAGCACTGATTCCTCTGATTTCACCTTCTTCCTAAGCAATGGATCTTCTCTCTCAATCAACATCAAAGAGATCTTACTCCTACCTTCAGACTTCCTGCACAAGGTCTTTGAGCTCAGATCACTCATCTGCAACATCAACTCCTTAGAAAGTCAAAAAATGATCAAAATCATCAAGGCTTCTATTTATAAGGAGGAATCGCCTGCAATGAATAACTCTGACTCAGATCTATCCATTCCCTCCTCACCAACTGTCATACTGAACGCAGCAGAAGGGTCAAGAAAAGTGGCTGCTCAAAATATCAAAGAGGCCTTTAAAGCTATATATGGGAATGAATGGGAAAAGGAAGAGAGTGAAGCAGTCCCTTCCTCTGTGTCTACTCCTCGTCATGCCAATGAAGCTGAAGCTGAGATCCCAACAGCATCTCTTACATATGCTGTTGTGGTCCATGAAGATGAAGCAGAGGCATCCAGCAAAGACAAGGGGAAAAGACCTATGACAGAAGAAGATGAAGAAAAGTTATTGAAAGAGAAGAAGGAAAGGGAGGAAAGAAGAAGAAGAAGAAGAAGAAGAAGAAGAGAAGAAGAGGAGATGGCTGAACTAAGAAAAGCTCAAGAAAGAAAAGCGGCCATTCTCCTCAGAGAACAACAGATCCAGCTGTATGCCAAACATCTGGATGATCTTAAAGTCAAGATTCCTGCAGTCTATCAAATTCAAGAAGATGAAGCTCTTGCTCTTCAACTGCAGGAACAATTTAATAAAGAAGAAGAAGAAGGAAGATGCCAAGTTCAGAATAACTGATTCTGAACTAGCCAAAGAAATGAGAGAGGAGTGGATAGAGGCTCTGATTTCTCTAGGTGAGGATGCAGACTACCTTGAGAAACTATCAAATAAAGAAATCTATAGAGCCTTCATGGGTCAGCAGGGTCAATTGGCAAACAAGAAAAGGGCTGAAGAAGAAGAAAAAGCCAAACAAAAATCCAAGAAGACCATTGCCTTTAACAGAAGATCCCATGAAGAAAGGAAGGTCATGATTGACTTCCTAAAGGCTAGAGGAGAGAGTGGAAAAAGGCTGGGTCCCATGAGCTTCATGAACCTGCAAGCTCTTTACTTTAAAGTCAAAAAGGAAGAGGAAGAAAGACTGGGGAAGAAAGGCTCAAAGATGAGGGTAATCAATCAAGAAGAAGAAAGGAAACCAAAGAAACCCAAGCCTTCTCCCTCATCCACCACTTCCTCTATCCAACAACCTTTCACTCTCCATCCTAGACCTCCCTCCTCTCCACCCACAAAGTCCAAATCCTCCCACCCAGCTCCTACTCATCAACAACCTCCCAAGAAGAAAAGCAAACCTACTACCAAACCAGAAGACTCAAGAGAAATTGTCAACTGGTTCTACAACACTCAAGATCAAAGGTTTGAAGTCTTCAGGGGAAGAACAAAAGAAAGAAGATCAATTTATGCAACTGTTGATGAGGTATTGCAGCTTCCAGATTCTGATCTAAGAAGAATGATGGAGCTGGGTGAAGCCAATGATCCTGAGAATGAAGGTGGGAGACATCTGTTGCTGGTGATTAAACATTACTTCGACCCCAGCAAAGATGAAATCATTGATGCCAAACCTCTCCAATCCCACTCTCCATTCATCAGTTGGTCCTACAATGCTGAAAAGAATGAGTTCACATTGACAGATGTTAAAGGGCAGAAGATGAGGTGTTCAAGCAAGGCCATCTTCAAAATGGCAAGAAAAGACATCAAGACTCTATCTGAGCTTCCTCTTAACAATCCCAGCAAGGACCAGAGAGGATATGAGGTTGCAAGAATAGTCAGCAACATGGAAAAGCTTCAGCAGCAAAAGAAGTAAAAAAAAATTAGTAGCATCAGTCTAGGGAGAGTTCGTAGAAATAAAGACTGATGGCTACAAAACTTTCTAAGTACAAATGTTGCTTACCTCAGAGTTTGCTGCTGACCAACAAACTACTGCGGATAAGCTTATCTGCAGCGGATACTTGTTCTTCTGCTGAAGAACAAATCTGTTGCGGATAGCCTTATATGCTGAAGACCAGAGTTGCTGCGGATAGGCTTCTCAGCAGCATCAACACTTGATGCTGCTGATAGGCAAATCATCAGCAGCTTTAGATGGTTGCATCTTGCTGATGATCTCCATCTTTGCAGCTGATAGCCATTTCCACTGAAGATCAAACGTTGCAGCTGACTGACTTCGATAAAGCAACCATTACCACTGATAACTTTCTGCTACACCACTGACACACTTCATGCAGAAAGAATGTCACTGGTGCAGACAATAAAGCACAACAACGCTCTTCTCCAAGCATGCAAGCAATGATGCCTAAGAAGACGTTTAAGTAAAGTTAACTTTTATAGTGTGTATTGTCATTATATGTAGAATAGCTTCAATACAAGATCAACGGTTTGTGTTAGATCTGATCCTTAGAATCAAGGGTCTGTCTTGATTCTAAGTTACTATATAAGTAGTACTTAGAGTCATTGTACCTTAGTGTTTTTTTCTTAGAGTTTTTCTCTGTAATCTTGTAACCATTGAAGCTCAATACAAATTGCATTTATCAGTACTTCTTGTGTTTACTTGTTTACTTTGATTAAGTTATGATTGTTTCTGCCAATCTCAACTGGAATAGAACCATCTTGTATTTACCGATCCTACATATTGCAGTAGCCAGTTGTTGTTGCCAAATCCTATGGATTCAGCAGCAGTTGAGGGATTATGGTTTGAACTTTACAGGGACACCAATGATGGTTGACAACACATCCACCATGTCAATCACAACAAATCCTGTGAAACATTAAAAAACAAAGCACATAGAGATTCGACATCATTTTATTCGTGATTATGCAGAGAAGAAGCTGATTGTGTTGGTGAAAGTTCATACGGATGACAATTTTGCTGACTTATTTACCAAAGCATTCGATCGTTCACGGTTTGAATTTCTTACTCAAATGATTGGTATGCTTAATACAAAATGACAAAGGTTTTTCAAAAAGTTTTTTTCATGGAAGTTTTCTTTTAGCTTTATAGATTATTTAAAAGTAAATAGTTTTATGCTTTATTTTTAGCTAGTTTTCTTGCTTTCTGAAAAACTCAAACAAATTTGAAAAAGATAAAATCGGCACTGCTTGAAGTTAAAGAAGAAATGATAGTACATCAGTAAGTGATCACATATTCATGACCATAGATTGACTACCTGGTGTCTGTATTTATGATTGTGTTTACTTGATTTGATCTAAACTTCTAAAGTCTGCATAAACAGGAAATGATATCTTCATGACTGCATGACATTTTATATATAATCTTTTAATTTGGATATTTGCATGTAATTTGAATTGTCAGTAAGCTAGAAGCATTTTTTTAGTCCATTAGTAATGTGAAAACATAATGATCTATGTTACAATTGTGATTTGAACCCATGGTATGCCGGGTGTGTGTTAATAAATTAGTCTTTATGTTTAACGTTTTGTTTGTTTTGTATTGTAAAAGTTTAAGTTTGCATATGCGAACTTAATAAGTTCGCCTGGTATAGTTGAGGCGAACTTAACAAGTTCGCCTGAACTAAAGGAGGCGAACTTATTAAGTTCGCCTAGTTCAGTTTGTGTTGTTTATAAATAGTTCAAGAGTTGTTCTCAGTTTGTAATGACTGCATTTGGACGGTACTGCATTTGTAACTACTCTGTGTTTACTATTTGAGAGATAATACAAGAAGCTTTTAGTGAAATCGTGTCTTGTGTGATTGTATTGCGTTCGTTACTATTCGATACATACGTATACGCAAGGATTACGCACTTCGTGTACGTATTATGTGTTTTACAGTAGAGATCGATCAGTAGACCCGCTGGGACTTACAGAGACCTTGTTTCCCACGTCGTCCTCGTTAAAAGAAAATTAAAAAAAAAACCCGTAATATCGCATATGTGTAGTACCACCCCAAAAACCTATACCCCCACCCCACCCAAAAACATAAACCACACACCCACCCCCAAAAACTTAAACCACACACCCACCCCCAAAAACCTAAACCTTCCACCTACCCCCCTCTAAAAACTTAAACCCACCCCACCCACCCCTACCCTCAAAAGCCTAACCCTAAAAGCTAAACCCAAAAACCTAACCTTAAAAGTTAAACTAAACCCAAAAACTAAACGAGCATTTTTACGTTTTTTTAACGAGGACGACGTGGGAAACAAGGTTCCGAAGCAGTTTTTTAGTTTTTGATTTATATTTTGAGTTATGATTTTTTTTATTAATTTTTTTGTCTTTAATGATGAGTTCTCTAGTTCTCTCCCTAAATGTTAGTTTTCTTATTAACTTCACAATATATATATATAGGGGTAGATTCCACTAAAAAGTGGTTTTTCGCTAAAAACGCTAAGAAGTGGGTCAAACGAACTCCGATTAAGTTCATTCCAGCGGCTTTGGAACTGTCTCATCGAACTGTAATCCGGACCCAAAAAGCTAAACCCCCTCCACCCACAACCCAAAAAACCTAACCCCCCCCTTTCCAACCCCACCCCAAAAAGACTAAAATCACCACCCCCACCCCCCAAAAACCTAACCCCCCCACCCCATCCTAAAAAAAACCTAAACTCACCCCCAAAAACCTAAACCCCCCACACCTACCCCAAAAAAATACCTAAACCATAAAATCTAAACCCTAAAAGCTAAACCCTAAGGCTAAACCATAAGGCTAAAACCCTAAAAATTAAATGTAAAATCTGAACCTTAAAAGCTAAACCCTAAAATTAAGATGGTAGAGTTCGACGAGACGGTTCCAACGCCGCTGAAATGAGCTGAATCGGAGTTCGTTTGCTATCGTTTCTAAGCGTTTTGGTCATTTCTTAGATTTCTCAGCGAAAACCTACTTCTTATTTGATCATCCCCATATATATATATATATATATATATAAATATATATATATATATACTAGGTTAGAATCCCGTGTATTACACGGGTTGAATAAATGTAATGATATATACTTACTAATAAAAAATTTATGTCTTAAAAACCCATTTATTACACGAGTTGAATAAAATTTTACGTGACAGTTATAAATTCTGTTAAGTTAATATTTAAAACATTTTTTAGCAAAATATTAACTTTTTTTTATGTAACTGATAAATGTTAATTTATGTTAAACTTTAGAAACCCGGTGTCTTACACGGATTAAATACAGGGAAATGTTATATATACTTACTAATAAAGATTTACATATTACATATTTATGAAAAACGTTTTATAAAAAAAATTATAGAAATCATTATTATTTAATATGAGAGAGATGCGTGAAACAAAAGATTGTAAAAATTAAAAAAATTGTATAATTAATAGGAGAAAGAGGCGGAAAAAAAAGTTGAGGATGTATGAAAGAGTGACAAGTGTCACTTCAAAACATTTATTTATTATATAGTATAGATATATATAGGGATCCGCTAAACAGTTAACAAAGTGTGAAACATTTCGGCGACGTTGGAACCGACTCGTCGAACTCTACGATCTTAGCTTGTAGGGTTTAGTTTTTGCCTTAGGGTTTAGCTTTTAGTATTTAGGCTTTTGAGGGGGTGGGGGTAGGGGTAGGGATTTTAGGTTTTTAAGGGAAGGGTGGGGTGGGGGTTAGGTTTTTTTTGGGGGGGGGGTTGGGTTGGAGGTTTAGGCTTTTGGGGGGGTGGTGGTGGTGTTTTTAGACGACTTTTTTGGCTTTTTAGGGGTTTTTAGTTAGGATTTAGGTTTTTCGGGGTGGGGGTGGGGGGTTTTAGAATTTTCGGGCGGGGTGGGTGGGGTGGGGTGGGGGTTAGGTTTTTTTTAGGGGGAGGGGGGTTAGGGTGGGGGTTTTAAGCTTTGGGGGGGTTGTAAGACCCAAACCCGGGCATCCTACAGTTGGTTCTCATAACGGGTCATTTTCATTTAAAACACCTTTATTACAATTCAAACTACAGCGGAAAGTCTTTCTAAAACTCATTTATTACCAACTAACGTTATTCAAGTTTCCTTGCGAATGCCTGCACACCGACCCGAGTAACGCCGCTTCCCAGCCAAGATACGTCAACCCTACACTTATCTGCAAAACCATCTAACGTACACACAAAGTCAGCTACGCTGAGTGAGTTCTAATAGTTTAATTTAAATAAAAACCATCACGTCATGTTCTTCAGTTTAATTCACTCAGGATCCTCCAATCCTTATAAAATATCATTACACTTTATTAACGAATAGATAATCCCCTGTAGTCCCACGACATCCTATAACCGTTTTATCACCTGAGACTCAACCCGTGCTACCAATATAAATAATAATAACCTTACAATCACAACGGCGTAGACTCAACATACTATGCTAGCAACTCATATCCACGAATACACATGAACTCGACTCTAGGTTAACACAACCTACCCTAGACATTAACACACCCGGCCTTAACCAAGGCTCTCACAACTAATAGACACAACCCGTATACACATCACATCACAAGTCCTGACTCAATGGTCAGTCTAACTCTACACGTCACATTCAATACGTCACATTAACACTATCTCATCCACAATAAATACAAATCATTACTAGCATGCAGATTAACACATATATATACGCATGCAAACACATACCTCATCACTGCACCCTCATCAGGGTTACCCTCGTCAGGGCATTACACACCCCGAGCTCAACATTAACCTGTTAAATAAATGTCACCATTGGTGACTGGACCTCGTCCTACACAATCCCGTTTGTCGTGTCATGATGACAGCGATCCAAACACAATACCCGCCATGCCACAAGGACAATGACACCAAACATTTAACACAAATATAACCATATCATAACACACATCATGTACAAGACTAATTAACTACACCTGCACCTTACACACGACCCTAACACAACATATACCACATACAATTATGACCATTTAACTTTAAGCCCGACTCTCCCGGTCCAACCCTTAACATGTCGCACATTAATATCTTGTGTCTATAACTCACACATTTCTAGGAACACGCCGTAAACCCTACGACTCTCAATTTAAGCAATTTATACTCAAAGCATATTGGTTTAGAAACTGTGACCCTTAACATGATTAATTACATTAATACCACGTGAATGTGTGTACAATAGCCCTAAAACAGTAAAACGTTTAAAAGAGGGGGATTAGAACTCACCTGTTATACGGAGTCGTAGTCCTTGCTATGCAACTCGTCCGTCCACGCTCGAGTCCCAAACCTGACAAACACGTGATCACATAACCAGGACATGTTTAGAACATGTGTCAAATACATACAAATATAAATATCCCCGACATTCATCTTATCCATCTCCTCTTTATACATGCGAAACCTTCACAAGAATCGAGTTATCCTTGACCCGTTTAGAGTCCGCATGCACGCATACACGTGCCATAAAGAAATCATAACGTGACTAGTCGCACGCACCCGAGTCGAGATCCCCATGCACGTCTGAATCCCTCCATGCAAAACCCTATTCGGGTGAAACCTGACCCCATCTTCTTCCTCGTCCATCCTTGCGAACCACTACCGTTCACCACCTCTAAACGCCACCATGGCCGGACCGTCGCTGCCGATCACTACCGAATCCACCATGTCGCCTTCTGCTTCCCGCCGGGCACCCCTAGCTGGATTCCTTCCCCGCCATTCTCCTCTACGCACCGCCACCGCTCACTGCTGCTGCCGCCATCATCATCGAGCTCCGCCGTGAAACACTGCCACAGCCGACTTCCTTGGGCGCCGAGTGCCACTGCTGCCCCTCGGTGTTTCCCGCTACCCACGCAGTCATCGTCACATCCACCCGTCACCCTTCACTCTCGTTCTCTCTCTTCCGGTCACCGAACCCTAACACGCATCACAATTGTCGTGGCGCTGCCGCTACTCTCCTCCATGACCAGCCACCATTCCTCCCTTCTCTTTCGGTTCGCGACAGCTAACACCACCCCATCATCCCCGTCGGCTACCGCCGGTCACCATTAACACAACCCACAACTAAAAACCATACATGTTACGTAAACAAGATGAACGGGAAAAGATTTGGATTACCTGAACGTGTATGGAGCTCCCCGCTTGGCACCACGGTACGACCACCGCCGTCTCCCTTCTTCCCCGTCGGCTTCCTTCCTTTTTCTCTTGAGTTCCTGCCGTCACACACTATCCTAAGCCAGATGGCTTAGGGTTTATGTAAGGATGATATTTAAACCCTCAAGTGTTTACACTCGGCTCCCTATGGTTTCGTCTTTGAGCACTTCGATCTTAATTTAGACATAACACTGTTAACCGGACTCTTTACGACCCATCACTTATGAAATTCTCACGCTATCCATGCTAACACGCATGTTTAAAAGTGATTCGGGTCACCTCTGACCCGAACCATTAGCTTATGAAATCTCAGGATGTTACAGGTGGTGGGGTTTTTAAAATACTTTTTACACTTTTTAGCCTTGTTAGAATATCCCCATATATATATATATATATATATAGGGGAAGTATAGAATAGAAACCTTATTGAGTTGAAGAAACCTTGTAAACCCAATCCTTTGGCCTAGAATGCTCCACGTGTCCCTGTCTTACTTTATTGTTCAAGGGTAATTTAGTAAAATTATCTTGTATTGAGACTTCTAGTTCACCAATCGATGCACATCACTTCACCTATTATTTCATTTTGCTTTCCCCATACATTTCACATACTTTATCTCTCTCATTTTTAATTCTAAATCTCCATTTTCAAAGCATTCTTGTTTCATCTCTCTCTTTCTTCAACTAATATTTGATTTTTTTCACATGGAAGCCGAAGCTGCTGACGAACGAGGAGACATTGGGGAGTCTTACGGGGGAGACGTTGGCGACGTTGTACGAAGGACCCGATCAAGATGGGTCGGAGTTTAAAATTCCATTTAGTCTTACTAGGGAGACGCTGCTCAAATCTATATAATGGGGGCCGAACCTTGTAAGTTGATAAGAATTCCATTTAGCTTTCTTGTTTTTTAGTTTTTACCATATGGTGGTGGTGCTTTCCCCCGTGGAAGATCTACAAATCATAAGTACATGATATTAATAATTTTATATGAAAAAAAAGTTCCAAAATGGGATTTTAATAATTATTTGTTTATAAGAGAGGGTTCAAGTCAACAAAAATATTTTAATAATTATTTGTTAATAAGTATTTGTTTATATGAGAGGGTGAAGGATAATATTTATTTGTTTGGATTTTGTGAATTGACTTTTTTTTAAAGAAACAACTTCGGCTTCCATGTGAAAAAAATTATATTAGTTTTAGTATTAGGATCCATATTACATGTGAAAAAAATTAATATTACATGAAAAATATAAATATTTATATGTTTTGCTTATAAAACAATCAATATTTTACATATATAAATTGATTTTTACATATGTAATTTTTCTTTTTACTATTAAGCAAGAAATTTTAAAAATTACATAGATTCTTTTTTTAAACCTACAAACAAGAAATTTTAAATATCTTGTTCATTTTTTAACAAAATTTTGTTTCATTGGATTCGATTTTTGGTTAACTGCATACGTAAATTGATTTTACATATGTAACATTTGATTATTACATATGTAACATTTTCATTTTACATATGTAACAATAGCTAGTTACATATGTAATACCCTTTACGTAACATTTGATTTTGCGGTCTCCTTTACCTTGCTTGAAGGTCTGTTAAAACAGTATGATATAATACATTGTAGCATTTAAATCGACTTATTAGTATTTAACCATCATTTACTCGTTAAGTTTTGGCATATCTTTTGTAGTGGCTAAGAAGAAACCAAACTCATTTACTTCACGGTCAATAGGAAAACTATAATCGGGTAATATTGTTTCTTTAACATATATAGTTGCATATTTTACATTTATTGGTTACTTATGTAATCTTACCTGTAAATTTACATACGTAATTTTACAAGACCACTAGTAATTTTTTGTAATTTACATACATAAACTTATAAAAGTTCTATTATAACATATGTAACCTTAGTTATGTTACAAGTGTTACATGCATTTTAAGTTACTTTATACCTAGTATATATTTATATATGTAAGTTGATGAACTTGTTTTCTTTGTATGTGAATGATTTTTGTGTCAAAGATGAAGATGATTATCAAGAAATGAAGCATATTTAGGTTTTATGTTTTTTGTTAACTTATTATAGTTTTATGATCATTTTTAAATATTTAAGTTTGTATGAAATACGTTGTTACGTCTTTAATGATGATTGTAATGAATTTTTAAATATTTAAGTTTGTATTAACATATGTAACAACACGTATGCTCGATTTTTATAGTTTTTGGATCACTTTTAAATATTTAAATTTGTATTAACATATGTAACAACAGATATGCTGCTACCACGTTTAAAATAGTAATTTTTTTAAATAAAATAATTTAATTTTTATTCTTTAATTACTACTTTTAAATAAAAAATATTATAATTTAAAAAGTATGAGAGAGAATATATGATGGATGTGTTTAGGGAAATGTGAAATAAAGTAAGAGAGAGATGGTATGGTGAATTTCCTATTTTGCCCTTTTTGTCTTTTAATAAATATTAAATATTGAATAGAAAGTACATTTTTTCAAGATTAAATTTGAGCCCTTGATGATATCAGATAAATGGTTGAGATGGGGTTTAGTGAGTTTCTTCAACTCAAGTGGTTTTTATTATAACCATCCCCTATCTATACTATATAATAAATAAAGGTTTTTCATGGCACGTGTCGCCACCATATTCATTCTCATTATTTTTTTTTTTCGCCTCTCTCTCTTTTTAAATGCACCTTTATCTTCTAATATTAATAATATATTTTTAAATAAAATACTAATCTTTATATTAATAAATCTCATTAAATCTCATAGCATATTTTGAGGATTGTATGTGTTATGTATTACACGGATTTATTCAACTCGTGTAAACACGAGTTTTGAAAAATAATTTTTTATTACTTAATATATAATATCATATTTATTCAATCCGTGTAATACACGGGATTTTAACCTAGTATATATATATAAGGGAGGGATATTCTAAGAAGGTTAAATAGTGTAAAAAGTGTTTTAAAAACCCCACCTGTGACAATCCGAACTTTTCAGGTTAACTTCGTTAGTCAAATTCAGTTAAATCCTAACTCAGTTAACTCAATTCTAAAACCAAGGGATCAATTCTGTCAAAGCTGAAGTTGCAAGGGCTGGTTTTGTAAATTACCAGAAACCCTAATAGGCACAGTCGCGCCTCTTATTGGAACGGTCGCGCCTCTTGCCGGTTGAAATGTAAACGCAACTTTTACTCGCAAATCCGTTCAAATATCAAGTTGTAACGTATAATCTCTAACGGCGGATCATCATCGAGCCATTATTCGGCACTTTAACACTCGTAATAGCCGAATTCAACTCCATTATGGCCTTTAATCCTATAACCGTCGATCCTATCACCATATATCTCAAATCCGATCGATTGAGAGCAGCTTTACGCAAACAATCTACTCTCACATCTTGCACGAACCTCCCAGAAGCTTTTGCACATTCCTATTTGGTCGGAGAAGCAGCCGGGGTCGCCGGAGATCAAGCTCCTCGTAGCCGCAAATCATTCTAGCCGATCTCTATCAATTCGTTAGTGTTTGAGGTAATTAAAAACACCCTTATCTTCGTTTTAGTGTCCAGATTGAAAGCCCTATGATTTTAACAAGTAACCTTATCCAGATTGTTCAAATTGATATCGTGTTCATACCTAGGGTTTTCGTTATTCAATCGAGAAATTAGTCGATCTAGACTCGATGTTTTTGAAAAACAAAGCATACCATCAGATTTGTAATTACTTAATTAACAGAACCCCCATATCCTTTTGGCCAATCGCGATCGAAACCAAACGGATTTGGAGTTACGATCGTGCCAGCATTTGGCACGGTCGTGCCTCGTACTCTGACCTGGTCGTGCCTCGTGCTCAGACCTGGTCATGCCTCAGAACCCTAGACACGGTTGTGCCAGACTCAGACACGGTCGTGCCTAGTGGTCAGGTTTTGTTGTGTCTTTTGTATGATCAACACGGCCACGCCCCTTACCAGCACAACAATATTTATTATATTACACTAATATGTTTTAAATCGGAAAACCACCCGTAGGCTCGGGTTTAGTCTTGTAACTCGTATTCGTTATTTAAAGTTCGTTTATAAAAAATATATTATTTCCAATCCTTGATCTCAATTAAAAACGATATATATTTTTATGTTATTATTGTTACGTTTATAAACTTCGTGTAACATTTTAAACTAATAAATAATATAATTATCTATATTATTTGCACTCGTTATCCTTGAATAAAATAATAGATTTATTATTTTGTCACGCAATTGCTTATTGTGATATTTTATTAAATCTAAAAATAATATATATTATATTATTTTCTTAGGCCATTAGTTTAATGGTACAAACGTTTGAACATATTTATTATATATTATTATTTGAATCCTACGACACGAAACATATTTATCCTAATTTAGAAATCCGTATTCCTATGGACACGTTCGTCTACTCGTTGATCTTTAGAACGTTTCTTTTAGGGCGTTCCTCATTCCGTGTCGTCGTCCCAATTCCCATTTTATCCCTAATAATTATGTTGTAATTCTAGGGCATTCGTGAGCCATGTAGGGCTAACGCGTGAGATTTCAATCTCATACTTGTGTGATTATTTCCTACGTAATCAGGTGAGTTTTTACTGTTTTAAAACCGGGGGAGAAAACATGACGTAAACACTTTTGGTTATGTAATTCATATATGTTATCACTTGTTTGACTATGAGTACACATCTATCATTAAGTCCTCACATCGGACCGTTAATATGAACATAGCGAGGTAAGTTGGGTAGTACTACTGGGTTTGACAAACCTCACCCGCGTTAGTCGCGCTAACCCGATTGGAAGTCGAACGGGTGCAATATTGACCTAAACATGCACCATGGTTGATAGGCCTGGTGGGAGGCAAACACAAACGCATTAGTTAACATTGATATAGGTTAGCTACCTGTTTATTTATATATTGAATGTACATTAACCTGGTAAACTTTGTTACAAACTGAAACCTGTGAACTCACCAACCTCGTGTTGACATCTTTTCTTACATGTTTTCCCAGGTCGCTAAGATAAGGCACAAGTGCACATATAGGACATGCATGGAGTCCTACTCTTGAATTATGTTTTAATATTACATTTGGACTGTTTTCATTTATGTTTGGACTGGACTTTTTGGGCGCGTTTGTTTTGCGCATTTACTTTCTTTACACGCTTCCGCAATTACTCTGATTGATATGATATTTTCATTTAAGTCCCATATAGAGTCGTTCAATGTAACTAATGACTGAGATCCTGATTTGTCACTTTCCAAACGGTAAAACTCCGTTAGTTGAATTTGGGGGTGTGACACCACCACCACCCCCAAAAGCCTAAAACCCCACCCCAACCGCCCCAAAACCTAACCGCCACCCCACCCCACCATAAAACACCTAAAACCCCCCACCCCCACCCCCAACCCCAACCCCAAAAAGCTAAATCATAACAAAAAACCCTAAAAAGCAGAAAAAGACGTCTAAAAACACCACCACCACCACCCTCTAAAAGCCTAAACCCCCAACCCAACCCAACCCAACCCACCCAAAAACCTAACCCTCACCTCACCTCCAAAAACCTAAAAACCCCACCCCCACCCCCTAAAAAATCCTAAATCCTAAAAGCTAAACCCTAAGGAAAAAACTAAACCCTAAAGGCTAAGATCGTAGAGTTCGACGAGACGGTTCCAACGCCGCCGAGATGAGTAAAATCGGAGTTCGTATGAGCCGGTTATGAGCGCTTTAAACGACTTTTTACACTTTTTGACTATTTACCACAAGCAGACAAGAAGTTGATGTTTGATAACCAAACCGTGCTGCAAAAATTCACATTGAACAAAAGAAATAATTGAAATTGGACTGCAAAAATTGTATTATGTCTTCTTAGGCCTAACCGATTAGGGGAATGCATTTCATCATTGAATCTAGTTACTACACAAATCAGGTAGGTTATTGATATTATTTGAACTACTTCTAAGAGACTTAAAATTAGTTCATGTTTATAAAATAATTCGTCAAGGGTATCATTGATGAACCATATTTTATTTTTATAGACTTATTTGTTTATAGTTGTGTTTTTTTTTAATATACAACAATTTTAAGGTTTATTGTGTTGGAGCACTATTGCTACCTTTCACAAAATGGAAAACCGGAGAACGGTCACTACTGGATAGACATAATCGACTTTTAATGTTTTATTCAGCAACCATTCTATTGCACTCTATTAATCAACAACCTAAGAATAATCGGGAATATGTTTAAATGTTTATTCGGGTTCCTCGGGTCAACCCGTATCTTGATTTGTTAACCCGAATACCGAATCATATTAAGTAGGTCGGGTTCGGGTTTGCTTCGTAATCGGGTTCGGGTTTTCCGGGTGCATCTTAATCGGGTAAGGGTGAATTAGGGTCGGGTTCGGTAATCGGGTTTCGGATAAAAAGGACACCCCTACTTTTGGGGGGTGGTGGTTGGGTTTTTAAAATAGTTTTTACACTTTTTAGACTTCTTAGAATATCCATCCCTTATATATATATATATATATATATATATATATATATATATATATATATATATATATATATATATCATGAGAAAACCAAAAAACTTTTACTGCATATGTGTAGTACACTCAAAACCTAACCCACCCCTAAAAACCTAAACCCCCACCCCCACCCCCACCCCACCTAAAAAAAACCTAAACCCCCAACCCCCCCCCTCCAAAACCTAAACTAAACTAAAAAACTAAACCCAAAAACTAACACACCCCCAAAAACCTAAACCCCCAACCTCACCCCCACCCAAAAACCTAACCCCACCCCACCTAAGCCCCCACCTCACCCCTCAAAAAACCTAACCTAAAAGCTAAACTAAACCCAAAAGCTAAACCCACTAATTTTTGAGTTTTTTTTTAACGAGGACGACGTGGGAAATAAGATCTCCGAAGCACTTTTTTAATTTTTGATTTATTTTTTGAGTTATGATTTTTTATTATTTTTTTACCTTTAATAAATAGATTTTTGGTTTTCTCATAAACATTGAGTTTTCTTATGATCCTTCCCCTATATATATATATTATAACACCCTTAATTTCATACACCGATTATTAAAACATTAAACAAACGGAAGCATTTATCCCAAGAATTTTTTTTTCGCGTGTCACGAACTTCTGGAGCCCTCCCTTCGCGTGTCGCGAGGGAGTCCCAATTCACCTGTCCGGGAAAATGGTTTTTCGCGTGGTGCGAAGAATCCCCCTTGATCTTCGCGTGGCGCGAAGATACTCAGTAAACAGAAAATTAAGTTTTTCTCCCGGATCCAACACTTAGCCAAATTTTCATCTTTTAACAAATCAACATGACACCAAATTTTTCCTAACACTTGGGTTTTTGTTAAAACATTCAAAACACCATATACATTCTCCAAAACATAGTTTCATGTTTCATTTACATCCTTTTAAAGGATTTCTATTTACCCCCATAAATTCATCAATTATGCATACGAGAACCCGACAACACCTTGGACTTGACTTTGACTACATCGGAGCTTTCCCTACATAACACCACATATAAACACCATTAGTAATGAAGATAAAACATATCAACAAGTAAAATATACTTGTTTTCACCCATTCACCCATTTGACCTGTTTCCACTCAATTAGTCATTAGGCTTCATATCAATTGTATAACACCTTACAAGTTCATTCTTTTCATTTAACATTCATGATTAACACATTTCCATTTTCATTATGGCACATAGGCCATAACTTCATCACCACATTTCCATTATGATTCTTAGATCATAACTTCATCATCACATTTCCATTATGATTCTTAGATCATAACTTCATCACCACATTTCCATTATGATTCTTAGATCATAACTTCATCATCACATTTCCATTATGATTCTTAGATCATAACTTCATCACCACATTTCCATTATGATTCTTAGATCATAACTTCATCACTACATTTCCATTATGATTCTTAGATCATAAATTCATCACCACATTTCCATTATGGTATTTAAACCATAACTTCATAACTACATTTCCATTATGGTATTTAGACCATAACCTCATAACCACATTTTCATTATAGTATTACAACTATAACTACATTCATTCATTTGTACATACAAATTCATACACATTCGTACACATTCATAACACACAACATGGTATGCAAACATAACACATTTTCATCACATTTCCATTATGGTACTTTGACCATAACTTCATCACCACCACATTTCCATTATAGTATTATAACTATAACTACATTCATTCACATATTCATACACCTCTATTCACATTCATAACACATAACATAATATGCAAACATATTACACGTATCACCATTTATCAACAATACTAAGTAAGTGCAAGAGCACTTACTTTTCCGGTTTAAAGATCCCGTTCCCCCTTCACAGTTTGCAATTTGATTACCTAAACACATACACCTAGTTTAGTAATTTATCATACATCAAAATCATATTTTAATTGGGTTCACAACCCAATTTCCCATTTCCAACCCAAACTGACCCGTTTGGGTTATTCCCATATCCAAACATCCTCTTTCCATCCAAACTCACCTACTTGAGTTTCATTACCATTCTTTAACACTAACTTTTCATTTAATCTTTAACATTAGATTAATTTAGTGTTCATTCAAGTGTCTAACACCATATAAACATTTAAACATCATTAATTCATCATCCTATCATCATAATCCAAAAACCCCAAATTTTCTCCATATGAACCCTAACTTTTCATAATCAAAATCAAAAGGTTCTATGTTGTTAATCACCATTCTTTACCTTTAGTTTAGCTACATTATCAATAATCTAACACTAATTAACCCCATGCATTCATAATTTCCAGATTTCTATAAAACCCATCTATGAACTCATAAATGGTGAACTAGAAAGGATGATAATCACTTACTTGATGTTATGAAGATGATGTGCAAGCCAAAACCTCCACAAATCAAGCTTCAATTGCACAAATTTTCTTCAACACCCTTTTCTCTATTTTCTCTCTTGCAAATGAATGACCCACATCAAATGAAGACCAATTTTGACTTTAATAAGTCAAATATGGCAGATTTGCCATATTTACACCTTCAACCCCTCAACTTTCATTTCATCATTTTCATTCCAAAATTAGTTAAAAAGTAATATAACCTCATCACTAACTTGAAACCCACTTGTTTTAACTTATTTTTAAAATATTATTTTCACCATAATATTAATTAGAAATATTTATTTATTTTAAAAAAGAAACCCGGATTTTCGTTCGTTACACACACACATGTATATATATATATATATATATATATATATATATATATATATATATATATATATATATATACATAACCACACATTTATTTTCATCTTATTTTAATATATTCCCCAAAAATCAAACACTCAATTAACTATAATAAATATGTGGTCGGAATTTGATTTTTTTGTTTACACATTTAAATGTGGTTTACATTTGATCATTTTCCTATATATACGTCACACCCCCAAATTCCACTAACGGAGTTTTACCGTTTGGTGTGTGACTAACCAAGATCTCAGTCATTAGTTACATCAAACGACACTATATGAGACTCAAATTGAAATATTATAAACGTTCAGAGTAAATGCGGAAGCGATGAATAAAAAGTAAATGCGCAAAACAACGCGTCCAAAGTCTAATTCAAAATAACATAAACAAATAGTTTAAATGTCTTGATATCAAATGGGACTATATTAGGAATCCATGCATGTCCTAATCGTGCACCTGTGCCTTAACTTAGCGTCCTGAGAAAACATATAAAAAAGTGTCAACACAAGGTTGGTGAGTTCACATGTTTCAGTTTATAGAAGCGTTTAACATATTAATGTACATTCAATATATTTATCAACATGTAGCTAACCCATATACATGTTAACTAATGCGCTCGCAATCGAAAGCTGACTGTTCATGTTTTTGCCTCCCACCAGGCCTATCAACCATGGTGCATGTTTAGGTCAATATTACACCCGTTCGACCTCCAATCGAGTTAGCGCGACTAACGCAGATGAGGTTTGTCAAACCCAGTAGTACTACTCAAATTACCTCGCTATGTTCATATTAACGGTCCGATGTGAGGACTTAATGATAGATGTGTACGCATAGTCAAACAAGTGATAACATATATGAATTACAAAACCAAAAGCGTTTACGTCATGTTTTCTCCCCCAGTTTAAAAACAGTAAAAAGGGGTCGTGAAAACTCACATGCGTTGCGTAGGAGGTAGTATCATACAAGTATGAGATTTTAATCTCAAGCGTTAGCCCGACACGACTCACAAATGCCCTAAAATTACAACATAATTATTAGGGATATAATGGGAATTATGACGACGACACGGAACGTTGAACGTCCTAAACGCTCTAATGATCAAGGAGTAGACGAACGTGTTCACGAGTTTCTAATTTAAATAATTAGGATAATTACGATTCGCGACGAATGACATAACAATATATAATAAATATATTCGAACGTTTTCATCATTAAATAATGGTCTAGAAAAATAATATTATTGTATTATTTTTTTAAACTCGTAAAGTTATCACGATAATCATTTATGTGGCAAAAATAATAACATATTATCTTTATTCGAGAATATAATTACGAGTAAATAATATAGATATTTATATTATTTATAACTTTGAAGCGTTACAAATGTTCATAATATGGAGGAAAATAATATATAAAATATATTATTTTTAAATGGTGTCATGATATGAAAGTAGCATAAATATATTATTTTAAAAGTGGAAATAATATAAAAATAGGTTATAAAAATAATTCCGAAGATTAATATAACCACGATTGTTTGCGTATTTTCATAAATTAAATAATAAGTTAATAAAATAATATAATTAATATATTATTTTTAATATAACCAAAATGCTCGAAAATGTGTCATAATAACAATCCCGACACTACGGGAGTCTTTCGAGGGTTAAAACGTATTAATATCGCACTATAATAATAATAGGAAAGGTTTTTAAAAAAAGAAACTAGTGAAAAGGCTTCTAAACAAAATATGTAGGAGACCGGACTCGAACTCGGGTCTACTGCGCATGAGTCCAAGGTTTTAACCACCCCGCCCGCTAGGGTCATCGCAACAAGACCCGGGTTTGAATGGTTTTAATCATGAACACCACTGTGTTCATCTCCTTAATCGCGATCCGAACCAATCCCGACCCCAATTCCATTGATTTCGCTACAGGTTTGCAACAAGAGTTTAGGGGTTTTGTTACTTAATGGATTTCGATCCTGGGGGTGTAGCTAATTTCAAAAAACAATAAATTTAAAGTCGTTAATTACTTATTTAAAAATCTGAACCCTAGTTTTAAGAACACATGTTTAATTTGATCGAATTCGATAATGTTTTCAGTTGAAATCATGGGGCTTTCAATGAGTTAGGGAATGCGAATCTATCCATGTACTTTAATTGGATTGATATTGGGTCTAAGTTAAGGTTCGATCAAATCACAATCGTATGAACCCTAGATAACTGTTTGTGATCGAATCGATGATATGAACCTCAATTAGCATGGGGCTTTGAATCTAGACACTGATACGAAACTAAAGGTGTGATTAGTTACCAGAATTGATGACGAATTGGTGGTGCTCGACTAAGTCACAGTTGCGGCTTGCATGGTTTGGTCTCCGACGATCGTGGCTTCGTCTCTAACCAAATGGAACCGTGTGAAAGCTTGAGTGGGGCTCAAATGAGATGTGTAGAGGTTTGATTTCACGAATTATTATCTAATTGATACGAATTCGTGCGTAAAAACAATGAAGTCGACGGTTATAGATTGATTACCCATAATGGGGTTTAATTCGATATAATAACGAGGATTAAAGGTTCAATGATGGTCAAAATTGTTATTAAGGTTTATTTTAGTTACAAATTCAAACAGAAATCGGCTACAATTTGCGGATTAGGCTTAAGAACATACGGTTTGACTTTCAAAAAGTCAAACAGGAACTAAATCATGAAATCTTGACTTGCAAAGTCAACCAAATCAACTTTGGGTTAATTACCGAATTAATCCCTGTGGTTTCCATGTATATGAGTTTGAATATAGGCAGAAATAGTCCCTGAGATTCGAATTGAGTTAAATAAGTTAAGATTTAACGGAGTTCACTAACGAAGTTAGTCTAAAAAGTCTGGATTATCACAATATATATATATATATATAGGGGAGGGATATTTTAAAAAGTTTAAAAAGTGTAAAATGTATTTTAAAAACCCTACCACCACCCCCAAAAGCCTAAAACCCCCACCTCAACCCCCCCAAAACCTAACCCCCACTCCACCCCACCCCCAAAAGCTTAAAACCCCCCACCCCACCCTAAAAACCTAAATCCTAATAAAAAAAAACCCTAAAAAGCCGAAAAAGTCGTCTAAAAACACCACCACCAACCCCTCCCAAAAGCCTAAACCTCCAACCCAACCCCCCCAAAAGCCTAAACCTCCAACCCAACCCCCCAAAAACCTAACCCCCACCCCGACCCACCCCTAAAACCCTAAAACCCCCACCCCCACCCCACAAAAGCCTAAATACTAAAAGCTAAACCCCTAAGGCTAGACCTTAAGGCAAAAACTAAACCCTGAAATCTAAACCCTAAAAACTAAACCTTACAAGTTAAGATCGTAGAGTTCGACGAGACGGTTCCAACGCCGTCGAAATTAATAAAATCGGAGTTTGTATGAGCCGGTTATGAGCGTTTTAAAGCACTTTTTACACTTGCTACACTTTTAACATTTTTTAGCGGAACCCTATACTATATCTATATATATGGAGAAGTTCATTTCAGAACACTTAAATATTATGAGAACAAGGGGAACAAACCTAAATCGTTTATTTTTTTGATCTATGTTAAAAAAAATTAAAATTTTATACTTCTTACATATAAATATGTATGTTTATGTACATAAAAAATAATCAAACTAGTTTTTCATATATTTAAAAGTTTCCTACACATGTGCAGGTAAAAAAACCTACACATTAATTACACATGTGTAGGTATGTATATAAACGTAATTTGTTCATATTTTTTTGTTTGAATTTCATGAAAAATGAACATTACATTTATATAATTTTCTTATATTTTAAATCCTTTTAACATTGAAAAGGTGAATGATTCATTTTGTTCTGCGTGTTCTCGCAATATTTAGTGTTTTGAATTGAACCCTCCCCTATATATATATTTGAGCCAATTTATGTGTGGTTGTATTCTATAAGATGAGGATGTTAAAGTGGATGTGTGAGCACACAAGGTTAGACATGATAAGGAATTACGTTTTTAGGGATAAACTAGTGGTGACACGTATCTCAGATAAAATAAGGGAGGGGAGTTTGAGATGGTTCGGGCATGTGCGAAGGAGACATATGAAGACATCAGTAAAGAGCATGGAGACACCCATCGTAGAGGGGAAGATGAGCAGGGGCAGAACAAAACTAACTTGGGATGAGAAGATTTGACGGGATTTGATAGACTTGCACCTCTCCGAATATATAATCAATGATAAGAATCCGTGAAGACGCATGATAAAGGTTAGAGATTTCTAAAAGTGAATAGATACTTGACCTTTAAAAAAAACCATAAAATGGATCTTTTCGTCTTTCAAAGCTATAGTTATAAATTAAAAGGTTGGGTTTCTATTTTTCATAAAAAAAAATCTAGAAAGCACTACTTAAATGTGTTTTCTACTTTTTTTTATGTTTTAATAACTTTTTACTCCTAAAATTACCTACATTTTTTCTGCAACTAAAAATGTTTATACTAAGATTACGTGTAATGACCATAAAGTTTTCTAATCTAGTTCGTTTAGATTGATTCATTTGTTTTGACAGGTTCTCAATACGTATCGGTTGTTTCATATTTTACCTTTGCATCTTTGTTTACTTATATAATTTTACTTAGCATATAATTTAATTAATGATAGGACCATCACCAACGCAAAGGCTCACATGCTCCTTTACCTCGGCACCTATCTTGCCTATCCGGTGAAAAAACTGAGAACCGGTGCCCTTTCTCCTCTCTCCTTACCGTCTCACAAACTTCCGCGCCCTTTCGTTGTCTCATCATTCCCAAGGTGCGGCTAGGTTAGGAGATCATTTAATCATGGAGACAAATCGCATCCCCTTTCTGAATTTTCTTTACCGATTTGAATATCTTGTTCGAAATTACCTTCTCCAATTAATTAAAAAAAAAGGTCACTCGTGAATGTGTCTTCTTTTATTTTTATAGCTGTCAGAAAATCTCATTTGAATTCAATTGTTTTGTCATTTATAAATGGCCAAAAGCCAGTGAGGGTCTCCTACCCTCCTCCTTCCACTTCAAACCCTCAATTCCATTTTCTTGATTTTTAAATTCAAAGTTCACAGCTTTCTTGACATGGTCCAAAAGGGTCTTCCTTTTAAGTTTTAAAAAGTTCAAAAAGGGGGAAAAAGATGCCAACAGTTTGGTTTTCTTTAAAGAAATCCCTTCACTGCAAACCGGATCCAAAAGAAGTCCATGACCCGAAATCCAAGAAACATTTGGCAACAATCTTGACCCGGAAACCCGGCAGGTCGGGTTGTTCAAGGTCCATTGCAAATCTCAAAGATGTCATCAATGGTGGGAATGTAAGACATTCAGAAAAGCCAGTGACTTGCAGTCCAAGATCTATTGGAAGTAGTGAGTTTGTAAACCCTATTGCCCATGAAGTTATTTTTAGTGATTCAAAGTGTGAGCTTAAAATCTCAGGCTTTAATGGTGGGGTCACCGGCTGCTCCGGCGCCGGCGGTGGCAGCGGCGGCGGTGGTGGTGATGGGTTTAGTTTTGTGGGTACATTACTGCCCGGAACACCGGGTCCGAGTGGTCCTCTAACAATGCATGGTTTCAAGAATCAGCAAACAAGTTCAAGAAAAATTGGAATCCCACAAAACCCTAAAGCTTGTTTAGAGGCAGAATCTAATGGGTCATCTGCTGCTGCTGCTGATGATGCTGCAGTCACGTGCCATAAGTGTGGCAAGCAGTTTGGGAAGTGGGAAAATCTTGAAGCCCATCATCTGTCAAAGCATGCTGGTAAATTTGAAATTTTTGTTCAGTTTAGCCATGCCTTGATTGGGAAAAATAACAAAATGGACATTTTGTCCATAAAAAAAAACTCGGAGGCTAAGCCTTTTGAATTCTTCAAAGGCTTAGCCAACAAAACTTAAAGGCTTAGCCGGTTTCAAACATGCTAAATGTCCATTTTGGTATTTTTAAGAGAATTATGTCCATTTTGGTATTTCCCCCCTGCAAAACGATTGAGTTGGGTAACAGGTCATAATGGGTTCGGGTCAGGATGAGTTCGTGTCAAACGGGTTGTTTTAAAAAAAATATCAATTTGCTTCGGATCAGAAAGGGTTGTAACAAAAAAGTGGCACGGGTTGAAATAAAATGTCTTAGAAAAGAAAAGTGCCAAAATTTGCTACCCGTTTGAACCAATTCTAAATTTATATAGTTTTTAGGCGAACCATGTTGAACTAAATTTTTTTAAGGTGTTACCAATTTCAACCTTTTTTGTGCTATGGTGTTACCCAATTCAATCAAAAATACAAAAAATGGTTACCCAAACCAACCCATTTCCTCTATTTTGAGTCAAGATTGCCAGGTCTAAGTTTAGCTTTATTTTAATGTTCTTAATCTGTCAAGATTCAATCTTTCTCTTTTTAAATTCACATTTCTTGATTCAAAGTTTCAAACCACAAAAGGGTGTTCATTTTTATACTAATCTTGAAATCTTGATCAAGAATCTTGTTGTTTCTGGTAGTTACTGAGCTTATAGAGGGTGATTCATCAAGAAAGATTGTGGAAATAATCTGTCGATCGGGCTGGTTAAAGCCCGAGAACAATACGGGTCGGATTGAGAAGGTTTTGAAAGTACATAATATGCAAAAGACACTAGCCCGGTTTGAAGAATACAAGGAATCAGTGAAAGCCAAAGCCAGCAAACTACCTAAGAAACACCCTCGGTGTCTAGCCGATGGGAATGAGCTTTTGCGGTTTTATGGCACCACAATCGCGTGTTCGCTTGGTATCAATGGCGAATCTAGCTTATGTGTTTCTGATAAATGTTGTGTTTGTCGGATTATAAGACATGGGTTTTCCACCAAAAGGGAGCTCAAGGGTGGCATTGGTGTTTTCACAACTTCAACTAGTGCGCGGGCTTTTGAATCCATAGAAGTGTATGATGACCGGCTTGATACACGAAAGGCGTTGATGGTGTGCAGAGTGAT
Organism: Smallanthus sonchifolius; assembly: GCA_023525975.1. NCBI lineage: Eukaryota > Viridiplantae > Streptophyta > Magnoliopsida > Asterales > Asteraceae > Smallanthus > Smallanthus sonchifolius. Next base: position 13,882,393 of record CM042042.1, read on the forward strand.
TGCGGGTCGGGTGCACAAACCGTTAGAGAACATTCAAGAGATAACCGGGCAGACGGGTTTTGACTCTTTGGCTGGGAAAATCGGGATTCATTCGAATATTGAAGATCTTTATTTGCTTAGCCCTAAAGCTCTTCAGCCTTGCTTTGTGGTGATTTGTAAACTCTAGATATATGGCATTTGAATGGGCTTTTTTTTGGTAAAATTCTTATTAAGGGTTTCTTTATGTAGCATTATGATCTTTTTATGTTTTTTTGTTAATGAGTCTAACTACATGAATGCATTCATAAAGGATTTTGGATATGGATCTTGTATGATTGTGTAAAAATCTAATTTTAGTTCCTTAATAAGAGTTTTCATTAACATGTATACAATATTTTCAGAACCGGACCAGACAGCGAACCGGCCGCCTTAGAGGTCAACTGGTCGAACCGGATGATCTTATAAATAATATAAAAATTAAAATTATGTATATAGATACAAAATATAAAACACTTTTTTTTATATAAATTTACAATTTTAATGTCATATGAAGGCTTAAATAAATAAATGGGTAACTTTACATAATAGTAACCAAGTTCTCAAGTGTTACATCTAAATATCTCAAAGTTTTTTTGTCCCTTTAAAGTCACTCAACTTTCAGTAGGTGTTCCAATCCTATGTAATATTTTTATAAATGTTTAAATTTTTTTAAAATTGAATGAGGCAAACTGTATATGAATCTTGTTTACTATTTAGCAACTATTTTTTTCAATTCGACTTAAATATAACAATTTTGAAAGTTGTTTATTATTCGGTGAATTTTTTTTCTTCACTATTACCTACAATTTTAGATTAATTGGAATATAAATTTCACTTATTGGTAAATAATATTCATATATATTTCATTTGCCTAATTCAATTTTAAAAAAATTAAACATTTATAAAAATATTACATAGGATTGGAACACCTACTGAAAGTTGAGTGACTTTAAAGGGACAAAAAAACTTTGAGGTATTTAAATGGAACACTTGAGAAACTTGATTACTATTTGGTGAAGTTTTCCTATAAATAAACTATGCAAATTGGAATACTAAATTAATTAGAAAATTAAATTTTGAAGAAAAAGAAAGTATTTTTTTTTAAATCTGGTCCGACCCCGGTCCGGTTTGACCGGTAGCCAGCCGGTGATTCAGTTTAAAAACGACTCAAACTTTTGGGCTAGTGATTTAAAGCCTAATTTCATTCATAATTGACATCATCTCATTAAAATAAAAGACAAAATGTCGTTTTGGACTGAACAGAAAACAGAACTTTTTCATACCATTGTCAAGTCTAACCACCGGACGAATCTAACCGCCTGGCATGTGATTTCTACATCATGCAGCATAATTTGTATATAATATAGGATGTCGACAAGTTCATTTATATACATTGTTCCCAAAAGAAACAAGTGGTACTAGATAACAAACAATAGTACATGTTACCACTTAAGAAACTTATTGCAGTAAATTTTGTCTCTTTTGTGGTCATTTTGTTGTTTGAGTAGCTATGAGATTAGGAATCCAATCCCTTTCCCACATGACTTTCAAGTTTCATATTTTGCAAAAGATTAGATTGCTTGGTAAATCTAAGGATTGAACCCTACACTTGTCACTCAATCATAAACTTATTATTAGATATAATTATATATAAAGTATATGGATAGTTGTATGGACAAATGATTGCAAGGGTTTGTACATAAAGGTATGGTAAGAGATAAAGAAATACATTTCATATACTTTCTAGAGATCAATGGTCATATGTGCGCGCATGATAAGGCGAAAATAGTCATACGGCCCGTATGATGTGTTGGACCGACATTGAAATAACTGATATGACTACTAACAAAATTCATGTATGACCATTTTTTGCCCCATCATACGACATGTATGGGTCAATACAACCCGTATAATGTGAGAGATATGTTAGTGGTACACTTTGAGAGATGATGTATCTTTAGCAGCACCCAAAAAGTATTAATATTTAAAATCTAACGTGACATGACGTGACAATACTTAACGCATATGCTTACTGCATGGCGGTTGGTATTTACTCTTTGATTTAGACTCTTCCATTTCTTGACTAGAGGGTCTCTCTTAGAGCATGGGGTATACCGGTATGATTGTGGTGTGATGTGATAATAAAGTGCACGCCACGTGGCGCCACGTCAGATTCTGGAAAAATCACACGATAATCACATGGCAAGGGGTATACCCATGTGATTGTGGTGGTGTGATAATTTAATGTTTATTTTTGAATTTTTATTTAAATAAAATTAAACATAATATTTAAATAAAATAAAACATAATATTAAAATAAAATAAAACATAATATTAATTAATAATAAAAAAAAATTACATTAATAATAAAAAAAAATTACATTACTAATGATTTGATTTTTCATAAATATACTCAATCAAGTCCGCCTTTAGTGCGTTATGAATTTCTCGATTGCATAAAAATAATCTCCGACTCATTCGAAACCGTGTATCAAAGTATGCCGATGACATAGCTCCGAACGCCATTACCCGGGCTTCCTCGCTTGATGATGAAGACATTTTATAAGTTTTTTTATAGTATAGAGAAGATGAGATAAATTGTTATTGATTTTGTGTTATATAGGAGATGAAAATAATGAAAATAAAAAAAAAACTTTTTTTTTAATTTATAGCCGTTCAACGGCTAGTCCAACGGAATAATCAAACAATTTGTCGCGTGATTTTTCTCACGTGAATATATCACGCCGTGAGAAATGCAAAGAGGGGGCGGTGTTCCCTACAAATCACGCCGTGATTTGTAGGTCCACATAGGACCACGACGTGGTTTAGTCATGTATACCGGATACCCTTAGTATTTTCATGACTGAAAATTGAAATATTGCCGGAAATCAGCACACGTTATATTAGATGTATTCATTACATAACAACTTCTAACCTCGTACACCAATGTGGTCACTACGACACTATTGGTTTGTTACCATTTCTGCATCTAAAACTTTGCATACAAGTCAAATCTTTAATACCCTTTATAAATCATTGCATAACAACTTCTAACCTCGTACACCAATGTGGTCACTACGACACTACTGGTGTGTTACCATTTTTCCATCTAAAACTTTGCATACAAGTCAAATCTTTAATAGCCTTCATAAAAAAAGTCAAATCTTTTGATACCTGTTATGTTAATTGTAAATGTTCTAGTTTTGTAGCCCATGTTGCATAACCTTCTATGACAGGCCCATGGGTCTTAAATAGGAATGTTTGTAGGATTGTAAACGAGTCGAGCCGGCTCGCGAGTTGCTTGAGATCGGCTCGCTAAAAGCTCGAATCGATCCGAGCCTCGAGCCTAAAATAAACGAGCTTGAGCTCAACTCGACTTGTTCACACCCCTAGTTCTAGAGTTTAACTCTATAAATAGAGGAGTTATCTTCACTTGTAAATACAAAATGCAAATATGTTCCCACTTTCACATGGTATCAGAGCTGGCTCTTGGTACAACACAAACCCTAGTTAGCCGCCGTCCCTGTTCCAGTCCAGTACCCGTTTTCTCACTGATGCCCTTGTTCCAGTTTGAGAATCATTTTTCAAGACGTCATGGTGTCTCACCGTCGTCGCCATCGGTGTGACATCTGACATTTTCAGGTTAACTCCGTTAACACAAACACCATTATCTCAAGCACTTGTTATGCAAACTTTGTTATCTCAGTTAGTCATTTATACGTTGCATTTAATTAGGATAAATTAAAGATGTCAATTATATCACAAACACTCACACATCGGTAACTCGGAGAATTACCGGATCACACACGAGTCTAACCCGAAACGTTGGTGAACTAATAAAAATAATTGCGAACAATTACATTAATGTAAATTATGTGAATTTACATGTTATGTGACTTTTTTGTGAATTATGTGAACCTTCGTGAAATCACGCATGTTATCAGAAATTAATTGTGTTTGTTATTTTTATAAACGTTAGAGTTTTATAAAAATAATAGTTATGAATTTTAATGGTTATTATTAAAACTTATTTTTAAAATAACCCATGGACTATCCAATATTAACTCTCAATGCATCACCAAAGAATGGATGCATGTATATATACATAAAATAGTAAATACAAGTAACTCCCTAATAATAAGGGGAATACAAATAGTATAAAATAAATGGGCTAAATAAATACAATAATAATTCTATACATATGGTACAATAAAAATAACCAATGGATTCTCTTGTTGACCCATGGAGTATCCTTAACCCTTGATTTTACCCATGCATATATATAGAAGCTTATAACAAAAAAATCAAAAACCCTAACCATTTGTTTTCTCCCATTGCCGTCGCAACCATAAACACCACCCCCCAGCCGAGATCAAAATCAACCCCAAAAACCATTCCTTTGATCTTCATTCTTGCAATTGAACTAGTATTTGGGCTATCCTAGGCATTGCTAACACACCTACATAAGTTATTCTATCAAATTTCGTTACTTTTATGATCTCAAGATTTATAATGAAACCCTACTTCATCCAAACATGAAATTTTGTAATAAAGTTGATGACTTGTTATTTGTTTGATGTTATTGTATCTATTTGATGATTATATTGTTGTTAATTATGAAACCCTAAATGTGTATGATCCATAACATGCCTAAAGTGGAAACTTTTTGATTATGTGAAGTTGTAGAATTTCATGTTAGATGTAATTGATGATGTTTATGATTGTAATTATGCTAGTTAGGTTGTATATAATTGTTGTAATGCGTCGAACTCGTTAACAAAGCTAGAAATCATAGGCTTTCCTAAAGAGGAAACTTTATTGAATGATTTTCATTATAGTATGAGTTTTGTACATGCATGATGATGCAAAATGATGCTAATGTGCTAAATAAAATGTATTAAAGCATGCTAAAGTATTATTTTGTAGAAATCACATAGATTGTTAATAGCTTACCAAAAGTTGAAACTTTTAGATTTTAGAACTTGGCTCCTAGACCTGTATTACATGATGTAATAATCTATTATGCATTAGTATGATTACATAAACATATTAGGATCATGCAAAAGTGTTATAGAAACCCCATGTTCATACATTACTAATGATAGTAACTTTGTTGAACAAATACATTACATGTTCATACCTTGCCATGTTAGGAAGTTTGTGAATTATGTATGTATCGTGAAACATGAACTACTTGTATATTATGTGTATTAGTATACTAAACAAACATTAAGTCATTATAAGAGTCACCAACAGGTTGTCGGGTCAACTTGGTGAACAAAAGTCAAACTTGGGTAAACTAGCCATGCATGTTAATCTTCTCAAAACCTATAAACAAGTTGGATTGTTCGAATACAACGGGTTTCATGAACCAACACGAACACACACTTATAGACTTATACATGATAGATAGCCTTTAGCGGGCCACCGATACAACACTTGCAGTCTAGCATGCGCTCTAATGTGAGTTTCACGACCCCTTTTACTTGTTTTCCAATTGGGGGAGAAACATGCACACAAACAAACACGGATCACATAATATTTCATTACCACCTGTTTACTTAAGCGCAAACATAACATACTAAGTCCTTACATTCTCGAACCGTTAGTATAAGGTGTATATGGATGAAATTTGAGTAGTACTACTAGGTTTGACAAACCCCACCCGGGCTAGTCGTGCTAGCTCGATTGGAGGTCGAACGATGTAATTTGTCCTAAACATTTGACCATTTTTGATGTTAGTAATGGTGGAAGGCATTCAAAAAACAAACAACCCGCTTCGGTTACGAACACTAAGAGTAACTTGTATATTGTCTTGCTAACAATATGTGTGACTTATGTATGTAGATCCTGCTAACACTCAAACAGTTTATTCACTTACAAACCTGTGAACTCACCGACCTTGTGTTGACACTTTAAGCATTTTTTTCTCAGGTCACTGTGATACACATCAAGACTAGGATGCATCATGGAGTCGCATTGATTTTATAAATAAATGAATAATGTTTTATTATATCATTTACATTAATTGACGCTTTGTTGCGTGTAATACTTTTGGATTTTATATTAATGTACGCTTCCGCAACTTAAACTATGAAACCGTGTTTTGCTCATGTTGAATGTGCAAACTCAGTATTTTTAAATTCATATAATGGTCGTTCAACATGACTGATGACTACGATACTGGTTTGTCATGCACCTCGCGGTAGAACCCCGTAGGTGGAATCTGAGGGTGTGACAATCGGGACCAAAGATGTCCGATTAGCGTACTCTCAAAGTCTGTCGCTGAAATGTCGTCAGACGAGCCGTCACGCGCCACCTAATCACCGCCACGCGCCACCACTCTCCACCTTTTTTGTTGATGCGTGAGAGATCGGTCCGAACAAACCCCTTCAATAGCAACCGTCGTCACCCACCGTCAGCCACTGCCTGTCGTCGCAGAATCTTGTCGGAATCAGACGCCGATCGCCATAACTGCCCGTTTTCTAGTCCGAGATTCTGCTTCTCTTACTATTTGAGAACCATTACTGCATGTTTTGATCTTGTTTCCTGGTGTTCATGATTCTATCTCCTGCTGTTCATCTTGTATTCATGTTGTCCTGCTCATGTTCCAATCCAGAATCTAGCCAGTTTGTTAGCTGCTATTCTTGAACTACTGTCGGTCCATGTTCTTTGTTCTAGTCATCGCTACCGTCGACCTCCACTGTCCGGGTTTCTATTTTTAATTCTCGTTAGTGTTCCGGCTTTAGATTGTTCTTGAAACAATGCATCACAACAAGGATTATTCTTGATCTAGTTTCACAAGAGGGTCCTTCACTATTGGTAAAGACGATTTCTTCCTCACCTCTAGCCGTGTCAGTTGGTGATTAGGAAAAATGTATAACTACCAAGCCATGGCTACTGGAATTGGCAACTTCTCAAGCCATCACCATTAGCATTGGTGATACCTCTATTTTCCTAACCAATCGACAAAGGCCAATTTTGAGCCATCCCCAATGCCAAAGGGGCTTGCGCCAATGTAAATGGCGATGACTTGTGAGGAATAACTAGAGGTGAGGAGTAAATCGCCTTCGCCAATGGCGAAGGACTCCTTTGTGAACCAGATCAAGGCAACCCACGTTGTGACGCATGGATTAAAACAAACCATACTTAAAAAAATAAAAAATAAATAATAATTCACAAAGTTACTTATCATCAACAAAATAAACGCCTAATGATCACATAGTCCATCTGGCAGAGTTTTTACATATCTATATCTATACTACTATATAAAACATATTGGAAGGACATGCTTGTAATTTGCCAAAACTTTTAATACACTTAACACAAATTGTTATGCATAAGGTATACCTTACCAATGCATAAAATGCGTTCAATTACCATTTAACCCCTCAATTAAAACCCAACACTCAATAATTACCATTATTTAATACACATGAGATTATTTAATTCACTACATTAAGTTTTATTTTATTTATAATACTTAAAACTAAGATTTGAATTTACTATTTATATTTTTATAACTAAATAGTAAATACTATTTAAATTCAGTATTAAGTTTTGTAAAATTTCTAATTTGAAAAGTTATAAGAAAATAAAATATTCCCAAAATTAAATATGAAGATTTAGATAATTTAAATACTAAAATTGCAATTTTTTTATAAAAATAATAAATGATTAATTAAGTTAATTTAACATTTCAAACACTATAATTATATTTTTAGTTAAATAATAAGGAAATGAAAAAAAATACAAAAATAATAATAATTGCCAAAGGGTGCCGCCGACAAAGGATCCTCGAACCTGCGCCGTGTGCGCGCGCATGTGGGTGTGGCGCGCAAACCACCTGGGTCGGCGAACATTTATGTCCTACATCCGCTTCCGCTTGTATATGTATAAAACAAACAAACACATCTACACTATATAATAAATAAAGGTTTTGATGTGCCGCTTGTCACTCTCTCATGCATCCTCAAGTATTTTTCCCGTCCCTCTCTCCTATTAATTATACAAATTTCTTTAATTATTTTTTCTCTCTCTCCTATTAAATAATAATGACTTCTATATTTTTTTAGGGTTGTGCTGGCGCTAGGTTTTTTTTCACACCTGACCTAACTGTCACGTATAGGTCTAAACGTGATGGTTGTGACCCAAACGGTCACGTTTCAGCCTAAACGTGACGGTATGTCTCTCGTGAATCCGGGAATAAAAAGGACACTGATGATACGAGGTTGATACGAGGTTGTGCAACCTGCAAAAAGGAACCCTAACGGTCACGTATAGGCCAATACGTGACGATTGTGTACGAGGTTGTTTTGACAGAAAGTTAACGTTGATAGTGTTGTCGGACACCTAACCTAACCATCAACGTTGGACCTATACGTGACGGTTAGGTTGCAGATTCATCTTATGGGACGGGTAAACTTAGTGGTGTGCAAGTCTTTATTTTACGTCAGGTATCTAACCGGTTATTACGTTTTCAGGAGTATTTCGTATTCGGGAGTCACCCTTCGTGGGGGGGGGGGGAACCAACCCGTTGAATACATACGGTCAAGAGTGGTCGCTGCAGCAACCATTACCGAATTACAGTCAAGAGGCGTACATGTCACTATTTGGACTGACGGATTACGGTCAAGGGTCGTACCGGCCACAACCAGAACCAGATTACGGACATCTCTCATACAGGTCACAACCAGAACCGGATTACGTACATCTCTCATGCCAGTCACAACCAGAACCGGATTACGTACATCTGTCATGCTGGTCACAAACAGACCGGATTTTGAACATTTCTCGTACCGGTCACAACCAGAATCTACACACGTGTCAGATAGTTTCCATAGGAATGACACAGATAACAGTGAGTCTTCTTTTCATTTGAAAGGAAACGATGGGGATGCGGAAAATGCATTGGACGATGATCGCATATGCAAGGCGACAGTTTCATATAAAACAGACAAAGTATGACAACAACTCTTTCGTTCATTTAAATTGTTTATTTATTTGTTTTATGTACTACATTTTAAATTGTTTATTTGTTTGTTTTATGTACTACTGCAATCTGAAGAGTTCGTGTATCACACCCGGGAGAATCCCTCCACTAATTTCATGGAAGATATTTTCTTTTGTCATCCTACCTCCTATAAAATGTGGCGCGCCTTCCCGCACTTGATGTTGGTAGACACGACGTACAAAACCAACATGTACGACGTTCCTTTTGTTCAGTTTATTGGTGTGACGTCGACATCGAAGTCGTTTTGTATTACGCACGCATTTATATCGAGGGAACGACAGGACAACTTCACATGGGTCCTTGAGCGGATCAAAGATATGCTCGATGGGTGTGTGGAGCCACGCGTCATTGTCACAGATAGGGACCTAGACCTTATGAGTTCGTGTGACAAAGTCTTCCCAGGTGCTTCTAAAAACCTATGCAGGTGGCACATCATGGAGAATATCACTAGAAGGTGGAAAGGACTTTTCAAAGTCAACATTTGAAAATATTTTTCATACTGGTGGAAGGTTCTATGTGAGTCTCCCACGGACGCGTTGTACGATTATAATTGCAGGAAGATGGAGGAAAAATTAAATGAAGACGGTAAACAGGGTAAGATTTTCATACTTAATGTTTATATAAAAATCTATTTTTTCATTTCATAATTTTTCTTTTTTCTTTGTTTCAGAGGTCTGAGAATATATTTGTAATAGTCGGTTGGGTCCGTACAAACAAAATTTTGTTTCTTGTTGGATGTACGACCGCCTCAACTTTGGTGAACATACAATTAATAGAGTCGAGGGCCAACACACCAACTTTAAGAGTTATCTTACAGGACCAACAATACGTTGCACACACTTGTCGGATATGTCAGTAAAGTTGTACGGGGCCAGGAGATTGAAATCTCTAAAACCTTTGAGGAGTCCCGCGTTAAGATATTAAAGGTCCATCGACTGCAAGTGTTTTCCGGATTACATTATAAGGTGTCTATTAGGTGTCTTGAACTTCTTGAAAAAGAGATGGCGATAATGGAAAGGATGCTGGATACATGAGGTACGTGTGGGCACTAGTAGTCCACGTCCATGGGCTTGCCATGTGCTTGTCATTTGGAGGAACACATCAACCAAGGTTATCTATACTTGAAATACATTTTTTACCGTTGTCATATGATTTCCTATTGTTCACTAACTATTTTAATCCATTCACACCTATTCCACCCGAAGCGGTAGACGCACACTAGATGAAGCTTGATTTCAAGCCGGCGTACGCCCCGGCATCAGAACCCGACTATGAAAAGAAGTTTCACGACGTGAAACAAAAGGTTATGTCGTCACCCAACTCCCACGTAAAAAGAAGTTTGTTTAAGAAAATGTATGAAAGTGTGTTTACAGGCAAAACAAAAAAGAAAGAGCCCGAGGTACGTCAGGACCCTCGTGGTCGTCCAAATATTAATCAGCAACAGAGAAAATCGGACGCCAAGACGTCACAAAAAACTACGCCTGACACCGCGAGACACACCTCGTATACTACGATAGAACAAACTATGCCTGAACCGGCGAGGCACATCTCCTATACCCCCCAGTCACAGTTTAAGACTCCCAACAACCGTCCTAATCGGTTAAAGGCTGCTTCAAAGGTACAGAAGACAGGAGCTGACCTAGGATTTCCTTTAATGTTGAAACCTAACCACGTGTTGAAAATTATTCGGTTTAAGGATAGCCTCTCCCAATGGATTCACCAGTACGTTTCAAAAATAAAATATGTGCGGCCAGACGTTGTGGCTTTAAGAAGGGACCAAAATGAGTGGGCATAGGTTAGGCGAAAAATTCTGATGGAAATGGACAATAACAATTTGTATTGGCATTTGAACCGCGAGATGCCCGGATTCTATGACACTTTTCGTAACAACTTAGATTGGTTTGACACGGTGGAACCTGCACCCGAGAATCGTTGGCTGAGCTTTCCTGTCCATAGACTCATAATTGCTCAAACATTCAATTGGGTTGTACATCTTATAGGCTTATTTGGCATCCAGTCTTTTTTCCCGGTGAGAACACGACCAGAACCGTGGTTTGAGTATCCAGTTGTAGCACTAGCCGTTGTTAACCGCGATCACTTTATCACCCTAAAATTGGTTGGGGATTACCTAGTGTCGAATATGATATTCTGTTGGCCGAGATATGCATTTACAAACGCACTGGAATGGAAAGTTATGTACCAGGATCGTATAAACCAATACGTTACAATGATGGACCGGCTACGAGGCCACTAGCCCGTCCCTAGTATTACTATATCAGGATAGCCTATGTATTAATGTATCTTTGTAGTGGCTATAAAATCTTACAATGTATAACATTTTAAGTATAAACACATCATATATCAAAAGTGTCAACACATATATATATTTAAAAAAAGGAAGTGGTGACGGTTCGCCCTATACGTGACATATACCCCACCAAAACCCTAAAACCCAACTCAACCCTAAAACCCAAAAATGTGACATGTTACATGCATGCATGCATGTACGAACGTATAAGGGTGACAGTTGTGACAATCCGACTTTTCAAGCTAACTCGGTTAGAATTCCCGTTAAGTTTTCTGTAAAACCTAACCCCGTTAACTCACATCTCTAACCCCAGAGACAAATTTTGTCAATATTTAAACTTAAAATACATGGACTAATTATGTAATTACTCAAAAATCAAATATGTTGACTCTAAGAAGTCAAAATCGTAAGTTGTGTATTCTGTTGACTTTTAGAAGTCAAACAACCCTCATTCTTGATTCAAATTCGTGATACCATAACCGAAATCTGATCGAATTAAAGTTGTAACGTATGACATTAACCATTTCGACCATCATTGGAGCAATTAACAAGTTATTGATTCGAATTTAATCCAATTATGATCATTAAACTCAAAAACGTCGACCATCACTGTATACCCAACGAATTCGATGAATCCTTGTATCAAACTCGCAAATTAATCACCTAAACACGATAAACGAGTCACACTGAAGCCTCCGTACACATCAGTTTGATCAGAATCACGACAGAAGTCGTCGGGGATCGAACCAGTCGCCGTCGATATTGGTTTTAACCGATCACCATCAATCGGTCATCTAATCTGGTAATTCCTTACACCCTTAGCTTCGTTTCATTACATAGATCAAAAGCCCTATCATAAATATTTCTTAAAACATCGGATCAACCGCGAACCCAATTCTTATGTTCATCGCTAACCGGTTTGGCCGAACCCCAATCTAAACACGTTTACAATTCAATTAAATCATATGGTTAATTTCGTAATACTCATCTCAATGAAAGCCCTAATCTAATTTGGACTCATAACACATATTTAAACACAAACCTACACCTAGGGTTCTTATGTTTTCGGTTTGATCGAACCCTAATCCAAACACCACCTTAATCAAATTAAAGCACAAGGTTAAACTCGCAACTCCTTGCTTGTTGAAAGCCCTATGAGTCCAACAACTTTCAATATAAGATTTTGTCAATTTGATCTTGTATTTTGATCTAGGGTTTCGGCAATTTCAAACGTTATTTAACAACCCCAATCGTGATAAATGTTGCAATTAAACATCACCACAGATTCGTCATACCTCGATTAACAAAACCCCAAATCTTTTTGGTTTGATCGAAGTCGAAATCGATGAGTATTGGGACTCGGTTCGATCGCGAGTGGCTTGGGGGAAGAACTCAGGAGAGCTAATGTTCAAAACCAAATCAATCTGGGTTCTATCGCGATTGCCCTAGCGGGTGTAATGGTTAAATCTGTGTGTTGGTGTAGGTGAGACCCGGGTTCAAACCTCACTAGCACCATTTATTTTTCTAGCCACTTTTGAGACTATATTTTTATATAAAATATGTTCTAATACTATTATGATAATATATTAAATGGTTTTTAACCTGGAAAATAACCCGTAGGCTCAGGTTTGAAATATTAGTTTATTTTTATAAATTATAACCGCTTTTGTAATTTATACGTTTTATTATTATTAAGTAAAAATAATATGTTTATATTATTTTTTAGCCGTAAACTCGTGTAAAATAATACGTTTATATTATTCTCAAATTATGACCCGTATTATTAAATAATATATTATATTATTTCAAATCATTTTATAACGCCGTGAATCAATCGAGACTAAATAATAATATAATTAATTATATTATCCACTTGTATATATATTATTATTTGTCGTTCGTCGCGTAAAGTAATTCCTAAACCCGTGAACACGTTCGTTCACTTTCGTTTGTTAGAGCGGTTCCTTAAGACGCTTCTTTCCGTGTCACTGTCACAATTCCCATTATCATTCCTAATTTATGTGTTTATAATTTTAGGACATTCGTAGGTCGTTTGAGACTTACACTCGTGGTTTCAACTTGTCTCTTGTGTGATACTACCTACAACGCAACGCAGGTGAGTTTCACGGCCCCTTTTTACTTGTTTTACTATTGGGGGAGAAACATGCTTACACACAAATATATTTTACTTGTTTTCCTGTTGAGGAGAAACAAACGCGTACACAAACTATCATACTTTTACTTGTTTTCCCCGTGAGGGAGAAACATGTACGCAGACAAACATTATGTTGCATGTTTTTCCCGTTGGGGGAGAAAACATGACACAACTATTTTAGATTATTGTAATTCATATGTCATTACTGTTGAGGCTACGCGTGACACACTATCACAGAAAGTCCTCATCATACATCGAACCGTTAATATGGATCTTAGCGAGGTAATGTTTAGTAGTACTACTGGGTTTGACAAATCCCACTCGCGTTAGTCGCGCTAACTCGATTGGATATCGAACGGGTGAAATGTTAGCCTACTCATATTGGCCAGAGTTGATAGACCTGGCAGGAGGCATATAAACACAGTCAGCTTCGGTTGGTAGCGCTTTAGTAAGACATGAACATAGGCTAGCTACCTATAGATATGCATATTGAATGTACATAATCTGGCAAACACACTCTTATTGTAAACTTGAAACCTGTGAATTCACCAACCTTGTGTTGACACTTTTTCTTACATGTTTCTTAGGTTGCTACTAAGGCACAGCTTGCACACTTAGGACATGCATGGAGTCCTACTGTCATATCATCCATTTCAAACATTTGAAACAATTTACTTATTTACATTGATTGACGCCTATTGCGTGTAATTACTTTTGATTTCATATTAACGTTTACGCTTCCGCATTAACTCTGAACTTTTATGTTTTGACATTTCAAGTCTCATATAGTGTCATTTGATGTAACTAATGACTGAGATCCTGGTGTGTCACCTTCCAAACGGTAAAACTCCATTAGTGGAATTTGGGGGTGTGACAACAGTTCGCCCTATACGTCACATATTACATGCATGCATGCATAACGGTGACGTTTCTCCCTACACGCGACGGTTACACGCATGTATGTATATACGAACGTATAAGGGTGACGGATCGCCCTATACATGACATATGTATGTATATACGAACGTATAAGGGTGACAGATCGCCCTATACGTGACATATGAACATCCTGGAACAAATAACACCGGAGCCGGCTGTTGCCGCTGCAAACCGCACCGACATATCTTCTTTTGATCCGTACTCGAAATCCACACCCTTACAATTATTACGCTTATTATCAACGTTTTTCTTCTGTTCACATTCACGGTTGGATCCAATGTTGAGTCTCGAAAAATTCCGATGGAGACTCCATCATATCTGACCACATCTTTTTTTATTTTAAAAATTATTGACTTTATTGTATTCAAACATAAAGGAAACATGGTGTTTGACATTTTAATGTTTGAACAGTAGCATGATAGAAGTTGGATGGGTAAAACGGTTGTGCGTGAAGATTTAATCGACGTCGATGCTCCATTATTAGTTCTATTATTTTACTAATAATAGAGAATCGACGTCCATTAAATCCTCACGCACAACCATTTTACCCATACAACTTCCATCATGCTACTGGTAAACACTAAAATGTCAAACACGATGTTTCCTTAATGTTTGAATACAATAAAGTAAATAACTTTTAAAATAAAAATAATAAGCTCAGATATGATGAAGTCTCCATGGGAAATTTTTGAGACTTAACAAAGAAATTAACCGTGAATGTGATCGGAAGAAAACATTGATAAATAATTATAAGGGTATGTATTTTAAGTACGGAGAAGAAGAAGACATACCGGTGTGGTTTGCACCTCCAAGAGGTGGCTCCGGTGAGATTTGTTCGAGGATGTTCACAGTTGGAAAGTGTGGGTAGGGCGGTTGTAACATTTCTGATTTTACTATCTTTTGCAATTCAATGTAACTCATTTAAATTTCAAAATCTAGTACACTAGTTTAATCTATTCGTACCAAATATTAGGTTCCAAAGCAAATCCGCAAAACCTTTCACGAGTATACTTTATTAAAATCCTGTATATGTATATATTTATACAAATTCCAATCAAATACATACACACATAGATACATTTACAAGGAATTGCACGGTTGTTTGAACCTTAAACCATTTTGAACCCTAAATTGAAAACCTACTCTCAATTTTGACTTTTTGGACTCAATTGACTTTCAAAAGTCAAAAAGCCCAAATCTTGTTAATCTAAGGCTGCTGCTCGATGATTTCCGGTTGAGTTGGACTCCACATGTTCACCCAAACAAGAATCGACCAAATCCCGGCCCAAACATCAAGCCAATTCGACCGATTACGCGGTCAATTCAAATTCAAAAGAACTTGACTTCGCATAGTCAAACCCGTATCAATATCCGATCGATTTGTGTAATTGACGCGTAATGGATCCCGCAAATCACGCGCAGACCAATCCCTCATGTATTCAACACCTTAACATGACTCGATTCATCCTCAATTAATCGAATTAACGCATAATCAGCCCCACGACTGTTACGGTCAAATCGAAATCAAATCGTGTAATTTAGATGAAATCAATTCAATTCAACGACACACACACTTTCGCCTAGTCCCTTACAACCTTTCTGAACCGATAATCGCCTCTCATTTCATCTCTGGAATCCTGTTGATCACGAAGAACAATCAGAGAAATCCTGTAGCCGCCCGCATTTGTGCCCAAACCAAATCAGGTGAGAATACACTCGTTCGATTCGTCTTTGAACCCTTATCAAAAGCCATATGCCAATTCGTGTTATAAAAGCTAATCACGACCGATTGGGGCTAGGGTTCAGGGCGGATTGGATGGGATTTGAATTTGGTTTGTTTTTATATCGTGTTTTAAATTTTTAGAATCAATAATCAATCAGCGAAACCACCTGGTCCGGCCGGCAAGTCACTGCGTCGCCGAACCGGGTGGCGTGGGTTCGAAACCCACAAACACCGGACTTTTTTTGCGACAGCCTCAAACCCAAACCCAAACCCGGTCCCTGTGTAGACCCGTCTTAAT
Organism: Smallanthus sonchifolius; assembly: GCA_023525975.1. Classification (NCBI taxonomy): domain Eukaryota; kingdom Viridiplantae; phylum Streptophyta; class Magnoliopsida; order Asterales; family Asteraceae; genus Smallanthus; species Smallanthus sonchifolius. The sequence continues at coordinate 13,898,847 of CM042042.1, forward strand.
ACATTTAAGAACCTTTCAGTTACACGGGAGAGCCCCCTGGTCTAGTGGCGTTTGCGTAATACCCATACAGAAACCACCCGGGTTCGAACCGGGTGGTCTGTATTATTTTTAAAAACAGTTTCTAAAACTCCAAAAATTTCATAAATTTTTTTTTTATAAACCTTGAAATGTTTATAACAGAATAAAACCAGATTTATTAATTTTCAATATAAAATCAGATTTATTTCGAATTTAATTGTTAAATTTGTATGTTAAACTTTTAAAACAAAAATTCAAATATTTAAATTAATTTCTAAATAAAAACAATTAATTTTATAAAAGTTGTAAAATATTAACTTTATTTACAAAAATCAAAATACTTATTTCCAAAGGATAAATAAATAAATAAAAGTTATTTATTATAACATGCAAAGTTAAATGTATAACCCTACACATAAATATTATTTACACCACTCCGTATTTACACACCTTTTTAAATAAGTAAATAGGGTAAAAAAAATCAATTATTAAATTATAATTAATATAAAACACCCGATACATTTTTATAACTAAAATACTAGGTTACATGTTTTATAAATAAATAAATAAGGTAAAAATTATTTATTTAATTTATATTTAAGAATTATTTATTTAAGTTATACTTAATTACCCCGAATACATACATTATTTTTATAACTAAGTAAATAAATAATAATTTTGTAATTTATTTATTTAGTTATTCAAACTCAAACCTTGATCAAAATGTTCTAAAAATATCTATTTCAAACCTTTCATTTTATGCAATACCTTTCAAGAACAAACCACTAACTTTATACACACGTCCAATTCAACCCTAGACTTAGACATAGACTATTGTGCACACTATTGATTCAATATACATTCCAATCTAGGTTAACGTTGTGCATTACAAGGATCATATTACTATCTAGTCTCTCGCGTTAGCTACGCCTTTTGAATCAAGTGAGTTTTACATTGCCCCCTTTTACACTATTTATATTTTTTGGGTGGAACATGAATTACAAATATACAATGTTTGCAAACTACATAATACAATTCCACCCTACATTCATGTGTGCAATTTGAGCCTTATGTTTGAGTACTAGGTGTGTTAACTACATTTTATATGTAATTTACGTGTGCAATCATTAACTATACAAGCCGACGGTTAACAATGATAGATCTATTGAGTCTGACAAACCCACCCACATTAGGGTGATTGTTACCGATAACACAATTTTGCATGCTAGTTACAAAGGTTTGATTGTACTTTAGTTACACAATAGCTGCTCTCCATAAATGCCTTATTTTATCATGTTATGTAAGGATTTGATCATTTACAATTATCCAATACCTATGTATAAACTTGTGTATGTTCACCAACTTTTTAGTTGACCTTATTTTATTCATGTTTCAGGTACTAATGTGTGATTTTGATCAAGACTTGCTACACATAAGTTTTGGACCTAAATAATTTTAAATAAAGGATTATGTATTTCATTTTATGTACTTGGTTTGATTTGGTTTTGTCTTGAATATTTGAAATGAATTTGAATTATTAATTTATTTCAATTTAGTCAACCTTATGCTCATGAACAGTTACATGTCCCGCCCCGATGATTCCGCCGTCGGTTGGGGTGTGACAGATTGGTATCAGAGCCTTGGTTATAGGGAACTAGGTTATTAGACACCCTTGACCTAGACTATAACTTTAGGACACCCACTTATGCCATGCTTCATGATTATGTGATATGTGCTACATGCAAGGTGTTTACATGCTTACTATGATTAGTTATTATTTAAATTTGATGCCTTACTTGCTAAAATTAATGACTTATTAGACTATACTTAAATCATAAATTAAATAAACAATATCCCTACCTATACCTTAAAGCCTCATAACCTTCTTACCTATTTCTCTATCATCACTTTCTTAGCATGTGGAAACTCCATGGATCTAAATCTATAAAATTTCTTTATTTCCTCGTTAAGGCCTTTAAACTTTGTTAATTATTTGAGGACACGTGCAATCTGGAAGGGTGACATATGTATTCTGGGTTTTCTGTCTAGGAAAACATTTCGTATAAATCTCAATCAACCGAGGGACCCGTATGCTTTCCTGGGAATTCCCGGAATGAGTGTTTACTTATAGGCTAAAGCATGTCTCCTTGAAAATTATATGAGTTTAATTAACCTTAATGTGTCATAGTATTCAAATGATTATATCACTATTTGAGTACAATCCAAGACTATGATTTACTATTTTATTTGTTATCTTATCTTTTAAATTCAATCAACTTTCATAAATTCTTACATCTTCTCGTGTGTTGTGCAAATCTGTAGAATGCCTCCCCGTCGTGCTACCGTGACCAACAACAACACCGACATTGCTGCTATCCTTGCACAACTTGTAACTCAACTCACTCAAGTTACCGTGCCACAATTGGTAACCATGGAGCTAATGGTGGTGGTGGTGCCAACCCATCACAATGCACCTTCAAACACTTCAACTCATGCAATCCTCTTAAGTTCCATGGTACCTAAGGGGCTACGAGACTCCTTCAATGGTTCGAAAGTATTGAGAGCACTTTCCTCAATAGTGACTGCCCCGATAACCTTCGTGTTCGTCATGCCACAAGTGTCTTTCAAAAATGGGCACTCACATAGTGGAATGGGGAAAAAGAGAACTAAAGGTATGGAGGCAACCATGGCCTTACCATGGGATGGGGTTAAGAGACTAATGACCAAAGAGTTCTGTCCTCGAAATGAGGTGAGGAAGCTGGAAGCTGAATTTTGGGATCTTACCCAAGACAGTGGTGAAAGTCTGGCTTATACAACCCGGTTTCATGAACTGAGTCTCCTTGTGCCCCATATGGTCACACCCTTATCCCGCTGCATTGAAAAGTACATCGGTGGATTACCTAGGCAGATTCAGGATACTGTCTTAGGGAGAAATCCCGCAACACTCGAAGATGCTATCCGATTATCTGCTACTTTGACTGACAACCATGTGAAAGCAGGTACCCTGACTAGAAAAGGCACCAAGAAAGCTCTCGACACCACAACCCCTCCTGTACACATCAAAGAAGCCAAAACTGAACCCTACCACAATAATAAAAAAAGAAAGTCTAGAAATTTTGCTGTGGTCACTCCTGCTATGCCTGTTAACCAAGTTGCTCTCATGGCTCAAGCACCAGTCAAGAAGCCATACGTGGGGACCTACCCACTCTGTGCCACATGCAATTATCACCATCTCTAAAATATTCCCTATCGCGTTTGCACTCACTGTGGGAAATATGGCCATACGATTAATGTTTGTAGAGCCAAAGCACTTGCGGGTCAAGTCAACCCACCAACCCGATCTAACCAACAAGTGGCTAATCAAGGTGTTCCCGCTATTGCAAATGGGCGTGCTTGTTATGAATGTGGCAACCCAAATCATTTCCGTGACTAGTGCCCGAAGTTCATCAATGCTAGACAAGGCGGAGCTCGGGGGCGTGCTTTTTAACATAAACGCCAATGAAGCTCAAGCCAACAATGATCTGGTCAACGGTACGTTCCTTGTTAATAGTCAACATGCCACCATTTTATTTGATACCGGTGCAGATAAAAGTTTTGTGTCACTTAACTTTGAACCCTTACTTGCAAAAACAATCCAAATTAGAGAAAACCTTCACTGTCGAAGTAGCAAATGGTGACTCCCTTACAATAGACTCCGTTATCCATGACTGTTTTCTAGAACTTAATGATCATACATTTCCAATCAACCTCGTGCCAATGCCACTAGGAAGTTTTGATATCATCATAGGCATGGATTGGCTGTCAAATCACCATGCCGAAGTCATCTGTTTTAAGAAATGCATCTGAATACCCCTTCTGTCAGGAGAAACGTTAAGAGTCTTTGGTGAAAAACCTTACAAAGGACTCAGGTTAATGTCATGCACTACTGCTCAAAAGTACTTATGAAAGAAGTACGTGGCCTTCTTAGCTCATATTGTTCAAAAGGATGTCAAAGAGAAGAATATTCAAGACATCCCCATCATCCGGGACTTTCCCGAAGTATTCCCCGAAGACTTATCCGGTCTTCCACTCGTTCGACAAGTAGAATTTCGCATTGACCTTGTACCCGGAGCTAACCCCGTGGCTAGAGCTCCTTACCGTCTTGCACCTTCTGAAATGCAGGAACTTGCAAGTCAACTCCAAGAACTCTCCGACAATGGCTTCATCCATCCAAGTCATTCACCGTGGGGTGCACCCGTCTTATTCGTCAAGAAGAAGGATGGATCTTTCCGCATGTGTATTGACTACCGCGAACTCAACAAGCTTACCATCAAGAACCGTTATCCATTGCCTAGAATTGACGATCTCTTTGATCAACTTCAAGGCTCTACTTGTTTCTCGAAGATTGATCTTCGATCTGGCTATCACCAACTCCGTGTACAAGAGGAAGATATTCCAAAGACTGCCTTCCGAACAAGGTATGGTCAGGCTAACCAATGCACCCGCGGTTTTCATGGACCTCATGAATCGTGTGTGCAAACCGTACCTTGATAAATTCGTGATCGTCTTCATTGATGATATCTTAATCTACTCCAAGACTAAATCCGATCATGAGCAACACCTTAGGTTGGTTTTGGACCTCTTGAGGAAAGAGTAACTATATGCCAAGTTCTCCAAATGTGAATTTTGGCTAAAGGAGGTTCAATTCCTGGGTCATATTGTCAACGAAAAAGGAATTCATGTTGACCCTGCTAAGATCGAAGCTGTTAAAAATTGGAATGCCCCTAAGACCCCCACCGAAGTTCGTTCATTTCTTGGTCTTGCGGGATATTATCGTCGTTTCATTTCAAATTTCTCTAAAATTGCTGTTCCTCTCACCGCTTTGACCCACAAGGGTAAACCTTATGAATGGGGGCCAAAGCAAGAAGAAGCTTTCCAAATTCTCAAGCAAAAGTTGTGCAATGCCCCTATTTTGACTCTCCCTGATGGGAATGATGATTTAGTCGTCTACTGTGATGCCTCCAACCAAGGACTCGATTGTGTCCTCATGCAACGAGGCAAGGTAATCGCTTATGCATCGAGGCAACTTAAGATTCATGAGAAGAATTATACAACGCACGACCTCGAATTGGGTGCGGTTGTATTCGCATTGAAGATTTGGAGACATTACCTCTATGGCACAAAATGTGTGGTGTTCACCGACCATTAAAGTCTCCAACACATCTTCAACCAAAAAGAACTCAATATGAGGCAACGACGTTGGGTTAAACTCCTTAACGACTATGACTACGAGATTCGTTACCATCCCGGCAAAGCGAATGTTGTAGCCGACGCTTTGAGTCGAAAGGACCATGTCATGCTTCATTGTGTCCAAATTCAAACCAACATGAAGAATCGTATCCTAGAAGCTCAACACGTCTCGGTTACCAAGGGTAACATGTACGAGGAAATGTCGTGTGGTGTTGAACTTCAGCTCGAATCGAAACCCAATGGCTTACTTTATTTCTTGAACCGTATTTGGGTTCCCGACCGTGATGATCTCCGTGCATTTCTCATGAACGAGGCCCACAAGACTCGATATTCTATTCATCCCGGTGCGGATAAAATGTATCAAGATCTTCGCCAACAATATTGGTGGCCCGGTATGAAGAAAGACATTGCCCACTATGTTGCAAAATGTCTAACATGTTCCAAGGTCAAAGCTGAGCACCAACGTCCTTCCGGTCTACTTGAACAACCAGAAATTCCCGTGTGGAAATGGGAGAAATTAGCTATGGATTTCATTACCAAACTCCCTCGCACCTCAAATGGCTATGATAGCATTTGGGTGATCATTGATCGTCTCATCAAATCTGCCCATTTCTTGCCTATCCGTGAAGACTATCGGGTTGAGAAACTAGCCCGAATTTACATTGACGAAATTGTGAGCCGTCACGGTGTTCCTTTGAACATAATATCCGATAGAGATGCTCGGTTCACCTCTCATTTTTGGCAATCCCTCCAAACAGCTCTTGATACACGATTGAATTTGAGCACGGCTTACCATCCCTAAACTGATGGTCAGACCGAGCGAACAATCCAAACTCTTGCGGATATGCTTAGAGCTTGTGTAATTGATTTTGGTGGCAATTGGGATTCACATCTATCCCTAATTGAGTTCTCCTACAATAATAGCTACCACACGAGTATCAACATGGCTCCATTTGAAGCTCTCTATGGTCGCAAGTGTCGTTCTCCTATCTGTTGGAACGAGATTGGTGAAGCACAAATCACCGGTCCCGAACAAATTCAAGAAACATCCGACAAAATTATCCAAATTTGTGACAACATTCAAATAGCGAGGAGTCAGCAAAAGAGTTATGCCGACAAACGACGAAAACCCTTGGAATTTCAAGTCAGTGACCTTGTTCTTTTAAAGGTGTCTCCGTGGAAGGGTGTGATCCGTTTTGGAAAGAAATTCAAGTTAGCACCTCGCTATGTTGGTCCATTTAAGATCCTTGAAAGGATTGGGAAAGTGGCTTACAAACTCGAGTTACCTCCATCACTTGGCAATGCACATCCTACATTTCATGTGTCCAACCTGAAGAAATGCCTTGCTGATGAATATACCTCTTGACGACGTGCGCATTGACAAAACGATGCACTTCGTTGAGAGACCGATAGAAATCATGGATCGTGAGATCAAGCAGCTCAAGCGAAGCCGTATCCCTATTGTCAAAGTTCGTTGGGAATCAAAACGTGGTCCGGAGTTTACTCGGGAACGTGAGGACCAAATGAAGCTCAAGTACCCCCACCTCTTTGCTGATGCAGTCGCCCCATCTAGCTAAATTTCGGGACGAAATTCCCTCAACATGGAGATACTGTAACATTTCTGATTTTACTATCCTTTGCAATTCAATGTAACTCATTTAAATTTCAAAATCTAGTACACTGGTTTAATCTATTCGTACCAAATATTAGGTTCCAAAGCAAATCCGCAAATCCTTTCACGGGTATACTTTATTAAAATCCTGTATATGTATATATTTATACAAATTCCAATCAAATACATACACACATAGATACATATACAAGGAATTGCACGGTTGTTTGAACCTTAAACCATTTTGAACCCTAAATTGGAAACCTACTCTCAATTTTGACTTTTTGGACTCAATTGACTTTCAAAAGTCAAACAGCCCAAATCTTGTTAATCCAAGGCTGCTGCTCGATGATTTCCGGTTGAGTTGGACTCAACATGTTCACCCAAACAAGAATCGACCAAATCCCGGCCCAAACATCAAGCCAATTCGACCGATTACGCAGTCAATTCAAATTCAAAAGAACTTGACTTCGCATAGTCAAACCCGTATCAATATCCGATCGATTTGTGTAATTGACGCGTAATGGATCCCGCAAATCACGCGCAGACTAGTCCCTCATGTATTCAACACCTTAACATAACTCGATTCATCCTCAATTAATCGAATTAACGCGTAATCAGCCCCACGACTCTTACGGTCAAATCGAAATCAAATCGTGTAATTTAGATGAAATCAATTCAATTCAACGACACACACACTTTCGCCTAGTCCCTTACAACCTTTCTGAACCGATAATCGCCTCTCATTTCATCTCTGGAATCCTGTTGATCACGAAGAACAATCAGAGAAATCCTGTAGCCGCCCGCATTCGTGCCCAAACCAAATCAGGTGAGAATACACTCGTTCGATTCGTCTTTGAACCCTTATCAAAAGCCCTATGCCAATTCGTGTTATAAAAGCTAATCACGACCGATTGGGGCTAGGGTTCAGGGCGGATTGGATGGGATTTGAATTTGGTTTGTTTTTATATCGTGTTTTAAATTTTTAGAATCAATAATCAATCAGCGAAACCACCTGGTCCGGCCGGCAAGTCACTGCGCCGCCGAACCGGGTGGCGTGGGTTCGAAACCCACAAACACCGGACTTTTTTTGCGACAGCCTCAAACCCAAACCCGGTCCCTGTGTAGACCCGTCTTAATACATTTAAGAACCTTTCAGTTACACGGGAGTGCCCCTGGTCTAGTGGCGTTTGCGCAATACCCATACAGAAACCACCCGGGTTCGAACCGGGTGGTCTGTATTATTTTTAAAAACAGTTTCTAAAACTCCAAAAATTTCATAAATTTTTTTTTTATAAACCTTGAAATGTTTATAACAGAATAAAACCAGATTTATTAATTTTCAATATAAATTCAGATTTATTTCGAATTTAATTGTTAAATTTGTATGTTAAACTTTTAAAACAAAAATTCAAATATTTAAATTAATTTCTAAATAAAAACAATTAATTTTATAAAAGTTGTAAAATATTAACTTTATTTACAAAAATCAAAATACTTATTTCCAAAGGATAAATAAATAAATAAAAGTTATTTATTATAACATGCAAAGTTAAATGTATAACCCTACACATAAATATTATTTACACCACTCCGTATTTACACACCTTTTTAAATAAGTAAATAGGGTAAAAAAAATCAATTATTAAATTATAATTAATATAAAACACCCGATACATTTTTATAACTAAAATACTAGGTTACATATTTTATAAATAAATAAATAAGGTAAAAATTATTTATTTAATTTATATTTAAGAATTATTTATTTAAGTTATACTTAATTACCCCGAATACCTGCATTATTTTTATAACTAAGTAAATACATTATAATTTTGTAATTTATTTATTTAGTTATTCAAACTCAAACCTTGATCAAAATGTTCTAAAAATATCTATTTCAAACCTTTCATTTTATGCAATACCTTTCAAGAACAAACCACTAACTTTATACACACGTCCAATTCAACCCTAGACTTAGACATAGACTATTGTGCACACTATTGATTCAATATACATTCCAATCTAGGTTAACGTTGTGCATTACAAGGATCATATTACTATCTAGTCTCTCGCGTTAGCTACGCCTTTTGAATCAAGTGAGTTTTACATAGCCCCCTTTTACACTATTTATATTTTTTGGGTGGAACATGAATTACTAATATACAATGTTTGCAAACTACATAATCCAATTCCACCCTACATTCATGTGTGCAATTTGAGCCTTATGTTTGAGTACTAGGTGTGTTAACTACATTTTATATGTAATTTACATGTGCAATCATTAACTATACAAGCCGACGGTTAACAATGATAGATCTATTGAGTCTGACAAACCCACCCACATTAGGGTGATTGTTACCGATAACACAATTTTGCATGCTAGTTACAAAGGTTTGATTGTACTTTAGTTACACAATAGCTGCTCTCCATAAATGCCTTATTTTATCATGTTATGTAAGGATTTGATCATTTACAATTATTCAATACCTATGTATAAACTTGTGTATGCTCACCAACTTTTTAGTTGACCTTATTTTATTCATGTTTCAGGTACTAATGTGTGATTTTGATCAAGACTTGCTACACATAAGTTTTGGACCTAGATAATTTTAAATAAAAGATTATGTATTTCGTTTTATGTACTTGGTTTGATTTGGTTTTGTCTTGAATACTTGAAATGAACTTGAATGATTAATATATTTCAATTTAGTCAACCTTGTGCTCATGAACAGTCTACATGTCCCGCCCCGATGATTCCGCCGTCGGTTGGGGTGTGACCGCGGTGGTCTTCTTCTCCGACGATGGTGTTCTTCTCCGGCGGTCCTATGTAGTGAAGCATACAAGAGTATACCCGTGTAGATTATGCTGGATCTCTGCGTAGTGAAGTCTATATGTAACAGATGCAACCGTCACGTATGGACCTACCCGTGACTGGTTACCTTTTTTGGGATGCACATAACGGTCACATATTGGCCTACACGTGATCGTTCACCTTTATTGGGATTCACAATTTTCAGAGACGTCTGTCACCATAATAAACATCGCCGTCACGTTTGGCTCTAACGGTCACGTGTATTTCCAAACTATCACGTTTAGGGCTACACGTGACCGTTTACCTTTGTCGGGATTCACATTTTCCAGAGATGTCTGTCACCGTAGTAAACTTCACCGTCACGCTTGGGGCTACACGTGACCGTTTACCTTTGTTAGGATTCACGGTGACGTGTATTACCAACCCATCACGTTTGGCCCTAACAGTAACGTATATCATCAAACAGTCACGTTTGGGTCTCGCGGTCACCGTTATTATTTATTATTATTATTAGGTGGCATTTACAGGCTAACGGTCACGTATATACGCGATTTTTACATGACAGTTAGTTCTATACGTCACCGTTTCGAGCTCACCTTTTGAATTTTAGCTCACCTTTCGACCTATTTGTCACCTTTTGATGTGTATAGGTCACCGGTCATTACCATTTATGTGGACCTACATACACATATTGATCTCAAATTGTCTTCAAATACGTTCGTATACATACATATACTCATACACAACCATATTCTCATCATCGATTACAGCCCTAGGTTTAGGAACTGTAGCAACATCAATAGAGGCTGATGAACGGAATCGTGACATCAAGAGAGGCTGTTGAACATACGTACGTACATACATACATACATATAGTCATATTACATACATGCATGCATACATACATCCATACATGCATGCATCCATACATGCATCCATACATACATGTATACATGCATGCATACATACATGCATCCTTAATATGTGTATATAGGTGCACATAAACGGTAAATGTATGTATGTGTATATAGGTGCACATATATGTATGTATGTATGTATGTATGTATGTAGGGATGTATGTATGTATGTAGGGATGTATGTATGTATGGATGCATGCATGCATGGATGCATGTATATATTCATGCATGTATGTATGTATGCATGTATGTATGTAATATGACTATATGTATGTATGTATTTATGCATGTATGTATGTATGTATGCATGTATGTATGTATGCATGTATGTATGTATACATGTATGTATGTATACATGTATGTATGCATGTATGTATGTATGCATGTATGTATGTATGTATGTATGTAATATGACTCTATGTATGTATGTATGTATGTATGTATGTATGCATGTATGTATGTAATATGACTATATGTATGTACGTATGGATGCATGTATGTATGCATGTAAGTATGTAATATGACTATATGTATGTATGTACGTATGGATGCATGTATGTATGCATGCATGTATGTATGTATGCATGCTTGTATGTATGTATGTATGCATGTATGTAATATGTGTATGTAGGTGAACATAAACGGTAATGAAACGCGAACCGTACACACCCAAAGGTCACGGATAGGTCGAAAGGTGAGCTATTATACGTGACGGTTAGGTCTAAACGTCACGTAAAAATATCCATAATACGTGACAGTTAGCTTGTAAACGGCACCATAAGTCTTTTCGTCCATTGTTGGTTCATAACTATCACGTTTGGACCTAGATGTGACGGTTGTAATTATTTCTTTGGTTCATAACCGTCACGTTTGGACCTAGATGTGATGGTAGATATTATTCGGGTGACACGTTTCGGTCTATACGTTATATATAGTTCAAATAGACGGTGTCTTTATTTGGTGAGACAAGAGAGAGGTGTCTTTATTTGGTGAGACAACATGAGTGATTCACCGAAAATGACATGCTTGTTAGAAATTGCGTCTTGTGGTAAAAGTAATGTAAATACATTTAGATACATACACGATGAATACGTGTATGCCTGGCTCCCTGTACGCCATTTTCAGAGCATGCCGATATCTCCGGTGGCCTCCGTAGATGGCGTATGGGGAGCCAAGCATATGTCCCATCGTGTACGTCCTATTTCTCTTTTTTGCATGTATGCTTTTCAAAATAATGTAAATATTTTTGTGACATAAACGTCACCGTGTGTTGATATTAACACAACATAAATCCTGGCCCGGGTCACGCGCACCTAACCGTCACCGCTAGGCCCAAACGTGACGGTTTTAGATATTTTTGTGACATAAACATCACGTATGGACCCAAAAGTGACAGTAATATTAGGTGAGAGACATCTCTGGCAAATGTGAATCCCAATAAAGGTGAACGGTCACGTTTGGTCCCATACGTGACCGTTATGGGAATCCCAATAAAGGAATACCGGTCACGGGTAGACCTATACGTGACGGTTGATTCGTATCCGTTACATATAGACCTCACTACCACAGAACCGTCACCACGATCAACCACACGTGATCGCTTCCTCCCACTACCACCGCAACCACCGTCCACCGCTACCACCGTCTTCCTCACACCATCGTCTTCCTACACCACCTTCATCGTCTTTCTCACCGTCCACCGCTACCACCGTCTCTCACACACACCACCGCAACCACCGGAGACGAGGACCGCCGGAGAAGAAGAGCGCCGGACATGATTACCGCAACCAAGTAAGTAATTTTATGGTTTTCAACAGATTAATAACTTAGATTTGTTAGGTTTGCCTTTAAATATAGTGTAGGTTTACGACGGGTTACAGCGGTTTACGGTGGTATATATGTATATATATGTGTGTTGTATATGTGTATGTATGTGTGTGTGTATTTATGATATATGTGTATGGATGTGTTGTATATGTGTATGTATGTGTGTGTGTATGTGTATGTATGTTTGTGTGTATATGTGTGTATATATGTATGTGTGTAATAATAATAATAATAAACCTAAACTTTAAACCATAAACCTAAACCTTAAACCGTAAACCTTAAACGTTAGTTTAACAAACATTTTAATTAATTATAAATACGGATTTATGCATAGATATGTCTGGTTCTGGGGATGAGCAAGAGTTTATTTTAGGAATTGACGACAACCCGCACCTTCTTTTTGAGGCGGGTTCGACGGCACACCAGCTTTTTATGCCTCTTAGAGAGAGGACGGTGGAGCCCAACACCGTTTTGTCACAGGAGTGGTTTGATGAGGTTGGCGAGCTAGCGAGGGCCACAACAATTATTGGAGATGATGGTCAGTGGGAGAGTCTCTTTACTATGGGCTGGCCCGCACACCAGGAGCTTACCATCTAGGTGTACTCTACATTTGTGTTCCGGTCGCGTGAGTTGGGATTGCCAGAGCTGGACGAGACTGATATTACGGAGGAACGGGTGGAGGCGGAGGTTAGTTTCCACATGTTCGGGGTTTGGCATCGTATGTCCCTTAGACGGTTTGCTGTTATCAGCAACCTCTATACCGAGCAGGAGACTCGGGAGCCGATCTACACCACGGCTATCTATATGGGGCCAGATGACGCACACCGGGTCTGGTGGCCTGCGATTGGTGACCATGCGTTTGGGGCCGATAGCAGGGCCTCTCACATACGAGACCCTCTTTATCGTTACATGCACCGGCTGATCGCCACATCCATCGCTGGACGTAACAGGGGAACCGATAGGGTCACCGCCATAGACCTCTTATATCTTCAGTGTCTGCTCACACACACACCCTGCCACCTCGCTCGTGGTCTGGCAGATTACTTTGCCGGTTACCATCTCAGGCAAGCACGAGGGGCGATGGTCGGCGGCAACATCGTGTCGAAGATCGCCAGAGGCCTAGGATACGCTCATATGATGGCAGGGCTACCTATGCCTCCGGTTTTACCGCGCGTGGCGGGCCGAGCCACGACGACCGGGATGAGGATCGCCCGGAAGTTCCCGAACGGGCAATGGCGTTTGGTGAGGAGATATGATGTTTTGGAGGCCTGGGTGCCCGAGCCGTTGGTGGAACCCAACCCACTGGTTGCGCAAGAGGTCCAGCTTGAGAAGCTTTAGGAGGTGCCCGACGGAGGGGATGAGCCGGTTCAACCGCCAGTCCGGCCGTGGCCGAGCCGGTGCCGCCGCAGCATCCTCTGCGCGTGTACCATGCTCTGCGGTTTCTAGCCGCCACACTGGATATGATTTGGGATACTCAGGCCCGGGTCACGCGCACCGAGGAGATGCTGTAATGGATCATCGACCACACGGTCGCAGACTATCGGGCCGCCGGTAGGCCATTGTTGAGAACATCACCCCGGCCGTTGGGCGACGACGGTGCTAGCACGTCCGGTGCGGGTGGGTCCGGTTCGGATGGGTCCGGTGCGGGTGGGTCCGGTGCGGATGGGTCCGGTGCGGGTGGGTCCGGTGCGGGTGCATCCGATGCAGATGGTGATGACGAGATGGAGGGGTAGATAGATTGTTTAGATAGATTTGTACTTTTGTTTTATGTGTACAAAATCATTATATTTATGTATGCAGTTTTATTTATGATGATTTTGTTGTGTTTGTTTGGTTGTTTGTAATGGTTGTATATGATGTTTATATATGTGATTTTATTTACGAATAGTTTAACACGCGAAAAAAACTCTTAGCTTTACATCTCAAACCGAAAATTAAAACAAAAGCTAGTTTTTTAATAAAAAAGACGTGACCGGTTTTTAAAAACTATAACTATCGATTTTTACAAACTCTTAACGTGATAAAACCAAAAAAAAATCGTTATTCATTTTTTATATCTCAAACCGATAATCGAGGTAACCGGATTTTAAAAACTATAACTGCCGATATTTACAAACTCTTAACGTGATAAAAACAAAAACCAAAAGAAAAAAAAAGTTGTTATTCACTTTTTACATCACAAACCGATAATGAAGGTGACCAGATTTTAAAAACTATAACTATCGATTTTTTCAAACTCTTAACGTGATAAAAATATACATATATAATTTTTAAAAAAATAAGTAAGGGGTGACATTTAGCCCTATATGTGACATATACACCACCAAAACCCTAAAACCCAACTCAACCCTTAAAAAAAAACCCACCAACATATCCTGACATTCTTTGGCGCGCTGATTACAAAGTCTGGTGGATAAGGGTGACGGATTGCCCTATATGTGACATTTAGTGCCCTAAACGTCACATTTAGCCCTATACGTGACGGTTAGGGCATGTGCAGTTCAAAAATGAGACGGTGTCTCTAAAATTCCCCTTTTTTTATAAAACGTTTTTCATGAATATGTAATATGCAAATATTTATTACTAAGTATATATAACATTGCATTTATTTAACACGTGTAATACACCGGGTTTCTAAAGTTTAATATGAATTAACATTTATCAGTTAGATTAAAAAAAGTTAATACTCAGCTAAAAAAATATTTTAATAATGAATGTAACATAATTTATAACTGTCATGTAAATTTTTTTTCAACTCGTGTAATATACGAATTTTTAAAAACATAAAATTTTTATTACTAAGTATATAACATTACATTTATTCAGCCCGTGTAATACACGTGATTCTAACCTAGTAAATAAATAAATGAAGCAGTTTGGAAAATGGAAGAACCAGTCGCGCGTGGGGGTTGGGGTTTGGGTTCGAACCAGCGCTACCTACGTGTGGGTGTGGCACGTTAACCGACTGCGTTAACGCTCACACTTTTGCTCTCAATCAGTTTCACACACACACACACACACACGTACATACATAGATAAAAGTTTCACGTGCCAACACCCCAATGGTTGGGTTTACTATTCATTGTCATCCATTTTTACATAGTGTATAATAATTAGAAATGTAAAATTTTAGAGACAAACCGTTAACTATTATTTCAAAAATCTTCACACCAAGCCCGTCAGGTTGGTCGGAACAACCGACCGACCAAACGGGAAATATCGATTAAGGTTTTACGGCTTAAATCAAGCCATAAACTAAAGTTGAAAACTGTGGATTTTCAATTATTATGGAAATGAAATTAAGCTTAAATATTGGATGTTGTTCGGAACAACCGACCGACCAAACGAGAAATATCTGTGAATTCAAATTTAAGATATCCATTTTGATAACTGTGGATTTTCGATTATAATGAAGCTTCAATATTGGATGACCGACCAAACGGGAAATATCTGTGAGTTCAAATTTAAGATATCCATTTGTTAAGTTTTCAACAGATTGTGATTTTATTGATATGGATGATCATGAAATTTGCCTCTTTATATATTCTTTGAGATTGTGGTTTGATATTTTGCTTGAATATAAATCTGATTTCTCTGTAGTGATTATTTGGTAATTTAAATTTTGTGCTTAGGCGAAGCTTGTTGAATTAGCAATCACAAACATCCCCTTCCTCCTATGTTGATAAGCTATACCAGAATAACCCAAATGCGCATTCTGTTTACACACGGTCGAACCTACTGCTCAAATGTTACGATTTCCGCAAATTGTGAGATAGCACGGTATGGCCGCCTTGGCCAAATAGACTACGCTCGTGAAATATTTGATCGTTTACATGAAAAGAACATTGTTTCATGGAACTCAATTGTCTCATGTTATTTTCACAACAACCAACCTAAAGAAGCCCGCCAGCTGTTCGAAGAAATGCCTGAACGAACCACTGTTTCTTGGAATGGTTTGATTTCTGGGTATGTGAAGAATAGGATGTTAAAGGAAGCCAGGCGTGTGTTTGACCAAATGCCCGAGAGAAACGTTGTTTCCTGGACTGCAATGATTAAAGGCTATGTAGAAGAGGGTTTGGTTTCTGAGGCGGAATCACTTTTCTGGCAGATGCCCGAGAGAAATGTCGTGTCGTGGACAGTGATGTTGGGTGGACTTATTCAAGACAATCAGATGGACAAGGCTCGTCGTCTTTTTGATGCTATGCCGGTAAAAGATGTGGTTGCTAAGACTAGTATGGTTGGTGGGTATTGTCAGACTGGTCGTTTGACGGAAGCACGTGAGCTGTTTGATGAAATGTCTGAAAAGAATGTGATTACTTGGACGACCATGATTTCTGGTTATGTCCAAAACCACCGTGTTGATGTTGCTAGGAAACTCTTTGAGGTGATGCCCAACAAAAACGAGGTGTCATGGACCGCAATGCTGATGGGCTACATACAATGCGGGAGGATGGAAGAGGCTCTGGAGCTTTTCCGTGCCATGCCTTTTAACTCTGTGGTTGCATGTAATGCCATGATACTTGGGTTGGGCCAGAATGGGGATGTAACTGAAGCGAGGAAGATGTTTGATCAGATGAGGGAGAAGGATGGTGGAACATGGAGTGCAATGATAAAGACTTACGAAAGAAAGGGCTTCGAATTAGAAGCCCTGAGACTATTTTCGTTGATGCAAACCGAACAAGTTAGACCCAATTTTCCTTCTCTAATCAGTGTCCTTTCAGTTTGTTCCAGCTTGGCAAGCCTTGATCATGGTAGACAAGTTCACGCTCAGTTGGCCAAGGCTTTGTTTGATACTGATGTGTATGTCGGCTCAGTATTGATCACAATGTATGTAAAATGTGGTGATTTGGTAAAAGCTAAGAGCGTGTTTGATAGATCTCCCACAAAAGATATAGTTATGTGGAATTCTATGATTACAGGTTACGCCCAACATGGTTTAGGAGAAGAAGCTTTAGAAATTTTCCAGAAATTGTCTTCTTTAGGCATTGCAGCAGATGATGTTACTTTCATAGGAGTCCTCTCAGCTTGTAGCTACACTGGAAAGATTGACGAGGGGCTTGAGATATTTGAGTCAATGAAGTCAAAGTATCTGGTTGACCCAAAAACCGTTCACTATGCTTGCATGGTGGATCTGCTTGGGAGAGGTGGTCGGTTAAAAGAGGCAATGGATTTAATCAATAAAATGCCAATGGAAGCGGATGCTATCATCTGGGGCTCGTTAATGGGTGCGTGTCGAACCCATATGAACCTCGAGATGGCTGAAGTGGCAGCTAAGAAACTTGTACAGCTCGAGCCCAGAAACTCAGGCCCGTACATCTTGCTATCGAACATATATGCTTCAAAAGGTAGATGGGCTGCGGTTGCCGACCTGAGGAAGACAATGAGATCACAGAATGTAAAGAAATCGCCTGGTTGTAGCTGGATGGTGATTGAGAAGGAAGTGCATATGTTCAGAGGCGGGGAAAGTAGACCCCACCCTGAGCAATCGCTGATTATGGGGATGTTGGAATACATAGGGGGGTTATTAAAAGAAGCCGGTTACTCTCCTGATGGAAGTTTTGTACTGCATGATGTGGAAGAAGAGGAGAAGGCACATAGCTTGGGGTATCATAGTGAGAAACTGGCTGTGGCGTATGGCCTTTTGAAGGTGTCAGAAGGGATGCCGATTCGGGTAATGAAAAATCTTAGGGTTTGTGGAGATTGCCATTCTGCCATTAAGTTGATATCACAAGTGATGGGTAGGGAGATCATCTTGAGAGATGCAAACAGATTCCACCATTTTAAAGATGGGCTGTGTTCTTGCAGGGATTATTGGTAACACTTTGCATCTCTCAAGGAGGTAGCTATGAGAATGATCATTTTTTGTTTGAGTTGACCAACCCTAGACCTTCGCATCACGTTAAGCAGGGATGATTTGATTTGGCTATCAATTATTATTTCATTTTTGGTTCTAAACATTGTTATTTGTAAATTATGGTCATCTTCAGTCAATTTCACAAGTTAGTGTTTTGGAAAAAGAAGATTATTTACTGTTTTTCCAGATCTGTTGATTGAGATTGATGATCACAATTACAGTTGCCTGAAAGGTGAATGACCCTTCCTATACATCTATTTAATGTTTTTTTGCTTTTTTATTCTTACTTTTCAGATGGGTTTTGAGATATTTTTATGTTTAACATCTAAAATAACCGAACCAAACAATAATTAATAAATTCACAATAGGGAGGTATTTTAACGAATTTGTAGCGACATTTGTTTATTGGAGCAAATTTGGTTTATATTAAGCTATTGTTACAAGTGTATGAAAGTTGTCTAAATTAAATAGTACTGTTGCATATAGATGCCATCATGTTTTTATTTTGGGTTTCATTAGCAAAGCGGTTTTTAAAACATGGGTCTATGGGTGTCTTTACCAAAGCAGTTCTTAACCATAGATAATACTGGTTCACGTGTGAACAAACACTGCTTCACACACACAATGTTAGTTCACATGTGAACCAGCGTCATTTCACACGTGAGTTAAGTTGCTGATTGTTCTCCGATATAAATCAAGTAGGCTTTTGGGTAAGCTTTAATTGTTTGATTGTTTTATAATTTAACTTGAATGTTTGATTTAGGTGGCTTAACTGGATCATCTTCATCGCCCTTAACTTGTTTGGAGGTGTGTTATTTTTCATTAAACCTTTTCATTTTATTGGCCAATGCTGTTCAAGTGTGTTCTTTCCCCTAAGCAAGATACAAGTGCATGAGCATTCAAGGATATTGAACACATGTAGGAAGATACACCAATTTTTAAAGTATTAAATATATGTAGTTATAATGTTATATGAGAAAGACAAATAAAGACCAGACTTCTTGGTAGAAGTAAACAACCAACATGATACAAATGATTATCGGTTCTCTTACATACAAACATTACTAAACCCTAAGATATAGTTAAAGAAGATGACAATGACAAGTATAAAATGATCTTATAAAGATCAAAACATTGGTTCGAAATCTTTCGTGTGTCATATTGTTGATCCTTATAATTCTTTAGTAAGTTTATGATGTCACCATCAACAGTTTAAAACATGTTTGACATGCTAGTTTATTTTCTTGCAGTTTCTATCGGGCAAAGGTTTCCTAGTCAGCATCTCTAATGACAGTGACAATGCCATACAGGTAATGACTAGTTCCTTGGCAATCATTTCTAAAATCAAGCTGGAAATTATAAACCAATGACAATGACATTCATATAGCAAGTTTGGCTTTAGAATAACAATTAATCATGAACACCAAATTTAACATGTGAATTACTGTTTTATTTATATTCAGCTCTGTAAAATCTTTGGTCGGTTCTGATGAGTGGCGCATGCATTTTGAAAAAATCACAAGGACATGCTACATATACGATGGTAAGCACCAACATTTTTGAGAAATCTGTTACAGATATTGGGGAAATCAGCTTGCTTGCAGTGGTGGAGTAGGTTGAAGATTTTTAAGCTAACTATAGAAGGATGGAGGTATATGGCTCCTTTGATTTTAAAAGTCATTCTATGCTCATTACTTGACTTTCTTGATGCTAAAAGTTGAATGTTTTAAAATGATTTTCGAGGTACTGTAGCTTTGACCTCTTTATGCTAAAATGAAAACATTTACTTTCTTTTATTCAAGAAAAGTAGCTTAGACCCCGTGTAATACACACGGGTAAAAAATATCAATACATAAATTTCTCAAATTTTATTTATGTATTTTACAGGTGTAAAAATATATTACTATACATACTAAGGATATAAAACAAAATTCAAAATATGTAAAAAATAATATATAATTGGGTTTCGGAAATACGTAAATTACTATTTAATGTAATTTGACTTTCATTTACTATTTAATTGAAAATAAAAATTACATAATTAGATTTCAAAGTTTTTTTATAATAAAGGATAATTTAAAATAATTGTGTTTTATTAGTATAACTAGGTTAGTTCCCGTGTATTACACGGTTAATGAAAAGAAACATATATTATTTATAAGTGTCTAAATAAGAATTACTTTACATAGTGAAAAAAAATAAAATTACAATTACATTCACAAAACCAAATTACATAAGGTAAATTTTTTAGATTCTAAAAAGTTGATTTTGATTAATTGTTATTTGCTTAACAAAGATAAGTTGTTAATTTTTTAAAAAATTGTCAATTTAATTCTCTAATTATAGTAAATTTGCGAGAGTTAATTTATTGATTTTGTTATAATTTAAATAATACAAAGTTCAAAATTTTCAAATTAAACGGTTTTTAAGTTCTAGTCAAATGATATTAAATAATTTTAGCAATTATATTTGTTAAGCATTTATTATTTGTGAGAGGTTTAAAATCTTAAATTATAATTAAACTTTAGGTGGGAAAACCATTTTACAAAAACCTTTATTTATTAGGGAGTATAAATTAATATTTTTCTTTAATTAGTTATATTTTGAATTCTTATTATATATTCTTATTTAATATAATTATTATCCTTCTTTAATAATATATTTATAATATCATTATTATTTAATAAGATATATGTGCATTTATTAGGAGAGAGAGGCGGGAAAACCAATGTGAGAAGGCATGAGGGAGTGACATGTGGCAATCCAAAACCTTTATTTATTAGTATGTATAGATTAAATGAGACAAATTCTGGTTCTTTGCAGAGTTTTAGCATGGTCTCGTCGAATTATATGACTCAGCAATGTGACCTCAATAAGAAGATTAACGCGACAGGCTCATTGAGTTAACTTTTTGACCAGTTAGAGTTTCAAATTTGTAATTATATCGATTGAATTTGAATTAGTTCACATTACCAGTTATAAGATCATGCTCATCAAGATTTTTTTTATATTATATTACTAATAAATAACAATTCAACAGGTGCACCACAAGTTTGATCTCCAACCCATGATGGGAGAGGGGGCCATTTGAGTTATAAATCTCACATTTGTTGTCCATACAACCGATGTGTGACAAGTCTCATACCTTACAATGGTTTCAGTCCATAACAATCGACCCTCCTTAAGGGCCAACGTCCGAGTTTGGCTCTGATACCAATGTTACATCCCAAATGGTAGAACTCATCCCAAAAGAGTAGTCTAATGGGAGAGGGGCCATTTGAGTTATAAATCCCACATTTGTTGCCCATACAACCGATGTGGGACAAGTCTCATACCTTGCAATGGTTTCAGTCCATAACACATGCTTTTGGTTTGTAAATACGTCTTATTGATTATTTGAACTACTTCTGAAGAAGAAAGCTTTCGGACAAAGCTTGTAAATACTCGTTCACCCTACTCATGCTTACCCGATTCATAGGGGGCCGATGTGCCCCATTTTACCTGGTACCCTCTCACCTACTCGGCTTGGCCCGAGTAAGGCACCCCCATCACCCTAAGGAGTAGAGAAATCCTAAATTTGTACAAATAAGTTGTCAGAAATCCGTACAATAGCCGATACTTAAAACAACAAGCAATCTAGGTCTCTCGCAAATAACCAAGAGGATCTAAAACAAATCACAAATATATCGCAATGTCAAAAGGGTGGATCATGACTTAATTAAGATAATCTAGAAACACGTTTACAATTATTAAGTTTTATAATTATTTTATTGTCTTTCCTAACTAGGTCGAGTATATATTTGGAAAAAAAAATACCGTTTGTATTTTCATACAAACAATTTTTATCTTTTTTTTAAAATCTAATAATAACTATCAAACTATTTATTAATTTCAATTAATCTTTTAAACTATAAGAAAATTAAAACGTATTATTAGTAGTAGGAGATCTAAATTTGTTATTATGTGGCTTTGAACTTGGCTCTGAAAATTGGAATCGGGTTGTGAGGAACCGATTGAACTCAGGAACCGGTTCGAGATTGGAATCGAGTTGTGAAGAATCGGTTGAAACCGTCCGTTTGAGACCGGTTCGGTGTTTCTAGGCTTGGAACTGGTTCGTACCGGTGGATGAGATTTGAACGTTAATAGCCCAGCGGCATCTTGGTGGTGGGATAAGGCTCAGTGACCATAAGGTCCTGAGTTCGAATCTCACAAGGGAGTTTTCCCATAAAAATTGGGTTTCCTCTTGAATTGATAACTTGGTGTTGGAATATGTACCACTGATGGCACGATGATACTGCAGTGGTCCGTCAGTGATCCAAGTTAGTCGTTTAAAAAAACTTATTATTAGATCCAAAATTATAGTGTTCAATCGTTATTATATTATTATTTTAAGTTTAAAAATTCATGTTATTACATAACCACCACCGCTAGGGGAAGCCGACAATAGGAATGATAGGGGGAGAGGTGTTATTGATCGGTTTTAATGGGATAAAGGATAAGAGTTTGTTACCCACACAAAATTTGTATTTGAATTCTCCAAGTCTCACTTAACCAGACAAATTTAATTAATATTAACGAACTTAAATATAGTGGAAGGATCCTTTAAAAAGAAGATTTTAGTCTAAAAATGATTTTTAAATATTAAATATCCGGCTCTAACGAACCTCGATTGAACTCATTTTAGCAGCGTTGAAACTGGCTCGTCGAACCCTAAACACAAATCTCTAAGCTCTAAACGTTAACACTAAACCCTAAAGCTAAACCATAAGGCTAAAACCTAAAAGCTAAATCTTAAAAGTTAGACCTAAATGCTAAAACCTAAATCTAAACCCTAAAACTAAACCTTAAAAGCTAAATCCTAAAAGCTAAACCCACAAATGTAAACTCTAAACCCTTAAACTAAACCCTAAATCTTAAATCTAAAACCTAAAAAAACTAAACCCTAAATGCTAAAACCCAAAAGCTAAACCCTAAAAGCTAAGATAGCAAAGCTCGATAAGCCGGTTACAATGTCACTGGAATGAGTTCAATCAAAGTTCGTATGAGCCGGATATCAAGTTTTAAAAAATCTTTTATAGGCAAATTAGGCAAAACCTATTTTTTATTTGATTCTCTCCTTATAGAGAATATATAATAATATATAATATATGTGTATATATATACACTTTTAATTAAAATTTAACGCCTATATTATATCAATAGTGATAAGGAAACATCAAGAATGAGTAAAAGAAAACTTTATAAGATAAGAGTTATGAAATAAACTAAAAAGAAAATGACAAATAATGGGATAAACCCTATCAAAAAGAGAACCTTCCGTGTAAAATCAAAATAATAACGGTGGGATGGGTGGGACTCGGATTAAAAGGGGTTCGTGGTAACATCGTTATAACTGTTTCTAGTTGAGGGTTTGGATTAGAAGGAGTTTAATTCATGGGTTGGTGAGGCCGAATGTGAACAATGAAAAAGTATGTTTGGATTTAAATTTGGGTTTGGGTTTGCGGGAACACCGTTGTAACCCATTCTGGTAAATATGAGTTATGTTTGGTTGGTTGTAAAATATTTTCGGGTAGGGTAGGGTTATGTCTCTTCCACCCTAATAAAAGTGATTCGTGATGGAAGAAACCAGGTTATATCATATGAATTTGCATCTATAATCTTCATCAGTGACGAATCAAAGATTTTTTTTAGCGATGGTAAAATTAGACGGATTAAAATGGGTTGAATATGTCAAAAATAGACCCGTCAAAACAAGTCAAAACGGGTCGAATACTTTAAATTTGCTTAGGTTTTAGGATCTTTTTAAAGTGTGTCCTCTGGTTGTTATGCTCTCCGGATTCTTAAATAAAAGGGGATTACTGTTAAATGAATTTAATTTGTGTGAATATTATTCAACCTCTCTGTAAAGTGTCGGGTGAGCGACTACTCAGAGTCCTTTTTTTCGGGGACCAAATTTAAAAAAATATATATATAATAAATATTT
This sequence comes from Smallanthus sonchifolius, assembly GCA_023525975.1. Lineage (NCBI taxonomy): Eukaryota > Viridiplantae > Streptophyta > Magnoliopsida > Asterales > Asteraceae > Smallanthus > Smallanthus sonchifolius. The sequence goes on from CM042042.1 coordinate 13,923,102, forward strand.
TAAAACAAAAAGCTATAATGTTTAAAATCTAATAATAATTCAAAACCCAATAAACTTTTTTTTAAAACTAACTCAACCTTTATTTAGTTTTATAGCCATCTAAACTCAACTTAAAACCAATTTAACCAATTAACCAAATAAACTTTTTTTTAAAAACTAACCCAATAACCTTATTTGATTTTAGCCCATCTAAACCCAATTTAAACCCATTTAGCAATTAAAAGATTAAAATAATTAAAAAGTAGCGGCAACGCAATTAAGCAACAAGTCTATTCGACGATTCAGTTTCATCATAAAGAGGCGAGGGTTTGGGTTTGACAGTCGACTGTGGACTGTCAACAATTCACTATTGGAATACAAAAAAAGTGAGTGTGCTTCAATCGATTGATTGAACAAAGAAGAGAACTCGATTAATTTAGTTTTTGCCCATCTTTAATCAAGTAGGTTTTTAACTTTCTAATTTCTTATGATTGATGAAGTAAAGAGGAGAACTCAATAATTCTTAATATTTATTAGTCGATTTATGATTGATTATTGATTTTATTGAATCTTGAATAGTTATTTGTTGATTAGTTGCTTATTGTTTTTTGCAATTAGTCAATTACACACTTATAAGTTATAATTGATAACTGATTTTCAAAATTATTATCTAACCATTATTCGATACTCAAAAATGTAAAAAAGGAAAACTTGATTTCTTAATAATTTTTTATATAAGTTTATATTTTAAGTGTTCATTTTTTTCTAATCGTACAATGGATCTGAAATTTCAGTGACGCAACTGATGATGGTATATACTAATATTTGTATCTATTAATAATAATATTGGCCCACAGTTATCTTTTGGAACTTAATCCATGTGAAAATGTGAAATTGAACCAATCGAGGTTTTACACTTTTTTTTATGGCGTGAGTTCAACTAGTACGTCTCATCAGGGGAGGCTCGTACATCAGTCTACCCATACAACCTTCAAGAATTCGAATATGCAGAGGGTGTTTCTAGTTTTTATGAAGACCTCTACAGAGGAGAAACCGTTTAAAAAAATCTCCTAACCATCAATACAGAACCTTGATGACAGAGGTTTTACACATAAACTACCCAATTTGTCCACAACTATTTTAATATACTTAAAATACTTTGACTAATGAATTTTAGCAATATGAATGGGTCCAAGGGTATTAAATTCAGATAATAAACGTATCAAGTTGATTTGACTTGGGCAAAATTACATGCTAGTACTACTTTAAAGTGTGTTTTTTTTATTTGTAAATTTTTTTTAGGAGTGAGACTTGAATCCACAATTTTCTTAAATCTTAATGTTTTTAGATTTTTTTTGAACGGCGAACATTGAATGTTGTGACATCACACCCCCCGTCATATGGGAGAGGATCGTCCAACTCCGACCAATCTTGATGTTTTTAGATGATTTTTTCTTTACCACTAAGTCACCTATCCCAACAACACTATTTTAAAGTGTAACATTCTAATTTGACCACCCTCATACGTGGCAACCAACAATTAGTTGGCTTTTTTCAATTTTCATATTTTCTTTCTTTATATATACAACTAGTTTTTAACCCGCGCGACGTGATAAAGTATAGACCACAATCGACCTGACTTGTTTCTGAACTAAATTTACATCGATTGTACCCGTCGATTGAAAACGTATTGTATCTGACCGAGTCGTTTTCAAATAAATTTACGTCAAACATAAACCAACTCAAAACGTACATAAAAATAAGTAATTATGATGAAACTAACCCAAAACCATAAATCAAATTATTTCACTCATAGTTATCCACATGCACATTCATAACTAATTATGTTTATATTTATTTAATAACATTTCATTTTTGAATATAAAAACTCAAGTGGTATATCCCCCTAACATCAATCTATATTCCCCAAATGATACCACTTTTCCCTACTCCAAAGAATACAACATTCCGCCACCCCATATGACCACCCCCAACCCCTCCTTACCCTCGCCGGACGACCTCCGTTCACCCCTCCTCCCACCCACCGGAAAAGACCCCCTCTCCGGCCACCATGACCCACCCATCGAGCGCCTCTGCATCGACGTCATGCTCCGCAAATACTGCGGCGAGTTTGGTTATTGGCAATTCAAACACTTTGTTCTCACGTGCACAGCATGGGCTCTCGAGGCCTTCCACACCATGGTCATGATTTTCGCCGACCGGGAACCGGACTGGAGTTGTGAACCGGGTTCGGAGTGCGTAACAACTGCCGATGTTTGTGAGCTGCAGCATGGCTCGTGGCGCTGGGACGGTGGCTCCGGGATGAGTACGGTGGCGGAATGGGGGTTGGTTTGTGGGCAGAAATATAAGGTGGGTCTTGTTCAAGCGTTGTTCTTCGGCGGCTGCATGATTGGTAAGTTTTTAGAATATTCCGGGACGGCGCCGGCGTGTTTGACACGTCGGAGTTGTCCGGTGAGTCATCGGTGATGTTTATTACTTTCAGGCGTGTGTGTTTCCACCATGTTTTTTTCTGACACTGTGACCAAAGATTACTCATTAAATGGATAATATAAAGGACCACATCTGATTTCTTGTTAAAATAATTAAAAATAAATAAATAAAAAACAAATCTTCTACTCTACATTAGGGATTAGGGATAAGCATCCAGAACCGCTCTAATTTTTAGAAATTCGGTATCGGTATTTTTGATATCGATACATCACACATGTATGTTACGGATACTATTTAGATATGAACATTTTGTAACGAGTATCGGTACGATATTTGGTACCTACTTTTACAGAAATTCGGTATCGATACCGATCTCATATATACTCTAAATAATAAATAAGTAGTTGGTCATGTTATGTGTTAGGATTCTGCAAGATTAATATTTTTTTCTTAATCTTGATATTATAAATATGAGAAACTATTAATTTAAATAAAGATGCTAAACATAGCCACACCAAATCTCTATGTCATTTATTCTTAAATGTTTAATAGTGTTAGTAACTATATAATGTTTCATTTATCAAACACTTGTAGTACACACATTTTTAGTACAGAACAAACTTTTAATGTGATTACACGTTCTCTTAATACTAATAAGATAAAGTGGAATAGAAGAAAATGCATATATATGATTACATAACCCTCTTTTATATCACTTTATATCATGTTTAAGATGATAGTTACTTGTATCTATGTGTTTTTTTTTATAATTTATTACATAAAATTGATAAAATCTTTACTGTTTGTATTTGAAATGGTAATATTTTAATTATAATTTAAAAGTATAGTGGATGACTAGATCTAACTAAAGAATCTACCGAATATTGAAGAGATCTGGATCTGTGTTTGAAAATAAATATAATATATTATTATTGTTAAAATATTAGTTTTTATAAATTATTTCTTGTTTTCAAATTTTAAGGCAGGGTATATATAATTTTTTTTTAATAAAAAACTAAATCAATTTTTTTAACATAAAACACCCTTGATTTTCTTGGATAAATACATAATACCTACACCTTACAAGATTGGAACCCCCCACACAATTTTGGTATGAAAACATCAATGTTTTTATATGGTCTCACTTCTTTGTATTTAATTCTCTAAATGAAGATTTCTGTGGAGGTCACCGTCCTGTAATTACTCCCACTTAATTGTTTGAGTGGAGACTTCTTGGTAGGTCACCGGTCCTTAAATTGCCCTCATATAAACACGTTTTAATTCACATCCAACACGTCTAAAACATTTAAGAATATCTGAACATGACATCTGTTATAAACTCAACATCTCTCTTATTTACTAACGACGTCTAAAACATTTAATAACATATGAACATGACATCTGTTATAAACTCAACATCTCTCTTGTTTACTAAAGACGTGAAATTTACCTAAAGTGTCAAACATTACTTCATAGTAATTATATATTTAAAAAAATAACAAAAAATAATAATAGTATCAATTAACAACTATGCATATTATCTTTTATAAATTGAAAGAACAACATAACCACAAAAGACAAGTAAATATGTGGATGAGCATGAAGAATGAAGAACCAAACACGACTCTGATCCTAAGACGCCATTGCGGACTCGAATTTACTTTCAGTCTTAATTTAAAACAAATTTATTTAACTTTTTTTGTAGGTGCCGGAATATTCGGACATCTGTCGGATTCAAAACTAGGAAGAAAGGGATCACTAACGGTCGTTTGCATACTTAACGCCGTCTTCGGCCTACTAACTTCCCTTTCACCAAACTACCTCACATATGTCCTCCTCCGAGTCCTCACCGGTTTCAGCACCGGCGGGGTCGGCCTATGTGCATTCGTTCTCGCTACCGAGCCCGTGGGACCCTCGAAGCGTGGCATTGCCGGAATGTCCACATTTTACTTTTTCTCCGGCGGGATAGCATTGCTCTCCGGGATAGCTTACGTGTTCCGAACATGGAGGTCTCTCTATATCGCTTCATCGGTACCGTCTATACTTTTCGTGTTTTTGATCCTACCGCTTATTTCGGAGTCTCCGCGGTGGTACCTTATTAGAGGACAAACGGATAGCGCGATGAGTATCATGCGCGCCATAGCAGTCGCTAATGGGAAGTCTTTACCGGGAAATGTGTATGTTGTGCGCGACGAGGAGGTGAAAGATAATGATCAGAAGAGTAATGAGATTCGATCGAAAGAAGTTGTAACCGGATCAATTATAGATGCGGTTAGATCGCCTTTGACTCGGGCCCGTTTGATTCTCGTGGTGGGGATTAACTTCGCGTCTTCGATTGTGTACTATGGTCTTAGTTTGAATGTGGTCAACCTCGAGACCGATTTATACATTAGTGTGTTGGTCAACGCGGTGGCGGAAATGCCGGCGTTTTTTTTCACGGCGGTGTTGATTGACCGGTTCGGGCGGAAGCCGTTGGGTGTCGGGACGCAGTGGTTTAGCGGGATTTTTTGCATTGTAGGTAGCTTTATCGGGAACGAAGGGGCGTGGAAGGTGGTGAGGATGGGGTGTGGTGTTTTGGGGATATTTGGGATGGCGGGGACTTATAATTTGTTGTTTATATACGCGATGGAGTTGTTTCCTACAGTGGTGAGGAACGCCGCCCTTGGTTGTGCCACTCAGGCAGCACAACTAGGGGCGATCATGGCGCCTTTTGTTGTGGTTTTGGGTGGTGGGCTTCCATTTTTGATTTTTGGGGTGTGTGGGATCGTGGGCGGGTTTCTTACCTTTTACTTGCCGGAAACTTTGAACAAGCCGTTGTACGACACCATGAATGGAATGGCGGATGGCGAGAATGAAGCTTTGTGTTAAGATAGTATAGTTTTTGAAAGAATTTAATAATTGTATTACTATATGATGTGTACTTTGTGATGAGAACTTGTTTAACATATCCTAAATTGAAGCCATATTTGTATATTGTAAGCACAATGAACATGTAGAGGAAGTCTAGTACACAATCATTTCCATTGAAACCTCATTGAAGCAAGTTACCATGTGTGATTATTAATTCGTGTCTCTTTCAAACTTTAAAGTATTTTATGACACCTAGTAGATATAAAGATAAACATTACCATTTCTTTATGATCATTTGTTTACTTTGGTGACAAACAATTTATTGACTTTAGATGGAAGTGAATCCAACAAGTTAAAGTCAATGATCTAACAAATTAAAGTCAATGACCGTTGGTAATTTTGAATCCTGTGAAATTGAAAGATAAAAGATTATTTGTTTATTGATCAAGTATTAGATATTTATAACATGGTATCTAACTCCATCAAGATCTCTAGCTCTATCTACATCTTTAAATTTTAAAGTTTACTAATAGAGATTTTCTAAGGGAAAACTTCACACAATAGTAATCAAGTTTCTAAGTATTCAATTTAAGTCACTCAAAATTTTTTTGTCTCTCTAAAGTCACTAAACTTTCAGTAAGTGTTCCAATCCTATGTAATATTTTTTATAAATGTTTAGATTTTTTAAAATTGAATGAGGCAAATGATATAAGTATTAATATCAGTTACCAATAAGTGAAATTTGTATTCCAATTAACTTCAATTATGATGTAATAGTGAAGAAAAAAATTTCAACGAATAATAAACAACTTTCAAAATTTTTATATTTAAGTTGAATTGGAAAAAAATAATTGCTAAATAGTAAAACAAGATTCATATATGTTTCATTTACCTCATTCAATTTTAAAAAATTTAAACATTTATAAAAATATTACATAGGATTGGAACACTTACTGAAAGTTGAGACTTTAAAGGGACAAAAAAACTGTGAGTGACTTAAATAGAACACTTGAGAAACTTGATTACTATTATGAGATATGAGAGGTTAAATTAGATCTTTAAAAAATTAATATTTAACTAAATTATAAAAATAATAAAAGTAATGATGTGAATCCAGGGCCGGTCCCGAGAATCTTTAAAAAGTTCTGGGCCCTGGACATGTAAAAAAAATGGGCTCCTATAATATAATTATCATATTATATAAAAAAAACCTTAATACGACAATAATAGTTATAACAATAATTAATAAAACAAAAGTAATGTACCAAAATGATCGATATTACTTACTTATGTGAATCGTGAGGCTCTCCTAGCGTTTTTGGAAGCAAAGCTCTCGATCAAGTCTTCATAATTCATAGTCTCTAATGTATCACTTTCAATAGATATCATCGCTAAATCGTTCTAGGATCAAAAATATCAACATTATCTTTCTCAACAACATCATCTTCATCCAAATTAACATCATCTTCCTCAACAACATTAGTTTCGTCTACATTAACATTATCTTCCTCAACAACATCATTTTCATCCAAATTAACATCATCTTCCTCAACAACAACATTATCTTCATCCAAATTAGAATTTTGTGGTTGTTTTTGAAAGAAGAACTTACGTATAGCCCCTTCTTGAGACTTTCTTTTTTCTTCTTCTAATTTCCTCCTTTTACGTTTTTCATATCCGGATAAATACTTGGTTTTAGGAGGCATATTTCTAAAAAAAATAATAATCAAACATGACCCAATCAATCAACAATCAAATATTAATTCGAATTGCTTGATCAACAATCAAACATTAATCAAACAATAATATAAATTTATACCTTTTGATTTTGAAGGCAAAAAAGAGTCCACAGCAGTCCAAGAAGAAAGAGTTAGGTTCCTGCCGACTGCTGCAGTCCACGAAACCCACGATGATCTCTTCTCTTCCCGCTCGGCTCGCTGGGTTCGCTGGGCAATGCCCTAGATGGAGGATCGATCGATGAGCAGGCAGTCCAAGAGCCGGCCGCTCGCTGCTGTGTTCCTTCTTTTTTTTCACTTATCCAACTCAAGCCCAGCCCAGCCCATCTTATTTATTATCTATTGGGCCTTTTTTAAATTTTGAAATGGATAAATACAAGAATTATAATATTAATAAGATTGGGCCTTTTTTTATAAAAAAAAATATATGTAATATATATATATAAAAATTTTGAAAAATGCGGGCCCCTCGGAATACCGGGCCCTAGGCGGTCGCCCACCCCGCCCCCCCTCTGGGCCGCCCCTGTGTGAATCAAATTTTATAGTTGATATTACATTTGCATCTCTAAAAGTTATAGTACAGAAAAGTTATGTATCAATTCGACGAGGCCGGGGCAGATAACTTTTTGTGTGCCGTTCTTGAAAAGAAAAGACTCATGATAATTTAAGAGAGTATTTCTTCAATTGTTACTGTCTTGGTTTGCCAACGTACTTTTATATAAATTCACATCAAATAACTTACAACAAAAACAAAATACTCTAACTCTATAGAGTAAACCAACCATCACTATTAAGCTCATCATTGTTAATATGTTCATCTACTGAAGTTTGCGAATGTATATATAAAAATAGCAAAGAACTCACACAAACGTTTTTAAAAGATGGAATTACCAAACTACTACACAACCGCAAGTATACAGATCGTAATGTATCAAATATAGGAAAGACCAGATATAGATCCGTCGACATAAATGACGGCTCTTGGTAATAAACCTTTATCGACTCCTAACATGTTTTTACAGAATTACTTTGACTAACAACTAAGACTCTCAAACAATATGAAACTGAGAAAACAACCAAGGACATGAAACTGGATACGAGGATAAGATCATATATAAAGCAACCACCTAGGAAAGAATCCAACTAACACGCAATGACTCTAATAGAATGAATTGTATGACATCCCTAGAAGCATGAATCTAGGGTTGACTAGGTATGTTTCTACTTTATAAGAAAACCAAAGACACGTGTGAAGAGTGGTACAAGTATAACAAAATGCCTAATTGTAATCCCCAAGAAATTCCGGCTAATATTCTTACCTTTCCGGCATTGTAATTTTATTATTATCTGATATTATCTATGAAAGTGTCATAAATTTCCAATTACAATACATACATGTTTGTACATACATAATTTCAAATTCAATACCTATTTAATGGGGATATAACTAGATGGAGAATTTATAAATTACAAGAGTTACAAAACCTATAAATTAAGTTCTAAATAAATAAAACCCTTTTTACTTCATAGAAATTATAATTTGTATTTATAACATTTAGTCATAGTATAAAAATGATAAATTAGGGTTTTATATAATGAAAATAAAATGGAAAATTTTTTCTAATGAATTACTTTTTCATATATTTATAACACTTAAATTATAACTTAATAGTTTGTTAGCTTTTATAAAAGTTTATAAAATTTAACACTTTTAGGTTTTGCAAACGTTCAGGGTAGAAAGTGTAACTTTCTAAAATTAAAATTTTAACTAAAACCTAACTTTGTTCATAAAATGATAAACCTGTAAACTAGAGGAACCTGTCTGTAAAATAAAAGCTTTCATTCCCCCCCCCCATCTATCCAGAAATTACCCCCCTCCCCCCTTTGACTCTCAAAAGTCAACAAGGATCAAAATCGATCGATGGAATCTCGAATCATTGAGTATTAACCCAATCGAATTATACATGGACGTTATCACAACTGTTTCGGTTGTTCTAATCACCTGTAACGGATCAATTACAACAATAAAATCAATGAAAACGAGTTCAAGCAACTTGTAACCGTCCCCAATCAATCGTGACTTCAATTCGGACATTAAACGTGAAATTAGGCTATAAAAACGAACCCACACCTTCATTACAATCGCCCCAAACCTTGTACACTTCTGTATTCGTTTCATTCCCTCTCCAGAACTCCGGCGAGCTCGAAGATCGCCGACTTCGGCCTCGTGGTCGTTCTCCCTCTATCGCTAACCATTTCAGGTAACTATGGTGTCTATGATTTCGTTTTGTTGTAGGGAGTAAAAGCCCCATGAATTCGAGGACGATAGGGTGCTCAATCAATCGAATTGAATGGCTAGGGTTTGGGTTACGGGTTGGAGAAGGAGACGAGGTTCGGGTTGTTTGCTAAAACCACATCGCGTCCGATTTGAACCAAGGCATACGCCCTGGTCCAGTGGTTAGTGCGAGTGTGCAAGTGTTGAACCGCTTCTGTCGCGGGTTCGAGTCCCGTGGCCTTTTTTTTTAAAACACTTTTAAAAACCCTATTTTTAATCTTATTTTTCCTATACAAAAATTGTTTTATAAAACTCCCGAGACTCAAAAATATTTTTATGAACCAAATTATTAACCTAACAATCTTAAATAATTATTTAATCATTTTAGAGGATTAAAAACTAATTAAGAAGCTATATAATCATGTTATTTAAAACCTTTATTAACTATTTTTAATACACAATTGTTTAGTATAATTTATACCCTATTTATTGTTCATTCAACTATTTAATTAATTAAAACGTATTTATTATTAATCTAATTACCTATATATTCACATAAATATTAGTTTAAACACTTAATCATTATTTTGTAAACAACCTTATATATATATATATATATATATATATATATATATATATATATATAAGCCTGTATGCGATCCTTTATCGACAAACTTATTATTTTCCTTATTAAACAATCATATTATTGTCGTATTAACAAACTCATCATTCACAACAAATAGATACACCCTCATCCAATCTAGCTCAACCCTTACTACTTAAATCTTTTGAACATGTCATTGATACATATATACATGCAAACATAGGTTAACCTTGTGGTTAGCTAAACAACTTGTGCAACTACCCGTACTTGTGATTTCAAGCTACTAATCCAAAGTGAGTTTACATAGCCCCTTTTTACTATTTTTACTTTTGGGGTGAAACATGATTACAAATACATTCACATACACAATTCAATATCCTGTGTTCATATGCTATGGTCTTTATGCTTATGTCTTAAACTACTTGGTGAACATTACATGTGTTCATGTCAGTACAATCATTAACTTGTGTGGCAAGCTGTAACGAACCAAAATCCGGGTTTCGTTTTCAAATAATTAAATATTTATATTTAATATTATGGTGGAAATAATATTTTATAAATAAGTTGAAGCAAGTGGGTTTCAAGTTTGTAATGGGATTATGTTAGTTTTAACTAACTATAGAATGAAATGGGTGAAATGGAAAGTTGAGGGACTAAAGTTGTAATATGGCAAAATCTGCCATTTGACTAGTTAAAGTCAAAATTAACCTCATTTTGAGGTGTTGGTCGTTCAAGAGAAGAGGAGAAGAAGAGAAATTCGGTTTTGAGCTCAAATCGTGCATTAAGGCTTGTTTTGTGAAGGTTTTGGCTCACACAACACCTTCATAACATCAAGTAAGTGATTCTCTTTCTCTTGATTTCACCATGAATGTGTTCTTGGTGGGTTTTGGGTGAAATCCGAAATTATGTATGCATGTGATGAAATGGTGTTAGATTATTGATAATCTAGCTAAACTAAAGTTAAAGAATGATGATTAACATCCTAGAACCCTTTGATTTTGATTATGAGAAGTTAGGGTTCATATGGTGGAAATTGGGGTGTTTGGATCATGATGCTAAAATGATGAATTAATGAAGATTAAGTGTTTTTAAGATGTTAGACACTTGAACAAACACCAAATTAACTTAATAATAATTTTGAAAGAAGAATTAGTGTTAAGATTAAGTTAATGAAACTCAAGTAGGTGAGTTTGTGGTGAAAGAGGGTGTTTGGTTATGAGGATAACCCAAACGGGTCAACTTGGGTTGGAAATGGGAAATTGAGTTATGAACTCAATTGTAATGAAATTTTGGTATATGTTAGATTACTAAACTAGGTGTGTATGTTTAGGTAATCAAATTGTGGGTCTAGAAGGTGGAGCGGGATCTTCTAACCCGAAAGGTAAGTGTTTTTGCACTTACTTAGTTATGATGATAAAAGAGTTTTATGCAATGTTGTATGTATAATGTGTAAAGTTGCATAATTTGTTATGTGGTATGAATGAGCATAAAATTGTATGCATAATTGAAAGAATGTAGTTATAGTAATTATACTATAATGGGTAGATTGGTTATGGAGTTACGATCTCGTATCCTTTGGGATACGAAGTTATGGCCTACGTGGCATAAAGGAAATGGATCATGTGTTGATCATAAATGAAACGGAATTATAAATGATGAAAGTAACTTGTAGGTGATATACAAGTGTACGAAATCCTTAATTGGCCAAATGGGTGTTAACGGGTCAAATGGGTGAAAGGTGTGAAAACAAGTTGTGAATTTTGTGGATTATGTGTTATATTGTGCATAGTATAAACGATACATGAAATGAATTGATTATGCATAAGTGTACGTATGAATGTGAATATGGTTATAATACTATATTGAATATGTGGAGGTTATGATCAAAGAATCATAATGGAAAAGGATCATGGGTTGATCGGATCATGTGTTGATCATAAACGAAACGGAGTTATGGTCTTGTACCATAATGGAAAAGGATCATGGGTTGATCGGATCATGTGTTGATCATAAACGAAACGGAGTTATGGTCTTGTACCATAATGGAAAAGGATCATGGGTTGATCGGATCATGTGTTGATCATAAACGAAACGGAGTTATGGTCTTGTACCATAATGGAAAAGGATCATGGGTTGATCGGATCATGTGTTGATCATAAACGAAACGGAGTTATGGTCTTGTACCATAATGGAAAAGGATCATGGGTTGATCGGATCATGTGTTGATCATAAACGAAACGTAGTTATGGCCTTTGCGCCATAATGGAAATGGATCATGTGTTGATCATAATTGAAACTTGTAGTAAGGATGCAAGAATATGTAGCCTAAATGACAATTTGGGTGCAAACGGGTCAAATGGGTGAATGGGTGAAACAAGTAGAAATTTACTTGTTTGTTATGAATTTATCTCATTACTAATGGTGATATGTGTGGTGAATGTAGGAAAAGCTCCGAGGTAGTCAAAGTCAAGTCCAAGGCGTTGGCGGATCCTCGTATGCATATTTTCATGTTTTGATGATTTGGTGGAATTTCCCCTTTTTGATTGTAATTTGATAAACAAAACATGTTTTTGGGGTGTGATCATGTTGTTAAAGGATTTTTGGTTAAAACCCATGTGTTGGGCAAATTTGTTGTCTTGTATTTTGAAAAAAGATGGAAATTTGGCTAAGTATGAAAGCTGCAAAAACAGCTGAAACTTTCTGTGAAAAAGGGTCCCTCGCGGGCCGCGAGGGATGTGGCATGTATTAGTCGCGGGACGCGACGGGTAAAAAAAAATATATATTTCCTGGGTTTAAGACTTCCGCGCGTTAAAGTTTCGTGATTTTAAAAGTGGTGTGTTTCAACTTGGTATCAGAGCAATGGTTTGAGGGATTTGGTGTGGTGGCACCGAACTCAAACCGGATGCTCTTGATATGGGGGAAAATGATACGAGAATCCATGAAGGACTTGACTAAGACTCGGAGCTTGCGGAAATGAAAGGTTAGTAATGATTTGATAAAATGATAGATATATATATGGTGTATGTATATATGTACGATGAATGTTGTTAAGATGTTATGTGTGCCGAAACTTGTTTTGTGACTTGTTATATGGAGATGGTAATTACAATTGGGCATGGCGTACTATTAAACATGTCTGGCCAATATGTTTAATAAGACGAAATGTGCAAGAGACTTTATGATAACCATATAACAATGAACCTTTGCAAGGATTAGATGAAGGTGGTTATATGTGTATGTATGTATGTATATGGATGATTAGATGGGGGTAATACATATACACATAGATAAGATATAGTGCCTTAACAAGTGGGTAGATTAAAGACCTATAAGTATGTAGAACATCTACAACTTAGTTAAAAAAAAAATTTGGGTCACGGATAGGGATCTTCCTTCCAGTGTTGTAATAGAGGATTCAAGTAAGGAAGTTGTGGTATCCTTACTTGAGGAGGTCGCATGCTTTATCGGTTAAGAATGGGTGAGTTGAAGACTCGAGCTTCAAAGGGTGTTATGTATGGGCATTGGGATCCTCGAACCCCAAGAGGTATGAATTTGAGACCTTGAGTCTCAATGGGTTGATTGGTAAGGAAGTTTTGAAATTCCCATGTAAGAGGTGGGTGACGTGGGATTAGAACTTGGATTTCCTTAGTTGTCAAACGTGTTGACTACTCGTATAAAGTGGTTCAAAAATCCAAGTATCCCATGGTTAGGAGTGTTGAAATTCAAGTGGAAATTTGACGTTATAAAAGTTTTCCTTGAAATGAGTGGACTCCATAATGCATTTTTACGTGACCATACATGAAAGCGTTAGGAGGATAGAACTGTTGTTATTTCATATGGTGAAGATGAGATAAATGATAAACGTTTCGTCTAAATGAATCAGTGACTATCTTAGATAGTGGGCGAACTAATTGGTGCAAAAAGTAGACAAACTGCATATCGTTGTCAAAGGAACCATTAAAGTCGGAATATAACCTTAGGGGAGTAACGAGGGCGTATAGAGTTACTACATTAAAGTGAAGTCGTTCATGATGACAATTTCATCGTCTCTTATTGTCGAAATTTGAGAGGCTCAAATGTTAGCACTTGGTGGTGACTTGAAGAAAGAGCGGATGGTTACTTATGTTGATAAGCTTGATGAAAATAGCATGGGTTTGAAGACATGCTTTGATAGAATTTGGATACCTAGGTTGTCAAGTGTTTTGACAACTATTCTTGACGAGGCGCATAAATCCAAATATTCTATCCATCCGGGGGCCACGAAGATGTTTTATGATTTGAGGTGTCATTTTGGTGGCCGGGTATGAGGCGTGATGTTGTTAAGTATGTTGAGAGGTGTCTCACATGCTTAAGAGTAAAGGCGGAGCACCAAAAGCCGTATGGAAAGCTTCAACCGCTTGAAATACCGCTTTGGAAATGGGAAAATATAACCATGGATTTGATCACTAAACTACCAAAGACTCGAAAGGGTTATGATGCGATATGGGTAGTAGTGGATCGGTTGACGAAGAGTGCACATTTCCTTCCTATAAAGGAAACGTATTCTTCGGATAGATTGGCGGAAATGTATGTGAAAGAAATTGTGTCACGCCATGGTGTGCCGGTGTCGATTATATCGGATCGTGATACGAGATTTACTTCTCGTTTTTGGAAGAAATTCCATGAGGATATGGGGACTAGATTGAATCTTAGCACCGCTTATCATCCACAAACGGATGGTCAAAGCGAGCGAACGATTCAAACGCTCGAGGATATGTTGCGAGCGTGTGCCTTGGATTTTGGAGGTAGTTGGGACGACCATTTACCGTTGGCGGAATTCTCTTATAACAATAGTTACCATTCTAGTATTGGTATGCCGCCTTTTGAGGCATTGTATGGGAGGAAGTGTCGAACACCCGTGTGTTGGGGTGAGGTTGGTCAGCGGGAGCTTGGTAGTGTCGAAGTGGTCAAGGAAACTAATGATAGTATTGACCAAATTAGAACACGCTTGAAAGCGGATCAAGATCGCCAAAAGTCCTATGCGGATAATAGGAGGCGGGCGATTGAGTTTCAAGTGGGGGACTTTGTGCTTTTGAAAGTCTCTCCTTGGAAAGGGGTGATACGGTTTAGGAAACGGGGGAAGTTAAGTCCTCGTTTCATCGGGCCGTTTAAGGTGATAGCAAAGGTGGGTGCGGTAGCTTATCGTTTAGAGCTACCGGAGGGACTAAGTAGACTTCATAACACATTTCATGTGTCTCATTTGCGAAAGTGTTTGGCGGGTGAATCTACTTTTGTCCCATTGGATGATATTGAATTGGATGAAAAGTTGAATTATGTGGAAGAACCGGTGGCAATCTTGGTTAGAAAAGTGAAGCGTTTACGCAATAAAGAGATTAGTCAAGTTTTGGTGAGGTGGAAACATAGAAGGGAGCGGAAATGACTTGGGAAACCGAGGAAGAAATGCTTAAACATTATCCGAACCTTTTTATGTGAAGTCGGGTTTCGGGGACGAAACCCAAATAAGGGGAGGTGATTTGTAACGAACCAAAATCCGGGTTTCGTTTTCAAATAATTAAATATTTATATTTAATATTATGGTGGAAATAATATTTTATAAATAAGTTGAAGCAAGTGGGTTTCAAGTTTGTAATGGGATTATGTTAGTTTTAACTAACTATAGAATGAAATGGGTGAAATGGAAAGTTGAGGGACTAAAGTTGTAATATGGCAAAATCTGCCATTTGACTAGTTAAAGTCAAAATTAACCTCATTTTGAGGTGTTGGTCGTTCAAGAGAAGAGGAGAAGAAGATAAATTCGGTTTTGAGCTCAAATCGTGCATTAAGGCTTGTTTTGTGAAGGTTTTGGCTCACACAACACCTTCATAACATCAAGTAAGTGATTCTCTTTCTCTTGATTTCACCATGAATGTGTTCTTGGTGGGTTTTGGGTGAAATCCGAAATTATGTATGCATGTGATGAAATGGTGTTAGATTATTGATAATCTAGCTAAACTAAAGTTAAAGAATGATGATTAACATCCTAGAACCCTTTGATTTTGATTATGAGAAGTTAGGGTTCATATGGTGGAAATTGGGGTGTTTGGATCATGATGCTAAAATGATGAATTAATGAAGATTAAGTGTTTTTAAGATGTTAGACACTTGAACAAACACCAAATTAACTTAATAATAATTTTGAAAGAAGAATTAGTGTTAAGATTAAGTTAATGAAACTCAAGTAGGTGAGTTTGTGGTGAAAGAGGGTGTTTGGTTATGAGGATAACCCAAACGGGTCAACTTGGGTTGGAAATGGGAAATTGAGTTGTGAACTCAATTGTAATGAAATTTTAGTATATGTTAGATTACTAAACTAGGTGTGTATGTTTAGGTAATCAAATTGTGGGTCTAGAAGGTGGAGCGGGATCTTCTAACCCGAAAGGTAAGTGTTTTTGCACTTACTTAGTTATGATGATAAAAGAGTTTTATGCAATGTTGTATGTATAATGTGTAAAGTTGCATAATTTGTTATGTGGTATGAATGAGCATAAAATTGTATGCATAATTGAAAGAATGTAGTTATAGTAATTATACTATAATGGGTAGATTGGTTATGGAGTTACGATCTCGTATCCTTTGGGATACGAAGTTATGGCCTACGTGCCATAAAGGAAATGGATCATGTGTTGATCATAAATGAAACGGAATTATAAATGATGAAAGTAACTTGTAGGTGATATACAAGTGTACGAAATCCTTAATTGGCCAAATGGGTGTTAACGGGTCAAATGGGTGAAAGGTGTGAAAACAAGTTGTGAATTTTGTGGATTATGTGTTATATTGTGCATAGTATAAACGATACATGAAATGAATTGATTATGCATAAGTGTACGTATGAATGTGAATATGGTTATAATACTATATTGAATATGTGGAGGTTATGATCAAAGAATCATAATGGAAAAGGATCATGTGTTGATCGGATCATGTGTTGATCATAAACGAAACGGAGTTATGGTCTTGTACCATAATGGAAAAGGATCATGGGTTGATCGGATCATGTGTTGATCATAAACGAAACGGAGTTATGGTCTTGTACCATAATGGAAAAGGATCATGGGTTGATCGGATCATGTGTTGATCATAAACGAAACGGAGTTATGGTCTTGTACCATAATGGAAAAGGATCATGGGTTGATCGGATCATGTGTTGATCATAAACGAAACGGAGTTATGGTCTTGTACCATAATGGAAAAGGATCATGGGTTGATCGGATCATGTGTTGATCATAAACGAAACGTAGTTATGGCCTTTGCGCCATAATGGAAATGGATCATGTGTTGATCATAATTGAAACTTGTAGTAAGGATGCAAGAATATGTAGCCTAAATGACAATTTAGGTGCAAACGGGTCAAATGGGTGAATGGGTGAAACAAGTAGAAATTTACTTGTTTGTTATGAATTTATCTCATTACTAATGGTGATATGTGTGGTGAATGTAGGAAAAGCTCCGAGGTAGTCAAAGTCAAGTCCAAGGCGTTGGCGGATCCTCGTATGCATATTTTCATGTTTTGATGATTTGGTGGAATTTCCCCTTTTTGATTGTAATTTGATAAACAAAACATGTTTTTGGGGTGTGATCATGTTGTTAAAGGATTTTTGGTTAAAACCCATGTGTTGGGCAAATTTGTTGTCTTGTATTTTGGAAAAAGATGGAAATTTGGCTAAGTATGAAAGCTGCAAAAACAGCTGAAACTTTCTGTGAAAAAGGGTCCCTCGCGGGCCGCGAGGGATGTGGCATGTATTAGTCGCGGGACGCGACGGGTAAAAAAAAATATATATATTTCCTGGGTTTAAGACTTCCGCGCGTTAAAGTTTTGTTTTTTTAAAAGTGGTGTGTTTCACAAGCCTAAGGTAGTACCTTTTTATGATCATTTATACGGGAATCCGATACATTACTTAACACGAACCTTGGCGGGTTAGTGTTACATTGAGAACGTCACGCAATCCGGGGGATTGTGCATACATATAACATGGCTTGATTGTACGCTTGGAACCCTGTGTGTTTTCACATATGTGCTTTAGACATGCTTTGAACATATTGAATTGTAATCTATACTAACTCTTTTGGTGTCAAAACCTATGTTTCTCACCAACTACTTGTAGTTGACAGTTACTTACATGTTTCAGGTGCACCTGTTTGAGGACTACTTGCTCACCTAGGACTTGGACCTAGTTTAATTTAAATTGTGTTTTGAACGTTTCATTTTCCTTTGTAACGGATGCTTTTAATTTGAATAATAAATATTATCATATTTAATAGATGATCATGTGCTTATGAACAACCGCGTCAGCCCCGGCGTATAATCCGTCGCCGGGCGGGGTGTGACACTAATGAGGGATCTCCGTTAGGTCTTACCACTTACAATACTATGACCCACAATCCCAGAGCAAAGGACAACTCAAAACTAATCTAGATGAATAACCTAAAACACTAACACCATGGGTGAAAGGATAAAGTCCCTTTCGCGTAATCTAGACATAATAAGCAATTGGGTAGGATGTTCCAAGCAATGTTTATCACCCCTAGGTCTCTAGACAAGGTAGCACACTGAAAATACTATCAAAATACAACCAAGACCCCAAAGCTAGTTCTAATCAATTGTCTAAAATCAAAGACACAAAAGTATTCAATCCTAGCATGCAATACCTAACTTAGAGAATACGAAATCAACCAAAATCAAGCACACATGAGCATGACAGTAGTAATCAAGCATAAACAACATACATGTCCATAAACAACCAGAAAAGAATCAAGTTCTAAGATTATCACACAAAATACGATTACAAACCGAAAAACGAATCAAAACATGTTAATAATCATCCAACCTAGTTGATCTAAAGAGTTTGACCAACAATCATACTCAAGAAGAGTAAGAATCTAGAAAATCTCATAAACTCTAAAAGCATGTAAGAACGATAACTGAAGATTAACAAACTGATTAACATTCCAAATATTCAATCCAAAGCCTCTAAAACAGGGGCGGATTTAAGGGGAGGGCAAGGATACATGCCGCTACCCCTCAACTTTCGACACGCAGTGAGAATTTTTATTTTTTTAACCGTTTTATGTTTCACGATACCCTGAACGAAATTTTAGATACCCCTGAAATTTTCTTACAAACAAATCCCAACACTAACCTTTAAATTTTATAAAAACCCAAGAAATTTTAATAAAAACATTATTTTACTAATTAAACTTGGCATTTGGGCTTTAATTAAATATTTGGGTTTAATTTAAAGCTCAAATGTTTAAATGAAAATCATAACACTTTATAAAGCCTAAATTAAACATTTGTTGATTCAATGCCCAAATTGTTGATCCATCTATATTCACTATCAGCTTAAAAAAATTGAAATATAGGAAGTCCAGACAGACCAGACGCACGACGTAGACCACGGGGGGCAGGGGCAGGGGCCATCGGCCGGCCATCGCTCGCACACCAGTCACCACCGCCAATCCGCCATCATCCTTAATCCTCGTTAAGGTATTCTACTAATTTTGATTTAGGGTTTATATGCAATTTTTGATCTAGGGTTTATATGTGTAATTGGGTGAAATTGGACTTTAGAATAGAGTTTAGTTGCTTTTTTTAATTGTTATAACAACTTGTAATTGTGTATTTGATATTTTGATTATAGGGTAGATGAAGCCATCTATTGCAAATTATCACCCTAATCAAGTAGATGAAATATGGAAAAAAAAATTGTTTCATTTACTTTAATACCAAAAAAAATTATTTCATTTACTTGAATATACGGGAAAAAAAAATTTGTTTCATTTACTTGAACGCACAGATGAAAAAAATTTGACCTTTCACCCCTGAATTTTTTTCTAGATCCGCCACTGCTCTAAAAGGTGTTTCTTGCTCCAAACCTTCAATATTCTTCGTAACCATTTGTCTCTGGTCAAAAAACCCCTAAGAATGGTTGTCAAAACGGCTTAGATGAGCTTTTTTTAGGGTTTTGGTCGCGATAGGTCGGTGGAAGACCATTACAGATTTGGTAACGGTCCTCTACGGATCACAAATCTAGCTTTTCCCCATTTTTGCTCCTTTCTTCGTTACGACTTCAACTTTCTTATCGCAGCCCTTCATTTTCTTCGCCGACAACTACAAATCCATCAAAAAAATGTAATACGTGCCAAAGTCTCAAAATTTGCAATAAAACTCGTTAAAAAACGCATAGATAATCGCGTATAAAACATGTATAAAATTAAGCAGCACATCTACATTTATAGCTTTATCATTATTTAGTTAATCTACATTTGTAATATTGTATGTATTTATAGGTTTGTTATTTTGTTATGGTCATTTCATATTCCAGTAAAGAACTTTTTTTTTAATTCTATTTCAGCTTTTAATTTTTGTTTCTTTTTTCCTAAAATGAACTGACTCGTATTTTCGATTTGTATTTGACATTTAGATTAAAAAAAAATCACATGATGTTACAAATTATATCATATATTATTACAAAGTAGTTATATTTCACACAAATCAACATATATTAATTCACATAAAAAGATTAGTAGATAAAGATCTAATGCAAATTTGAGGGCTAAACAGATTACCAATTCAATGTTTCACGATTCACATAAGCACAAATTTGGGGCTAAAAATTCAAGGCGGAAGTACGGAACAGAAACAATCGGTGAGGTGCTAAAAATTTAGGGCGGAAGTGCGGAACAAAAACAATCGGCGAGGTGCTAACAATTGGGGTTGGTGGCCCAATAATAGAGAAAAATCCTCTCAAAACACCAAAGAAAATCGAGTTGTTACATCTTAATAAACCTCTCTTTACATACTTAACCATATTAATGTTACCGTTACAATATGTAACATTGTCCATTACTTTACAAATAAATGTAGAAATTTAAGAATCTATAAACTTCTACAAGTTTCAAACAGTTAAATTTCTCTCACTATTGTAAATTTTAAAATTTCCTCCAATTATTCAGAAATTCAAATTATATTTCCGCCTAAGAAAAACTAATTCAAATACACCTATTTCCATTCATTTTTATTCACAAACTCAACTCTTCCCAACTTTTATCTTTCAACCCTCTCTCATCTCCGTCGATGATCACACAATTATAGCGAATTCAATCTAGTAATGTTGAAATCCCGCCTCCCACAACTTCCTCGAGCGAAATTTATGCGTACACATAAGTACATGAGACGTTATATAACTTTTTTATATATTAATATGCATAAACCCTCATGTACAACCAAAAAAGTTATATATACGACATGCTGGTGCATAAAATTTTCTCAATTGTTTAACACCACCGACCGGTTGTCATCAGTCCCCTACCCCCCCCCCCCCCCTTTTCTTGTCACCTCCACTATTGCTTCTAACACCATTTAACCGATCTGCTGCCTCCCCCACCTACCACCATAAAAAAAAAACAAATACAGTTGGTGAGCCCGCTCTGGCCCAACCCATTTTTTACCCTAACTCGTTTCAACCGGAACCTAATTCTGCTTCAACCGGTTACACAAGCCAACCGGCCTGTTTTGACCCTCATACGTTGTTGCTAACTCTAATTACTATTTAAGCATCCATGATTTGAAGGGAGAGTTCGTGTCGCATATATCACCAACCTCAACTTAGATGAACGAAGTTGAAAATATACAACCCATGCAACACCCACATTCACTTTCTATACTGGTAACATATAACCATTGGACTTCTATCATGAATAACAAGCGAATCAAAGTTCGTCTATAAAGTAGCACATAAGGTCCAAACTTTCATGTTCGAAATCCTAACACAGTTGAAGCATATAATAAATCATGGTAGGCGCACCTGGTCATATGTAGTTCATGAAATATATTCATACATTAATACTATTTAATCAAGAATCGAATGTAGAGATGGAGGTCATTGGCGGATACCACCATATGAGGGAGGTGATAGAGGAGAAGTGTCTCTTGGCCTGGCATACTCGGCAAATATAACCCAACCATCCAAAAACTGCAACGAAAACAACATAAACACATTAAAATGACGGATCAAAGTGATAACAGTACACGCCGTCAAGACTCTTATTAGACGCTTAATGGTGTGTATGTGGTTTACCTTCCCGTCCATGCCCTCAATACCAGCAGCAGCCTCTTCAAGTTTAGAATACCGTACAAATCCAAACCCTTTTGACCAACCTGATGCGCGATCTTTAACTACTCTAGCTACAGATAGTAACAGAGAAACAGCAATCAGAGTTCAAAAACTAGGATACTCGAGATTCAAAATCAAGATTTTGGAGACGCGGCATACCATGAATCACTTCACCAAACTTTGCAAAGCATTCTCTAAGGCCTTCATCAGTTGTACGCTTGCTAAGACCTGCATTTAGTAGAACAAAGAACTCGCTAAGATGCCTATAGCAGAATGAAATGACGAATACGCCAAAACAAAACAAAACAAATCACCAAACCAAAAATGGGCATGAAATCAAACACCATAACCCTTGATTCACAGTAACTGAACTACTGAAGTACAGGTTTGGTTTTAAAAAGCGAGGCACTCCGAGGCATGAGGCAAGAGCTTCACGTACGCGAGACATTGCTCTATATATAACCAAATAAGCTTTATGTACAACCAAAAGCTACACCTGACTCATCTCTTTTACATATCAAACATTTTATCAACTAAACCATTCATAATCTTTTCATCTCTTTGGTTGTTTATACATATCAGCCACCTACTTGACCAATTTTGACCCAGATGTGCGTTAGGCGCCGCCTAAAGGCCCTGAGCTGTTTTATTGATCACCTTGTGTGCCTCGTGCTTTTTAAAACCAAGAGTACAAGGACAAGTCAAACTCTAAATGAAACAAACTACAAAAAAACACGCTAAGATGGAAATATGGCGTTACAAGCAGAACTGATATCTATAAATGTTCATATCTTTAAGCAAAATCAATATCTGCAGCATATATTTATTTTTATATACTAAAAAATAAAAATCCTATGGGAACACGTGTCACTTTCTGGTGCATCGTCACCATGCCTTTCCCGCATCTCTTTCCTATTAAATAATAATATTAAAAGAATATATTTTTAAATATTTAATATAAATATAATTATTGATACTTATTATTTAATTATGGATAGTTATTATATCGTTAACCAAATGAATTTACTATGAATTAACATTTATCAATTACATAAAAAAATTAATACCCGGTTGAAAAAAAATGTTTTAAAAATTAACTTAACAGAATTTATAACTGTCACGTCAAATACATTTCTTAAGGGCATATTTTGAAGAGTGTGTGCGTTAACCTATGTTTTCAAATGCGATAGGCGCACTCAAGGCGCAGAGGCACTGCCTCGGGCCTAGGCACTAGGAGCAAAAAAAGCGAGGGCCTGAGATAAAAAAAGGCGCATATAGAGGGAAAAAACAAAAAAGTATATTATACATTGAAAACTAATACCACACCATTAATATTAAAAAAAAACTATTATAATTAGTACCAAAAGATAAAAGTAATAGATAATCAAAAGTAATACCAAAATTTGAATACCATTTCTTGCTTCTTTAAACTTCAATGGTGTGTACATATATACAAAAGATCGTTGATTTAGAATTAATTTGGTAGTCTCTATTTTTTCTAGGGACAACCGCCAATGAAAGACTAAAAATAGTCAAAAAAAAATTTGAAATTAATTACTGGATTGCGCCTGAATGAATCAAGCCGCCTTGGTTGATTTGGCGCCTGACAAAAAGCTCTCGCCTGAGCTAGCCTTTGCAAAAAAAAACCAAGATCTGCGCCTTGGTTACCTCCAGGCGCTATAGTTGCGCTGGGCTTTAAATTTGCGCCTAGGCGCTCGCCAGGAGGGCTTTTGACAACACAGGCGTTAACAGATGACATTATCTTTTATTCAACCCGTGTGATGCACGAGTTTACTCAACGTGTAATACACGAGTTTACTCAACCCGTGTAATACAAGGGTTTTTAAAGACATGGTTTTTTATTTACTAAGTATATAACCAAACCAAACCAAACGAAACGTACCCAGTATAATCCCACACATAGCTAACGTTATTAGTAGGGTCTGGGGAGGGTGTGATGAGGGCAAACCTTACCCCTATCCCAAGGGATAGAGAGGCTGCTCCCGTTTAGACCCCTGGCTCCATGGGAAAGAAAAAGATAAAAATATAAATAAAATTAATGAGTAATAAAGTAAAATAAATCTAACAGTAATCTAACAATTAGCAGTGTATGACTAGAGTATATTAGTCACAAGAAACACAACACACCTACAAGAAACAAGACATACGCAAAATCTTTGCTAAACAACTCTACTCTCCCACACAACGGGTCACTCATCCTAAAACCCTAATACGACGTCTCCATGAAATCCTATCATTGATCATGTCCTCTGAGAGGTGTAAATCTAGCAAATCAAGCCTAATCCTCTCATCCCACGTTAATTTCGGTCTCCCCCAGCTCCTTTTCCCCTCTACAACGAGAGTTTTCACCGTTCTCACTGGATCTGTGCTCTGTCTCCTCTTGACATGTCCAAACCATCTCAATCTTCCTTCTCTTATCTTATCTGAGATACATGTGACTCCCAATCTCTTCCGAACAACTTCATTTCTTATTCGGTCCTTTCTTGTGTGTCCACACATCCACCTCAACATTCTCATCTCAGCTACATCCATTTTTCGAGCTTGTGTCTTCTTGATGGCCCAAAAATCGGTTCCATATAGCATAGCTGGGCGAACTGCTACCCTATAAAATTTACCCTTTAACCCTATTGGGAACCTCTTGTCGCACAAAACACCTGAGGCCGCTCTCCATTTACACCAACCAGCCTGCACCCGATGGACTACATCATTGTCGATGTCCCCGTTACTCTGGATGACAGATCCTAGATACTTGAACTTCAGTGTCTTAGGGACAACCCCACCTTCAATAGAAATCTGGGTCTCCTCGTCGACGTTTGCACCACTAAAGTTGCAGTGAAGGTACTCGGTTTTAGATCGGCTTATCTTCAAACCTTTGTGCTCTAAGACTGTTCTCCATTCCTCTAGTCTGTTGTTCAATGTCTCTTTACTTTCTGCAATCAACACGATATCATCAGCAAAAAGCATGCACCATGGAATTGCATCTTGAATCGACTTTGACAACTCATCCAAAACTACTGCAAAGAGAAAGGGGCTTAGTGCCGACCCCTGGTGAACTCCCACTTCCACCGGAAAAAAGTCTGTATCCCCCACGAGTGCTCGGACGCATGTCTTAGCCTCATGATACATATCCCTAATTGCCTCAATATATTTACTAGGGATCCCTCTTCCCTCCAGACTTTCCTAGATCAATCTTCTAGGCACACTATCGTACGCCTTTTCAAGATCGATGAACACCATATGTAAATCATGTTTCTTCTCTCTGTACTTTTCCATTAATCTTCTTAAAATGTATATCGCCTCCGTAGTGGACCGGCCTGGCATGAACCCAAATTGGTTTGCTGTAACCTGGGTTTGTCGTCTAATCCTTGTATCTATAACTCTTTCCCATAATTTCATTGTATGACATAGGAGCTTAATCCCCCTGTAGTTAGCACAACATTGAGCATCTCCTTTGTTTTTATATAGGGGTACTAAGACACTACGCCTCCACTGATCTGGCATCTTCCCGGTTTTGAAGATATTGTTGAACAGTCTTGTCAACCACTGAACGCCTTCCTCTCCCATACACTTCCATGCTTCAATGGGTATGTTGTCTGGACCGACTGCCTTAGCTCTTCCCATCTTCTTAAGAGCACTCCTCACTTCTTCCTGTGTGATATTTCGACAATAACAATTATTTCGTTGACTGGATTGAGTAGTGGGATTCTCCGTTATGGCTAGACTTGGTCTACAACTGTTGAAAAGGGTGTAGAAATAGTTTTGCCATCTCAGCTTGATGTCTCGTCCCTTTACCAAAACTCTTCCATCATCTTCCTTGATAAACTTCACGACCCCAAGATCTTGTCTCCTACGCTCCCTATTTTTGGCAATCGTAAACATATGATGCTCCCCTTCCTTGGTGTCTAGTTTTCTATACATCGTTTCATAGGCAAAATTCTTTGCCTCACTCACTGCCTTTTTAGCTTCCCTCTTTTCCTGTCTATAGTTCTCCCGTAGTGTCATTATCTCCTCTCCATTACTGCACTGCAACATCTCTTTAAAGCGTTGTTGCTTGTCCTTTATCTTGCTCCGCACCTCCTCATTCCACCACCAAGACTCCTGATGTCCTCTTGTTGCTCCCAATGTGACTCCGAGGGTTTCCTTTGCTGCCTGCGTAACAGTGGTTGCCATAGCAACCCACATCTGGTTTGTGTCGCCATCCTTAGTATTTGTGTTCATCGCCATGACTTTATCTTTAAACAAATTGATGTTTTCGTCCTTCAAATTCCCCCATCTGATCCTTGGTTTATTTTTTCTTCTCCTCTCCGCCACCCTTTTTCTCAGTATATAACATCTGATGTTTTCGTCCTTCAAATTGACTTTATCTTTACTAAGTATATAACATTACATTTATTTACCCTGTGTAATACACGGGATTTTAACCTAGTGTATATAAAAGAGAAAAGAAAATAGGCAAATTCTATTTTCTAATAAAGTTAAGATGCTAATTATCGAAATATGTTGCACCGAAGCTAACGATGATGGAAAATGGAAATCTAGCATAGATGACATTACACACCAGTTAAAATTAACAGCATCTGCTGATCAAAAAATGATTTATTTATCCACATGAATGATAAAATCATTGCATATCCATAGTCAAAAAGACAAATCTCAGCAGAACAACACAAGCATCTTCAAGAACTTATATCAAGTATGAAAACAAAAATTAAGTTCACAGGCAACAACCATGAGAATATAAGATAAACCCGAACCCCCAATTTTGGGAACCACAGTTTCCGGATTACAACAAATCAGTTGAATCTATCTGGAGTACTAGAAGAAGCTCATCTACAGGATAAACCTACAGTATGCAGATTTATATTACTTTTTCAGTAATTAAAATTGTAAAATCATGCCGCTTAATGGAACACGTAACTATCTAAATCAATAAACATGAACAATATATATACAACATATAGATACAAAAGATGAAATACATTTGCAGATTTGATTATGTGAAATGAAATAGATAAGAGGAGAGGGAGATGTGCCTGATACGAAGAGATTGGTTGAAGGTTCAGCCTGGGGCCTCTGGGACTGATTGGCGGTAGGCTGTGAAGGAAAAGGGAAGTTGGTGGAAAGAGTCGAGAATAGAGATCGGAAGCCACGGGGACCGGCGGCCGCCATCGTTGTCGCCGTCTTCATCGCCATTTTTGAGGTTTAAGCCTTCGGGGTTTTGCAGATATCGGTCGTCTAAACCCCACGGAACCAACTATCCTAACGTTGTGTTCCGATTCTCATTAAGGTGAGAAAAGAAAAGAGGAGAAAATAAATATTTGTTTCAGAGTTTTTTTAAAACGGGAAAAGAAAGTAAATAAAATGAAAGAAAATGTGTTTCAAAGTTTTTTTTAAAGAGTAAAATGAAAAAAGATAAAAGGGAAAATAATCCTTTCAGATTTGAGAGTTTCGGAGAGAATGAAAAGCAAAGGAAATGAATCATTTTTTTTTTTTTTTTTCATTTAATAAACTCGGGAACACAATGTCTGTGGGATTGTTTAAAATACAACTCTCACCCCTAAACTATTTGAAATAACAGAACTCACCCAACTTTATAAAATGTTATTTTGTCGCCCTCAAGTTTAATAAAAATCAAAATATATAAAAATACAAAAATTTTAATATATAAAAATCTTTAATGAACGAACGTAAAAGAACTAATCTTGAGTATATATAATAACATTTATTTGTTAATTAATTTTTTTATTGACGTCCCGTATAAATTTCGTTAAAAACAGAGTCGTATTAAATGTAGGGTATTTTTTAGGTGTGGTGGGTTATATCGACTGACGGTAACGTACTGGTACCGTGAAGAACGAGCCCAACACCTACTGAAAAAACATCGATTCTGTTATATAACTGTTTTTTATCGATCTCCACAACCGATTCGTCGTAACTTTATACGTTTATTATATGTACTTAACTACGTTATTTTTGTGTTTAACCACGTTAATGTCATCACCTCACGCTTTTAAGACCCGCCTCCAACCATGTGGCGCGGACGCCTACCGCTGCGGAGCGTGGGGCTCATTTTCTTGTTATGTAGTAAATTGTAGTTTTACGGTTTGATTTTTTATTATTTTATGAAAAAAAAAATTTAATCTTGTGGTTCATCCTCAAATTTATTTTCCCTCCAAAACTTCTTCTTACCTTATTTCTTAATTTAACATTTCCGAAATTTATAGCCTTTAAGTTGTTTCCATTTTGATCAAAGTATGTACAAAATTTTAGAGATTTCCTTAAAAATAAAAATGTTATTTAAAAAAAATGAAAATATTACATGATTGTCAAGATTGAGTCAACCGTGTAATACACGAGGTACTAACCTAGTTACATATATACCAAGCCTAAAACTTCAATTATATATATCATTCTCTATTATAAAATTAGTCTTTTAACTTTACAAAAATAATAACTATTCTTGTTCCATCGATCCCTACCCCAAACTTCTGATTCCCGCTTCCGATCAATTCCACATTCAGCGTCAATTCTGACCGATTCCATCATTCAGTTAGGCATATATGTAATTAATACAGGGGATATACGTACATAAAATTTTAAGCTAGATATATATATGTAATTAATAAAGTTTTTAGATGGATAAATATAATTGCCTTTAAAAAATAAATATATCTTCCGAACATTAATTGCACATCTATAAATGTTAAACAAGCTTGACTAAACTTGTTTACTCCTATAGGATATTCATTTGTTTAGTTCTAAAAATAATTCACAGGTTCAAGAGTGGTAAAAAGGTGTTAATTGTAAGAACAGTTAATAAACGAACTAAAGGGTGAAAAAAATGAAAATTAATCAGTAAACTACTGCAAAATTTCCAACAAGATAAAACATATGATGATAAACATCACAGTTGCAGGTTGCAGAAAAAACAAAACATGAAAGTAACAGACTCCCTGGTAAAAAAAACTAAAATTAACATCCATAATATTGTTTCATCACTTATCAGCCTTGGCGGCAGAGGCGGCGGCTTGACCTCTGAGACGACCAGTCCTCCTAGCTGCAATGAGACCAACCTTTTGACCAGGTGGTGCATCACGGCGAACAGTACTTGCATGACCAATATGTTGATGGTTACCACCACCATGAGGATGCTCCACTGGGTTCATAGCCACACCACGAACCTTAGGCCAGCAGTTTCTCTTCACGCGGAACTTGTGATATGCATTACCAGCTTTCAGCATTGGCTTCTCGGTACGTCCTCCGCCTGCAACCTGACCAATCATAGCTCTGCATCCACTTGGCACGATTTTCTTTGCTCCAGATGGAAGCTTCACTCTACAGATAAAGAAATGTTAATCATCAGTAATATTAAAAGTATGAAGATTTTTTAAAAATGCCAACTTTAAAAAAGATTTAACAAAATCAAACACATTGCAGAACTCCAGACAGCAACCAAAAACAAACAAGATTGTTAAACAATGAAACAGTGTTTCATCTCAACTTCTTTGCTTATGAAAAGACGGTTCTTTTTTTAAAAAAGGGTATCTCACTATCAGAAATATAAATTCAAATACAAAAAAACATGATTGTAGATAATATAACAATACACATTGAGATACAAATTCATGAAACAAGAAGTATGACAAAAGCGGGTTTGCATGTTTAAGCCGTTTAATTAAACAAATGGTGATGGAGCTGACACGTTTAAGTCACGTCTCTAGACTCGTAAAATATCATATTTCTCCAAATCATGCATGAAGAACATTGAACATCATGCATTGAAAACTTGACTTTTGAGCAGTTTAGAGGGGATATATGAAATTCCCCTAAATATGTTTAAAATGCCAATAACCAAATGCAATTAAAAACCTAATCATAAATTTAATTCAGATTTATAAATCCATATGATCATATTGGTTTAGAAAATAATCAAATTGTACAACATAAACCACAATCAAAATATGAGAAAAATTCAGAGGCAGACAGGATAAGAAATGAAAAACAACAATTTCAATTGCAGTGAATATGCATCAACAGATATAAACAAATGCACATAACAAAATGTAATAATCGTGACTACGTGAAAATTAGGGTTTCAATTACAGAAATTATACCTAGTGGTTCCGTTATCAGGATTGTGACTGATAACGATGGCGTAATCACCGGAAGCCCTAGCGAACGAACCACGGTCACCGACATGATGCTCAACGTTACACACAACAGCTCCTTCTGGAATAGATCTGAGAGGAAGCACGTTACCGACCATCAAATTGGCCTTCTTTCCACAAAACACGAACTGACCGGTGTACATGCCCTCGGCGGCGACGAAAAGTTCCTTCTGATGCTTGTACCGGAAAGGATGACGGAAAGTGATATGCGCGAGAGGAGCGCCACGGCCAGGATCGTGGATGATTTCGGTGATGACACCTTTGAGGTAACCGTTGCGCTCGCCGAAATCGAGGCTGCGGAATCTCGCCGGACCCTTGCGGTGGTGAGTGTGGGACTTGAAGACGGAGCCTGCTCCCTTACGTTGAGCTCTGATAACACGCCCCATTTCACCGGTTAGGGTTTGAAGACGACGGCAGATGGACGGATGGAGATACAGAACTGATGCAGTGAGATACGGTTTAAGTTTAAGAGGGCATGTTCTTGACCTAGGGCCTTATTGGGCTTAAAAACTTTGATGGGCCTTTAAATAAACTACTATACACATGGACAACCCAAGTAGGCAAGTAGAGATGGAAAAAAACCAGTTTGAAATTTTAAACCAGGTAAAACCTGAAAACCGGTTCAAACTAAACCGGTTTACCTAAACCGGTTCAAACCCGAGTGAAAACACTAGCAACTACACAAGTATAATCGAGTAAACAGAAATAATACTAATAAGAATAAGACACTGTTGTGTTAAGCTTTTGTGAATAAACGATTACAAATGAAAACTCTATCAAGAAGCACACTTACAATGAAGTGTTTACACAATATTTATACTAACTTAGAATCAAGACAGACCCTTGATTCTAAGGATCAGATTTAACACAGACCGTTGATCTTTTGTACAAAGCCAACAATACAAGTGTAGTATAAACTAGCTAACTTTATTGAAGCGTCTTCTTTATGCATCATTACTTGCATGCTTGGAGAAGAGCATTGTTGTCCGTCATTGGTTGCACCATTGAGGTTCCTTCTGCTTGGAGTGTGTCAGTAGCTTTTGCAGAAAGTTGTCAGTGACGCTTGGCATGGATAGTCAGCTGCAACGATTTATCTTCAAGGCACAAGGCTGTCAGTAGAAAGGATGAGGATCAACATCAAGACTGATCTGTTGAACCCTGCTGATAAGCCTATCAGCAGCAACAAGTGTTGAACGCTACTGATAAGCCTATCAGCAGCAACAAGTGTTGAACGCTGCTGATAAGCCTTTCAGCAGCAACAAGTGGAACGCTGCTGATAAGCCTATCAGCAGCAACAAGTGGAACGCTGCTGATAAGCCTATCAGCAGCATTTATACTTAGAAGCATTTTGTTGCAATCAGTCTTTGGTTCTACAAACTCCCCCTAGACTGATGCTACCAAAATTCTTCTAATCTCTTTGTTGCTGAAGCTTTTGCATGTGGCAGACTATCCTTGCAACCTCATAGCCTCTTGGATCCTTGCTGGGATTGTTCAGTGGAAGCTCAGACAGAGTCTTGATGTCTTTACTTGGCATTTTGAAAATTGTCTTGCTTGAACATCTCATCTGCTGCTTCTTAACATCAGTTAAGGTGAACTCATCCAGATCATCATTGTAGGACCAACTTACAAATGGAGAGTGGGACTGAAGTGGTTTGATATCTATGATCACATCTTTGCCAGGGTTGAAATGGTGTTTGATTGCTAGCATAATACGTTTCCCACCCTCATTTGCAGGCTTATGAGCTTCATCCATCTCCAGAATTCTACTGAGATCTGAATCTGGTAATTGTAGAACTTCATCAACAGATTTGTAAACAGATCTCCTTCTTTCAGTTCTCCCCCTAAAGATTTCAAACCACTGATCCTGTGAACTGTAGAACCAATCAACTATATCTCTGGAGTCTTCTGGTTTCGGTGTGGGTTTGGATTTCTTCAGGAGAGGTTGTTGATGAGAGAGAGCTGGGTGAGATGGTTTGGACTTTTTGGGTGGAGGAGAGGAAGGTTTGGGGATATTTGTGGAAGGTTTTTGGATAGTGGAAGTAGTATCTGGGGCAGAAGTCTTTTGTTTCTTGACTGGTCTTTTGTCTTCCTTTTCTGTGACCCTTGTCTTGAAGACTTTCTTTCCTAGTCTTTCTTCTTCCTTCTTGACTTGTTTGTATAAGGCTTGTAGGTTCATGAATGTCATGGGACCTAGCCTCCTTCCACTTTCCCCCTTGCCTTTAGGAAGTCAGTCATGACCTTCCTTTCTTCATGGGTTATCTAGTTAAGTGCAATGGTCTTCTTGGATTTTTGACGAGCCTTTTCTTCCTCTTCAGCTCTCTTCTTCTTTGCCAATTGCCCCTGCTGACCCATGACGGCTCTATAGATCTCTTTGTTTGAAAGTTTTTCAAGGTAGTCAGCATCCTCACATTGAGAGATCAGAGCTTCAATCCACTCCTCCCTTATTTCTTTTGCTAATTTAGAATCAGAGATTCTGAATTTAGCATCTTCCTTCCTTTTATTTTCTTCCTCCTCTTCTACTTCCTTGTTTAGTTGTTCATGCAGCTGTCTAGCAAGTTCTTCATCTTCGTCAACTTGAGACACTGCATGGAGTTTGACTTTCATCTCATCCAGCTGTTTGGTATACTGCTGGATAAGTTGTTCTCTGAGGAGCATGGTTGTTTTTCTTTCTTGAGTCTTTTTCAGGTCAGCCATCTCCTCTTCTTCTCTCTTCCTTCTTATTTCTTCCTTCTCTCTCTTCTCTCTAAGCAACCTCTCTTCATCTTCTTTGGTCATAATTCCCTTCCCTTTGTTTACACTGGATGCCTCTGCTTCGGCTTCACAGATCACAACAGCAGATGATTGTGCTGCTGTTGGGATCTCAGCCTCAGCTTCATTGGCAAGTTGAGAGGTTGATAAGGGAAGGTCATTAGCTTCATCTGATTTGCACTCAGGACTTGTAAATTCTATCAGCCTTTCTTGGACAGTGGATCTTGATTCATATGCTGCAGCAAAGATGTCTACTCGAGGGGAAGCCGAGTTAGAATCAGTGTCAGAACTTGACACATATACTGCCTCACCAATCCTTCCTTCTTGTTCAAGATGGGCTCTGACAGTAGCTATCATTGCCTGGCTTTCGAGGGAGTTGACATTGCAGATATTTGCCCTGAGTTGAAAGATCTTGTAAAGAAAGTCTGTAGGCAGTAGTAGGATGTTCCTGGTGTTGATGGTGAGAGAGGAGCAAGCTTAGTAGTAAGGTGTGGTCAAGAGACTTAGTGCTTACCCATCCTAGCACATCTAAGTCCTTGACAATGGAGTTGTACAGAAATCTTCTTAAGCACAGAACTTCTTCTTCAGTGAGAAGACTGCTCCTTATTATTTCAAGTCTTCTAGGAGTCAGTCTTCTTTCTGCTGCTGCTGAAGATTCAGGATAGGCTACCCTTTTTGCTGCTTATATGTGTCTTTTGAAGTTGGGTAGATTATCCTCCATCAAGTCATAGAACCTGCCAATAGCAAGTTCTGCTGAGAGGTCCGTAGAGTTGTTGATGCATTATAGATGGTATAGGTGAAGGACTTGGATGCTGTTGAGAAAGTCCCAATTTAGCTCTTCTACTCCGCTAAACTCCCAACCAATCCAGAACCTGTCAGACTTTCCATCATACCCCCAAGCTAGTATTGTGTCAAACTCTAGCTGTGTTTAGTGGAAATTGGGGGGCAGTGGATTGACTTATGATGGCTGCTGCTTTAGGGATGATGCTGAAAGATGTATATGTTTGTTCTTTATCTTCAACATCAGTCAGCACCTCATCAACAACCCTGACGACTAACTTCCAGTCTTCAGAAATCTCTTCTTTTTCGTCATCTGAAGCTGGCAAGTCATGAACCTGTACAAAAGCTGGCTTGAATAGTGTACTTTGAAATGCAGCATGCTCTTGAATCCAGTCGTCAAGACTGTCTGAGTCTTCTTCCATTGGGACTATCTCCCCCTTTTTGGTTGCATCAGTGGACATATAAGCATCAGTTTGGGTGCCCACTGAGACAAGGGAGGGAGAAGCCATGGAGGGACATTGATGGGCTTCATGCAGAAGGGTCTGGTGTTGTAGTTTTGACACCTCAGCCTCAAGCATAGCCACCCTGGCCGTCAATTCCTGATTTTTAAGTTGCATACTGTCCTCATCCATATTTGTGGAATCCTTGGACCCAGATGGGGCTGTAGGCCTAGCCTCAGCATCCCCATCACCCATGGTTTCTTGGCGCCTGGGATTCCTCTCAGTGAGGGGAGTTTCCAAGGAAACATCCTCACTGTGAGTTGCCGTGGTTGAGGTCTTAGCGATGTTGTCACTGTCCTCCTGGTCATTTGATGGACCAGCAGTAGTGACAACCTCTTCCACATCCACTCTGTCATAACTCTTAGAGTGGACCTTCAGGGGAGTAGAACTTGGGTTGGGTGTGTTGGAAGCAAGATCAATCAGTACCTCCGAGATAGTGGCAGTTGGAGAAGGTACATCATCTTCAGGTTCCTCAACACTTAAGTTCAGAAGAGAGAGGAGTGGCTCAAGGGGTTGCTCTATGGATCCGGGATGTGATCCTGATCCTAATAGAGAGGCTTCCAAGGAAATCTCTCTAGTGTTGTGGCTATCCCTTTTGGTATTCTCATCAGAATGTTGGGATTCTGAATGAGGGCTTAGAGGTTGGGTTTGGGCCTTTGAGACAAGAAGAGAAGGAGTCTTCTTGCTCTTTTTTCTGGTGTATGTCGTAGCAACTAGGGCCCTTTCCAGTTGAACGATAACATCCAAATAAGGTGTAAGTACTTTTTGTACCTGTGCATCCTTAGTAGTATGCACAGGGGTTCGAATGGTGGAAACAGATTGTTGTTCAGGATGTGATGTGGAGGGTGTGGGATCAGTATCAGCTGGGATTGCTGAACTGTCACCCGGGGTACTTTGTATGTTTAGCATTGTAGATAACAATGGAACATTGACCCATGAGAACTTTTTGGAAACAGTTCTCATACTTTGAAAAATATTATTTTTATGTCCCAACATGATGTAGATTCTTGCAGGTTTTGAAAGTTCTTTTAGTTCCTGGTTGAAAACCTCCTGCAAGAATATTGGGTACATAAAAAATTGTTGCTTTGCACCCTCTTGGAGGTTATATCTCAAACCCTCAAAGATGAGGTGTGCAAAGTTAAAACCTAGGCCAGTAATCATACCATGGAAAGCAGAGGCAAGTGCGGAGCTCACTTGATGCCATCCACTTCTCTTCTGAGATATGCCTTGGAGAAGAGTGTGGCAGAGATACTTCCATGGAGGGCCCATCAGCGCCTTCTTTATTGTATACTCATTTTGATTTCCAGTGTACCCTATGGATACAAAGGTTCTCATGTACTCGTCCTTTGAGTATGAGATGGCTGCTCCCTCATCTTGAAGATTAAGATGTTTTCGGAGTGTGGCTTCCGAGATGGTGATGTCCTTGCCGTCTACCTTAGCTTTAATTTGGGGAATCCCCTGTTCGGTAGAGTAGACGGCGGTTTTCCAGAAATCCTCCATATGAGGGATATATATGGTAGTGTTGGTTGTGAGGGCAAAATGGATTTTTGATCGGCATAGGAAGTCTATCATATCATCGAATCCTTCGGATTTCTTTCCCTTGGTTAAGTATGCTGTAAGGTTATGGTACGGGGAGAACTTATCGTTAGGGTTATTGATGTCTGCCATTGTTGTTTGATTTTGGAGGGAATGTTTGAAGGTTAAGAGTGTGGAAGGCTTTGAATGTTTTGTGGATGGAAGGCTTTGAATGTGGTGGGGACTTGAGAGAAGGTGATGTGAGTTTAGGGTGAAATTGAATGTGAAGAGGTGGTAAGGAAATTTGATTTGTTCTTATAACGGCAGAGGAGGGAAAAAGCAAAATGACTTGTACAGTACAACCTTATTCACTTTTTACTGTTACAGCTGTAATACTCCGAGGCAGTCATGGTAAAGACTCACGTTAATTTTTTACAACGGGTAAAAGTTAATTTGGACTTAAATTTACCCATCAGCAGCAAACTTAGTTGCTGTGGATGAATAAGCCTGTCCGCTGCAAGCTTGGTTGCTGCGGAAGGTTAAGTCTATCAGCAGCAACCTCAATTGCTGCTGATGGATTCAATGATCTGCAGCAGGGATGTTGCTGCTGACAATCTTAAAGCTATCCGCAGGAAACCTGTTCCTGCTGATAACTTAAAGCAGTCAGTGGCAAATCCTTTGCTGCTGAAGATTAAACCTGTCAGCAGCTGAAGGACAAAAGTAGTGCTGACTCATAACTTTTATTTACAACAAAAGACAAAAACACATTTTTTTAAAAACAGAATTTTAGAGATAGATTTTAATCAAAGTTCATCATACCAATGGATTCAACTAAATATATGAATCTAGCTTCGTCAAAAGGTTTTGTAAACAAATCAGCATATTGCTCATTTGTATGAACTTTGGTTAAAATAATCCTCTTTTTCTCAGCTTAATCTCTTATGAAATGATACCTGATGTCAATGTGCTTTGTCTTGGAGTGCTGCACCGGATTGTTTGTGATTGATATAGCACTCATGTTGTCAATGTGAATTAGAGTTGTCATGAAAGTCATCCCGTAATCTAGCATTTGATTTTGTATCCGGATGACTTGTGCATAGCAACTTGAAGCTGTAATGTATTCTGCTTCAGCTGTAGAAGTTGAAACACATGTTTGCTTCTTGCACTGCCATGAAATCAGTCTCCCTCCCAGAAACTGACATCCCCCTGAAGTGGACTTTTTGTCCAAGTTACATCCCCCATGGTCACTGTCAGTGTATGCATACAGATTAAACTTATCATTTTTAGAGTACTATAGCCCAAGTCTTGGGGCTCCCTTTAGGTATCTAAATACTCTCTTGACGGCTTGAAGATGTGAAATCTTTGGAGCTGCTTGAAATCTTGCACAGAGACATACTGCAAACATGATATCTGGCCTTGAGGCAGTGAGATACATGAGAGACCCTATCATTGCACGGTACTGATGTTGATCAGTGTCTTGGCCCTCTTTGTCTGGAGTCAGCTGATGATGCACTTGCATAGGGGTTCTTGCAGCAGAGCAGTCAGCCATCTTGAATCTTTCCAAAATGCTCTTTACATATTTGGATTGGCTTATGAAGATTCCATTTGGGACTTGTTTGACTTGTAGACCCAAAAAGAAATTTAGTTCACCCATTGAACTCATTTCAAACTTTGAGTGCATCAGAATCTCAAAGTCTTTGCACAACTTTTTCTTTGTTGATCCAAAGATGATATCATCAACATAGATTTGAACTAGTAAGATTTCTCCGCCTTCATCTTTGATAAACATGGTCTGGTCAATAGCACCTCTTCTGAAGTTGTTGCTTAGTAGATATCCTGACAAGGTTTCATACCAGGCTCTTGGTGCTTGATGTAGGCCATACAGAGCTTTGTCTAGTTTGAACACTTGAGTATGATGTGAAGGATCTACAAAGCCTGGAGGCTGTTTGACGTATACTTCCTCACTAATCTTCCTATATAGAAAGACACTTTTTACATCTATTTGATAGACAGTGAAATTCTTGGATGTAGCATATTCCAGGAAGATTCTGATGGCCTCCAGCCTGGCAACAGGAGCAAAGACTTCATCATAGTCAATTCCTTCTTCCTGGGTGTAGCCTTGAGCGACAAGTCTGACTTTGTTCTTGACTACAATACCTCTCTCATCTTGCTTGTTCCTGAAAACCCATCGTGTGCCAATAGCATATTTACCTGGTGGAAGATCAACAAGTTTCCAGACATCCTGCCTCTTGAATTGCAGCAATTCTTCCTGCATTGCCTCAATCCAGCTGCTGTGTTTGAGTGCTTCATCTATCTTCTTGGGTTCCACCTGAGATAGAAAACATGAAAACAAGCATATATTGGCCTCGTGAGATTTGCTTCGTGTGAGAACTCCTTGGTGGACTTGGCCAATAATATTTTCATGAGGATGTTCTTTGTGGATCCTCTGTGCGGGTACCACCTCTAGCTGTATCCCTTGCTCCAGATTGCTTTGATTTTGATCAGGGGTCTCTTCATTCATGGTGGAAGAGTCTTCAACATCATTAGCCACATCAATATTTTCAGCAATAGCATCTACAACATTTACCGAAGTATCTTCATTTAGATTTTCAGTTTCAGACAGGTTGTTGCTGGTGACATTGGAGAGTCTTGTTCCGGCTTCACTTGCTTCAATTGCTTCCACAATTGATGGAGGATCAATGGATGGTCTTCTCAGACGGATAGAAGATTTGGGAAAATCCAGTCTGTAGTCAGTGGATGAAGTGGAGGCAGGTGTTTGTGTAGACGTAGACTTCATATTTGAGAAGGTGAGAGGCTCAAATATTTGGGAGAAGGAGTCTATGTCAAAGAGCCAGTTTGGGCCTTTTCCCTGCTCACATACGATGTGTTCTCTACATTCCACATTTGTTGATTCTTCCATAATTCTTGTTCTTGAATTGAATACTCTGTAGGCCTTTGATTGAGAGGAATAGCCCACAAAATATCCTTCATCAGATTTGGCACCAAACTTAGGAAGAACCCCATGTGTGATGAGAATGGTGCATGGACACCCAAAAGGCTTTAGAAACCCAATGTAGGGAACTCTTTGAAACCAAAGTTCATAAGGTGTCTTGTTGAGGGGTTTGACAATGAGAACTCTATTTTGCTCATAGCAGGCTGTGCTAACTGCTTCTGCCCAGAATGTGAGAGGCAGTTTTGAGTCAGCCAACATAGATCTTGCTGACTCAATTAGAGTTCTGTTTCTCCTTTCAGCAACTCCATTTTGTTGAGGAGTTCTTGGAGCATTGTATTGTCTTTTTATCCCATTGCTTTCACATAAACAGTTCAAAGTGTGGTTTTTGAACTCTGTGCCCTGATCACACCTTATGATCTTCACCTTTTGATTGCTTTGATTTTCTACCCTCGGAATGTAGGATTTGATAATTTCAGCAGTTTCATCTTTAGTTCTCAAGAAGTATACCCATGAGAATCTGGTGTAGTCATCAGTTATCACCAGACAGTATGACTTTTTGCCCATTGACATTACATTTGTAGGACCGAAGAGATCCATATGCAGCAGTTGTAGTGGAGTGTCATTTGTATTCAAGGTCTTGGGCTTGTGAGAACTCTTGTGTTGCTTCCCCTTTAAGTAAGCAATGCAGTGGTCTTCTAGCTGGAATTCTTTGTCAGGAAGCCCTCTGACAAGATTATCCTTTACCAGTGTGTTAATAGTTTTGATATTAACATGACTTAATCTCCTGTGCCAGAGAGTTGATTCATCAACTGAGGCTTTTGATAGAAAACAGGAAACACTCCCAGATGGAGTGACTTCATCCATGTCCAGTACATAGAGATTTTCTTTTCTTTGAGCAGTTAATAAAATCTTTTTCTAGAGGAGGTATGGATAAGCCTGGAGATAGTATAAAGCATTCTTTATCCGTGAAGAGCATCCAATGCTTTTGGTCACAGACCTGGGGAAACACTCATGAGATTGAAGTCCAATTCTTTGACATAGTTGACCTTATTAATGCTCATTCTTTCGTTGGACACAGTTCCTTGTACAGTAATGGATCCTCCCTTTGAGTCACTTCCAAAGGCAACGTATCCTCCATTGAAGTGTCTGAAGTTGGAGAGGATGGATCTGTTGCCTGTCATGTGCCTGGAACAACCACTGTCTACCGCCCAGGTGTTATTCTTGTGACCTGGCTGTCCCTGCACATGATAGATATCTAATTAGTGGGAAGAACCCAAGAGTCTGCAGACTTGAAAAAGATTGTTGTTAGTTTATCCTTTTCAGTATGTTTGCAGTCAATGGAACCAATGATAATGCTTGGAGATGGTTTGACTTTCCATTGCTGTGTTGGTGATTTTCTAGTTTTCCTCACATTGTCAGCAGCGGATTTTGCTACTGATTTTTCTGGCTTATCAACAGTAGATTCTGCTGCTGATGGCTTTGCTGGAGTGGCAGCATTTTTGGCTGCTGAAGGCTTTGCCTTAGATTTTGCCTTATCAGCAGTGGACACTCTTGTTGCTGATGGCTTTACCTTTGATTTCCCTTTATACGCAGTAGACATTTTTGCTGCTGAAGCCTTAACTTTTGTTTTTCCAGACTTTTCAAGATCAGCAACTGTTTTGTTTACTGCTGATGGTGTAAATCTAGATGAGCAGTTTGCAATCTGGTTGAAGGGATTAAATCTGCATTTGGCAGCAAAGTGGTTGGTTTCAACACAAATGATACAAGTTTGTTGAGGTCTTGACACCTTCATTCTTGGGGGAGATAGAGACTCGCTGAACTTAGTTGCTTTGGCCTCGTAGCTTCTTACCTTCTTGTTTCTGTTAGTCTTTTCAAAGACATGCTGCATTGAATTTCTTTGGTATTCCAGGTAATGAAAGCAGGTGCTGGCAGTGTGATTATATCTGCCACACACAAAGCATGATCTGGCCAGTTTGTCTCTTGAAAGGTAGACATAGTCCTTTCTTTGAAACAAATCCTTGAAGTTCCATGGATGAGATTTGTTATGTTCAAAAGTGGCTTCTTCTAGGGTCTTTTGAACATATGGAACTTTTTCTCCAGGCGTATGACATATATCAAACACCTTCCTCTTTGTGATCGGCTTTGACTGAGGATTGGGGTTAGTGGATCCTGATGTCTCTCCCTTTTCAATGTTTAGCTTTCTTCCATCTAGAGGATAGCTAATCTTGATCTGTTTGAATGGGACATGGGCTGGAATAGCTGGAATAACAGCAGGAACTTCAGCTCTATTTAGAACAACTTCAGAGGGGGCTGCACTAGTTTCATCATGGTCTGAGCAGGTTGACTCAGATTCCGATGAGGTAGTGCAGTCTTCGACGAAAGGTTCATCCGTTGAAGGATCAAGATTTCAGTTGGCAGTGTCAAGATTTGCAACATTGAAGCTTGGTTCGTGAATGGCAATATAGTCAGCAGGAGGAGGAACAGATTTGTACTGATCATTGTTATACCCAAGTCCAGTCTTTACCTTCTCATGGACTTGAATATCTAAAAGTCTTTGTAACTTTTTGGAGGAAAATTCATATTTTTCAACATGAACTTTCTGTTCTGCCAGTTCAGCTCTGGTAGCTTTTAGTTTGACCAGTAGATCATCAATCTGAGTTTCAAGATTAGTTTGTTCGTGTTTTAACAATGAAATCTCTTTCTTAAGGCAGTTAATCTTTTCTTTGTAAGTATTTTCAACCTTTTTGAACTCAGATTTCATCTGATGAAACTCTTCATTTTGATCTATAAGGTTTTGGTTATGCTTTCTATAACCTAAAACTTTATCAATACAAGCTTGAGAGCAAAGATGTTCAAATACCTGAGGTGGTATCTCTGCAGTGTCTGTCATAAGAGCTTGGTTGGTGGTAGGAACATCTTCATATTGAAAACTCCAGTCGAAGTCTGAAGTTCCAACATTTGCACAAGCTGCAGTTTGAGCTGGAGGAGTTCCTTGTTGTTGTTGCTACTGCTGTTGCCTGGGCTGACCTTGGTAGCCTTGTCTTTGATGGCTGACACCCGGATTGGCTTTTGGCACCTTGCACTCCCTAACAAAGTGACCAAATTGGTTACAATTGTAACACCGGATCTTGCTTTTATCCAACCCCACTCTGGTGTTTGAGTTGTTGCTTGGAACAGATCTCCCGGTTCTAGAATAGAACCTTTTTGCTCTGAGGGAGAGCATGACATATGAGTGCTGAATATCCATTTCTTCAAGATCATCTGGATGAAAGCATTCCAGATCCTCTTTTATGAAGTACATGCTGCTTGAGTTGTCAGAGACAAAAGCAGTAGAGGTTGACTATTGAGGAGGGGCTTCAACAAGAAGTGGTGATGAGTTGGATTGTGAAGCAGTTGGTGTTTGAGGATGAGTGACGATGGGGGATAGTAATTGCTTGCACTAGGACCGGAGTGATCAGAGTGAAGCGCCGATGAGATGGTGGAGGAAGTAGGGGCTGATTGATGATTGGAGCTTCTCTCTTTGGCTTGAATCATTTCTAATTCATATGTTTTCAGCATGCCAAAGAGCTCTGTCATCTGGAGAGTTTTTAAATTCTCCGTTCTTCTTATAGACACTGTATATAGTGTCCAGCAGCTCGGGAGAGATCTGATAAACTTTTTGAGAATATCTTCATTCTCTAGCTTTACTTTGGAGCACTGCAGTTCTCCCACCAGGTACGTGTACGACGAAGTTTTCGTACTGCTGCTTCAGGATGTCCCTTCTGTTTTCTTTGACTTCCTCTGAGCCAACAAACATCTTCTCAAGAGCCTCCCAGAGCTCCTTAGCAGTTTTGTAACTTCTGAAGTTATGAAAAACTTCATTTGGAAGGCACATTTGGATAGCTCCTAGTGCCTTGAAGTCCATCTCCATCTTCTTTATGTCCTCTTCTGAGTACTTGGAGGGCTCCTTCGGGACTAGTGGTCCTCCAGAATCAGCAGAGGCCACCATGGGAGTGTAGGGTCCATCCCTGATGGATTTCCACATTCCGTACTCCTGATCATAGAAGAAGCTTTCCATGCGATTCTTCCACATGTCGTAGTCTTCCCCAGATACCAACCTTGGTGGTCGGTTGATGCTGCCGATGTCTTCAAATCCATTGCTCTGTGCCATCTTTGTTTTGTGATTTTGGGTGACTTGATCAAAGAGAAAGTTTAGAATAGCAAGTGTGAGTTTGTTTAATCTAAGCCAAAACTCTGATACCACTTGTAGGATCATGAAAGTACAAGATGGTTATGTTCTTAGTTGAAATTGGCGGAAACAATAGCAACTACACAAGTATAATCGAGTAAATAGAAAGAATACTAATAAGACACTGTTGTATTAAGCTTTTGTGAATAAACGATTACAAATGAAAACTCTATCAAGAAGCACACTTACAATGAAGTGTTTACACAGTATTTATACTAACTTAGAATCAAGACAGACCCTTGATTCTAAGGATTAGATCTAACACAGACCGTTGATCTTTTGTATAAAGCCAATAATACAAGTTTAGTCTAAACTAGCTAACTTTATTGAAGCGTCTTCTTTATGCATCATTACTTGCATGCTTGGAGAAGAGCATTGTTGTCCGTCATTGGTTACACCATTGAGGTTCCTTCTGCTTGGAGTGTGTCAGTAGCTTTTGCAGAAAGTTGTCAGTGACGCTTGGCATGGATAGTCAGTTGCAACGATTTATCTTCAAGGCATAAGGCTGTCATTAGCAAGGATGAGGATCAGCATCAAGACTGATCTGTTGAACCCTGCTGATAAGCCTATCAGCAGCAACAAGTGGAACGCTGCTGATAAGCCTATCAACAACATTTGTACTTAGAAGCATTTTGTTGCAATCAGTCTTTGGTTCTACACGCTCTTTAACCGCTCAAAAACGCTCTCTAAACTCTCTCTGAACTCTCTCAAAGAAAATAACAATGTCAAGTGTTGGTGGTTCCTCAAACGAAGTTAGCGTTGTGGAAATTCGACCAACAACGAGAAATCCGACAATTTGGTGCAATTACGATTTATGTTTGTTGTCAAACGGGAAGGAACGTGCTCGGTGCAAGATGTGTGGTGCATTTTTGGGGAAAGATTCAAACACTAGTTTGAAAACATATATGGAAAAATATTGTCCGGCCTTGAAGAGAATTCCAAGTGAAGGTCAAGCCTCGATGACAAGCGAAGGAGGAATTTGGAACTTTGATCTAAATATTGTTCGAGATCGAATGACGAGGTTAGTGATTCACGAAGGATTGTCGTTCAACCACTTTGACAATCCGCGCTTGACAAGGATGATTCAAGAGACACTCAAACCACGTTATCATCAAGTAAGTTAAATGAATTTAGTAAACGGGCTCGAGGTACCACCCCGAGTAGCGAACTCGGAAGGTATATTGGCACAAACTTTTTAGCGTTTATGCCTCCTACCGTTTTTGAGGAGTTTGATATTTTGGCTTGTTGGAAAAAAAACGAAGCTTCGTTTCCGATTATTTCCGCCATAGCCCTTTTATAATTTTATCTTGTTATGTTTTTTAATTTCTGAACTTTTCAAATATTAATAAACGTTGCACTTTATGTTTTATATTTATTATATTTTTTTTTTTTTTTATTAAAAATATCGAATTTATTTGAATTTATTCAATTTTTTTTATGTAAAACCGGTTTAACACACAAACCGGTTTCAACCCAACCCTAACCGGTTTAATAGGTTAGGGATTTTCTTGCCTCCAAACCGGGTTAACCTAAACCGGTTTAGGGCCAAACCAGTTTTGACTTTCCGTTGACCAAACCGGTTCGGGTCGGGTTCGAACCGGTTCGGGTTAAAAAACCGTTTTGTGCACGTA
Organism: Smallanthus sonchifolius; assembly: GCA_023525975.1. NCBI lineage: Eukaryota > Viridiplantae > Streptophyta > Magnoliopsida > Asterales > Asteraceae > Smallanthus > Smallanthus sonchifolius. The sequence goes on from CM042042.1 coordinate 13,967,696, forward strand.
TATAGGCAAGTACCCAGTTTCTTTTTGTAACAACTAGTAATAACTTAAAATATTTGATACGGGTACTCGCATAAGATATCGGTCTTAAACTATAATAATGAGGGTTTGTTCGGTATGAGGTAATGGAATGGACAAGGGAATGGAATGGACAAGGGAATGGAATGGACAAGGGAATGGAATGGACGAGGTAATGGAATGGACAAAAGAATGAAATGAGTCATTCCATTCCATTGTCTTGTTTGGTTACCATGAGGGAATGGAATAAATCATTACTTTATGTTGTTTGGTAGGTTAGAAAAGACGAAGGATTTAAATCGGTGGTGAGTGGTAGTGGTGGTGGTGGGTGGCGGTATTGGGTGGTGGTGGGTGACGGTGGGTGATGGAGGCGACTGTGGTGGTGGGAGGTGGCGGTGGGTGGTGGTGACGGTGGCGGTGGTGGCAGGTGGCGCTGGGAGGTGGTGGTGGTGTGGTTGTGGGTGGCGGTGGTGGTGGCTGCGAGAGATGGCGGTGGTGAGTGGTGGTTGGTGGTGGTGGGTGGTGGTGGTAGGAGGGTGTGGTGGTGATGAAGGATGAAAGAGACGATGGAATGAAAAAAAAACAAGGGGGTGGATGGAATGAATTTGAGAGATTTAGAGAGAACGACATTCCTTGTGGAATGGGTGATTCCATTCCATCGTCCAACCGAACGCCATTTTTTTTCATTCCATCGTAATCGTACATTCCATTTCACATGTCATTCCTGCATACCAAACACTACCTGAATGTTGTATTTCTCAACTTAAAGCTTGGATATACCTAATATATATTCTGTCTTCTCTCTTCTTTTATTGCCCTCTTGTCATGTCGTCAAATGACAATATGACTTAGGACACAATATTAGTAAAAGTGGTAGAATTATTTCAAGTATTTCAGTTGGAATTGCTATGTACATTTTCGAATTTCTATCCACTCATGATCTAGCCTAATCGACCCGATCGTGATATTCCACTCATGAATTCCATTGGTTCGGCAAAACTACTTGTTCTATTAGGCCTTGTTACTTAGAAGTAGGGTTGTAAACGAACTGAACCGAACGAAGCCTTGTTCGTGTTCGTTCGTTAAGCATTGAACTTGTTCACGAACACTAACCGAACGAAATTTCATGTTCGTGTTCATTTATTAAGAAAATAGGTTTGTTCACGAACGGTTCGCGAACGTTACCGAACGAAGCGATGTTTAGGAATTTTGATGTAAACCCTAATGATTACATGATTTAGGATTGAGAGAAACTTACATTATTTAGAATTCCATATGACTTTTGATGTTTAGGACTCAGAGCGGGCTGTAAGAATAATATTCAAAACCCTCGTTCTTATGAAAAAACAGGCAGATCAAAAACTCTGTTAGGAAATCTGTGCGAAGGCTTTCTGTGGGTAAGGCAAAGGTAAATGTAATATTGTGTTATGTGCCTTACCTTGGTAATTCCTTTTATTTACGTAACAGGTCTAGCTTTATGTTTAAGGAAGAGGAGAATCGTCCTAAAGAGCTTGCCTAGTCCTCCTCGAATCTTGAGAGTTCGGGTATACATTATCCAATCAACTATAAAAAAATTGTTTATCAATTTGTATTTTTAATAGAATATAGATAGGATAAGAATTTTTGTTGATAACTCTAAAACGGGTCTATAAAGCAATTTGATAATTCTTCTGACATGGAATCATAGTCTAAATAGAATCATGATCTAAAGATATCTATTAACCATAAAATATAGATCCCTTGCTCAGTCACTTCATTATATTTTCTAATTTATTGATTTAATAAGGTCAGTATAGTATAAATAGATAATCATAAAAAGAAGAGAAACATTGTTTTTGCAAACATGAATAGAATTTTTTTAACGGTTTTTGTAAGAAAACAATTTGATCTTTATCCCCCAACCTAGAAGGAAAGATCTTGCTTTTACTATGATGCTACGAGCCTCATATAAAGCCGCGACCCTTTCATATGATGAAGAGAGCCCACCGTCTTTTATTTTTCGCCCCTCTAATATGTAACGACACTAAACTACAAGTGATTTCTCTTGGTAATCGTGTTATGTAACAGGGATTATATCTGACAGCAATATTGGTAAACACATTTTTATCCCTATACCTAGTTTGACATCTTATGACAATAAGATTCCTTTCAAGTGTAAAAGAAGACAACTTCTACTAGTTGTATGTTTTACAATGACTATACACAAGAGTCAAGGACAAACATTATTCAGGGTTGGTTTTTATTTGAAATATCAAGTAACACCCATGGTTAGTTGTACGTTGCATTATCCATGGTTAAAAGTATAGAAGGTTTAAAACTTTTAATTATAGATAAAGATGGTAAATTTACAAGTAGAATAACCAATGTTGTATATAAAGAAGTATTCTACAATTTATGAAATATTGTTGTAACTTTTCATTGTTGATTATTGTATGTAACAATATGCAGTTTAAATTATTACACTTTTGTTAATTTTATCGTCCTTTTTGTTCAGCCCGTGTAGTACACGAGTTTATAACCTAGTATTATACATTTCAAGTCAGTTTTAAACCGAATGTTCATTTTTGTTTTGGGATGACATATAAAATTTATTTGCCCAATAATTACTAGATGTGGGGTCTAAATAAGAAGGTGCCATGTTTACGTAATAAATAACTACAAGACGTAGACCCTATAATTTTAATCAAACCTAGGGCATTAACTACGAGATGTAGACCCTATAATTTTTGTATGACATCCCAAAGACAGAGAGAAACCGAAATGAGACAATTGGCATAACTATAATTTTTTTTAAATGCAAATGATTCCAGGTGATATATCATACACAATACGCCTCAAGTTATAAAAACAAGGTTCAATGACCTGTCAATTATGCATTTTTTTCTATAGAGAAAACAATCACACTTTTTGACATGACAAAAGGTATCACATAACTATCAAAGTTTAATATTTTCAAATGAAAAATATAAGAAATTTAGATAAAAGACCTATCTAGGCAACTAGAAGTCGAAGAGAAGCAAAGATGCAAAAAATTGGGGAACAAAGTATTTCCTATATGCAAATATCAAAAGTCAATAATACAAAACGTATTTAGTGAGCATGAAGATGGATGAGATGATCCTCTTTTATAGGGAAAACAAGGCGGTGTGAATGCAACCCAATCTTCACGTGTGCACACATCAAACTTTAAACGGTAGACCACCAAGTTTGTAACACATGGCTATCCCGTCATCCTAGTCTCATTAATAGTTTGCCTTCAACATATATGTTAAAACATTTCAAAAGTGACATACACATTATACCCACACAATAGCAAGACGAAACTCGTGGCATCAAAGTCACAAACAACAAATTAAGGTAACTTCTTAGTCCAATATTATGTCCTAACAAGTTGCACATTTTACTAAACCTTAACTTTGTATTCTTCAAACCTTTAACCCGTGACATTAATAAAAGTTACACGTCATCCACACCCTAGTGAAGTTGCCCATATTAAGACATATCAATGTCTTGAGCTCATCACTACACATATAAATACTGAACATCAAGACATATCTGAACCTCATAATATTTATAACCTTAACATCTTAGATACTTGTTACATTAAAAAAAGCAGCAAAATATTTAGTGTCATTCATTAGTAATGTCATTTTTGTATTCATGAATATCAATTGATGGCATAGTTCGATTAGTTTTTTTAACAACAATACCCAAATTTAAAACCCCATAATCTACTCCTAATATTTTACACTAGTCCGTTACAACCGGTACGATTAATTTCCACACCTTTTTCTAAGTTCTAACCGTTGTTACTTTTGACATATATTAGGTTCCATCATCGAGACTCGTGTTAAACACTATAATAAACGGAGGCGATAAAACACATCTCCGCCAAACGCAATCTCAATTGACCCTCTTTAACGACGCTAATCGCAAGCCCTAGCTCCTCCTCCAACCGTCGCACACGATTCCTTTTCCGGTAAGATAACATCATCTCCGTTCAACACTAATCCTTCATCTTCGATTACCTATTCAACTTAATAACTTCAAAACCTAACCCTCACATCTCCTTACTAAATCGTAAACTTTAACTGTTTTCGTTTTCAATATTCGATTTGATATGCTCCTCGATGCCGATTATTCTCTTATTTTCATGACCTGCAGCAGATTTTTACAATAGAACACCGCAGTCTGCTCATATCGTGTTGTTCTCGATCGAAAATTTCAAGTACAGTTGCTGTCCAGATACATGAAGAGAAGCTATCAACAATCATCATCCTCGGCTTCATTAGGACCTCCTAAATCCAAATCCAGACACAATCCAGACGGTAATTTATCATATTTCATGTTTCCTGCTCCATGATCATGAGCTGATGTGCATCACAAATCTAAATTATCTGTTTTTGATTTACATTGAAATTGATGTTAGGTCTTTATTATAAACAGTAAACAGAGTGTATTTGTTTGAAAAGGTGATTTATATTTTTGTTTTCTATGGCTTGTTTTATCATCAGGTGATGCTTTTCTAGAGGATGAGAGCACGAAGATTTTTGCTAAGAAAGTTGCTGATCATTACAGTGCGAGGACGAACCAGACCTTGGAAGAGCGAGAAGCGAGTCCTATTATTCATTTAAAGAAGCTTAATAATTGGGTGTGTAGATGAAGATTTACACTGGTACACATTGATTTGTTGTTTAATTGGTTTGGTGTTAATGGTACATTATTCAAAATGTGCAGATTAAAAGTGTTTTAATTCAACTTTATGCGAAGAGGGGGGATGCGGTTCTTGATCTTGCGTGTGGTAAGGTATTATAGGTATCTTGTGGTTGGGTAAAATTTCTATGTGTGTTTATTTATCACTAGATTGACCTTTAATATTGACTTTTTATCAGGGTGGTGATTTGATCAAATGGGACAAGGCGAAAATTGGATACTATGTAGGCATTGACATTGCAGACGGCTCGGTAAATTGCTTCAAAATATGCATCTCTTGAATTAGTTATGAAAGTTTTAAAGCATAATACAGTAATAGATCCAAAACTTGTGTCCTTAACTCTTTTGACATTCCAATGTGGTCAATTTCTTGTGACATTCATTAATTTAAGTTACACACTTGCACCTAGGAGCTTAATCCGGATTCCGGTCAATCTACCATATACAATCTCTTTAAGTAAACAAAACAACCTACTTACGGAGCATATCTCTTTTATACACAAATATACATAGCCATTCAATTTAAAATCTATTGGATCTTAGTTCTGTGGTTATTTTCATCTTTGCAATTACATTAAAATACATGCAGATAGAAGATTGTCGTACTCGTTACAACGGTGATGCAGATCATCATCAGCGCCGTAAAAAATTCACCTTTCCTGCTCGACTCTTAAGTGGAGATTGTTTTGAGGTGAGCAGTAGTGTGTAGAATCTAGTTTGTTATTCATTCAAGCTCATAACATATTTTTTAGTTAATATTTTTTATAATATTAAGCTGTAATGGTTCCAGGTAAGACTGGATAAAGCTTTAGCTGATGATGCACCTTTTGATTTATGTAGTTGTCAGGTGAGCAATTTTATATAAACTATATATAAAAGTTGAGATTATTATTGAAAGAAACAAACCATGTGGATAACTCTGTTTCGCAGTTTGCTATGCACTATTCGTGGTCTACTGAGGCACGTGCGAGGAGGGCCTTGGCGAATGTATCATCATTACTTCGTCCAGGTGGAATTTTTATTGGAACAATGCCAGATGCTAATGTTATTGTGAAAAAGCTAAGAGCAGGTTATCATCCCTCTTTTTTTAAACTGTTTCAGTGTCTTGAATTGCACAAAATAGACGAGTTTGAGTTTCTGCATGTTAATTCTGGACCATGAGCTTGATATTTATATTATTTGATGAAACGACGTCACGATGAAAACAAGGACTGTGTGTGATTGTAACTTCTAAAACATCTTCCTTTTTAGGGGTAGTCTAGACGGCATGTTTAGCTAATTGAGTCTGTCGTGGCTCACCCTGGCGGGTTCATGGGTTCTTGTTTATTTATTTTTATAAATCTTTAAGGGGTATTTTATGTTAAAATTTAAATTGTTTGGTATTTTATGTCAAAATTTGAAAGTTAAAAGAGAAGTGAGTGTCAAGAGTTTTTGTTTAATTGCAGTTGTTTAAGACATTCATGTTTTTGGGTATAAATTTTTAATTTTAGAGAAGATGTGCAGAATAAAAAAATAAAAAATTTCACGTTAACCGAGAATGACTATTCGTGCTTGGGTTCATGACAGTGACACAATTTTCAGGTTTGTGCAGGGTTAGTGTCGGGTTCGACCCAACCCATGAGCACGACCTATTTAACACCCCTAGGTTTAGGATGTACACTCGTTCTTTTTAAATTTACTTATTTATTTATCTATCATACAGCCGATGGATTGGTATTCGGCAATAGTGTCTTCTGGATTCAGTTTGATGATGATTTCTCAGATAAGGTGAGTTCTCAATATTTTTTACTAGTAATTTGTGCAAAAATCTTATAAGGACAAACAGTTAAACATGTTTGATGTCTGTTTTCTTTTTCAGAAGTTTAAGTCTTCAAGCCCCTTTGGCATAAAGTACAAATTCCACCTAGAGGTATGATCCAGTGCATTACATGTATTTAATTCTGGATTATGTTAATATTTGTTCTGCAGTGTGTGATAATAAATAATTTAATCAATCATTACACATGTATCGACAATTAAGAAACGGAAAAGAAAAAAAAGTATTTATAACCTCTCATTAATTTGAAATTATATTTATCTTGGCGTTGGAATCTGCACTTCTTTTGCAGGATGCTGTCGATTGTCCCGAGTGGATTGTGCCATTTAATGTCTTTAAATCACTAGCAGAAGAGGTAACGGTTCATTAATTGAAACCGTGCTTATGAATGCCTATCTTGAAACCGTGCTTACAAATTCCATTTTACAATTGCAGTATGATTTAGAGCTTGTTTTTGTGAAGAACTCACATGCATTTGTTCATGAGTACATGAAGAAGCCCGAGTTTATTGAACTCATGCGTAGACTTGGTGCACTGGGTGATGGAAACCAAGACCAGAGTAATTGTCTATAACCCGCTTGATTTAAAAATACTTGATCTTTCATTATGGATGCTTGTTATTTATTGATATTGAATGAAATCTGCAGGCACACTTTCACCAGATGAATGGGAAGTAGCTTATCTATATTTGGCATATGTCTTGAGGAAGGTTAGCTTCAACCGCACTTCTTATATATTCCACACATCCAAACATATGATTATTTTATAGGCGACATATGGGTAGTTTTTAAAACGGGTTAATACAGGCCGGGTTGGTTTTGACCTGACAACACTTGTCTTTTCTTTCTTTTACTAAATTTACAAAAAAAATGTTATATTATAAAAAGGGGTAACTTCACACAATAGTAACCAAGTTTCCCAAGTGTTTCATTAAAATCCTTCAAAGTTTTTTTTGTCCCTCTAAAGTCACTCAACTTCAATTAGGTGATCCAATCTTTTGATTTTGAATAAAAATTAAGTGACCCAATGGAAGAACATGTACGACTTAAATCAAACATTTATGAAACTTGTTTATTATTTAGTGAATTTTTTTTAACTTCACTACTTCAAGTTAATTTAAAAAAATATAACCACTAAATAGTAACTAGGACTCATATGTTTCATTTAAGAAACGTAATTTAAAAAGTTTTTAACACTTGTTAAAAAAATTCATAAGATTGGAACATCTAATGAAAGTTGAGTAACTTTATATGAACAAAAAGACAGAGTGACTTTAGTGGAACCTTTTGGGGAAACTTGGTTATTATTGTGTGAAGTCTCCCCTTATAAAAGTAATACGTTTTCCCTTATGGAAGTAATATACAGTTTGTTAAAACAAATCAATTTATGAGGTTGAGAACATTCTGATACTCTGGGCAACTTTAAACCTGCTTGATCCGTTTCATTTTTAGCTTAGTTTTACCAAGCTGATCCATTTTCAATTAAATGGGTAGCGTTTTTCATAGTCCCCGTTTTGCATTTCAATTCTTTTCTAGAATTAGTGATTTATTTTGAAATGCAGCGAGGTCAACCGGAGCAAAACAAGACAAATACAAGAAGAGACAAAGGGAAGATGCACCTAGAAAAAGAAGACATAACCTATATTAGAAGTTGATTTAAGGTGGGGGTGTATGAAAGATGATCATTAAAAACCTCAAACTAAACTAAGAAAAATGACATTGTATGCAGATTGTTCGGTTTGAGGTTGTTTTCTGGGAACATATATTTTTGTAAAATAAGTTCGGTCGTAGCTGTTAAGTGCAGTGTTGCTGATTACACGGTAAACATTATAGTCAAGTGCTTGTATTTTCTTCCTTCTGCTCCAGAATGTAAACCTGTGTTACACGCTATTTCATAGGATTTCATATGCTGTAAAATTGTAACGGAGCAGTTACTGAATTCAAGATGAAACATACACTTATTTTTTTAACGAAAAACAGACTTATTAATAGAAGTTTTGGTTGGCCGGAGGGACAACCCCTGGAGCGGGCATCAGGAAACCCTTCTAGTTCGGTCCATGATGGTTATGGTTAAGTTCACTTTTCTACCTTTCGTCCTGAATATTATAAAACATTGTTTAACCAATGATTTACATAGCTAACAGTTTACCGTGTCATCCTTTCGAAATCATTTTCTTTATCATCCGCCAAGGAGCTGTAGTCTTTTCTAGCATAAACCATTCAAAACAAGTGTCTATGGTTACGTGAAAATGTTTTGAAAACATATTAGAAAAAGCTAATGAGTACATATATGTTTGATACTGACTAAACTGAAATAATAAAACAATTTGCTCATATTTGGATGGTAGTTTACACGTTTAGTGAGATAATTTAATTCAAATGTATAACCATTGATCACACTATTAGTTTACTCGATTATCTCGTGTTTTACGTTAGCCACAACCGTACACTCATGTGATGGTAGTGTTTTACGTGTAGTAACAACCGAGCCTTGTACTAACCTCATTACAACGTTTCATCTGTAAGTCTGTAATACGTGTATAACTTGGATCCAATCATACGTAACCCTATGGGTCTAAATGCTATCATGCAAACTACCTTATGCAACCAAATACTTTTAGTAGTTCATTTTAGCGATGAGTCGGTACCGTAGCGGTACCGAAAGTACTGATACCGAAACTTACAGAAAACCTATACCGAATACCGCACCGAAAATTTGGTTCGGTACCCTACCGGTTTAGTACCGCTTTGGGGATTACGGTTCGCAGGGGACCGTAAAATATAATCTTAACATTTATGGTATTTTATTTTCGAGATTAGCATATGTTTGTTTTGTAATTAATTAATACACTAACAGATTATAAGTTTTTATGTTTCTATAGTATGTCAAAATTGGAAATTACATCCAGTTAACAATAAATTAGAACAGAAATTGAAAATTTTGAAAAGCAAACATAATAAATTACCTCAGTTGCTTGGAATAAATTGGATCAGTTGACAACAAATTGATAATCTTGAAAAGCAAACATGGGACCAGATTATCAACTAGATGAATAGTCATGTTCAAGTACAACCGACCGGTTGATGATGTGAAATTGGGCGTGGTTAATGTATCACCAGGTTATTTGTTATGGACGATTTACTATTGTTGATGAAGCACGAAACTCATGAAATTAGGTCAGTCTGTTTTCTTTTTTAACTTACGATATCAGTAAGGTTCTTTCGTCATCGTTTTTCAGTTTCCTGATTTTGTTTCTCCATAGGCTAATTGAGCGATTCGATTCATTGTGAATCTGATTAGGGTTTTTGCTCTAGATTCATTTGCAAGCAAGACGACTGAAGCTGGGGATCAATGAAAACAAGCTTCTCTCCAAGAAAAACAGGTACTATTTTCCGAACTTTGAATTAGGTACAAATTGAGTCACTTTTATAACCTTTAGGTATTTGTGAATTATTTGAATATGAAGCATGTAATTATGCCTAATATGTGTTGCATCGGTGAACTTTTTAAGGCCTGATTGTGCTGCTAATGTATCTTTAACAATCTCTGTTCCCATTCAAGTCCATTTGAAAGAAATGAAGACAGTGCTAATGAAGGAGGCCATGGACCTTTAAAAGTTGAAAATAATACACCAAATATGTATATGAATCTAAAGGCATAATGTTCATATAATTGATGAATCCAAGCTTCACTTTCACTTTTTTCTTTGTTGTATTTTTTTCTTAATTTTATTTTGTTTTCCTTTTTTAAGGTTTGGAACGAGGGGCGGGGGAGAGTATAAACAGGGGTTTAGGTTCACCGTCTTTGGTGTTTTCCTGTTTTATTTGCAACGCTTGATCCAACGTCTTTGATTATATTTCTTGCTATGCTATTACAGGTGACGTTTTAGTGGATGATTCACCGGTTAACTCATCTGGATATTGTGCTGGAATCCACGTCTAATACCTCTCCTTGACCAGAAGAATATGCCAATGTGACACATCCTCATCACATGAATAGGTTCATATTAAAAATATCGTTTCACTTGAGGAAAATTTCATGCATTTTGATGATGGTTTAGAATCTATTTATAACCATGTTACACTTTAAATGATTTTGGTACTCTATGAGATAAAGATGCAGAAATTAGAGACAGGAAATGAATGCTTATCTGCTCTATACAATAAGTTTTTAGTATGCATATACATATATACACGTACATGCATATGCATACATACATGATAAGAATTTGTAACTACATTTGAAGATAATTTATATGTACGGTTCACTCGAAAAAGACACAAAGCCCGCATTGCAGAACCGCACTTTCCACAATTTACCATGTATGCTTTTCATTTTCCTATATAAATGGCTTTACATTTTTTCTATGTTTTATACTTCACATGATGTTTTTACTTGGGATTTATAATTAGTTTCTATTTTCCGGCGATGGTCTATAGGTACTTAAGATGTGTGATTCTTGTGTCTTCTTTTTATCTGTGTGTGAGGGTTTTATAATTGCCACAGTGGCACACTTGAAAACAGGTTTTAATTAAAAAACAACTGCTTCTTTTATTTTTTTTATTTACTAGTTTGATATGTTTATTTATAAGTAATAATTTAAATTTTTTTTCTTAAAAATATACACATATATGGACATGTTAAATGTGAAACTAAACTAACTGCAATAAGGATGTAACAAACACTCTTCTGAACAGGTTTCTACAAGTCAAAGATGGAAGTTGGATTATTAAAGGATGTTAAGTCAAACATTTCTATTGCTGATGTAAGAAAATACATATACAAACCTTTTGAATGTAAATATTATCTCTATGTATGGCAGAAAATTTGTATATATACAGACTGAAAACATGAAACATCACTCGCCGCAACGCGCGATGGGGTTAAACCTAGTTAGCCAACAACGATGAACCAGTAATCTGTGGATGATTACTTTAGGGAATATAAATTGTCGATTTTATATATCTCTAAAATTTAAAATTATATTGGTACTAATATGAGAATTGTGGTAATAGGTTTACAATTTCTGAAAAAGCTATTCATATACTCGGTGCAAATACGGGAATTTTCGGTAAATACCGGTACCGATACTGCCTAGTACCGATACCAAAAAACTTGAAAATCAAGTACTGGTACGTTATCATCGGTCGCCAGTACCAAATGCTCATCCCTAGTTCATTTTAGTTACACCATAAGATAAAATCAATTCATGATTTTGAAAATCAAATGTATTGAAATATGTATTCAACTTGACAGAGCCTTGGTTTATGAAAGCTTTTTGAAAAATCTAATGTCCTCTTCTTAACCGGAAAACAGCTCGACACTTGTTTCTAACCTCGGGTTACTTTGGTAGAGGTTCTATATGTTTCTTCCAAGCGTACGTTACTTAAACATGAGTGATGTACGTTAAACTAGAGTGGGTTCGTAATTGTAGGAGTGGAATATGATCAGAAGTCAGTAATTTCGAGTTGGGATGTTGTAAGGAATGAACGGATAGTGAATCCATGTTATAGGCAAATTTTGGGCCCGTGACAGACCGTTATGTGGGATGACGGTCCGTCACCTCCAATCCGTAACAAACCGTTATGGTTTGAATGGTGAATCATCACAACTACCACCTAATTCAGGTCTGGACAATTGACTTTCTCCTACCTCGGACCAATATTTTCACACCCCCAATTTCAACTAACGGAGTTTTACCATTTGGAAAGTGACAAACCAGGATCTCAGTCATTAGTTACATTGAACGACACTATATGAGACTAAAATAAAAATATCATAAACGATCAAAGTAAATGCGGAAGCGTATATCGAAAGTAAATGCGCAAAACAAACGCGCCCAAAAGGTCCAGTCCAAACATAAATAAAACAGTCCGAATGTAATATGATATAATTCAAAAATAGGACTCCATGCATGTCCTATATGTGCACCTGTCCCTTATCTTAGCGACCTGAGAAAACATGTAAGAAAAGATGTCAACACGAGGTTGGCGAGTTCACAAGTTTCAATATATAAATAAACGTTTACCAGATTTATTGTACAATCAAGATATATATTAACAGGTAGCTAACCCATGTTCATGTTTGCTATTACGGTCGCAACCGTAAACTGACCGTTTAAATGTCTCCCACCAGGCCTATCAACCATGGTGCACGTTTAGGTCAATATTGCACCCGTTCGATATCCAATCGAGTTAGTGCGACTAATGCGGGTGAGGTTTGTCAAACCCAGTAGTACTACCCAACATACCTCGCTATACTCATATTTAAACGGTTCGATGTGAGGACTTTCATGATAGAGTTTATGCATAGTCATAACAAGTGATACATAATGAAGTACACAAATCAAAAAAGTGTTTACATCATGTTTTCTCCCCTAGTTTAAAAGCAGTAAAAGGGGCCGTGAAAACTCACATGATGGCGTAGGAAGTAATTACACAAGTAATAGACTTGGTACACAAGTGTTAGCCTGCAACGGCTTACGTATGCCCTAGAATTACAAACAACAATTAGGGACTCATTGGGATTTGTGACGACACTCGAAAGATTAGAACGTCTTTAAACATTCTAAGGATTAACGGGTAAACGAACGAGTTTACGGGAATACGGATTTCTACATTAGGATGAATGCGTTTTGCGATGAATGACAAATAATATATAATAAATATATTCGAGTGTTTTGTCATTAAATAATAGTCTAGGAAAATAATATAATTTATTATATTATTTTTAAGTTTAGCGAAATAACACAATAATTAAATTGTGTGCCAAAAATAATAAATCTTTTATTTTTATTCAAGGATATAAACGTGAGTAAATAACATAAATAATTATATTATTTATTAGTTTGAAGCGTTTCACAAAAAAATAGAAACGTGACGAAAATAATATATCTAATTATATTATTTTAACAAGAGTCACAGTTTTAAAAATAATATAATATATATATATATTATTTTATTCAAAATTGTAAGTTAAATATATTATTATAAAAGCAAGAAATAATAATAAAAATGGTTTATAAAATCAATCCCGAGTCCACGGGTGATTTTTCCGGTTTAAACATATTAATATAATATTATAATAATTTAACATTTGATTTTATATCAAAATAGAACTTGGAATATGGTTTTAAAAACAAAACAGTGGGGGAGGGATTCGAACCCGGGTCTCTTCCCCAACAGTCAACAGCTTTAACCAACTGATCTGGGTAGTGATTCGCATCAGGATTCGAATCCTAATGGTTTCAATCATTCAATCCAGTGAGCCCCCTCCTTATCGAAACCGAACTCGAATCCAACCCCAACTCCCATCGATTTCGACCCTGACTTGATTCAAATGCTTAGGGGTTTTGTTAATCGGGTATTTACGAAACTGTGGGTATAAATAATTTCAAAAACATCAAGTTTAAATCCGTTTAACTCTTGATTTAGGAACCGAAAACCCTAGATTAAGAATACCAAATCAAATTGATAAAATCTGATTTTAATGGACAATGGAATCATGGGGCTTTCGCTAAACAGAAGATTCCGAAACTGACCCAGAGGTTTAATTTGATTGAGATCGTGTTTAAGATTAAAAGCCCCAAATTGGTTTATGAACAAACCCTAGGTTAATGATCTTGAATAATTCGATGATAATTGGTAGACTAAACATAGGGCTTTCATTAAATAGAGGTTTGCGAATCTGATGATACAATGTAATTTGATTATGATCAAGTCAAGAACAGGGATCGACTAAACCGTAAACACATGAACCCTAGATTCGGGTTCATCCTCAATTCGCTGTTATAAGCCCTAATTATCATAGGGCTTTCAATCTAGGAATGAAAATGAAGCTAGAGGAGGGTTTAATTACCAGAAACGGATTCAAATTGAGGATGCTCGAACAAATCTCCGGTCCGATCACGCGTTCTTGCTCTCCGGTGTCTCCTACTGCGACTCCGGCCGAATTAAGGTGTGCAACAGGTTCTTAAGGATTCGTTTAGTGTGTGTAGAGGTTCAATTCGTGAGAGAAATACAATAATTTTTCGAATTTGATGATAATCGATAAAGAGGTCGTCGGTTACGGTTTTAATATCCATAATTGGGTTTAGTTCAAACGTAATGTCGATGATTAAGGACTTGATGATGTCGAAACTGATCGTAATGATGGAATCCGTTACAGAATCGGACGAATTTCAGTTTTGGGATTCAAATTTGATTTCAAAGTTGCGAGTTTGACTTTCTAGAAGTCAACAGGAACTAAACCCTTCGATTTTGACTTTCAATAGTCAACAGATTGAGTTTAGGGACTTGGTAGGATAAGTCCCTGAAGTTTGAGATCAGGAAAGGACAGAATTGGTCCTTGGGGTTTAATATTCAGTTAAATAGGTTAGGAATTAACAGGATTTTTAACGGAATTGTTAACGAAGTTAATTTGAAAGGTCGAATTGTCACATCATCCCCTAGTTGAAAGAATTTTCGTCCCGAAAATTAATAATATTTTTTTCCCGGATGTCACATCATCCCCTAGTTGAAAGGATTTTCGTTACGAAAATTAAAATAGTACCTTAAGAGTTTGACGTGGAGTGCTTGAACAAATTAGGATATTTGCGTATCATCTGATCCTCATGTTCCCACACGAATTCCGGTCCGCGTTTCGAGTTCCAATGGACTATGACAATAGGGATTTTACTACGCTTAAGCGTTTTGACTTCCCTATCCATGATTTCCACGGGTTCTTCGATGAAACGCAACTGTTCATCGATGTGTAGTTCCTCAAGAGGAACCGCGAGTGACTCGTCTGCTAGACATCTCTTCAAGTTCGAGACTTGAAAGACGTTGTGTACACCACTAAGTCCTTCAGGTAGGTCCAGTTGATACGCTACTGGCCCAATTTTCTTCACTATCTTGAATGGTCCAACATAACGAGGATTCAGTTTGCCCCGTTTCCCAAAATGAATGACACCCTTCCAAGGTGAGACTTTTAACAAGACTATATCCCCTACTTGAAATTCTAACGGTTTACGACGCTTATCGGCATAGCTCTTTTGACGATCACGAGCTGCTGCCATACGATTTGGAATTTGAACTATTTTCTTAGAAGTTTCAAGTACGAGCTCAGGACCCGTAAGTTGACTATCCTTAACCTCAGCCCAACAAATAGGAGAACGACATTTCCGTCCATATAGTGCCTCGAATGGAGCTGCCTTGATGCTAGTGTGATAACTGTTGTTGTTGGAGAACTCCACCAACGGTAGGTGAGACTCCCAAGTGTTACCGAAACCAATCACACAAGCTCGTAGCATATCCTCCAGGGTTTGAATAGTACGCTCCGTCTGGCCATCAGTTTGAGGATGGTATGCTGTGCTCATATCTAGACGCGTGCCTAAAGCTTTATGTAACGATTTCCAGAAACGAGAGGTGAATCGTGCATCATGATCCGAAATGATAGAGATTGGCACCTCGTGCCGAGAGACTACTTCTTTCAAGTAAATACGAGTAAGCTTCTCCATTTTGTCGGTTTCCTTGATTGCTAAGAAGGGAGCGGACTTTGTTAAACGATCGACGATTACTCAAATGGTATCACATCCGGTAGGAGTTCGTGGCAATTTTGTGATAAAGTCCATGGATATCTGCTCCCATTTCCACATGGGAATCTACGGTTGCTGGAGTAGACCGGAAGGCTTTTGATATTCAACCTTAACCTTTGCGCAAGTCAGGCACTTGCTCACATAGGTGGCTATATCGGCCTTTATCTTTGTCCACCAATACAACACCTTTAGGTCATGGTACATCTTGTCGAAACCTGGATGAACGAAGTAAGAAGATTTATGAGCTTCATCCATGACTAGTTCCCTTAAGTTCCCGAATACTGGAACCCATATTCGCTCGCTGAAGTAGCGAATGCCGTCAGATTTGACCTCGAGTTGTGCTTCCATACCGCGTGTGGCTTCCAGCGGTAGCTTCTCCTCCTTCAGGGCTTCGAGTTGAGCACTACGGATTTTGTCAGGTAATCCAGGGTGAATAGTAAGCTGTAATGCTCGTACTCGTTTGGGCTTGGTTTCCTTTCGACTTAGGCCATCAACTACCACATTAGCGTTTCCCGGATGATGTCTGATTTGTAACAACCCAAGCAAACCGTATCAATATATTGTCTGCTTTGCCCCCGATGGGTTGCCCATCCAGGAACTCACGATTTTGTTTTTACCCGACGAGTTGCTCGCCCAGGCAAAACGCGTCTTGATAGAGAAGGTATCCACCCCCTTATAAGGAATGATTCGTTATCCTCCTCAAACGATGTGGGATATTACAATCCACCCCCCTTACGGAGCCCAGCGTCCTCGCTGGCACACCAGTCCGGCAACCTGGCTCTCATACCATCTGTAACAGCCCAAGCAAACCGTATCAAGATATTGTCCGCTTTGCCCTCAATGGGTTGCCCATCGAGGGACTCACGGTTTTGTTTTTACCCGATGAGTTGCTCGCCCAGGAAAAACGCGTCTTAATAGAGAAGGTATCCACCCCCTATAAGGAAGGCTTCGTTCTCCTCCTCAACCGATCTGGGATATTATATGATTGCACAGTCATAATCATTCAGGAGCTCGACCCAACGACGCTGTCTCATGTTCAGCTCTTTCTGCTCGAAGATATGCTGAAGACTTTTGTGATCGGTGTAGATAGTGCACTTGGTACCGTACAAGTAATGTCTCCATATCTTAAGTGCGAAAACTACAGCTCCCAACTCTAGGTCATGAGTGGTGTAGTTTTTCTCGTGAATCTTTAGTTGACGTGAAACATATGTGATCACCTTTTCTCATTGCATCAACACACAACCCAGACCCTGAATGGATGCATTGCAATACACCACATAATCATCCGTTCCCCCCGGAAGAGCTAGAAAAGGTGCACTACAAAGTTTCTGTTTAAGGAGTTGGAATGCTGACTCCTGGTTATCGCCCAAGTTATAGGCTTTACCTTTCTGAGTTAAGGCAGTGAGAGGTTGTGCAATCTTAAAAAATCCTTCGATGAATCGGCGATAATAACCAGCCAATCCCAGAAATTGTCGCACCTCTGTCGGAGTCGTCGGTGCTGCCCAATTCTTGATGGCTTCTATCTTTGATGGATCGACATGTATTCCTTTCTCATTAACCACATGCCCTAAGAATTGAACTTCCCGAATCCAGAATTCACACTTGGAAAACTTAGCATACAGCTGCTCCTGCTTAAGTAATTCCATAATTAAGCGTAGATATTCCTCATGTTCCTCCTTGTTCTTGGAATAAATGAGGATGTCGTCGATGAAAACAATGAAAAATTGATCAAGGTATGGCTTACACACACGGTTCATGAGGTCCATAAATACCGCGGGTGCGTTGGTTAACCCGAAAGGCATAGTGGCCGTACCTTGTTCTGAAATCTGTCTTAGAGATATCCTTATCTCGGACTCTCAATTGGTGGTAGCCAGACCTAAGATATATCTTGGAATAAAAACTTGATCCTTGGAGCTGATCAAAGAGATCATCTATACGAGGCAGAGGATAACAATTCTTGATTGTCACTTTATTCAGTTTGCGGTAGTCGATACACATACGGAAAGTCCCGTCCTTCTTCTTGACAAACAGAACTGGAGCTCCCCATGACGATGAGCTAGGTCGAATGAAACCTTTATCCAACAATTCTTGTAGCTGAGTGGATAGCTCTTGCAATTCACTAGGTGCTAATCTGTAAGGTGCCCGAGCGATCGGTGCTGCTCCGGGTGCTAGATCGATTTGGAATTCAACTTGACGGTGTGATGGCAGACCAGGCAAATCCTCGGGAAATACTTCCAAAAAATCACGAATGATGGGAATATCATCAATTTTCTTCTCTTCAGATGGCTGCTCGACGACGAGAGCCAGAATAGCAGTATGCCCTTTTCGAAGGCATTTCTGTGCTTTCATGAAGGATATGATGCCCATGACTGCACCAACCTTTTCGCCCTGAACGGAAAGAGTTTCCCCACTCGGGAGAGGAATGCGAACAATTTTCTCACGACAGATGATTTCGGCTTGGTTTTTAGATAACCAATCCATGCCGACAATTACATCGAAACTACCAAGTGTGACCGGAATAAGTTCAATATCAAGTTTATGACCAGCCAACTCAAGCTTACAACCCTTAAAAATGTGGGTTGCTTCAATTATTTGGCCATCGGCTATTTCTATTATGTACTTAGCTTCTAACAGATTTGGAGTTCCTTTTATCATATCACTAAGTTTCTTAGATATAAAACTTCTATCAGCGCCGGTGTAAAAAAGGACAGAATCAAGGTAATTGTTTAAGAGGAACTTACCGGTGACCACATT
This sequence comes from Smallanthus sonchifolius, assembly GCA_023525975.1. Taxonomy (NCBI): domain Eukaryota; kingdom Viridiplantae; phylum Streptophyta; class Magnoliopsida; order Asterales; family Asteraceae; genus Smallanthus; species Smallanthus sonchifolius. The sequence continues at coordinate 13,986,568 of CM042042.1, forward strand.
ATGATCATATCAAACTTCTCCAGATCCTAGCACGAAGGCTCGTCCCTTCGAACCATTCCCTTCATTATTGCCATTGTTGCCACCATTGTTGTTGCCTTGATTATTGTTGTTACCATTGTGGCCCTGATTATTGCCGTTGCCGTTACCGTTTCCACCCTTCTTCGACTGAGGACAATCCCTTTGAATGTGTCCCTCCTTGCCGCACTGAAAACATCCTCTTGTAAATTCCTGTGGTCGAAATGGTTGCTTGTTCGGAAGTGCAACCCTACAGTCTTTCACAGCGTTGCCCATCTTACCACATCGCTGGCAACGCAGTCGGTCACAAGTGCCCGTATGGTGATAGCCACATTTGTTGCACTTCGGATACCTCCCAGCATATTCACCCTGATTTGGACCTGTAGAGGTCGTCTGATTGAAGTTCTTAGCAGGCTCAAACTTTCGCTGCTGCTGATGAGGTTGATTAAACTGGGGTCCCTTGGAGTTGGAGTTGTGATCAAACTTGCGCTTATGATTGTCGGTGGATTTAGAAACTGAACCCCTCGGAGGTAGAGTCCCTTGAGTCACCGCCTGAACGGTTAACTTGTGGGCGAGTCTGATAGTCTGCTGGATGGTAGTAGGGTTGAATGAGGTGACCATACTCTGAATCTGAGGCACTAATCCTCCAATGTACAGCTTAATCCTCTTGTAATCAGGAGTCACCATGTGTGGGCACATGTTAGCAAGCTCATGAGAGCGAGTGGTATATAGCTCAATTTCAGAACCTTCCATTTTCAGGTTCCAGAATTCTCCTTCCAACTTCTGAATCTCATCCCGAGGACAGTACTACTCTTTCATCATCGTCTTAAACTCCTCCCACGGGAGTGCATTGGCCATAGCTAAACCCAACATTTGGACCTGTGCGTTCCACCATGTGAGAGCCGGGCCCTCCAAAGTACCAGAAGCAAATTTGACCTGATTGGCTAGGGGACAGTTGCACATGACAAATACCGACTCTACTTTTTCGAACCAACGGAGTAGTCCGGCAGCTCCACTAAAGGTGTGGGGCTTACAGTCCATAATGTCTTGAATGTGCATGTTGGTTGTTGATTTTGTTGACTTGGATTTAGAAACATAAAATAGGATCGAGATTATAACGCTTGGGAAAGGCGCTTTGAGAGATGAATTGACCTCACTAGTCAATGGTGATAGCATTTACCTGCAGCATTCTGTGCTGCTAGAGCCTCAGCCACACTATCATTGATTAGTGCCGCCAGCTCAGCTGCTGTCATGCTGATGGTACCTCGGCCACCAGCACGACCTCCACGTCCTCTTCCCGACATGATTCTTCACATTCACAAATACAAAATACTGAGAAATATATCGCATTTCAAACATTATATGTACAAGTAAGGAAATGATAACACAACATCTAATATTTCAAAATTAAATAAGTTGTAAAGCTACAAAATAAAAACATCAAACTTCTCATGATTTTATTGAATGGGAACAACCTTACCCATCTAGGTTTGAAATAGAAAGAACATAAACAAAGCATAAATGAAAGGAAAGATAAGATAGAATAGTTGTCAAACATCCTCGTCATCGGAGGAAACACATGATAGTGCATCATCAATCTCGACTGGCTCCTCCTCGGGTGGCCCCTCCTCTAAGGGCTCATCCTCAAACGTCTCCTCCTCGTCATCAGAAAGTGGGATATTCTCCGGCCAAAGTGCTGCTTGCATTTGGGCTTCCAGATGGGTCACTCTCTCAAGAATCCCTTCAGCAGTATGGTCTTGGTGTCCACTCTCGTTTCCAAATGTTGCACCCTATCCACTAGATGGTCATGGACCTGGTCTGTTGCTGCTAGTTCAGTGGTCAGATGCTCAATTTGTTCCTTGTTCTCTTCTATTTGCAACTCCCGTTGTAGAATGTTGGGTATCTCATCAATAGTATCTTTCACAATGCTTAACTCCCTAGACATGTAAAATACAAAAGCCACAAAAGCTTGTTCCATGGTACATGGAAAGCTAGGTAAAGTAGATGATGAGGAAGTGGAACCAAAGTAGGGTGATGGGACATTTCCCATTTCGATCCATCTTTGGATCATTTTCGGGTGTGCATTCCAATTGTGTGCATGATTCCTTGCTTGCGCGCTACTAGGTTTACCCTGATCAACCGAATTGTCACTAGAACTAGTCCGGCGCCTTTTGGGCTCCGGGGATGATAAGATAGGTGCATCATGTCCTGGTGCTTTAGGTGATGATGGTGGGGTTGACGACATGGTCCTGTAACGTTATATATAAGTGCCAAAACAAAACGTTTATGACGCGTAACTAATGTGTGAGGTTATAGTCTAGTATGCAATCCTAGTTCTCTATAACCAGTGGCTCTAATACCAATATGTCACACCCTCAATTTCAACTAACGGAGTTTTACCATTCGGGAAGTGACAAACCAGGATCTCAATCATTAGTTACATTGAACGACACTATATGGGACTAAAATGAAAGTATCATAAACGATCAAAGTAAATGCGGAAGCGTATATCGAAAGTAAATGCCCAAAACAAACACGCCCAAAAAATCCAGTCCAAACATAAATAAAAACAGTCCGAATGTAATAAGATATAATTCAAAAATAGGACTCCGTGCATGTCCTATATGTGCACCTGTGCCTTATCTTAGCGACCTGAAAAAACATGTATGAAAAGATTTCAACACGAGGTTGGTGAGTTCACAGGTTTCAATATATAAATAAACGTTTACCAGATTTATTGTACAATCAATATATATATTAACAGGTAGCTAACCCATGTTCATGTTTGCTATTACGCTCGCAACCGTAAACTGACCGTTTGAATGTCTCCCACCAGGCCTATCAACCATGGTGCACGTTTAGGTCAATATTGCACCCGTTCGATATCCAATCGAGTTAGCGCGACTAACGCGGGTGAGGTTTGTCAAACCCAGTAGTGCTACCCAACATACCTCGCTATACTCATATTTAAACGGTTCGATGTGAGGACTTTCATGATAGAGTTTACGCATAGTCATAACAAGTGATACATAATGAAGTACACAAATCAAAAAAGTGTTTACATCATGTTTTCTCCCCTAGTTTAAAAGCAGTAAAAGGGGCCGTGAAAACTCACATGATGACGTAGGAAGTAATCACACAAGTAATAGACTTGGTACACAAGTGTTAGCCTGCAACGGCTTACGTATGCCCTAGAATTACAAACAACAATTAGGGACTCATTGGGATTTGTGACGACACTCGAAAGATTAGAACGTCTTTAAACATTCTAAGGATTAACGGGTAAACGAACGAGTTTACGGGAATGCGGATTTCTAAATTAGGATGAATGCGTTTTGCGATGAATGACAAATAATATATAATAAATATATTCGAGCGTTTTTTCATTAAATAATAGTTTAGGAAAATAATATAATTTATTATATTATTTTTAAGTTTAGCGAAATAACACAATAATTAAATTGTGTGCCAAAAATAATAAATCTATTATTTTTATTTAAGGATATAAACATGAGTAAATAACATAAATAATTATATTATTTATTAGTTTGAAGCGTTTCACAAAAAATAGAAACGTGGCGAAAATAATATATCTAATTATATTATTTTAACAAGAGTCACAGTTTTAAAAATAATATAATATATATATATTATTTTATTCAAAATTGCAAGTTAAATATATTATTATAAAAAACAAGAAATAATAATAAAAATGGTTTATAAAATCAATCCCGAGTCCACGGGTGATTTTTCCGGTTTAAACCTATTAATATAATATTATAATAATTTAAATTTGATTTATATCAAAATAGAACTTTGAATATGGTTTTAAAAACAAAACAGTGGGGGAGGGATTCGAACCCGGGTCTCCTCCCCAACAGTCAACAACTTTAACCAACCGATCTGGGTAGTGATTCGCATCAGAATTCGAACCTAATGGTTTCAATCATTCAATCCAGTGAGCCCCCTCCTTATCGAAACCGAACTCGAATCCAACCCCAACTCCCATCGTTTTCGACCATGACTTGATTCAAATGCTTAGGGGTTTTGTTAATCGGGTATTTGCGAAACTGTGGGTGTAAATAATTTCAAAAACATCACGTTTAAATCCGTTTAACTCTTGATTTAGGAACCGAAAACCCTAGATTAAGAATACCAAATCAAATTGATAAAATCTTATGTTAATAGACAATGGAATCATGGGGCTTTCGCTAAACAGAAGATTTCGAAACTGACCCAGAGGTTTAATTTGATTGAAATCGTGTTTAAGATTAAAAGCCCTAAATTGGTTTATGAACAAACCCTAGGTTAATGATCTTGAATAATTCGATGATAATTGGTAGACTAAACATAGGGCTTTCATTAAATAGAGGTTTGCGAATCTGATGATACAATTTAATTTGATTATGATCAAGTCAAGAATAGGGATCGACTAAACCATAAACACATAGATTCGAGTTCATCCTCAATTCGCTGTTATAAGCCCTAATTATCATAAGGCTTTCAATCTAGGAATGAAAATGAAGTTAGAGGAGGGTTCAATTCGTTTAGTGTGTGTAGAGGTTCAATTCGTGAGAGAAATACAAGAATTTGCCGAATTTGATGATAATCGATAAAGAGGTCGTCGGTTACGGTTTTAATATCCATAATTGGGTTTAATTCAAACGTAATGTCGATGATTAAGGACTTGATGATGTCAAAACTGATAGTAATGATGGAATCCGTTACAGAATCGGACGAATTTCAGTTATGGGATTCAAATTTGATTTCAAAGTTGCGAGTTTGACTTTCTAGAAGTCAACAGGAACTAAACCCTTCGATTTTGACTTTCAATAGTCAACATATTGAGTTTAGGGACTTGGCAGGATAAGTCCCTGAAGTTTGAGATCAGGAAATGACAGAATTGGTCCTTGGGGTTTAATATTAAGTTAACTAGGTTAGGAATTAACATGATTTTTAACGGAATTGTTAACGAAGTTAATTTGAAAAGTCGAATTGTCACAAATATACAGGCGTTCGACACATTCTTCCATACAAATATTTGAATGGTGTTGCCTGAATACGTGTGTGATGACTATTGTTATATGAAAATTCCATTAGGAACTACCACCTAAATCGATAACACATGCCTAAAGCATATCTTCTAATGTCTAAATTGTTCTTTCACTCTGCCCATCTGTTTGTTGATGGTAAGCAGTACTTAAATTTAGACGGGTTCTCATTGCTTTTTGAAAACTTTACTAGAACCGAGATGTGAAAACGATTATCTCTACTTGACACTATAGATAGTCGATCACACAGTGTGCAAGTAACACATTTTGTAACATGTAGTGCAATATCCTTCTTCGTACCTACCCACCAATAGCTTTCTTTAAGATTTTTATACATTTTGTCACTTCCTGAGTGCATCGTATGATTAGATTTGTGAGCCTCTTGAATAATTATTTCTCAAAGATCTCTAATGATTGATACCCAGATTCTCTTATTCATTCATAGCATTTCATCTTCTCCTTTGATCAACTGGTCAAGCATACCTTACATTCCTTCCTTTTATATATTTCCTTCTTCTTGACCCAATTTTTGTGTATCTTTTATTTGAGACATCAGATCAATCTGGAGATCGAGTCTCAGAGCACGTACCCTTCTAGGTTTTTCTTTTTCTGCTTAAAGCATACTGAGTTTTAACAAGTGTTACAGCTACCGAGATTGGGTTAAAGTCTATCTAAAATCTCTTATGATAAGATACCTAATCCTCTGATAATACAACATTAAAAGCCGAGTTCAATGTGGAAATATTATATTTAGAGTTGGTGTACATGTGATACATCATATCTTAATCTAAGATATGTGTTTAGACGTACATATCCATGTGCAAGGCTAAAAGAACTAACTATGTGAGTATGAAATTTTGAGGTTTTAAGAAGTTTTGACTTACTCATTAGAGGATAAATACACATGACTTATAATAGTGTCGAGTAAGAATATTGAGTATTGTGGAACTTATAGGTATATTATTTTGTTGTATTCAAATGAATATAAGGGTTCATTCCTAGGGACACTCAAATATTCAAATATTTGAAATGTGTAGTATACTAAGATAAAAATTAAACCTTCAAGACATTTTCATTATGGTAAATCAAGGATTACACTAAATTGTGGGAGAAATGTTGGTGATTTATCGTTATCAATTCATTTAGGTAATTGAGATTGCTTAAGAGTAAAGAAAAATTTGAATAACTTAGATACAAATTAGGAAGTGTGGTATGCACGCTCATTGAGACTAATCTGATTTTCGACTTAGATACAAATTAGGGTATCCATCTTTCCACCTAACCCATCCCTAAGCTCTCCCCGCCACGTCAACGCCACACCAGATTTTCCATCAATTCCCTTCTCTAAACCCATGGTATTCATCTTTCCCATACCTAACCATTTTTTAAAATAAACTAACTACTCTAAATAAAAACAACTAAAATATAATATTAATTAAAAACTAATAAAAAACAACATATCATTAATTAAAAAAAATATGTGAACAAATATAAAAAAAAATAAAAATATGTGAACAAATATAAAAACAAAAAAAATTACAACTAGTTTTCGATTAATTCCTCATCCCCAACATTATGTTATTTCACACTTGCGTAATAGCATCACATTGAATATTGGTCTAGTCAAATGATCATGCGACGTTATGATAAATTTCATATCTTCGTTCTTTTTTTGTTCTTGCATGAAGTGCTTGACTCTTTTTTTGTTATGATAAAAGATGAATAAATGCATCAATGTCGACTGATAACCGTAATGAATGAAATAGGAAAATAATTGAAGACGACAAACAAAAAGAAAAGCAAACAGTAGACACAGTTACTTTCATACAGGCATTCTATCAAACACATTACCTGCATACTCTTCAACTTCAACTAACAGCCCGTACAATTGTCGTTCATAATCAGAAATTATTCGCCAATATCCTCTGCCCGACCACCAGACTTTGTTCTTTGTTTCTTCTTCTTTTGCCCACATACAAAATCACCCACAACTGCATCAACCGGAACTTACTTTTGATCTGCATCAACCGGAACTTACTTTTGATCCAAAATTTGCCAACAAATTGTTTGTTTGATGGATGTTGGATCAATGTTTTATCTCTTTTAGCATGAAACTAGTGGGGGTTAAAAGCAGACACTAGTTTCACTGCTACTGCCAGTTTTGCCGCCATTCTCATTTCTCATATCAAATCATAAAAAGAAGTGCTACAATAAGATAATTTATTAATATGTTATTTATATGATTGTTAGTATTTTGTTAAAAAGTTTATTATTTAGACTTGCTATAAATTCTTTTAATAAAAAAACTAAACCGGGAATGGATGCGTGAACCGTTTTTACGTAAAACTTAGCCATTTTTACGTTAATTAGGCTGACAACCAGTAACTCATTGGAATAAAACTGACTATAATTTGATATTTTGATACATGTGACACATTTTGACCGGATGTAAGTATTTGTAGTGATCATGATAATATTTTTTTAAAGAAATTTATCAATAGAGCATTTACATTTGGTTTTAAAATTTAGAAGAATACAAAAAATTCTTATTTTTTCACTTTACATCATGATCACCATCCCTATACCCCATCCATAAAATTTGAAGTAAAACTTTAGGAGTTCCTTAAATATAGGAACTTACTATTCATTCCCTATATTTATTTTTTATATTTTTTGTAAGTGGAAAAAGAGAAAAAGTAATAAAAAAAAGTTGAAAAAGCATTATTTATTTAAATATTAATAGATATGAGGAATGACATGTAAGGTTTTTTTTTTAAAAAAAAAATCAATTTTAAAGTATGATTTTTAATCAAATTATAGGGATAAGAATTAGAAAAATGTTATGCTTTAATATACTCAAAATGTATGTGATTTTTTAAAGATATTTCAATCATCAACCCAATTTAATTTCTTGCATGTTTGTCTTTTAAAAAAAATAATCAAATTAAAAGTTTAAAAATTTGATATTTATTGATTTATTGGGTTGAGCCATTATCAAATTTAATGAAAATAATTTCTTAATTTATTGAATATGTATTTATTTATTCTAAAGGAGAAAAGGTCACACTTTTTTATGGTTTCATTAATTAAATAATAGCTATTATTGGAAAACAAAAATAAAGAGGATAAAAAACATAAGTAGGATGGAAGAAAAGGTAGTTTACTTTCTAGGAAATTATAATAGACCATCATATCCCCATGAAATTAAAGTGGGCAGGATTCCTGGTTGGATTCTAACATCATTAATCCTTAAACTATTACATAAAATTCCACAAATTAAATCATCAACTTCAAATCGAAAACAACGATGATCTTTTCTTAAAAACACCAAACTGCTTTTGTACATAATTAATTATAATTTAAGCCCACTTCAAATACTACCTAAATCACATATTTTGTTCCTCATGACTCGAGCTTGAGCTTTTAGTTGACGTTGTTCCACTGATTATGTCCCGGAACCCATTTCGGACACTTAGGGCTGAAGTAATGCGACACCACCAACGAGTTCAACAGCTCGATAATCGGTGCAAATTTCACACATCTCGGTGTTTTGTACTGGTTAATCGACGCACCTAAGCTGATGGCGTAATCCATGAGCTTATCGAACGTGCCAGTTTCCACGATTCTGATCTCGAGTGGCCCTATCGACTTGTCGGAAGCTCGACCCTGGCGGTAAACGCTGTTTAGTGACACTTCGATGGTGATGCAACAATCTTCTAGCACCGATGGTGGAACATTTGTGGACCCTTTCGCGCTTAGCTCCCAGAAGATCACGTAGTGACCGGGGATAGTGGTGGTGTCCGCAAAGCTTGTGTACTCGATGAGGGTTGCATCGAATGGAACCAAATGGCACGTCGCCTTTTCGATCGCTTGGTGCAATTCGACTTCATCGGTTTTGTCCGAATCGATACTCAACGCCACATTCTTTCGACAAATGAAGCTAAATTGTGGCGCTTTGTTCTTGAATCCCGCAACTCTTAACACATCACCAACTCTATACCTATAAAGCCCTGCAAAATTATCATAAAACAACATATCTTTAATAAAAGTTTACCAGGGTACCGTCCTTTTTTCCAAAAACACAACTATCTTTAATCATCAAGATCACATTTTTATAAACTTTCGGTGTAATTAAAACTTACCCGCGTAAGTGGTGACAACAAGCTCGTAATCTTGGCCGAGTTTAACATCGGAAAGATCGACGGGCTTTTGTTCTTGATCTTGATCATTGACACCCACCGGTAAGAACTCGAAGTAAGCCATGGTGGGGATGAGGGTGTATGCAACTTCACTAGGCTTACAAAGTGGGTTCAGATTGACGCCAAAATAACATTCGGAAGAAGCATACATGGTGCAAACAAGAGGGAGACCGTCGCTATAATAATCAAGAGTCGGTATATATTGCGACATGGTCCCCGTGACAATAACATCGACGTACTTCGTGTTCGGCCAGATCCTAGTAATAATCCCTTGCCATGATTTTTTCGAGCATTCCAGCTCGATAAAATCCGCAAGGGCCGGGTCTGGTTTCAAGACCCGAAGGACTGCATCCTTCACCACCGGGTCGGTGATTACCAGGTTCACCGTACCAGTCCGGATATCCTGGCACAAAAGCGACCAATGCTTCTCCAGGAACCGGATGGCACGAATGAACCCAGAAGCAAAAACAGCACCTACCCGGAGAACCTCCTGATTCAAACACAACCCACAAAGCATTTGAGAATACATGCTTTGAAACGAATCCTGACACAAAATAGTCTCATTCGGGCTAGTGTAGTTTGTATACGGGTCGTATGGTCTTTCTTTAAAATGACTACTTCTGTAGTAACTAGTCAACACGGGCCGGGCCACTAGCCCGCCCGGGGTCTTCGACTCCGATTTAACAAACAAGAAATACATCCCTTTCCCTTTATCCAAACCCGGCACAAACTGGCTCATCACCGGCATCAAAAGACTGTACAACAACGTCCGCCTTCCGAGCTCCGCTTCAATCGTCGGCATCAGCTTCCTTTCTCCTCCCGACGTCCCGGAACTACACGATATAAAAACCCACGTACAGAATGTATAAATATGTAATGTAACGCTATTAGAAATACACGTTAAAATTATATTTAATATAATTATATTTAATATAATTGTAACGTTATAACGTCATAAATAGTTGATCAATAATATATAGTTCACATGTGAATTTTCACTACCTCGTTAAGAATTCGGAAATGGGGTGGGAAGAAAGGATGGGGGATTTATCGCCATTGGCGATACTCATTATATCGGGTTGAAGATCTTCATATGTGATGACGGGTACGAGTTTCTTGAACGTTTCACGGTCGGTTTGGCCGGAAAGACGGTGCCGGTGGAGGTATTCGACGTTGGCATTTTGGGTTAGGATGTCGGAGAGAACACGTAGTTGAACATCTTCCGGGTTAGAGGTGACATCTTCAATGAACTCAAGGGATTTCTTGTTTTTTTCAGAGAGAGTGTAGTAGTCCGTTGTGTTCTTTGGTGCCTCCGGCATGGTGGTGGGCGGTGGTTTATGACGACGGCGGCGGTGGTAGTAGAGAGAGAGGGGGGTGGTTATGGATGTGGTGTGGGGTGGAATGAATAAAATATGTGAGGTATATATAGACGTAGAAGCCTCTAGGGGACAATATTTAATTACCCTGTTAAGTAAAAATATATTTAAAAAAAAACAAGAAAATGTAATGTAAAATGTAAATTCAACATTTTTTTAATAATTTAATATTAATTTTTTTAATTTTTTATTTTTTTTAATTTGTTGGTTCACGAGCTTTTGTTTTAATGCATGCTTTTTGTGATCATAATGCATGTCTCTAGAGTTGATTTTCTTGTGACAATTTTTTTAAAAATATTTGAAAATAAAAATAAATTGGAGGGTAAGATGGTAATTACGTGGAGTTAGAGGGGGAAAATGGGGGGTGTAGGCATGCCATAGTGGAGGTTTCCCTAATTAGGTGGTGACAACTGGCAGGGTAATATTGTTAGGTTGAGACGTTTATGAATGGAAATACGTTCGGTTAATACATGAGTTTCCCATTGACAGCCTGGTTTTTATATGTTTCACCCCTATACGATTCAACTATTTCCACGTCAGCATCATCATCTTCTTAAATTCGTATTCTTTTCTCTGATCAATACAATGAAAAATTAGTTATGTCCTTGAGTGTTGTTTTGGGATTTCCTCTTTGTAAAACAATCTTATTTTATAAAATAGTAGAGGGTACGAATACTTTTCACACTACATGAAAATAATTAGTTTGTAAACCATTTATTAATGAGAAAATTCTTAAAATAAACATTTTCTTAATGTTTTCTTAAAAAAGCAAACGTTGAATTTTTAAATTTTACATAATAAACATGTCAAAATTGTTGGATTATTCACTAAATCTAGTGAAATCGTCGACTTATATGTTCACCAAAACTTATACGTGTAATTTTTGTTCCCATTTTCTCCGGATTATTTTACAATTTTGGCGAAAACGACGATTCTTAAAAAAGTAATCCGGCGTTTCATTCTAACTTAAAAAAAAATATGGTGTTTCGTTTTAATTTTAAAATAATCCGGCATTTCGTTCTAATTTTAAAAAAAATCTGACGTTTTCACCAAAATAGTAAAACAATCCGACAAAATGGGAAAAAAATACATGTGTAGGTGAACACACATAAGTCGACGATTTCTATGGATTTAGGGAGTAATTCGACGATTTTGACATGTTTATTATGAAACTTTAAAATTTAACGTTTGTTTTCGGGAAAAAAATTAAGAAAATGTTCATTTTGGGAATTTCCCTTTATTAAATGGTTCTTATTGAGTAAGGGTTTAAACAAGTTGAGCTCGGCTTATTTAACTTTATAGAGTTGAAGTTCAAACTTGACTTGTTTAGAGCTTTAAATTTAAAACTCGAACTCATCTCGTTTAGTCTCCTTGATCTCGATATGTGATGTTCGGCCTTGAGCGCGTTTATTAAATGAGGCTGAATATAAGCTTGAGCCTGGTCGAGCTCGTTTAAGCACGTCTCTATTCATGTTTCTAGCAAGATGATCTCGAGTAGCACACAAGTGGCTCGACTCGTTTACAACCCTAAACCCGAGTATGACCCGTTTAATAAATATGTTAACCTTAACATGATCCGTTTAATAAACGGGTCATATTTAGATTTTAACGTAGTTATTTAAAAAGTGTTAAAATTTGATACTTTGTTTTTAAGAAGTTGTTTGGATTATTCACTTCCACATAATTAGTTTTCACTTGTGAACTCTTCGGCAACTCTTTATTCAACTTTATTCATTACTCAAATCTACTCATTTTCGCCTCACTATATTCAATCCCTTTTATCCGGTTACTTTAACTTCGAGCTAAATGTATAAATCAAAGTTTGTTAATTGGAAATTAGATATAAGGAAAGGAAAACAATTTAAAAGACACCGACTAAAAAAAAAGTTTATTTTGATATGGAATCACTACATGTTTAAATTCTTAATAAGTCATCAGGTATATATTACTTATACATTCGTAAGTGAATATCAAACGAGTCGATCAGAAACACATCACGATTTTATGTGTGTTTGAGTTAGGATTGATGCTCATATATTTAACATGAATAAATATACGAGTTATCAACCTGTTAGCCTCCCTACTCGAAATCATTCAACTTAGCAACCCGATCAATTGACACTACATTAAAATGTGTCCGATTGACACCCATATAAATGAACTTTCTAATATCATGTTTTTTACTTTAAGAATACATACATGCATACACGGTGTTGGACACACCACCCCACCCCACCCCACCCCCTCCTCACCTCACACACATGGTTTGTTAAACACTAATCTTTAATTATAAAGTTTATATTTTTTTTTATTTTACAATTTACAAACGGTTTTTTTAATCAATAACAACATAACAATGAATATCATTAGAAGCTCAATCAATAACTACCGACTACCTAATAGTCTTTCTTTCAAAAGTTAAACATATAAATTTTCTTTATTTATTTTAAGTTTTTCTTTTTTGAAAATAGAAATATGCTATCTAAAAACATTCTATAAGTTACCTCATGTGCCAATGAACCCCAAATCAATTGATTTGAGAAGAGATACCTTCATGGTCTTTCAATATAAAGGTAATGTGTTCGAGACTCACTTAGTGTAATATACTCAGGTGAGTTAGAGGTTTACCATAGTGGGTCTTCGGGTGGTTGGTTTCCCCTGGAATAGTGGGACCAACGCTGGCTGCGTTTGCGGATGTGGGTGACCTTTTGCCAATGGATTTACCGTGATGACCAGGTTTATAGTATTCGTTGGTCGTTCAAAGAAAAGTTACCTGATGTAAATCGAAAAAAAGAAAATAAAAATAACTTTATGATATAAACAAAAGCATCACATGTAGATTGTATGCAACTAACAACACAAACGTTAATTTTCTTTTTAATTTATTGTTACACCTTATACCAATTAACATGGCTAAAAATCATGAAAATATAATCTGTAAAACCAGTGAAATGTTAATTTTAAAAGTATGAACTGAAAATGAGCTTCAAACTATCATATGTATGCATTTTATGGAAAACATTGTTGAGATTAGTCTTGGTTTATAATTTATTTTCATTTTTCTTCTTTCAGTGATTGCTTCAAGTATCTGGTAATGTAACATTCATATTTTTAATTGTACTTCATGAAAAAAAAGTTACTAACAGTACAACAAAACATGAGTTTTCGACATAATTCCGACTCATGCCGCCGCAAAACAACTTTACTATTTTTTTTAAAAATTAAAGCCCCTCGGTAGTCCTTCACAAATTTACAGGCTACAAAATCTGCTAGTGATAGATTTATGGTCAAAGTAGATTTTCAGGCTTGATTCAAGGTGAGTTGCCCGGTGGTGCTTTTTGATGGAAATCTGTCAGATACTTTTTTCAAAAAAAAAAAAACCAGTTTTCCATAATCAAACAGACTTTTCCAGAAAATGAATCCGAAATTTTCTAATGGAGCTTTCTGACGGATACCGTCACAAATCCGTCGGAAATTTTGCCTATGTATACCAACTCATGGTGTTTCTAAGAATAGCAAAACACATATAGGTGAAAAATTACTACTACCCGTCTGGTCTCTCAAACCTTTAAATTGCAATGTCTTGGTATTTCGAAGTATGAATGTACAGTATCTCCCAAGGTCATGTTAAAGAGTTAAAGATCATTGTTAGTAATGCAACTATAGATGGTGGTCTCGGAATTTAAATACTTCTACATGTGTGTCTAGCCTAGCGTGAGCATATCAGATTGGGCGAGAATTTCAGGTCTCCGAATATAGAGCGAGACTTGTATTTGTCATACGCACACATGTAGAGGTTATTATTAAGATGTGATGAAAGAAAGCAATATGGTCTCATGGGCTCACATCGTAAGTAATATTCAATAACAAAGACGAAATGTTGAGGTGGTCTTCGAATCTTCGTCTTTTTATGTGGCTTACCCATTGATGCATGGCAAGTCACCTAGGGAGATTAGGAAATGTAAAGCGAGACCATTATCTGTCGTGTGCACACGTGTAATGCCCACAACTAGCATGTACACACATGTAGAATATATATAGGAATGTAATCTATCTGTGAGATTAAGGAATATTGTAATAGGGGAAGATTCATTAGAAAACTACATAGTTATGCGAAAATCGAGAAAACCAATTTTAACCAATCATATAATAATAATTATTTTTAATTTTATTTTATTTATTTATAAGAGTATCAATGTAATATTACACATTTTTACCAAAAAATCATCTTAAGTATTGGTTTACATATACGTAAACAGAAAACAAAAAAGTTGTGTTACGTATACGTAAACACAATACGTAAAATGAATTTTTGGTAAATTATGTAATATTATATTAATACAGTTAGAAACAAATTAATAAAAATAAAAAAAATCTATAAATTATTTGATTGGCTTTTAGCAGTTTTATCGGTTTTTATCTAACTATGTGATTTTCTTAAGAGCATTGTAATATATATTTGTGAGATGAGAGAATGTATAGTCAAACAATATTGGTGGTCCACATTAATGCATGAAGACTAGAGAATATTGTAATCTAATATATATATATATATATATATGAGATTCTAAAATAAAATGTAATTCGTGTAATTTACATATTTAGTTTATTTAATAATAATGATGAAAAGAATAGTTATCGTAACTCTAACAATAATAATTATTCTTCTAATAATAAGAATACGAGCAAATTACAAATTCGTCTTTTAAGTATTCACTAAATTTCAGTATACGTCATTTAACTAACGAAATTACATAATACGTCATTTATGTTTAAAAAAGTTTGCACGTTTCATCCTTTAGATTAATGGGCGTTATTTTTTTTTTTCCATTAAGTGTGATCACGTGCCATGCATATAAGGGCAAATTGGTTTTTTCACCTTGTGTTATTAACATAAAGATTTTTGGTACTATTTATGCATATGAGAGCAAATTGGTTTTTTCACCTTTTTAAACATACCATCCCACCGCAACACACATACATTTCTTTTAATTGTTCCGCGCCGCCTCAACGTGCGGGTACCGTGAAAAATGAGACCGAAACCGACTAAAAAACATCGGTTCCGTTATATAACTATCTTTTATCTTGTTTACGCTGCATCATTAATTGTATCCGTTTATTTTTGTGCTTAATCACGTTAATGTCGCCGTCTCAACCATTTAACGTACTACGTTTCTCGTTAGTATTAGGTCAAAAGTGTAAGGGTATAAAAACCCATAGATTGTTTGTTTTTCTTAGTTCGTCTCTTTATTTTTTTTAACGGCAAATCTACTATATTCATACTCTAAAATTATACCAAATAATTCACCTTATGCCTGTGTTTGAACCCAGAAATCTTTATCTAAGAGGCAAGAGCATTTCTTAAGTGAGTCTGTCGATAAAAAAAATATGTTCGCCAATTCCAAAAATCCTAAAGCATAGTTCGTCATCTTTGGGTGCAGGTCTAGCCAAGAGATTTGTGGTATTGTTTCTTGATTCAGTTAGTGATTAAATTTAACACTGTTTAGGTGAAACAAATTATTGTTAAATAAATTCTATCAATTTCATAAAATTATAATTATATAAATTTATTTAGAAGATTATAAGGGTGAAGGGGGCACCATACCCGAATGAGGATTGGGTTGGCCGAGTAGGCCGAGTACCCGGGGGTACACCTCCCCTTTCAATTCGAGTTGGCCGGTTAGCTCAAATCGAGTAGGTTGATCGAGTATTTTTACTCGGACATGGAGAGAGAGAGAGCCGTTGGAGAGACGTTGGGAGAGAGAGAGAGAGCCGTTGGAGGGCTTGGTTTAAAAAAAATTCCTATATATACCCATATTCTACAAACATAATTTTCATCTCATTTATATCATAAAACTATAATTTTTTTTAACAAAATGTCTACATCCGATTCTAGTGGTTTTGATGATTTTCTTTCTGACACTTCCGAATCAAGTGGCATTGAGTTTTTGTCTAAAGTTGCCGCTGCGGCTAGCGAGCTTGAGGATACGGCAAAATCAAAGAAAAAATTTGTACATCGTGATCGTGATCATGCTAACACGGTTCTGTTGAAGGATTACTGTGTCGAACGCCCCAGGTACGACGCATATATGTTTAGAGAGAGATTTTGTTTACCGAAAGATTTGTTTTTAAACATTGTCAGGGATATAAGTATGGATTCAAGGTTTTGTTGGTTTCATGAAGGATATGATGGGAGGTTAAAGAAGAATTTCACGCCGATTCAGAAATGCACTTACTATTCGCCAACTCGCTACATGTAACCCTCCTGACGAATATGATGAATATTTATCCATGTCTGCTAGGACTTCTCGTGAATGTTTAGAATACTTTTGCAATTCTATTATTATGTTATACGGCAAAGAGTTTTTACGTAGACCTACAAGCCACGACATTGCACGTTTGTATAATGCGCATGAAACTAGATAGGGCCTTCCAGGGATGATCAGTAGCATCGATTGTACGCATGTCGTTTGGAGGATGTGTCCGACTAGTTTGCGAGCCCAATTTATGAGAGGTGATCACCAATACCCTACGATCATGATGGACGCAGTGGTGTCAAATGACTTATGGTTTTGGCATGCGTATTGTGGTCCTGCCGGTTCGAATAACGACATAAATGTTCTTTATCAATCTCCGTTGTTCAATAACGAAATGCATGGAACTGCCCCGAAGTGTCCTTTCCATGTTAACGGCCGTGAATACAAACGTGGCTACTATCTTGCGAATGAGATTTACCCCACTTAGTCTGTTGTTGTGAAATCCTTTCCATTCTCTGTCGATCCAAAAGAAGAAAGGTTTAAGAAAGTTCAAGAGTCGGCAAGAAAAGATGTCGAACGCGGGTTTGGTGTTTTAAAATCTAAATGAGGGATAATTAATTGTCCGCAACGGTCACTTAAACGTAAAAAAATACAAAATGTGGTTTATACATGTATCATATTGCACAATATGGTTTTAAAGCATGACGGAAGTGCAATCTCACCCAGCTACGTGATGGACCCTCCAACCAATGAAGTAGTAGACGATGGTGTAATTAATGAATTGCGGGATCAAGAGACACACTTTAGACTACGATATGATCTTGTTGAACATTTTGCTATACTACCGGAATGGGCCAGTAACGATTCGGAAGACGATTATGTTTAATTTATCGGGTTTTTTTAATTTGTAACTTTTTTGTATTTTATTATTTTTAGTTATCTTATCTATTTTTGATTATTAAAATATATGTTTTTTTATTTAAATAATTTTTTTAAATGTTGGTGAGTAAAATGAGTTAAATGAGTAGGGTGTTTCAAATGAAATCCAAGTAAATGAGTAGTTTTAAGATGAAAAAATTCTATTAGATAGTTTTAACCAGTAAAATGGGTAAAATAAGTAAATTGGTATGGTGCCTCTTCACCCTAATGGTATTGATAGTTGAATACTAAACTCAAGCCTCCAATTTTCTTTATTGATTCTCCACTTTATCGATATGTGCCAAATCCCCTCCTTTATCTCCACTTGTTTGCTTCATTATGTTATGTGTTTATATTAACCAATTGACTTTAAATATCCGGTTAGTAGAAATGACGGCCAAATTTGACTTCCATGTTTATTACTTACTACGTTAAAATTCTGCGTATTACACGGGTTAAATAAATAAAATTTTATATATTTATTAATAAAATTTTTATATTAACCAGTATATTATATCGGTTGAATAAAATATAATATAATTTGTTAACAAACAGATTTGTCAAAATACGTTTTTAAAAAATATAATTTTTCATGACAGTTATAAGGTATGTTAAGTTAGTTTTTAAAACATTTTGTTTCAACTGAATATTAATTTTTTAATTTAATTAATAAATGTTAGTTTATATTAAGTTCATTTGATTGGTGATATAATAACTATTTATAATTAAATAATAAGTATTCGTAATTACATTTATTAATATAAAGATTATTATTTAATAAGAGAGAAACATAGAAAATCTAATATTTAATAGGAGAGAGAGAGGCGGGAAAATAAATATGAGAAGTAACAAGAGAGTGACACGTGTCCTGAAGAGATTTTCATTTATTAGAGTCGTAAATTAAGAGAGCCAATATTTTATATATTTTATTAAAATTTGCTTTATACAAACTCTATTAGGTTAGTTTCCGACAAATTTACTATTAAATAATAAATAAGTTGAGCTGAAGGCGCCCTCGAGTTTGAAAAACGACTCACAAGACAAGCCCAAGATGTAAAAATAGAGATCGAGCTCGGCTCATTTACACCCGTGGTCCTATTGACACATTTTGATTTGTTTAGTTAATTTTCTTCAAATCATATAATATTCGATATTCACTTATTGTATTACTATATACGTATCAATATGCTAGTGACATCAATATTTTTAAAATAAACGTTAAACCTATATCATGAAAATAAGAAATATACCACGTCACGTACGTGTCAAACCCTAAATTGATTAAGTTACTATTCACTTGCTCTATGATTATAATATCATATATAATTCATAATAGTTACTACCAACTACACTTGGTTTTATTTAGCTGATGAGTCAAAATTAATTTAAATAAAATATAATGTTTTAATATAAAGTTTTATTATGATTGACGAGACAAAATTAATTTAAATAAAATATAATGTTTTAATATACAATTTTATTATGATTGATAATTAGAAATATACGTGTTAACCCTAAATTGATCAAGTTACTATTCACTTGCTCTATGATTATAATATCATATATAATTCATAATAGTTACTACCGACTACATTTGGTTTTATTTAGCTGATAGAGTCAAAATTAATTTAAATAAAATATAATGTTTTAATATAAAGTTTTATTATGATTGACGAGTCAAAACTAAATAAAATATACTGTTTTAATATAGAATTTTATTATGATCGATAATTAGATATGAGAAAGAATGAATGTGTGTAGTGTATCGTAATGAAGATAGTTGACCTTTGACCTATCACCCCATATTTTCTGCTGCTTAAAATAATTATATTTAATATATACAAAAATACATAAAAAGATGTGAAATATGTAATGTAAAATGTCAGTAAACCATTTCTTTTTTTAAGGGTGAACATTAAATGTTGTGATGTTGCACCTCCGTTATATGAGAGAGTTTCGTTCAACTCCGCCCAATATGTTGTCTTAACCGGGCCCACTTGACGTCAGAGTTGGAGAGCATCCAAGGAAAATCTCACCCAATACGGCCCCTTCCGGGCTTGAGGGAGAGCCGATGCTCGAACCCTGGATCGGCGTGGGTAAAACACTGGTGCATCAGCCTAAGAACTAGGCCTTATTTGCATACATCAGAAATTAATTGTGATGGCAGAGATTAAACCCGGGTCCCTTAGAACTTTAGACCTCACTTCAACCAATACACCACAACCTCTTTAGTAAACCATTTCTAAACAATTTATTTGAAGGACCACATTTTCCTCAAATCCTGCTAATATTCTACCTTGTCCCCCTGTGTTTTAAATACATAAAAGAATATAAATTAATTTTTAATTTTATTTAAATTTTATATTGTTTAATTATAAAGGGGACTACTAATGACACACATGAATTACTATTTGGACTTGGCCCTATACGTATCGTATAGGGCAATACGATGCGTATAGCCCTTCACAATTTCTCATGCCCGACAGTCTCGTACAACCTGGTCATTTATAAAGTGGATTACTAATGACACACGAGAATTAATATTTTGTTTGTTTGTAATGTTTAATATTTTGTTTAGTTGTAATGTAAAAATATAATAAATGTTTAAAAATAATAAAAAAAATATAAATTTGAAAAATAGATCACAAACTTATATTAACAAAATTATATAAATTAAATTAAAAAACACAATATAAATTAAATTAAAAAAGATAATTAAATAAAAAAACCTATACGTGGCGTATTGCCATACGCCACGTATAGGTTCATTAATTTCCAAATCTTTCAACTTTTTGAAGTAAAAATATAACCCGTGACTCATACGCTACGTATAGTCCAATACGCAACGTATTGGATCAGCCGCCAGAGGTGGCATTCTGTATTCAGAGACTGAACTCTGTACGCCCTAATATTGGCCTATACGAGGACGTATAGGCCGACGGTGTGTCCAATTAGCAATATTCTGTGTATGGATAAAATTTCCATTTATAAATCTGAAATGTCAACAACCATTATGTGAAATATTATTCTATTTGGTTGATAACTTTAAAGAAGTTTATGGATGTTTGTGTTTTTTAATTACCAAAGTGGCACATGATTGGGTGTAACAAAAGAAAAACAAATTCAAATGGTTAGCTAGATTTAAAATTATTATAATCTTTTGAAGTGAAAGAAGCTGCATAGCCTTGATAAATTAATACACACATATATAGGTACTAATAATAAAATAAAAGCTAGTTATCAATAATTATTTTTGTCAAAAATTATCTGATAACTATTCAACTTTTAATGGGTTATGTTTGTAAGTGTATATATATATATATATATATATATATATATATATATATATATATATATATATATATATATAACATTAAACATTAATGATATTACACTTAATATTTAGCGTGCTAGTGTAATATTTTATACTTATTTATGTGTTATTTATGTATCTGACACTTGCATAATATATTTAGAGTATGTGTAGTGGTAGCGTGAGAGACGAGGGGGGGGGGGGGAGCACGTGATCCACATGACCCTTTTATGGACGTGGGCGCATGTCTTGGTCAACATAGCCGTTAACCAACGACTATAATCTTTAAAAAAAAGTATTTTTAATTTTTAATCTATAAATATATACCATATTCTCTCAACCAATAACACAATACTCTCTATTTTCTCAACCAATAAAAATCTATTCTCTCTTAACCAATTAAAATTGGTATGATCATCTTCGTCTTCAGGTTCATCTGAAAAAGATGAGGTGATAATTGAAGCGATTCGTTACACGTACGAACTAGCCGAAGAAGCCAATGAGTTCACGTGAGATAACACGACGAGTTAGGGTAATGCGGGATCGGGAAGCTGCTAATGAACGTCTAGTACGTGATTACTTTTATGAGAATTTGATGAAAAAAAGTTTCGAATCCGTTTTCGCATGGGACGAGAATATTTCTTACGAATATGTGGTGATTTAGAAAGAGAGTATGAATATTTCTAACAAATGGAAGACGCGAGACATAAGCCCAGATTTACCGCTTTACAAAAATACACATGTGCAATTCAACAACTAGCATACGATACGTCGCATGATTCATCTGATGAATATTTGAAGATATATGAAAAAACCGCTCGAGAGACTGTTCATATGTTTTGTGAAAGTAATAATAATAGTATTATTTACTTATTAAAAGTTTTTAGGTGTGATTATTCTCTAGGAAGAGAGATATTTAAGGAGACCGACTTTTAGTGACATTAAATAGATATATGACATGCATGAAGCCGTACATGGCTTTCCCGGGATGCTTGACGAGGTCAACACCAGCAAGGGGCCATCCATATCTGAACATAATGCTTGATGTCGTTGAGTCATATGATGTAACACCCCTATTTCTAAAGAAATACATGTTGAAGGACTAAAATGGTTAATGGATGAAACCCTAGGGGGTCAATGGATGAAACCCTAGACTGCATTTGACTTAAAGTTCAGGGACTGAAAATAAAAAATTATGAAATTGGGCGGATGTCAGACCGACATCAGATAAATATCTCAGATGTTGGTCTCTTCCGCCCACCTCTTCATCCATGCAAAACCCTAGCTCCTCGTTCAGAATCGAGTCGTTCTTTACCCGTTTAGAATCCGCATGAACGCATATACACGCCATACAGAAATCCTAACCTCACTAGTAACACGTACACGAGCCGAGATCCCCATGCACGTCGGACTCCCTCCATGCAAACCCTAGGCTCGCAAAACCCCAATAGGGTGTAACCCGATTCTATCTTCTTCCTCGTCCATATCGGTGTACCACCATGTTACTCGCAACCAAGCACCGCCAAGGTCGAGCCGTCGCTACCGAGCACCACCGAATTCATCGCGTCGTCCTCCGCTTCCCACCGGGCACCCCTCGCCGGTTTCCTCCTCCACCATTCTCCGCTTCACCCCACCATCGCTCACCACTGTTTCCATCATCGTCGAGCTCCTCCGTGGGCGTCATCATTCACATCGGGCAGCCCCAACCGGTCCGCCTTTATCCACCCTGCTTCAGCCGTAGACCACCACCACGCCAAGCGTACTCCCTTGCCAATGCCATAAAACGCCACAACCATGTAAGACCCCGATCCGGGCATCCTACAGTTGGTTCTCATAACGGGTTATTAATCAAACTACAGCGAAAGTCTTTCTAAAAACAATAATTACTGTTTAATGTCATTATTGCCATAAATTTTACCTCACGAATGCTCGCACACCAGTTCGAGTAGCACCGCTCCCAAACCAAGATACGTTGACCCCAAAGCTCACCTGCATCACAGTCTAACGTACATACAAAGTCAGCTACGCTGAGTGAGTTCTAATTATTTAATTATACGTGACACATAGTGTTTATGTATATGTAATAGTAACAGAATGATAATTGTTACACATACGTAACACTACGTTTGAGAGTGGTTTTCATGGTTATCACATAAATATTAGTTATCAGGACCCTCGAGTCCGTATCAAATAGTTTCACAATTTATTAACAATACATAACCCTTGTTATCATATGATACCTATAACAGTTCACCACCCAAGACTCACTCCATAAATATCCCACAGTCTCATCGACACAGATAGAACTTACTTCACTAATAATTCATCCTCTAGAACACGCATAAACTCGACACTTGGTTAACACAACAAATCCCTAGACCTCAACTTACTCTGCCTTAACCAAGGCTCTTACAATTCAACTGACACGACAGTTGTACACGTTACATCACAATCCTGACACAACAATCAATCTAACTCTACATACCACAATAATATCATCTACACGTCACATTAACATTGCCACATTAATATCATTACATGCATATTAATTATAGCTCAACGTTTGCATGCAATTCGAAACACATGTAAATATACACGTAAACACATACCTTGTCACTGCACCCTCATCAGGGCGTTCGAAACATCGTTAACCTACTAAGTATTGTCACCGTCAGTGAATTCCTGAAGGAACTCGTCCTTCACAATTCCCGTTTGTCGTGTCATAAACATGACTACGTAAACACATCACCCGCCGTGTCACAAGGACAACGACATACAAACACACAATTCAAATATAAACATGTAATATCATTATACACGTATATGACTCCTTAACTACAAACGCACCCCGCATATATCCCGAGAATAGCGTGGCCTACTGCAACCATAATCGTTTAGATTATGTCTCGACCCACCCTGATTAACTATTAACACGACTCACATTAATAACCCTTATCTCTCACTCACCTAGTCAATTTAAACACCCCGAAACCCTTTATCTCATTAATGAGTATTGGTGCTCATATACACATTTAGTTAAACCCCAAAACATCTCATTTATTTCAATATATAAACACCTCTTACTTGTATGTACGATAGCCCCAAAAGTAAAAAAAAAGGGTTTAAAAGAAGTGGGGGATTAGAAACTTACCGGTTGAGAGGCAATCCAACTCCTAGCCGTGCAACTTGCCCAATCACGTTCGAACCCCAACCTGCCAGACGTATGATTACGGGATCAGAATACGTGTTAAACACACGTCAAATACACATACATATAAATGGATCCCGATACCCGTCTTCTCTACTCGTCACTCTTTCTCCGCAAAACCCTAGACTCACGGGTTCGCACATAACATTGATCTTGATCCGCTTAGGACTCGTGTGCCCGAAACCATGCTCCCATGCATGCATATACACGTGTCCATGCAAACCCTATCTCAAGAAACACGCGTGCACGAGCCGGGTTTCACATACGCGCGCAAGCCATGCAAATTAGAAAGTCCAACCATGTGAACGCATGAACCCATGTCGGGTCATCATTGCATGCATGCATCATGACACCCTAGCCGAATCCGCCATGTCACACCACACGCCCTTTGTGTCACCGGTGTTCTGTCACCCGAGCCATATGCTCTTCGGATACCCCGCCGCTATGGTCGTATGCCACCATCTCGGCCACCATGCCTCCCCGCCATGCCCGACGGCAGCCGAGCACCCCTACCTGTCGCTTTGCCGTCTCTAGCTACCCCCGTAGACAATGCCACCCGCACCGGTCACGCTCCTTTCCCTCTTTCCCTTCTCGGCCTACGGCCTACCTGGCTACTCTGGCCACCGTCGCACAGGCCTCCATCATCGTCACCATCGGCCTCCTTCCGCACCTACACCGTCGCCCTCACAGCCGGCTACCTTCTCCTTGTATTCTTCCTGTCGCTCTCGGCCTAGCACCCGACCAAAACCCTAGACGGGTTTGCATCTACACAAGAATAATAAAATGATAGGTTTAGAGGTATAACTTACGTTTGGTGTTCGTCCCTTGCTCGCTACAACCGCTGGTCCGTCGTGAAGCCGCCCTAGCCCGACCTCCTCCTCCTTTCGTGTGACATCCAAATTTTTTTTATTATCAGGACTAAAATTCTTTGAACTAGGGGATGACGTGACACCCAAAAAATTCCGGTTAACCCCGTCAACTTTAAATTCGTTATCTCACAAACTACAAGGACTAGTTCTGTCAAAACCCCAAACACAAACACATGAAACTACAAGGACTGGTTTTGTAATTTACTAAAAATTCAAGTTGGCACGGTCGCGCCTCTTACCCAGTTGAAACGCAAATGCATTCTTTAATCGCAAACCTATTCGAATCCGGAGTTGTAACGCATAGAATTAATAAATTCGACCATTATTGTGTCGTTTCCGACCGTTAATCATTGTGAGTTAACCCCATTAGTGATTTTGAAACCGAAATCATCGACACCTTCACGTATTACTATCAAACTCGTCCAATTCATGTATCATTCTCGTAATCAAACATCTGCACACAATATTCGAACCACTCTGATCATTCTTCCCATATCAATTTCTCTAGAGTCACAGCAGGAGACGCCGGGGACCAACGCATCGGAGTCGGGACTGTGTTCTAGCCGATCTCCAACAATTCGAACTCCATTTTGGTAATCAAACATTTCTGTAGTTTCGTATTCATTCCTAGAACAAAAGCCCTAAACTTATTCGGGCTTACAACAACAAATTGATGATGAACTGATTCTAGGGTTCATACCAATTCGGATTGAATCGAACACTAATCTAGACTCAGTCTCAATCAAATCAAATTATATGATTAGATTCGCAATCCAATACTATGTAAAAGCCCCTTAAATTCAACTCCTAATCTTGCAAATTAGGATGCAAATTAGAAAGTCCAACCATGTGAACGCATGAACCCATGTCGGGTCATCATTGCATGCATGCATCGTGACACCCTAGCCGAATCCGCCATGTGACACCACACGCCCTTTGTGTCACCGATGTTCTGTCACCCGCTGTGGTCGTATGCCACCATCTCAGCCACCATGCCTCCCCGCCATGCCCGATGGCTGCCGAGCACCCCTACCTGCCGCTTTGCCGTCTCCAGCTACCCCCGTAGACAATGCCACCCGTACCGGTCATGCTCCTTTCCCTCTTTCCCTTCTCGGCCTACGGCCTCCCTGGCTACTCTGGCCACCGTCGCACAGGCCTCCATCATCGTCACCATCGGCCTCCTTCCGCACCTACACCGTCGCCCTCACAGCCGGCTACCTTCTCCTCGTATTCTTCATGTCGCTCTCGACCTAGCACCCGACCAAAACCCTAGACGAGTTTGCATCTACACAAGAATAATAAAATGATAGGTTTAGAGGTATAACTTACGTTTGGTGTTCATCCCATGCTCGCTACAACCGCTGGTCCGCCGTGAAGCCGCCCTAGCCCGACCTCCTCCTCCTTTCGTGTGACATCCAATTTTTTTTTATTATCAGGACGAAAATTCTTTGAACTAGGGGATGATGTGATACCCAAAAAATTTTGGTTAACCCCGTCAACTTTAAATCCGTTATCTCACAAACTACAAGGACTAGTCCTGTCAAAACCCCAAACACAAACACATGAAACTACAAGGACCGGTTTTGTAATTTACTAAAAATTCAAGTTGGCACGGTCGCGCCTCTTACTCAGTTGAAACGCAAATGCAATCTTTGATCGCAAACCTATTCGAATCTGGAGTTGTAACGCATAGAATTAATAAATTAGACCATTATTGTGCCGTTTTCGACCGTTAATCATTGTGAGTTAACCCCATTAGTGATTTTGAAACCGAAATCATCGACACCTTCATGGATTACTATCAAACTAGTCCAATTCATGTATCATTCTCGCAATCAAGCATCTGCACACAATATTCGAACCACTATGATCATTCTTCCCATATCAATTTCTCCGGAGTCGCAGCAGGAGACGCCGGGGACCAACGCATCGGAGTCGGGACTGTGTTCTAGCTGATCTCCAACAATTCGAACTCCATTTTGGTAATCAAACACTTCTGTAGTTTCGTATTCATTCCTAGAACAAAAGCCCTAAACTTATTCGGGCTTACAACAACAAATTGATGATGAACCGATTCTAGGGTTCATACCAATTCGGATTGAATCGAACACTAATCTAGACTCAGTCTCAATCAAATCAAATTATATGATTAGATTCGCAATCCAATACTATGTAAAAGCTCCTTAAATTCAACTCCTAATCTTATAAGAATTGATCAATTGATTTGTGAATCAAATTTAGGGTTTCGGTATTTCAAACGAGCAATTAACGATCTAGACTTGTTGTTTTTACAATTAAACACACCCACAGATTCGCATGACACTGATGAACAAAACCTCCCATATCCTTTTGGTCAATCGCGATCGAAATCAGAAGGATTTGGGGACTAATTTTGTTTGGTTTGTAAAAAAGGGGAAAACACTGAGACTGTGAACCCAAAGACACGGTCACTGCAAACCTTGGCACGAACGTGCTTCGTACTTAGACCTGGTTGTGCCTTCTGGCTAGGCATGGTCGTGCCTCAAACCCAGACACGGTCGCGCCCTGACCTTGACACGGTCGTGCCTCATTCTAGGCATGGTCGTGTGTAAAGATATAGAATGATTAATTTTATATTATATCTTTAATCCCTATATTATTATAATAATATATTAGAACGTTTTAACCCGGAAAACACCCGTAGACTCGGGATTGAATTTATAACTCTTTGTAGTATTATTACCACATTAAAACAATGTAATCATTTATATTATTATCTAAAGTTATTATTTAGTTCATACAAACACACAAACATTTATTTTATATAAATTTCCCGTTTTGGTGACGTTTTGATCATACCACATTTATAACGAATATTAAGCAAGGGATTCTCAAATCCCAATGACAAACGCCTATCCATTATTCCTAAGTATGTTTTAGGACATCCAACCTATTCCGTATCGTCGCCACAAACTCTTAAGTGTCCTAACCGTCGTAAATCGTATTCTAGGACATTTGTAGATTGTCCGCTAGCAAACTATTTGTGATTCTTGTTGCATCCTTGTGTGGTGCAATTTACCAACACTTTACTCAAACTCAGGTGAGTTTCACGACCCCTTTACTATTTTTAAATTGGGAGAGAAAACATGACGCAAACACTGATATTTGTAATTCATATATATTATCACTTGTTAATACAAAGTGTAACATTCTACCCTGAAAGTCCTTAGACATCGAACCGTGTAATATGAACATAGCGAGGTAATCTTGAGTATTACTATTGGGCTTGACAAACCCCACCCGCGTTAGTCGCGCTAACTCGATTGGAGGTCGAACGGGTCTAATATTGACCTAAACAGGGTACCATTGTTGATAGACATGATGGGAGACATTCAAACACAAACAAACAGTTAGCTTCGGTTTCGAGCGCTTTAGTAAACATGAACATAGGCTAGTTACCTATTGATAATTATATTTAATGTACATAATCTGTAAAACGCTATTACAAACTGAAACCTGTGAACTCACCAACCTAGTGTTGACACTTTTTCTTACATGTTTTCTCAGGACTCTAAGGCACATGTTGCACATCTAGGACATGCATGGAGTCCTAATATCATCTCATTTATATGCAAACATTTTAAACAATTTACTTGCTTTTATTAAACTTAGCTTGGGCGCATTTGTTTTGCATAATAACTACTTGACATAAATCACTTCCGCATTAACTCTGAACATTAAATGATTTTTATTAAACGTTAGTAATGTCGTTTGAAGTAAGTAATGACTGAGATCCTGGTTTGTCACACGCCTCGCGGTAAAACTCCGTTAGTGGATTTTGGGGGTGTGACACTTCGCGTCTCTGCCGCTTAGGGTTGCGCATAACGTTGGCTTTCAAATGGCCACCATTTTGCGTTTCTAGTCCATACGCTTCTGTCTCATTCGTTTTGATCCCGAACCGTTCTACTTTTGGCCAACCACCCCTTTTTAAATTTCATAAATAGAGTCTCACACGAAAGACTTTATGAACCATCGCATAAACATTGGGGCTCGAGTCATCCGTTAGCTCAAAACAACCCGTGTATAAAAATTGGGATGTTACATACCACCAACGACGTAGGTCTTCACCTCGTCTCCGCCTTATCCGTCGATCACAGCCGAAGCACACCAAACCAAACTCTCAATTGGGTTCCCTTACATCATACGCCAACAAACAGAAAAATATAAATACACAAAGATTATACGGTCATTACCTTATCGATGTTGAGAGGGCACGTTGCTGGAAACCATCGTCGGACCACCTCGTCGTCGTCTTCTTTTTCCTCCCCTTGCCATTGCACACCTAAGGTCATAAATGGCCCTAGGGTTTGCGAAAATGTGGTTTATAAACCACGCTATGTTTCATTCGGGCCTTTCCCGGTTTCAACTAACGTGCCCCTTTTTGGCTGCTAAACGCATCATAACTGACAAACCGTGTAAAACTCTTCTTATATAACAAAGGTTCGGGTCGCACACTAACCCGTTTCACTAGTTCACGGATTTACGGGATGTTACAGGTGGGGTAGGGGTTAGGTTTTTTTTTTGGGGGTGGGGGTTAGGTTTTAGGGGAAGGTGGGGTAGGGGTTTTAGGCTTTTGGAGGGTGGT
This sequence comes from Smallanthus sonchifolius, assembly GCA_023525975.1. NCBI lineage: Eukaryota > Viridiplantae > Streptophyta > Magnoliopsida > Asterales > Asteraceae > Smallanthus > Smallanthus sonchifolius. The sequence continues at coordinate 14,016,398 of CM042042.1, forward strand.
GGTGGGGGTTTTAAACGACTTTTTACACTTTTTTGACTTTGTAGAATAACACTCTCATATATATATATATATATATATATATATATATAGAGGAAGGATCATAAGAAAACTCAATGTTCATGAGAAAACCAAAAAACTACTTATTTAAGGTATAAAAAAATCATAACTCAAAAAATAAAAAACTGTTTCACAGACCTTGTTTCCTACGTCGTCCTCGTTCAACAAAAAAAAACTCGAAAAGTAGTGGGTTTAGCTTTTGGGTTTAGTTTTTTGGGTTTAATTTAACTTTTATGTTATGTTTTTGGAGGGGTGATGTGGGGGTTTAGGTTTTTGGGGGTAGGTGGGGGTTTAGGTTTTTAGGGGGTGGGTAAGGGGCTATGTGGGGTGGGGTTAGGTTTTTTGGTGGGAGTGAGGTGGGGGGATTAGGTTTTTGCAGGTGGGTTAGGCTTTTTGGTTTAGTTTTTGGGTTTAGTTTAGGTTTTTGGAGTGGAGGGGTGGGGTGGGGTTTTTGGGTGTACTACACATATGAAGTAGGAGTTTTTTGATTTTCTCATTAAAATGAGTTTTCTAGTGAACCCCCCTTATATATATATATATATATATATATATATATGGAAAGGTTCCATTGTTAACCCACTTTTATTGTATTAATCCAATGAAATTCGTCAAAATCATTCCAAATTATTATTTTTCTTGATTGAATAACATTATTACAACAATACAACGTTATGTTCTTTTTTGTATTTTTATAAATTCGCAAGGGTAAGGGGAGTTTACACACCAGTGTAAAGATTTGTTGAAAACATAAATATTATATTTTTCTAGAAAAATTTACACTGGTGTAAACTCCCTTACACTTGTGAATTTATAAAAAATGCTAAAAAATTAACATGATGTTGTATTTGTGTAATAATGTTATTAAATCCAAAAAGATCTCTTTTATATATATATATATATATATATATATATGGAAGTTCATTTCAAAACAAGGAAATTCTGCAAGAACGGAGGGAACAAATTTAAATCATTTAATTTTTTTGATCCATGATAAAAAAATATAAAATGTTATACTTTTTACATACAAATTAAACGATTTAAGTTTTTTACATACAAAAATGCTAAAAAAGTATAACATTTTACATTTTTTTTACCATGAATCAAAAAATTAAACGATTTAAGTTTATTCCCTCCGTTTTTACATAACTTCCTTGAAGTTTTGGTTTTGAGGATTAAAAGAAAATAAAAGTTTTATGCCAAAGATAATACTCTCTCTCAATTGAATGTTTATCCATTCTCTCCACCCTCACTCTCTAGTTTTTATTTTACTTTTTTATGGATAATTTTCATATATGTGATTTTTTTTCATGTATATGTTCACGAGTAAAAATAATTTGACAGGAAATACCACGGAAGGAGAAAATCAAGAAAGAAAATGAGAGTTCAGAGAGTGAAAGAAAAAAAGAAAAACAACTTTAAAATTTATCATTTTTATTCATTAAAAATTAACTAACTAAATAAACACAATTAAGAATTATGTATAAGTGATAAAAAGGTGGTTTTTATTTGAATGTGCCCATATTGTGAATCTAGTTTGGTTCAAAGTTCACTTTGATCATGTTTTAAAATCGGTATATGGTTTTGGCTAGGAAAAATTTAAGACGATAGAATTCAAACCGACTAACTTGATCGAAACAAACACACGATATACATATGTTGAAAAATATTGTCCAACACGAAATTAAAGTGGGAGAAAAATGATCAACACAAGGGTGACACAACACTATTTAGGTCGATTAAGACACGCCTCATCAACCCAAACACAATGTAGACTGATCTCCTGCTCTTCATCGTCTCATATTTTTATTCTATAAGTTCAGTTTTGATTTTTATACCAACTTATTAAACAAGCATCTTCTTAATTTGTTGGGTTAGATTCAGGGCCGGCCCTGGGGTAGGCCGAGCCGGGCCGCCGACCAAGACCCATTTTTTTCGGGGGCCTAAAATTTTTACGGGACCTGTATACATTGACGGAACTAGGGAAGGGTCAAGGGAAAGGACCCTTTAAATATTACCACATACAGTAGAAAAACGAATAGAGGAGTGAAGATAGCCATAGGAGCTTTTCCGGCAGCTGGCGTTCGGTGGAGACATGACGCGGCGCCTTCTGATTATTCTTTAGATGAAAGTGAAAGAAAAAATAAGAAGATAGGTTTAAATAACATTTAAAAAATAAAAATGTTTGGGTTTTTATTCCTGTTTGACAAGAAAGCACAACACAACTTCAAGAAGGACAACACAGCATCAAGAAGGACAACACTGCAACTTCAGACTTTCAGTCAAATTCATTATTTATTGTTATATTTATTTAGTATGTACTAGTTTAGTTTTAAAAGGATTTTATTTATGTACCGCAATTTCACATTTTCAATCAAAATACCGGTTTTATATATTAAGTCTTTTTTATTAAAAACTTAAAAATATATTAGGCCTTTTTTATAATGGTTTGGTCTTTAAATCTTTATAATGGTTGAACCCTCTTTAAACTTAAAACCCATTATCAAACCATAGGTTTTTTTTTAAAAGGACGAATTGTTGCAGCCCTGATCGCTGATTCTGCCTCCACGGCTCCACACTCCACGGCAGTCGCAAACCAGAAACCACCGTTCACAGCCTCACAGGTCAGTGGCCACCATCATAGTTCTTGTTCCTTCTTGTAGGTTATTGCCTTATTGGATTTGGATGAATATTGAGTCATTGACTACGTGTCCAACAGTCCGGGTCTTTCTTAATTCCATTAGGAGAGCCTCGTGAATCATCGGTTAGCTATTACATTATGTAATATAACATACTATATTTTTTCTATGTTTATTGCTAATCGTCGTTTAAAAAAAATTTAGTTTATATATTTTGTCCGTAGGGGCCTATTTTTTCCGGCTCGGCCGAGACACTTAAATCCTCATGACCGGCCCTGATTAGATTTTTCATTTGATGGTCCATTTAAAAATAAAAAATAAAAATGATTTGTGTAACTAAAAACAAAATAAAATAGAAACAGTTGAATTATCCTTGTACTGTATAAAGGGGTCATATCAAAAGATTAGAGATGTTGGAGCAATGATCCTTTTTTTAAGGGATTTGGGCCTCCTTACTATTTTGCTTTTCCCCATTGTCGGCAAGTCAAACTGCTCCTATTTTTAAGGACACTCTTCCTACTTTTATCCCTTATCCCCCTTCCCCATTTAAATTATGGGTGAGTTACAAATCTTCAAAATTACATGAATAACTCACTTATGATTCAAACATTTGATTCATTTATTCAAAAGATGAACTCATGCAAATTGTTTTTTTGTTTGATAGGTTAAATAAATATATCGATTGATCTAGAGAGATGGGTCGAAAGTTGTATAATTTGTATGTAAGTGTTTATAAATGACTAAAAGATAATCTAAAGTTTTAAATAACCACATAATTTGACCTAAACAAACTTTACTAATGATAGTGGATTGAGTTTGAACCATTGGCGTACCTATATTGGTGTTGGCGGGTCAGCCGACACCGATAAATTTTCTTTTTTTCGTTATATATATGGTATATTTCCAAGCGACCCCCATAAAATTCTGATATCGACCCCCATAAAATTTTGACACCAACACTCAAGAAATATTTTTTAGGATTATAGATTTTATAAATAAAAACCAATTAAACCATATAACAATTGACCCATAACCCACTAATTATAAACTTTTTAAACCAAATCTTTAATAGTTTAACCCAATAACCTTTAAAAAAATAGGCCGAAATACAACATAAACCCATAAATAAACCCAATACCCATTAAACCTAATTAACTATTGAAAAAACAGTTGATAGTTGTGTTTGTTATATTGAAAAAGAGTTGCTTAAAAAATTTATAGATGATTTAATGGTTCGGTTTCAAAAAATGAAAACTCGTAGAGAACAATTATAGGGATATTGTTTTTTGATAATGCATTTCTAATGAAAAACATCGTATTATTATGTTCGTTTATAACTTTGTTAGTTTTCATTGTTTCATTGCATGACCCGACCCGACTCGGGCAGAAAAAAATTAATATTTAATTATTGACAATCGACTAAAAAAATCTCCGACCCCCATAGAAAAGATTTCCGGATCCGCCACTAGTTTTAACTACTTCATAGAAAAGAAAGTAATATTAGATATATGGAATAAAGACAAGGTAAATGACGTCGACGCCCTCACACTCTTGCGCCCCCACTTTCATCATAATTGGTTTACCTCAACACACACAGAGCCCCCTACCCTTGTGCCCGTTAAACCCCTCACGCGCCGCCCTTTGGCGCCCCTGTTGCAATATTTAACGCCCTCTTTTGAGTGATGTGTATATGAACGTTAGTCCACTATACTCAGTTTTACGAACATAAGCTGCCCATAGCTAAACACAAGACTAAGGGCGGCAAAAGTCATCATATATATAACCCTTACTTGACAAGAATAAAAGCTGTAGTCAATCAACCCAATGCTTTAAATGATTGTTGCGAGTGTTACTATTTAAATACTTTTAACTAATCATGTAGTACACTGTGTTAAATATATTAACTTTCTACTTAATTATCAGTCTTAATCTTGTCCGGTCAAAGTAAAGTATTTTATTAATATTTCATGACAAGTTAATCAAACTTTTAACTAAAAGTTATATTAAAAATGATATTTTTATGTTATCAATTTATCAAATTATGTATGCTTAGGTTAAACACCATATGTGTGTAAATGTATATTGTTGTATTGATAATTGTAATTAGGGTTTACAATAAGGAGGGGTTTATATAGAATCCATATTTTCAAAATCAACCTCTAACTAACACTAAATACGTTCGTGTCTAATATTCCCCAGCAAGCTAAGGTTGGGGAACGACATATAACTTGGAATTGTGTTGAAAGAGGTGTTTGTGAATATGTCTGCAATTTGATCTTCAGTAAATATGAATATTGTATGCGCCGTCTTCCTTGGGCAACCTTTTCTCTGACGAAGTGAAAATCAACTTCGGTGTGCTTTGTTTTTGCATGAAACACATGTTTGGCTGATAGATAGGTTGCTCCAAGATTATCACAACAAAGAGTCGGAACAGAGTTTTGTGACCACCCTAACATTATGTCAGTAAGGTTTCCAACCATGTTTATTCGGCCATTGTGTCAGCAAGAGCTTTGTATTCAGATTTAGTAGATGACCTAGATACAGTTTTCTGTTTGCGAGCAATCCAGTTGATAAGATTAGAACCCATATATATGGCAAATCTCCCGGTGGATCGACGGTCATCTGGACATCCAGCCCAGCCAGCATCAGAGAAGGCTTTAAGAAGAGGGGAACCCTTCTAGTGAGCATCTGTATATGCTTGAAGATGAGAGCCAGAGTTATATCGAATGAGAAGTCCATGACTAATTGTGCCTTTTAGATATCGAAGAATTCTTTTAGCAGCATACCAATGGTATTCCTATTCATGAGATTAGAGAGAAATATATAAGTTAGAAAAAATTATTGGAATGTTTGTTATGATGTAGTGGAATGTTTGTTATGATGTAGTGGAATGAATGAACGAGGGAATCGAATGAACGAGTGAATGAAATAGACAAGGGAAAGATATAGATCATTACCATTCTATTGTTTTGTTTGATTACCCTATGAGAATGAAATGAATCATTAATTCATGTTGTTTGATAGACAAGAAAAAATATTTTAGGAAAAATAAAATAGTTCTAACTATTAAATTTATATTATGGCTAGGTCATGGGTCGGGTCACGGGTCGTGTCATGGGACGGGTCATGGGTTGGGTCATGATACATGTCATGCTTCAGGTCATTGGTCAGAACATGGGTCGAGTAATGACTCGGGTCATGGAACGGGACATGGTTCGGGTCATGGGACTGGTCATGTGTTCGGGCATGAGTCGGGTCATGGTTCGATTCATGGATCGGACCATAGACGGGTCATGCGATCGGGCCATGGGTCGGGTCAATGCTCGGGTCATGGTTTTAGTCATTATTTAAACAAAATCACTACTTTCCTTGAAGGAATGAAAAGAAAACACACATCCTAAGATATGAAAATCAATAAAAAGGAAATAATCATAGTTCTTATGTAACAGTGAATTACATTTTTATATGATCAACAAGCATAGATTTTTTTTCTTTATTTAAGTGGAATAACTTATTCTATTTCATCATAATAAATTCATGTATATCAAACACAATTTTAAGATTATTTAAAGTTACTGCGCATCTATTGTAATGTAATTTAGAAACCTTCTGTCCCGTTCTTATTTATGATTAGACTTAAGCGACTGATCCACGTAATCGTTTTTTGTCATTTTATATTTTGGTCTATGTTTGTTTAGTTATTATTTTGTCGATTTCAAGTTGAGTTGTATGAATCTCAATAATGGCCAAGTTTAGAATTTTGGGCTGAAAGAATCACCATTATTAATTTGGTATAATCCAAAATTACAAGTGTTGTAATTTTCAAGACAATATATTATTTTTTAATCGATTTCTTGTCTCTACTGTCATCACGTTCAAATACTAAGATTATCCGTAGTACCCGGGTGAAGATGAGAACACATCTCACGTCACGTAAACTATGCCAGATTTCACCCTCACCTTCACCCAGGTGTGTAATGGTGGGGTGAGGGTGAATAGTTTTATAATAATTACATAATTATTAGTTTTTAATCACAAATAAATAAAAAATATAATTTATTTTAATAGGATTACAAACAACAAATAAATAAAAAACATAATTTAAATTAATAAATTAGATTACAAACAACAAATAAATAAATAAAAACTAATGATAATTACAATTACTCCATAGATGCTCCATCAAATAGCGAATTTGATATAATATTCATATTTATTACGTCATATGTTATAATTATAATTCGGCCAGTTCTTTTGACACAATATATTAAACTAGAAATCATGACCTATGCGTTGCGACGAGGTCGTACAGTGAAATTAACAAGGTTAAGTACATAACTAAGCCCGTGCGTTTGTGAATCTCGCTACACGTGTTGCGGTTGTGACACTAACGTTGTTAAGTACGATGACATTAGCACCCCGCGGTCTGCAACGGGAAGCGGACCTTAAACGGTTGAGGCAGTGACAATAACGTAGCTAAGCACAAAAATGTGATTAAGTACATAAAAAATGTATGAAGTTACGACAACTTGGTTAGTTCGATAAAAAGAAAGTAAAAAAACCAAATAAAAAAAAACCTAAAATAAATTATGCATCAAAAGATAGGTGACATGTGGTGTGACGGTGGAAAAAAAACACCTAATTTTGACATTTTATAAAGTTGAGGGGGGGTTGTGGTAGACACATGTAAATGAGTAGAACAAAATTTATACCGGGACGCGAAGAAAAAAATATTAAACACAACAACAAATTAATTTTTTTAGAAGTATATTTGAATTTTTAGAAAGTTAAGGGGTATTATTACATGTAAAAATAGAAAAAAGCACAAAAGAAAAAGAATTTTTCTTATTCGCCAACGACGTTACAAATTGAGAGTCAATAAAAAGAAAGTAAAAAAAACCTAAAATAAATTATGGATCGAAAGATAGGTGACATGTGGCGTGACGGTATAGAAAAACACCTAATTTTGACATTTTATAAAGTAGAGGGGGGAGTTGTGGTAGATACTTGTAAATGAGTATAACAAAATTTATGCCGGGACGCGAATAAAAATTATTAAACACAACAACAAATTAATTTTTTTAGAACTATATTTGAATTTTTAGAAAGTTTAGGGTATTATTTGAAAATGTGAAAATTAAAAGGGTACATTTAAAAATAGGAAATTTCTTTTTTCTTATTCGCCGTCGACATTACAAATTGAGAGTAAGTGAAAAAGTCATCTTATATCCAACTAGTTTTAAACCCGTGTGTTACATGTGATGAAACGTTAATATTATATTGATAAATATTTTAACACATTTTTATACATATTTGATATTGTATTGATAACTTTTTCATTTTGTTAAATGTGAGTAATCAAAACATCAAAAAAATACATTTCATAAGTGGAGTAATTTTTACAATATATTAAATTACATGTTAAATGAAACCTTACAGTAATAATTTATAAATCTAAAAATACTTCATTATATAAAACATCTGACGTGGTCATATTAATAGTTTATCAAAGATTAATAGTCAGGAGAATAACATGCATCTCTAAATACTAAATAGTGAATTTTATATAATATTCATATTTATTACGTCATATGTTAATTCGACCGGTTCTTTTGACACAATATAGTAAAGTACACGGATTGTCCCTGTACATGATGATTCACCAAAATTTTGGATTTGGTCCATAACTTTTCAAAAGTACATGATGATTCATGTTGTTTGCACTTTGGAACGCATTTAGTCCCCGACCAACAAATCTAAACATTTTAGAAGGTCTAAGTTAGATACTAAATGCGTTACAAAGTGCAAACAATAAGGACCATACATGTACTTTTGACAAAGTTTGTAGACTGAACGCGTTACAAAGTGGAAACCCCATGGACTATCCGTGTACTTTATTCTTAAATAAAGGTTTCACGTGTATTACGAGGGTGTTTGGGATTGCTTATTTAACTCTAAAATTGTTTTTTTTGTCAAAAGTGTTTATTGACTTATGACTTTTTCAAAAGTAGTTTTTTTAAAAGTGTCTGGATTAGCTTTTCTGGTGGAAAAGCCAATAAGTCATTAAATTATTTTTTTAAAAGTGTTTGGCTTAGCTTATAGTTATTGTAGGGTAAAGAGTAGTTAGATTGATAATTTTATGTTCAAAAAGTCATAATTTTTTTTAAAAATTCAGAATTTGTGACTTTTGGAAAACAAATTTTTAAAACTTATTACAAAGCCAAAATATATAGGACTTTTATCCATATCAAACATTTTTTGACTTATTAGCTTTTTGAAAAAAAACTAATAAGTAAATAAGTCATTTTCAAAGTCAATCTAATATTATATAATTAGTAACAAAAAAATTATATCTTTAAAAACATGTGTATTACACGGGTTGTATAAACCCGTGTATTACACGAGTTGCATAAACTCGTGTATTACACGAGTTGAATAAAATATGTGTAATCTGTTAACACATACACTCTTAAAATATGTTTTTTTGGAAAATGTACTTTGACGTTCTAGTTATAAATGTCGTTAAGTTAATTTTTTAAACATTATGTTTTTAAACCGAGTGTTAATTTTTTTATGTAATTAATAAATATTAATGATATAATAACTATCATGATTATATAATAAGTATTCATAATTAAATTTTAAAAAATATGTTATTTTAATATCACTATATAATAGGAGAGAGAGAGAGACAAGAAAAGTATGTTGAGGATACATCAGAAGTGACACATGTACCCTTAGGATATTTATTTATTAGTATAAATATATCCAATGTTTACATTATCCGACCAGACAATGAACCGTCCTCTTTAACGGTCTAGTTGTTGGATAGTTTAAACTGGATTTAAGAACCAGACGAAAAATAAACAATAGAAAATTAAAAAAATATTTATATATATCTAATTTAAAATAGAACATGAAAATACTATATATTTTAATGTAGATTTACAATTTTAATAAAATACGAAAACATAAATAAAAGAGTTAATTACACGGATGGCCCTTGCGGTTTGGTAAAATTACGGATTTAGACCTAACTTTGAGAAGTTACATGTTTGGTCTCAAGATACTTTCAACTTGTTGCACTGATGGTCCCTATAGTTGATGGATGTTAAGTTTAGTATTAACTTATTAAGAAATGATGAAAATACCCATAAAATTTAATAAGTAAGAATAAAAATAACAAAGAAAATAAATAAATATTAAATTTGATGTGGGCCCTACCGCATTAAAAATAAATCAAGAAATATTAATATAACATGGGCCCACTCCTCTCATTATCTACCCTCATCACCTACCAAAAGGACTTCAGCCGCGGTCTCCAGCGCGCCAACTCAACCACCACCGTCCACTGAACTACAACCACTCCCCCTCTGCAATCTTCGACCGACCACTATAACCACTACAAAAGGAGACACCAGCCGGCGGTGATGCCTATTCTTTGATAAGGTGGAGTAAGCGTCTCCTTATTTCCATGTTAGGTGACCAATTACAAAGACGTATCACCGTATAGATTCAAAACAACCGTCATATAGGAGTTCTGTTCCACCAAAAGCCTTGCGGCGATTATATTTCCAACCTTAGAGCATAATGGAGCGGGTTGTTTCCGGCATCACTTGCCACAAACAACAGAACGGTGGGAGTGATTTGTCTCGAAGGCGATATTAACGACGTCTCCCACAAGTACGACGACGATGATTAACGTCGTCTCCCACAAGTACGTTATATGTTTCGTCAGTAGGTCTGTTTTTGTTTGAAAATATTATTTAACAAATCCCAATCGTCAAATAATTCGCTAGTAGGTCTATTTCGTAAGTAGGTCTGTTTCGTCAGTAGGTTTGTTAACAAGCATAAAGATAGGAATTGAGAGAAAGATTAGTGTACCTAACAGAGGCATAATTGTAATACTCTAATTCGGGTATCCTACAGTTGGTTTTCATAACGGGTCAATCTCATTTAAAATGCATTTATTATTAACTCAATTACAGCGAAAGTTTTTCTAAATTCTTTTCTTGTTATTTAAAGATATTAAATTACCTCACGAATGCCTGCACACCAATCCGAGTAACACCACTTCCAAAACCAAGATACGTCAACCTTACGCTTACATGTAAAACAATCTAACGTACACACAAAGTCAGCTACGCTGAGTGAGTTCTAATAGTTTAATTTGGACAAAAACCATCACGTCATATTCATTAGTTTATTCCACTCAGGACTTTCCGATCCTTACTAAAATAGTTTTACGATCCATTAACGAATAATTAATCCCTTCTTATCCCACGACATCCCATAACCGTTCATCACCAAGGACTCAGCCCGTACTTCCAATAATAATAATAATAATAATCTTATCACCTCGTTGACATTGACTTAACTTATCGTACTAATAACTCATACCCAAGAATAAGCATTAACCCGACACTTGGTTAACACCACAACTCTAGACATTAACACACATGGCCTTAACCAAGGCTCTCATAATTAACTGACACGGCACTTATACACGTCATGTCATAATCCCGGCACAACGGTCAATTCAACTCTACATACCACAATGATGACATCTACACGTCACACTAGCATTACCACATTAATATCACCACATGCATAATCAATATAACTCAATGTTTGCATGCAATACTACACATATATAAACACCCACGTAAACACATATCTCGTCACTGCACACTCGTTAGGGCGTTCGACGCACCTCGAGCTCATCATTAACGTGTTAAATATACGTCACCGTTGGTGACTTCCCGAAGGACCACAACCTTCACAATCCCATTTGTTGTGCCATAATGACACGATGCAAACATACAACGACAAACACATAACACAAACAACATACTAGCAATTACATGACTCATTAACTATACTTGCACCTCAAGCATAACCCTATGACAACATATTTCTCACACAATATATCATAAGCATTTAATGTACGACATGACTCTTTCCGTGTGGCCCTTAACACGACACGCATCAATAACCCATACCCTTGACTCACACATTTTCATGATCTCACCATAGACCCTACGATCACTTAACAATTATTGTATATTCAAAACACATCGGGTTAGAACCCGAAATCATTAACACATTTTATAGAGTAAACTCATTTCATATGTATGTACGATAGCCCCAAAACGTTAAAAAAATTTAAAGAAGGGGATTAGAAACTCACAGGATATGTCGTGTCTGGGTCCTTACTCTGTAACTCGTCTGTTTGCGCTCGGAACCCGTACCTGTCACACGTATGATCACATGATCAAAACGCGTTCTAAACTCTACGTCAAAACATACTAATATAACTATATTCATCCCTCGGCTTTATCTTCTTCACCATTCCAGTTCACTGAACCCTTAGCTTTACTAATACACATAGGGGATCGTCCTTGATTTGTTTAGAACTCGTGTACACGAATCGGCTCCTCGCATGCACTTGCACGTGCCATGCAACCCAAGTTATACTACGTAGAAACCCTACTCCGCGTGTCGTATGCACTTCGAGTCGGGTCCCCATGCATGCACATAAACTCGTTATGCAGAACCCTACTTGGGAATAGCTTTAGCCGATCATCACCATACGCCACCACCATGATCATATTATCCCAACCCTGATTGTCGAGTCACCACCCCCTAGCCGCACACCCTGCACCACCACTGTTGCCACCATGACGATCGTCGGTAGCCGTCGGTTACCCGTCGCATGACCACAGCCACCACCAGCCTCGACGCCACCACCGTCCGCTCCATAGAAGCTGTCACCGGTCCCGTTACCTCTGCCGTCTTAGTATTCCCGATCATCACTCCTCCAAACCACCATCTCCGTCGCCTGCTACCGATAACCACCATACGCTACCCTTCGCGCCACCGCCTGACATGCAGATCTAGTCATCGTCCATGCTCATCGGCCGCATCCACCACCTACGGCTATCACTTGCCACCGCCGTGACTCCACAGCCTTACGGCTGCCACCCTTCCCCAATACCCTGTTACGCAACTAAACGGAACCAAAAATGAGATTAAAACATAGAACATGAAGTACCTTCTCGAGTTATTAAGGTTGCGCATGCCGGAACACCACGCACCATCGTCCTCTTCCACCTGTCGCGACCAGTTCTCCCTTGCGGCTTTCCTTAGCTGTCGTCGAACTCTCCCTGGCCAAAATGGCTAACATCCCGAAAATTTATATGTTTATGGTACAGGTTAGTGAGCAACCCGAACCCTAATTAAATAAGAGGAACAATAAGGATTTTCATATGAGGTGCGTTTAACTACCGGGAATGACACGAATTTTCGTTGAAAGATAGTTCGGGATCAAAATGTGCGGAAAGGAATCACAAGGACCCGGACGTAAACCTTGGAGCTTTAAATATGAATTAAAAGGAAAACCCTAGGCCATTCGGCCTAGAGGGCTTGTGACAACAGAGACGAGAAGGGAGGAGGGAGACGCCGGAGCGGAATGCCGATAGCGGTGATTCGACGATGGTTTGAGTGGGAAACTTCATTCGTGGCAAAGGTAACCCTCGCCTGTATGTTTTACATTTTTTTACCTTCAGGTTTGCTTGATAACCCATTAGATTTGGGTTTCTTTGTCACGGTCGGTTGTGGTGGGAGTCACAGTCGTAGCAGGAGGCAACGGCGACCGAGAAGGAGGCGAGTAAAGGTGGCCGGAGCAAGGACGTAGTTGGCGGCAGGAAGTGGTAGCATTGGCTAAATGAGGAGGAGCACGATGGGAACTGCAGGGGTATTGCTCGATGGTGATGACAGGTCCGACGAAGACGATGGTGGAGTGGTTGTGGTGGTTGATGTGATGGCGTCGCAGCGGCGCGAGGTGGAGACGACTAGGGAATTGGCTACGGGAACGGTGGTGTCTCACGGTGGTGTCTCATGGCAGTGAACAACGGAGGAGGAAGATGGTATTGCTTCCGGCTTGTGGCTTGGCACGAGCAGAGAAGAATGATGTGGGTGGTGGTGATGCTAGCCGTTAGGGTTTCACGGCGAGGAAGACGAAGGCGGCCAGGTGGTGCACGGCTAGAGGTGCATGAGGAGAGTGATGAAGACAACAGTGGAACATGTTAAGGTGTTGCCCGACGGGGATGATGGTGGCATTTGGCGGCATACACGGTGGTGTACGGTGGGGAGTCGGGAGACATTAACGAGGCCGGTTAGGGTTTCTCCTTGCATGGCTTGCATGCGGGTATGAAACCATGGTTCGGGTGCGTGCAATCTCGTGTAGCTAGGATGGTACTTGGCCGCATACGTGCATGCATGGGGTGAAACCCAATGCGAGAGTTCAAACTTCCTAAACGGGTTACGTATGACCCGGATCTTATGGACTCAAGGGGCTAGAAGTTTTGTGAAGCAGGGATGACGAGCAGTTGACACCAGATATTTGGATTTATTTATAATTACGTGAGTCCGACGTAGAAATTAAATGTATTCTAATCGTGTGATCGTACGTTTGACAAGTTTAGGACTTGAGCGAGTAGTCGGGGTGTAGAGCTAGGACATGGACTTGGTATAACCTGTGAGTTTCTAATCCCTCTCTTAAAATGTTTTAACATTTTAGGGTTATTGTACATACTTATGAAAAAGGTTTATTTTATTAAATGCGTTAAGGGTTTTGTGGTTCTATCCCGATGAGTTTTGAATATGAGATAATTATTATTAATAGGGTCGTAGAGTCCATGGGGAGATTTAGAGTAATGTGTGAGTTAAGGGTATGGGTTGTTAATGCGTGACGTGTTAAAGGCCGAACGGGAAGAGTCGTGCCTTATATTAAATGCTTATGAATTCAGGTATAGTAAATATGGTGTTCTAGGGTTATGCGTGAGGTGCAAGTGTAGTTAATGAGTCATGTAAATGATGTGTGATATTATGTGTTTAGATTTAAGTGTCGTGTTTGCATCGTTGTCATTATGACACAACATACGGGATTGTGAAGGATGAGGTCCTTCGGGAAGTCACCAACGGTGACATTTAATTGACAGGTTGGGGTGTGTTGAACGCCCTGACGAGGGTAACCTTGACGAGGGTGCAGTAATGAGGTTAGTGTTTATGTGTTTATATAATTACCTGTGTCGGGAATTGCATGCATATGTTGAGCTATATTTATTGTGAATGTGATGATATTAAGGCGGTAATGCTATCGTGACGTGTGAATGTTATTATGGTATAGTTAGATGATCTGTGATGTCAGGATTATGACGTGACGTGTACAACTGTCGTGTCAGTTGAAATGTAATAGCCTTTATTAAGGTCGGGTAAGTGATGTCTAGGGTTTGTTTGGGATAACTAAGTGTCGAGTTAACACGTGTCCTAAATTACGAGTTATTAGTGTAGAAAGTTTGACCTATGTCGACTAGACTAGGGAATTATTATCACGAGACGAGTCTCGGGTATTGAGTAATTATGGGATACCGAATGATACAGGGCTTATGTATTTATTAACGAACTGGTAAACTACTTTATAAGGACCGTGAGTCCTGAGTAAACCTTAAATAACTTTTGTGACGAGTGGTTTATATATAAATTAAAATACTAGAACTCACTCAGCGTAGCTGACTTTTTGTGTGCGATATATTGTTTTGTAGGTAAGCATCGCGTTGACGTATCTTGGCTTGGGAGCGGTACTACTCGGAATGGTGTGCAGGCATTCGTGAGGTATGTTGAATAACATTAAATATTCATAAATGAATTTAGAAAGACTTCCGCTGTAGTTTGAATAATAATAAATGTGTTTTAAATGAGAATGGCCCGTTATGAGAAGCAACTGTAGGAAGCCCGGGTTAGGGTCTTACAGGTTTGAAGTTTAGGTGGTATATAAACCTCAATAATATTCCATGCGGGTCCCTCTCAATCCGTCTCGTACGTTTTGACCCCGAACTATCTCTTTAAACACTAACTGACTCCTTTTCGTTGACAAAACGCACCTTAAATGATTGATCTTATAAGTTTTCTTGTTAAATAATTAGTCGGGTCGCCTACAAGTCCGAATCATTATTTTTACGGATTTAGGGATGTTACAATGATGAGGTCATTCAGTCAAGAATCGAATTCAGATAGAGTGTAGAACTGAAAACCCCACAAAAGTTGGAGCACGATTAGGGTGCAGGTTAAAGATGGAAAAGAGGAGAGGAATATAGCCGCACACTAGTGGCGGTAGTTGTGTCGGAGAAGACAGACAGAGGGGCCGCTGGCGAGAGATGAATGCTACGGTTGGGGTTTAAAAGGATTATTTTTTTTAATATTTAATTTGTTTTGTTTATATTATTACTATGTTAGAAACCCAGTGTATTACACGGATTAAATAAATGTCATTCTATATACTTAGTAATAAAGATTTACGTATTACATATTTAAATAGTTTTTAATACAAATTATAGAAATTTGTATAATTAATAAAAGAGAGATGCGAAAAAAATACAAAGGACGCATAGGATAGTGAGAAGTGTTCAACCAAACCTTTATTTATTAGTTAGTATAAATTATTTTTATAAATAGAGAGGTATTTTCATCTTTTAACACTCACTTAACAAAAAAAGTTAATCTTTATCTAATTCAGGAACCATCAGTAAAAAATGAAATTTTCTTAGGATTAAACCTGTAATTTTTTAAAGTTAGGAACTAAATCCATAATTTTAGCAAACTAAATAAACTATCCGTGTAATTAACTCTAAATAAAATATGGATCTTACAAATAGTCTCTGAAAACATTGGTTATATCAGAAAAATCTAAATATTAGTTTTCTAATGGCATAAAATCGTAAAGAAAAACCTATGAAAAAACGTTTGCATGTCTTCACTTGGACTTGACAGCAACTAAAACGACCCTAATAATATTTTTAATCAACAAAATCTATATCTATACTATATAATAAATAAAAGTTTTTGTATGTCACGTGCCGCCATCATATTCAATTTAATCATTTTTCCCATATCTGTCTGTTATTAAATGCACACATATCTATACTACACAATACACAAGTAAAATAAGATGACACTTGTCACAGTTTTAGGCCTCCTAATTCATATTTTCCCGCCTCTCTCTACTATTAGTAATCAACTATAATATTTTAGACAACTAAATTAATTATTTGTTTTACTTTTTATCTACAGATTTTTGAATTTAAAATTGTGTTTATCATCAATTAAATTGTTTAATCATATTTTTATGATTTCTATAAACGAAAAACAATTTTATAGCAATGTAGGATTCAAGTAAAAAACATTTAATCTTAGATTTACATTAGGTTAAAATCATGTGTATTACACGGGTTAAATAAATAAAATGTTATATATTTAGTAATAAAAATTTTATAATTTTAAAAACCCGTGTAATACACTTGTTGAATAAACCAATATATTATATCGGTTGAATAATGTAATTTGTTAACAAACACATTCGTCAAAATATGTTTTAAAAAAATATAATTTGTCGTGACTGTTATAAGGTCTGTTAAATTAGTTTTTAAAACATTTTTTTAACTGAGTATTATTTTTTTAATTTAATTGATAAATGTTAGTTAATATTAAGTTCATTTGATTGATGATATAATAACTATTCATAATTAAATAATAAGTATTCGTAATTAGATTTATTAATATAAAGATTATTATTTAATAGGAGAGTGAAATAGAAAATCTAATATTTAATAGGAGAGAGAGGCGAAAAATAAAGATGAGGATTAACCAGAGAATGACAAGTGTTCTGAAGAGATTTTCATTTATTAGAGTAGTAAGATATTCATATTGTTCCATTTTAACGAGTTTATATGTTAACAGATTGTATTATATTTTATTCAACTCGTGTATTATACGGGTTTTTAAAAACATAATTTTTTATTAATACGTATATAATATTATATTAATTTAACCCGTGTAGTACACGGGATTTTAATCTAGTATTTTAATAAATTACTAACTATACTAATAAAACATATTTATTTTAAATTATCCTTTATTATAAAAAATTTTGAAATCTAATTATGTAATTTTTATTTTCAATCAAATAGTAAATGAAAGTCAAATTAAATTAAATAGTAATTAATTTATTTTCGAAACCCAATTATATATTATTTTTTACATATCTTGAATTTTGTTTTATATCCTTAGTATGCAGTAATACATTTTTATATCTGCAAAATACATAAATAAAATTTAAGAAATTTATGTATTGATATTTTTCACCCGTATGTATTACACGGGGTCTAAGCTAGTTAGATTATATAACTTGCATATTTATTTAATAATTTTCATGATTCATTGTATCTTTATTGGATATGATGGCGAACAAAAGTTCTTTCCAAAACTGGAATGCAACATAAATCATAAAGAGGAATGAGTGCCTTATATCTAGTTAACCTGGACTTTAATATTTTTCTTGATTAAGTTCTTTTATAAATTTTCATTTTTATTACATTTCACGAAAATAATTAATAAAGCTGACTTTTTATAAATTTACAAGATAACTTTGTAAGATTTTACAAAGAAATTTTTTATTTTATTATTCATAAGATAAGAACTACTTTATAAATGATTTTAAACTAGTTTAAAGCACTTTATTCACATGTTTACCCGTTATTAAATGCTTTTTCTTACGAGGGTGATGAGTCTTGAAACAATGGTTAAGTTTGTTGTTTTGTGATCGTGAGGTTATGGCTTCACATCATAGGAAACAGTCTCATGTATAAAGTGTAGGGTAAGGCTGAGTACATCGAGTAAATACAAGAGTTAAGTCAGACATCGAGTACGCCCCCTATTAGTTTGTTTTTTATTACAAAAAGAACGTTCGACTTCCAGAGAAATTTATAAATAAAAACTTATGAAAATTTAAAAATATTTAAATAATAATATTCTGAGGGGAAGTCACAAGTTCAAACTTGGACAATGGTGTAGTTTAGGATTATTGGTGTAAAAGTAGAGTAGCAGTAACGTTTTTCGTTAAAAAAAATAAACTAAATTTCGTGAGCCACGTGTGGTGAATTACATGAAAATTGGAAAATCTAATAAAGATGTATTTGATATGCATTTAATGGGGACTACTAATGGCACACGGAAATTGCTATCTGGACCGGGCCATATACGCATCGTATAGGGCAATACGATGCGTATATCCCTTCACAATTTACCATGCCCGACAGCCTCTTACAAGCTGGTCATTCCAACCCTATACGCATCGTATAGGCCAATACGATGTAGTTTAGAGTACAAGGTACCTTCTGCAACTAGTCATTCATCACATCGCTATACTCCCCATATAGATCTATACGCGGTGTATAGCGATGTGATTGATGACTAGTTGCAGAAAGCACCTCGTACCCTATACGCATCGTATTGTCATATACGATGCGTATACAAGGTTTAACCAGGTTTAACCAGAATCCTATACGCATCGTATTGCTCTATACGATGCGTATATGGCCCAAATTTTGTGTATTTAACCATGCAAAATTCTTATTCGAACGTATCGTTCAAAATATTTTCAAACAATCTCTCAAAAAATACAAACATGTCTTGGTGGTGGGATGGTAACTACGGTTTTCAGGTATATTCTAACGAGTCGCTGGAAAACAACCCGCAAAGTTCTGGTGTTCAAAAGGTGAACTAGGAGGAGGTCTCGTCCGACGTTTATTCTAATCAACGGGTAAGGCTTCCAGATTTGAACGATCAACTAAGCAATCCCGAGTTCGTATACGGTGAACCGTCTTACCTTACTCAATCCATGGACGACTACGTATACGGTGAAGTATCTTACCCGACACAACAAAATGACGACTTCGTGTGCGGTGAAGTCTTTTACCCGACACAACAAACCGACGACTCCGAAGACGAGGAACAAAACCATCAAAACATGTCATATAAAACTGACTAGAATTTTTAGTCTCTGGAACAGTTGGTGGATTGGGCTGTCCGGAGAGGACGTGAGAATGGTTACGTCCTTGTCACCCGACGATCGAGGAGAAAAGGCGACGATCCGATGGAACCGTTTATCAAGGTGTGGCTTGTGTGTGACCGTCACGGTGAACGTGCGTCTACTGCCACGGTTAGACGTGCCGATAGCAAGAAAATAGGTTGTCCCTTTAAATTGGAAGGAAAGTACCAAGAAAATACTGGTGATTGAAAATTTACGGTGAATGATGACAATCATAACCACGATCCTAGTCAACATCTTGAGGCGCACTCGTTTTCCAGGAGACTGTCTCAGTCGGAACAACTTTTAGTGGCGAAGTTGTATTCGCAAAACAAACATGTTGCCATGAAACATTCTGGCAACTATAAGGGAACAAAACCCAGAGAGTAGTTGAATTAAAAATGACATTTATAATGCGATACAAAAGATAAAAAACGAAACGAGTCGGTGAAACTCCAATGCAGGTTCTGGAAAACCTGCTTTCTTCTAAAAAATACGTCTACTATACTCGGGAAGATCCCGCCACAAATGTCGTGGAGGAGATATTCTTTGTTCATCCGAAATCGTACGAGATGTGGCGTGCGTTCCCGCACGTGTTGATGATCGACGCGGCGTACAAAACTAACATGTATAGACTTCCATTTGTCCAAGTGGTCGATGTGACCTCCACACACCAGTCGTTTTGCGTCGCTCATGCATTTATATCAAAAGAACGGGAGGAAAACTTCGTCTGGGTGCTACTGCATATCAAAGAAATGTTGCAAAAGTGTATGGAGCCGCGTGTGATAGTAATAGACAGGGACAAAGCTCTTATGAACGTGTGTGATAAAATATTTCCGAACTGTTCTAAGAACCTATGTCGGTGACACATACACGAGAATATCTCAAAACATTGCAAGGCATCATTTACAGACGAAGATTGGGCAAATTTCAAGTATTCATGGTCGGTATTGTGTGAGTCTCCCACGTCAGATATATACCAGTACAACTGCAACCGGCTTTACGAACGGCTGTATGCAGCCAAACGAGGAAGTATGTTTTGAATATTTAATATTTTCAATATTGAATATTTATTAAATATTTAGTATGGTTTAAATTATTTTTCTAGGAGTTATAGATTATGTGATCAAAAATTGGTTGGACCCGTATAACGAAAAGTTTGTATCCGCCTAGTCTAACAGAAACCTCAATTTTGGTCAACATACAACGAACCGAGTCGAGAGCCAGCATTAAGAGCTATCTTAGAAATGCTAACAACTCGCTAGATAGACTTGTTGGGTTTGTTGATGAAATTGTAACAGATCAATATTATCAATTACAGTTTGGGTTTGGAACAAGCCTCATAAGAAAAATGGATAGCCACATAGCTATTGAATTGTTTAATAACCTGCACGGTAAAGTTTCACATAAAGCTCTAAATTTGTTAGAAAACGAGTGGTACAAGTTATCATATATACGGAAACAAAATGCAACGTGTGGTTGCCAACTTTTTAGTAGTTGTGGGTTGCCGTGTGCTTGTCGTCTGGCAAATATCGAAGCTACAGGTAAACTGTTCTTACTATTTATCTTGTTTTTTTTTATTTTCAAACTGTTCTGACTATTTCGTTTTAATACAGGTGGCAGAATCCCGCTAGATGTGGTGGACTTCTTCGGGAGGAAACTCGATTTAAAACCGTCGTTTGTCGATGATGAAAATGTAGACGTGGATAAAGTACTTGGTCAAGTGAGAAACAAAATTATGTCACAACCCGATTAGGTAAAAAAAAATCTGCTGTCGAGAATCGCAGGGGTGGTCTTTCCGAGCAAATGTAACAAGAAAGCGCATGTGGTACAAAAAGATACTCGCGATCGTCCAACTTTATAAAAGCAACAACAAAGGAAACATGATGTCGCGAGAAACAGCTCATTCACAGGATCCCAACAAAGCAAATGTGACCATACGAGACACAACTCGTACATTGTGTCACAAGACTCTCGACAAGCGAGTTCGGTTATTCAACACCGTCATTCAACAAAGGGTAAAGGAAAGCAACCACAAGATGATAACGCCCATCTTGGGTTTCCATTGATTATGGGGAAAGATGCGGTTAACAATATAAATTGTTTTAGGGATTCGATACCATCTTTATTTTATCCGGTGATCGTATTGAATGATTTAAGAAAATAATGGCTACTAATAGATCTAGATTTCCACAATACGTCACGAATCACGGATGATGTTTGTTTAAAATTGTATTTTATTTGATTAATTTTAATTATTTTTAACTATTTTTAATTAGTTTTTATTAATTAAAACATACTATACGCCACATATAGGCCAATACGTGACGTAAGTCTCCAACCTTTGGTATTCTATACGCTACATATAGACCAATACGTGGCATATAGCTATTAAATATCTGAAAATGGAGGGATTTTAAAAATTTTCAAATATTTTATAGCTATACGCCACGTATTGGCCTATACGTGGCATGTAGCCATCTGATAAAACCAATCCATCCCACGTATTGGCCTAAACGAACCCAAACTCACACAAACAAACACATACGCGAGCTGACCAAAAAGATTGTTGATTGCGATTGTCGTATCATAAAAACTTCGTAAAGGTACGTATCTCAAACTCCCGATCAATAATATTAGGTTTATATCGATTATTAGCTGGTAAAACTGGGTAGATTAGTGTGATAAAGGACTGAAACTTAAGAGCTATACGCTACGTATAGCTCCATACGTAGCGTATAGTTCATCTGTGGAAGAAGATGAACCGATACGCCACGTATGGAGCCATACGCTGCGTATGGCTCGTGTTCTCGGCAACTGACCTGCGTATGGCTTGGTTGCTCGGTAACTGATCTGCGTATGACGCCACGTATAAGGCTATACGTGGCGTATAGGTCTTTAAAAAATTCTTTTTTTAAATTATTATAATTTATTATTATTATTTATTATTTTTAAATTATTACAATTTATTATTATTATTATTTATTATTGCAATTTTTTATTATTATTTAAAATAAAAACAATTTATTATTATTATTTATTATTTTTTTAAAAACAATATTTTATTATTTTTAAAATAAAAAAAATAAAAACAATTTTTTATTATTATTTATTATTTTTAGATATGGTAGATCATGAGGATGATATTGATATGCAGCAGCTAGATGATCTTGCGCACTACCCATTTCTAGATTTTCCGCCTGATTCAGAGTTTGTTAGCCGGTGCTAGAAGCTTCGAGAGGTGAGGTTGGGCCCAGGGACGGCAGTGGATTGGCAGTTTCTCGAGGAGGTAAGGAGACGGAGCGAGCGAGGGCCATCATAGGCCAAGACACTCCCTAGGATCGTCTTTTTGCTTTATCATTCGCCGAGACCTACCGAAAGGTGGTCGTCGAGTTCCTGTCCACGTTCGTCTACAGGCCGGAGGGGTTGGAGCCTCTTCCTGGGGAGGCAGTAGGAGATGACACAGATCAGGTGGCTTTCCGTGTTTTTGGCCACCTTTACCATATGACCCTCCGTTAATGGGCCGTCGCGACGGGCTTGTACTTCGAGCCCGAGACGGTCACGCCGCTTTATACCGAGGCGGTGACAGAAGCGGACAAGGAGGAACTCCTTGTTTTTTGGGGATTGATTTCTGATAGTCCTTGGTTGGGTACCAAGGGGAGGGTCTCGGGGATTAGAGACCCTCTGTATAGATATCTCCACCGCCTTATTTCGATGTCAATCGCACCTCATCTGAAAAGCCGTGAGTGGTGCACCGATCGAGACCTCTTTTTTTGTACTGCCTCCTTACAAGCAGGCGGTGCGCCCTATCCACATGCCTTGCTATTTATTTTGCGTCTGCCTATATGCGGCAGAAGCGCGGACTTTTGTATGGTGGCGTATTCATCACTCATATCATGCGTGCGGTTACACCATTTCATGTGCATGATCCTCAGATGTTACCGGCCATTCTCCCTGTCCGATTAGACCATCGCACGGCGAGCAGCATGCGCATCACGCACTGATTCCCGCTGGGTGTTCGATTCGTAGGGGCCGTCTCGGACCAAGTTTGGGTCCCGGTGCCGTTGCGGCAGATGCCGGGACAAGGGACCCGCCTATACTTGATCCGCTACAGGGTGTGGCGATGGAGGACGCGCCGCACATCGAGCCTATCCCCGACCATCCGCCACAACATTCCCGACACGTACGTCGGGTTGTTAGGATGGAGAGGGCTACCCAAACATTGTTTGATGGACTTGTTGCCGACTTACGGCGACAGGGTCGTCAAGTCGATCGCATGGAGGACCTGATTATGTGGGCGGCTGGCCGCCTCGTGGATCTGTCACGAGCCGCCGACATAGAGCCACCCCCACTTCCACCGCCACGTCATTATTCGGACGACCCCGTTCAAGATGAGGGCGGGGCGGGTCAGGATGACGGCGGAGCGGATCAGGCTGACGGCGGAGCCGGTCAGGTTTAGTTGTTTTATTTGTATTTTGTGTGTTTCGTTGTTATGTATGTAAAACATTTTGATGTATATATTTAATTTTTTGATGTAATGCATATAATGTTTAGTTTATTTGTTTGGTTGTAATGTTTAATATTTTGTTTGATTGTAAGGTTTAATATTTTGTTTAGTTGTAATGTAAAAATATAATAAATGTTTAAAAATAATAAAAAATATATAAATTTGAAAAATAGATCACAAACTTATATTAACAAAATTATATAAATTAAATTAAAAAACACAATATAAATTAAATTAAAAAAGATAATTGAATAAAAAAACCTATATGTGGTGTATTGCCCTATACGCCACGTATACGATCATAAATTTCCAAATCTTCCAACTTTTTGAAGCAAAAATATAATCCGTGACCCATACGCTGTATAGTCCAATACGCCACGTATTGGACCAGACGCCAAACAGAGAATGACAGGTGACATTCTGTTTTCAGAGATTGAACTCTATACGCCCTCGTATTGGCCTATACAAGAGCGTATAGGACGACGGCATGTCCAATTAACAATATTGCGTGTGTGATTAGAATTTCTCTTATTTATTTATAAATAGTAATAATATCTGTATTTGTTGTGGCAAACACTCATGAGGATAGTTTCTATTCATTTTAGTCAGATTGTCCCCTCACTTTAAAAGTCCGGAAACATTCTATACTTTTCTAATAATCACATTTTCAAAAAGAAATAAAAATAGTATTGTGTTTTTTTCAATAATTTATAGGATATATTTTCATTATGTAGTATTGGTGGATTCAGAAATTTTTTTATTAGGTTGAAAACTTTTGAGGTTTATAGACTAGCGATATATGACACGTGTATAACACTATAAAAAATTTAAAAAATCATGGGGGAGCAATTGAGGGGCTATTGTAAAATTTTATTGGGTCGATCGGGATTTTAACGCGTGTATAACATTAGAAATTTTTTCCCGCTTCTTTCTCCTATTAATTATTAATTATCTCGCTTCTCTATACTATTAAATAATAATATTTGTATTAATAAATAAAAGTCCTATGGACACGTGTCACTTTGTAGTTCATTTTTATCATTTTTTACCCTCCCCTCTCTCTCCTATTAAATAATGATATAAAAAAAAGTTTTAGATGTTTAATATAAATCTAACTACATATACTTATTATTTCATTATAAATAGTTATTGTATCATCAATCAAATGAATTTAATATGAATTAACAGAGCTTATAACTATTACCACAAATTACATTTTTTAAAGACATATTTTGACGAGTGTGTTAACAAATTACATTATATTTTAATCAACCAATGTAACACACTAGTTTATTCAACCCCGTGTATTGCACGGGTTTTAAAAATATAATTTTTTTAATACTAATTATGTATATAACAATTTATTTATTCAACCCGTGTAATACACGGGATTTTAACCTATTACCTAAATATATTAAAATCTGGTATCAAAATAGACGGCTCAACGTATTTGTTGGTCTCAAACGTATTTGGTATCGTATTAAAACCAGAAATGCGTTCTTTAAGTTACAAAAAAGTATCTTTCCATTTATCATTTCTTGATTTATGGTAGGGCTGACAATTTTAGACACATACACGAATACACGACACGAACTTACACGATCTTAACATGTATCATGTATGGCCTTATCGTGTTTCGTGTCCTAAAAATGTAGACACGAATCTACCTGTTAATTTTCGTGTCTAAACAGGTAAAATACCTGTTAAGATTTTTTTTAAATAAAAATATTAAAATATGATATTATATGTAGGTTCTTACCTGTTTCACTAAACATGTTTACCTGTTAAGTATTTATTAGTACCTGTGTAAATAGGTAAAATACATGTTTCACTAAACAGGTTTTTAAACATGTGTTTCTAAACAAGTCTTATCGTGTTAAGCATGTATAAACATGTTCGTGTTTGGAAAAAAGTACACAATAAATTATCGTGTCATGTTCGTGTATACATATTTCGTGTTCGTGTCTTATCGTGTACGTGTATACACGACATGCCAGCCCTAATTTATGGTAAACAATAATTGTTGTTGGAAACAAGAAATCAAACAATATGTGTTTTGGATATCATTTTGAAAGAAATTACATGCAAAACAGTTTTTTTTCTTTTTGTGAAAATGGGGAAAAACTTTGTGAAATGTGAGCAAAAGTCTCTCAAATTGGGTTAAAGAGTAACACTTATCGTTTTATCTTTTGATAATGTGTTTATTTCCGGTAAATACATGATTATTATTATTTTTAAATTATTTCATGATAAATTTTTTTTATCATTAGAGTAGTCCTAACATGTAAAAAGTTTCTATTAGCATAATCTTTGTGTTGTTCTTTTATATAGGTTATTATTAAATACCACGTGGTTAATCGTAGTCCTTAACAAGAAAATAATACTTGAATGTGTTCTTTTACATTCTTTTAGAACGGCGACTTACATATCCATATATTTTTATTTTTAAATTATATAAATTCCTAATTTACCTTATGACAAGATTTGAACGTTGATATTCTCAAAAGCTATGATTTTTCTATATGATTTAGTTAAAATTTATTTGAAAATGATCTATGATGGTGTGGTGGAAAATCTTATTGGAAATTGGCAGTTGAATTGTAATAATTTAAAACACGTTTAATATCATGTAAAAAGTTTTTATTTTCAATTTCTTAAAAAGAAATATGATAGTGTAGTGGAAAATTTTAGGGGACTACTAACCACACACGAAGAATGCTAATCGGACTTAGCCATATACGCATCGTATAGGGCAATACGATGCGTATAGCCCTTCACAATTTCCCATGCCCGACATTCTCTTACAACCTGGTCATTCAAACATCGTATAAATACGCTGCGTATAGGGTACAATGTACCTTCTGCCACTAGTCACATCACCTCGTACCCTATACGCATCGTATGGGGCTATACGATGCGTATAGGGCCCAAATTTTGTGTATTTAACCATGCAGAATTCTCATTCGAACCGAACGTATGCTTTCAAAATTCAAAAATTGTAAACATGTCTTGGTGGTGGGATGGTAACTACGATTTTCCGGTATATTCTAACGAGTCGGTGGAAAACAATCCGCAAAGTTTTGGCGTTCAAGAAGTGAACCAGGAGGAGGTCTCGTCCAACGTTTATTCTCATCAACGGGTAAGGCTTCCAGATTTGAACGAGCCACTAAGCAATCCCGAGTTCGTATACGGTGAACCGTCTTACCTTACACAACCCACGAACGAATACGTATACGATGAAGTCTCTTACCCGACACAACAAACCGATGACTCCGAAGACGAAGAACAAAATAATCAAAATATGTCTTATAAAACTAACCAGACATTTTAGTCTCGTGAACAGTTGGTTGATTGGGCTATCCGGAGAGGACGTGACAATGGTTACGTCATTGTCACCCGACGATCGAGGAGAAAAGGCGACGATCCGACGGAACCGTTTATCAAGGTGTGGCTTGTGTGTGACCGTCACGGCGATCGTGCGTCTACTGCCACGGTTAGACGTGCCGGTAGCAAGAAAATTGGTTGTCCCTTTAAATTGGAAGGAGAGTACCAAGAAAATACTGGTGATTGGAAATTAACGGTGAAGGATGACAGTCATACCCACGATCCTAGTTAACATCTTGAGGCGCACTCGTTTGAAAGGAGACTGTCTTAGTCGGAACAACTTTTGGTTGGGAAGTTGTATTCGCAAAACATGTTGCCACGAAACATTCTAGCAACAATAAGGGAACAAAACCCAGAGAGTAGTTGCATTAAAAAGACATTTATAATGCAATACAAAAGATAAAAAACGAAACGAGAGTCGGTGAAACTCCAATACAGATTCTGGAAAACCTGCTTTCTTCAAAAAAATACGTCTACTATACTCGAGAAGATCCTGCCACAAATAATGTGGAGGAGATATTATTTGTTCATCCGAAATCGTACGAGATGTGGCGTGCATTCCCGCACGTGTTGATGATCGACGCGACATACAAAACAAACATGTACAAACTTCCATTTGTCCAAGTGGTCGGTGTGACCTCCACACACCAGTCGTTTTGCGTCGCTCATGCATTTATATCAAAAGAACGAGAGGAAAACTTCGTCTGGGTGTTACTTCAAATAAAAGCAATGTTGCAAAAGTGTATGGAGCCGCGTGTGATAGTAATAGACAGGGACAAAGCTCTTATGAACGCGTGTGATAAAATATTTCCGAGTTGTTCCAAGAACCTATGTCGGTGGCACATACACGAGAATATCGTAAAACATTGCAGGGCATCATTTACAGACGAAGACTGGAAAAATTTCAAGTATTCATGGTCGGTATTATGTGAGTCTCCCACGGCAGATATATACCAGTACAACTTCAACCGACTTTACGAACGTCTGTACGCAGCCAAACGAGGAAGTAAGTTTTAAATATTAAATATTTAATATTTTCAGTATTTAAATATTTATTCAATATTAAATATTTTTTCACAATATTTCACGAATCTCGGATGATATTTGTTTAAAATTGTATTGTAATTCTTTTTAAATTAATTTTATTGTCATTTTAAATATTTTTATTTAATTATAACTAATTATAATGTTAATTAAATATAATAATAATTAATTTTAATTCAAATGTTTCAAAATTCAATTTTTTTCAAAATTCAAATTTCTATACGCCACGTATAGATCAATACGTGGCGTATCTTCCCTAACCTTTGGTATTCTATACGCCACGTATTGCCCTATACGTGGCGTATATACATTTGATTTATCTGGTTTTGGCCCCGTATTGTACCAAACGAACCAAAAAAATAAACACAAAGCCATACGTTACCCGCTTATAAAACGCTCGTTGATTTGGATTGTGCCATCAAAAAAACTTTGAAAAGGTACGCGTCTTAACCCACGATCATTAATGTTAGGTTTTTATTGAATATTAGCGGGTAAAACTGGGTAGATTAGCGATTTTTAGGTTTGAAATTAAGAACTATACGCCACGTACAGGACCATACGTGGCGTATAGTTCTTCTGGATTGAACTAAGGAAGAAGATGAAGCCATACGCCACGTATAAGCCTATACGCTGCGTATGGCTCAGTTTACCCGGTCACATGCCTGCGTATGGCCTAGTTTGGTCGCGTATGGCTTGGTTTACCCGGCAACTCGCCCGCGTATGGCCTATTTGGCCTGCGTATGGCTTTGTTTACCCGGCAACCGCCTATACGCCACGTATAAGCCTATACGTGGCGTATAGGTTTTTAATTTTAAAAAAATTTTAATTATATAAATTAATTCAATTAAAGAAAATATAATAAAAACAATATATTAATATTATTATTATTATTATTTATTATTTAAAATAAATACAATATATTATTATTATTATTTATTATTATTTAAAAAAAAAATTATTATTATTTATTATTTAAAATTTAAACAATATATTATTATTATTTATTATTTAAATTAAAATATTAAAAACAATTAATTTATATCAGATATGGCGGATTATGATGATGATATTCAGATGGATCTGCTAGACGATTTTGCGCACTATCCTTTTCTAGATTTTCCGCCCGATACAGAGGCTTATTCCCGGTGCCAGAAGCTCCGGGAGGTGCAGATGGGTCCGGGTACGGCGGTGGATTGGGCCCTCTCGAGGAGGTGCATGAGGCCGAGTGAGCTAGGGCCATCATCGGTGAGGACACGCCATGGTCGCGTCTTTTTGACCTTTCTTTTGAGGAGACATACCGAGAGCTTGTCGTCGAGTTTCTTTCGACGTTCATCTATTCAGAGACTGGGCTGCAGCCTCTACCTAGGGAGGCGCCGGATATTGAGGATCCGGATCGTATTTCTTTTTCTATTTTTGGGGTCGTTTACCGTCAGACCCTCCGTCAGTGGGCCGTCACGACGGGCTTGTACTACGAGCCTGAGATGGTCTCGCCGCTATTCACCGAGGCGGTGACGGAGGTTGACAAGGAGGAACTCCTTGTTTTTTGGGGCTTGATTTCAGATAGTCCTTGGTTGGGTACCAAGGGGAGGGTCTCGGGTATTAGAGACCCTTTGTATAGATATCTGCACCGGCTTATTTCGACGTCGATCGCACCGCGTCTGAAAAGCCGTGAGTGGTGCACTGATAGATATCTTTTCTTCCTTTTCTGCCTGCTTACTGGGAGGCGGTGCGACCTATTCACGAGCATGGCGCTTTATTTTGCTTCAGCCTATATGCGACAGAGGCGCGGACTCTTATATGGCGGTGCATTCATCACGCATATCATGCGGTCGGTCATACCATTTGGCCACCATGAGCCTCAGATGTTACCGGCCTTTCCCCCTGTCCGATTAGATCGTCGCACGGCGAGCGGCATGCGCATCACGCACCGATTCCCGCAGGGCCTTCGGTTCGTAGGGGCCGTCCAGGACCAGGTTTGGGTCCCGGTGCCGTTGCCGCAGATGCCTGGACAGGGGGACCCGCCTATGCCTCAGCCGCTGCAG
This sequence comes from Smallanthus sonchifolius, assembly GCA_023525975.1. Classification (NCBI taxonomy): domain Eukaryota; kingdom Viridiplantae; phylum Streptophyta; class Magnoliopsida; order Asterales; family Asteraceae; genus Smallanthus; species Smallanthus sonchifolius. Next base: position 14,046,992 of record CM042042.1, read on the forward strand.
GGTATGGCGATTGAGGACGAGCTGCCACACGTCGAGCAGGTCCACGAGCATCCGCCACAGCATCCCCGACATGTACGTCGGTCTGTTAGGCTGGATAGGGCTACCAAGGCATTGCTTGATGGCCTTGTTGCCGACTCACGGCGACAGGGTCGTCAACTCGATCGCATGGAGGACCTGATGACGTGGGCGGTTGGACAGCTCGTGAATCAGTCACGAGCCGCCGACATCGAGCCACCCCCACTACCACCGCCACGTCATTATCCGGACGACCCCATTCAGGGTGAGGGCGGGGCAGGTCAGGGTGACGCCGGAGCCGATTAGGTTTAGTTATTTTATTTGTATTTTGTTTATTTCGTTGTTATGTATGTAAAACATTTTGATGTATATATTTAATTATATGATGTAATGTATATAATGTTTAGTTTACTTGTTTGGTTGTAATGTTTAATATTTTGTTTGGTTTGTAATGTTTAATATTTTGTTTAGTTTGTAATGTTTAATATTTTGTTTGATTATACTGTAAAAATATAATAAATGTTTAAAAAAAATATAAAATATATAAAATTTATAAATAGATAACAAACTTATATTAACAAAATTATATAAATTAAAATACAAAATAATATATTATTATAAAAAAATATAATTAAATAAATAATCCTATACGTGGCGTATAGGTCTATACGCCACGTATAGGATTATTTAACACCAAATCTTCCAACTTTTGAAGAAAAATATTGAGCACTGCCTCATACGAGGCGTATAGGGCAATACGAATCGTATGGGACACAGAGAATGACACGTGTTATTCGGGTGTCAGAGACTAAACCCTATACGCCCTCGTATTGACCTATACGAGGGCGTATCGCGCGACGACGGGTCCAATTAGCAATATTCCGTGTGTGGTTAGAATCGGCCAAATTTTATTTGAAAATGATGGTATCTAAAGTTGAAAAACATGACAAGACCATTCATAAATTAACGAAATGATTAAAAACGTCAGTAAGGAAAAGAAAGATGACATCTTTTCTTTTTAATTCCAAAAGCAATAAAACAAACCAACACAAATGCAAGAATTAGAGCATTCACAAACCAACACAAATGCATGGATTAGAGCATTTACAGCTGGTTTAGTATAAATATATAACTGAGTTCTATACATTTTAAGAATTTGTTTAAAGTGGTTGTAAATGAAAAGGAGAAAAAATTTAAGTTTTTTTGGTAAATATAAGAATAAAAGTAATGGTTTTTAGATTGGATTATATATATTTTACTAAGCATAATGTTTCATATGTTGAAACTCATTTAAAATAATATTAATAAATTTAGGGTGATTCTAACCACACACGGAATATTGCTAATTGGACCCGCCGCCACACTATACACCCTCGTATAGGGCAATACGAGGGCGTATAGAGTTCAGTCACTGACAACAGAATGGCACGTGTCATTCTCTGTCTGGCGGCTGGTCCAATACGTGACGTATTGATCTATACGCAGCGTATGAGGCACGGGTTATATTTTTGCTTCACAAGTTGGAAGATTTGGAGTTTATGAATCCTATACGTGGCGTATTGACCTATACGCCACGTATATGTATTTTTTATTTAATTATATATTTTTTTATTTTATTTATATTTTGTTTATTTTTATTTTAATTTATATAATTTTGTTAATATAAGTTTGTTATCTATTTATAAATTTTATATTTTTTTTAAACATTTACTATATTTTTACAGTATAACGAAACAAAATATTAAACATTACAAACCAAACAAAATATTAAACATTACAATCAAACAAAATATTAAACATTACAAACAAACAAATAAACTAAACATTATATACATTATATCAAAAAAAATATATATACATCAAAATGTTTTACATACATAACAACGAAAGAAACAAAATACAAATAAAAGAACTAAACCTAACCGGCTCCGCCGTCACCCTGACCGGCTCCGGCCTCATCCTGACCCGCCCCGCCCTCATCCTGAACGGGGTCGTCCGGATAATGACGTGGCGGTGGTAGTGGGCGTGGCTCGATGCCGGCGGCTCGTGACAGATCCACGAGCTGTCCAACCGCCCACATCATCAGGTCCTCCATGCGATCGAGTTGAAGACCATGTCGCCGTGAGTCGGCAACAAGGCCATCAAGTAATGTCTGGGTAGCCCTCTCCAGACTAACAGACTGACGTACGTGTCGAGGATGCTGTGGCGGATGGTCGTGGATGTGATCGACGTGCGGCGGTCCGTCCTCCATTGCCACACCATGTAGCGGATGAGGCATAGACGGGTCCCCCTGTCTAGGCATCTGCGGCAATGGCACCGGGACCCAAACCTGGTCCTGGACGGCCCCTACGAACCGAAGGCCCTGTGGGAATCGGTGCGTGATGCGCATGCCGCTCGCCGTGCGACGGTCTAATCGAACAGGGGAATGGCCGGTAACATCGCAGGCTCATGCACGTCAAATGGTGTAACCGACCGCATGATCTGCGTGATGAAAGCACCGCCATACAAAAGCCCACGCTTCTGTCGTATATAGGCAGATGCAAAATAATGCGCCATGCACGTGGATAGGTCGCACCGCCTCCCCGTAAGCAGGCAATAAAGAAAGAAAAGGTCTCTATCAGTGCACCACTCACGGCTTTTCAGACGCGGTGCGATCGACGTCGAAATAAGCCGGTGCAGATATCTATACAAAGGGTCTCTAATACCCGAGACCCTCCCCTTGGTACCCAACCAAGGACTATCTGAAATTAAGCCCCAAAAAACAAGGAGTTCCTCCTTGTCCACCTCCGTCACCGCCTCGGTGAAAAGTGGCGTGACCGTCTCAGGCTCGTAGTACAAGCCCGTCGTGACGGCCCACTGACGGAGGGTCTGGCGGTAAACGACCCCAAAAATAGAAAAAGAAATATGATCTGGATCCATATCCGGCGCCTCCCCTGGAAGAGGCTCCAGCGCAGCCTTTGAGTAGATGAACGTCGAAAGAAACTCGACGATCACCTCTCGGTAGGTCTTCGCGAACGAAAGATCAAAAAGACGCGACCATGGCGTGTCCTGGCCGATGATGGCCCTAGCCCGCTCGGCTTCTTGTACCTCCTCGAGGAGCCCCCAATCCACCGCCGTCCCTGGGCCCAACCGCACCTCCCGCAGCTTCTGGCACCGGGCATATGCCTCCGAATCGGCCGGAAAATCCATAAAATGGTAGTGCGCAAGATCGTCTGAACCGCCATATCTGATAATAATTAATTGTTTTTATTTTTTATTAATATATTGTTTTTATTTTAAATAATAAAAATAAATAATAATAATATATTGTTTTTATTTTAAATAATAAAAATAAATAATAATATATTGTTTTTATTTTAAATAATAAAAATAAATAATAATAATATATTGTTTTTATTTTAAATAATAATAAATAATAATTAATTTTTTTTACTTTAAATAATAAATAATAATAATACTAAACCAAACCAAACCAAACGTACCTAGTATAATCCCACACATAGCTAACGCTATTAGTAGGGTCTGGGGAGGGTGTGATGAGGGCAAACCTTACCCCTATCCCAAGGGATAGAGAGGCTGCTCCCGTTTAGACCCCCGGCTCCATGGGAAAGAAAAAGATAAAAATATAAATAAAATTAATGAGTAATAAAGTAAAATAAATCTAACAGTAATCTAACAATTAGCAGTGTAAGACTAGAGTATATTAGTCACAAGAAACACAACACACCTAAAAGAAACAAGACATACGCAAAATCTATAATAATAATAATACTAATATATTTCATTTTAAATTATAAAATAATGTTTTTTTAAAAACTTATACGTCATGTATAGATTTATACGTAGCGTATAGGTTGTTACCAGGTAAACCAAGCCATACGCAGGGCCCCCAACCCATACGCAGGCCAGTCACCGGGCAAACTAAGCCATACGCGAGCAACCAGGCCATACGCGGGCCAAGTTGCCGGGAACCTGAGCCATACTCAACGTATAAATCTATACGTGGCGTATGGCTTCATCGTCTTCCTCAGACGAACTATACGCCACGTATGGCCATATACGTGGCGTATAGTTCTTAAGTTTCAACCTAAAAATCGCTAATCTACCCAGTTTTCCCATTTTGCTACATCATCATTTCGGTGCAAATTCCAAAGTGCATTCGGCGTGGGAATCGGAAAATATCCGTCTAACTTGACGTGGATGAAATGAGCATTTTTTACGTGAACTAACGATACGATTTGATGTTGAGCGTGAACGTTAAGACCAAACCACAATGGAAAAAATATTTGATTACCGCTGATGCTTAAAAGATGAACAATCACCCCAAATCTTTGAGCAATTAGGAGTCCTGTGTATGGCATCGACGTCCAACGACTAACTGGTGCGGCTTTCACATCCTGCCAATCTATCGTTTGACGTGGCCTATCATACTCTTGAAAGGCGACTCTGTCAAAAACAGTTCTCCACCATTCCTCTTTATTGTCCATCTCATTTAGAAGTTGTTGTCGGATAAAAAGCCACTGGTTTTCATTTAACCCTAAGCCCAAAGATACGATCGAAAACCACAGTTACCGTCGGGATTTACATCCTGTATATGTGAAATGCACGGATAAAATAAAGACGGTATCGAATCCTTAAAACAATTAATATTGTTAACCGCATCTTTCCCCATAATCAATGGAAACCCAAGATGGGCGTTATCATCTTATGGTTGCTTTCCTTTACCTTTCGTTGAACGACGGTGTTGAATGACTGAACTCGCTTGTATAGACTCTTGTGACGCAATATACAAGCTGTGTCTCGCAGGGTCACATTTGCTTTGTTGGGATCCTGTGAATGAGCTGTTTCTCGCGACATCCTGTTTCCTTTGTTGTTGCTTTTTCAAAGTTGGACGACCGCGAGTATCTTCTTGTACCACAGGCGCTTTCTTGTTACTTTTGCTCGGAAAGACCACCCCTGCGATTCTCGACAGCATACTTCTTTTGACCTGATCGGGTTGTGACATAATTTTGTTTCTCACTTAACTAAGTACTTTATCCACGTCTACATTTTCATCATCGACAAACGACGGTTTTAAATCAAGTTTCCTCCGGAATACGTCCACCGCATCTAGAGGGATTATGCCACCTGTATTTTAAACGAAATAATTAGAACATTTTGAAAAGCACACGTCAACCCAAAACTACTTAATAGTCAGAATGGTTTACCTGTAGCTTCGATATTTGCCGGACGACAAGCACACGGCAACCCACAACTACTGAAAAGTTGGCAACCACACGTTGCATTTTGTTTCCGTATATGTGATAACTTGTATCACTCGTTTTCTATCAAATCTAGAGCTTTATGTGAAACTTTACCATGCAGGTTATCAAACAATTCAATAGCTATGTGGCGTCCATTTTCCTTATGAGACTTGTTCCAAACCCAAACTGTAACTGATAATACTGATCTGATACAATTTCATCAACAAACCCAACAAGTCTATCTAGTGAGCTTTTAGCATTTCTAAGATAGATCTTTAAGAGCGAATGCTGGCTCTCGACTCGGTTCGTTGTATGTTGACAAAAATTGAGGTTTCTGTTGGATCACGCGGATACAAACTTTTCTTTATATGGGTCCAGCCAATTTTTAGTCACATAATCTATAACTCCTGGAAAAATATTAATTATTGAATAAATATTTAAATATACAATAAATATTCAAAACTGAAAATATTAAATATTCAAAACTTACTTTCTCGTTTGGCTGCATACAGTCGTTCGTAAAGCCGGTTGAAGTTGTACTGGTATATATTTGGCGTGGGAGACTCACATAATACCGACCATGAATACTTGAAACTTGTCCAGTCTTCGTCTGTAAATGATGCCCTGCAATGTTTTGCGATATTCTCGTGTATGTGCCACCGACATAGGTTCTTGGAACAGACCGGAAATATTTTATCACACGTGTTCATAAGAGCTTTGTCTCTGTCTGTTACTATCACACATGGCTCCATACACTTTTGCAACATTGCTTTTATTTACAGTAGCACCCAGGTGAAGTTTTCCTCCCGTTATTTTGATATAAATGCATGAGCGACGCAAAACGACTGGTGTGTGGAGGTCACACCGACCACTTGGACAAATGGAAGTTTATACATGTAACATCCATGATTTTCAAGCTTAAATTTTAGTTCATATCACAATCCATTTCAATTTCATACCGGTTCCACGTTAATCACCATCTTGACACATATCAATTTAAGTTTTCAACTTTGCACATTATACACATTTCTTTCTATTAAATACATATCATAGCATGAATATTTATATAGGTGGATATATATATATATATATATATATATATATATATATGATTCTACTCAAATCAAATAAATCTTTTAGAGCCTTAATTATGTAAATACATTTTATTTATATAAATGTATTATGAATAAATATGTGCATATACATTTAGTTATTAAATAATTCATTTACACAGCTTGTTATTTTATAAAAATGGAAAACTTTCCTTTATAAAATATTTATAACTAAATAGATATTAAATTAGACTTTTGCAAATGATATAAATAAAGAAAATAAAAGCTAGTCATGAACCCCATGGAATCAACTTCGAACCCCACCTATGAACTTGAACCCTCAAATCGAACCTTCAACCTTGATCCTTGACCCCATCCATCCTAAATTGATCTATTTTGACTTGTAAAAGTTAAACAATTCGAATGTTTGAAAATTCAATGGCTAAACCAACCCAACCCGATGGATCTGAACTTGCCTTGGTTACCAGGATGATTATCGAGCAACTTACAGCTTATGTAACATAACAATTTAATCAATTTCGCGGTCAATCACAGATTTAAACCAACTCAAAGCAGGTTTGACTTCTTAGAGTCAAACCAGGTGTGAATCGGTTTCAAATCACAGAATTAAGACGCGTTAACTTCCGCAAATCACGCACGGATGATCCTCCTATGTATTCGAACCTTAGTCATGACCAGATTCACTCTCATACAATCGGATTTACGCGCAATCACCGTTGGCGGCACCCTCCGTCAAACCCGAATCAATTGGAGTTTTTAGAATGAAATTAAATTGTAAAAATCATTCCACACCTTCGCCATCACCATTGCAAACTCTCTGCGCCCAAAATCACACCCCACATCATCTCTGTGCGTGGATCGAACCTCAAGAACATCGCCCCTGACCGGTTAGCCGACGGCGCTCGATACTCCACCATATCAGGTAATACTTAGTTTGTTTGATTCGCAATTGAGTCCCTGTCAATAACCCCTTATCAATTTGTGTGACACCCGACATTTCAGGTTAATATCCGTACACGATATAAACGAGTTTATATTATATTTGTTTTCGTGATTTACCTAATTGCATAAATTAGGGCATTAAAGTTTAAGAAAAGCCGTATATTGTCTCATTTTATATTTTGGTAATTCTAGGAGTTACCAGTTTACATCGCAAATGACCAGAAAAATATATAGGCATATATATTTCACAAACTTTACGTGGAACAGTAAATTATTTTTAGAATAAATTTATAATACCGTGGAGAACCTAAACCAAATTAAATTAACCTTTTAAAACTATAATTGATATTAATACCCTTAATAAATTTTACACTTAAATCATGGTTTGATTTATTTTAACCCAAACCCCAACCCACTACTTTGACCTTCTCGGTCGAAGCCAGAGAAAACCCCCCCATTCTCACGTCACTATTTACCTCACATTCAAATTCTTTATACTAAAACCCATACAGCCTATTGCGAAAATTCAGATGAAACCATACCCCTTTCAATCAAAAGTCTCACTAAACCCTTTTATCACTCATTTTCTTACGGCAAACATCCCATTTCTCTCCAATTCGAAGTCCAATTTTAAGGCAAAATCCATCACAAATTCGGTGTTTTAAGAAAAGTTTCAAGTGTTTTCTCGAGAATCAAGCTAAGGAGCTCAGGATCATTCTCTATTTTCTCTCATTATCTTCATCTCTGTTTTAAGGTAAAAACTCAATACTATCTACAATATTTTCTTTTAAAACCGTAGCTAAGCATACAAAATATTCAAACGCAAGTAAGATAACAAGAAAAGTGTGTCGAATTCAAGTTTAAAACATAAAAATATGCAGGACTGATTCTGTCAATCAGAATTGCAGTAATCGAAACTATAGTTTCGATACCTGTTTCTCAATCGAAACTAGGAGTTTCGATACCAGTTTGATCGAAACTAGGAGTTTCGATACCTATTTGATCGAAACTAGGAGTTTCGATACCTAGTACTCAATCGAAACTAGGAGTTTCGATACCCAGTTTGCTTAATCGAAACTAGGTAGTTTCGACCTCTGTCCTGTTCAATCGAAACTAGGTAGTTTCGATACCTGGTCATCAGTCCCATTTAGCAGTAACTTAGAACTGTTTTTACTACAAAACAAGTGTTGAACAACTAAGAAGATATTTTAAACAAACACAACCAGATTTACAAAGTCGGTGGACAATTTGCAATATGAGACATTCGGTCTTAATACAATTTACCCTTTCGTATCTAGGGTACAAATAGTCAAGCTGACTAGAACAAATATCGTTACAAGCATACACAAACTCAAGGTGAGTTCACTGTCCCCTTTTAACTTTTAATGTTTTAGAAATATCGGGGGAGAAACATACTTGCATAACACGTTTGAAAACACGAAACATCATTACTTGATACATCTTAGAAAACATGGAACACGTACTTATATACATTTTCATATGGTAACAAGAAAACAAGACCCGACCTTTATGTTTGCATGAGTGAACACGTTTGGAGCTCGTAAAGTCCCCTAACCATCATATTTTATAACCATTAGCTAAGGATAGCCTGGGATTCTATGGATAGTATTATTGGGTCTGACACCCCCGGTCATGGTTAGTCGCGCTAACCATGGGTCCCTCTGGCCAAATGACCGCATAGTGTTCTAATATTGCTCGTGAGGTACGAGTGAGGGGCAAAACACCTGGTCTTGGTTTGGTTATGCCTCATGTATGTACATATTATTTGTATTCCTAGCTAGTCTACAAATGGGTCAACATTACTTGTTTTGTTTATCATATTCATTGAAACATTTTCGTGCAGATGGATCTGCCAATCACTTATACACAAATGGTTTTGCCATTCGTTTACGTGGAAATGTTTTTATCAATGTTTTCAAGGAAAACAGTTTCATATTATGGCCATGTACATAGTATCAATGTTTTCAGGAAAAATGACTTATTTTATGACTATGAAGTCATCACATGTTTTCATTGAGAAAACTACTCGTTTTATGACTATGAAGTCATCACATGTTTTCATTAAGAAAACTACTCGTTTTATGACTATGAAGTCATCACATGTTTTCGAGGAAAACAACCTTACATTAAACCCGTGTACATATTTTCAATGTTTTCGAGGAAAACAGTTTCGTATCATGGCCATGTACACAATATCAATGTTTTCAAGGAAAATCACTTTACATTGCAACATTCAAACCTGTGAACTCACCAACCTTTGTGTTGACATTTTTAAGTATGTTTTTCAGGTAATTCATAGCCATGGCACGGTTGGAATAGGCTAGCTATGTTGGATCAATTCCTAGTAGCTGGAAGGACGTAGAATATCAAGTCTCAAGTCTATCGTTGATCTAGAAGAACTTAGATCATAGTATTACTTAGTTTTAGTAATTGTATATGTAATCAAGTCTTAGAAATCACTATTACAGCTTCCGCTATCGTGTAATGAACCAATCGTTGCAACCTGTATTTATTTAATAAGTAAATAAATTTGGGGGTGTGACAGATTGGTATCAGAGCCATGGTTTTAGCGAATTAGGTTTCCTTAGTGATACCTAGGCTCTAACCGGACTCATTTAGGGACCAAGATTTCTAAGACTTGCATCACACTAAAAACACCCAAGACTTGAGCATAGGAATTCCAACCGTTGTCGAACAATTTGTGTAGACTATTAGTGTATGGAGTTACACTAGGGTACCATTAGCTACACTAATACAATTACATAACACATGTAATGAACACTTAAACACATACAACAATGTGAAAATAATAAACACATATAATATGTTACTATTCGGATTACGAGTCAAGAATAACGGGTACTCAGTATACTGCAACCTTAGAAGATCGAGTTACGAGCTGAGCTTGGACTAAGACGACAACGACCGTCAGTTACCGATCTTGGTATCACAACAGACTGAACCCGTACCAAAATCTGTACCCATACCTGCACCATACCGACAACTATTCTAACCGTGGAGGCAACTATCTTTCTAACGTATTTGCGGTATAAATACTCTCCTTCATAAGTTGTCGGATCGGATGCCTAGACTCTCGCCATGTTATCTGGCAGGCATGATTGCCCAGACAGAAGGGAATTCAAGGTGAATAAGCAGGACTAAATGGGAGAGAAATCTAAGGGTCAGGAGACCCAGACATACATCAGGATCATGTGGATCCATGCATATATACAGACTTGGAGCACGAGTTGCTCGACACTCATTTGAGGATCTCTGCCCATCACATAGTGCCTGAATTTCACCATGCATATTTTATTTTAAGAGGCACTGGTGGTGCCTCTCTACCATTAGCCTCATCTGACAACAGCCATATTCGACAGAGTCATGAGCATTGGTACTCATAATTAAGAGTAATCCGATAAAACAATACACACTCATGTACAAATGTGCAAACGCAATCTAATGATTATTTCAAATCCCTTTTGATTAAAAGCTAGGGATAGAAGAAACCCTATAGGGATCAGGCAAGGCAAATTATCATTACGGGTGCACACGTAATCATAATTTGCAGTGCATGGGAACTTTAGTGAGTCTTACTGTCTAAGCTGATGATCAACCCATGTTCTCAATCACTTGATTAAGGATTGAATCCTATCAAATCAGACTTCTCAATTAGGTGCTCAAAAGCATTCTCCTAGTTTTGGAGAAACGAGAGAAATTCAAATTGAATTCAACCAATCCTTAGTAAATCCTGAACGATGAAGGAATTCGCACATTCATTCTTTGAGATTCTACTCGTCAGGAATGCTTCAAATTGAGCGTTACCACAACTAACACTTACAGTAATTGCACAACTATTGTGGGAGATTATAGCGTAATATCAGGATCCATCATACAGTTCAATCTCACAATTGCTTGAAAGTTACGCCAAGTGTGTTATGCACTAACTTCAGCAATAGGGCAGGATATTATTCTGACCCGCATACACATGGCACCTATGGATATTGTGAAAGCTCGACATGAGACAAGTAGGAAATCGGACATTTCAGAATGTCGATCAAACAGGATTGCTCTCGCAGCCATTGACATTCAATATACCTTTAAGTCTGACTATTCTCTCTGCAATGGATAAGCCGGGGTTGATGCTCAAGCGAATGCCAAAGAAACCTAAGTGTGGACTAACGACTATTGTCGCACTAACCGGAAAACGACATGCAAAACTCTTAAAGGAGTCCCAAAATGCGGAATTTCATGCTAATCTCATTAGCTCATGATATGCATAAGGGGCGTAAGCTCGAGCTATTCACAACAGGCCACTGTTCACAAAGAGCTGAGAAGAATAATTCATTACTCTTTTGTACTTGCACTTCCCAAAGGTTCATCTTGATGGATGGATCCCAGATGTAGCCTAGAAGAGAGGTGTGATTGCATCTTTCACTCCTAGTTTTCTATAATTGGGAAGCTCTAGAGCATCTATTGTTAAGAAATGATCTCTTGGACTAGACTCAGTTAGAATACAAAAGTCTCAACGTTTAACACTCATTACCTTAATTTTATCCTTGTGCTAAGGATTTTGAGGCTATAACCTATATGAGTGGAATACGTAACAGTAAGTCACCAAAGCACCATTCAAACACTAAGGAAGTGCATACACACTGTATGACAAATAGTTGGCTATCAACCCTTTCTGCCAACTTAATGGGTTGACAAACCCATAGCCCATTTTGGGGAAAGCACTAATTCGATGAGACCATTCTCACAGTATTACTATTCATTCCCTCAGCTAGACTGAATGTGAATATTCCAAACAAACATCGAACTTCGTATGGCTTACATACTTTGAAGTTATGATAGTCGAGACATGAGTTTACAGATCAGGACGCTACAACCCAAAGGCTAGTCTGCCTCAGAAGGGTGGTACAAGCAACGGGTAAAGTGGTGATTAGACTCGAACTTTGCTAGTAAGAGCACACAAGGAATCTTGAAATATTAAATCAATTATGACCCATTTTAAAGGAAGATCATAGATAACACGAAACCGAAATTAAGAATAAAGTCTTAGTCCGAGAAAATGCTTTCGAAAAGCATAAGAGGGACAAACATAAAGTTTCATTTCCGTACTGTGTCATTACTACCCAGTATTCAACTAAAACCTAGACACCTCGTCGAGTAATTCTTTCCTAAGATCTATAGAGATCTGCTTTTGTGACAAAGTGAGCAGACGAATAGAGGGTATGTGTCAACATACGCTCAAGATTCGCAGGCACCATTCCTTTCATTACCAGGAATGAGCATCACATAACCCTACCATATTGAGGGTAATCAAATAAAGTGGTTCTTGCACGTTTAATATAGTTAGTCGGGGAAGTATTCGCTTTGCTTTCGAATACCGACTACAAAGTAAATGGAATCAAACAATTGAAACCTAAGTTGGATGATACAGATAGAATTTGGGTACCAGGTATCGGTAGCCTATGTGGAAGGTTATGGATGAAGTCCATAAGCCCAAGTACTCCATTCATCCAGAATAGAATAAAACATATAAGGATCCCGAGGAACTCCATTATGTGGCAAAACATGAAGGGAGAAATTGCTATCTATGTTGGGAGATAACCGACAGTAAAAGCAGAATGTTAGGAATCACCTGAATGAACGCAAAAACCGCAGATTCCTCAATGGAAATGGGAGGAGAATTCCATAGGTTTCATTACAAATCTACCCAGAACACCTAACGGCTATGATACTATATGGGTAATCGTCAGTCGTTTGACGAAATCCGCTCACTCCCTACCAATAAAGGAGACAGATAAAAGTAAGAAGCGTGCGAGGCTAAATATTAAGGAAATTAAGGCTAGGCATGGTATGCCAATTTCCATTTTCTCTAATAGGGACAGTCAAATCATGTCAAGAACCTAGCAGTCAGTACAAGAAGCCTTGGGCACACGCCTTGACATGAGCACTGCATATCATTCCCAGAAGAACGGTCAAGGTAAAAAGGACCATCTAACTTTAAAAGATGTGCTCCGTGCGTGTGTAATCGATTTCGGAGGAAATTGGGATACTCACCACCGTTGGCTGAGTTTTCATATAATACCAACTACCATACCAGCATTAAAGCCGCTCCGTTGAGGCTTTGTATGGTTGTAAGTGTCGCTCATCGCTACGTTGGGTAAAGGTTGGAAAAAAGCATTTGACTAGTCCTGATATTGGCTAGGAAACCATTGATAAGATCGTCAAAATCAAAGATCGTCCGAAAACCACTCAATGCAGACGAAAGAGAGTTGTGCTAGCAACAGACGAAAGACATTAAAATTCCAAGTGGGAGACAAAGTCATGTTAAAGGTCTCATATTGGAAAGGAATTGCAAGATTTGACAACCGTGGCAAGCTTAACCCTAGGTTCGTTGAACCATTTGAAATTTTGACTAGGGTTGGCCCTGTAGCTTACAAGCTCAAGTTGCCACAAGAACTAAGCAATGTACATGATACGTTTCACGTATCAAACCTCAAGAAGTGTTTATCAGACGAGACGTTAATTATACCGCCTGACGAGATTCACATAGACGACAGGTTGCATTTCATCGAGAAACCGATTGAGATTTCGGATTGGAAAGTTCAAAGACTGAGACGCAGCCGAATCAAACTGGTCAAAGTACGTTGGAACTCAAACCGTGGTCCTGAGTATACATGGGAACGAGAGGATCAAATGAAAACAAAATACCCCTCCTTGTTTAAGGATGCACCAGTTCAAGATGGCACGAATTGAATTTCGGGACGAAATTCTTTTAACATAGGGAGAATGTGACACCCGACATTTCAGGTTAATATCCGTACACGATATAAACGAGTTTATATTATATTTGTTTTCGTGATTTACCTAATTGCATAAATTAGGGCTTTAAAGTCTAAGAAAAGCCGTACATTGTCTCATTTTATATTTTGGTAATTCTAGGAGTTACCAGTTTACATCGCAAATGACCAGAAAAATATATAGGCATATATATTTCACAAACTTTACGTGGAACAGTAAATTATTTTTAGAATAAATTTATAATACCGTGGAGAACCTAAACCAAATTAAATTACCCTTTTAAAACTATAATTGATATTAATACCCTTAATAAATTTTACACTTAAATCATGGTTTGATTTATTTTAACCCAAACCCCAACCCACTACTTTGACCTTCTCGGTCGAAGCCAGAGAAAACCCCCCCATTCTCACGTCACTATTTACCTCACATTCAAATTCTTTATACTAAAACCCATACAGCCTATTGCGAAAATTCAGATGAAACCATACCCCTTTCAATCAAAAGTCTCACTAAACCCTTTTATCACTCATTTTCTTACGGCAAACATCCCATTTCTCTCCAATTCTAAGTCCAATTTTAAGGCAAACTCCATCACAAATTCGGTGTTTTAAGAAAAGTTTCAAGTGTTTTATCGAGAATCAAGCTAAGGAGCTCAGGATCATTCTTTATTTTCTCTCATTATCTTCATATCTGTTTTAAGGTAAAAACTCAATACTATCTACAATATTTTCTTTTAAAACCGTAGCTAAGCATACAAAATATTCAAACGCAAGTAAGATAACAAGAAAAGTGTGTCGAATTCAAGTTTAAAACATAAAAATATGCAGGACTGATTCTGTCAATCAGAATTGCAATAATCGAAACTATAGTTTCGATACCTGTTTCTCAATCGAAACTAGGAGTTTCGATACCAGTTTGATCGAAACTAGGAGTTTCGATACCTATTTGATCGAAACTAGGAGTTTCGATACCTAGTACTCAATCGAAACTAGGAGTTTCGATACCCAGTTTGCTTAATCGAAACTAGGTAGTTTCGACCTCTGTCCTGTTCAATCGAAACTAGGTAGTTTCGATACCTGGTCATCAGTCCCATTTAGCAGTAACTTAGAACTGTTTTTACTACAAAACAAGTGTTGAACAACTAAGAAGATATTTTAAACAAACACAACCAGATTTACAAAGTCGATGGACAATTTGCAATATGAGACATTCGGTCTTAACACAATTTACCCTTTCGTATCTAGGGTACAAATAGTCAAGCTGACTAGAACAAATATCGTTACAAGCATACACAAACTCAAGGTGAGTTCACTGTCCCCTTTTAACTTTTAATGTTTTAGAAACATCGGGGGAGAAACATACTTGCATAACACGTTTGAAAACACGAAACATCATTACTTGATACATCTTAGAAAACATGGAACACGTACTTATATACATTTTCATATGGTAACAAGAAAACAAGACCCGACCTTTATGTTTGCATGAGTGAACACGTTTGGAGCTCGTAAAGTCCCCTGACCATCATATTTTATAACCATTAGCTAAGGATAGCCTGGGATTCTATGGATAGTACTATTGGGTCTGACACCCCCGGTCATGGTTAGTCGCGCTAACCATGGGTCCCTCTGGCCAAATGACCGCATAGTGTTCTAATATTGCTCGTGAGGTACGAGTGAGGGGCAAAACACCTGGTCTTGGTTTGGTTATGCCTCATGTATGTACATATTATTTGTATTCCTAGCTAGTCTACAAATGGGTCAACATTACTTGTTTTGTTTATCATATTCATTGAAACGTTTTCATGCAGATGGATCTGCCAATCACTTATACACAAATGGTTTTGCCATTCGTTTTCGTGGAAATGTTTTTATCAATGTTTTCAAGGAAAACAGTTTCATATTATGGCCATGTACACAGTATCAATGTTTTCAGGAAAAATGACTTATTTTATGACTATGAAGTCATCACATGTTTTCATTGAGAAAACTACTCGTTTTATGACTATGAAGTCATCACATGTTTTCATTAAGAAAACTACTCGTTTTATGACTATGAAGTCATCACATGTTTTCGAGGAAAACAACCTTACATTAAACCCGTGTACATATTTTTAATGTTTTCGAGGAAAACAGTTTCGTATCATGGCCATGTACACAATATCAATGTTTTCAAGGAAAATCAGTTTACATTGCAACATTCAAACCTGTGAACTCACCAACCTTTGTGTTGACATTTTTGTGACAATCCGACTTTTTAAGTTAACCCCGTTAACTATTCCGTTAAGTTTCTTATGAAAAACTTAACCCCGTTAATAAAATCTAACCACAAGGACTAATTCGGTCACAAAACACCCTAAACTATTCTGTTGACTTTTGGAAAGTCAAAATCAACTCTGTTGACTTTAAAAGTCAAAATTAACCAAGAGTTAACTCCATTTAAACTAGAAGGACCTTTTCTGCCAAGTTTCAAACTTGATTCCTACAGGAAATTTCAAGGACCAATCCTGTCATTCCCAAATTATTGATTTTGTTGACTTCAGAAGTCAAAATCTCGGCATAATCTCAAATCCAAGCAAATCAACCGTTTATGGATTGAATTCGTAACTCATCCTCCACGATCAGTACATTTACACCCATAACCAACCAATTAATCATAAGAATTAATCGAATTAAAATGCTATAATGAGTAATAAATCCTTAACCGTCGACCATTACCGCTTATCTATCAAATTCGACAAATTCTTATACTATTCGCACGATTTGAGACTCTGCACGCTCCTTACGAAACCCTGTGAAGCTGTTTCAAGCATCAATTCGATCGGAAGTGGAACCAACTTTGCCGGAGATAAAGATATTCCCAGTCGGAGCCTGCCTTAGTCGAACCCCTGCAATCCGATATCGATTTTGGTAATTGGTCTCACCTTTAGCTTCGTTTATGTATCTAGATTGAAAGCCCTATGAC
Organism: Smallanthus sonchifolius; assembly: GCA_023525975.1. NCBI lineage: Eukaryota > Viridiplantae > Streptophyta > Magnoliopsida > Asterales > Asteraceae > Smallanthus > Smallanthus sonchifolius. Next base: position 14,064,063 of record CM042042.1, read on the forward strand.
TAATTGGGTTTATTTCATCATTTCAAACAAGGACCGATTCTAGGGTTCATAACCATTTCAGTTTAATCGAACGATACCCTTGACTTAGTTTAAACCAAATTAAATGATATGGGTAGTTTCGCAATTCAAAACCCTTTGAAAACCCTCTGTTAATTCGTTATTTTATTATCGAATTCATATCAATCTGGAAATTAGGGTTCATATGCCTTCTAATTTAAGGTTTTTGATCTTTGACTAAAAAGAAATGAAATTAAACTACAGAATATGTTTCGCAGAAACTCGATTAACAAAAGCCCTATGATTTTAATCATTTTTATCATCGAAATCATTCTAATCGATTCAAAGTTTTCTAATACATTTTCGGTATAAATCTTGATAATTAGTCAGCCTAATCTTAATCGTTTTCGAATTGGATTGTATGCTCAGGTTCGTAATCCACTGAGCATCAAAACTTGTTCCTGTTTTGGTCGATCCATCATCCGAATCCATGGGTTCTGGCCGGTATTCAATCGCGGGTATAGTGGGAAGAGGGAACCACTTGATCTGATTAATAAAAGTTTTTGGAACCGGGTCTCTAACGCGATGACCCTAGCGGGCGTAATGGTTAAACTTGTGTGCTTGTGTGGGAGAGACCCGGGTTCGAGGCCGGGCTCCCACATAAAATTTTTGGGTGATTTTCGGTTAAATAAAAGTATATATAAATTAAACTTATATTATTATAAACCTATTTAAACGCGTTTTGGCCCGAGAATTGACCCGAGGACTCGGGTTTGAATTTAGTGAAAAATTATATTATTTTTACCGTTTCTAAAATAATAAATATTATATCATTTCCTAACTTTCGCAAGCGACTCAATCAAAAGAAAATAATTATTCTAATGTCGACGTTCGACGCGTTCGTTTAATTTAAATCCATAGAATGAGTTAGGATACTCTAACTTCCCGTGTCATCGTCACAAGTCCCGAATCGTCCCTAACTGTTGTGTTATATTGTTAGGTCACACGTAAGTCGTTTAAGACTTACACCCGTGGTTTCAACTCCATCAGCGTAACCCGATCTTTCACTCTAACTCAGGTGAGTATTCACGACCCCTTTTTACTACTTTTAACTTGGGGGAGAAAACATGCTTAAACTGATTTTAGATTTTGTATTTCATATGCTATCAATGTTAAAGCTAAGTGTAACATGCTATCACAGAAAGTCCTCATCTTATTTCGAACCGTTAATATGGATCTTAGCGAGGTAATGTTTAGTAGTACTACTGGGTTTGACAAATCCCACCCTCGTTAGTCGCGCTAACTCGATCGGATATCGAACGGGTGAAATGTTAGCCTATTCACATGGCCAGTATTGATAGAACCTGGCAGGAGGCAATAAACAAACAGTCAGTTTCGGTTGCGAGCACTTGAGCTAAAACATGAACATAGGTTAGCTACCTATAGATACATATTGAAAGATCATAAATCTGGTAACGCTTACTTATTTATTTGAAACCTGTGAACTCACCAACCTCGTGTTGACACTTTTTCTTACATGTTTTCTCAGGACGCTAAGCTAAGACACAGGTGCACGTTAGGGCATGCATGAGATTCAACTGCTTTGCTTTGTGTCTATTTATGTTGATTGAATTATTTTAATGTACTTTGTTTGGTTGAACGTTTGGACTTTTGGACTTTGGTTTTGGGCGCGTGTATTTTGCGCATTTACTTTCTTTACGCTTCCGCATTGATACTCTGATTTAAAAGGATATTTTCATTTGAGTCCCATGTAGAGTCGTTCAATGTAACTAATGTCTGAGATCCTGGTTTGTCACTTCCTAAACGGTAATACTCCGTTAGTGGAATTTGGGGGTGTGACAGATTGGTATCAGAGCCATTGGTTATAGCGAACTAGGATTGCATACTAGACTATAGCCTCACACATTAGTTACATGTCATTTGGATGTTTGGCACTTATACAAATTGTTACAGGATCATGTCGTCAACACCACCACCATCACCTAACGCATCAGGGCATAAGGCACCTGTACCCTCATCCCCGGAGCCCAAAAGGCGCCGGACTACCTCAATTGAGCAAGGTGAACCGAGCAACGCACAGGCATTGGAGTATGCTCTCAATTGGGATATGTACCCACATATGATCCAAAGGTGGATTGAAATGGGAGATGTTCCATCACCGTACTTTGCATCCACATCTTCATCGCCTACACTGCCTAGCTTACCATGTACCATGGAACAAGCCTTCGCAGCATTTGTGTCCTATATGTTAAAGGAATTAAGTTTTGTACAAGACGCTACCGAGGAGATACCTAAACTCCTGGAGAATGGAAAACAAGTGGAAAAGAATAGGGTAGGAATAGAAGATTTGACTACCGAACTAGCTGCAACGGATCATGTCCACAATCTTTTAGTGAATCGTGTAGCACACCTAGAGACGAGGGCTGACATTATGGATGATGATATGCAAGGAGTTCTGGAGAGACTAGCTGCTATGGAAGCTCAGCTACATGTGGCTAACCACACTGCTGAAGGCCTTCAAGAGAGGGTGACTCACTTAGAAGCCCAACTGCAAGCGGCCCTACACCCGGAAGACATTCCAGTATCTGATGATGAGGAGGAACCCTTTGAGGAAGAGCTCTTTGAGGAGGAGCCCTTCGAGGAGGAACCCTTAGAGGGGGAACCAGCTGAGGAAGAGCCAGTGGAGATTGATGATGCACAGTCATATGTCTCTTCTGATGACGAGGATATTTGAGGATCTTCCTATTCTATCTTTGTTTTTGCTTATGTTATTTCCCTTTTCAAACCTAGATGGGTAAGGTTGTTCCCATCCAATAAAAGCATGAGAAGTTTAATATTTGAGTTATTTATTTTGTAGCCTTACAATTTATTTAATTTTCAAAATATTAGATGTTGTATTTCCTTACCCGTACCTGAATAATGTTTAATATGCGATATATTTCTCATTGTTTTCATTTGTGATTGTGAAGAAATATGTCTGGAAGAGGACGAGGAGGCCGTACCGGTGGTCGTGGTACCATCAACATGACGGCAGCAGAACTAGCAGCTTTGATAAACAATAGTGTGGCAGAGGCCCTAGCAGCACATAATGCTGCAGGTAAAAGCTTTCAACTATTGACTAGTAGTGTCAATCCCTTTTCCTAAGAATATCTTTCTAAACTCTATAATTCCAATTCAATTCGTATTTCTAAATCCAGGCCAGCAAAATCAGCAAAACCAACAAAATCAACAGCCAGCCTGCACTTTTAAGGCATTCATGGACTGCAAGCCCCACACCTTTAGTGGAGCTGAAGGAGAAGTTGGATTACTTCGCTGGTTTGAGAAGGTTGAATCAGTAATAGCCATGTGCAACTGCCCCGTAGCTAACCAAGTAAAATTTGCTGCTGGAACTTTAGAAGGCCCGGCCCTAACATGGTGGAATGCCCAAGTGCAAATGTTAGGACTAGCAATGGCAAATGGACTCCCGTGGGAGGAATTTAAAACCATGATGAAAGAAGAATACTGCCCACGAGATGAAATTCAAAAACTAGAAGGAGAGTTCTGGAACCTTAAGATGGAGGGTTCAGAAATTGAACTCTACACCACCCGTTCGCACGAACTTGCCACCATGTGCCCACATATGGTGACTCCGGATTACAAACGGATTGAACTATACATTGGAGGTTTGGTACCTCAGATTCAAAGCATGGTGACCTCATCCAACCCTACCACCATCCAACAGACCATCAGACTTGCCCACAAATTGACCGATCAGGCAGTGACACAGGGAACTTTACCTCCAAGAGGTTCAATTGCTAAACCCACCGACAGCCACAAACGCAAGTTCGATCACCATTTCAACACCCACAACCACTCTAACTCCCACACCAAAGGACCCCAACCCAACCAGCAACAGTCTAACCAACAGCAACAACAACAACAACGTAGGTTCGAGCCTACCAAGAACTTCAATCAGTCGACCTCTTCTGGCCAAAACCAGGGTGGTTATGCGGGGAAGTCCCCGAAGTGTAACAAGTGTAACTTACACCACTTTGGGTTCTGCAATCGTTGCCAGAGGTGCGGTAAAATAGGCCATGCTGCCAAGGACTGTAGGGGTGAATTACAAACTAAACAACCCTTTCAACAACCAGGGTCTACTAGGGCTTGCTTTGAGTGTGGAAATGAAGGGCATATTCAGAAAAACTGTCCTCAGTTGAAGAAAGGGGGTAATGGAAATCACAACCCTAACCACAATAACAATGGGAATGGTGGTAATAATGGCAATGGGGGAGGAAATGGTGCGAAGGGACGAGCCTTCGTACTAGGATCTGGAGAAGCCCGTTACGACCATAATGTGGTTACCGGTAAATTTGTCTTAAATAATTACTTTGCTTCTGTCCTTTTTGACACTGGTGCCGATAGGAGTTTTATATCTAAGAAACTTAGTGATATGATAAAAGGAACTCCAACTCTGTTAGAAGCTAAGTATGTAATAGAGATAGCTGACGGCCAAATAATTGAAGCAACCCATATTCTTAAGGGTTGTAAGCTTGATCTAGCTAGCCATATTCTAGATATCGACCTTATGCCGGTCACACTTGGTAGTTTTGATGTAATCGTCGGCATGGATTGGTTGTTTAGAAACCAAGCGGAAATCATTTGTCATGAGAAAATCGTTCGCATACCCCTCCCGAGTGGAGAAATTCTTTCAGTTCAGGGCGAAAGAGTTGGTACTGTCATGGGCATTATATCCTTCATGAAAGCATAAAAATGTCTTCGGAAGGGGCATACGGCTATTTTGGCACTTGTTGCTGAACAGCTGTCAGAAGAGAAGAAGATCGAAGATATTCCCGTTGTGCGTGAATTTTTGGAAGTATTTCCCAAGGATCTGCCCGGTCTGCCACCACACCGTCAGGTTGAATTCCAAATTGACCTAGCACCTGGAGCAGCACCGATTGCTCGTGCACCTTATCGATTAGCACCTAGTGAATTGCAGGAACTGTCCACTCAGTTGCAAGACTTACTGGATAAAGGCTTCATCCGACCTAGTTCATCACCGTGGGGAGCTCCGGTATTATTTGTCAAGAAGAAGGACGGTACGTTCCGTATGTGTATTGATTACCGCGAGTTGAACAAAGTTACAATCAAGAACCGCTACGCTTTACCTCGTATTGATGACCTTTTTGATCAACTCCAAGGATCAAGTTTCTATTCCAAAATAGACCTTAGGTCCGGCTATCATCAGTTAAGAGTCCGAGAAGAAGATATCTCTAAAACTGCATTCAGGACAAGGTACGGCCATTACGAATTTATGGTCATGCCTTTCGGTTTAACCAACTGGATCTCATGAACCGTGTGTGTAAGCCTTACCTTGACCAGTTTGTTATCGTTTTCATCGATGACATCCTTATTTATTCCAAGAACGAGGAAGAACATGAAGAACATCTGCGTCTAATTTTGGAACTACTTAAGCAAGAGCAACTTTATGCTCAGTTTTCCAAGTGTGAATTTTGGATTCGAGAGGTTCAATTTCTAGGGCATGTGGTAAATGAAAAAGGGATACATGTCGACCCGTCCAAAATAGAAGCCATCAAGAATTGGGCAGCACCGACGACTCCGACTGAGGTGCGACAATTTCTGGGATTGGCTGGATATTACCGTCGTTTTATCGAAGGATTTTCAAAGATTGCGCAACCTCTCACCGCCCTAACTCAAAAAGGAAAAGCCTATAATTGGGGCGATAACCAAGAATCTGCTTTCCAACATCTCAAACAGAAACTTTGCAGTGCACCTATTTTAGCTCTTCCGGAAGGAACCGATGATTTTGTGGTGTATTGTGATGCATCCATCCAAGGCTTGGGTTGTATCTTAATGCAACGCGAAAAGGTAATCGCATACGCTTCACGTCAGTTAAAGGTTCACGAGAAAAACTACACCACTCATGACCTAGAGTTGGGAGCAGTAGTTTTTGCACTAAAGATATGGAGACATTACTTGTACGGTACCAAATGCACCATCTACACCGACCACAAGAGCCTCCAGCATATCTTCGAGCAGAAGGAGTTGAACATGCGACAACGTCGTTGGGTTGAACTTTTAAATGATTACGACTGTGCGATCCGGTATCATCCGGGTAAAGCTAACGTCGTGGCTGATGCATTAAGCCGAAAAGAAACGAAACCCAAACGAGTTCGAGCGTTACAACTCACTATTCACCCTGGATTGCCTGACAGAATCCGTAGTGCTCAACTTGAAGCCTTGAAAGAAGATAACCTACCGTTAGAAGGTACTCGCGGCATGGAAGCACAACTTGAAGTAAAATCCGACGGAATTCGTTACTTTGTCGAACGAATATGGGTTCCAGTGTTCGGAAATTTAAGGGAACTAATCATGGATGAAGCTCATAAATCTCGTTACTCCATTCATCCGGGTTCCGATAAGATGTACCATGATCTAAAAGTACTATATTGGTGGCCGAAGATGAAGGCCGATATAGCCACTTATGTTAGTAAGCGTCTGACCTGCGCGAAGGTCAAAGTTGAATACCAAAAACCGTCCGGTCTCCTACAACAACCTGAAATTCCCATGTGGAAATGGGAACAAATATCCATGGACTTCATTACCAAATTACCCCGAACCCCTACCGGATGTGATACTATATGGGTAATTGTGGATCGCCTAACAAAATCTGCTCACTTCCTAGCCATCAAAGAAACTGACAAAATGGATAAACTCACTCGAGTATACTTGAAAGAAGTGGTCTCTCGGCACGGAGTGCCAATCTCTATTATTTCGGATCGTGATGAACGATTCACTTCTCGTTTCTGGCAATCATTGCATAAAGCATTAGGCACGCGTCTAGATATGAGCACAGCATACCATCCTCAAACTGATGGCCAAACTGAACGTACTATCCAAACTCTGGAGGACATGCTACGAGCTTGTGTGATCGATTTCGGTAACACTTGGGAGTCTCACCTACCATTGGTGGAGTTCTCCTACAACAACAGTTATCACACTAGCATCAAGGCAGCTCCATTTGAAGCACTTTATGGACGGAAATGCCGTTCTCCCATTTGTTGGACCGAGGTTGGGGATAGCCAACTCACAGGTCCTGAACTTGTATTTGAAACTTCCGAAAAGATCGTTCATATTAGAAATCGTATGGCGGCAGCTCGTGATCGTCAAAAGAGCTATGCCGACAAGCTTCGTAAACCTTTGGAATTTCAAATAGGTGACATGGTTTTACTCAAAGTCTCACCTTGGAAAGGTGTCATTCGTTTTGGGAAACGAGGAAAACTGAATCCTCGTTATGTTGGACCTTTCAAAATATTAAAGAGAATCGGACCAGTCGCGTATCAACTGGACTTACCTGAAAGACTTAGTGGTGTGCACAATGTCTTTCACGTCTCAAATTTAAAGAAGTGCCTAGCAGATGAATCACTCACAGTTCCGCTGGAGGAACTACATGTTGATGAACAGTTATGTTTCATCGAAGAACCTGTGGAAATTATGGATAGGGAAGTCAAATCGTTAAAGCACAGTAAAATCCCTATTGTTCGAGTCCGTTGGAACTCGAAACGCGTACCAGAATTCACGTGGGAGCGCGAGGATCAGATGATGCGCAAATATCCTAATCTGTTCAAGCACTCCGCGTCAAATCCCTAAGGTACTATCTAATTTTCGGGACGAAAATTCTTTCAACTAGGGAATGATGTGAAACCCTAGAAATTTTTTTTTAGTTATTTCAATTTTCGGGACGAAAATTCTTTCAACTAGGGAATGATGTGACAATCCGACTTTTTAAGTTAACCCCGTTAACTATTCCGTTAAGTTTCTTATGAAAAACTTAACCCCGTTAATCAAATCTAACCACAAGGACTAATTCGGTCACAAAACACCCTAAACTATTATGTTGACTTTTGGAAAGTCAAAATCAACTCTGTTGACTTTAAAAGTCAAAATTAACCAAGAGTTAACTCCATTTAAACTAGAAGGACCTTTTCTGCCAAGTTTCAAACTTGATTTCTACAGGAAATTTCAAGGACCAATCCTGTCATTCCCAAATTCTTGATTTTGTTGACTTCAGAAGTCAAAATCTCGGCAGAATCTCAAATCCAAGCAAATCAACCGTTTATGGATTGAATTCGTAACTCATCCTCCACGATCAGTACATTTACACCCATAACCAACCAATTAATCATAAGAATTAATCGAATTAAAACGCTATAATGAGTAATAAATCCTTAACCGTCGACCATTACCGCTTATCTATCAAATTCGACAAATTCTTATACTATTCGCACGAATTGAGACTCTGCACGCTCCTTACGAAACCATGTGAAGCTGTTTCAAGCATCAATTCGATCGGAAGTGGAACCAAATTTGCCGGAGATAAAGATATTCCCAGTCGGAGCCTGCCTTAGTCGAACCCCTGCAATCCGATATCGATTTTGGTAATTGGTCTCACCTTTAGCTTCGTTTATGTATCTAGATTGAAAGCCCTATGACTAATTGGGTTTATTTCATCATTTCAAACAAGGACCGATTCTAGGGTTCATAACCATTTCAGTTTAATCGAACGATACCCTTGACTTAGTTTAAACCAAATTAAATGATATGGGTAGTTTCGCAATTCAAAACCCTTTGAAAACCCTCTGTTAATTCGTTATTTTATTATCGAATTCATATCAATCTGGAAATTAGGGTTCATATGCCTTCTGATTTAAGGTTTTTGATCTTTGACTAAAAAGAAATGAAATTAAACTACAGAATATGTTTCGCAGAAACTCGATTAACAAAAGCCCTATGATTTTAATCATTTTTATCATCGAAATCATTCTAATCGATTCAAAGTTTTCTAATACATTTTCGGTATAAATCTCAATAATTAGTCAGCCTAATCTTAATCGTTTTCGAATTGGATTGTATGCTCAGGTTCGTAATCCACTGAGCATCAAAACTTGTTCCTGTTTTGGTCGATCCATCATCCGAATCCATGGGTTCTGGCCGGTATTCAATCGCGGGTATAGTGGGAAGAGGGAACCACTTGATCTGATTAATAAAAGTTTTTGGAACCGGGTCTCTAACGCGATGACCCTAGCGGGCGTAATGGTTAAACTTGTGTGCTTGTGTGGGAGAGACCCGGGTTCGAGGCCGGGCTCCCACATAAAATTTTTGGGCGATTTTCGGTTAAATAAAAGTATATATAAATTAAACTTATATTATTATAAACCCATTTAAACGCGTTTTGGCCCGAGAATTGACCCGAGGACTCGGGTTTGAATTTAGTGAAAAATTATATTATTTTTACCGTTTCTAAAATAATAAATATTATATCATTTCCTAACTTTCGCAAGCGACTCAATCAAAAGAAAATAATTATTCTAATGTCGACGTTCGACGCGTTCGTTTAATTTAAATCCATAGAACGAGTTAGGATACTCTAACTTCCCGTGTCATCGTCACAAGTCCCGAATCGTCCCTAACTGTTGTGTTATATTGTTAGGTCACACGTAAGTCGTTTAAGACTTACACCCGTGGTTTCAACTCCATCAGCGTAACCCGATCTTTCACTCTAACTCAGGTGAGTATTCACGACCCCTTTTTACTACTTTTAACTTGGGGGAGAAAACATGCTTAAACTGATTTTAGATTTTGTATTTCATATGCTATCAATGTTAAAGCTAAGTGTAACATGCTATCACAGAAAGTCCTCATCTTATTTCGAACCGTTAATATGGATCTTAGCGAGGTAATGTTTAGTAGTACTACTGGGTTTGACAAATCCCACCCTCGTTAGTCGCGCTAACTCGATCGGATATCGAACGGGTGAAATGTTAGCCTATTCACATGGCCAGTATTGATAGAACCTGGCAGGAGGCAATAAACAAACAGTCAGTTTCGGTTGCGAGCACTTGAGCTAAAACATGAACATAGGTTAGCTACCTATAGATACATATTGAAAGATCATAAATCTGGTAACGCTTACTTATTTATTTGAAACCTGTGAACTCACCAACCTCGTGTTGACACTTTTTCTTACATGTTTTCTCAGGACGCTAAGCTAAGACACAGGTGCACGTTAGGGCATGCATGAGATTCAACTGCTTTGCTTTGTGTCTATTTATGTTGATTGAATTATTTTAATGTACTTTGTTTGGTTGAACGTTTGGACTTTTGGACTTTGGTTTTGGGCGCGTGTATTTTGCGCATTTACTTTCTTTACGCTTCCGCATTGATACTCTGATTTAAAAGGATATTTTCATTTGAGTCCCATGTAGAGTCGTTCAATGTAACTAATGTCTGAGATCCTGGTTTGTCACTTCCCAAACGGTAATACTCCGTTAGTGGAATTTGGGGATGTGACAATTTTTAAGTATGTTTTTCAGGTAATTCATAGCCATGGCACGGTTGGAATAGGCTAGCTATATTGGATCAATTCCTAGTAGCTGGAAGGACGTAGAATATCAAGTCTCAAGTCTATCGTTGATCTAGAAGAACTTAGATCATAGTATTACTTAGTTTTAGTAATTGTATATGTAATCAAGTCTTAGAAATCACTATTACAGCTTCCGCTATCGTGTAATGAACCAATCGTTGCAACCTGTATTTATTTAATAAGTAAATAAATTTGGGGGTGTGACAATTTGTGTTAACAAAAGCCATCAGACTCAATTTTGATTAGGGTTCTTGATCATTTATACGCATTCTGATTTGGCGGTGGTTCTCGATTCATTATTCGTATATGTGTAAATGGTTTCCTTATAAGACCATCTCGTCTGACTGGCTAGGGCATTGCACCATCGGACCAGATGGCGTGGGTTCGAAACCCACCATCAGCGGCTCTTTTTGCCTTATAACCGAACCCGGCCCCTCTATGATTTCACCTTAGATAGTTTTCGGACCGGATTAGTATCAGCATCAGTCCTCTTGGTCTAGTGGTATTACGCGCTACCCACACAGAAACCACCCGGGTTCGAACCGGGTGGTCTGTATATATGTTTTTAAAACCGATTTTTAAAGCTCTAGAAATTTTATAAAAAATATTTTTATAAACCTGACAATATTTGTAACAGAATAAAACCATATTTGTAAATTTTCAATATAAATTCAGTTTTATTACGAATTTCGTTGTTCAAGTTGTATATTAAATATTTAAAACAAAAATTTAGATATTTAAATAATTAAATGAAATTAACTTCCAAATAAAATACTTGTTTTTATAAATTTTATAAAATTTTAACTTTATTTAAATCAAATACTTATTTTTAAAATGATAAATAAATAAATAAATTTATTTATTATAATCTACAATAAAAAAAAAGTTAAAGGTATAGTTATTATAAATAAATATCATTTTTTTTTCTTCACATCTTTATAAATAAATATTATTTTTACACATCTTTATAAATAAATAAATAAAGCAAAATTATTTATTTAATTTATGTTTAAGATAATCCACACACTATTTTCATAATTAAATAACTAAATTTAATTTATTTAGTTATTCAGACCCAAACCTAATTAAAATATTTTAAAACTATTCATTTCAAATATTTCATTTTATACAAAACCAATTCAAGAACAAACCACAGTTTCCTATACTCCTATACATACTACAACTCTTTGTACACACACTCAATTAAATCCGAGACTTAGACCTAGACTATCGTACACATTATTAATTTGATATATATTACACACTAGGTTAACATCGTGAGTTACAAGAATCATTTTGCTACCTACTCTCGCGTGCTAACTAGACCCTTGATCCAAGTGAGTATTATATAGCCCCTTTTACTCTTTTACACTTTTTGGGGTGGAACATGAACACTATACAAACTATTGCTTACATTTACACAAACTACACAAATACAAATCCTCTTTACATTCATGTATGCAATTTAAGCTTTATGCCTGAGTGCTAGTTGTGCTAACTTTTGTGTGCAATTTATGTGCAATCATTAACTATTCAAGCCGACGGTAAACAATGATAGATCTATTGAGTCTGACAAACCCACCTAGATTGGGGTGATTGTTACCGACAACACAATTTGCATGCTAGTTACAAAGGTTTGATTGTACTTAGTTACACAATAGCTGCTCTCCATAAATGCCTTATTTTATCATGTTATGTAAGGATTTGTTTATTCATAACCTATATGCTATCTATATACAAACCTGTGTATGATCACCAACTTTTTAGTTGACTTTATTTTATTCATGTTTCAGGTACTAATGTGTGATTTTGATCAAGACTTGCTACACATAAGTTTTGGACCTAGATATTTTTAAATAAAGGATTATGTATTTCATTTTATGTACCTTCTTGAATTTGGTTGTGTTTGAATTGTTTGAAATGAAATTGATGATTAAATATTGAAATCTAGTCAACCTTGTGCTCATGAACAGTCTACATGTCCCGCCCCGACGTATTCTGCCGTCGGTTGGGGTGTGACAGATTGGTATCAGAGCCTGGGTTATAGAGAATTAGGTTATTAGACACTCTTGACATAGACTATAACCTTAGGACACCCATACTATGCCATGCTACTACATGCTATATGATTATTTCTTATGTGAATAATTTTACATGTTACTAAATAATTACATCATATGATACAGTACTTAATAGTCTATGTGTCACATTACCTGCCAACTTTTGTCTTCTATTCAATGCTACCTATTTGATTTATTTAAAGTGCTATCCTATGTTTTCCACACACACTCATACACACTTAGTTCTTCATACACCCTTAATCTCACACACAAAATATCACCACCTCTTGTGAACAAAAAAAATTTAAACTATTGGGCCTAATGTCCAACAATAATAGACTAAGAAGCCTATCTATCCTCCAAGAAGAAGAAGCCACTAAAATGCATAAAACCCTACTTTTGGGCCTCAAAGCCCAGTCCACAACAATTCTCATCATAACCATGAGCCCAACAATAGTGCTATTAATACATGATGACTAGAAGAGTGTGTAGGCCCATGAGGGATTCTGGCTAAGGAAAGACAGGGTACTTAAGTGTGTCTTAGTGACCCACCCCTCTTTCCTGGGAATTCTCCTCAGGGATGCATTGCTTATAGGTCAAGTGTATTTCTAAAATACTATTGTGAAGGCTCGATGTTATGACTAGTCAAACTCTAAACCTATGAGAATTCATATATTTAACACTCAGTATTTTATATTCACTTACAACCTTTTCGTTGTTTCTCTGCTAGACATGGACTCCTACTCTCCTTCCTCCCTAGTATACCGTCCCGGAGTAGAGTCTGATTGGGAAGAAGACAGCAGGTCACCCGTGTATCGGTCACCACCACCCTCAGCTGCCAGACCAAGGTTTGATGTAAGGGCAGATTGGGCTAGGAACACCGGCCCAAGACTTCGAACACCTAGATCACCCCCATTAAGAGACCCGTATCTGGTGCCCGACCCGTATCATCCTAACCCCTGGGTAAGGCATACCATGGCACCCAATAGTGCTATGGAAATTCCAATCAATGACATTCACCAATATGTGAGGACCGTAGAATTTGAGAGGCAAAGGATGGAGCATGAGGTAATGCACGACTTGCAAGGAGAAAGAATGGATAGCCTAGCAAACCAATTAGGGTACCAAAAGGAATTAATCTCCATCCTCAAAAAAGAAATACCGGAACATCGCACGGAGACATCTATAGCCGAGGCCAGATCAGCTACCCGAGTGACCATAGCGGTGCTCGTCTTAGGGATTATTCTCCTTCTAGTGGAAAGCTACAAGAGACGTTAACAAAATTATTTTCCATTATTTATTGTCTTTAAAATTTTCAGTTTGAGAACCATTTCCCTATGTTTTGAGTAATGTTTAACATTTCTGCATTTAATCAATTTTATATATTCCAACTCTAAAGTTATTATTCATTGATTTGACACGTTGAATGTGAATTACATCCATCATATTTTCATCAAAATTTCCCAAGTATCACCTTCTTCATTCAATACGATTTAGTATACTACCGACAATCTCATTCGTAAACAACTCATACTATTAGATTTAAACAACCCCATTATTTTCAAAACAAACGTTTATCAAACTTTTAAAAGAGTATCAGAAATATAAATTTCCCATAAACATTTTCACTTTGCAAGGGAACTTAATACAACCTATTTTATAAAAATATTACTTCAAATTAATAAATAAGTATGATTTTCCTCATTAAAGCATTATTTTTTTATTAATTGTAATATTAAACCTCGGCTTAGTTATTAAATAATTTAGCCATTATTTGCTCTTAAAAATAGTTTTTCTTATAATTTGAAATAAAATAAAAAGGGTTTCTAATTATCTATGTAGTTAATTATTCAACTGCATTTCACCATTTTACAAACAAGGATAAACTATGACTACTTATTAGATACAAACAAAGAGCACAAACCAGTTATTCTTGAGCACACTACTCAGAATATTTGCAGAACCCCCTCGTTATCCTGCACCTTCAATAATGTATGATTGTACTTACCACTTCAAAAGACGACCCATTTCGCATGACGTTAACCATCCCTACAAAATTCAATAAGGCTTAGGAAGCTAGAACCCAACCACTCACACCATTCACGAACGCCAAACAACACGCTTCTCCGCAACACTCGATCACATGCAAAACTCGTTAGTATATGTCACAAAAGAAATTCAATAACTTACGTATGCACGTTCACAAGATACACAACACGATCACATAATACATGAAACTAGTTTATGTGCAAATCACAATTTACTGGATTGATCACATAACCCATGAAATCTGTTTATTTGCAATACACATGCTACTGGCTTGAACACATAATACATGAAACTTAGTTGTTTGCAATATACATGGTACATAACAATTGATTGTTTTATATACAATACTTGATTGACCATAGTGAACATGAAACTTATTTGGTTACAAAGTACATGATACTACATTACTTACATTACACATGAAAGATTATTGGTTTACAAAATACATGATGCTAAGTTGTCAACACCATACATAAACTTCATTTCCTACAATACACATGACACTATGTTGTTTACATTACACATGAGAGCTTATTGATTTACAAAATACATGATGCTAAGTTGTTCACGCTACGCATGAAACCTATTTGATTACAAGCTTCGTGACACTAGATCATACATGAGACTTGTGTGTCTACATTATACGGGAAACTAAGTTGCTTGCAATTGTTACAAATGATTGAGCACAATATACTGTTCACCAAACTTGGAAATCATAACACATTGAAACTACTCAGGGTTGACGTATTCTTGTTCAAACACGAGTAAACTAAGAAACTCTAAGTTATACTACCATATTACTCCTTAGTTGCTAACTGACCTGCCTACCTGAGGACATAGTTACTTTTTAACAACTTTTATGTGAAAATAATAGACATGAACGGAGTGAAATTGTGCCCCTCTTGACCCGCACACAACGGAATGATCTATATGAACCATGCGATGATTTGAGTAATTACGGGTGCACACGGAATTATAAAAAAATCAGCGCATGGAAAAACATAGTGAATTTTGCCCTGTGTTGTGACCTAAAACCTATCGTGATGTATGAAAACGAAACTAATGTGATATGACAAGGGCATGGTGGATACGCCGATGGTACTTCCTATATACAAGTGCTCCATCATATTATCAGAAGTAGCGTTGTTCGTGTCACGTGAAAGTTTTGACCTAGACCAATGTTTGTGGACCCTCTTACCCCATGACAATTTTGAGCATATTAGACTACATCTTACACAAATCCTAATTATCATGATCCCATCAAATGCATTGCACATAGAGAATCTAGATTATTGTTCGACAATCTTCTCCTTAAGTTCATTTCAAAACTAAATCCACTATCATTTGTGCCTGACCTTGAGAAATAAACCTGAATTTTTTTATCAATTTTACTCCTCAAACCGATAGTCAAGACCCGTTTAAAAATCAAAACGCCCATCTCTTTCCTGATTCAGTAGCCTCAACTAGTTAAATTTCGGGACGAAATTTCCTTAACATGGGGAGACTGTAACATCCATGGTTTTCCGGCTTAAATTTTAGTTCATATCACAATCCATTTCAATTCCATACCGGTTCCACGTTAATCACCATCTTGACACATATCAATTTAAGTTTTCAACTTTGCACATTATACACATTTCTTTCTATTAAATACATATCATAGCATGAATATTTATATAGATATATATATATATATATATATATATATATATATATGATTCTACTCAAATCAAATAAATCTTGTAGAGCCTTAATTATGTAAATACATTTTATTTATATAAATGTATTATGAATAAATATGTGCATATACATTTAGTTATTAAATAATTCATTTACACAGCTTGTTATTTTATAAAAATGGAAAACATTCCTTTATAAAATATTTATAACTAAATAGATATTAAATTAGACTTTTGCAAATGATATAAATAAAGAAAATAAAAGCTAGTCATGAACCCCATGTAATCAACTTCGAACCCCACCTATGAACTTGAACCCTCAAATCGAACCTTCAACCTTGATCCTTGACCCCATCCATCTTAAATTGATCTATTTTGACTTGTAAAAGTCAAACAATTCGAATGTTTGAAAATTCAATGGCTAAACCAACCCAACCCGATGGATCTGAACTTGCCTTGGTTACCAGGATGATTATCGAGCAACTTACAGCTTATGTAACATAACAATTTAATCAATTTCGCGGTCAATCACAGATTTAAACCAATTCAAAGCAGGTTTGACTTCCTAGAGTCAAACCAGGTGTGAATCGGTTTCAAATCACAGAATTAAGACGCGTTAATTTCCGCAAATCACGCACGGATGATCCTCCTATGTATTCGAACCTTAGTCATGACCAGATTCACTCTCATACAATCGGATTTACGCGTAATCACAGTTGGCGGCACCCTCCGTCAAACCCGAATCAATTGGAGTTTTTAGAATGAAATTAAATTGTAAAAACCATTCCACACCTTCGCCATCACCATTGCAAACTCTCTACGCCCAAATTCACACCCCACATCATCTCTGTGTGTGGATCGAACCTCAAGAACATCGCCCCTGACCGGTTAGCCGACGGCGCTCGATACTCCACCATATCAGGTAATACTTAGTTCGTTTGATTCGCAATTGAGTCCCTGTCCCTCTATGATTTCACATTAGATAGTTTTCGGACCGGATTAGTATCAGCATCTGTCCTCTTGGTCTAGTTGTATTACCCGCTACCCACACAGAAACCACCCGGGTTCGAACCGGGAGGTCTGCATATATTTTTTTTAAACCGATTTTTAAAGCTCCAGAAATTTTATAAAAAATATTTTTATAAACCTGATAATATTTGTAACAGAATAAAACCATATTTGTAAATTTTCAATATAAATTCAGTTTTATTACGAATTTCGTTGTTCAAATTGTATATTAAATATTTAAAATAAAAATTTAGATATTTAAATAATTAAATGAAATTAACTTCCAAATAAAATATTTGTTTTTATAAAGTTTATAAAATTTTAACTTTATTTAAATCAAATACTTATTTTTAAAATGATAAATAAATAAATAAATTTATTTATTATAATCTACAATAAAAAAAGTTAAAGGTATATTTATTATAAATAAATATCATTTTTTTCTTCACATCTTTATAAATAAATATTATTTTTACACATCTTTATAAATAAATAAATAAAGAAAAAATATTTATTTAATTTATGTTTAAGATAATCCACACACTATTTTCATAACTAAATAACTAAATTTAATTTATTTAGTTATTCAGACCCAAACCCTAATTAAAATATTTTAAAACTATTCATTTCAAGTCTTTCATTTTATACAAAACCAATTCAAGAACAAACCACAGTTTCCTACACTACAACTCTTTGTACACACACTCAATTAAATCCGAGGCTTAGACCTAGACTATCGTACACATTATTAATTTGATATATATTACACACTAGGTTAACGTGTTGAGTTACAAGAATCATTTTGCTACCTAGTCTCGCGTGCTAACTACACCCTTGATCCAAGTGAGTATTACATAGCCCCTTTTACTCTTTTACACTTTTTGGGGTGGAACATGAACACTATACAAACTATTGCTTACATTTACACAAACTACACAAATACAAATCCTCTTTACATTCATGTGTGCAATTTGAGCTTTATGCATGAGTGCTAGTTCTGCTAACTTTTGTGTACAATTTATGTGCAATCATTAATTATTCAAGCCGACGGTAAACAATGATAGATATATTGAGTTTGAAAAACCCACCCAGATTGGGGTGATTGTTACCGACAACACAATTTGCATGCTAGTTGCAAAGGTTTGATTGTACTTAGTTACACAATAGCTGCTCTCCATAAATGCCTTATTTTATCATGTTATGTAAGGATTTGTTTATTCATAACCTATATGCTATCTATATACAAACCTGTGTATGCTCACCAACTTTTTAGTTGACCTTATTTTATTCATGTTTCAGGTACTAATATGTGATTTTGATCAAGACTTGCTACACATAAGTTTTGGACCTAGATAATTTTAAATAAAGGATTATGTATTTCATTTTATGTACCTTCTTGAATTTGGTTGTGTTTGAATTGTTTGAAATGAAATTGATGATTAAATATTGAAATCTAGTCAACCTTGTGCTCATGAACAGTCTACATATCCCGCCCCGACGTATTCCGCCGTCGGTTGGGGTGTGACAATACATGTTTGTTTTGTATGTCGCGTCGATCATCAACACGTGCGGGAATGCACGCCACATCTCGTACGATTTCGGATGAACAAAGAATATCTCCTCCAGAATATTTGTGGCAGGATCTTCCCGAGTATAGTAGACGTATTTTTTAGAAGAAAACAGGTTTTCCAGAATCTGCATTGGAGTTTCACCGACTCTCGTTTCGTTTTTTATCTTTTATATCGCATTATCAATGTCCTTTTTAATTCAACTACTCTCTGGGTTTTGTTCCCTTATAGTTGCTAGAATGTTTCTTGGTAACATGTTTTGCGAATACAACTTCCTCACCAAAAGTTGTTCCGACTGAGACAGTCTCCTCGCAAACGAGTGCGCCTCAAGATGTTGACTATGATCTTGGTTATGACTGTCATCCTTCACCGTTAATTTCCAATCACTAGTATTTTCTTGGTACTCTCCTTCCAGTTTAAAGGGACAACATATTTTCAAATCTAGAAGCCTTACCCGTTGATTAGAATAAACGTCGGACGAGACCTCCTCCCAGTTCACCTCTTGAACGCCAGAACTTTGAAGGGTTGTTTTCCAGCGACTCGTTAGAATATACTTGAAAACCGTAGTTACCATCCCACCACCAAGACATGTTTATAATTTTTGAGAGATTGTTTGAAAATTTTTTGAACGATACGTTTGAATGAGAATTTTACATGGTTAAAAACATAAAATTTGGGACCTATACGCATCGTATAGGGCAATACGGTGCGTATAGGATTCGGGTCAAACCTGGTCAAACCTTGTATACGCATCGTATAGCTCAATACGATGCGTATAGCGTACGAGGTACTTTCTGCAACTAGTCAACCATCACATCGCTATACATCACGTATAGATCTATATGGGGCGTATAGCGATGTGATGGTTGACTAGTTGCAGAAAGTACCTCGTACGCTATACGCATCGTATTGAACTATACGATGCGTATAGTGTTGGAATGACCAGGTTGTACGAGGATGTCGGGCATGGGAAATTGTGAAGGGCTATACGCATCGTATTGCCCTATACGATGCGTATATGGCCAAGTCCACATAGCAATTCCCGTGTGCCATTAGTAGTCCCCTAAATTTATTATAATCATACTTGTTAGGGTAGCTAGCATATCTCATCATCTCAATCCCTCTTAGAGGTTGAAATAAATAAAAAAACAGCTTTGTAAGTTTTAAACTCTCTAAATCTTTAAATTCTAGGTTTAAAAGAGGAAGTTGTGAGTTGGGATTAAAATTTGAGAAGTTTATGTTTACTATGAAGATTATTAACAAAGGATCATCATATTTGGTGATTTCAAACTGTTAGAAACTGATAGAGATTAGTTAGAGTTGTATTATAAAACAGGATCTTAGATTTACATTATAAGTAGTTTTGTATTTATTGATTGTTGAAGAAATGAAATAGCTATTGCTTTTGTCCTTATTATTCGGTAGAAATGCTTTAATTCATATCAGTGTTCGTGAAGCCATTTAAATACGCTCATGCGTGTGCATGAAGTGGACCACGTGCTCGTGGTAGAGATCAGCTTCCTGCTCACAGAATCGCCAACGTAGGCAGTGGTCAACTTACAGGGTCTTAGGGTTAAGCGAATCCGGCAGTGAGTTCGGAATTTTTAGGTGCAACAAGAGATCAACCTACTCCGACGACGAGTCCGGGTTCTAGAGTTTCAACGCGACACATGCGAGGCGGAATCCGAGTCGGCCACCATGGTATGGGTATAAGGTGGTGACGGAGAGCAGCAACCGTTTATCTGTTACCCACCTCGGTTCTTTGAACCAATCTATCCAGATGGTGTGTCGAAAGACAAAACCGTGTTCGATGAAGATAGGAACGATGATGGAGAGTTATGTGGAGATCGTGCATGGGTTACCAAAGCGAACATGGACGTTGTTTAAAAATAAACAACATTAAAATTTTAAACAATAAAACTTTGTTAAATATACTAAAACAAAACACATATTAAAACTGGCCTCTACATGATTTCATATTTTGGAATCGGTCAATTACATCTTCATTCGAAACACTTTCAAGTGCTTCCTTCTCCACAGTACAAACAACACAAACATTCAAGAAATGTTCACCAATTCGGATGTGCACATTTGTCTTTACAATCTTCACTGTTGAAAAACATCTCTCAACTGTTGCGGTTATAATGGGCAAAACAAATATTAGCTTTAATAATCAATAAACCAAAGGAAATATAACAGCCAAAGCAAACCGTACCAAGATATTGTTTGCTTTGCCCTCGATGGGTTGCCCATCCAGAAATTCATGGTTTTGTTTTCACCCGACGAGTTGCTCGCCCAAGTAAAATGCGTCTTGGTAGAGAAGGTATCCACCCCCTTACAAGGAAGGTTTCGTTCTCCCTATCGAGGAATTTTTTTTCCTATCACGGGGGCCGGAACTTAATATCTTTAAATTTTTCGGCCAAATATGCATAAATTAACAATTCTGAGCGAAAAATCGGGAGAGGGGGGGCTCACTAAGCTTCGTCCTTGGACTCGAACACATGACCGCCCATTTAGAAAGTCATGGTGCTACCGCTCAACTACAAGGCTCGGTGATACCATGAATGTATTATTATATAATATTTAATCTGTGATTATCTATAATTATTAAAAAACTAATATAATTATATGATGTACAATGCATCATCATAATTACGCACTCACAATGCCTGATTTTCTATATGCATTATAAGTTAATATATTTGAGATCTAAAGTCAAGCCATGAACTATTCTTGAATATAAATCTTGTTCATCTCTAACAAATATAAAATAATATATTTAAACATTCTAAAATATAAGTAACTTGTTCATAGATCATAATGATATATACACAAATTTAGTCACATACGAGTATTACGCTCGTTAATACGCGTAAAGTAATGTCGTAAGGTTATAGAAACCTTAACGCGTGGCACGTCACGTGACGGCTTAAAAAAACTCGTTAAAAAATTTATAAAAACAAAAAGACAAAATACAAAAAAAAGTTCTTTAAATTAAATTAGGATGGCTAAAGGCACTCAAGTGTTGGGGTGAATTCGACACAAGTCGCCTAACTACCTGAATGTCCATAGAGGCCTTTATCTCTTTACTTGTTACCTACTTTATTAATTGTACGTTACCGTGAGTTCAATTTCCATCCTGATTTCTTGTGTTCCACATGAACATGAATTAAACTACAAGAAACAGTATAAAAACATCATCGATTTTGGATTATGAATATTTTATTCATTTAAAGATGTTTAGTGTCCCCTAATCAAATGACTATATATAAGACTGTGCCATAGTGATTGATGGGAAGAGTAAGCTTTTTTAGCCCATCGTTTCATGTCGCCAGGGTAGGTCCCAACTTAAGCGAACATCTGCTTGACCATTAACTACTCTAACTTTTTTTTAACGGCGAACATTGAATTATATGACGTCGCACCACCCGTCACATGGTATAGGCTCGTCCAACTCCGACCAATATGCTGTCTTAACCGGACCCACTTGGCGTCAGAGTTGGAGAGCATCCAAGGAAAATTCTCACCAAATACGGCCCCTTCCGGGCTTGAGGGAGAGCCGATGCTCGAACCCTGGATCGGCGTGAGTAAAATCCAGGTGTATCAGCCTAAGCTAGACCTTATTTGCATGCCGCTGAAACTAATGTGGAGAGCAGGGGTTGAACCTGGGTCACTAGTAACACCATGTCTCTCTCTTATCACTCCACCACTAGCTCATTGACATTAACTACTCTAACTAACATCCAAATCAAGTTATGGTCAACCATGAAAACCGGATAATTTAACACGTTAATAAAAATGAAATTTTAAAAGATTTAGCACATAATAATTAAGTTACTTTGTATACCATGAACCAATCAAAAAGTAATATTGCTATATATACATCGACTATAACTCGGCAACTGGCTTCATAAAAGAGACTCGTAAAAGTCTACGGTACTGGTTTGGTACGGAACCGGTACTTATTTCAAAATGTTAATCTCAATATGATATCAGTACCGGTACCGAATTTATTAAAAAGTGGATACCGATACCGATATTGATACAAAATCTATCGGTAACAAATGCTAATTCCTATAACTCGCTTGATAAAGATATGAAATTTGTTTTGAGATCGTTAGAAGATCGGTCACATAAAAGCATTCCATTAATTTATGAGGGGACATATGGAGGACAGATGGTGTACTTTTGGTATTGAAAATAATCCAAGGGATATGCTTATATATAAGGGTGGTGAGAGTGGTACTCTCTCGTTAAAAATACTATCATAAATCCATTAATGAGAATATGTCAACTCATTTAGACAAAATAACATGGTGTAAGTGTTACCCTCTAGATACCCTCCAACCCATGTTATTTTTTAAAAATTAAAATAAATTAATAACCACATTTAAAAACTAAAAATTTAATTAATTAATTAAAAATACATAACAATAAATAAAAAGACAATAAAAAAGTAATTAATTAAAACAAAAATCCATCCCGTCTTCATCTTTGTCTAAATTCGTGGTGTTTCTCGCAACATGTTTCACGAGATCAAATCGAAGTCTAATATGTGTAGCTACATCGTGTAACTTTGAAAGTATGTTATCGTCAATAACTGGTTCGACGGGAGGATCACTTATCTAGACCGGTGATATTGCATTTCCGTCATCTTTTAAGATCACATTGTGCAATATCATGCACGTATATACCTCGTTCCTAATCATCGCCAACTTAGTATGCCGGTTTGGTCAACAAAGTATGCCCCATCCTTTCTTGCAGACTCTTGCACCTTCTTGAATGTCTTTTCGTTACGGATTATTGGAAATGGGAACGATTTAACAAACGTAAACCAAGTAGGGTAGATCCTATCCGTAAGATAGTATCCACGTTTGTATAGTCGACCATTAACTTCAATTGGTCACTTAGGTGTGATTCCAAGCTCCTCGTTAGTAAAAAGTGGCGATTATGGGATAACATTGATGTTGTTGTTAGAGACGGGTGTACCACAAAACACGTGCTAAAATCATAAATCATTTGAAGCCACCTCTTCTAACATGATCGTCGGGTATTGGTGATCGCCTCTCATATATTGTCCACGCAACCTGGTCGGACAATTTCTCCAAACAAAATGTGTACAGTCAATAATACCGACCATACTCGGAATGCCATGTTTTTATTCATGTGCTATTTACAAAAGTGCAATGTCGTAGCTTGTCAGTCTACGTAAGAACACCGCCCCTTATAACTTAAATATGACATTGCAAAAATACTCTAGGCATTCAGTTGAGGTTCTTCAGGCCATACTTAAATAGTCGTCGAATTCGTCGGGAGGATTACCGGTTGCGAGTTGTTTAATCGTTGTGTGCAATTTTGTAACGCCGTAAATTCTTCTTGTTCCTCGCGTCTTCACCATCTTGAAAATATTCAAACCTATTTTACACATCGCCAACTATTTTTAAAAATAACCTCTTCGACATCTGAAACCTATCTTGAAACGTCTCTTTTTTTAGTGCTGAATTTTCGTCGACGAAATAATCTTTTATTAGATTATGTAGAGTCTGTTCACGATCACAACGTATATATGTCCTTGATGATGTAGTTGTGCCTTCCTTTTCGGCTTGGGCGACAACATCACATAGAAATTGTATACTATCGTCGCCGAACACGAAATCGAGCGCATCATCCGATGAATCGGGCGGGAAGTTAGTGAATACAAACAAAACCCACTGAATATATTTAAAATTGTTTTATGTAGTGATATTTTTGTAACTGTGTAGAAACATGCATTTTTTTAGCCGTGAAATAAGTATATACCAGTCAATACATATATATAGTGTATTTGTGTTTATTTTTTTGTTACACGATGTTTGATGTATTTTACTAAACCCTAATTTAACTAAAGAATCTGATAGCCAAGTTGCAAAATTTATTTAATGTACGATTCTATATTAAGTTTTATATATAATTGGCATTTTCACCTCATAATCTTAAAGTAGGTCAATTATTGTCATATTTCATCCGACCATCTTCCCTTCCAAAATTTATTTAATGTACGATTCTACATTCAAATAGTAACAACATGTTCAATTCATCGATCTATGACCTATACAACCTTTTAGTCTATGGTGTATGAAATTGGAGTGTTATTTACGATATATTTAACTGGGTGGTCAATTCGATCTTGGGACAACGTAGAGACCAGACCATGCAATGTGGCGAACAATTCATGCACTTGTTACATAGATCAGAAAGGGAAACCGGTAATGGAACAGTAAGTAGGGTTGCCTATGGACGTCAAAAAGGGTCTATTGTCTAATATATTTGGTCGTGGAAATATGTTGTTCTCAAATATATATGGGTCCATATGTGCTTACTTTTTTCATTATTATTCGTCTTGACTCTATTTAGTGCATTGCTTCATCACCGTGTCAGAAATATAAATAGAAAATGTGCGTGCATCATGATGATGATATGATCTATATAAAGAAAATCGGATCAAATTAAACAAGATTGTTCCATGTAAATTACATTAAGCATTTGGGATCATTATCATTAAATTTTTAGCAGATTATGTTAACAGTATCGTAGATAGTTAAAAAAAGTTGAAAGGGTAAAGCGGAATAACCTATATCGGTTACCTTTTGTATTTAAATCAAATTTCAACGATTTTTATAACTTAAATGATTTTTATATATTTTATTATTATTTTTAAATTATGTCATGTAATCAATAATTTTATAACCTTTTAATATGAGTTTTAATATATGAGTGTGTGTGTATATATATATATATGAGGATCAAGAGAAAACCACAAAGTTATGCGAAAACAAGAAAACCACTAAAACAATGTGTAGTACTATGTGTTACGTATACGTAACCGCAATGTTTTCGTTTTATGTTTACGTATGGGTTACGTATACGTAAGCCAATATTTAAATGATTTTTTTTGGTAAAAATTTGTAATATTACATTGATACTCTTATAAAAAAAATAAAAATAAAATAAAACAAAAATTGAATATTATTTTATTAGTGGTTAAAATTGGTTGTTTTAGTGGTTTTCTCGATTTTCGTCGAATGTATATATTTTCTAACTAAACCACATTTTCCACTTGGTACAAGAAGAACATTATATATGTAATTATGTATAATGAACGTTTCATCTAACGGTTTGACTATGTAGTTTGGATGAGTGGTGTTGGAAGAGAATACGTAGTAGATAGAGGTGAATGTAAAAAAGGAAGATAATAGTGTGTCATGTCTCCCAACGATTGACCCTTCACTTACGTTCATCCACACACTTTTAAAAAAGTAAAAAAAAATTGTTTATAATTTATAAATATCTGATTCTAAGAGTCTAGAGGGGATGTTCGGTTTGAGAATATGAATGTTTCAGTATATTTAATTTTTGGGTATGATTTCAAGGAAAAAAGTTGATATCCATAAAATGTAGGATATATTTGGTATCCACCTAGCTAGCCAGGGTTGGGCTTAGAAATCAATATGCATTATCGTTCTCGTTTCATTTTGTTGTCAACCTATATACGACCATACTGTTCTAGATCGTAAACAAAACAACATTAAATTGATCACATATATTTGAAGTCTATCTACAAATAGATCTCAAACAATGTTTTTAAAACCGGACCGGACAGCAAGCCAGCCATCTTAAAGATCCATCGGTCGGACTGGATTTAGAAACCGAATTACGTAATAAATAATATAAAAATTAAAAACCGGATGACGCCTCAAATCTCTACGACTACTTCATATAAATATGCTCTTTATGGTTGGTGTGTAAAAAAAGAGTTTATATCCAATTGCTTACTCTCAAAGCCATTATCAGTAGTTAAGGCCATCAAATCTGAGTATACCTAGTCCAACGCTCCCTATGTGTGATTGCCTCTCTTAACCACACACTACAAGAGTAACAAACTATAGGGACGACAAAATATAGTCATATATCGATGACAAGTCATCGGGATAGGCTGCTTAGACATATACCGACAACTTGTCGTCGGTATAGGTTTAGTCGGTATTGCTTCGTACCAATAGGCCAATCTTGTCGTCGGTATAGGTGTCGTCGGGATAGGGTTAATTTAAAAAATGGTAAAAGAAAATCATGTCGTTGGTATAAGTTGTCAACCTATTCGGACGACATGTCGTCTGGACTGACCTAACCTATCCTGACAACATGTCGTCGTCGGTACATGTGACTTCCCAAAGATACAACGCTCACAAAACCCAGCATCACACTCCTAAAGTACATCATTCACCTTTCGTTTGTTCAACTCCAATGACCCTTGATTGCTGATATGCCCCAATATTTTATGTCATAACCTAGTAGCACTTTTCCCTCTCAACATTTCAACTGAAGCATATCTAGTCACCACATTTTTATTTAGCATGTAACCAGCGTTCTTCCTACTTGTACGAGACAACAAAGTCATTGACCCTTTCACAAGCTTTGCTTTACCATCCCCTAACTTCACACGACAACCACCTTCTTCAAACATACCCAATGATGTCAAATTATTTTTAAGATTAGGAATATACATCACATTTTGACGATTGGACTTATACCCACTTTCTAGTTTGAATATGACAGTACCATACCTAGAATCTTGCAAGGGGTGTCATCCCTTAGCATTACTGAATCAAGTGCTTCATACTTCAAATCCTTGAAGAACCCCATGTTGGGGGGTTCTATAGTATAAGCAACCCGAATCCATATTATCCCCTCAACTAAACATCATAAGAATTTAGGCACTCTCATATCCATCATAAGATCCATCTGATTGAGTGTAATGAGTTCTTGATGAACTCCATTCCCCTATACTCTTCCTTCTTTAACTGAAATCACTTTTGAAGTGTTTTTTATATTGACATTTGTAGCATCCTTTCTTGAACTTCGACTTCGACCATCCAGTTTTCTTTCCCTTAAAAGTTATTTTTCTATGCCACACCTCACAGATAAACCCTCTCCATATTCTTCTGTTACATCAACCCTCTTCTTCTAACTCCTTGGAGTTCATGGTTGCAGTAACTTTTTTCACGGATAGGCTATCCCTTCAATACATCAAAGTATCAACTACTTAAGATAATGAGACCATGAAAATAATTACTATATTTTCTTAATCTAGTATCCTTATGCATAATGATAATCAATTCGACCACTATATTCTGCAGAGGACCCTCCTATGTGGCTCATGTTATGGAAGAAGTTACCATTTTTCAATCTTAATCAATCAAATCTCTTTCGCCTTCTTTGAATTTAAGCCCACACCAGACTCTGATACCCGTTGTTGAAAATGAATCAAGAATTTAATTCACCTCTGACTAGCAATAAAGAAATACATATGAAGATTTAAAAACATGAATTGAACAAAAATTATTCTCCAATGATCAATGACTTCTTATTTAGTAGAATAAAAATGATTACAAAGAAATTATGAATGGAAAAATTACAATCTCTAACGGTTTCAAATAATAAAATAAAATTATATCTTTGCATATTCCATCCTTGCCGTTATATACCTTTGTATAACAACCTCTAACGGGTTCTAATCTATACTATATAATAAATATAGGTTTTTGGAGTGACAATTGTCACTCTCATATTCACTCTTAATATTTTTTTTCGCCTCTCTCCTATTAAGCACATAAGTTTGTTTAAAATTTTTTTGTTTTACGATTATCTCTCTTATTAAATAATAATGATTTTTACAATTATTTTTATAAAACGTTTTTTATTTAAAAAAATATGTCTGTTCATAAACTATTTTTATAAATTAAACATTTTTTTCACTCTTTTTATAAAATATTTTTAAAAAATAATTATTTCACCAATAACATCCAACGTACAAATCTTCATAGGATCTACTGGTTTACAACAAGTTGTCTTTATTCAACCCATGTAATACATGTGTTTTAACCTAGTAATAAAATAAAAGAATATGTTTTCATTCCATCAACAACAACCACATTAGTTTTTTTTAATGACAACACTAGATATTCTAGGATAATTGAGTTTTTTCCGTGGCAACACCTAGAACATCTAGGGCAGCCCACCACAGGAGGAACCACCAAACTAGGAAAACCCACTGACCTGGCCACAAACCTCTTTTTTGCTGTTGCTAGGATTCGAACCCAAGACATTAGTTTTTTTTTAATGGAAACACTAGATATTATAAGATAATTGAGTTTTCCCCGGGGCAACACCTAGAACATTTAGGGCAGCCCACCACAGGAGGAACCCCCAAACTGGGTAAAACCCCTGACCTGGCCACAGACCTCTTTTTTGCTGTTGCCAGAATTCGAACCCAAGACATTAGTTTTTTTTAACAGCAACACTAGATATTCTAAGATAATTGAGTTTTCCCCGGCACAACACATAGAACATCCTTAGGCAGCCCATCACAGGAGGAACCCCCTAACTGGGTAAACCCCTGACCTGATCACAAACCTCTTTTTTGCTGTTGCCAGGACTCGAACCCAAGACATTAGTTTTTTTAACGGTAATACTAGATATTATAGGATAATTGAGTTTTTCCCGGGGCAACACCTGAAACATATAGAGCAGCCCACCACAGGAGGAACCCCCCAACTGGGTAAATCTGCTGACCTGACCACAAACCTCTTTTTTGCTGTTGCAAGGATTCGAACCCAAGACCTCTACTATGAGAAGTGTTGGGGATACCATTGCGCCAAATGACCAACGGTAACCACATTAGCAGTAACTACTTATGTTAGCACAAACTGATTCCTAGTGACAACTTTTATTTAACCCCTATCAACTGTAACTCCCCGTCATGGTAACTTGCTTCTATACCAACATCCCGTCACCTAGTGACAACTTTTATTTAACCCCTATCAACTGTAACTCCCCGTTATGGTAACTTGCTTCTATACCAACATCCCGTCAGAACTAACACACTATGAGCAACAACTTTTTTTCTGCTTATCAGTACTTACTTCCATGTTAGTTTCTACTTAGCAAAAAACTCCTACCGACCACACAAATTCCTACTAAACAACTTTACTACCGATTGACCATTATTGTTGATGCTCATCAAAGCAACCTTGAACAGTTTTAGCAGTATATTTCTAATAATAATGTTTTACCGATTACAAGTTTAAGTTTATATAATCATTTTAATTGTATGTCTTGGTGTGTCGGTGTTTACAAATCGTTTGTATGATGCATGTACGTATATATGTACATATGTGTCATGCATCCATGGATGAATGTATATATGTACGTTTTTTGATGCAAGTATGTAGTGCCGAAGCTTGAAGAAAAAATGTAGAGGGAGTCCTATAATTTTTTTTTCTTGTCGCTATGTTTCGGGTTATATGTTCGGGTCGGGTCAAACAATAAAAACTTTAAATATCTAACAAACGACCGTTTTTACACCTAAAAAAAACTAGATATTTTTTAACAAACAATTAAACAAAGATGAAAGACTTCAAATATTCATAATGATGCGAGAGAAAGGGTGAGTACATGGAAAAAGAATTACAGTTCAGCTTGACGACCTTTAAGATCTTTGAATTCAGCGATTATAGATTCCGAATCAAACTTTTCAGCAATTTCTTTTTCTATGTAAATCACCAAGCTATTCGCGAGATGCTCATCTGACATCTTATTGCGAAGGCGAGTCTATAATATTTTCATTGCTGAAAATCCTCTCTCTGTTGGTGCAGTCGAAACTAAAAGTGTCAAGATTAGCCGAACTACTCTATCAACCAAATATTAGGGGGGACCGGAACTTAATACCTATAAAATTTTCGGCCGAATACGTAAAAATCGGGCCCTAATAAAGTTGCGCCACTGCATGTATGGATGTTCATGTACGCATGCATGAGGAATTCTCAGTGATTCGTCACGAAAGTCCAGTTGAAACCTATACCAAATGTGATCGTCACGAAAGTCCAGTTAGAAACAAAGTCCTTAAGGAGGACAGATACCAGCCCAAGGCTACTACCGGTTGTAACTTAAAAGTTACCTTAATAGGTAAGGCCGTAAGGGGCATAATTCTGTTTATGACCAGTCTAAGGCCCAAAGCACGGTCCAATATAGTTTTTAGTGATAGTCCATTAAATAAATAAAAACACCATCAAACGTGTCTGCCTATTGTTGCTTCGTACTGTTTTATGAGACTGATATGCAAATTAATGAATTTTGTCACACAAATTCAAAATTAAAAATATAAAATAAAAGACATGGTTAAAATATATATATGGAAGTTAATGAAACTCAAGATGGGAAAAAGGTACAAATTCAATAATTTTTTTAAAAAAGTTCTCGTGGCCGCCAGCCACAGTCGCCGGAGCTCCGACTGTCCCCCCAAGTCTCACAATCGGCTGCTTTTTTAGCTTCTGCCTTCGTTTACACCAGCCTCTAAATGTCTTCACACGAGATTCAGCCCACGATCGACTGATCTCAGGGCCGAAAACTGCTCATTCGGTATTTCGCGGTTCTCAATTTTTTTCTTTCAGGCAATCATTATTTTTCGTCACTGCTTTAACAGATCTGTGCTCGTTACTGTCCTCTCTCCTCGAAACATTGTGTTTCATCCGGCTGAAACTTCTGTTTCATTGAACGAGCTGAAACTTCTGTTTCATTGAACGGAAGTTCTAGGAGAAACTTCAAGTTTGCTTTTACACTCTCATCCACAAATTATGGATACTGGAAACCATGCCTTATCCTTTCCTCTTTATAAGCAACCTTTATGGATATGTTGACGGTTCTCTATCCTATCTGAACAATCTCTTGCCATTGATTCTGATGATACAACGACTGTCACTATCAACCCTAACTACACCACATGGATCCACAATGATGCTCATGTCCTCATGATTATTATCTCCACAATCTCCAAAGCCTCGTTTTCTCATGTTCAAGACACAACCGCTAGTGAACTATGCCTCT
Organism: Smallanthus sonchifolius; assembly: GCA_023525975.1. Classification (NCBI taxonomy): domain Eukaryota; kingdom Viridiplantae; phylum Streptophyta; class Magnoliopsida; order Asterales; family Asteraceae; genus Smallanthus; species Smallanthus sonchifolius. The sequence goes on from CM042042.1 coordinate 14,095,783, forward strand.
CCCTGGAACGACCATATGCCCTCACACTTATTCAAGTGAATCCACAGTCCTGCCTAAGACTATGCACCTACATTGGCCAACATTGGAGGACCTTTCAAAGACAATATCTTGTTCTCAATGTCATTTTCATGCTCTATGAGGAATACAATGGCCTCAAATCTACAATTCTGGCACGGTCATCTCGTATGACTTTTGGTGAACTTTATGGTCTTTTAAGTGGCCATGATTATCTGGTGACAAACCCACCCCAATCTGCTGCTCCTACAGCATTCACTGCCGCTACCAGTAATGCTCAGTCCCCACAAAAACCAGTTGCACATCAACATATGGCCTTTCATCTTGGCTATTAACTCATGCCAAGTGTGTAAGCAGCTTCCCAATCTGGCCTTCTATGGCACTCGTCCCTCAAACAATAGTGGCAACTTCAATCGAGGATAACGGGGATCATACCGTGGTAGTTATCACAACAGTAGTAGAGGACGCAGTCATGGGATAACCGTAGTCAATTCAGTTGGGCTTCTACTCAGAACACCATTTATGGCTCTTGCAATCATAGTGGAATTGAACATAACTCTAATGATTGTCCACACCATGATCCATCCACTTTTCGTGCTAACCATATAACTAAGTTTGTAGATGCACGTTCAATATCCGGTGACACATATGCTCTATTGCTGGTAGCACCTGGCGTCAGTTACCTTTGAGGCCTACTACGGTAATAACTCACTTCATGTTGACAATGGTAAGGGTCTTCCTATCCTTCATATCTGTTCATCTAAATTTTCTTCTCCAAACAAAATTAATCCAAATCTAACATTCTCCATGTTCCTCATATTAAGAAAAATCTTCTTTATGTTCAACAATTTTGTTTTGATAACGATGTTTTATTTGAATTTCACTCTTCCTAACTTGTTGTGAAGGACGAGTCTATATGTTCCACCTTTCTCACCGGGCCCAGTAAACAAGGTCTCTACACTCGTTCATTTTATGCTTTCTAGTTTTAAACTTCCTGTTACTACATGGAACGGTTGAAATCCCGTCGGTTTCCTCATGGAACAAGTTGGCGCCATCCTCGAGGGTCAAACTAACGATGGACGGTTGAAATCTCGTCTGATGTATGGTCATACCTGGGCTATGAAGAGGCATGCCACTGAGTCCGAATTGCCATCGTCGTTCAAAAAAAAAACTTCTTGTTACTACAACCTTATCTTCCGGTTCTTTGTACTGCTTGTCATTTGGGCAAATCAACAAACCTATCATTACCTAATGCTACTTTTCATAGTTCCAATTTCCTTGACTTGGTTTATTGTGATGTTTGGGGCCATGCACGTGTTTTTATCATTTAATGGCCATCGTTATTTTATGTTATGCGTTGATCATCATTCTGGTTACATGCGGATCTTTCCCTTAGTTCTCAATGACCTATGTATGATCCTCCTCATGGTTTTTCGATCAAGGATGCACGGATAAAAGGTGAAATTATAAAGATAGTAAGTGAAACCATGTGATTAAATGTCACACCCCCGCCAAGGCGGGAACACGAGGGGGCTACAAAAATGAATCATTACACAAGATCAAAAGAGATTTCTATTAATTGAATAGTCGATTACATTGGTTACAAAGAAATCAAACAAGTAGAAAAAATAAATCTCCTTTTTGTTAATATCTATCTAAGCCCACTAAAGCATGAGTCCTTGAGATCTTAGCATGTTCGAAGCCTCAACTTAGTTTCCATTACCTGAAACACATGTTAAAATAGGTCAACTAAAAAGTTGGTGAGAGCATAGGTTTAAGTAGATACATAGTAATAGATAACAAGGTGCAAGTCATAAACAAGTTTTACAATTCCAAGTAGTTAAACTATTATATGTGAGTCCACAACCAACCCTAGTGATCGATAGCTCTCTCGTCCAACACCTTGCCAAGGTGTTAGACTAAGTGTAAGTGTTTAGTATGTAGTTTCTGAACACCCAGCTCCTTCCAAGTTGATCAGAATCCACAACTTGAAGGACGCTCGGAATTGATTGGCATGCATCAACCCGAGGACCGGATGGGCTAGTTAGGCCAATAGATCTATTTACGTACTCCCGCGGCTTCCCCGAAGTTAATGGTTGTGTAGTTTTTTAAATTAAGAGAGACTTTGTAGTTAAAAGTGACATTTGCAACATGTATAAATCAGTTTAATTTTACTAGAATTAGAAAGTGTGTTATTGACTGCAAAAGAATAATTTAGACTCTAGAACATGATTTCTGTTTTAATATATGAGCATAAAAGTAAAAGAGGGGCTATGAACTCACCTTTCAAGTGAAAGGGTTGAACTTGAACTTGTATTGACTTGGATTGAATGCCTTAAGGATTCCCTAGGTAAGTTTGTTAAGTTAATCAGAAACATGTTAAGGATAGTAGAAGGATTGATAGTAGAGTGGTTATCATTATAGAGTATACCTCCAACAGAAAAGTTCCCAGAAAAGAATGATGGGTCCAGGAGGGATTTATACACCACTCTTTCCTTAGACAGAACTTTCTGCTTGTCAGGTAACTACATACCAGTTTGATGGTTACTCTATCGGTATACTAGACCAAGTTTAGGGTTTGTTTGGTAAGTTTGAAAGTATATGGGTTAAAGTGAAAACATAAGTTTAGTAAAGATAGAAATGAAATAAATTAAATATTAGAGGGGTTTAATTTAAAAATAAGGAGTTTTAGTAAAAACATGATTTTTGAAATTGAAAAGAACAAAAAAGATCAAAATCAAGTTTTTAAATAAAAGTTTGAACAAGTTTAATTAAAATAGGGGTTTTGATCTTAGATAGGTCAATGATTATAACATAAACATGTTAGGAACTCATAGATCTAAGCTAGTTATGAAGACTTTTGAAAGAAAAAGTATGAACAAGCAAGAACACGAGAAGAACTTACTTAGAATGAAAAGATTTAAGCTAGAATCTTCCAAAAGATGAGATGAACGACCTATAGTAGCTAGAGAACCCTAGAGGATCGTTGATGTGCGAAGAATAAATAAGGAATAAGGCTCAATTATAGGGAGAGATTCGGGATTTATTCACAAAATTAAATGGTTATGTAGGCTAGGATTGCAAAATATTTGAATATAATTAGTTATATTTAATAAAATTTAATCAAAAAGAATTGAAAAAAAAAAGATCACGTCCAAAAAAAAAAAAAGATTAGGATGAAGTTAAGATTTGTTAGTTGTTACTAGGATAAGAAGTAAGTTTGTTAATTAAGATTAGTTTATAATAAACTAGTAGTTTATTTATTTAAGATAGGATTTAATTAATTTATATAACAATAATAATATATAAATACTAAAAAAGTTCAAAAATTATCATTAATAATAATATTTAATTAATTGATATTACGAAAATTAACCAGATTTCGAAGACGTTACAAAAGAAACCATGAAATATATGTATGTGTAACTTTTACCCTTAAAATTTTATTTTAGTCAAACGAAGTTACAAACTTGAATTGTTTTAATTAGAGTAGAGTCTAAGGCATCCAAAATTATTATAAGTAGCAAGTTCTAGAATGAATACGAGAATCAGACATAGAATCACAATAGAATAGGCAAGTCGTTTTAAAGCGCAATAGAATACTCACTTTATATCAGACTCGGAAGTTTGAAATGAAATGATATCACGGTGATATGAGGCATCAAAAGGTTAATAGCATTAGGATCTCAATAGGTTACAAGATAAAATCATAAGATCAGACATAGAAATCACACTACAAGGAAATGACTCTGTGCCGACGCCGCCTATACCGATGTCACACCCCCAATTTCAGCTAACGGAGTTTTACCGTTTGGTAAAGTGACGAACCAGGATCTCAGACATTAGTTACATTGAACGACTCTACATGGGACTCAAATGAAAATATCATAATAAACGGAGTTCAAATAGGGAAGCGTAAAGAAAAGCAAATGTGCAAAACACACGCGCCCAAAAGTCCAAAAGTCCAAACCAGCACAGTCCAAAATAGTCCAAACAATTATTATAAAGTAACAATCAAAATAGAAGAATCACATGCATGTCCTAACGTGCACCTGTGCCTTATCTTAGCGACCTGAGAAAACATGTAAGAAAAGATGTCAACACGAGGTTGGTGAGTTCACAGGTTTCAATATATAAATAAGCGTTTACCAGATTTATGATAATTCAATATGTATCTATAGGTATCTAACCTATGTTCAAGTTTAACTCAAGCGCTCGCAACCGAAGCTGACTGTTTGTTTATTTGCCTCCTGTCACGTCTATCAACACTAGCGATGTGAGTATGCTAACATTTTACCCGTTCGATCTCTAATCGAGTTAGCGCGACTAACGCGGGTGGGATTTGTCAAACCCAGTAGTACTACTAAACATTACCTCGCTAAGATCCATATTAACGGTCTGATATAAGATGAGACCTTTCTGTGATAGTGTGATACGCTTAGCTTTAACATTGATAACATACGAATTACAAAATCTCAAAATATTTAAATCATGTTTTCTCCCCCAAGTTTAAAACAGTAAAAAGGGGCCGTGAAAACTCACATGCGTTGCGTTGTAGGTAGTATCACACAAGAGACAAGTTGGAACCACGAGTGTAAGTCTCAAACGACTTACGTATGCCCTAAAATTATAAACACTAAAATTAGGGATACAATGGGAATTGTGACGACGACACGGAAAGTTAGAATGTCCTAACGCATTCTACGGATTTAGGAATAAACGAATGTGTCGACGGAGTTTTATATATATAAATATATACATATCTTATTATAATGATTTTAGGAAATTTGCTTTACGCGTCGAACGTTGATAACGGATAATAATATTTTCATGCGTTTGAGTCGATTACAGAGGTTAGGGAAATAATATAATTTAATATATTATTTTTTAATTCGAAAGATTGACTAGATAATCTTTGGAGTGGAAAAATAATAAATATATTATTTTTAATCGAGGTAAATAACGTAGGTAAATAATATAACTATTTATATTATTTATACTTTCAAAAATGCCACACAAGATAATTAAATGAGTCGAAATAATATAATATATATATACTATTTTATTAACGTTGAATGCGGGTTGAAAATAATATAATTATATTATTTTATACGAGGTTACGGTTTAAAAAATACATAAATACATTATTTTTAAAAGTGAAAAAATAGTAAAATTGGTTACAAGGTTCAAACCCGAGCTTACGGGTGGTTTCCCGGGTTAAAACACATTAACATAATATTATAATAATTGGGGGTTTGATTTATAATAATTAAATATAACAAAAAATGCTTCAAATATAAAATGTTGGAGCCCGGACTAGTACCCGGGTCCCTCCCACATATGCGCATAGCTTTAACCATCTCTGCCCGCTAGGGATTCGCAAACAAACCCGAGACAAAAAGGTTTTAACATTCGGGTTTCTGTGTTCTCGCTTCCAAACGTACCGCGATCGATCCCCAGCCCCTAATCCTTTGATTTCGATCGCGATAGGTCGAGATAGTATATGGGTTTTGTAAATCGAGTCCACACGAGTCTGTGGAGGTGTTAAATTTCAAAAAAATAGCGAGTTCAGATCTGTTAAATTTTCGTTTTAGAAACCGAAGTCTTAGATATGGACTAAGAATCAATTTGATCAATTTGATCAATTTGTATATTAAATCTCCCTGAAAACATGGGGCTTTCACTAAATCAAGGATTTCGAATCTAACCATACAATTTAATTTCATTGAGATCGAGTTTAAAGTCAAAAACCCCAAATCTAATCAAGAACAAACCCTAGGTTACGGGTTGTGATCAATTCGATGTTATTTGGCAAAATAAACATAGGGCTTTCGATGTGAGATTGATTACGAAACTAAACATGTGAATTAATAGAATTATGATCCAGTCTAGAATCAAAAGCCCCAAATAGATTTTAGAACGAACCCTAGATTACGGATCTTGAAAAATTCGATGATATAATTACAATTCGGCATAGGGTTTTCAGTCTATGCATTGAGACGAAACTAAGGGTGTGCTTAATTTCAATATTTGTTATCGGATCGTTATGGTTCGATTAAAACCAAATAATATGAACCCTAGATTGTGGATTGGGTTCAATTCGATGCTAACCGACCTAATTATCATAGGGCTTTTAATTGACGAGTAAAAACGAAACTAATGATGAAAACAATTACCAGAAAAGAGTTTGAATTGACTATGTGATGTGTGTAAACTATATATATTTTTATAAGTATTTTTCACACAATATGAGTTTTAAAAAAGGGTTTTCACCAAAGACTAATCACACACACATCGGGCAATGTACCCGTCGGATAGCAATATAGTAAAGGTAAGAACCGGATATCAATCCGTGGACACGGTGGAATGCAGTAATTAACCGGAACTAAGATTTAATTAAGTAAGGGTAAAAGATGTTTTGAAGAGTTTGTTTTAATTAAATATCATGCAAATATATAAACTAAGCTAAAATCACAAATCAAACAATCAAGGAGAAAATATCACTTTGGTGTCGAATCCATCTAGAATACATTCAATACACTCATAGAAACCTGGCAATTACACGATACATAAATTGACTGAATTCTCGTCAAAGATATCTAATCAAATGACTATTCAGAAAGCAAGCATGAATTACACAAACCAACCACCTAAAGTCATACAATGAGGCTCACATGTTTAATAATCATGTCAATACTTATAAAGATTGAACTAGCTTCCGATTAAGGTACACTAATCCAACAACTAGTTGGAAAGATAATATGAACAACACACTATCCACCTCAAGTTGATTAAATTAAGGGTTATATAAATTAGGAGGATGTGTCAACAATTCCTAGATAAACATAATAGTAAATATGACACATCATAACAAATACTTTGTCTTTCCAAACATAAGCATAAGGTTATACATGCAAATATAATGATTCATAAACAAGACATCATTCACCATTCCTAGTCAAATGCCATAAACTAGTATAAATACATACACCAATCCATGAATATAAGCATAAATCACAAGTTTTCCAACATAAATGACATACACAAATACAAATCTTGTAAACAACTCAAAATACTTGAATACATAAATTCATCAAAGAATAATCATACGGTTGTCATAACATTAACATAATAATTGCCAATAATCCATGAATGTTGTCAAATGTATCTAAACTTCATCTAAACCAAAGTGAACAAGAGTTTTAGCTCATCATGAGCATCAAAATTACAAATAAGCACGGAAAAATATTGAGAAACATGATATGAAAACAAGAATCAAACCACTCCTCCAAGCCTAGATGTTGTTGTTGATGTATGGTGATCCTCTTGATGTTGTATCCTCTCCAAGAATCTTGAAATATGGCTGGAACAAGGAAGATAAGAGCTGGAACAGTAGGGTTTTCTCTCCTGGTTTTGCTGCCTGTCTGAATGAGAATTAAGTTCTATTTAAATAGAAAAGGGGAGGCACGACCGTGCCAGGAGAGAGGGCACGACCGTGCATAGAACATAGACGCGGTCGTGTCTAGGTCTTGGCACGACCGTGTGACAGAGGTTTGACCGATCCGTAGCTTCCATTGGGTACCACTGACCGAGGACGTACGGCTGTTCAAACTCATGAGATGACACGCGACCGTGGGAGGCTAAGGCACGGTTGTGCCTTGGATTTTGGCTTGGCGCGGTCATGCCAGATGTGGGCGTGACCGTGCCTAGGGTTTGGGAGCTTAGCACGACCGTGCCAAATAGGGGCACGACCGTGCCTCCATCACAGAAACCCTAAAACTTCACTTGTTTATCCTGGAATCTTCTTGTTTATTCACCAAGCTTCACAAAAACCTATAAAATAGGAAATGAAGCAAATAAGTGTCTAAACATTGAATATAACCAAGAATTGATCATTAAATGAGCGAAGTTTTATGCCAAAAAGATGAGTAAATACTAACACATCACTATGCTCGACCAAAACAGGTGCCGACTTGTGCGAGCTTGCTCCCTGATGATTCCGGCCACTCCTCCGACCATACGGTTTCTAATTTGAAAGATTTTCTCAGAAGTTTCAAGTACGAGTTCAGGACCTGTAAGTTGACTATCCCCAACCTCGGCCCAACAAATAGGAGAACGACATTTCCGTCCATATAGTGCTTCAAACGGAGCTGCCTTGATGCTAGTGTGATAACTGTTGTTGTAAGAGAACTCCACCAACGGTAGGTGAGACTCCCAAGTGTTACCGAAATCAATCACACAAGCTCGTAGAATGTCCTCCAAAGTTTGAATAGTACGTTATGTCTGGCCATCAGTTTGAGGATGGTATGCTGTGCTCATATCTAGACGCGTGCCTAAAGCTTTATGTAACGACTGCCAGAAACGAGAGGTAAATCGTGCATCACGATCCGAAATGATAGAAATTGGCACCCCATGCCGAGAGACTACTTCTTTCAAGTAAATACGAGTAAGCTTATCCATTTTGTCGGTTTCCTTGATTGCTAAGAAGTGAGCGGGCTTTGTTAAACGATCGACTATTACCCAAATGGTATCACATCCGGTAGGAGTTCGTGGCAATTTTGTGATAAAGTCGATGGATATCTGTTCCCATTTCCACATGGGAATTTCTGGTTGTTGGAGAAAACCGGAAGGCTTTTGATATTCAACTTTGACCTTCGCGCAAGTCAGGCACTTGCTCACATAGGTGGCTATATCGGCCTTCATCTTTGGCTACCAATACAGCACCTTTAGGTCGTGATACATTTTGTCAGAACCTGGATGAATAGAGTATCGGTTTTTGTGAGCCTCATCCATGACTAGTTCTCTTAAGTTTCCGAATACTGGAACCCATATTCTCTCGGCGAAGTAGCGAATAATGTCAGATTTGACCTCGAGTTGTGCTTCCATACCGCGTGTACCTTCCAACGGTAGGTTTTCCTCCTTCAGGGCTTCAAGTTGAGCATTACGGATTTTGTCGGGTAATCCGGGGTGAATAGTAAGCTGTAATGCTCGAACTCGTTTGGGTTTCGTTTCTTTTCGACTTAGGGCATCAGCCACAACGTTAGCTTTACCCGGATGATACCGGATCGCACAGTCATAATCATTTAAGAGTTCGACCCAATGACGTTGTCGCATGTTCAACTCTTTCTGCTCGAAGATGTGCTGAAGACTCTTGTGATCGGTGTAGATGGTGCATTTGGTACCGTACAAGTAATGTCTCCATATCTTAAGTGCGAAAACTACAGCTCCCAACTCTAAGTCATGAGTGGTGTAGTTTTTCTCGTGAATCTTTAGTTGACGCGAAGCATACGCGATCACCTTTTCTCATTGCATTAACACACAACCTAGACCCTGAATAGACGCGTCACAATACACCACAAAATCATCTGTTCCTTCCGGAAGAGCTAGAATTGGTGCATTGCAAAGTTTCTGCTTAAGGAGTTGAAATGCTGACTCCTGGTTATCGCCCCAGTTATAGGCCTTACCCTTTTGAGTTAAGGCAGAGAGAGGATGTGCAATTTTTGAAAATCACTCGATGAATCGACGGTAATACCCAGCCAATCCCAAAAATTGTCGCACCTCAGTTGGAGTCGTCGGTGCTGCCCAATTCTTGATGGCTTCTATCTTTGATGGGTCGACATGTATTCCTTTATCGTTAACCACGTGTCCTAAGAATTGAACTTCCCGGGTCCAGAATTCACACTTGGAAAACTTAGCATACAGTTGCTCCTTCTTAAGTAATTTCAAAATTAAACGTAGAAGTTCCTCATGTTCCTCCTTGTTCTTGGAATAAATGAGAATGTCGTCGATGAAAACGATGACAAATTGATCAAGGTATGGCTTACACACACGGTTCATGAGGTCCATGAATACCGCGGGTGCGTTGGTTAATCCGAAAGGCATGACCATAAATTCGTAGTGGCCGTACCTTGTCCTGAATGCAGTTTTAGAGATATCCTCCTCTCGGACTCTCAATTGATGGTAACCGAACCTAAGATCTATCTTGGAATAGAAACTTGATCCTTGGAGTTGATCAAAGAGATCATCTATACGAGGAAAAGGGTAACGATTCTTGATTGTGACTTTATTCAGTTCACGGTAGTCGATACACATACAGAAAGTCCCGTCCATCTTCTTGACAAACAGTACCAGAGCTCCCCATGGCGATGAGCTAGGTTGGATGAAACCTTTATCCAACAAATCCTGTAACTGAGTAGATAGCTCTTGCAGTTCACTGGGTGCCAGTCTGTAAGGTGATCGAGCGATCGGTGCCGCCCCGGGTGCTAGGTCGATTTGAAATTCAACTTGACGGTGTGGTGGCAGACCAAGCAAATCTTCGGGAAATACTTCCAGAAAATCACGAACGATGGGAATATCCTCCATTTTCTTCTCTTCTGATGGGTGCTCAGCAACGAGAGCCAAAATAGCTGTATGCCCTTTTCGAAGTCATTTCTGTGCTTTCATAAAGGATATGATGCCCATGACTGCACCAACTTTTTCGCCCTGAACAGAAAGGGTTTCCCCACTCGGGAGAGGAATGCGAACAATTTTCTCATGACATATAATTTCAGCTTGGTTTTTAGATAACCAATCCATGCCGACAATTACATCAAAACTACCAAGTGTGACCGACATAAGGTCGATATCAAGTATATGTCTAGCTAGCTCAAGCTTACAACCCTTAAGAATGTGGGTTGCTTCAATTATTTGGCCATCATCTATTTCTATTATATACTTAGCTCCTAACAGAGTTGGAGTTCCTTTTATCATATCACTAAGTTTCTTAGATATAAAACTTCTATCGGCACCAGTGTCAAAAAGGACAGAAGCAAAGTAATTATTTAGGAGAAACTTACTGGTGACCACATTATGATCATAACGAGCTTCTCTAGATCCTAGCACGAAGGCTCGTCCCTTCGCACCATTTCCTCTACCATTGCCGTTGTTACCCCCATTGTTGTTATTCTGGTTAGGGTTGTGGTTTCCATTACCCCCTTTCTTCAATTGAGGACAATTCTTCCGAATATGTCCCTCCTTTCCACACTCGAAACAACCCTTTGTAAATCCAGGCTGTTGAAAAGGCTGCTTGGCTTGTAATTCACCCCTACAATCTTTGGCAGCATGACCTATTTTGCCACACCGCTGACAACGGTTGCAAAACCCGAAGTGATGGAAGTTGCACTTGTTACACTTAGGAGATTTTCCCGTGTAACCACCCTGGTTTTGACCTGAAAAGGTCGACTAGTTGAAGTTCTTAGCATGCTCAAACTTACGCTGCTGCTGGGGTTGATTGAACTGGGATCCTTTGGAGTGAGAGTTGGAGTGGGTGTTGGAGTGGTGATCAAACTTGCGTTTATGATTGTCGGTGGATTTAGAGACCGAACCCCTCGGAGGTAGAGTCCCTTGAGTCACCGCCTGATCGGTTAACTTATGGGCAAGTCGGATAGTTTGCTGGATAGTAGTAGGGTTGGATGAAGTCACCATACTTTGTATCTGAGGCATTAGACCTCCAATATATAGTTAAATTATCTTGTAATGAGGAGGCACCATGTGCGGTATAAAGTTCATGTGAACGTGTGGTATAAAGTTCAATTTCAGAACCCTCCATCTTTAGGTTCCAGAACTCTCCCTCTAACTTCTGAATTTCATCGCGAGGACAGTACTCCTCCTTCATCATCGACATAAACTCCTCCCACGGGAGTCCATTTGCCATGGCCAGACCCAACATCTGGACATGGGCGTTCCACCACGTGAGAGCCAGGCCCTCCAAAGTTCGAGCGGCGAACTTGACCTAATTAGCCACTGGGCAGTTGCACATGGCAATCACTGATTCTACTTTCTCGAACCAACGGAGTAGTCCGACAGATCCTTCAGCGCCACTAAAGGCATGGGGCTTACGGTCCATAAATGCTTTGAAGGTGCAGGCTGGTTGCTGATTCTGCTGGTTTTACTGGCCTGGATTTAGAAACAATATAGGATTGGAATTATAGAGCTTAGGACAGGCTTTTTAAGAGATGAATTGACATCATTAGTCAATACTAAAGCATTTACCTGCACCATTCTGTGCTGCTAGAGCCACCACCACACTATCGTTTATTAGTGCCGCTAGCTCTGCTGCTGTCATGTTGATGGTACCTCGGCCACCAGCACGACCTCCACGTCCTCTTCCCGACATGATTCTTCACATCCACAAACACAAAATAATGAGAAATATATCGCATATTAAACTTTATTCATGTACAAGTAAGGAAATACAACATCTAATATTTTGGAAATTAAATAAATTGTAAGGCTACAAAATAAATAATTCAAACATTAAACTTCTCATGCTTTTATTGAATGGGAACAATCTTACCCATCTAGGTTTGAAAAGAGAAATAACATAAGCAAATCATAAATGAAAGAAAGATAGAATAGGAAGATCATCAAACATCCTCGTCATCGGAAGAAACGTATGATTGAGCATCATCGATCTCCACCGGTTCCTCCTCGGGAGGCTCCTCCTCCAAAGGCTCATCCTTGAAGGGTTCCACCTCGAAAGGCTCCTCCTCGCCGTTCGAAAGTGGAATTTCCTCAGGAAATAGGGCTGCTTGCAGTTGGGCTTCCAAGTGAGTCACTCTTTCTTGAAGTCCTTCGGCAACATGATTTGCTACTTGCAGCTGGCCTTCCAGATTAGCCACTCTCTCCAGAATCCCTTCTACATCCTGATCTGAGGTGTCCACCCTCATCTCCAAATGTGTCACCCGATCCACCAAAACGTTATGGACCTGATCCGTCACTGCTAGCTCAGCAGTCAACAGCTCAATTCCTACCTTGTTCTCCTCTATTTGTGACTCTCGCTGCAGAATGCTAGGTATCTCCTCAGTAGCATCTTTCATAATGCTCAACTCCCTAGACATCTAAAATACAAAGGCTGCAAAAGCTTGTTCCATAGTGCATGGCAAGCTAGGTAAAGTAGATGATGAGGAAGCGGAACCAACGTAGGTGATGGGACATTTCCCATCTCGATCCACCTTTGGATCATTTGCGGGTATGCATTCCAATTACGAGCAGGATTCTTTGCTTGGGCGCTACTCGGTTCACCCTGATCATCCGAATAATCACTAGAACTAGTCCGGCGCCTTTTGGGCTCCGGGGATGGAAAGATAGGTGCATCGTGTCCTGGTGTCTTAGGTGATGGTGGTGGAGTTGACGACATGTTCCTGTAATATAACATATGAGTGCCAAACATCCAAGATTTATGACATGTAGCTAATGTGTGAGGTTAAAGTCTAGTATGCAATCCTAGTTCTTTATAACCAATGGCTCTGATACCAATCTGTCACACCCCCAATTTCAGCTAACGGAGTTTTACCGTTTGGGAAGTGACGAATCAGGATCTCAGACATTAGTTACATTGAACGACTCTACATGGGACTCAAATGAAAATATCATAATAAAGGAGTTCAAATGCGGAAGCGTAAAGAAAAGCAAGTGCGCAAAACACACACGCCCAAAAGTCCAAATGTCCAAACCAACACAATCCAAAATAGTCCAAACAATTATTATAAAGTAGCAATCAAAATAGAAGAATCCCATGCATGTCCTAACGTGCACCTGTGCCTTATCTTAGCGACCTGAGAAAACATGTAAGAAAAGATGTCAACACGAGGTTGGTGAGTTCACAGGTTTCAATATATAAATAAGCGTTTACCAGATTTATGATAATTCAATATGTATCTATAAGTAGCTAACCTATGTTCATGTTTAACTCAAGCGCTCGCAACCGAAGCTGACTGTTTGTTTATTTGCCTCATGTTAGGTCTATCAACACTAGCGATGTGAGTAGGCTAACATTTCACCCATTCGATCTCCAATCGAGTTAGCGCGACTAACGCGGGTGGGATTTGTCAAACCTAGTAGTACTACTAAACATTACCTCGCTAAGATCCATATTAACGGCCCGATATAAGATGAGGACTTTCTGTGATAGTTTTCTGTGATAGTGTGATACGCTTAGCTTTAACATTGATAACATACGAATTACAAAATCTCAAAATATTTGAATCATGTTTTCTCCCCCAAGTTTAAAACAGTAAAAAGGAGCCATGAAAACTCACCTGCGTTGCGTTGTAGGTAGTATCACACAAGAGACAAGTTGGAACCACGAGTGTAAGTCTCAAACGACTTACGTATACCCTAAAATTAAAAACACATAAATTAGGGATACAATGGGAATTGTGACGACGACACAGAAAGTTAGAATGTCCTAACGCATTCTACGGATTTAGGAATAAACGAACGTGTCGACGGAGTTTTATATATATATATAAATATATACATATCTTATTATAATGATTTTAGGAAATTTACTTTACGCGACGAACGTTGATATCGGATAATAATATTTTCATGCGTTTGAGTCGATTACAAAGGTTAGAGAAATAATATAATTTAATATATTATTTTTTAATTCGAAATATTGACTAGATAATCTTTGGAGTGGAAAAATAATAAATATATTATTTTAAATCGAGGTAAATAACGTAGGTAAATAATATAACTATTTATATTATTTATACTTTCAAAAATGCCACACAAGATAATTAAATGAGTCGAAATAATATAATATATATATATACTATTTTATTAACGTTGAATGCGGGTTGAAAATAATATAATTATATTATTTTATACGAGGTTACGGTTTGAAAAATACATAAATACATTATTTTTAAAAGTGGAAAAATAGTAAAATTGGTTACAAGGTTCAAACCCGAGCTTACGGGTGGTTTCCCGGGTTAAAACACATATACATAATATTATAATAATAGGGGGTTTGATTTATAATAATTAAATATAACAAAAAATGCTTCAAAAATAAAATGTTGGAGCCCGGACTCGAACCCGGGTCCCTCCCACATATGCGCATAGCTTTAACCATCTCTGCCCGCTAGTGATTCGCAAACAAACCCGAGACAAAAAGGTTTTAACATTCGGGTTTCTGTGTTCTCGCTTCCAAACGTACCGCGATCGATCCCCAGCCCCTAATCCTTTGATTTCGATCGCGATAGGTCGAGATAGTATATGGGTTTTGTAAATCGAGTCCACACGAGTCTGTGGAGGTGTTAAATTTCAAAAAAATAGCGAGTTTAGATCTGTTAAATTTTCGTTTTAGAAACGAAGTCTTAGATATGGACTAAGAATCAATTTGTATATTAAATCTCCCTGAAAACATGGGGCTTTCACTCAATCAAGGATTTCGAATCTAACCATACAATTTAATTTCATTGAGATCGAGTTTAAAGTCAAAAACCCCAATCGAATCAAGAACAAACCCTAGGTTACGGGTTGTGATCAATTCGATGTTATTTGGCAAAATAAACATAGGGCTTTCGATGTGAGATTGATTACGAAACTAAACATGTGAATTAATTGAATTATGATCCAGTCTAGAATCAAAAGCCCCAAATCGATTTTAGAACGAACCCTAGATTACGGATCTTGAAAAATTCGATGATATAATTACAATTCGGCATAGGGTTTTCAGTCTATGCATTGAGACGAAACTAAGGGTGTGCTTAATTTCAATATTTGTTATCGGATCGTTATGGTTCGATTAAAACCAAATAATATGAACCCTAGATTGTGGATTGGGTTCAATTCGATGCTAACCGACCGAATTATCATAGGGCTTTTAATTGACGAGTAAAAACGAAACTAATGATGAAAACAATTACCAGAAAGGAGTTCGAATTGACTATGCTCGACCAAAACAGGTTCCGACTTGTGCGAGCTTGCTCCCTGATGATTCCGGCCACTCCTTCGACCAAATTGGTGTGCGTAAAAGCTTCTGTGATGAGAGATAGGGGTGCGCAGGCGATTGATTTCAGTGTAACAGAATGAATTGACGCGAATTGGAGATGAAGAGGGACGAGTTCGACGGTTACGGATTGAATTATCATAATTGAGATTAATTCACTCAATTACAACTTAATTATGATCTAATTATGGTCGGTAATAGAATTAAAGTGCATGATCCACTGTAATTCCAAACAATTTCGGTTATGGAACTTGAATTTGAGAAAAAAGAACGCGATGTTGACTTTCAAAAGTCAACAAATCAACTTTAGGGTAATAGCAGAAGTAGTCCCTGAGGTTTTCATGAAATTGGAGTTTAGATAAAGGCAGAATTAGTCCCTCAAGTTTGGATGGAGTTAGAACTTGGTTAGTTTGACTTCCAAAGTCAACAGAATCAGGATTTTGACTTTCTAAAAGTCAACATGATAGTTTAGGGATATTACCTAACTAGTCCTTGAAGTTTTAAGTTTGGATTATTGACAGAATTAGTCCATGAAGTTTTGGTTAAGTTGATTTAGTTAACTTTAACTGGATTCTTGTTAACGGAGTTAACTGGAAAAGTCCAGATTGTCACATCATCCCCTAGTTGAAAGAATTTTCGTCCCGAAAATTCAATAAAATAAAAAAAAATTTCCCGGGATATCACATCATCCCCTAATTGAAAGAATTTTCGTCCCGAAAATTAAATAGTACCTTAAGAATTTGACGCGGAGTACTTGAACAGATTTGGATATTTGCGCATCATCTGATCCTCGCGCTCCCACGTGAATTCCGGTCCGCGTTTCGAGTTCCAACGAACTCTGACAATAGGGATTTTACTGCATTTTAACGTTTTGACTTCCATATCCATAATTTCCATAGGTTCTTCGATGAAACGTAACTGTTCATCAATGTGTAGTTCCTCGAAAGGAACCGCGAGTGATTCGTCTTCAAGACATTTCTTCAAACTTGAGACGTGAAAGACGTTGTGTACACCACTAAGTCCTTCAGGTAGGTCCAGTTGGTACGCTACTGGCCAGATTGTTTTCAATATCTTGAATGGTCCAACATAACGAGGATTTAGTTTGCCCCATTTCCCAAAATGAATGACACCCTTCCAAGGTGAAACTTTTAACAAGACCATATCCCCTACTTGAAATTCTAACGGTTTACGAAGCTTATCAGAATAGCTCTTTTGACGATCACGAGCTGTTGCCATACAGTTTCTAATTTGAACGATTTTCTCAGAAGTTTCAAGTACGAGTTCAGGACCTGTAAGTTGACTATCCCCAACCTCGGCCCAAGAAATAGGAGAACGACATTTCCGTCCATATAGTGCTTCAAACGGAGCTGCCTTGATGCTAGTGTGATAACTGTTGTTGTAAGAGAACTCCACCAACGGTAGGTGAGACTCCCAAGTGTTACCGAAATCAATCACACAAGCTCGTAGCATGTCCTCCAGAGTTTGAATAGTACGTTCTGTCTGGCCATCAGTTTGAGGATGATATGCTGTGCTCATATCTAGACGCGTGCCTAAACCTTTATGTAACGACTGCAAAAAATGAGAGGTGAATCGTGCATCACGAACCTTATACCGATGACATGTCGTCGCCATAGGCTACCTATGCCGACCACATGTCGTCGCGATAGGGTGCAACGCGAACAAATTGGGAAAACAGACGGCAGACCTGCATTTCCAACCAAAACCCTCCCAAACTCCCCCAAATTGTTCTCTCCGGCGATTTCACGGTGTTGGACTTTTTAGGAGCAACTTTCACAAAAACTCTCGGGATTTAAGATGAGGTAACATCCGGGTTTCATATTTTAGCTACTTTTTCAAGATTTTGAAGTTTTGTTTGTTTATTTTGGTTAGGTTTTGGAGGAATTTCACCATTTCTTGGATTTCTAGCTTTGTGAAGGTAAATACTCGTTTTAATTACTAATTTGTGATGAAATTTGGTTTAGATCAAAGATTTTTATGATTTTGTATGTATGTTTGTATGTATGAGTACGTATATTTGTATGTATGATAGAATTATTAAATTATGATTAGTTTATGTCATTTGGTTTAGATGTGTGATTATTTTATATAATTTAGTTTATGTAAATTAGTTTTTGTATGTATGTGTATGTATGTGTGTAATTTGTGTTTATGATGATTAGTTTGAATGTTTAGTTTCTATGTATGTGTGTAATTTGTGTTTATGATGATTAGTTTGTATGTATGTGTGTAATTTGTGTTTATGATGATTAGTTAATATGAAAGTATATATGTGTATGTATGTTTGTATGTATATGTTTGTAATTATTTAATTGGGCATTTATTTATGTATGTATGTATGTATGTATATGTTTGTAATTATGTAATTGAGTTTTATTTATGTATCTATGTAGTGTGATGTGTAGGTATATAAGAGGGTATTTATTCATATGCTTATATATGTATTTTTGTATGTATGTTTGTTTATGTTCAACGGATGTATGTATTTTGTAGGTATATTTCTATTTTTTATGTATGTTTATGTATATAATCGTGTGTATGTACGTATATATGTTTGTATGTTTATGTATATAATTGTGTGTATCTATTTTTTTTATGATTTGTATCTACATAATTGTGTATGTATATGTATAAGTGTGTATGTATGTTTATATGTTTGTATGTATATGTAACTTTATTTAATTTTGTTATAAGTTCGTAACTCGTTGCGGTTGACGAGGTGGGAATAACATTATATTTGTGTTTCATTAAACTTATTTAAGGTATGTATCCCGACTTTTTCTTTTTACCTTTGTGTAGTTAATTATTTATTTCATTTAGGGTGTAAACGACTTGTTTATCATAATTTTATAACACTATTACTTATATATTAAAAAAATATATTTTTTTTATAATTTATAAAATAAATAAGAAAAAAGGCTTACACCCCTAATGTCATTTATGTACGTTTTTGTGTATGTATGTCATGTCTCATGTTGTGTACACTAATATATTTATTTAGGATAACCTTTTAGAATATATCCGTCCAAAATTTATCTAATAGAGATAAATTTTGGATTGTCCCATTTGGGACTGCTTTTTGAATATTTTATCTCATTTAGGATATGTATACATTTTAACGGGTTGATATTTAAGAAAAAATTGGTAGCTATTTCTCCGTACTCCTTCGAGTTTGTGGTTTATCTGCATACTTGGGAAGTTAAGGGGAAATGCTGCTGATTTTTTCTTAAATAGTCAAATCGATAAAATGTATACATATGAGATAGAATATTCCAAAAGTAGGTTAGGATCCACCGCCTTAGAGTACCGATCAAATCATATACATTCATTTATATCATTTATTACATGCACGTATATGTGTATGCTTATGACACTAGATATGACAATTGATAAAAGCTGGGTTACACTAGGAAATCGGAATTCTCCGGCTTTCTTAAGCGGTCTTCGCAACTTTACAGAGACTGCCAAGAACCATGTCGACGGTCGAGGTAGAGCGTTTTTCCCGTGTAGACGTTGTTATAATGCGTGTTGACATGATTTGAACATGATATATGGCCACATACATGACCGTGGGTTTCTTCAATCATTTCAGAATTGGAATTATCATGGTGAACAACATCCTCGTGCGGTGGAGATAGCATCACTTTTTGCCCCAAGAACAACACTAACTCCTCCAATAACTACAACAACAAATAATGAGATGTTTGATGCCATAGATGATGTGATGGCAGAGCAAAATACAAACGAAGATAATATAAATGAAGATGGAACTGGTTTAGACCTAGAGTTTTATGCGTTGTTTGAGAAGCTAAATAAGGAGTTATACCCCGGTTGTAGTCAAATGTCTTCCCTAAACTTCATAGCCAAATTGATGCATACCAAAGTTATCAACAAATGGACGAATAGTTCGTTTGACCAACTGTTAGAGCTTCTACAAATTGCATTGCCGAAGAAAAATCACGTTCCAGCGTTACACTATGAAGCTATGAAGAAACTGAGTAAGATTGGGTTAGGATATCAGTATATCCATGCTTGCATTAATGATTGTGCACTGTTTTGGAAGGAGAATGAATCAATGCAAAACTGTCCGGTTTGTAATGAGAGCAGATGGGTTGACAAAAACACAAAGGGGAAGAAAGTACCACAGAAAGTGTTGCGCTACTTTCCTTTAACTTCACGGCTTCGACGAAGGTATAGTTCAAGATTAATGACAACAGATATGATCTGGCATAATACTAGACGCTCAACGGATGGTATGATGCGACATCCGGTTGATGGGAAGGAATGGCAAGAATTTGATGAGAGATATCCGGATTTTGCTAAAGAACCAAGGAATGTCCGCTTAGGTTTGGCTGCCGATGGTTTTAATCAGTTCGGTAACATGAGTCAGACTTACAGTATGTGGCCGGTAGTGTTAACAACATATAATACACCACCATGATTATGTATAAAAGAGTCTTCTTTCATGTTAACCTTGCTAATTCCCGGGCCTAAATCACCTAGTAAGGACATTGATGTTTTCTTAAGGCATTTGGTTGATGAGTTGAAAATGTTGTGGGCTGAAGGAGTCCAGGTGAGAGATGCATCAACCAAAACTGTATTTAGGATGCATGTCGCACTGTTGTGGACTATCAACGATTATCCTGCTCGTAGTAGCTTGTCTGGATGGAGTGGTCAAGGTTATAAAGCATGTCATACGTGTAACATTGACACACCTTCGTGCGCTATAACGAATACGATAACTTTTGTTAGACACGGAAGATTCTTGCATAGAAAGCATAAATGGAGGAACGATCTATCGTTTGATGGCAAGAAAGAGACAAGACAACCTCCCCGACGATCCAGAAATGCTCAAATATTAGAAAAAACTATAAAAAGTCTCCCAGATCGTGTCCCGGGGAAACATCCAATGCATGGAGGGGTAAAAAGAAATCGCCTTGCATCTGAGTTGAATTGGACTAAATGAAGTATCTTCTTTGAGCTGGATTATTGGTCTTCTATGTTTTTAAAACTCAATCTTGATGTTATGCATGTGGAGAAAAGTGTGTGTGAGAGTTTATTGGGTACTTTATTGATGAACGATAAATCAAAAGACATACACAAAGCCCGCAAAGACTTGGAAAATATGGGTATTCGACATAAACTATGGCTAACACAAAAAAACAACAAGTTGTACCAACCACAAGCTCCTTACTCTTTCACACCCAGTGATCGAGAACGCTTTTGTCAGTTTATTCGAGGAGTGAGACTGCCTGATGAATTTGGATCGAATTTTAAAAAATAAGGTACTTCACAATGATTCAAATATAATTGGGTTAAAATCCCATGATGATCACATCCTCTTGCAACGATGCTGCCAATAGGGGTACGATCGGGTCTGCACAAAAAATGTTTCAACAACAATCAATGACGTTTGCACATTCTTTCAAAAAAATTTGTGCACGATCAGTAGATGTGAAAGACATGTATGAATCAAATGAGGAAGTGGTTAAGATATTATGCAATTTGGAAATGATATATTCTCTATCAGTTTTTAACATTATGGTTCATTTCATTCTTCATTTACCTGAAGAAGCTATTCTTGGTGGCCCTGTATATATGAGATGGATGTATCCTTTTGAAAGATACATGAAAAAGCTCAAAGCATATGTTAGAAACAAAGCCAAACCTGAAGGCTAAATTGCGGAGGGTTATGTTGCAGATGAAGCCTTGACATTCTGCTCTATGTATCTGGACGGTATGCATACCAAATTTAACAGACCAGATAAAAATGCAGATGCTGGCATTCCCAAAAGGCAGTTTCAAGTGTTTTCTTCACAATGTCGACCAATATCGAAAAAGAAAATCTAGGTGCTCTCTGAACATGCCAACAAATCATTACAATGGTTTGTGTTGAACAACTGCAATGAAATCAAAGACTACAAATCGTAAGTTTTTTTGTCCATCTACCAGTGATAAACTATTATTATATTTTCATTTAATTCTACTAATTTGAATTTTATTTTGTCAATCTACCAGTGAATTTGAATCTAAATTTCCTGAACGCAATATGCAAACCGATTTTTCTTCATGGTTAAAATATGAAGGAAATGTATTTTCATCTTCATCTTCTACACCCAATAACAAAGAATTAAGGGCATTGGCACATGGTCCCTTATACACATATTCTTACACTGCTTGCATAGTCAATGGTGTTAGAATTGTGGTACAAAATCGTGATTCCCGACGCACTACTCAGAACAGTGGTATGGTTACAATAGGAGAAGACAATACTCCATTTTATGGTTAACTAGAGGAGATCATAGAGTTGAACTACATTGATGGTTACTCGGTTGTACTGTTTCGTTGTAAATGGTTCGACACGATAGGTAAAAGGTTAATTAAGCAAAACAATACTATTATAATTGACATCGACCGTGAATGGTATGTTGGCAAAGAATGGCATGATGATGTCCAATATATATTAGCCACACAGGCTAAACAAGTGTTCTATCTTCTAGATCCTTCTTGAACCACTAGCCAATGGAGGGTTGTTGAGGACGTTCACCATCGAAAGCTTTGGGATCATCCTAATGTTGTTAATGAGATAGATATATTGCACGACACTAAATCAAATGATTATACTTTGGTTGTCGACACCGGATGCGAAGGTGGTGAATCAAGTCACGTATGTGGTGACCAAACTCCAATTCCCCATGCAGACAGTCAATCTATTATACGGGAAACTCAATCATTTTTGGTAACTTGGTTGTCGACTTAGGCTACTTGCCCAAGCGTATAACTTTAAATGAGGGTGGTGACCCAAGTCATGTTGCCCCGATTGATCACGATGAAATTTTTATTAATGATTATGTAGAAGATGAAGAAGATGCATACAATTCAGATGAGGAAGATGAAATAAATGACGACGATGAAGAAGATGATGATGTTGTTGACACACATTATTGTAGTGATGATTTTGATTGAATGTATGTTAAAAATGTACTATTTGTCTTTGTTAATTAATAATTATTTATGCTTACTAATTATTTTTGTTGTAGGAATAATGGCAACAACGGCACAATCACACGGTGGTGATGGTGGAGACGGTGGATATGGGGGTCCGTATAACTTCGACTCGGGTTGTGCGGTGGATCTGGTGGTAAGTTACTTGTTAGTGTTGAATAAATGTCTTTATAATTGCCTAACTTTTGAATTTCAAGTGTCAATGTAGGTAATGCCTCACTAAAAAGGTGTTCCAAAGGCAAAAACCTGAAATTATATAAGAAATTTGAGCAAAATGGGAGGAGGCCTCTTCCCATTGATGTTGAACTTCATGGCGGGGGGTACAAGTTCGTGGGTCCGAACGCTTATGATTTTATCTGTGCTATCTCCCTGGATGTTGAAAAGGTTGTTCCTCCATATTATGCTAATTGGGCCAAGGTTCCAAATGAGAAGAAACGGGTCGTATATCCCACTCTTTTAGTAAGTATAGATGTTTTATAATTACTTACAATTTCATAACTAATAGATTTTTTCTAATTACTTTCCATTTGTAGGATTATTTTGATCTGGACTCCTGGAGAAACACTGACAAGTGGCGAGACGTTGAACTCGGAATCACCGCCGAGTGTCAGAGGGCTTATAAAGACCACAAGAGAGAGTTGAAAGTTCATTTCGGCGAGCAGGGGGGATACGATGAAGTGGAGGCGGCGAGGAATTATCAACCAAAAGATTTTGATCAAGTAACTTGGGATATTTTGATTAATCAGCTGTTTTTAGATGCGAGCTATAGAAACCGCTCCGAGAAGAACAAACTAAACCGAGCACAACAACGCTACCCAAGTTTCCATGGCAGCAAATCATACGCCCAACGCCGACACATGGAGGTATGAAATAAAGTTGTTAGTATTATATAAACATGCTTATTAATTATTACTGATATTATTTTTATTTTTCACAGGGGACCGGCCCTATTGACGTGTTCAGATCGACCCATTATAAAGAAGGGACGGGCTGGGCCAATGAGTTTGCATCAACAGATTATGTACGTGAAATGATTTTGTTTTTAGAACATCTAAGTTTGACTTTAAACGGGTCAAAATGACCCAAACACACTTTAATAGACTTAAAACATCCAACTTTAACTTAAACGGGTCAAAATGACCCAAACACACTTTAATAGACTTAGAACATCCAACTGTAACTTTAAACGGGTCAAAATGACCAAAACACACTTTAATAGACTTAAAACATCCAACTCGAGGCCAATTATTGAATATGTTTGCTAGTATTATTAGTATTTGTTGTCATTAGTGTTGGTTGATTGGAATTTGTGAATTTGGGTTGTTTATGACTTATAGTTTAACAGGTTGGTTATCCATTTTATAACAGTTATGCTGTCAAATTTTAGTAAATAGTCAAATGATTATTTATTACACTGTTTAATGCAGGACCGAATCCAAGAGGAGTATACAAGATCCTCTGCTGAGTCTGGTGGTGACACATATGCTATCGATGAGTTTGCATGCATGGAGCGTGCATTGGGTCATCGGTGTGGCCATATCCGGGGTGTTTGTCGTGTGGTGAGTAATCCCACACCGGATGTGTCCAGTGCCCCCCTCCACAACCACATTGGCAAGACGTTGATGAGCGTGTTGCTAGTCTTCAACAACAATTCCAAGAACAACAACAACAACGCGACGCCCAACGAGAGGAAGAACAGCGACTGCAAAATCACCAATGAGAGGAAGAACGTCGTATGCATAATCAACAAATGCTTGAAATGCAACGACAAATGGATGAAATGCGTCGAATGTGGGATCGCCGAACTAGCAGCGATGATAATTAACTTGGAGTTGTTACGCCTTTGCCTTTGTTGTTGGTGTTTGTCTTGAACAATTTTCATATTTATGTGTCGAACAAGTTTATGTTTTAAATGTTTGGTTTGTCGGATAAGTTGTCGAACAATTTGGGTGTTTGGTTTATGGTTCGGATTTGAATGTTTGAATGTTTTATATTTACTGATTTGCAAGTTTTTGTGTTTAGAAATTTAATATTTCTGGAAAAATTTGGAAATTTAAAAAATATAAAAAAACAGAAAAGCCTATCCCAGCGACATATCGTCGGGATAGGCCTTTTTCAAAATTAATTAAAAATTAAAAAATAGCCTATACCGACCACATGTCGTCGGGATATGTTGGGTCATTTCCGACTACATGTTGTCTAGATAGGCCCAAACCCTATACCGACGATATGTCATGGGTATAGATTTTCTTTTTGAATTTTTTAATTACTCCCTATGTCGTCGGTATAGATTTTCTTTTTGAATTTTTTAATTACTCCCTATAGCGACGACATGTCGTCGGTATAGGTCAACCTATGCCGACGACACCTATACCGACGACATCTTTGACCTATTGGTACAAAGAAATTCCGACGAAGGCTATACCGACGTCGTGATAGGTCAATGTGTTGTCGTCCCTATAGAGTGTTACTGTTGTAGTGTGAGGGTTGTCACATTAAGAATATGTTGAAGAAAAAAATAATCAAAGAAAGAAAAAGAAACAGAGAGAAAATGACATAAAAGATAGAGAAGATGATGGTGGCAAAATTGTGAGGCACAGATACCTTGATGCTTACACGTGCCCCTGTTAAACGACCAGTACACAAAAGATAGAGAAGATGATGATGGATTCTATTCAAAAACCGAACTAAGAGTTTGATCAGGATCCTAACCTAATTCATTAAACGAATTCAAATCGATGTGGTTCGGATTTTGACTTTTTTCTAATCCAATTCGATTAAATACTTCCACTTCCGGTAAAAACGTTAAAAAATATAATTCATCAAGGATATCTAACTAAGGGTGTAAATGAGACGAATATTAAAAAAATGAATTGAAATACACGTGTTTGTTTATTTTATTTTTCTGAGCATTCATGTATAAATTTTAATGTAAACAGAGTTGTTTAAAAAAAATATTTTTCGCCAAGTAAGTGGTTTTTTAATGAGTAGTTTGTGTTTTATTTTTCTTAATGTAATTTTGTATTTATTTAAAAATGTATTTTTTTATTTTATAATTTAGATTTTCATTTATTAAAAATTATTTTTTTATATTTAGTTAATTATTAAAAAATAAATATGCAAGAAACCATTACGTAGATTAGTGATTCTGTCAAGTGATTATTCTTGTGCTGATTTGGCAGTGACGTGACAGGACTTAAAACCAGTACGAATGACTTAAGTCTTGAACCTCGGCCAACCACATGAGGCCACATGGCCCTTCCACTATCTCTCTCTGTGTCTCCATGTACGTGTTTTTTTAAAGGCTATGTATGTGTGTTGAAACTTGAAAAGCAAGATTACACGCGTATAAGATAGGAGGTGCCGAAGTTAAACTTGGCGAATGGCTGACTCCTACCGTTCACTCTAATTGTTAATCATATGTTAAAATCAAATAAAGTTGTGCATCATTGGTTGTACTGTTTGTGCAATAAAATCTTGTACTTTACAGCTCACGAATTCATAAATGTATGTGTATGTAACAAGAACGCAGTAGTATTGAACAAGGGTAATGTTATTTGGACACCCTCGAAAATTAGTTGGACACCTATTATACGAGCCGTATAGCTCAATACTACCCGTATAGGCACTACAAGAAAAGTAGGCAGATTCAACGACCTTTCTCGGCGACATGTCGTCGAGAAAGGCTATTTCGACGACATGTCGTCGATAATGCTTCGTCGGCAAAGCTTCGTCGAGACTGCTTGAAAAGTCGTCGAGAAAACGTCGTCGAGATAGATTATCCTTTTCTCGACGACATGTCGTCGATATTTCCCCGTCGGTAATAACTTTTCACTTAAAAAAAAGATTAAATAAAATTAAATAGACCAATCTCGACGACATGTCGTCGAGAAAGGCTATTTAATTTTATTTAATCTTTTTTTAAAAAAAAATCTGGAAACCTCAATCTCGACGACATGTCGTCGAGACTGAGTTATTTTTTTTAAAAAAGTTTTTTTTGAATTTTAAAAATTTCCAGTAATTTAATACATAAAATATCAAAACCTGTCAAACCTGTTGCAAATCGTTCAAATAATACATTTCACACAAATATATTACATAAAACATCTAACAAAAGTATACAAATTGTATAAGTTATTACAAATCGTTCAAATAAAAGTTACAACCAAGTTTATTCATCTTCATCATCGTCATTTTGGTTACCGGATTGGTTGCGGTCCTTTTGCATCTGTTTCACGGTCTCATTCAGTTCACGAATTTGTTCTTTTAATTCGTTGAATTGAGACTCGGAGAGAGCCGAAACATTAGTGGGCATGTTTCTAACTTTTCTTCCAACTCCTCGGCTCCAACCGCGTCTCTCGCCAAGGGCACGTTTTAGGACCTCTTCCTCATCAACATCTCCGCCGTCTTGTTGCATCCGGGTCAATTCTTCTTGAATTGTATTCTGTAATAAACAAAAAATACACATATCAAAAAAAATTTAAAAATCCGACAGCATAACGACTGCAAAATTGATAGCCAACCTACTTAACAATACTCTATAAACATAATAATTCAACAAAACTCAATAAAAACCTATATTAACACCAACAATAACCAATATGATTAATATTCTAGTGTATTTCCCAAACTTGAAATTCCCTCATCGATATATATACTTACCCAATCGTTTTGTGCCCGATCGTTGACCCATGTGCCGTGAGACGTATGCATATGTCTCCAACCATCAATCAGACTGACGGTTCCACCTTGTTGTACCTATAAACAACAAAAATAATGTTACTAATATTTGACTAACTTATGAATTCATTTTTGGAATAATATTAACAACTTTTGTTACCTCCTCATATCGCCGTTGAGCAAATGACTTGCTCCCACTAGTATTGGCGTATGGTTGTTTAGCTCGGTTTGAAGAATTTTGATTGCAGCGTGCAATATATGTGGGATCAAGGTACAATATGTCGATGAGGGAATTCCAGTTGCCGGAACTGATGGACTCATGAGGATGATTCCTTGCTTCTTCCACATCCTCGTAACCACCAACCGATTCAAAATGTCTCTTTAAAACAGACTTGCGGTCACGAAATCTACGGGCACAATCATCATGGATGCCCGCAGATATTTGTGGCCACTGCGGTGTGTTACTCCAGCTTTCTAAATCAAAGTAATTCTGTAAAAAAAGGTAATTAGGAAACACTTAATAATTATGAGTGTTAAAAAATTACATTTTATACTTACATGAAGATTGCGAAATATGGTGTTTTGATGCTCCCTAGGAATAAACTCCCAACTAAAATAGTGTGATGGGATTTTCTCTAGAGCAATAGTTATTTGTCGAACAAACCATCGACCGTTCGGACCGACAAACTTGCATGTCTCATGGGTTGGATCAAGCTCAAGTGGAAGTGGCTTGTTGCCATTTTGGGCGAACGCCTCCAGCATATCAAGGTTTCTTTCACGGCCCCTTACTTTTTTTGAGGAAGCTGTTACATGAATTTAAGACTAGCAGATGTTACATGAATTTGAAGAATTATCAAACTAAAATAAGTAACTTACAAGACTCGCAGATGTTACATGAATTTGAAGAATTAGCAAACTAAAACAAGTAACTTACAAGACTCGCAATCTATAGGGAGCCTCCTAGAATTCCCCCGCGGATCACGACCCCCACCGTCACCACCATGTGAACGAGCATAAGTCGCCATATATACCTACATAAAATTGAAGTCAATAAAATGTCAGTGTCTAGATACATCAATAAAATATAAGTGTCGATAATAGTCAGATTATCCTTTTTAATTATACGGCCGTTACCCAACGCGTTGAACCATTTACAAAGAAAGACTACATCCGAGTAATTACTTAAATAATTCAACTCTATGATACTCTCAAGTTCACCATAATATGGTGTATCATCTTCTCCGAATGAAACAACACCACTGTTTTGGGTAGTGCGTCCGAGATCACGACTGTGTACCACAAATCTAACACCATTAACGATACAAGCAGTGTAAGAATATGCACTCAACGGACCAAAATATTACCAAAATATTAAACAAACATTTATAAATCTATATAAAACTACCTATAAACACAAAAAATATACATATTACCTCCGGAATTTTTTGGAAACGACGACACGTTGTCGGAAAAACCCTCAATCTAGCTTTCAATCCGTCCACTTAGCCAAAAACTTCACATACACAAGATTTATATTAAAAATTTACAATAATAAAGAAAAAATTCATAAAAAAGTCAAAATCGGGTCTAACCACTTGATTAAGAAGAGTAACGGTGGAGGAGGAGGTAGAAAACGGTGGAAATTGAAGTAAAATGGCCGGATTTGTGGGTATAAGTCGATAGGGAGGTTGAGAGAAAAAAGAGGGGAAAAATGAGGATGAGAAGGGTTTCTGCGTGGGTTAATGTCAGGTAGGACCAGTCTCGACGACATGTCGTCGAGATTGGGTCCTTTTATTTTAATTATTTTAATTATTAAATAAAAATATTTTTTATTATATACCAATCTCGACGACATGTAGTCGAGATTAGGTATTTTCTTTAAAATTAATTTTTTTTAATATTTTATTAGGTAAAAAAAAGGAAAAAAAAATTAAAAATACCAATCTCGACGACATATCGTCGAGACTAGTATTAGGTAGGCGCCAAAAGTTTTCTCCTTCTCCCGGTTAAGCATCGCCGACGACGTGTCGTCGAGAAAAGTCGAAAAAAAAATGAATTTTTTTTAGACGATCTCCGACGACATGTCGTCGTATTTGGTCCACCTATCTCGACGACATCTGTCGTCGAGATTGCCTCGTCGAAACTGCTTAAATTTCTAGTAGTGAGGGTTTCATCAGCATTAAATGCACACCTTATACGACCCGTATAGCTCTATACGGGTCGTATAGGTACGATGCACTAGCCAATGGTAATTAATGAACCCTATACGGCTCGTATAGCCTTATACGAGACGTGACACCCATAATGTCCAAATAAAAATCAAATAATATCCAAATATCTAACCCCTTAAAAGAAAGTAACAGGTGAGTAGAATATAGGTATGGTGTCAAGGTGGAACCATGTGTGTTGTGTCCTCAAATAAGCAGATTTAAAAAAAAGACATTAAGTAATTTAAAAATCAACCAATAGCTTGAATGTACGGTTCATTCTCATTTCAAAATGTAGTAGGATAGAGAATTATTTCTTGTAAGCAGAGGTAGCAAAAAACGAATGAATGAGTTACAGTTCATGCTTTGTGTTTTGATGGCAAAGTGATTAATTTTGAAAAGAAATTGAGATTGATCTAAAAATATATTGCTACTTCTATTGAATTAATATGCGAAGAATATTTTTAAGAGTAACGAATAAATTCTATTATTCAAACCCAAAACTCCCAGCCAGAATGCTTAAAAAACGACCACCTAAACACACTGTTTTCATGGGTGAATTGGTCGGTTTTCACATTATGGTAGAACTTAAGTCAAAGAGGTGCATTACCGGAGTTGTGTTGTTGCAATCGTTCGGAATTGAACCTTCTATTTTCAACCCTAATTAGATATATATCCAACCTAAAACTTAAACTACATATATCCCCCTCTTTTATAAGATTACTCTTTCAACCTTATAAGAAATACGACTATTCTTATTCCATCGATCCCAACCCTAACTTTCTAATTCTCGCTTTCGATCGATTCCAACAACTAGCGTCACTTCTAGTCGATTCAACCATCCAGTTGTGTATATATTTAATTAATTATGGGGATATACGTAAATAAAATTTCAAGCTGTGAATATATGTAATTAATGAAGTTTTAGGAGGGTACATGTAATTGCCCAAAAAGGAACAAAAAAAAAACTCGAATTTAATGGAAATTTCAAACCTCAGAAGATTTATGATGGATAATGAGAAAGATATTCGAGTATAAGGTTAGACTTAGAAATTTTCTTGAGTTTAGAATGGATTTGAGATTAGGTGATACACACTTGATTACAACATGTTTACCGAAATATATAAACATAAAATTATAGGATTGTTTAAAAGTGTAGTTGTGTAATTAATATTTTAAGTCGGTAGTTGAGGTGAGTTTAAGATTAGATTTTGAGTAATAATGGACACCCTTACAAGTAATGTTAACCACATAAGATCATATATGAGTATACCCGATGCCGCGTACCCGATGAGTATTTTGTAAGGGATACCACCATGAGTATGAGACACGGTTTTATGATTAGGTATGAGACTCTATCATCATCCGTGTTAAACCTGACTCATTTTCGTCCCTAGCAACCACCAAGTTCATCCTTGTAGTCGTTTGGGTTGTCGATGGTAGTCAACCTCCACCCAAAATCGGGTTTTGGAATGGTTGTCTTATTGTTTTTTAAATGATGGAGATATAATATTCATTCTAAAAAAAGTTAGCAATTTTTTTAACGTGCCAAAACCTACAATATAATGAATTATCACATAGATCATAATGTAATTTACCATAGTTTTTATTAAAGTTCAAGATTTTAAACTAGATTTTTATAAACATCGTTGCCCTCATTGTAATCAATGGTCAACCCACATGTTGAAGACCTCGTTTAGAATCTTGTGGGTAGCGAACCGTAGCCGTTGGATGAGTGGCTGCCGAAAGCGGGGAACACGACCTCTCTCCATCGTTTACTTTTTGATATTCTAATACGCACAGACAATAAAAATATTTATATTTAAAGTAACCAAATACCTTCGACTTCCAATAAACACACCATGTGCTCGTTAAACTATAAATCAGGACACTGGCAACCGATCATCATAGATGTAACGACCTCATTTGTTTAATAACGTTTGATTTTATTAGAATTACAATAATTATTTTTATTTTCTTATCTATACTACTATATAAAGCAATAGTATAGATCCCGTGTCTACACACGGGTTGAAAAATATCAGTATATATATTTTTTAAATCTTTATGCATATATATTCTACAGGTGTAAAATGTGTTATATATACTAAAGATATAAAATAAAATTCAAAATATGTATAAACTAATGCATAATTAGGTTTCATAAATACGTTAATTATATTAATGTAATTTGATTTTCATTTACTGTTTGATTGTAAATAAAATTTAAATAATTATATTTCAAAGTTTCTTATAATAAGGGATAAATTAAAATAAATTTATTTTATTAGTATAATTATAATTTTTTTAAAATATATTATTATTAAAAAATAGATGTGTATTTAATAAGAGAGAGATGCGAGAAAAAAATGATGAGAGTGAATATTGAGAAGACACGTGGAATTGAAAAACTTTTATTTATTAAAAAATATTATTTTATTAGAGAAAAATTGTTTAGTGAGAAATGATGCACTTCAAAAAAAATTATGTGAACTATGTAAATAGATTTTTTATGCATAGTGTAATAAAACATTAACAGTGGTAAAATAACAAATATAAGTATATATTCGGTTATCATACTTCAATACCTTAAATTGGTTGTATATGAATATATAGAGATTTCTCTTAATACATCTTCTATATATAAATAAATATAAAAGTAAAAGAGTTTATTAAAATACTTGATAAACTTTAAATAAATTAGATTGAATTTTAGGTCCGTCATCTATTTTTGGTATTTTATTTATTAGATATTTAAAGTTTAATTACATATATAACTAAAATATGTAAAAAAAAAGATTACTAATAATTGATATTAAATGTTACATACAAATTGAATTAAGGAATTAACAATCTAAATAATTAGATTGTTAATTACTTATAATTCTATTTATATGTAACATTTAATATGTTAATGATTTTGGAGTGAAAAATAGATGAGGATACATCACATAATGACAAATGTCATCCAAAAATATTATTTTATTAGAGATAAAAGCTAAAAGATATGCAAGAACAACAATGTAATTTAACTTAAATTTTAACACACTTAAGAACATTCACATCGAATGAGAAAAGAAATATGGATAAAATTTATGATTATAAAAGGACCATTTGGCTTTTCTAAAATTCAATTTATTGTTTCTTTGTCTTATATCGATGAAGAAACAAAAGTGGAGAGACCACATACTCTATAAAGTGGAGGCCCTAACCAAAACAATAACTAAAATATTCAGTTATCTATCTTTAAAACCTGACTAGCTTCAATTAGAAGCAGTTCGGTTATTCAGTTTTGAAACCTGGGTCAACTAAGTTTTTAGTTAATAACTGAAAACTTAAGCAAATAACGACTTGAGTTGGAGTTTTAAATTTTTATTTCAATTGGATTTAGTTAACAAGAACACCAAAAAGTTTAATGCATTTTATCAAAACGCTCATTTTATAACATACTAATTATTTGGTGTTTTGTTTATTTGCTAAACTTCGATTTGCTAAATTTTTATGTTGGAGTTTATTTAGTAGTGTCTGATTAATTAGCCGAAAGTCCAATCCTGTATTAAAAAACAGTTGGTGAACTTTAAACTTTGACTAAAAATGATTAATAATTCAAACAACTCATCATAAGCAACATGCAGATAGTTGATCACAACTAACAAGCTTATCGATATGGTTGATCACAAATTATCCAAAAGACACATTTTTTATTAAACCACCGCACCCGGGTCTGTGCTGGACAACCCAGACGCACAAACCATTGGGCCGAGGGCTTGATTATGTTACTGAATTGGTTTTTATTTGATTAAACATATGACTGTAATGGCATCGGGCCTGGTTTAGTGGTACGCGCAAAAAGGGTCGGCATGTGGGTTTCGAACCCACGCCACTCGGTCCAAT
The DNA here is from genome assembly GCA_023525975.1 of Smallanthus sonchifolius. Classification (NCBI taxonomy): domain Eukaryota; kingdom Viridiplantae; phylum Streptophyta; class Magnoliopsida; order Asterales; family Asteraceae; genus Smallanthus; species Smallanthus sonchifolius. The sequence goes on from CM042042.1 coordinate 14,129,383, forward strand.
GGTGCAATGACTTAGCCAGTTGGACCGAGTGGTTCGTTGGTATAACATGAAAACCCGAAATACTTACACGATTATTAGATTAAGAAAGGTTTCCAAGTTCGAATACGTATAAACATGCCATGAACCCTAATTCCAATCGATTTCGATACTTAATGATAGTACGAATTGATAAGGGGCTTTTGTCAAGGATTCGAAGACGATTCGAATGATATAAAAACTTACTCGATTGGTTTGGGCACGGATGCAGATGGCTACGAGTTCATTCAATCCTGCTGTTCTTGAGACTCGATCGACATCCAGGGGTGAAATAGAGTACGATTAAGGTTTCGGAGAGTTTCTATGAGAGTGCGCGATTGTGTATGACGGGTTTAATTTGTTGAATTCCACTAGAATTGTACAATTCGATTAAAAGTTTGCGTGTAACAGCTGTGAGTCACTAAGTACGCATAATCTCATCGATTTGGAATGAATTTGGTCGTGTTAGGGTACTGGATACATGAGAGATTGATTTGCGCGTGATTTGTGGGTTCCATTACACGTTAATTGCACGAATTGATAACGGATTGATACGGATTTGACTTTGTGAAGTCAAATTCATTTGAATTTAAGATTGCCCGCTTAATTGATCACATTGGTATATTGTTTAGGCCGGAATTGGGCCGATTATTGTTTGTACAAGATGGGGGAAGCCCACGGCAGTTGATTTGGCCAATATTAGGAGTTAGATTTGTGAATTTGGTCCTGTTTGACATTTAAAAGTCAAACAAGTCAATTTCTTTGAAATTTGGTCAACATTTGTAACTAAGGGTTCAAGATCAAGGGTGAGGGTTCAATGTTTGAGGGTTCAAATGGTTAGGGGTTCAAACCAATGTGAAATTCTTTGTTAATTGTATATAACTATGGATAATTGTATATATATATATATATGTGTGTATGTACTTGTATGATATATATATATATATATATATAAATATACATACACCAATATATATAGGGTTCTAATAATGGATACAAGTGTAAAACTCGTGAATTTGTATTGAAACCTAGGGTTTAATTGTTTGTACGAAAAAAATAAACCATTACACTAGAATTGGATTTCAAACATGATTCATTGTACTGGGATAAAAACATGAAAATCAGAAATGTTACAGTGGCGGTCCGCCACCCAATGACATAGGGTGGGGGTTCCTTAGCGAACCTCTACTTGGTTCTTAGCACCCATAGCGGACCATTAGGGTTTACCTTAGCGGTCCGCTAAGGTCTAAAATCCCAAATTTTTTATTTTTAATCCGGAACTTATGTACTTTAGATACAACAAGCTCTTAAGGTTCTAACATTGGCATATCTTGAACATTTTTGTGGCAGGTGTTACATACAGAAAATAGGGTTTCTGAAGGAGAAAACAATCAGGTGAAACTGGCCTAGTTTCGCCCTGAGCATAGTATCGCTTGGCCGTAACTACGCTCAGTCAGATGGATCTGCTTTGTCTTAGTTTCGCTGAAACTATAGAAGCGAAACTGAGATAGTTTTGCATAGAGCATGAAGGCGAAACTACCTTGTTTCGCTTAGACTTATGAAAGTATTGAATTAATGATATATTAAGTATCAATTAGGATTCGTAGCTGATGCGTGGTTTTTAATATATAAAATTATAATAAATATATTTTTAAGATGGTTTCACGAGATCAGGTTTTAAATTTATAAAATGATAATTACTTTAACTTAAAAACACACACAATAGGCAAGTGTATCTATTGCAGCGTAATATAGTTTAGGTAAGAACCAAGTTTCAAGCCAATGGACACGGTCGAGTTTCAATACTCAAGTTTTGTTATTGTTCAGCCGGATTAGTTAGTAAGTGAGTTTTGTGTGCTTGTGAAACAGATAAGTAAATGACAGAAAATTAAATGGCATAAAAGTAAAAACGTGTGCGATGTGTGTAACAGTAGTGTAACGAACTGAATAGTAAATAGCAGCAAAGTAAATATCTCGGAAATGATCAGGTCACGAAGAGTATTACTTTGAGCTTCTAATCCGCTTGGTACGTGATAATGTTAAGTTGACTAACTTAGTGGTACAAACTTATGACCCGGGTCACCGCTAAAGGCTCGTTCTCATGACATTTGATTCACGGATTAAAATCTTTAAATTAAAATAGTAGTGCCTTCCGCTAGGGACAACATTTACCCTCAACCTTATGAATGTTATCTCCAGGTTGGTTTAAAACATCGAACTTAAATGCTTTATATTATTTTTAAATAGGTTATTATATTTTGCTCACCTGGAGGTGGTGTAACAATGGGACCGAGTATAAAGACGTACCGTTCCTAACATGAGTTCACCAATTCTTGGTCGCAAAATAAGTACGTATAAAGACGTACAACCTTAATAATGTTGACCAAGCCTTGGCTTACCAATCTTTGCTTGTATAAAGACATACAAGCTTCAAAGGAAGTTTGATTAAAAAGGTTTTACGATCTTACACTTTAAAATCAAGAACACTCACAAATATAAAGACGGATTTGGACAATAATAAAAGCCCACCAAATTGTGGTTTTAAGAGCGAAGTTAAAGACATAAACATACCACTAAATTAATACGTCAAACATTAACATGCACCAAACTTCATCTTCAACCTAGCAATACAAAGAGTTTAGCCATGAATGACCATACTAACTAGTGTAACGCTGAGTTTCGTAAGCTCGCCTATTGCGAAACAAAGAGGATGAGCCTCTCTACTCTACTCTAAATACGAGCTACTCTCTCTGGATAGTGTGTTGCTTGTTCTTGAGGTATGTGGAATGAAGAACCCAAGCCTCCTATTTATAGGCCTCAGACTTAGCAATGCAGGGTCGTGCATTGGATTGCACAGGCATGCAAACACCTAGGGAATCATAGGGTACGAGTGGTAGTGTACTTGGAGCCGTGGGGAGCAAGAAGGGCAAATGCACGCTCGTGCATTACCTCCCTACTGCCCAGTTTTGTCCTTTAGCTGCTAGTTGACTTCTTGTTGACCAGTTTTGACTTCTTGGGAGTCAAAGCTCGGGAATGATTATTCTAGAAGCTTGAATTCTTGGTGTTTTTGATAGATTTTATCTTGATTTATATTTTCAACATCGAATATCCTGCAATTACAAAATATAAACGTTTTAAGTATAAATTGCAAGGTTATTATTCAATTAGTACCATAATATGGGGATTATTATGCATGCAAAACATGTATAAATGATGGCACATCAGTAGCTTTTAACATGCATCATATGGATTCGTAACTCCCATTCTTTCATCATACCGAGTCATAGCTCGGGGTCATTCATCAAGCAGAATAGCTTAACACACATGGAAAATTCATGCTCGCATCATATCGGTGTCACAAAGACAATAGCATTCGTACCTACTACATATACAGTCGTGCATCGAAAGCGCTTCCGTCTACACAAAGTAGCCGTAATTGTCTACCAAAATAGACTTAAACATATAGTATGCATAGTAGCCGTACGTCGCATCGTCTACCGGAGTAGTCATAAAGTACCTACACTATAACAATATCACTCTATACCGACTACTTTTTTTGACCCTATAGCGACGACATGTCGTCGGGATAGCGTATCCCGACGACAGGTGTCGTCGGTATTGAGTCGTACCAATAGCCAAGATTGTCGTCGGGATAGGTGTCTCGGGATAGGTCAGACTATACCAACGACTTATCGTCGGTATAGGGTCTATTTAAATAATTCAAAAGGAAACCCTATACCGACGACATGTCGTCGGTATAGAGCAAGCTCTGTACGGACGACTTGTCGTTGGCATAGGGTCAACCTATACCGACGACATGTCGTCGGTAAAGGGTTTTTTCATTTTTTTTAATAATTTTTAAAAAAGGCCTATCCCGACGACATGTCGTCGGTATAGGTCTTTCTGTTTTTTTTTATATTTTTTAATTTTTAATATTTTTCCAGAAATATTAAATTTCTAAAAACAGAAACCTGCAAATAATTATATATAAACCATACAAACATTCAAATATCCGAAACATAAAACAAACATATAAATTGTTCGACGCGACAACTTGTTCGATAAACTAAACATTCAAAACAAACAAATATGCAAATTGTTCAAGACAACCCAACAACTACAAAGGCTCAACGACTCCAAGCTAGTTATCATCGCTACTAGTTCGGCGCTCCCACATTCGACGCATTTCATCCATTTATCGTTGCATTTCAAGCATTTGTTGATTATGCACACGACGTTCTTCCTCTAGTTGTTGATTTTGCAGTTGCTGTTCTTCCTCTCGTTGGGCTTCGCGTTGTTGTTGTTCTTGAAATTGTTGTTGAAGACTAGCCACACGCTGATCAACGTCTTGCCAATGTGGTTGTGGAGAGGGAGTACCGAACACATCCGGTGTGGGATTACTCACCACACGACCAACACCCCGAATATGGCCACGCCGATGACCCAATGCACGCTCCATGCATGCAAACTCATCGACAGCGGATGAGTCACCACCAGATTCAGCAGAGGATCTTGTATACTCCTCTTGGATTCGGTCCTGCATTAAACAATGTAATAAGCAATCACTTTACTATTTTACTAAAATTCGACAGCATAACTGCTGTAAAATGGATAATCAACCTTTTAAACTATAGGTCATAGACGACCCAAATTCACAAATTACAATCAACCAACACTAATAACAACAAATACTATTAATACTAGCAAACATATTCAACAATTGGCCTCGAGTTGGATGTTCTAAGTCTATTAAAATGTGTTTGGGTCATTTTGACCCGTTTAAAGTTACAGTTAGACGTTCCAAGTATATTAAAGTGTGTTTGGGTCATTTTGACCCGTTAAAGTCAAACTTGGATATTTTAACAACAAAATCATTTAACTTACATAATCTTTTGATGCACTATCGTTGACCCATCTCGTCCCTTCTTTATAATGGGTCGATCTGAACACGTCAATAGGGTCGGTCCCCTGTGAAAAACAAAAATAATATCACTAGAATTAATAACCATGTTTGTATAATAATAACAACTATATTTCATACTTCCATGTGTCGGCGTTGGGCGTATGATTTGCTGCCATGTAAACTTGGGTAGCGTTGTTTTGCTCGGTTTTGTTTGTTCTTCTCCTAGCGGTTTTTATAGCCCGCACTTAAAAACAGCTGATTAATCAAAATATCCCAAGTTTCTTGATCGACATCTTTTGGTGGATTACTTCTCGCCGCCTCCACATCATCGTATCCCCCATTGTAGTCGAAATGAACTTTCAACTCTCCAAGTATTATATGTTGTTAACACTACCGGCCACATACTGTAAGTCTGACTCATGTTACCGAACGGATTAAAACCATCGGTAGCCAAACCTAAGCGGACATTCCTTGGTTCTTTAGCAAAATCCGGATATCTCTCATCAAATTCTTGCCATTCCTTCCCATCAACCAGATGTCGCATCATACCATCCGTTGAGTGTCCACTATTATGCCAGATCATATCTTTTGTCGTTAATCTTGAACTATACCTTCGTCGAAGCCGTGAAGTTAAAGGAAAGTAGCGCAACACTTTCTGTGGTACTTTTTTCCCCTTTGTGTTTTTGTCAACCCATCTACTCTCATTACAAACCGGACAGTTTTGCATTGATTCATTCTCCTTCCAAAACAGTGCACAATCATTAATGCAAGCATGGATAGACTGATATCCTAACCCAATCTTACTCAGTTTCTTCTTAGCTTCATAATGTGACGCTGGAACGTGATTTTCCTTCGGCAATACAGTTTGTAGAAGCTCTAACAGTTGGTCAAACGAACTATTCATCCATTTGTTGATAACTTTGATATGCATCAATTTGGCTATGAAGTTTAGGGAAGACATTTGACTACAACCGGGGTATAACTCCTTATTTAGCTCCTCAAACAACGCATCAAACTCTGGGTCTAAACCAGTTCCATCTTCATCTATATTATCCCCGTTTGTATTTTGCTCTGCCATCACATCATCTATGGCATCAAACATCTCATTATTTGTTGTTATAATTATTGGAGGAGTTGGTGTTGTTCTTGGGGCAAAAAGTGATGCTATCTCTGCCGCACGAGGATGCTGTTCACCATGATAAATCCAATTCTGATATGATTGTAGAAACCCACGGTCATGTATGTGGCCATATATCGTGTTCAAATCCTGTCGACACGCATTACAACAACGTCTACAAGTGGCAAAACGCTCTACCCCGACCGTCGACATGGTTCTTGGCCGTCTCTATAAAGTTGCGAAGACCGCTTAAGAATGTCGGAGAATTCCGATTTCCCAGTGTAACCCAGCTTTTATCAATTGCCATATCTAGTGTCATAAGCATACACATATATGTGCATGTAATAAATGATATAAATGAATGTATATGATTTGATCGGTACTCTAAGGCGGTGGATCCTGAGCCACTTTTTGAATATTCTATCTCATATGTATTCATTTTATCGAGTTGACTATTTAAGAAAAATCAGCAGCATTTCCCCTTAACTCCCCAAGTATGCAAATAAACCGCAAACTCGAAGGAGTAAGGAGAAATAGCTATCAATTTTATCTTAAATGTCAACCCCTTAAAATGTATACATATCCTAAATGAGATAGAATATTCAAAAAGCAGTCCCAAAGGGGACAATCCAAAATTTATCCCTATTAGATAAATTTTGGACGGGTATATTCTAAAGGGTTATCCTAAATAAACATACTAGTGTACACAATATGAGACATGACATACATAAACAAAGACGTACATAAATGACATTAGGGGGTGTAAGCCTTTTTCTTATTTATTTTATAAAATTATAAAATATATATATTTTTAATATATAAGTAATAGTATTTATAAAACATACATCCAAATTCCCAAATTTCATCTAAATCTAATTTCATAATCAAATTTCATAAATATTTATAAAATCATACATCTAAATCATTATAAAATATATATTTTTTTAATATATAAGTAATAGTATTTATAAAATTATGATAAACGAGCCGTTTACACCCTAAATGAAATAAAAAATTAACTACACAAAGGCATAAAAGTCGGAATACGTACCTTAAATAAATTCAATGAAACACAAATATGATGTTATTCACACCTCGTCAACCGCAATGAGTTTCGAACTTGCAACAAAATTAAATAAAGTTACATATACATACAAACATATATACATACATCCACAAATCATACAATTACATAAACATACAAATACATACAAACATACATAAATAAATGCCCAAATTCTCAAATTACATATATAAACACAATTCCATACATAAAAATACATACAAACACACATACACATATATACATACATATTGTATACATACACAAATATATGCCCAAATTCTCAAATTACATACATAAACACAATTCCATACATAAACATACATACACATACACAAACAATTGTCAAACAATTAGCTTCAAATAGCTTGAAATCCTCAAACAATTGTCAAATAATAAATGCCTAAATTTCCCAAATTTTCATCTAAACAATATACATACAAACATACATCCAAATTCCCTAATTTCATCTAAACCTAATTCACATCTAAATCTAATTTCATAATAAAATTTCATAAATATTTATAAAATCATACATCTAAATCATATATACATACATACAAAATAAACACAACAATATACATACAAACATAATCTAAACATAATTTATAAAAAAATTACTAACCAAGTTTGCAAATATCTTCGAATAGCTTGAAATCCTCAAACAATTGTCAAAGCTTCAAACACCTAATAAAAAACAAAGAAACTAACCAAAAAACCCAAAAATTTTGATTTTATTGTCAAAATTGAAACATATATGTTAACTAACCTTAAAAACCGAGAGATTAGTGAAAATTGCTCCACAAAACACACCAAAACCTCGAAATCGCCACAGAGAGAAAATGAGAGAATTTTGAGAGTTTTTGGGTGAAAATGGGAAGCAGAAAGCTGTCTTCTGTGTTAATTCACGCTGAGCCCTATCCCGACGACATGTCGTCGGTATAGGCTCTAAAGTCGGCGCAATAGGCCCCTATGCCGACGACATGTCGTCGGTACAGGTCTTCGTTTGTTTTGTCCGGTCAATAAAGTAAATGATCTATACCGACGACATGTCGTCGGTATAGATTTTTCCCAAAAATTGTTTTTAATTAAAAAAAAACCCACCGATGAAAAGTTATTAAATAAGAGAAAACGCAAAAATAAAACGGAATTTAATCTATACCGACGACATGTCGTCGGTATAGGTTTTCCCCAATTTTTCATTGAGCGCCATGTTTTCCCTCCATCCGGCTCAACCCTGTGCCGACGACATGTCGTCGGTATAGGGTCTCCCTTCTCATATTTTGGGATTAGCCTATACCGACGACATGTCGTCGGCACAGGGTGACCTATGCCGACGACAAGTGTCGTCGGTATAGGGTCCGTCGGCATAGGGTCATTTTCTTGTAGTGCTACCGTCTACACCAAGTGGAGGCAATCTTACCGCACACCGGTGCAGCAATAAACATCATACTGAGTCGTCAACCAGAAACATCATCCATCTACACCCGTCTACCAAAGGTAGTTGTTTCCCATTCGACTATTGTGCATTCGTGCATCGTAAATCACCTACCGTCTACCGAGGTAGTCGTAAACATTATTCAAGCCATAGCTCACATCATACTGAGTCGTAGCGCAGGAACATACCATCTGCATAAATAGTTGTCTAGTCGTTCGTTCGCCACAAAGGCAACCGTTACACATGCACATAAGCACATAAGGGAAATCATTTGTATAAACGTTCATCTTATATAGTATGGGCATAGCCAAGTTTATGAAAATTTCATAAAAGGGTTAAGTATACGCATCAGCCCAAACATGTGTAAAACTTCTTAAAAAGGCCATCTAGAAACTTACTTGAGATACGTGATACGTAAGCTGGGTATTAGGCAAGGTCTGTAAGCTCTATGTGATAAATGCTACCTTTATGGATACGTAATAGCAATCTTAGTTTACATGCTAGGTTTTCACGTAGCAAGTACCCGTTTATTGACCCTTTCCACATGATTCTTAAGAGTATTCGTGTGTGTATTCCGAGTACTTTGCCCTATTTTATTTTGAGATTTTTCCCTTCATTATAACTTATATACGACTTTGCATACATGATTTATAACTAAAATTTTCTTATCTTACATAGTAGATTTCGTGTAGTAGTTGATAAAATAAATTCGAATTTGATATATTTTTCATTAAAAAAAACTTCAAATTGTTACTTGGCTGTCAATAATTTTCTCATTTTCTTTTTTGCTTTTTAACATTCCAAATAACTTAATAAATCAAACACTTTTTTAACAGAACCAGAATGAAGATAAAAACAAAAAAAAAAGACTGATCATAATGTTTGAAAAAAAATATATAGAGATGACCGATTGGATTTTATTTCAACAAGTATTTTTTGTTGTCTACTCATCTCATTTGAAAAGAAAAAGTCAACCATACTCTTTATTTGGGAAAATTACCAAAATAGACATTTGACACTCGAAATATATATCGACTTTTAACCTACGAATTTATAAAAATTCTCTATGAACAGACGATTAAAGCCGTCTTAGCCGGCCTAAGTTTTAGTGCACAACATAGTTCTGCTGGCCTAAATTTCAGTGCACAACATAGTTATGGTAAAATGAAAACTCGATACGTGTCAAATTTCAAGGCTAAAAATAGCCAGCCCGTCTAGGATATTTAGCCTTAGCTAGCCATTATAAGGCCCTTGGCCGTGGGTTTTTTCACTTAGCCGACCGTTATAAGGCCTTTAGCCGTGAGCCTGGGCGACGGCTTAGCCCTAGCCGTGAGCCTAGGCGCCGGCTTAGCCGGTCATTATAAGGCCCTTAGCCGGTGGCTAAGCCACGTGTCAAAATTTCATTGGACCAGAACTCTCTTATGCACTGAAATTTTGGCTGCATTTAGCCGTCTGTTCAGAGAGAATGTTTATGAATTTATAGTATATTTTAAGAAAATTGTTTGGTCAAATGTCTATTTTGATAATTTTGCTTTTTCATTTTCATTTCTTTGTTTACTCCACCCACACCCTTACATAAACTCTAAATCTCATCTTCAACACATATAAACACCAAGATCAACCGATCCTTTTCATTTCAGTACTTAAAGGATCTGAGCAATAGCTTTGATATATTGAAGTCGTAGACATGGCCGATAATTGGTGCGATTCGTCTTCAAGAACAAGACCTTGTTTGGATCCAGTTTCTGTAAGCAATCTCTTCCAAGATACCCAAACTGTCGTCATCACCACCACCACCACCACCACTCATGGTCGCACAAACGCTAACGCTAGCTTACACATGATGGGGTTAGGAGTTCCATCACAAGCACTTTCGCAGTCATTGGATTGGAATCAAGCTTTGTTGTATGTCCACTAACATTGTCTTGATAACTTTCTCTTTATTCCATTCATTATATTCTTGAATTTAATTAATTATTCTCTTTTTGACTCATAAATAAAGCTAGGAATTGAATACAATAAATATACATATATGGTGCATCTCTATTTTAAAAAGTTGTTTACTTTGATGTAAATATTGTAGCCAGGGAGATCAAGATAATTTTCATCTAGACAATAACCAATGGAGACCCCAAAAGATGTATCTGGCTAGTTCACAAGATTCATCATCGGGATCTAAACAATACAACATTACGGGTTTTCAGTTGGATCAACCGCCGCAGGGTAGTGATAACGAAAGCGCAACTTCATGCCAAGGATTGAATTCAAGCTTTCAAAATATGGATTTATATGGAAGCCATTCAACCATATTAATGCAAAATTTATTCGGTTTAAATAACAATCATCAACAACAAGAAGATGATGATTCAAGTTTTAATCAAAACCAAGGAATATGTTATTCTTTGTATCAATCAAATTATGGCAACCAATTACAAATGGAATTACCTTTATCAAGCTTTGAGGATAACCCTAAGGTAACAAAATATTACTTGTGTAGCTAGGGTTTCACTCAAAACCCTAATTCATTTCTTTTTCCTTGATTTTATGCGAATGATTATGTTTATTTACATGACAGATTACATCGAAATTGGTGAAAGTAACTAGTGAATCAACAAAAAGACCCCGAAACGAAGACCGGTTAACTTTACCGGTTTTTAAGGTATTTATAGTTTTTGTTTTTATCCAAAAATTTAGTTATTTTTCCAGGGACTTATTGTTTAATATTATAACTATATTTGTTCCAATCCAGTGATTGTATTTTGCTGAAATGCAAAACAAATTAATATGTCAAATTTTGAAATGGCACAACTAGAACATAATTTAGTTAGTGTTCTTTTAATTACTTACTATATATTTAACACTAAAATCTTAAAGTACCATCACTTAAAATTAAAGGATTTTTTGTTTCTATAGGAATTAAGAAAATAGTTTTGGATTCTCGATGAAATTTGAATTCAAAATGGTTTTAGATAACCCGCTGCGGATTCAGAAATTTCTAACAGAACCCACGTTGGTGGCAAGCAGAATAAGTGGGAATCTCTATCATCTGCACCATCACATGGTATTCTTTGTGAAAAAGAAAAGTGGATCAACCTTTTGCGACCTCAGTGGGTTCCATTAGAAATTCTTTAATCAGTTACCTCAAAGAACAGACAACCGAGAAATCATTTTGATCTCAAATTTCACCCAGAAATCAAAACCATTTTTCTAAGTCCCCTATAAAAGCAAAAAATTTGTTAAAAAACTATGTTCTATTTTTGTTATTTTAGCATTTCTCAATGATAAATTGTTTATTTTCTGATTTCCACAAAGATGACAGAAAGCCACGCTTGGATTTTCAGGTGAAAAAAGAGAAGATGGGGGACAGAATCACTGCACTCCAACAATTACTCTCACCTTTCGGAAAAGTGTGAACAGTTTTTTATTGTTTTTTTTTAACATACATGAACTAATTAATATATTTCGTTTTTGTTGGCATGTTTCATTGTTTTCAGACGGATACAGCATCTGTATTGTCTGAAACTACTGAATACATCAAATTCTTACATGAACAAGTTAGTGTAAGTCTATAACATTACTATTATTTATTAAAAATATTAAAACAATTACAAAAAGTTGAATCTTTTGAACAAGCTAATCTTTGCATCTGAAAACATGATTTCCAGGTTCTAAGTACTCCATATATGAGAAATGGAGCCCCCATCTTGCAACACCAAGAGGTACGCCCTACTAGAAAAAAAACGATTTTGGTAAAAAAAATCGACATACAATTTGTCGCAAACTGTGACACATTTGCAACCAAATAGTGACGAAACTGAAAACCCTAGAAAAACCTGATTCGTTGGAACTGTGTCGGAATTTGCGACAGTTTATAAATAATAATATTTAAAGACAAAACATAATTATGTTAATTAGTATAACATGATAATAATTCTAATAATTATAATTAGAAGCTTGCGTTGGAAATTCCAACACCATTTTTTGTCGCAATTTTGTCGCAAATATAATCCGACAAGGGTTTTTTTTGTCGCAAATTTGTCAGAATTTGGATTTCTGACGCAATTTTGCGGTCGGAAACGAATTTTTTTTCTATCAGTGCTTTCAAACATCATCTTATTTGTTTACTTGTGGTCATAAATTTAAATTCGGGTATTCATGTAGACACGGGATGAACCATCATCGAGACCAAGACAAGACCTAAGAAGTCGCGGGCTATGTTTGGTACCTGTTTCAAGCACGTTTCCAGTAACACGTGAGACAAGGGTTGATCTTTGGACACCTACGTTTGGTGGAACATTCAGATAAGACTAAATGATGTTAATGAATTTGAATATAAGTGGCTGATGATAAAGATATAAAAAGGTAAAAAGAGAAAGAAAACAAATGGTGATGAGGTATGAAAAGAAAAGAAATTAAAGGGGATGGATCTTTGATGTTGGGGCAGCTAGAGGCAAAATGATGCAGCTTTGACCAATATCTTTGTATAAGAAAGAATACGAGTCTTATTGTAATAATTGTAGCTTTCTTAATTATTAATTAATTAAAGTTTAGTATACGAATTTATACATAATAAATAAGTAACCGTGGTTGTATTATATGTTATAATTCAGTGAGTCATTATTCTTTTTAAGGCTTATTTTTTCTTCATTATTAACTATTTAATATTTTCTTTATTAATTTCTAAATATTCACTAATATTTAATATTTTCTTTATAATTCATAAATCTTTATTACTAACTATTTAATATGTCATTTATTTAACCTATTTAATAATCCATTAATTTTTATCTTGGTGCTCTTATTTCTATAAACATCGACTTAGAATTTTCGGGTAGGGTCGTCGGATGCGGTAAAATAATAACAAACGTTGTCATAATAAAAATACATAAATCAATCGAGCTAGTTCATTGAATCGAGAGGTGTACTGACAATGACTCATGTTGCGAAGCTGCCAACACTCATGTTCAAAACTCTATGACCCAACCTCAACTTTTCAAGGGTTTATGGTTTATGAACCAAGTATTAGCGGGCTTCCAAGCCGAATATCTTCTAGTCTTTGCTTAATTGCTCAAGTAGTTTTCAAGACCAACTTTCTTTAGCCTCCTACTTATCAAATAGATTCAAGTAATTTTGGGCTAAGTATCTTACTAAGATAAATCCAGTGAGAATTTGTTTGTTGATGATTCTTTTAAGCACAAAGGCAATTATTGTTTAACGAATATGAGGTTTTATATCAAACAGATTTAAGTAATACCCTTTAGAAAGAAAATCATTATTGAAGAACTTTAGTCCAGGGAGAATTCGTTTGTTGATGATTCTTTTACTTGGCTTATGTGTAAACATGCCACCCTAGACAATAAAGTACAAAAGCTTACGTGTTAAACGGACTACCACGGTAGAACGGATGAAACGGTTACTTCGGTAAACGAATGTAAAACGGCTACTACGGTAGACAGATGAAACGACCGCTATACGTTGTATAGTATGCGGATGTAAGACAGCTACAACGGTAGACGATATGTTAAACGGACTACTACGGTAGGACGGATGAAACAGTTACTTCGGTAGACGAAACGGCAACTTCTGTAGACGGATGAAACAACTACGACGGTAGACGGATGTTAAACGGCTACTTCAGTAGACGGATGTTATGAAATATATGTGCTTAAAGTGAATGAATACGATTTGTGTTTAAGAAAGAATACAAAGTTAATATGATGACTATATGATGAATATATAATGGTTGCCTGAATGATTAAAGTAGATCTCACCAGCGTTAGATGACTTTTGATATACACTTCAGGTAAAAGAAAATAATGAACATGACGCTTGGTGGGTGAGCTGGCTGGATTAGGAGGATGGTTACTTGGCTCAAGAACTGACATCCCGACTTATGTTTATGTTTTAAAGACAATGTTTGAAAGTTTTAACTAGTTGTGAACTTATGATGTATGGACAACGAATGAAATTCCGTTGCCATTGAGTTTAATTTTTAACTATCGATATTTAACCTATATGTGATTGAGTAAATCCAACGAGTGAGGCTTCCCGTCTGCAGGGCCTTTACATTTTATAAGTTTTTTTAATTGAAAAATGAGTGGGCCTACAACTATTTATTAGTTTTATTTATATTTTTTTTAGCACTAAGGGGTAATTTGATCATTACACACCTACTTAAATAAAAATATTAACGGCCATCCACTCAATGGACAACCGGTGTTATGTTTAGGCAAACTTGTGGACTCTCGTTTTAGTTTTTCAAACTTGGAGACCAAACTTACAATATGTATAAACACAAAGACCATTCGTATAATTAACTCTAATAAAAAGGTGGTGGAAGTGAGACATTGAACGTTAGGGTATGCATTCTTTTTATCACTTAAAAGTAAAATTATTAAATATAAAATATTCATGTAAAAGAAAACAAATAAAGAGAAGTTTGCCTTTGTGATTTTCATCTAACGGTCATATCCTCTATCGTTAATTTGGTTTTGTCTTGATTGGTTTTAATGAAAACGGTTTATGGTTTATGACCCAACTATTAATGGGCTCCCAAGCCCAATATCTTCTAATCTATGCCCAACTGCTAAGTAGTTTTTTTTAGATTAACTTTCTTT
The DNA here is from genome assembly GCA_023525975.1 of Smallanthus sonchifolius. Classification (NCBI taxonomy): domain Eukaryota; kingdom Viridiplantae; phylum Streptophyta; class Magnoliopsida; order Asterales; family Asteraceae; genus Smallanthus; species Smallanthus sonchifolius. The sequence continues at coordinate 14,144,536 of CM042042.1, forward strand.
ATCTACGTACTTATGCTAATTTTGGCCTAAATATCTTACTAAGATGCATTCATCCACAACCCGATTCCTTATCGTATGGGCTCACAATTGGTTTTTCTAGGACACGTCAGCAAAAAGATTCTTGGATCCCGGATTCTGGTGTCACTACACGCATGATGTCTGATATATGGATGGTTCACAAGCCACTTCGTACCTTGGTATGGAAAGAGTGGTAGTCGGTAACTGTACTGCACTTGCTATCACTCATGTAAGGCTTATGGTTTCTACATATATGATAGCTCGAGATTACAGATATTGATATTCATTTAGATAAGTCGTTGAAAGAAGTTAATAGATATGACAAGTATGATGAGAAGGTAATCAACATTTGAGTTTATGAATATTGCAAGTATGATGTGTTAGCGAACTTAGTATAAGCGAACTTACTAAGTTTACTTGTTTAGTATAGGGACAAACTTATTAAGTTCGTCTGGTTCAGTAGGGGCGAACTTATTAAGTTCGTTTGGATCAGTAGGGGCGAACTTAATAAGTTTTCCTGGATCAGTAGTTTGTTAGCTTTGTTTATAAATAGATTCTTTGTAACATTAATCAAGTTATCAATCAATTCATATCAGTTTTACCCCAATTATTCTCTCTCAATTTTTTCTCTCGTTTATCATTCTTGCTTGTTTTAGCGATCTCGTTTATCATTCTCGCTTGTTTTAGCGATCATTCTCGATATCATAACATGGTATCAAAGCATATATGCTAGATTCTGTTATTTTTCTCCTTTTTCTGCACTCATTCTTTGTTGTTTCATTCATTTTCTCATTTTTTGTGTCAGTTGGGGGTTGTTTCCTGTTTTGATCCGTTCAAAACCTTCGTTTTTTTGTTTCTAATCATTCCTACGGTTGGATTTCTTCATATACTTATCTGATTTTGAGTTATGATGATTTCTGGATCGATTTCCCTTTTTTCTGTTCGTGCAGGCGAACTTGTCTCAGAAGTTTGTTACAGGCGAACTTATTAAGTTCGCATGTTCCTTTCCTCAGCGAACTTAACGAGTTCGCTTCTCAGCGAACTTAACAAGTTCGCTTCTTAGCGAACTTGTTATTCCATTCTTCATTTTCTTTCTGTTTTTCATGCCTTCTATTGTTGATCCCGCAGTTCTTGTTCCTATGGATTCTTCTAATCCTTTGTTCTTACATTCATATGATCATCCGGGTCTCTTACTTGTTTCTAAAACATTTGACGGCTCTTCTTTTGGATCCTAGAAACGTGTCATGTCCATTGCCTTATCTGCTAAGAACAAACTTTGTTTTGTTGATGGAACTGTTGTCAGACCTACTTCCTCTCCTAATCTGAAGTTATGGAAGAGATGCAATGATATGGTTATTTCTTGGATTTTGAACACTTTGTCCAGTGATATCAGTGAGAGCGTTTTGTATGTTGAGACTGCTCGACAACTCTTGGAAGAGTTAACTGACCAGTATAGACAGAGTAATGGGGCCAAGTATTATCAATTGCAGAAGTCTTTTTCTGCTATTTCTCAAGGGAATGATGATGTTGCTACATATTTTACCAAAATCAAAGCTGTTTCGGATGAGCTTAATGCAATCGAGCCTATTCCTCCCTGCACATGTGGTACTTCCCAACTTATGGCTAAGCGCGAAACAGATTAACGTTTGATGCAGTTTCTGATGGGTCTTAACCCTTGTTATGACATGATTCGTGGGAATATTATTATGATGAAGCCTCTTCCCTCAATCAATAAATCTTATGGTTTTCTCATTCAAGATGAGAAAAAGAGGGAGCTTCATTCATCGGCTCAGTTTATTCCTCAGAATGCTTCTATGATTGCTTATGTGCAAGTACCAAAGAATTAAAGTGCTCGGAAAGGTTCTGTTTGCTTTCATTGAAAGAAGTCATGACATGATGCCAGCAAATGTTATCGTTTAATTGGGTTTCCTAAATATTTCAAATTTACTAAACCCAAAGTTGCTGCTAATGATGTTTCTGATGTTGGGGTTACTGTTCCTACTTCTGGTGCTCCTAATGCTCTCTCTTCTGAACAGTACAACAATCTGTTGCAACTTCTTCAGCAGAATTCTGGGTTTAGGGTGGTGTTCCTAATGTTCAACCACTCAACTTTGCAAATTTTGCAGGTATTATTGCTTATAATTCGACTACGGTCGATACTACTTGGATCATTGATACCGGTGCAAGTAATCATATGTGCTTTGATTTCAATTTACTTTCTGATGTTCAATTGCTTAACTCACCCGTTTATGTTCTTCTTCCAAACGGACATGTCTTAACTGTTACGCAGGTCGGAACAGTTCATCTTACTAAGATGTTTTCTATTTCTAATGTCTTCTTTGTGCCTCAGTTCAAACACAATCTCTTATCTGTTCCTAAACTTTGTAGGGATACAAAGGGTCTTGTTCAGTTTTCTGACACTACTTGTTTCTTGCAGGCACCTTCGCTGAGTAGTCTGTTGGTCCTGTGAGATCTTCTCAACGGCCTTTATCTTTTGAATCCAAATAAACTTTTCTCTGTTACAGTTGATTCTTTTTCTCACTGTAATTATGTTGTTTCATTGAAACTTTGGCATACTCGTCTTGGTCATTTACCTTTGTACAAACTTAAGCAATTGAATGTCTTTACTGGTGCACATGATTGTTCTATTGATGATTGTTTTGTTTGTCCTAAGGCTAGACATCATAAACTGCCTTTTACATCTAGTAGTATATCCAGTTCTCAAATGTTTGATCTTATTCATATTGATACGTGGGGACCGTATCGATCTACTACATTTGATGGATATAAATATTTTCTCACCATTGTTGATGATTTTACTAGAACTACTTGGACTCATCTTTTGACAACTAAAGGAAATGCCTTTACTATTCTTCAAGGGTTCATTGAAATGGTTGAGACTCAGTTCAGTACCAAAGTGAAGCGTGTTCGATCTGATAATGCTTTTAAACTTGGTTTGGGTGTTCATCATGCCGAGTATTTTAAACAGAAGGGTATTATTCATCAGACTACTTGTCCTAGGGTTCCTCAACAGAATGGGGTGGTGGAACGTAAACATAAGCATCTTCTCGAAACTGCTCGTGCTCTTATGTTTCAATCCAAGTTACTGATAACTTTTTGGGGTGAATGTGTTCTCACTGCTACTCATTTGATTAATATTTTCCCCACACGGGTTCTTAAGGGAAAATCTCCTTCTGAGATGCTCTTTGGTAAAGCTCCTTCATACACCCACCTTCGCACTTTTGGGTGTTTGTGTTATGCTTCTACCTCTACACCTGGACGAGATAAATTTCAGTCTCGAGAAGCTTGTATTTTTATTGGTTATCCATTTGGAAAGAAAGGTTACAAACTTTATAATCTTGACACTCGACAAGTTCTTGTTTCTCGTGATGTGACTTTTCTTGAGCACATTTTCCCTTCTTTACATTCTTCATATCCTTCTTATTTGTTCTCTTCTCTAAATGATTTGTTTGAGGAGACATATTCAGCTGTTGTTCCTTCATCTTCTTCGGTTGCTCCTGAAGTTGATTCCACTCCTCCTCCTGTTTCTCCTATTCCTCCTCCTCCACCTCCGAAGCCCAGGAGATCTACTTGTTCTTCTGTTCCTCCTTCTCATCTGCAGGATTATGTTTGTAATTCTGCTTCTTCTGTCGATTCTTCTTGTTTTCATACTTTGTCGAGTGCTTGCCAAGCTTCTTATTTTGTGAATCTTGTTGATCTTTCTCCTGATTCCCATCAGCTCCTTTTAAATCATGATTCTGTTAAAGAACCTTCTTCTTATCAGGAGGCTGCTAACCATCCTGCTTGGCAAGAGGCTATGACTAAGGAGTTTAATGCCTTGGAAAGAAATCAAACTTGGGAGGTTATGCATTTACCTAAAGGTAAAAAGGTCATTAAGTGCAAATGGGTGTATAAAGTCAAGTATAATGCTGCTGGTACTGTTGAACGTTGCAAAGCCCGTTTGGTTGTTCGTGGTGATACTCAAAAAGCAGGAATTGATTTCAATGAGACTTTTTCTCCTGTTGTTAAGATGACTACTATTCGTAGTCTCATTGTTGTTGCCACTAAACGACAATGGGGTTTATATCAATTGGATGTTAATAATGCTTTTTTACATAGGGATCTTGACGAAGACATATATATGCTTCCTCCTCCTGGAATGCCTTTATCCTCTCCTGATCATGTCTTTAAGCTCAAAAAGTCTCTTTACGGTTTGAAGCAAGCTTCAAGGCAGTGGTATGGAAAGCTTTCTGATGCTCTTAAAACCAAATGTTATATGCGGTCTCCCAATGATTATTCTTTATTCTCTAAGATGATGGGGGATTCTGTTGTTCATGTCGTTCTTTATGTTGATGACATTCTTCTTACTGGTAATAATGATCAAGAAATATCTGCTTTGAAGGCTTTCTTACATTCCACTTTCCAGATCAAGGATATTGGCACTCTCAACTACTTTATGGGCATTGAGGTTCTCAAATCTCCCTCTGGTCTTATTATGACTCAACGCAAATCTGCGAAAGATTTGCTGACTGGGTTTTCTACCGACGATGTTTCTTCTTTTTTGTCTCCTTTGCCTTTACATTTACAACTCAATCTCAATGAAGGTCAAGTTCTTGATGATCCTTTGACCTATTGTCGACTTGTTGGTAAACTCAATTACCTTACTCATACTCGGCCCGATCTTGCTTTTACGGTTCAGTTTCTCAACCAGTTTATGAGTGATCTGCGTGTTCCTCATTGGGATGTTGCGTGGCATACTCTTCGGTATGTCAAAGACACTTGTTCTCAAGGGTTGTTCTTTAATAATGCTCATGATATGTCTTTGCCTGCTTATTGTGATTCTGATTGGGCAGCTTGTCCTAATACTCGGCGTTCTGTCAGTGGCTTTTTCATTTCTCTTGGGGGCAGTCCTATTTCTTGGAAATCCAAGAAGCAACCTACTGTTTCTCTTAGTTCTACTGAGGCTAAATATCGTTCTCCTCGTCGTGTCACACAGGAACTTGCTTGGTTGACTCGTTTGTTTGTGGAGTTTCGACTTGATAATCTTACTCATGTTCCTCTCAAGTGTGACAGTCAGGCGGCTATTCATATTGCTAAGAATCCAGTTTTTCATGAGCGAACTAAGCATATCGAGTTGGATTGTCATTTTGTCCGTGAGAAGCTTCAAGCCGGTTTGATTCTGCTTTCTCACACACGGACTTCTGATCAACTTGTGTATTTATTCACAAAGAGTTTGGCTGGTCAACCACATTCATATATCATTTCCAAGTTGGGGTTGTATACACCTCCAACTTGAGGGGGGTGTTAGCGAACTTAGTATAGGCGAACTTACGAAGTTCGCTTGTTTAGTATAGGGGCGAACTGGTTCAGTAGTTTGTTAGCTTTGTCTATAAATAGCTTTTTTGTAACATTAATCAAGTTATTAATCAATTCATATCAGTTTTACCCCCAATTATTATCTCTCAATTTTTTCTCTCGTTTATCATTCTCGCTTGTTTTAGCGATCTCGTTTATCATTCTCGCTTGTTTTAGCGATTATTCTCGATATCATAACATGATGAGAAGTAAGTTAGAAAATACATTAGAGAAAAAAATGAAAAATATATGTCACTACAACAATTTCACCCTATACCGACGACTTTTTTTGACCCTGTAGCGACGACTTGTCGTCGGCATAAGCTATCTCGACGACTTGTCGTCGGGATAGGTGTCGTCGGGATTGCTTCGTCCCAATAGCCCAAGATTGTCGTCGGTATAGGTGTCGTAGGTAAAGGTCAGCTTACACCGACGACATGTCGTCGGTATATGGTCTAATTAAATAATTCAAAAAGAAATTCTATACCGACGACATGTCGTCGGTATAGGTTCTAATTAAATAATTCAAAAAGAAATTCTATACCGACGACATGTCGTCGGTATAGGGTTTTTTTCATTTTTTTAATAAATTTTAAAAAGACCTATACCGACGACATGTCGTCGGTATAGGTTTTTTCATTTTTTTTAATAATTTTTAAAAAAGACCTATCCCGACGACATGTCGTCGGTACAGGTCTTTCTGTTTTTTTTTTTTTTTTTTAATTTTTAATATTTTTCCATAAATATTAAATTTCTAAAAACAAAAACCTGCAAATAATTATATATAAACCATTCAAACATTCAAATCCAATAAAAACTAATATCTGAAACGTAAAACAAGCATACAAATTGTTCGACCCACAAACTTGTCCGACAAATCAAACATTCAAAACACAAAAATATGCAAATTGTTCAAGACAACACCACACCAACTACAAAGGCTCAACAACTCCAAGCTAGTTATCATCACTACTAGTTCGGCGCTCCCACATTTGACGCATTTGATCCATTTGTCGTTGCATTTCAAGCATTTGTTGATTATGCACACGACGTTCTTCCTCTAGTTGTTGATTTTGCAATCGTTGTTCTTCCTCTCGTTAGGCTTCGCGTTGTTGTTGTTCTTGGAATTGTTGTTGAAGACTAGCCACACGTTGATCAACGTCTTGCCAATGTGGTTGTGGAGGGGGAGTACCGAACACATCCGGTGTGGGATTACTCACCACACGACCAACACCCCGGATATGGCCACGCCGATGACCTAAGGCACGCTCCATGCATGCAAACTCATCAATAGTGGATGTGTCACCACCAGACTCAGCAGATGATATTGTATACTCCTCTTGTATTCGGTCCTGCATTAAACAATGTAATAAACAATCAGTTGACTATTTTACTAAAATTCGACAGCATAACTGCTGTAAAATGGATAACCAACCTTTTAAACTATAAGTAATAGACGACCCAAATTCACAAATTCCAATCAACCAACACTAATAACAACAAATACTAATAATACTAGCAAACATATTCAACAATTGGCCTCGAGTTGGATGTACTACGTCTATTAAAGTGTGTTTGGGTCATTTTGACCCGTTTAAAGTTACAGTTGGATGTTCCAAGTATATTAAAGTGTGTTTGGGTCATTTTGACCCGTTTAAGTTAAAGTATTTTGTTTTAAGTCTATTAAATTGTGTTTGGGTCATTTTAACCCGTTAAAGTCAAACTTGGATGTTTTAACAAAAAAATAATTTCACTTACATAATCTGTTGATGCAATATCATTGGCCCAGCCCGTCCCTTCTTTATAATTGGTCGATCTGAACACGTCAATAGGGCCGGTCCCCTGTGAAAAACAAAAATAATATCACTAAGAATTAATAAGCATGTTTGTATAATAATAACAATTGTATTTCATATCTCCATGTGTCGGCGTTGGGCGTATGATTTGCTGCCATGGAAACTTGGGTAGCGTTGTTTTGCTCGGTTTTGTTTGTTCTTCTCCGAGCGGTTTTTATAGCCCGCACTTAAAAACAGCTGATTAATCAAAATATCCCAAGTTTCTTGATCAACATCTTGTGGTGGATTACTCCTCGCCGCCTCCACATCATCGTATCCCCCATTCTCGTCGAAATGAACTTTCATCTCTCCCTTGCGGTCTTTATAAGCCCTTTGACACTCGGCGGTGATTCCGAGTTGAACGCCTTGCCATTTTTCAGTGTTTCTCCAGGCGTCCAGATTAAAATATTCCTACAAGTGGAAAGTAATTAGAAAAAATCTAATAGTTATGAAATTGTAAGTAATTATAAAACATCTATACTTACTAATAGAGTGGGATATACTGTCTGTTTCTTCTCATTTGGAACCTTGGCCCAGTTAGGATAATATGGCGGGACAACCTTCTCAACCTACAAAGAGATAGCACGTATAAAATCAGTTGCATTAGGACCCACGAACTTGTAGCCACCGCCATGAAGTTCAACATCAATGTCAAGAGGCTTCCTCCCATTTTCCTCAAATTTCTTATATAATTTGAGGTTTTTTCCTTTAGAACGCCTCTTTTGTGAGGCACTACCTATATTGACACATGAAAGTTAGGCAATTATAAAGACATCTATTAAACACTAACAAGTAACTTACCACTCGCACAACCCGATTCTAAGTTGTACGGACCCCCATATCCATCGTCTCCACCATCACCACCGTGTGATTGCGCCATCGTTGCCATAATTTCTACACCAAAAATAAATATTTATAAACATAGCCTTTACAAACATACATAAAAAATGGCCAAATAAATATTTATAAACATAATATACATACATATCCTTTACAAACATACATAAACAATTGTCAAATTCCCAAATTACATATATAAACACAATTCCATACATAAATGCCCAAATTTCCCAAATTACATATATAAACACAATTCCATACAATTCCATACAAATTTCCCAAATTTTCATCTAAACCTAATTTAATCATAAAATTTCATAAATATTTATAAAATCATACATCTAAATCATATATACATACATACAAATAAACACAACAATATACATACAAACATACATCCAAATACCCAAATTTCATCAAAACCTAATTCACATCTAAACCTAATTTCATAATAAAATTTCATAAATATTTATAAAATCATACATCCAAATCATATATACATACATACAAAATAAACATAACAATATACATACAAACATAATCTAAACATAATTTATAAAAAAATTACTAACCAAGTTTGCAAATATCTTCAAATAGCTTGAAATCCTCAAACACTTGTTAAATCTTCAAACACCTAACCAAAAACAAAGAAATTAACCAAAATACCCAAAAATTTTGATTTTATTGTCAAAATTGAAACATATATGTTAACTAACCTTAAAAACCGAGAGATTAGTGAAAATTGCACCACAAAACACTTCAAAAACGCGAAATCACCAAAGAGAGAGATGAGAGAGTTTTGTTTCGTTTTTGGGTGAAAATGGGAAGCAGAAACCTGGCTGCTGGGTTAGGGGACGCTGAGACCTATACCGACGACATGTTGTCGGTATAGCCTAGATAATCGGCGCCATAGGATCCTGTGCCGACGACATGTCGTCGGTATAGGTCTTCTTAGAGTTTTGACCGGTCAATAAAGTAAATGCCCTATACCGACGACATGTCGTCGGTATAGGGTTTTCCCAAAATTGTTTTTAATTTAAAAAAAAAAACCCACCGACGAAAACGTTTTAATAAAAGAAAAAAAAAAAAAAATAGAATTTAACCCTATACCAGGGTTTTCCCCAATTTTTCACCGGGCGCCAATTTTCCCTCCATACGGCTCAACCCTGTGCCGACGACATGTCGTCGGTATAGGGTCTCACTTCTCAAAATTTGTGATTAACCTATACCGACGACATGTCGTCGGCACAGGGTGACCTATGCCGACGACAAATGTCGTCGGGATAGGTTCCGTCGGCATAGGGTCTTTTTCTTGTAGTGTGTTGTAGGACTTTATGGTTATATTGGATCCTCTTGTGAAGCAATATGATTGTCGAAGAGCTTGTATGTTAAACCTCGAAGAATTCATGACCGACAGAGAATATGAAAATCGATAAAGTGAAATGCAATTATTGTTAACGAATATCAGGTTATCTATCAAACGGATTTAAGTAATACCCCTTGGAATAATGTTTGAAGAATTTTAGTCTAGTGAGAATTCATTTCTAGATGATTTTTTTTACTCGGGTTGGTGGAGCTCGTACTTTTATAATAAGACGTAATTAGAAAATAATATTAAAACCGAAGAAAACATAACAAGATTTTATATAGAATAAACTTCTATTTTGCTACACGTTAGTTTTAAAGTTTACAAGATTGTACATACCTCTGGTAATCCAACATTTTCAAAAATGGCAAAAAGTATTACTTTTTTATTGTATATATTTTATTTTTAACTGTTTACTGGATGCTTATTGTATTTAACTTTTTTAGATATTTTGGTTATTGTAGTTTCAACCGTAGTTTTAAAGTCAACTTTCAGTTACACGTGGACAAATATTGGACTCGTATAGAAGTTATTTTATCCTCTTATCTTATGTTGTTGAAGCACTAATTAGTATGCAAGATTGAATTCGAAAGTCGAGAAAGAAAATCAACATCAGGATTTAGAAATATTTAACGATCTTACAAAAATATAAGTTTCAATTATTTTCTTATTATCTTCGGTGTTGGCCCGACTTGATCCGCCCAACCCAAAACCCTGATACCAACCCACCCATTTCCGGTCCGTCCTCAAGATAAACATTCTGAAGATTTTGATTTCAACCTTGGCACGAATCGGTCCGATTTTGACCCGATACTAATCCCTTTTAATCAGACTAGCTTTTTTTTCTCATCGACGAAAAATCTTAGATGCGTCACTGTATCCATGTATCTAATTTCTCAAATTGCTTTGGAGAATAATCAATTAATTATATGATTCACAAAACTTATTCAAAACACAAGTCTACACAAATCAAATCACAACTAGAAAAAAAAAACAAAAAAATAAAACAATTGACATGAATTCTTCAACAACTCATGTTCAAGAGCTTCTTCTAACAAACCCTCCGATTGCTCCATCAAATCCGGGCTTAATCTGAACATAAGAACACAAAACTCCATCTGATTCAACGCGCCATCTCCGTCGCAATCTCCTTCCCTCAACATACTCAGCAGATCATCATCACTCAGATCCTGAAGCCCTAAAACCGACGAGTTGTTCTTCAAACTGTTGAACGTGATTACGCCTTTATCCGCGTCCATCAACAGCTGGAATCCTTTACATAATTCTCGGATCAGACCGTCGCCGCCGAGCTTTTCTTCGATCAAAGGTAAATGATCGTAAAACTCGAGTTGATTATTATTCAATGCCGCCATTGGAATTTGGAAGAGTGTGTGTGTGTGTGTGTGTGTGTGTGTGTGAAGTGGTGAATTGATGTGTGGATTATATATATGAAGAGATGGTTGACTGTTTCAATTAGGTGTTTTCATGGAAGGGAGGGTTGATGGCTATTGGAATTCAACGGTGGAGTGGTGACGACGACGTTTTGTTTCGTTTTGGGAGGGAAGATGCTTTTGATTTGGGAAATTGTCGTGATATTGGTTAGATGAAATGACGGATTAACCCCTGCATGAAGAAAAGTTACACACTAGGGTTGATCAATTTGGTTTGGTGTGATCAAAAATAGTTTTTTATTTGTTTTTTTCATGGGACAGATATTTTATTTATATATTGGTTACTAAGTTATATACTCATGTATTATATGTGGTCGTTTAATAGAAAAATTAAAGTACAAGAATGTGTAAAAAAATTAAAAATAAAAAATAAAATTCTTTATTTCATTTATCAACTAATAATTAGAATTCAAATTTTATATTATCTTTTTTTGAAAAATAGAAACATTAATATATAATAGTTAAATTTTTAAATTTAAACTTATTTAAAATAGGAAAAATTAGAAGATTTTGATGAAAAAAAATATTATAATGATACATGACATTCTTTGAATCATTTATTAGAATAAAGATGAGTTAGGTTCTTTAATTATAAAAAGTTAAAGATTAAAAAATGTTAAAGCAAATAGGTAAAACTAATTCTACTTTATCTTATTATTAACTAGAATCCCGTGTATCACACGTGTTGAATAAGTATAATGTTATATAATTAGTAATAAAAAAATTATATTTTAAAAACCTGCGTACACTACAAGAAAAAGACATTGTGCCGACGCCGCCTATATCGACGACAATTGTCGTCGGCATAGGTCACCCTGTACCGACGACATGTCGTCGGTATAGGTGAAAACCAAAATTTTGAATGAGACACCCTATAGCGACGACATGTCGTCACTATAGAGTTGAGCCAGATTGGATGGAAAGCTGGCGCCCAATGCATTTTTGGGGAAAACCTATAGCGACGACATGTCGTCGCTATAAGTTAATTTTGATTTTCTTTTTGTTTTTTTTTTTTTTAATCAATTTCCGTCGGTCAAATTTTTTTTTTTAGATTAAAAAAAATTCTGGAAAACCCTATGGCGACGACATGTCGTCGCTATAGGTTAATTTTGATTTTCTTTAATCAATTTTCGTCGGTCAAAAATTATTTTTTTTTAATTAAAAAAAATTCTGGAAAACCCTATGGCAACGATATGTTGTCGGGATAGGTGAAAACCAAAATTTTGAATGGGACACCCTATAGCGACGACATGTCGTCGCTATAGGGTTGAGGCAGATTGGAGGGAAAACTGGCGCCCAATGAATTTTTGGGGAAAACCTATAGCGACGACATGTCGTCGCTATAGGTTAATTTGAATTTTTTAAATTAAAAAAAAATTCTTGAAAACCCTATGGCGACGACATGTCGTCGGGATAGGTGAAAACCAAAATTTTGAATAGGACACCCTATAGCGACGTCGCTATAGGGTTGAGGCAGAATGGAGGGAAAGCTGGCGCCGAATGAATTTTTGGGAAAACCTATAGCGACGACATGTCGTCGCTATATGTTAATTTGATTTTCTTTTTGTTTTTTTTATTTAATCAATTTCCGTCGGTGAAAATTTTTTTTAAAATTTCCATCTGTATTTGAGTCTATTGTATACTTTTAGGAGCTCGTGTGGAATAGGAAGCTAAATCCCGAAGAAAACGAGCAAGAGAATAAAGCCGGGAGAAATAAAGAAGAATTTGTTGAAATTCAGTTCCTCGCGGTACGCGAGAGAGACAGACAAATTCCTCGCGATACGCGAGGGAAAGCAATATCGGCCCCGACTAATTTGTTCCTCGCGGTACGCGAGGAACTCAGCCCAGTCTCTCGCGGTACGCGAGAGAACCCTAAATCGTGAAAAACCCTAAAATCGACTTTTATTAGATTTTTAATGCCATGATTTGAGAAGTTCACATTCCAGCCGTTTGAGAGAGAGCCTAGGGCGATTTTGGGAGCAAGAAGATCGATTTAAGTGCAAGATCAAAGCTTTTGGATCTCGGGTTCGTTGTAATGGCGATCTAGGTTTTCAAGTTTGAATCTTTGCGTTTTGATTGTTATGTTTGATACCATGTCTTTGTCTTTTACTTCTTTTATGATGGTTTGGATGATAATTATTGGCTAAAACCATAATACTGCCTAGGTCAATTGATGAATATGCGTAAAGTTTAGATTTTTATCCGATTTTGGATCTATTTGATGGCTGAATGATTTTGTAAACGATCTTTGGATATTAATTATGATGTATAAGCATGTTTAATTCTGATTGTGTGATTGATTATAACTCAATGCGTTGATTGTGGTTGTCTGTCAGTTTGATTTGCGTATCTAGGTCATAGATCTTATGGTTTGTGATTGTGTATGGTTTGCTAGAGATAGTGACCATAGGAGTTGTGATGGATTGCTGATTAGAGTTAATGTGTGTCCTAGTTCAATACCCGAGTGGTGAGAATTAGTGTCTAGTCTTCATCATTAGGAATCCGAGTGTTAATAGTCTGAGATGACGTTAGTATTAGGTGTCTAGTAATTGTTGCTAGGTTAAATCATAGTTGTTATTAAAGATTACCCCGTGCATTCTTCGAATGTATTGTGGACAGTGAGACTGAGAGGTAATCTGTCATGTGGGTACTTTATCATTGTTGGAAATACCCGAGAGGTGACCCAACTATCTAGTGAGTTTAGTACGCTTTAGGTAGCTTAATTGGTGACACCCTGAGGGTGATTAGGGATCCACTTGGTAGTCTTTAGTTGTCATCCTTAGAAACCCAGATCCATCTTAGTTTCCAGAACCGGTTGAAGTTGTGCTTTGCACGTAGGATTCCGACCTAGGTAGTATTATTCTCAATTCTTGATTTCACCTCAGTTCTTATCTTGATAGTTGAGTCGTTCTAGTTTTCGGCATTCATTAGTTTAATCAGTAGTGTAGTCAAATCCCCCCCCCCCCAAACCAATAATCATTCTTTAGTCCAAGTCAGAGTCTAGTTTTGTTATTCGTAGTGTCTCTATGGTTCGATACTCGGTTTACCGTTAAGCTGTGCTACACTCGATAGGTATACTTGCATGTCAGTGCGGTTTAGTTCGAAGGTACTCCATTTATTACTTAGGAGTCTAGGTTAGGTTTTGTTAGTTTTTATATAGACCGTCTGGGCGACATCAGATGTAAATGGGTACCTGCTATCGATTCCGAAGGAAAGAATGAAACCGAGTTGTCCTTGAGTCGTCGCAGATCGAGAGCCCCCCTTGCGCCGATTGCAAACCGAGAGGAAGAAAAAAATGAATTTAGAGGTGCTTTCGAGTTGTAAGATGATAGGGATTATATATAGGGTGATTATAACACGTTTACAACTTTAAATTGACGAGATCTGCAGGATTACGGGCTTGATTTCGGTGATTTAAGCAATCTCATACCCATTTACGTGGCATACCAAATTGGGTTCCAAATCTCACGATTTCGATCCTAATCTATCAAATTGAGGCTTGATACGCAATTAATACACGATCTTGAATATTTAGGATTCAAAAGAATTGAGTTTTGATTGCGAATTCAACGGAAATACAAGAGTGAAAATGGGTTTTGACTTTTTCAAGTCAAACTTGTTCTTCTTTCTTGTTTCAGGGTCCAAGTTATATATATATATATATAATACGTGAAAGTATAAAATAAAATCTCAAAAACTCCGAATTGTTTTATTTAATCAATTTCCGTCGTTCAAAAAAAAATTTTAATTAAAAAAATTATGGAAAACCCTATGGCGACGACATGTCGTCGGGATAGGTGAAAACCAAAATTTTGAATGGGACACCCTATAGCGACGACATGTCGTCGCTATAGGGTTGAGGCAGATTGGAAGGAAAGCTGGCGCCCAATGAATTTTTGGGGAAAACCTATAGCGACGACAGTTAATTTTGATTTTCTTTTTGTTTTTTTTATTTAATCAATTTTCGTCGTTCAAATTTTTTTTTTAAATTAAAAAAAATTCTGGAAAACCTATAGCGACGACATGTCGTCGGGATAGGGTTTTTTCCTTTATTGCCTGGTCAACATCCTACGAACCCTATACCGACGACATTTGTGCCTATGCCGACGACATATGGGCCTATGCCGACGTCATATCGTCGCCATAGGGTGCAGCGCGAACAAATAGGGAAAACAGACGGCAGACCTTCATTTCCACCCAAAATCCTCCAAAACTCCCCCAAATTGTTCTCTACGGCGATTTCACAATTTTTGGGCTTTTTGGGAGCAATTTTCACAAAAACTCTCGAGATTTAAGATGAGGTAACATCCGGGTTTCATATTTTAGCTTCTTTTTCAAGATTTTGAAGTTTTGTTTGTTTATTTTGGTTAGGTTTTGGTGGAATTTCATCATTTCTTGGATTTCTAGCTTTGTGAAAGTAAATACTCGTTTTAATTACTAATTTGTGATGAAATTTGGTTTAGATCTAAGATTTTTATGATTTTGTATGTATGTGTTATGTATGTGTATGTATGTATGTTTGTATGTATGTTTGTATGTATGAGTATGTATATTTGTATGTATGATGGAATTATTAAATTATGATTAGTTTAGGTCATTTGGTTTAGATGTGTACTTATTTTATATAATTTAGTTTATGTAAATTAGTGTTTGTATGTATATGTATGTATGTGTGTAATTTGTGTTTATAATGATTAGTTTGTATGTATGTGTGCAATTTGTGTTTATGATGATTAGTTTGGATGATTAGTTTGTATGTATGTGTGTAATTTGTGTTTATGATGATTAGTTAATATGAATGTATATATGTGTATGTATGTTTGTATGTATATGTTTGTAATTATGTAATTGGACATTTATTTATGTATGTATGTTTGTATGTATATGTTTGTAATTATGTAATTGGGCTTTTATTTATGTATGTAATTGTGATGTGTAGGTATATAAGATGGTATTTATTGGGAGCAACTTTCACAAAAACTCTCGGAATTTAAGGCGAGCTAACATCCGGGTTTCATATTTTAGCTACTTTTTCAAGATTTTGAAGTTTTGTTTGTTTATTTTGGTTAGGTTTTGGTGGAATTTCATCATTTCTTGGATTTTTAGCTTTGTGAAGGTAAATACTCGTTTTAATTACTAATTTGTGATGAAATTTGGTTTAGATCTAAGATTTTTATGATTTTGTATGTATGTGTTATGTATGTATGTTTGTATGTATGTTTATATGTATGAGTATGTATATTTGTATGCATGATGGAATTATTAAATTATGATTAGTTTAGGTCATTTGGTTTATATGTGTGCTTATTTTATATAATTTAATTTATGTAAATTAGTGTTTGTATGTATATGTATGTATGTGTGTAATTTGTATATTTGTGTGTCGAACAAGTTTATTTTTTGAATGTTTGATTTTTCGGACAAGTTTGTGTGTCGAACAATTTGGATGTTTGGTTTATGTTTCGGATATTAGTTTTTATCTGATTTGAATGTTTGAATGTTTTATATTTAGTGATTTGCAGGTTTTTGTTTTTAGAAATTTAATATTTCTGGATAAAATATTAAAAATTAAAAAATAAAAAAAAACAGAAAAGACCTATACCTACGACATGTCGTCGCTATAGGCCTTTTTCAAAAATTATTAAAAAAAACAAAAAACCCTATACCGACGACATGTCGTCGCTATAGGCTTTTTTCAAAAATTATTAAAAAAAAAATAAAAAACCCTATACCGACGACATGTCGTCGCTATAGGCCTTTTTCAAAAATTATTAAAAAAACAAAAAACCCTATACCGACGACATGTCGTCGATATAGGCCTTTTTTCAAAAATTATTAAAAAAACAAAAAACCCTATACCGACGAAATGTCGTCGGTATAGGGTTGGACTCTATACCGACGACATGTCGTCGGTATAGAATTTCTTTTTGAAATTTTTAATTAAACCCTATAGCGACGACAAGTCGTCGCTATAGGCTGATCTATTCCGACGACACCTATACCGACGACATCTTTGACCTATTGGGACGAGGCAATACCGACGACATCTATACCGACGACATGCCTATACCGACGACAAGTCGTTGCTATAGGGTCAAAATAATCGTCGGGATAGGGTGATATTGTTGTAGTGGTATTACACGAATTGAATAAATTTTACATGACATAAATAAGTTATGTTAAGTTGATTTTTAAACCATTTTTTAGCTGAGTATTAACTTTTTTTTATTTAACTGATAAATGTTAATTCATATTAAACTTTAGAAACTCAGTGTATTACAGGTGTTAAATAAATGTAATGTTATATATATAGTTAGTAATAAATATTTACATATTACATATTAATTAAAAACGTTTTATAAAAAAATTATAAAAGTCATTATTATTTAATAGGAGAGAGAAAAAAAATTAAAGAAATTTGTATAATTAATAGAAGAGAGAGACGAGAAAATTTTTTTAAGTATGCATAAAAGAGTAGCAAGTGACACATCAAAACATTTATTTATTATATAGTATAGATATAGATTACTAATTTTAGAAACCAACTCGATAAATATTAAGTTTGCAAAAAATTTATATATATGTTTTTTTTATAAAGTTTTATATACCGATTTTATATATTGGGACCTTTTTATAAAAACTTTAAAACATATTAGGCCATTTTTATAATGGTTGATCTTCTTTAATCTTTATAATGTAATGGCTGGGCTCTATTTAATATTTATAATGTAATGATTGGCGATGATAGTTATCGAGAACGAAATTTTATAGAGCATAAACTACGAAGAAGTGATAAAAAAGATGCTAGTAGAGCTTCGCGAATCATCGGTTAGCTATTACGGTATGTCATGTAACATGTTATATTTTTTGTATCTTTATTGCTATAACGTTAATCGTCGTTTAAAAAAAATAGTTTGTATATTTTGTTCATATGGGCCTTTTTTTTCGGATCGGCCAGGGCGCTTAAATCCTCAGGACTTACCATGCCAGAAATAATTGTGATAATGACAGGCATGCATCATGCCAGAAATATAAATAAGAGAAGACATCCTCCCTCATAGGTATGCTCAATCCGACTCTCTCACTCTCACTCTCACTCTCACTCTCACTTATATTTTACTTGTCGAAAACATATATTTATTCTTACGTCAGAGTCGGGTCACAGGGACACCTCCTTCCATGCGACAAGGCTAGCAGTGTTTTGATTTTGCAGATCGAAGCTAGCCTGCTAGACGATCACTTGGGAGTCTGAATCTAGATGAAAACCACAACTTGAATCTCTGTGATAAGGCAGTGTTTCTTCAATAGTCTATACGGTATATATTTTATGTGAGTTTAGTTATAAAGGTAAGCCAGCTTAGATGGTTTGGCACCCACCCGTCCATAGATGAGGGCGTGGATTCAATCCACTTTCCAAGCATGTTGTTTTTTTAATTATTTTATATATTTTACGAGATCAATAAAAAACTAGAAAATTAGCCCCGCGCTCCGCGACGGCGAAATGAGGACCTTAAACGGTTGAGACGATGACATTAACATGGCTAAACACAAAAAGAGATTGTGGTTAAGTACATAGAAAAACGTATGAAGTTACGGTGACTCGGTTGTGGAGATCGAAACATAGATAATAGACAGTTATATAACGGAACCGATGTTTTTCAGTCGGTGTCAGCCTCATTCTTCACAGTACCAGAACATTACCGTTAGTCGATATAACCTACGACACCTAAAAAACACCCTACATTGAATATGACTCGGTTTTTAACGAAATTTATACTGGGACGTCAAGAAAAAATTAATTAACGAACGAAAGTTATTGAGGAAAAATCATATTATATACTACAAGGGGTAAACGTGAAACTTTACAAACTTGAGGAGGTCAAAGTTTAAGTTACAAAGTTAAGGGTTAATATTGTCATTTACTAAAAGTCGAGGGGGAAGCACTCGTTGGCAAAAAGCCACTGACTCTTATGTTTAAGTGTTAGTATAATGTAAGCTAGCCGAGGTGATTGGTACCCACCCCTCAGTAGATAAGAGCGGTAGGGATGATAATGGGTCGGGTTTGAGACGGGTTTAGCTAATCCCAACCTCATACCCGATTATAAAAGTGTGTCCCATACCCAGCTCAAAACCCATCGGATAGCTGTCGGGTATTTATTACTAGTCAGGTATCGGGCATACTCACAGGTAATAGGGTTCATAAAATTACCCATTGGGTATACCGGTCGGTTATGAAAAGACTAAGGTGTATTATCATTTACCGGGTACATCAACACACTAGTTCACTGCATCAAATAGTTCACTACAAATAGTCCATTACATCAATTCATCAAATAGCTGCTAACATGTTGCTTTTACAAAACTACCAACATGACAACATCGCTACATCACTTTACAAGTTACAAACGAAACATCATTTTACAAGTTATCATCTGATTACAATAGCCAAAAATAAACATATGCAAAATGTTACTTCAAGTTACCATCTGTTATGAAATATTAAAAGATATGGATGAACACATTTTTCAACCTAGCTTCATACCTACATATACTCCAAATAGTTTATTTTGTTTATTGGTTTACCATGTAGTAACTTTTGTAGTATAAATATCACTTCAAAGTGAATGAGAAAGTGCACCTCTTGTATACACTTTTATAAAAGTCTATGCATTTCTCTACTTCTTATTCTTATCCCCTCTAAATTTCTTATGTTACAAACACTAATCTTGAGGTAGTTCTAGTTATATTATAACACGTTATTAGCACGAGAGTTCTTATATCTTAATCAAGAAGATCATAAAAGCACAAAGACATCCATCATAAGCAAGGTAAACACTTCATTAATAAAAGTTCATAATATACATTGAGAAGACAAGTATTATGGCAAATGAAATAAGTATATAGGACATCTTATTATGGACATTTGCTAACTATGGGACTACTAACAATCTAACACTTTATTTATGCACACTAACTTTTATTTATGCAACTAACATTTTATTTATATGTCAATCTAACTTTTATTTATGCATCTAACTTTTATTTATGTAACTAATCTTTATTTTATGTTAACTAACTTTTAATTATGTTTACTAACGTTTATTTATTCATACTGACATTTTATTCTTATGCTAACGTTTATTTAGGCATACTAACATTTTTATCCTTTCTTAATTTTGTGCATACTAAATTTTATTCTTACGTCTTAATCTCATAATTCATGTCTAAATTACTTTTTTCGTTTTTACAAAAGTAATTTTCAAACACACAACGGTAACATGACCGTTTGTAAACAGATATAATTTTTTACTATAAATTGACAATCTCTTTTCTCTTACAACAAACAGATTATCTAATTTTCTCAAATTCATCCAAGACAGTTTTCAAAGATGATTCACCCAGCTTTATTATTAGCCACCATAATGCTCATTTTAGTTATTATCTCACTTTCTGAAGTCCCACCTGAAGAATTTAAACTTTTATTGTTTATATATTTGTTTATAGCTCTACCACTCTATTGTATCTCAATGCTTATTGATATATATGGATTCTAATATTTATCTTATTATTTGCTCTATTATGTTTAGCAACAAAATGTCAAACATTGCAAAAATTGAATTTCCAGCTCTTGAAATTACTGGAGAAAATTATATGCCATGGACGGCACACGTAAAAAGGCACTTAAAATCAATGGGAGTTCTTGAAACAATACAAGAAGGAAATAAATGCTCAGAGCAAGATAAAGCGAAAGCTGATGTCTTCCTCCACAAACATATTGACAAAATGTTACAATTTGAATACTCAAATTGTGATGACCCACACATGTTGTGGAAAGATTTACAAAGCAGATTTGATCATCAAAAGGAAGTTTTGCTTCCTACTGCTAGAGATGAATGGAACAATCTCAGGTTCCAAGATTTTAAAAAAGTAAATGAGTACACATCTGCTTTATTCAGAATATGTTCAACACTCAAATTTTGTGGGCAAAATGTTACGGAGGAAGATATGTTGGAGAAAACTTTCTCCACATTCCATGCATCGAATATAAACTTGCAACAACAATATCGATTGCAAAAGTTTAAAAGATATTCTGATCTAAACTCTTTTCTCCTCGTAGCAGAAAAAAACAATGAGCTATTAATGAAAAAATCATGAAGCTCGTCCCACGGGATCTAGCATTTCCAGAAGCTAATGCTGTTAACAATAATGATACTAAAAATTATGGACGTAAATGGGGACGAGGTCGTGGACGTAGCCATTTAGATAAAAACCATAATAATGGTCGCAACCATTCCTTCAAATGGAACAACAATTATAATCGAGGTAATTATCGTGGTCGTGGTCGTGGCCGTGGTCGTATCCAAAGAGCCAATAATTACCACACTCCACAAAATGGCAATCCCAACCAACAAAATAAATTTAAAAATGAAATCGGAACATCTCAAAATCATGGCAGTTCATGTTTTAGATGTGGAAGTTCAAACCACTGGTCAAAGGCTTGTCGCACACCTTCACATCTGTGTAAACTATACCAAGCGTCCCTTAAAGGAAATGAGAAAGAAGTGAACCATGTGGATAATTTTAACAATGCCAACACTGAGCTTAATAATTCAGACTTCATCGATGACTTGGGACTATGAAATATGTGTTACTAGTGATAATTATGTATTTTCTAAACTATGTTTGACTATGTTTAATTAGTCTCCCCTTTTCATATAACATTTTATGTATTTTCCTAGTTATGTTTGACTATGTTTAATTAGTTTCTATTTCATGTAATATATTATGTATTTTCCCAAAGTATGCTTAACTATGTTTAATCTTTCATGCAATATATTTAACATAATAAATATATCTTATTGAAGATCTCGTAACGAATACTTTACACATTTATTATTTTTCTCTCTTAATTCTTTTATTCATATTTGAAGATTAAAATAAAAATCAATGGAGCGCGAAATCAAACAAAGGATGGAGATATGTGTATAGCGGATAGTGGTGCCACACACACTATTCTTAAGTCGAAGAGATATTTTTGTGAATTGAAACCAACAAAGGGAACTATTGATACAATATCAGGTCCTACAGATATAATAGAAGGATTGGGAAAAGCTAATTTAGTATTACCAAATGGTACAAAGCTTTTAATAGAGAATGCTTTATTTTCCCCAAAATCAACGAGAAATTTGTTGAGTTTCAAAAACATATATCATAATGGATACGATACACAGTCAAGGACTGTTGATAATGAAAAATATTTGCATATCATGAATGAAAATCACATCTTGGAAAAATTACCAATGCTCCATTCAGGTTTACATTATACACATATTAATGTGCCTCAAGCGCATATGGCAATTAAAGAAAAATGTTGTGATCATGGTATATTCAACTTATGGCATGACAGATTGGGCCACCCAGGGTCTACAATGATGAAAAG
This sequence comes from Smallanthus sonchifolius, assembly GCA_023525975.1. Classification (NCBI taxonomy): domain Eukaryota; kingdom Viridiplantae; phylum Streptophyta; class Magnoliopsida; order Asterales; family Asteraceae; genus Smallanthus; species Smallanthus sonchifolius. The sequence continues at coordinate 14,166,841 of CM042042.1, forward strand.
GATAATTGAAAATACACATGGGCATCCCTTAAAGGATCAAAATATTCCTCAAACGGATAAAATACATCATTGCGCATCTTGCTCACTTGGAAAACTGATTACAAGGCCTTCGCCGTTAAAAGTTGAAAAGGAATCACATATGTTTCTTGAAAGAATTCAAGGTGATATATGTGGACCAATTCACCCACCATGTGGACCATTTAGATACTTCATAGTCTTAATAGACGCATCGAGTAGATGGTCTCATGTCTCTTTATTATCAACTCGTAATGTAGCTTTTGCTAAATTCCTTGCTCAAATTATTAAATTACGAGCACATTTTCCTGACTATACTGTTAAAAGAGTGAGACTCGATAATGCTGGTGAATTTACATCACATGCTTTTAATGATTATTGTATGTCTATTGGAAATGTTGTCGAACACCCAGTTGCTCATGTACATACACAAAATGGTTTAGCTGAATCGTTAATCAAACGCCTCCAGCTAATAGCTAGACCATTAATTTTCAAAACAAAACTTCATGTGTCCATTTGGGTCCATGCAATTTTACATGCTGGATCATTGATTTGTATGAGACCAAGTGCAAATCACAAATATTCTCCTCTACAACTTGTGTCTGGCCAAGAGCCAAACATTTCCCACCATAGAACTTTTGGATGTGCAGTGTATGTTCCTATTGCACCACCACAACGCACTAAAATGGGTCCCCAAAGAAGGTTGGGAATATATGTTGGATATGAAACAGCTTCGATCATAAGATATCTTGAACCTTTAACAGGTGATGTCTTTACAGCACGTTTTGCTGATTGCCACTTTAATGAGATAATTTTCCCGGCATTAGGGGGAGAAAAGAAAAATCAAGAAAATGATGTCTCATGGTGTGAACCTTCATTGTTATATCAGGATCCAAGGACAAGACAATGTGAGACAGAGGTTCAAAAGATAATGCATCTTCAAGAAATTGTAAATCAATTGCCTGATGCATTTACCGATACAAAAAGGGTAACTAAATCTCATATACCAGCTGCTAATGCTCCAGCTCGAGTTGAGATTCCACATAAACAAGTAGATGATAACATGACTCATGAATCTCAGAAGCGTTTGAAACGCGGAAGGCCGATTGGTTCAAAGGATAAAAATCCTCGAAAAAGAAAAGGACTTGAAAAGGAAATTGATTCTAATGAAACGCCAAATATCAAAACCTTTTCTGAGGAAGAAGTGAATGATACCAACAAAGAGATGTCAATCAACTACGATCATACACATATATTATGGAACCGAAATGAAATGGAAAATATTGATGAGATATTTTCTTATTCTATGGCAAGTGAAATTATGAGCGAGGATGACAATCCTGAACCAAAATCTGTCAACGACTGTCAAAATCGACATGACTGGGATAAATGGAAAGATGCTATGCAAGTTGAATTAAATTCGCTTAATAAACGAAAGGTTTTTGGACCTATTGTTATTACACCTAAGGCCGTAAAGCCTGTAGGATATAAATGGATTTTTGTGTGAAAGCGGAATGAGAAAAATGAAGTTACAAGATATAAAGCGAGACTCATAGCTCAAGGTTTTTCCCAAAGGCCAGGTATTGACTACGAGGAAACATATTCTCTCGTTATGGACGCAATTACCTTTAGATATTTAATCAGCTTAGCTGTCTCTAAAAATTTAGAAATGTGTCTTATGGATGTCGTTACAGCTTACTTGTATGGCTCACTTGATAATGACATCTACATGAAAATTCCTGAAGGATTTAAAATCCCTAAAACGTTAAGCTCAAAACCTAAAGAAATGTATTCAATCAAATTACAAAGATCTTTATATGGATTGAAACAATCTGAAAGGATGTGGTACAATCGTTTGAGTGATTATTTAATAAGTAAAGGCTATACAAATAATCTTATTTGCCCGTGCGTCTTTATTAAGAAGACAACATCAGGATGTGTGATCATAGATGTATACGTTGATGATCTAAATATAATTGGCACACATAAAGAAATCCATGAAGTGATTACCCTTTTAAAGAAAGAATTTGAAATGAAAGATCTTGGAAAAACCAAATATTGTCTTGGTTTACAAATTGAGCATACGAATAATGGAATACTTGTGCATCAATCAAATTATACTGAAAAGCTCTTAAAACGTTTCAATATGGACAAGGCAAATCCTTTAAGCACCCCAATGGTTGTTAGATCACTCAATGTCGAAAATGATCCATTTCGCCCTTGCGAAGATAGTGAGGAAATCCTTGGTCCAGAGGTACCATACCTCAGTGCAATTGGAGCTCTTATGTATCTTACTAACTGTACAAGACCTGACATTTCTTTTGCAGTTAATTTGTTAGCAAGGTTTAGTTCATCCCCCACAAAAAGACACTGGAATGGGATTAAACATATTTTTCGATACCTTCAAGGAACTATTGATTTAGGCTTATTTTATCCTAACTATTCAAAAGAAGGTTTGGTTGGTTATACAGACGCAGGTTATTTATCGGATCCTCATAAGGCGAGATCTCAAACTGGATACGTATTTATGAACGGAGGAACTGCAATTTCATGGCGTTCTCAGAAACAAACACTTGTTGCAACATCCTCAAATCATGCTGAAGTCATTGCACTACATGAAGCTTCCAGAGAATGTGTATGGCTGAGATCTATGACACAACTCATAATGACTTCCTGTGGACTAGAGAAAGATAAAAGTCCAACTCCAATCTACGAAGATAACGCGGCTTGTGTCTCGCAAATGAAAGAAGGATATATCAAAAGTGACAGAACAAAACATATACCGCCAAGATTCTTTTCATACACTCAGGACCTTATCAAAGAGAATCAGGTTGAAATTAGATATGTCCAATCTAGCAACAATTCAGCTGATCTTTTCACAAAAGCACTCCCTACAGCAATTTTCAGGAAACACGTTCATGATATTGGAATGCGACATGTACGGACTATATAGTGAGTCACAGATGACAACTTGAGGGGGAGCAATATGCTGCACTCTTTTTTCCTTGGCTAAAGTTTTTTCCCACTGGGTTTTCTTTAGCAAGGTTTTTAATGAGACAGTACTTCAAAATCTCCAAAATTGAAAAAAAAAGTGTCATCCAAGGGGGAGTGTTATGAAATATTAAAAGATATGGATGAACACATTTTTCAACCTAGCTTCATACCTACATGTACTCCAAATAGTTTATCTTGATTATTGGTTTACCATGTAGTAACTTTTGTAGTATAAATATCACCTCAAAGTGAATGAGAAAGTTCACCTCTTGTATACACTTTTATAAAAGTCTATGCATTTCTCTACTTCTTATTCTTATCCCCTCTAAATTTCTTATGTTACAAACACTAATTATCAAGTAATTCTAGTTATATTATAACACCATCTACTTACTCATTCCTTCAAGCTTTTTTCCTATAATTAAAAAATAAAAGAATAGGCCATCAAATAAATCATAACTAAAATAACTTAATTTTGTGGATTTGAAGTTCTAAAGTTCATAAAATTGGTAAATACTATTTACACCACATGAACAAGTTGAAACCCTAAAAACCACACGTGTTTTAGCCATGTACGTGGTTTTGTGGATTTGAAGTTCTAAAGTTCATAAGATCATCTATTCGTCTTCGTCTTTCCGAGTTTTGGATTTCTTCAAGACTTGGAATAAGGGTTATGGAGAATGATTAATTGGTTATGGGTTAGGGTTTTTTATTTGGGGAAAAGGTAAAATGGATAACCTTTCATATACTTCTTTTAAAAAATTAAAAATATGTGAACAGTGCCAAAACATGATTAGTTAAGATGGGCGACAATCACATGGCGTTATTTGAGTGGTGATTTTTTTACGTTGCGTTATTTGAGTGGTGATTTTTTTACCTTCACCGAATTTTCTTTAGCTTTTGAGAATTTAAATGGGGATTGTTAACGTGAAGGGCCCGGCCAGTAGCCCAGCTGGTAAACACACCTCACTTACGATATCCTTTACACTATCTACATGGGTTCGAACCCTTGGGGTGGCTCTTTTTTTAACAGTTTATTTACTTTTTTTCGGCAGTTTTATTTTTTCTTTTTTAGTGTGTTTTAACTTTTTGGTTGACTAACCCGTCGCCTAGCGGGGGTGTCACGTATTTTTTTTTATATTTTTGTTGTTTTTTAATGAAATTTTGTTTCATTTTGTTTTTTTCTAGTTTTTAATCACCTTATTTTTTATTTATATTTACGTTATATTACTTTTTATATTAAAAATTTTAAAACTCCCGTTTTATTAACATTACTATGAGTCACGACATTACCGCGAAACACGGGGTGTCGTACTAGTTATTTTACAGTATACTAGTTATTACTTTTGTTTATGTTTAATTCTTAATGTCTTGAATAAAATATATTTTAGTTAAGACAAAAAAGAATAAAGATACATAAAGACTTTTATTCAATGAACATGGCAAGTCATGGGTTGTAATTATGTTTGATGATGGTTTGTGTATTATTGACCTACTGGGAGAACAAAAGAGGATATGCCCATCTTTTGCAAAATAGACATAAAACTTGTAGTTTTATATGCATATTGTTTTTTATAATCGTTTCGTTTAAATCATCAATACTAAAATGTATTTAAAAAGCCGTTTCAAACGGCTAATTTAAAAAAAATATATATTTTAAATAAACCATTTTCCAATCCATTTTTAAACCACATTCTCAAACCATCTATATCTATATCTATACATAATAAAGGTTTTATGATGCCACATGTCATTCATATTTTCATACTCAACATTTTTTTTCGTCTCTCTCCTATTTAATGATACAACTTTCTATAAAAAATATATTTTTTGTTTCCCGTCTCTCTCTTCTATTAAGTAATAATTATTTTTATAACTATTTTTATAAAACATTTTTTAATTAAAAAAATAGCTTTGCTCATATATATAAACGTTTCTAAAATTTGAATTAAAAAGTTATGTAATATGTAATATTAGATCTTTATTACTAAGTATATATAACACTGTATTTATTCTCCCTGTATAATATACAGGGTTTCTAACCTATATTATAATAAATAAATAACTATACTTGCTATACTTCTGATTAAATCTAGATTTTTATTTTTTGCATTTCTTTCAAATAATGATTATGTTAAATAATTAAATATCTAACATATATTCTAATATTTTATTAAAAATTACTAAATTATAAGAAAATTTCAATTATTTCTTATTTCACATATGAGTAATAACACCAAACATACAAATCTTCATAAAAAATATTGTTTTATAACAAGTTATATTTATTCAATCAATGTAAACATATGGGCTTTAACCTAGTTTTCTTCATAAATGGACACGCCGAATTCACACTATTTGGGATCAGAATGTGTAGCCCTGATTATTTTCGAGACAACCCATTTTTAAACCCCCACACTAATTATTAATATATTTTTTTAATTATTTAAAAAAATTTATTAAATTTAATTAAAAATTAAATATGACGCGGTAATGTGGAACCACACTCTTTAAATCATGTGGAGAAATATGGAAAATCAGTGCAAAACCGATGTGACGCTAGTGTGAAAGTGTGTGGAATGCGGAACTGAACCTCTTTGCCTTACAATATGCCACATCAGCATGGATATCCACGTGGCATTCCAACTAAGCAAACATGGAATCGTAAAATGGCCGTGTAGAGCTCCACGTATTCACGAGCCTAGTCCAGTTGTCCGCCAGTTGATGATAATGAGTCACCGACAGCGACTCACGTCTACAATGCAACGTGGGTTCCACCAGTTGTTAAAATGAACGATAGCCATCCAACCATTTGGAAAACGACGCCGTTTACCCAATCTCGGTTCCACTCATTTCCATGATTCCGTCATCGTTTTTCTCATCATCTCAATCTCACCATACGGCCATACCTTATCCCTTAAATTCACAAGATAATATAAAACAAACCATTCATTATCCATAATATTATTATTCAATAAAAAGTAAAGCAAAAACAATAATATATCAAAATAAGTTTAGATGAAAATGAACATATTTGTAATACAAGTTTAAATACTTCAGTTCTCTTGTCGGGTTGATCGATCTGATAAAAATAATTTTAAAATATATAACTTAATAAGTCGTAAACATTACATGTTCGTTGTGTCATCAAGAACTTAAATTTTATATTTTTATTCATTTGATCGATATGAGATACAAGACAGTTAAAACATGTGTTCGAAATCGAAAATTTAGTGAAAATATGGTTTTTACTAAATTTGGATACAAATAGTTATATGTAATTATGATTAATATAATTATTATTTTTTGGGTTAGAGCTTCACAACGAAACAAAGCACATCCAAAACGAAGCTAATATAAATGGGATATCGATCCTCTAACTTGAGTAGTTGAAATGAAAAATGTGAAACTTGGGTGTTTCTAGTAGAAATTTGTTACATCTTTTTTTATTAAATGATAACAAATATTTTGTCATAAACCATTATGAGTGTTTTGTTTTTTACTCTTAAATATGTGTGATGAATCGTTATGGAGGTTTTGATTATTACTCATTTTTTGACATTAACTTGTCACGAATTAAATAAATGTTTTATTTAACTCATAAAAATTGTGTGTTTAAATAAAAATAATAACTATGGATTTTTTGTATGAGTATAATTAGAACATTATGACTCATTCTTTGAGGCAGACCGATCCTCGCCCGAGCGCTTGATGTTAGTAGGCCAATTCTTTTGAGCTTCCGCGGGAGTTGTGCCCTCAGCGGCCACATCATCAAATATCTTCCCGCTCAGTGCCAACATGGATTCAAAATCGCTAGGCGTGTTAGCATTGATGGTCGTACGAACTCTCAGAGACAACTTTTGGATGTAGCATTTGATTCTTCGTTCCTTAGTATTCATCAAGTGTGGAACAATTTGAGTAGAATTAAAAATAGCTCATAATTTTTTTTTTCTTTTTTCTATTTGTAAACCTTTTTTCTCTTTAAATCTTTGCAAATCAATAGCCTTTTTAAAAAAATTAATGAAACTAAAAAAAAACTCAAATAACACATAATTACATTTTAGGCTACAACATATTTATTTTTAACTTTTACTATTTTTAATTCTATCTTAAATAAAAAAGAAACCATTTGGCTCATTAATTAAAGTTTATAATGATTTAGTTTTAATCTATATCTATCTATACTATACAATAAATAAATGTTTTGATTACACTTGTCACTCTTATATTCACCTTCAACATTGTTTTCTCGCATCCCTCTCCTATTAATTATACAAAATTATTTATTTTTTTAATTTTTTTTTGTTTACTGCCTCTCTCGTATTAAATAATAATAATTTATATAACTGTTTTTGTAAAACATTTTTTATTTAAAAAATATGTTTGTTCATAAAATAATTTTATAAATTGAACATTTCTTTCAATCTTTTCATAAAATATTTTTCGAAAATAACTATTTCACCAATAACATCCAACATATAAATATTCATATAAACTGTCGGTTACAACAAGTTGTCTTTATTCAACCCATGTAACACATAGATTTAACCTAGTTAATATTAAAGAAAAGTAAATTCCCAAAATTTATTTTGTATTAAATGATATTTTAAAAATTGAAGAACTCAAACATGAAATTCGTAGGAAATATTTTTCTTAGAATAGGAAATCAATAGAATGTATGTAGAAATTCTGAACTTGAATGCAAATGTTACTATGACAGGAAATGTTCAGAACTCGAGTAGTAAAAGTAAAATAGTAAATTCATATAAGTCTCTGTACTTTGTAATTTATATTACTCGAGGTGGGCGTGAGGTATTGTGTAATCACATTTGGGGCTTTTCTCTCTAGGATGACGCATATGGGGTTGTCACCCTTCCAAAGGGCGACAGGTTCATCAACTTCTCACTCCAATCATTTGATGTGTACTGGTTGTCAGTGTACCAAAAGCTGTCGTCATTCCAAAGGGCGACAGCTTCCAGTCACACGTCCACCTCAGCTTAATATCCTGGTCACTATCCTTGTCATTATCCTAGTCAAAGCTGTCGCCATTCCAAATGACGAGAGCTTTCTTAATTGAATAAAAAGTTGTGTTGTATAGGACCAGGTACGGATGTCAGAACCTATCGCCATTCCAAATGGCGAGAGCATTTAATTTGTGTTGTCCCATCAGCCACTCAAAGCTCTCCCAGCCACTCAAAGCTCTCTCATCCACTCAAAGCTGTCGCCAATGGGTATAGCGATAGCTTTAATTTTGTACCGACCCCTTTAAATTGAACCGAGCTGTCCCATCAATCACCCTTGTTACGCGTGTACACAGAAAATTCAAACCCGTCGCCTCTGGGAATGGCAAGAGGATTAGGTGAAAAATGTGGAATTAAATGAGGCTGGTGGTGTTTTATATATTCTATTTTTTACCCATATTTTCATGAGGTTATATTAGAGGCGCAAATTTCAATATTCATCAAATATGTTTGCTCCTATATTCATTCAATTGTATTGGGGTGGTAATGTTTTCTACGAAAATGAGATTATTTCATGTGATAGTTCCACTAAAAGTTGTATGATTATTGTTCAACAAAAAATATCATACGAAGAATTGGTTGATATGATTTATCTTAATCTTCAAATTCAAAAGGAGTTTTATACGTTGAGTATGAAACTATATTACACTTTTCAAGGGTTTTCCCAATCATCTGATATTTTCAATGATCCTAGCCTTGACGTGCTGTATTATTTAGCCACAACAGATCCAAGTTTTCGTCCTAACGTATATGTTGGTATTGAGCCAATAATGTTTGTACAAAATTCTAGTTGTATGGATATCCTACGTGGTTTTTCTATATACGAGGCTGCTCAACAAACGAATTATTCCAATCAAGAGAATTCTAATTCACTTCAATTTGAAGTCGGTCCCTCTACTAATACCAATATTGATGGCGACTCCGAGCCGGATACCCCTCAACCAAGCACTGAAGAATCCGAGGGCCTTCCTCCTCCGATGATGATGATGCAGTCCAAGTTGAAATTCCTGAGTAGTATAATTATACTGCTAACCTTGAATTCTCACATATAGTCACCAACTACTCTCAAGAACCCGAAGAATTGAGAGAGTATGAAGCTGCCGATTATGATGACGAGGAAGACATGGATATATGGAACGATCAGTCTTTGTATGTACTTCAGAGATAAAGAAGAGTTGATGGGTGCAGTTAGGCGATGGAATATAGATTGTAATCGTGAATTATATGTTGCTGAATCCAAATATAATAAATGGAGGGCAAAATGCTACACAAGAAGCCCTAAGTGAAAAACTAATCATCTAGACGTCCACCCATGTAAATGGTTTGTCTACACGTCCAAAAAGAGCAATGACCACATGTTTAGAATTGTTAAATAGGTAGATAGGCATAACTGCTACGGGATAGTTGTGGAAAACAACAACAGAAGTTTGACAACCAAAGATATTTCAAGACACATCATCCATTTAATTCGTCAAGACATTTCATACCCCGTGAAACAAATCAAGTCACATATTATAGTAAGGCGTGGCGAGCTAGGAAGGCTACTATAGAGAGGATTTACGGTAGTTGGGTGACCAACTTTCAAGAGTTACCTAAGTACATTTCAGCATTACAAGCATCGAACCCTACTACTGTTGTTGAATGGTTACACAGTCCCTCCGGTTCTTCCCAATGCCATACCTTTAAGTATGTGTTTTGGGCATTTGGGCCGGCAATAAAAGCATTTCAGTTTTGTCAGCCTGTAATATCTGTTGACGGCACCCACTTGAGGGGAGACTATCGCGGGAAGTTTTTAGTCGCAGTTACAAAAAATGCAAACAACTACGTATTGCCGGTAGCTTACGCGATTGTCGATGAGGAGACGATGGACAGCTGGTGTTGGTTTTTGCAACAATTCTGGTTCCACATCGCCATGCAACGAGGTCAAAAGTTGTGTGTTATCTCTGATAGACACAAAGGAATTATTAATGTTATGAAAACTCTTCCAGAATGGAAAGCTAATGGTTTTCATCGATTTTGTCTAAGACACGTCAGAAGCAACTTAATGCAAAAATTTAAGGTGTCTAGATTGAAGCAGTTGTGTTGGGCTATAAGTTCTACAACACAACAAAGGAAGTATGATCACTCTATTATTCTAATCACAAGCCTTGATGCAAATGCGTGGGAATATTTGCAAGCGATAAAAGAGACTAAGCAGACTCTTCTCCGTGATAAAAACAATCATCGTTGGGGAAACCTAACGACAAATATCTCGGAGGGTTTTAACAATGAGTTGCAGGGGATTAGGCTTATGCCTATTAAGGCCATTATTGATTGTACATTCAATAAAGCAGTGGAGCACTTTAGGAAAAATAATAAGATTTTACGGGGTTGCGATACACGATTGCCCCCTCGCATGTGGCGTCGGCTTCTTAGCCATGAAAATCGCTCACAAGAACACGACATAACTGAGTTCGGTTATATAAGTGGGAGGTACAGGGTACGGACGAAACTACAAACAAACGAAACCGGTGGAAATGAGTATACTGTCGAGTACCTAAAAGGAACATGCACCTGCGGGGAAATGGCAAATTGATAGATTTCCTTGCTCACATGCTATTGCAGTTTGTCATCAAAGAGGTGATTCAATTAACAACATTATCAATAAATTACACACCGTCGCTGCGTATAAAGCGCAATACGATGGTGAATTTTTCCCGCTACCTCACATTGAATATTGGACAGACCGGGTTGGAAGATTAAAGCAGATTCGTCAAAAAATACCACCTCAAGGGGAAGAAGGCGTGCCAGAAGAATATACAACGAGATGGATGTTCGTCATCCCGATCAACCTCGTATTACTAGATGTGGAATATGTAAACAATCGGGGCATAGAAGGAATAATTGTATGAACGCGCAAGAGTGATTAGTAGCTTGTTTTGTTGTATTATTAGTGTCTTTTGTTGTTTCATTAGCGTGTTTGTTGTTTTATTTTAGTTATATTTTAATTTCTCTTGTCAACATAAATAAAAGTAAACATAAATTAAACATACTAACATAAACATAAATTACATGCTAATTTTATAAATAAAAATAAAGACTACACTGCCATAAAACATACCAAGTCTAATAATCAGGATTAACATATGTTGGACATCGAAAATAATACAATTTCTCAGCCATGGAATGTCGATACTTCATAGCTGTCTCTTGAAAATCCATCGGTATATCTAGTTGTTTACCCATAACCAAATGTTCCATTACCATACAAGCATGTATCCCTGAATTTTGATGTTGCCAACCAATGTGTCGCGGCTTATAATCATCGTTATCGTAAATGTGGATTATCTTTTCTTCCCTCCCAGACTTCCTCCAGTACCCGATGTTAACCAACAATGCACCAAAATAGACAATAAATTTTGTCAACACCGGATAAACAACTTCTTTATATTTTGGGTGGCTAAAACCATCATAATTGTACTGTGTTAAATTCATACTATTGAGATCAACTCCAATAAGTAACCATTCACTTGCACTAATTAAAAGTGGAACATAAATATAATCTACCTCCCAAAGTGGAGGGGAAAATCTTTTTGTTCCAATTACAATTGAAATTGCAAATGTATCTTCTGGTTGTAGTAAAAGGTGATTGTAAAACTGTGGTTTTAATAAAGCCCAACGCATATTTAAAGGACTATTTTTAATTAGTTTGGTATGTCTCCAAATCACTAGTCTTTCCACCCACGCTTCGATATGCTGTAAAAAAAACAAAGACGTATTATTTTAGAGGAAAACATAATTTAAAAGATACAAAACTATTAAATCTTACCGTTGAGGATAAACGACCGTAGTTTTGGCATCCTAAAAGAGTACCCCAAAATACTTTATCAAGCGCTACAGCATGATCAAATAAACGTAAATAACAGACCTCTGCATCTCCGTGTTTATAAAACTGGATAACATTTTTAGACCAGTTTTTCGACTCCTCACATGTAGTCACCCATTTTGGTTTTTTAGAAGGGTTATGTTCTTGGTTAACCGGTTGATTCTCTTCGACATGCGAAGATGATGCCCCAACATCATTTGGTTGTCCCTTTGGTAGACGAAGACGTCTCCATGGTTGTGACATCCAATTTGATGATTTGTGTATTGGTTATGAGTGGTATTGATCTTGATCATTTTCTATTTCATGGTGGTTTTTCATGGCTTAATAGAGAAGTATGGTGGGTTTCCATGGACATTGACATGTATTTATAGGGCTAGGATTCATGAAAGAGAAAAATCACTTCTTTTTTTATAATTTACCCTTTAAAAAAAGTCTGAAACCCCGACTTAGACCTGTTATATCTCTCTCGCGTGAGCTTTGTTTCGATTATTTTTTGTTTCGTTGCGAAGCCCTCATGTAAGAGATCACGAACGCAGAAACAAAAAGTAATGAAAAACGTGTTCCACTAGTATTAATCACGGTCAAAGTTAGGAAATAATCACTTTTTAATATAAAACATTACATTAAAAAAAACACCAAACATTATAATAACACATAAATTAACCATTTCTTCTTCGCCGACCTTGTCCTCCACCGTGTCTTTCATTTGGACTGTGTCTTCCGCCTATACCACATAATGGTGGGAGAATATTTTCACGTCTGGGTCTACCGGTAGCTATATTGTATTCATGCATTTCACCATGGAATTGTACCTCGTCCGTCTCGTCAGCCTCGCCCGCCTCGTTTAGTCGGACGTTTATGTCAACAGGTGAAACCCGCCCTGTAAACGGTTGCGAATTAATTGGTGTTGGATTTGCAAACTCGGAGAAACCAAGTATTGGGGATGTGTTGGCATGTTGACCGAAAGCGGGGAACTGATATTGTGGACTCACCAAAATTTCATCATTTTGTTGGTAATAGTTTGACGAACACCCCTCATCATAATTGGGTGACTGATTAAATAGACCAAATGATGATGATCCGTCGTCACGCTCATAATTTTGGCTAAAAGGTGATTCGGTCATATGTGGGGAATACATATCATCACCCAAATTAGGAATAGGGTGGTAACTTGAGGTAGACAAATGTTCTGAAAAAGCATTTGGTGAAAAATGCTCTTGTTGCGCCGGTGAAGTATGATCCATGTTGGTGTTGTCACCATGTCGACGTTGTCTTCTATTCTATCTCCATAGTCCTGAGTTACCGGAGGAACTTGATAATTCCCCACGGTAGGGTTACCACCTTGTGTCGCATACGTCGGCCGATAGTTCATATGATGTTGTGAATTTGCAAAATTCAAGAATTGGTCAGCCATACCCCTTATTTGAGTTTCACCAGATTGCTGCATAATTTGGCTCATCCCGTCATACTACATATGTAATAGTATGTTAATTTTTTTTAACATAAACAAAATAGAATAATAAAAAAACAAAGGAATAATGCCATCATTTGCAATCTCCCACCATCATTTGGAAATCCATGTTTGCTTATAAGTTGGATTATTTGTGTATAGTAGGGTACGAGACCTAAACCACGTCATGTACTCTTCACACGCAATATATAAAGCAGACACATTTCCAAACACAATTTGGTCATAACGATTGATCCATGCATTAACATATTTTTGATGCTGGTTTAGCCAATTTATGTGCCGTCCACCCGCACGATTTATTTCATGGATTTTTTTATGCTCGTCTACAGAGAAGAGTGTATTTGTGGGAATTGGTTGAAACATTCTAAACTGTCTCATAACCCTGCTTGGTAAATGGGGTTCGACAATTTCCCAAAATATCAAATATGTCTCGCTCCTCCAAATGTCTTCACCGTCTTTACACATTTGGGGTAGTAAATGAGAAATGGAATCGTATGACGTCCAGATAAACCAATAAAAAAGTAATTTAGTTAAAATAAAATATATTATTATTTAAAATAATATTTTATGTGGTTAGGATTAGTATCATTAAAGATACTTTTTATAATATCAATTACCTGGTCCTTAGTTAAAGAATGTAAAATAGACCGATATGCGGCCAAACAATGGATGGAATTGCCTTGAAAATCTAAAGGCATGCGCCATCTCTAAAAAAAAGTAAACTCAATCAGTTCAACACATGTAATTTAAGAAAAAATTATTATACTTAAATTAAAATAAAGAGGTATAACTACTCAACATAATTCACATACCTAGCTCCATATGGTTTTGTATAATCAATATCATGGTAAATTTGTGGGGCGAACCCTGACAGTCTCTCCCAACACCATAACTGCAACAAAAATAAAGGACCACCTAACTCTTGAATATTAATGCTGGTGGCTCTGCATAAATATCGATACAAACAAACCAATACGGCACTTCCCCAACTAAACCTGGCACATTCAGTTAGGTCTTCGACGTGCTTCAAGAGAGAAATATTAACCCAGTTGCTACCAGAATCAGGAAATAGCGTTGCACCAATCAAGTAATAAATTATTAGTCTTGATCGTTGCATACATTGTAGATCGGTTGCGTTGACAGGTAGGTCAATTTTGATTTGCTCAAGAAGACGCCGTAGACTAATTTTTTGGTATTTGAAAAAACCATCACCCGGTGTAAAACCCATCAAATTCTGAATTTTTAATATCACGTCTGCATGTTGTGAGGTTTTATCTACACCACTAACAACATTACCATTTATTGGTAAACCCCACAAAACTTGTACGTCTTGTAGAGTTACAGTGACTTCTCCAACTGGAAAATGAAAAGTGTGTGTTTCAGGACGCCACCTTTCAACAAGCGAGGAAATGAGGTGAAGGTCAAGTCGGCGACTACCACAAAGTATTACACCCGCAAAACCTGCCTCGTTTATGTAACGCATAACATTCTCGGGGATGGGATTATGTTGGATATGTGTCCAGAACTTCTCGTCACAACGTCTAATTCTTAGAACTGTGTTGTTGTTTGTAGGATCTAGAAAATAGTGATCTGCCCCATGATTACCACTTAAAAATAATAAGTCACCGATCAATGGACCCGATGTAAAACAAACATCCATATTATAATTGTTAAATTGATGATTTGGTTTGCTGTGATTGAAAGAAAAAATAAAATATATGGTTTTGATTTGCTATGATATTTCATGAAAAAATGGGTTTACAAGAATATATAAAACACCACGAGTCTCATTTAATTCCACCTTTTTCACCTAAACCTCTCGCCATTCCCAGAGGCGACGGGTTTGAATTTTCTGTACAACATTAAAGCTATCGCCATTCCCATTGGCGACAGCTTTGAGTGGATGGGACATCTGTGAGTGGTTGGGACAGCTTTGAGTGATTGGGTCGGTATAACATTAAATCCTCTCGCCATTCTCAGAGGCGATGGGTTTGAATTTTCTGTGTACACGCGTAACAAGGGTGGTTGATGGGATAGCTCGGTTCAATTTAAAGTGGTCGGTACAAAATTAAAGCTATCGCCATACCCATTGGAGACAGCTTTGAGTGGACGGGAGAGCTTTGAGTGGTTGATGGGACAACACAAATTAAATGCTCTCGCCATTTGGAATGGCGATAGGTTCTGACATCCGTACCTGGTCCTAGATAACACAACTTTTTATTCAATTAAGAAAGCTCTCGCCATTTGGAATGGCGACAGCTTTGACTAGGATAATGACAAGGATAGTGACCAGGATATTAAGCTGAGGTGGACGTGTGACTGGAAGCTGTCACCCTTTGGAATGGCGACAGCTTTTGGTACACTGACAACCAGTACACATCAAATGATTGGAGTGAGAGGTTGATGAACCTGTCGCCCTTTGGAAGGGCGACAACCCCATATGCGTCATCCTAGAGAGAAAAGCCCCAAATGTGATTACACAATACCTCACGGCCCATTTTAGTAAAAAATTCAAACAATTACCTATCATAGTGACACGAGTATTCCTTGTTCACAGTTAGAAAACATTTATGGCTGAGCAGAGAGAAGCTCACACTAGTCGTAGGGGCAGATCCCGGGTCAACCGTGTCGAGAGAGAAGAAAGAAAACCATCTGTTCATGGATCATAGTGTCGATTCATACAGAGGATGAGAACAGTTTAACCAACTATGATATGAACAATGACGAATGGCTAGTAGTGGAGCCGATCGTTAGGAAGGCCATAGTCGATGAGGTTGTTGCAGTTTTTAAAAGCACTTTACCGGCGGCACTAGCAGGGCTCTAAAGACTATTGAGCTGGAAAGAGGAAGAGGCCCAAGGGTCGAGAATAGGAACAAAGTAGTAAGTGAGTCTGGCGGTGACCCGCCTAATTTTGTGAAACGCCCCAAAACGGGTACATCTCATAGTTGGCACACAACATAACAAACATAGTTCTTAAACCGGAAATCAGAATCTATTACAGCGGAAGTCTTTAATTCAAATCATTCATCAAACTATAACATGAAATATTGTCTATAACATGAACTATCAGGATTGGAAATGTCAGTCTTCAGTGCTGCAGCCCGAAGTCCATACTATCCAGCCCCACGGCTCTTTCACTTTTCTTTCGCTTTACCCTTTCTACCTGTCATGCATACTAAAAGTCAGCTAACGCTGGTGAGTTCTCTCTTTACTTTAAACTGTAAACTTTATCTTTGGTAGCTTAGTTTTATTAAAATAAAATAAGCTTTACTCTCACTTTCTTTAAAATAAACTTTTAACTATTACTTTAAAACTTTACAACGTTACAGTTATAAATCTGTTACGTTATTATCTGTCATTAAAACTTTATCTTTAAGGAAACCCGTTAGGGTGTCCCACTGTACTCTGTCTATCATTTCACTTATACTTGACAAGTGACTTTATCATACTTTAACTATCACATATGGATCGTGGTCCGAGGACCAGATCCCTATCTTGCTTACACCTCAGGGTAAGACTTTTACTTTAGCGCTGCCCACACCTCAGGGTAGGACTTTCTTTCTCGCTTGCACGTTAGTGCAAGACTCCTTTAGCATTGCTCACACCTCAGGGTGAGACTTTCTCGCTTACACCGAAGTGAAGACTCCTTTAGCATTGCTTACACCGAAGTGTAAGACTCCTTTAGCATTGCTTACACCGAAGTGTAAGACTCCTTTAGCATTGCTCACACCTCAGGGTGAGACTTCTACTTTAGCATGCCTGCAGGACTTTCTACTATGCAACTACTATGCAATGCAATTACACTATTACACAAATAGAAATGCAATCACATAACTTTCATATAGACAAATAACACATATTAACACATAAGCATATAACATGGTATTTGTCACTGTCACTGTCACTGTCACTGTCGAGCTGTACCGAAGTACGGCTCCTTTATCGTTCTTTCTTTAGCTCATTGTTATCTTTCAAAAACTTGTTTAAAAGATAATACTATGTTCTTTTGTTCTTTATCTTTCATTTTATAAAAATAACATTTTTATAAAATACTATACTTTGCCTTTTATTTTATAAAAATAACATTTTTATAAAATACTATACTTTGCCTTTCATTTTATAAAAATAACATTTTTATAAAATACTATACTTTGCCTTTCATTTTATAAAAATAACATTTTTATAAAATACTATACCTTGCCTTTCATTTTATAAAAATAACATTTTTATAAAATACTATACCAGTATGCATGCCAGCCCAAAACCATTAGGAAAAAGGGCAATAAGAACTCACCAGATGAATCGTTTCTGTTTACACCTAGCCGGTTCCTGAATGTCACTATGGTCACCCACAATCTGTATAATCAAGTCATAGGCGTAAGGCTGTGTTCCTAGGGGACACTTAGACATTACTAGGCTTGACTCAGATGTTTCGGGTCATGGTTTCATTATCGAAACTAGGTAGTTTCGAGTCCTGGCTCCTTATCGAAACTATGTAGTTTCGAGCCCTGGCTTCTTATCGAAACTAAGTAGTTTCGAGTCACTGCTTCTTATCGAAACTAAGTAGTTTCGAGTCACTGCTTCTTATCGAAACTAAGTAGTTTCGAGTCGTATGACTTATAAAAATTCTTAGTTAAGGTCTTGGGTCTATATCGAAACTATGGTAGTTTCGATGGGTCTGCCCCTGTCGAAACTAGGTAGTTTCGATAGATGCGTCCATATCGAAACTAGTAGTTTCGACTGTGCAGTCTTCCTCCCCAAACAGAACCCTAGATCTGGTCCCTTTGTTCTAATCGATCAAGCTTTGAACTTTTTACGTTCGAGATGTTCCATTTTCCCCCATGAACCCAAACCCGTGGTTTGTTTCCAGTTTCACACGTAAAAATCTAAACCTTTACTCGATTATTAACCCGAAACCCGAAAGTTACAAAAACTCAGATTTAGGCATAATAATTACCTGTTACAGCTTCCTTCTCGTTTCTTTATGCTCCAGAGATGTTGAGCAACAATCCTCGAGACTTTGAGCTTGATCCCGAGCTTTCTCTCTCTAGACCCAAACTCTCACTCTCTCTTTCTCTCACTAGAAACTTGCGTGACAAGTGTGGTGAATGAGGGAGAGGCTGATGGCTGCTGCTATGAAGGCTCCCTGTCATTTTTCGGGCCCATGGGCCGAAACTTTGGCCAAGCCCACTTTGTTTCCTTTATTTGGGTTTCTATTTATTTTGGGATGTTACAAGTCTACCCCTCTTACGAAAGGTTTCGTCCTCGAAACCTGTTATAAGTCAAACAGGTGCGGGTACGACTCTTTCATTTCTGTCTCGGTTTCCCATGTAGCTTCCGAACCTTTACGATGCTTCCATTGTACTTTGACTAACTGTATCACTTTATTCCGTAACCGCTTTTCTTTCCTGTCTAATATGGCGACGGGTTCCTCGATGTAATTGAGGCTATTATCTATCTCGATGTCGTCAAGTGTCACGTGTGCCGATTCGTCGGCCAGGCACTTGCGCAAGTGCGACACGTGGAAGGTTGGGTGAATTCCACTCAGCTCATCAGGTAATTCTAACCGGTAAGCGACTTCACCAACCCGTGCTAGTATTTTGAAAGGCCCGACGAATCTTGGGCTTAACTTCCCTCTCTTTCTGAATCGTATGATCCCCTTCCAGGGAGATACTTTCAATAGTACTTGATCCCCGACCTTGAATTCGATTGGTCTTCGCCTTTTATCCGCGTAGGACTTTTGACGGTCCTGTGCAGCTTTCATTCTGGCCTTGATCTGGTCAATCTTTTCAGAGGTTGTTGTGACTACCTCTAAACTCCCCAACTCTTTCTGTCCTACCTCGCCCCAACAGACCGGGGTTCGGCATCTTCTACCATACAACATTTCGTAGGGCGGCATACCAATCGTGGTGTGGTGACTGTTGTTGTAGGAGAATTCTGCCAACGGTAGGTGACTATCCCAACTGCCACCGAAGTCTATAATGCATGCGCGGAGCATATCCTCTAACGTCTGGATGGTCCTTTCTGATTGACCATCCGTCTGTGGATGATAAGCCGTGCTGATGTTCAGTCTTGTACCCATTGACTCGTGAAATCTTTTCCAGAACCTCGATGTAAATCGGGTGTCCCGGTCAGATACAATTGATAACGGTACGCCATGTCGAGAGACAATTTCATTGATAAATACTTCTGCCAACTTCTCAGATGAATACGTTTCGCGAATTGGCAAGAAATGTGCACTCTTTGTCAGACGATCCACTATAACCCAAATCGTATCATGGCCTTTTGCTGTGCGGGGCAGCTTTGTAATAAAGTCCATGGTGATACGCTCCCACTTCCATTCGGGTATTTCCAGAGGCTGGATCTTCCCGTACGGTTTCTGATGCTCTGCTTTAACTTGTGAGCAAGTCAGACACTTGCTTACATATCCGGTCACATCATTCTTCATGTTAGGCCACCAATACTCTTTCTTCAAATCCTGGTACATTTTCGTGGTTCCTGGGTGGATGGAATATCGAGACTTATGGGCCTCGTCAAGTACTTTGGCCCTAAGCTCTCCGCCCTTCGGTACCCACATGCGACCACACCTGGTCCTCACTCCATGAGTGTTTAACTCTAACTTTGTCTGTTGACCGACCATTCTTTCTTTCTTTATGTTCTCTTCCTTTAGTGCTTCCTTCTGTGCTGCTTCTAGCTCTGTCATAAAATCTGGGGTTATCACTAACTGGTACGCTTTTACCCTAATAGGAGAATGATTCTCCTTACGACTTAGGGCATCAGCGACCACATTCGCCTTTCCCGGGTGGTATAGGATCTCACAGTCATAGTCTTTCAGCAATTCTAACCACCGCCTTTGCCGCATATTCAGGTCTTTCTGTTCGAAGAAATACTTCAAGCTCTTGTGATCCGAATAAATCGTGCATTTCACCCCGTAGAGGTAATGCCTCCAAATCTTTAACGCAAAAACAACTGCCGCGAGCTCCAAATCGTGAGTCGGGTAGTTAATTTCGTGGATCTTTAGCTGTCGTGACGCATACGCGATCACCTTTCCCCTCTGCATCAAAACACACCCTAACCCTTGTCCCGATGCGTCAGAATATACCACCAGGTCCTCGTTACCGTCGGGTAGTGCTAACACTGGGGCTTGGGTCAACTTCTTCTTTAACTCTTCAAATGCTTTGGACTGAGCCTGACCCCATTCGTACTTTACTTCTTTACGTGTCAACTTTGTCAGTGGCGAAGCTATTCTCGAGAAGTCCTGAATGAACCTTCGATAGTAACCTGCCAATCCCAGAAAACTCCGAATCTCGGTTGGCGTCTTCGGGGTTTCCCATTCCTGTACTGCCTCTATCTTAGCCGGGTCAACCATAATGCCGTCTGCGTTGATAACGTGACCTAAGAATTGGACTTCCTTAAGCCAGAACGCGCATTTGGAGAACTTGGCATACAACTTTTCTTTTTGTAGCGTCTCTAGTACTTCTCGAAGATGACAAGCATGATCACCTTCACTTTTCGAATAAATGAGTATGTCGTCTATAAACACTATCACCGACCTATCTAGCATCGGTCTACACACCTGGTTCATCATACTCATGAATGCTGCCGGAGCGTTCGTCAAGCCGAAAGACATCACGCGAAACTCGTAATGCCCATAACGCGTGCGAAACGCTGTCTTAGGTATGTCCTCTTCTCTTACCTTTAACTGATGATATCCCGACCGCAGATCGATCTTGGAGAACCATCTGGCGCCCTGTAGTTGGTCAAACAGATCATCGATCCTTGGTAGCGGATATTTGTTCTTTACTGTACGCTTGTTCAACTCTCTGTAGTCGATGCACATTCTCATGGCACCATCTTTCTTCTTTACGAACAGAACCGGAGCACCCCATGGAGAAATGCTTGGTCTGATAAATCCTCTATCCAAAAGTTCTTCCAACTGTACCATCAGCTCTTTCATCTCCAGAGGTGCAAGTCGGTACGGTGCTTTAGCCACGGGCTGGGCACCTGGCACTAAGTCTATCTGGAATTCTGTCTCCCGGTCAGGTGGTAACCCAGGCAACTCCTCAGGAAACACCCCCGGAAAATTACATACCACTGGTACGTCTTTTAACTCTCTCACCTTTACATCATTGTCTATCACATAGGCCAGGTAGGCCTCGCATCCGCGCCCTATATACTTCTCTGCCTTTATCATTGATATGACGTTCGTTAGTGAACCGTCGCGATCCCCGTACACCAAAACCTCGCCACCGTCTGGAGCTTTGAGCTGAACTATCTTTCGTCTACATATTATTCGGGCTTCGTTGGCAGCTAACCAATCCATACCCAAAACTATATCGAATCCTCCCAAGGTCATAACATACAACCTAACTGGGAATCTATGGCCATGAATCTTTATCGTGCAATTATCTACCAATTCACTTACTATCGTGGTCTTGCCCACTGCGGTTTCCACATTAAAGGCCTGCTCTACTCTAGTAACTTTGCATTTCATTCTTTTACACTTAGAAGATGATATAAAACTCCTACTGGCACCCGAATCAAATAATACTGAAACATAAGTGTGGTCAAGGATGAACGTACCTGACACAACATCTGGGTCTCCCCTAGCCTCCTCCTGTGTCAGTGCATACGCCCGGGTCCTTGCCTTCGGCTTCTCAGGTTCTTTACCCTTCTCGGTGCCAGTAGCCTTGGGTTTCCGACAGTCTTTGGCCATGTGGCCAGGTATCCCGCAGTTATAACAAGACTGTGCCCCGGGACACTCTCGAGAGTAGTGTCCGGTCTTTCCGCACCTATAGCACATATTTAACCTAACTCGGCACTCGCCCGAGTGCTTCCTGCCACACTTAGCACATTCAACCCCATCTTCAATCCTCAGTTTCTTCGTCTCCGGCCCCGCCCACTCTTTAGCTGGCCGTTTAACGGCATTGGTCACTTTCTTCTCAGTAGGCAGTGGGTCTGCGGATTCGAAGTCATCATAAACTATTCCAGCAAGTGATACCACAGATTCAAAACTCGTGGGAGCATTAGCTTTCACGTGCACACGGACTTTCTGTGGTAGTCCCTTGATGTAGTACTTAATCCTCTTTTCCTCAGTGTCCACCAGATGTGGAACCAGCTGAGCCAACTCTTGATATTTGGAGGTATACTGGCGATGAGTCATACTACCAGCACAGAGCCCCAGAAATTCCCTCTCAACTCTGTCAATCTCGTTCTGCGGGCAGAACTTAGTGATTAGCAGCTTTTTCATGTCGTCCCATTTCATCTTTTTCATCTCAGCAGAAGACTTGATTCTTTCGATCGATCTCCACCAGCTTAATGCCTCATTAGTGAATGAGTG
This sequence comes from Smallanthus sonchifolius, assembly GCA_023525975.1. NCBI lineage: Eukaryota > Viridiplantae > Streptophyta > Magnoliopsida > Asterales > Asteraceae > Smallanthus > Smallanthus sonchifolius. The sequence continues at coordinate 14,189,547 of CM042042.1, forward strand.
AGCGGCAAACTTGACCGCTTGATCATCACGGCACTCACTAATGTTGATCACCCCATTCATTCTCTCTATCCACTCAAAAGTGGCAACAGCATCTTTCCGTCCATCATACTTCGGCGGGTCACACCCCCGAAAGGACTTATAGTTGCAACCCCGGGTTGCCATTTCATAATCAGAATCATCACTGTCAGTGACTCCAAGTCTCTTGCTGCTTTCCTCTTTCGTTTCTTTCTTCCCTATATTAAACTCTTTAAGGGCCTCGCCCAATGCTTCTGGTAGAACTTTCTTCAAGATTGAAGTAACCTCTGCCGCTATAGCTTCTTTCACAATCGGTTCCAACTCAAGCGCCTCATTAGGGGCATCGTTAGGAGCCGACATATGGTTCCCACTATCATTATGCTCCACATGCACCGATTCAGCTTCGTTGCGGGAGTGCTCACTTTCTTCAGGACGGTTCCGGTTACCTGGAGGTCGGCCTCGACGACCAGTACGACCCCCAGTGCGACCTCCTCTCTTTGCTCTAGCCATTTAGTGTCTACTGTGAACAAGGATAGCTCGTGTTATCAAGATAGGTAACAATTTAGAACACCTCGAGTACTGTAAATTACTAATTACAGAGACCGGTATGAAATTACTAATTTACTTTACTACTCGGGTTCTGAACATTTCCTTTCCGAGTAACATTTGCATCCAAGTTCAGAGTTTCTACTATAAGGCACGTACTATCTACTGTCTACTGTCTGTGCTAAGGCATGTACTATTTATGCTAAAGCATCTACTTTCTGCTATCTGTACTAAGGCGTTATTGTCTATGTTCTATGTAAGGACATTGACTACCTTCTGTCTACTATCTTTCCATGGACGGGCTGCTCCGACTGACATTCCTCCCCTTCCTTTGCTTTGTCCCATTCTCAGTTTAAGTTCAGACATTATCGCAAATGTCTGAATCTCTCAAACTATGGCTCTGATACCAACTTGAAACGCCCCAAAACGGGTACATCTCATAGTTGGCACACAACATAACAAACATAGTTCTTAAACCGGAAATCAGAATCTATTACAGCGGAAGTCTTTAATTCAAATCATTCATCAAACTATAACATGAAATATTGTCTATAACATGAACTATCAGGATTGGAAATGTCAGTCTTCAGTGCTGCAGCCCGAAGTCCATACTATCCAGCCCCACGGCTCTTTCACTTTTCTTTCGCTTTACCCTTTCTACCTGTCATGCATACTAAAAGTCAGCTAACGCTGGTGAGTTCTCTCTTTACTTTAAACTGTAAACTTTATCTTTGGTAGCTTAGTTTTATTAAAATAAAATAAGCTTTACTCTCACTTTCTTTAAAATAAACTTTTAACTATTACTTTAAAACTTTACAACGTTACAGTTATAAATCTGTTACGTTATTATCTGTCATTAAAACTTTATCTTTAAGGAAACCCGTTAGGGTGTCCCACTGTACTCTGTCTATCATTTCACTTATACTTGACAAGTGACTTTATCATACTTTAACTATCACATATGGATCGTGGTCCGAGGACCAGATCCCTATCTTGCTTACACCTCAGGGTAAGACTTTTACTTTAGCGCTGCCCACACCTCAGGGTAGGACTTTCTTTCTCGCTTGCACGTTAGTGCAAGACTCCTTTAGCATTGCTCACACCTCAGGGTGAGACTTTCTCGCTTACACCGAAGTGAAGACTCCTTTAGCATTGCTTACACCGAAGTGTAAGACTCCTTTAGCATTGCTTACACCGAAGTGTAAGACTCCTTTAGCATTGCTCACACCTCAGGGTGAGACTTCTACTTTAGCATGCCTGCAGGACTTTCTACTATGCAACTACTATGCAATGCAATTACACTATTACACAAATAGAAATGCAATCACATAACTTTCATATAGACAAATAACACATATTAACACATAAGCATATAACATGGTATTTGTCACTGTCACTGTCACTGTCACTGTCGAGCTGTACCGAAGTACGGCTCCTTTATCGTTCTTTCTTTAGCTCATTGTTATCTTTCAAAAACTTGTTTAAAAGATAATACTATGTTCTTTTGTTCTTTATCTTTCATTTTATAAAAATAACATTTTTATAAAATACTATACTTTGCCTTTTATTTTATAAAAATAACATTTTTATAAAATACTATACTTTGCCTTTCATTTTATAAAAATAACATTTTTATAAAATACTATACTTTGCCTTTCATTTTATAAAAATAACATTTTTATAAAATACTATACCTTGCCTTTCATTTTATAAAAATAACATTTTTATAAAATACTATACCAGTATGCATGCCAGCCCAAAACCATTAGGAAAAAGGGCAATAAGAACTCACCAGATGAATCGTTTCTGTTTACACCTAGCCGGTTCCTGAATGTCACTATGGTCACCCACAATCTGTATAATCAAGTCATAGGCGTAAGGCTGTGTTCCTAGGGGACACTTAGACATTACTAGGCTTGACTCAGATGTTTCGGGTCATGGTTTCATTATCGAAACTAGGTAGTTTCGAGTCCTGGCTCCTTATCGAAACTATGTAGTTTCGAGCCCTGGCTTCTTATCGAAACTAAGTAGTTTCGAGTCACTGCTTCTTATCGAAACTAAGTAGTTTCGAGTCACTGCTTCTTATCGAAACTAAGTAGTTTCGAGTCGTATGACTTATAAAAATTCTTAGTTAAGGTCTTGGGTCTATATCGAAACTATGGTAGTTTCGATGGGTCTGCCCCTGTCGAAACTAGGTAGTTTCGATAGATGCGTCCATATCGAAACTAGTAGTTTCGACTGTGCAGTCTTCCTCCCCAAACAGAACCCTAGATCTGGTCCCTTTGTTCTAATCGATCAAGCTTTGAACTTTTTACGTTCGAGATGTTCCATTTTCCCCCATGAACCCAAACCCGTGGTTTGTTTCCAGTTTCACACGTAAAAATCTAAACCTTTACTCGATTATTAACCCGAAACCCGAAAGTTACAAAAACTCAGATTTAGGCATAATAATTACCTGTTACAGCTTCCTTCTCGTTTCTTTATGCTCCAGAGATGTTGAGCAACAATCCTCGAGACTTTGAGCTTGATCCCGAGCTTTCTCTCTCTAGACCCAAACTCTCACTCTCTCTTTCTCTCACTAGAAACTTGCGTGACAAGTGTGGTGAATGAGGGAGAGGCTGATGGCTGCTGCTATGAAGGCTCCCTGTCATTTTTCGGGCCCATGGGCCGAAACTTTGGCCAAGCCCACTTTGTTTCCTTTATTTGGGTTTCTATTTATTTTGGGATGTTACATTTTGGCGGCAAGCAAGATTCCATTGCTGCTTAATATTGGATATACCGTATGACCGCGGTTATCAAGATAAGTGAATGTCGTGCAGATCATGCGTTGAAATTTGTGGCGCATTCATTCGCATTAGAAGCATTGAGTTGGTGGGAGAATGTCAAGAAAACAAAGTCTGAAACGAACATTGAGAATATGAAGTGGGATGACCTGAAAGCTCTGATCATTCAGAATTTCTGTCCCCAGAATGAGGTTGATAAGGTGGAGTCTGAGTTCATGGAACTCAAGGTGGTAGCATGACACACCGAGAGTTCACCTCTAGATTTAATGAACTGACCTCTAAGTTCGGAAAAGATGTAATTACAGATTTATGAATTATATCGTTTTCAATATTTAACTTTTGTAATACACAGGATTCTAACCTATTATAGTATATATTAAATTCCTCCGTTTTTTTCTTTTGTCATGAATAGAGGTGTAAACAATCCAAGCCGGCTCATTAACTACTCGAGATTGGTTTGTTGAAATTTTGAACCGAACCAAGCTTAAATGAGGTCAAGCCAAATCATAAAATTGTATAACAAAAAAATATTAGAGAACAAGTGTTCTATTATGTGATCATTTTTTTAATTTAAATAAGAACATATGTGGATATCTTTGAAGGGTGTGGGAATCACGTGGGTCATAGGGTTCGTGGACAAGAGAGACCCATTTCATCCTAACAACTTTGAAGCCGGCCGGCCCGCGGCTAAATCTAGAAACTACCACCCAAAATACCGGTCTCCCTCGGACCTGGTAGCACCGTTTAAAAAGCTCGTGTAATGAAACTCACTCGAAAAAAAAAAGAAACATCCATTTAACCGTTTCGTTTGTAAACAAATCAAGTTAAGCTGGCTCGTTTGTAAATGAACCAAATTCAAGCCAAGGTTACCTCACGCTTTGCTCATTTAAATTAAACCTAAATTTTATTATTTATTAGAACCTACAAAATAATGGTCCAATATTAATCTTTCTAGGCTATCTCCTACATCAGTTTTAGCACACTTGCTCAGTCGTTGGCTCATACAGAAGATGTTTATAGATTTTTCGTTTACGTAAAAAAAATTTACTTTTATTAAAATTGAAAAATAAATAAATGATCCCGCTTGAACTTTTTACAAACTGAGCTCGAGCCCAAATTTCAGCACGTTAAAAATAAACAAGACGAGCCAGATTTGTTTAACTTCAAGTTCGAACCTGAGCTCAATCCGGCGCTACTCGCTTGTTAAGCAGCCTATTGTCAGGTCGATTTCTAGAGCCATGTCATTTTATTAACAAAAATATTAAAACATAAATTTTTTAATATTTTTCTAACAAAAATGTTAACCTTTAAATTTGTTTTTTAGAAAAAATAAATAAATCAAATTTTGTAGACCACTCATATCCGCACCCAAAGGTTATAAAACCTAAAAAATGAAAATACAATGCTCATAAAAAAACGTGACAAGTAGATACCAAAGCCCGATACCGGAAAACCAGAAACCGGATACCGGAATGAAGAGGTGTGATTTGTGCAGTCACATTGCTCGGGTGAGCTGCCAATCTGATAACGCAAGCCTATGCTACCTCTGCGATCAAACCGTTCACTCCGCCAACTTCCTGGTCGCCAAGCACTGCCGAACCCTCCTCTGCCATAAATGTCAATCTCTGACTCCTTGGACCGCTTCTGGCCTCCATCTCGGTCGCACTGCCACTGTTTGTGTCGACTGTGTTAATGAATACTCGTCTCAATGGCGGGAAAATCGTATCGGACAGGAGAATCATGGTGTACAAGAAGACGGAGAGACAGATGATGACGATACGGAGTCCGGTGATGAGAGTGAGAATGAGAATGACGATGCGGATGCGGAGATTCAGGTGGTTCCGTTGTTATGAGTCGGACCGGTCTTGTTGAATACTCTTGAAGCAGTATTTTAACTGGCTGGTTATGGGTCAGACCGGTAGTTGGACAGATGTTTTTTTTGCCTCATAGTGATTAGTTGGTCACTTAATTCTTTTTTGTTTTTTTTAATCTTCTTATTTTATTAATAACTGGAAACCTCATAGTATGTTAACTATATATTTAAACTTTTTATGATTAAACCAGTGGACCGGTAAAAAATCCGGTTCAAATAGCGTTCTTGGTAGGTGGTGGAGATAAGAGAAAGTCTATTATAACAATACTAAAAGTTTCTCAAATATTAAAATCTTTTTTATATTTATTTATATGCTATTTTAGTAATCTGCTAATTAAGTTTTCTTGTATTCTAGAAGCATAAATGAAATAAAATTCCAATAACTCCAAAGTATCTACGCATCAAATGGGCCTCGGCACTTTAAAATACTTTTTTTTATTTTTATTTTTTTCGACTGGCAATGAAGATATATTAAAATAAAGACCGAGAAAATACAAGAGGAAAAAAAGAGTACAACTAAAAACAAACATAGCATAAGAATCAAAACATGAGCAAGGGTTGATACACCAATGGGACCACGTTCGCGATTGAGCACCCGATCTATTCTTCACCCATGAGAACGATATCGTTTTAATGTCCTCCACAGTCGTCGACACTAAGCAGTTTTGCTCTACTGAACACCAAGTCGTTTCTTTTCTTTTAAATTACCCATAGGGTTGCATATTGCATAGAGTATCTTAACTTTCCATCATCCATCTCGTATGTCTAAGCAGAGGTTGTAACTCTTCTTTTGTTTCACTCATACGCAAAGTTCTGAGATCCCTCTTTAATCAAATAATCCCGTACCATTAGTTTAATCGGGTGTATAAGGTACTTTCTAAAGTACGTACTTGCAAATAAAAAGGTCATCAACAAAGTTATTGGGTGTGAACAAATGAAGTTTGTGAGCCGAAGGAACATCTTCGACGGCCACATTATTATCAATGAAATGCACTCTTGGGCGAAAAAGGAGGATAAAAGTGCATGCTCTTCAAAGTTGATTTGGATAAAGCATTTGATTCCTTAAGTTGGGAATTTATCGGGCATGCATTGGAGCAAATGAATTTCGACCCGAATCGGAGAAAATGGGCCATGGGTGGATTGAAATTGGGACTAAATGTGATGATGAAATCAACCAAGGATAGTGGACTATTCAAAGGCACCGGGCTACTGAATAATGGCCCGCTGATCTCTCACACCATATTCGTGGATGAGGTGATGTTTCTCGGGGAATGGCCCGACTCTAATTTTATAAACTTATCCCGTAGGTGTTTTTTCATTGTTTCAGGGTTGAAAGTAAATTTAAAAAAACGGGTTGTTTGGTGTTGGTGCGGACCAAACCGAGGTAGCAAGAGACTAGTTGTCAATTTGCATAGGTGTGATGCTACTTCTTTCCCTTTGATGCATCTAGGTCTACCTATCGGGGTGAATTTACAATTATTAAAAGAACTGGAAAACATTACGGAGTTGTTCAAATCCAAGTTAAGCGGTTGAAAAGGCAGAAGCCTTTCCTTCCGTGGCAAGTTAACTCTAACCAAAGTTGTCCTCTCTGTTGCCTCTCACTTTACTATCTCTTCGTATTGTTTATACTGAATTCAGTTTTTACTTTCTTCGTGCGCCCGTGTGGGTATACCAAGGAAATATATTCCACACGCTATAAAACATGGGCCATAATAATAATACCATAGACTTTATTTTCAAGCCCAAACCAACAGCCAGAGCAAAAACTAATAAATGTAAGCCCAATTGACCCATAAGCATACATGATCATCAATATATGCTTGAATTCCAGAATGAGATTTGTCATTTTTCTAAATACCAATATATTTTCCTTACCACCCCACGACAAAAGCACCCACTATTTTTCCTACTTATCAATTTCACCTTTTTACTCGAGCTTGGCTTGTTCTTGATAAATAAAATTACTAGCGAGTCAAGTTTATGTTTTGGACAGGCGGATGTAGAATGCTGAACTCGAGCTTTAACTCTTTTTAGTTTAGTGAAATGAGATCGAACTCGGGCTCGGCTTATTTACATCCCTATAATCGTAGGTCGAGCCGGAGGTGTGGAATGTTCAAACGAAACTTAATGAGGAAAAAAGTTGCAAGGATAAACACATGCCCAACCCTTTAGGGGTGCGGGAACGGGGCCCAAAAATTTTAATTTTTTTATATATTACATATTTAAATTTATTTTAAAACAAAACAACATATGAAGTTTATAAACCAATAACATTTTAAAACCCAATAAACTTTTTAAAAACTAACCCAACATCTTTTTTAAGTTTTAGCCATCTAAACTTATTTAACCCAACTAAAATTGTAAACTCATTTAACCTAATTAAAAAATTAAATATTTTTTAAACCTAATTAAAAGAAACTAGCGGCAAGGAAATGGATTTTGAGGAGACGCCGTCAGGGGCTTTAATCGACAATCGGCAATCACTCGATCTATTAGTGCTTCAATCGATCGAACAAAAAAAACGATCGTCGTATTAATGATTTTTTTTGCATATATAACTTTAGTAGGTTAAAACTCATGTATTACATGGTTGAATGATTAAAACTTGTATAAAACATCAGTTTTATGAAGATTTGTAAATTCTAAAAATGTTATATAGTTATTTTTTTAAAATGTTTTATAAAAAGAATGAAGAAATGTTTTATGAACACATCTTTTTTTTAAATAAAAAATATTTTATAAAACTAATTATAGAAATAATTATTATTTAATAGGAGAGAGTCAAAAAACAAAAATTATAAAAAAAATTAAAGAAATTTGTATAATTAATAGGAGAGGGAGGCGGGAAAAAATGTTGAAAATGCATGTGTGAGTGACAAGTGTCCCATCAAAACCTTTATTTATCTATACTATCTAATAAATAAAGGTTTTTCATGCCACATGTCGCATCCATATTCACTCTTATCATTTTTTTCCCGCATGTCTCTCATATTAAATACATTTCCATTTTTTAATAATAATAATATATTTTTTTTTAAAATACTAATTATATTAATAAAACACATTTATTTAAATTATAATTTATCATAAAAAAACTTTAAAATCTAATTATTTAACTTTTATTTTCAATCAAGTAGTAAATCAAAGTCAAATTATATTAAATAGTAATTAACGTATTTTCAAAACCCAATTATACATTAAATTTTACGTATTTTGAATATGTTTTTTTATCCTTACTATAATTAATATATTTGTACACATGTAACAATATCTTCAAAACCGGGAAGATGCCAGATCAGTGGAGGCGTAGTGTCTTAGTACCCCTATATAAAAACAAAGGAGATGCTCAATGTTGTGCTAACTACAGGGGGATTAAGCTCCTATGTCATACAATGAAATTATGGGAAAGAGTTATAGATACAATGATTAGACGACAAACCCAGGTTACAGCAAACCAATTTGGGTTCATGCCAGGCCGGTCCACTACGGAGGCGATACACATTTTAAGAAGATTAATGGAAAAGTACAGAGAGAAGAAACATGATTTACATATGGTGTTCATCGATCTTGAAAAGGCGTACGATAGTGTGCCTAGAAGATTGATCTGGGAAAGTCTGGAAGGAAGAGGGATCCCTAGTAAATATATTGAGGCAATTAGGGATATGTATCATGAGGCTAAGACATGCGTCCGAGCTCCCGTGGGGGATACAGACTTTTTTCCGGTGGAAGTGGGAGTTCACCAGGGGTCGACACTAAGCCCCTTTCTCTTTGCAGTAGTTTTGGATGAGTTGTCAAAGTCGATCCAAGATGCAATTCCATGGTGCATGCTTTTTGCTGATGATATCGTGTTGATTGAAGAAAGTAAAGAGACATTGAACAACAGACTAGAGGAATGGAGAACAGTCTTAGAGCACAAAGGTTTGAAGATAAGCCGATCTAAAACCGAGTACCTTCACTGCAACTTTAGTGGTGCAAACGTCGACGAGGAGACCCAGATTTCTATTGAAGGTGGGGTTGTCCCTAAGACACTGAAGTTCAAGTATCTAGGATCTGTCATCCAGAGTAACGGGGACATCGACAATGATGTAGTCCATCGGGTGCAGGCTGGTTGGTGTAAATGGAGAGCGGCCTCAGGTGTTTTGTGCGACAAGAGGTTCCCAATAGGGTTAAAGGGTAAATTTTATAGGGTAGCAGTTCGCCCAGCGATGCTATATGGAACCGATTGTTGGGCCATCAAGAAGACACAAGCTCGAAAAATGGATGTAGCTGAGATGAGGATGTTGAGGTGGATGTGTGGACACACAAGAAAGGACCGAATAAGAAATGAAGTTGTTCGGAAGAGATTGGGAGTCACATGTATCTCAGATAAGATAAGAGAAGGAAGATTGAGATGGTTTGGACATGTCAAGAGGAGACAGAGCACAGATCCAGTGAGAACGGTGGAAACTCTCGTTGTAGAGGGGAAAAGGAGCAGGGGGAGACCGAAATTAACGTGGGATGAGAGGATTAGGCTTGATTTGCTAGATTTACACATCTCAGAGGACATGATCAATGATAGGATTTCATGGAGACGTCGTATTAGGGTTTTAGGATGAGTGACCCGTTGTGTGGGAGAGTAGAGTTGTTTAGCAAAGATTTTGCGTATGTCTTGTTTCTTGTAGGTGTGTTATGCTTCTTGTGACTAATATACTCTAGTCATACACTGCTAATTGTTAGATTACTGTTAGATTTATTTTACTTTATTACTCATTAATTTTATTTATATTTTTATCTTTTTCTTTCCCATGGAGCCGGGGGTATAAACGGGAGCAGCCTCTCTATCCTTTGGGATAGGGGTAAGGTTTGCCCTCATCACACCCTCCCCAGACCCTACTAATAGCGTTAGCTATGTGTGGGATTATACTGGGTACGTTTGGTTTGGTTTGGTTTATGTAAAAAAATATATAAAGATTTAAGAACTTTATGTATGATATTTTTCACCCCGTATGTAATCAGTGGCGGACCCAGAAATTTTTTTCCATGGGGGTCGGAAATTTTAACGGTCGGTTGTCCATCGTTAAATATTAATTTTTTCAGTCCGGTTCAAACCGGGTCGGGCATAGAATCGACTTGTAGGTATAGACTTGTAGGGGCAAGGCTATGAATAGTGAATCGACTTGTAGGGGCAAGGCTATGAATAGTGAATCGACTTGTAGGTATAGAATCGAAATTCGTGATTAGCAAAGAGGTCTGAAATCGTGATGAGGTAATTAGCAAATTGTCGTTCTTTAGATCGTGTGAAGCGTGAATATGAAATGTCGAGACGTTGATGGATCAGGATTGCCACTACTTTTTTATCAGGTTAAATCTTTTAAAATTTTAAATGGGTAGATGGTTAACTAAACGTGGGGGCTTAATTGTCTAAATGGGTAATGAGTTAATTAAATGTGAGTTTAATTGTTTAAATGACTAAGTTTTTAGTCCCGTTTATTCCAAATGTCCATATAAGTTATTAGTTTAAATGGGGGTCGGTTTAAAAATTAAATTTTCTTGGGGTCGGTGTTAAAAAATAATTCGTTAGGGGGGTCGGTCGAAATTTTATGAAGGTCGGTATCAAAATTTCATTGGAGTCGGTCGAGATTATGTCGCATATATAACAAACAGAAAAAAAATTCTATCGGGGTCGGCTGACCCACCTAGCATATGCTAGGTACGCCACTGTATGTAATACACGGGGTCTAAGCTAGTTATATAGTATAGATATTTAGGAGCCCATTTTTTTCAAATTGCACAGGGTATTCGAAATCTCTGGGGCTGCACCGGATAAACATATGTAAAAAAATATTAAAGGATATCCAACTTGTTCAAACCCTAACATGGTTGACCTTTTTTGGATGAGAATTCAGCATTGTCACTTCAGAAGCACCTCCATTTTTGTTTATACTAATATAGTTGGTGGACAAACACAACCAACTTCTGATACCAACACCAAGCGTCTGTCTTTATTTATGACAAATATTAAGCGTGGAAAAAGCCCTTACTGTTTGTACCTTCTCATCTTCCAACTGCAGCCAGTAACAAGTAACAACACCTAGAAGCTCATGATATAACATAGATATACAATCTGGACGGTCCAGATCTGTCCCTAACACCCTGTGCTTTCATACATATATATGCAACTATCATTCACATACATACATATATACATAAAAACACTTCAACATGTACTGTTTGAAGGCACCTGTTCCTGTCTTTATCTCATTTGTAATTATACTGGAAGTAGGAGACATGAAGGGATGCATAAAGCTAGAAATAACAGTTACTACTAGGAAATAATTAACTGTCCTCACTCCTGCCTCACATTTAAATGCAATGCATATTATATGATTTAACATGTACAATTATATATATATATATATATATATATATATATATATATATATATATATATATATACAGGAAAGGGTTCAAATGCTAACCAACTTTTTATGTGATAACCGTGCTAACTATTATAAAACAATCACATATTTTATAAATTGTTTTTTTCTTTTAATTATTAAAATAGTATTTAAGTATCTTGAATAAATATTTTGAACGTAAATATAGAAATGATAAATTTTACGTATACGTACCAAATAATGTTACATATATATGACACATAGTGTTTACATATATGTAAATTAACATAATGATAATTGATACATATACATAACGCTATTTTTTATAGTGGTTATCGTGGTTATCACATAAAATGTGGTTAGCATTTGAACCTCACCCTATATATATATATATATATATATATATATATATATATATATATATATATATATATATATATATATAGGAGGGTTCCAAAGAAAACTCTCTTTTAGACAAAAACCAAGAAAACCATTGACTGAAAATGATCAATGGATGAGATTAAATCAATGTCAAATATGGAAGTATCTAATAGATAATGAATTTAATTAATTGCTATAGGAGTATATTGGGTAGATCTCAAATTTTATATTTTGGAAACAATCAAATTTCTTAAAAAACTCTCTCTTTCCAATCTCTACCTAAAATCAGTTTCATTCAAAATCAAAACTCAGGATTTACATGAATATTTGAAAAACATTTGAAGTCGACTGCAATTTATTTTATTTTATTTTATCAACAATTACATATATGCTTACATATACGTAAACATGTACACATATATGCTTACGTATATGTAAATGTGTGTCAACGTAAACAATAAAATGGGAAAAGAGTAACGAGTTACATATACGTAGCCTAGAGAAAAAACTCAGGTTTACATATGGGTCAACAGAACATAAAAAAATGGTAAGAAACCACTTACGTATACGTAGATCAAACGAGTTACGTATACGTAGCTCATGCTAGTTACATATGTATAGCTCATACAAAAAAAAACTAAGGTTTCTGGCTTCTAAAAGAACGAAAGGAGACTATACTCAACAAAAAACGATTAAAATTATGGTGCAAATCGAATCAATGAAACCATCATGAAGAACACCAAGAAAAAACAAACCAACCTTGTTAGAAAATTAGATTGTAGATAAGTAGAAATTAATAGATGAAAATTGTTTGATCCACAAAGTAATATTGTTGAATTTTGAAGCTACGGGATTTTACTATCATGAATTAATTTAAGAATTAATTACACGGATGGCCCATGTGGTTTACACGGATTTCACTTTTAGCCCCTAGAAATGAGAAACTACAAGTTTGGCCTAATAGTTTGCACGACTGTAACACATATGGCCCCTGAAGTGGATGTCAATTAAGTTTAGCTGTTAAATTTTATAAAATAACTAGAATACCCTTGGTTTAAAAGACAAAAAAAAAAGAAATATTATAAATTCTTGGAACACATGTGGGACCCACCAAACCCAAACCCACTTTATAATCTTCTTCCCCACATTTGTCCTCCACCACCACCATCATCTCCGGCACTAAAATGTTGACAACCACCACCGCCTCCGGCTACCAATAAAATGAGATTACTTAGATTCTAAACTTTGGCGAGCTTGATTGTCATCCATACCGTGTCTGTGTGAAACAACCAGAACCACAAAATAATATGGGTTTGAAACAACATGAACCACAAAATCAAATGTCTGTGTGAAACAACCTGAATCACAAAATCATATGGGCTTGAAACAACCTGAACCACAAAATCAAATGTCTGAAACAAAGAAAAACTAATGCCCTAACCCCCTCTCATCCACCGACGACATCTCAGCCACCTCCGTTCTTCCCCGTCAGCCCTTGTCGTTCTTCCCCGTCGGTCGCTGCCGTTCTTCCCCATCGGCCGATGCCGTTCTTCCCCGCCGGCCGCTGCCGTTCTTCTATGCCGGCCGCTGCCGTTCTTCCCCTTTCACGTCGAAGACTTCATTCTTCATGTGAATCAATCTACACAACAGGGTAGAGATGGGGCAACCAACCACCACCACTGAGTTGTGCTAGAGATGGTGTTACCGGTGGCGGTGGTGGTAGATGTGTCGGAGAAGATCTAACCGAAGCTGGTGTTGCGTCAATATCATTGTAAGGGAGCTGATCGGACGATTGAATATTTGCAGGTTGATGAGGGTGGTGTTTGTATGATGGTGGATGTGTGGTGGTGGAACAAGAAAGCCCTAGGTGGTGGAAGAAGAAGATCATATCTCATTAGGAGGGATGTGAAGAAGAAGAAAGGAGGGGTTTGTTTAATTTTGAGGTTAGGTGGGTCCCATCTAAGATATTATTTTAAATTTTAGTTATATATTTTTTAATGGGGACTACTAATGGCACACGAGAATTGCTATTTGGATTTGGCCATATACACATCGTATAGGGCAATGATGCGTATAGCCCTTCACAATTTCCCATACTGGACATTCTCTTACAACATGGTCATTCCAATCCTATACGCATCGTATAGGACAATACGAGGACGTATAGCGTACGAGGTACTTTCTGCAACTAGTCATCCATCACCTCGCTATACGCCTCGTATTGACCTATACGCGGCGTATGGAGATGTGATGGATGACTAGTTGCAGAAAGTACCTCGTATCCTATGCGCACCGTATTGCCATATACGATGCGTATCACCAAATTAACCTAAAGTGAAAATGCATGAACTTGAATTATTATCATGTACAAAGTCTAAGGCAAGTCTAGGGTTCAACGGGTTTCGAGTGCGGGGATTTGTACAAAAAGTATTTGTGGAATTTTATGAAATGGATGTGTGTAAGTTGATGTTTGAATTTGAATAAGAGCTTAACCCAAAGTGTAATTTTTAAAGTATGTATAAATTTAATAATACTAATCGACTTAGAGTTTAATTTTTAAAGTATGTATAAATTATAGTATTTTATAAACACTTTGTCACAAACAAATGCTCTATTTAAAATTAAATAAAAAAATGAATCTCTTTCATAGTTTTCCTATTAAGGCTTTTAAATCATATCATAATGATAATAGTTTGCTTATAACATACATATATATATTCATTTATAAAATAGTAAATATTAAGATTATATGTATGTGTTTTGTTGTCATTTATCATCATGAAATTTTTAAACCTTTTTTCACTTTGTAAAGATACATGAGTTTATATATATATATATATATATATATATATATATATATATATGTATGTATGTATGTATACATATATAAATGTATGTGTGTGTGGGGGAGTGAAATAGAGGCAACACAAGAAAAGAATAAAAAAAATAAAAAAATGAAGCAGAGGCAGGTCGAACCCGTGACCTCTGCTGTGTGAAGGATGTGATTTAACCAGTCGGCCTGCTGTCACAGTTTGGTTGTTATCAGGAAACGAAAATTTAAAAGCAGCATGTCCTGCTTCTGATTCATCCTCCCTAGCCATCGCTACCAGCCCCCCTCTAACCCTAAACGCACGAAAACAGTTTGAAGCCAGGAAGAGACGCGATTACAGAGAGAGTAATACCTGGGCTAAAGGATTCGGACTAGAAAGCGTCCCCACCGCCGTCGCCTATGGAGGCTTCTCCCTTGCCAGCGCCGATCGGACCGAGAGAGAGGTAAGGCAAGGAGGATTTCAAATTCGTGGATGATTACGAGTGGGGACTCGAATGAGGTATTAATAGCATGATTAGAGCGCGTTATAAGTTGGTAAATCAAACGAGTTTCGCGAGATTTAGCTTGATTTCAGTGATTATGCAAGATTTCACCCCATTCTTGGCCACTTACCTAAATAGTTTCAATTTCAACTAATCCGGCTTGCATCCTTCGAATTGGAGCTTGGAAAGTGGGCAATAATCTGTTATTATTGATTAGGATCCTTAAGGTAGGTTTGGTTTGCGGATTTATGAGGATTGAACAAAGATTCGCATGGTTTGACTTTTTCAAGTCAAACTTGCGTTCTTGGGTTCAAGACAAGGTTCATATATGAAGGGGGAGGGGGTTCACAAAGGGTTCAAGGCAAAAAGAGGAGGTTTAAGCACAAGATGGGAGGGTTCAAAAGGCATAAAAAGGGTTGGAGATTAATACTTTTGATATTAAATTTTCCTTTATAAAACTTATACCATTATTTATTTTTGTTATCATCATATACATATATATAATTGCATATTTTGTTTTTTATAAATGGATACTTATATATGAAAAAGTTGTAAACACATGATTAAAACTCACTAGTTTTATATATTGATTTAATTATCATAGTGTATATATATACATTTATATTTCTATATAAATATACATACGTATAATAAAATGAGAATGTCGTTATTGTATAATTTAAAATAGAATAATATTAGAGAAAAAAAATTATGGATGTTACAGTCTCCCCATGTTACGGGAATTTCGTCCCGAAATTTAACTAGTGGGGTCTACTAAATCAGTAAAGAGGTGAGTTTGGATTCTCAATGAACTTTGATCGTTGGTTTGAGGAGTATAACTGATGAAAAGATCTAGGTATGTTACTCAAGGTCCGGCACGAATGATGATAGTGGGTTTAGTTTAAGAGAATTTAAGGAGGAGACTGTTAGAGATTGTTTTGGACTTCGAAGAGAGAATTGCATCACTTGAGATGAGAACGATGGGAATTTGATAATCAGGGTTTGTTTTAGATGTAGTCTAATCTGCTCGAGAATTGTCAATGGATAAGAGATTTCACAAAAATTGACCTGTTAAACAACATAAAACTTTACGTGACACAAATAACGCTACTTCTGATAATATAACAAAGACACTTATATATAGGAAGTACCAGCGGCGTATCCACCATGCCCTCGTCATATCTCATTAGCTTCGTTATTATATATCAGGATAGGTTCTATGTCATAACACACGACAAAATTCACTATGATTTACAAGCGTTGATTTTTATAATTACGTGTGCACCCGTAATTATCCAAATCGTTGCATGGTCCACATAGTTCATCCCATTGTGTGTGGGGTCTAGGGGGTAACACAAAAACACTTAATTCGTAACTATTGCTTTCACGTATGTGTTGCTAACAATAACTATGTCCATAGATAGTAGAGCCAATCAGGTACTAAAGAGTAATAACGTGGCATAATTTAGGGTTCCATAGCTTCCTCGTGTTTGAACAAGAATACGTCAAACCCCGAGTGGCTTTCATGGGTAGGGTGAATAGTCATGCCTTGTGTATGATGTACTTAGTCAATTGCAACAATGTAAACAATCTAATTCCGTGTATAATGTAAACACTCATGTTTCATATATGATCTAGTGTTAGGCATGTTGTAAGAAAATAGGTTTCATGTATAGTGTGAACAACTTGGTATCATGTATAAGCAAATATGTATAATGTGATCACTCTAGTATTATGTATTTTATGAATGTGTATTGAGTCTCATGCGTATCAGAAACTATCGGATTTTGTAGGCGATCGGGTGTGTTACTTGGTTTTCATTCACAATGTAGGTAGATAAGTTTTAACTTTTAAATTCTTTAGTGCTTATATGGACGGTTAGTGGCGAAATGATTCACTTTCTGAAGTTGGTTAGCAAGCTCAAGTTTATAGGGACAAACCGTAGTAGGTGTAAATAGTTCCGACAATGACAAAAATAACATAAAGGATTACAATGCATAATTTATTCCAGACTAGATCCCTATTCGACTCCATCTTGCACTAGCTTCAATTGGTTTCATCTACTGCCTCGGCATTGACTTGAGTTTCGTTAGTGTTTATGTTGAAGGCACGCCCACGAGCACCACCTTGGTTTGCATTGGCTATCCTTGGGCGTTGGTTTTTGAAGTGGTTTGGATTACCACATTCATAACAAGCACGCCCATTAGTAAAGGCTGGTCCAACTTGATTGGCAACTTGGTGATTGGCTCGGTTCCCTTGGTGGGTTTGACTAACATGTGATCTGGATTGACAAGTGTTCGCTTGTCAGGCCCCAAACCCGGGAGGCCCCACGCGTTGGATTTACTCATTCACAAACAGTTCTCAAACTAGAATATCAAATAACGCAGCGGAAAATTTCATTTCAAACATAACATTACATCGTTTAACATGCGGAAGCGTAACATTTTCAAATACATGTACATAACAAAAACAACTCGTAACGGGATGCCAGTCTTCATATCATCCGGGTAACTCCTCAAGCCGCCCAGCATCACCGTCCATCATCATAACTTCCTTAACCTGAATGTGCATACTAAAAAGGTCAGCTACGCTGGTGAGTTCTAGTTTTAACATAAATCATTAACATCAAATATTTGCCAAAAACATAACATCATACTTTATTTAATAAAAGCGTACATAAAACATGCAATAACTTAACATCATCAAAACATCGTAGCATAACATCGTAACAATAGTCAATATGAACCGAATCTGCGCCTTCTCGTAACCGTCAAATCCATACATCGCATACCAGCGGATGAACTTAAGGCTCGTTACCTCTAAGTCATCCGTCATCCAGGTCTCCTAAGGCTCGTTACCTCTAGGTGGACCAAACATACGTCTCCTAAGGCTCGTTACCTCTAGGTAGACCATACACACGTCTCCTAAGGCTCGTTACCTCTAGGTAGACTAAACATACCATAGGCAATATTTCCCCGCAAGGAATAGTACCTTCCATCGGGATCCCGGTAATCCCATGGGTGACCGTCGTCACCCCATCCTCAACCAGTTGTACAACCGTTAGCCAGCCACAAAGGCCCCCCGTAAGGTAAGGCCAATACATACATACATACATACTCTAGCTGTGGCAGATTCGTTCATTCGTGACTTTCATAAAAACCTTTACCTCGTTTTAGTTAAAGCATTCGTACGTTTTATTAAATAACACTTCATTCGTAAACCTTTCACAACTTCGTTTGGCAAAATATTTTATAAACATCATCTCGTAAACCTCGTTTCGTAAACATCTCATTAACTCGTTTCGTCTTCCCCTTTCGGAAGCATCGTTCATAAACCTCGTTTCGTAAACCTCGTTTCATAAACCTCGTTTCGTAAACCTCGTTTCGTAAACCTCGTTTCATAAACCTCGTTTCGTAAACCTCGTTTCGTATGTATGCACACCAGCCCAAAACATTTAATTAAAACATTAAAAGAAGGGCTTCTAGAACTCACCTTATAAGCTACTCTTGGGTTGTCCTAAACAAAGGTCCAACAACGTCACTTCCGATCTGAATTGATTAATTAAATACACATCAGACCTAAATCCCGACTCTAACGGTTTACTCGTTCTGTTACAGGTGAATACACTGACTTCACTTACTGATGCAGACCTATCGAAACTACTTAGTTTCGACAGGTGCAGGCCCATCGAAACTTCTAGTTTCGATACCTGCAGGCCCCTCGAAACTTCTAGTTTCGATACCTGCAGGCCCCTCGAAACTTCTAGTTTCGACACCTGCAGGCCGCTCGAAACTTCTAGTTTCGATACCTGCAGGCCGCTCGAAACTCTAGTTTCGATACCTGCAGGCCGCTCGAAACTCTAGTTTCGATACCTGCAGGCCGCTCGAAACTCTAGTTTCGATACCTGCAGAACTCAGCTATCTTCCCCGTGAAAAACCCTAACTTTCGCAATGCAGGTCCGACCTGGTCAAGATCCAGACTTTTTACATTCAGAACGTGTATTTTCCCTTCGTGATTCCAGATTTATAACCCTTTCCTCATTTGGTTTATAAAAACCCGTCATTTTCCCGAAAATACCCGAAAACCCAAAAACGAACAAAAACTCAGATTTGGTTCGGGTGTTACCTGATTTCGAGATTCTGATCCAGAGGTTTTGCTCACGAGTTCAGTAGCAACAAGCTCCTTCAATCTCGGGTCGATCCGCCAACTTTCTCTCTCTACGGTTTCTCTCTCTAGATTCTTGCAAATGAGAGAAATGGTGTGTGTGTTGGCTATTTTAAGGGAGGAAACCCCCCCCCCCTTCCTTCAAGTTTGTCGGCCCAACCGGCCCGGCCCGTTACGCCTCGTTCTTTTATCCCGTTCGTCCCGGTTCAACCCGTTATTTAAAATCCTCATTTATTTTGGGATGTTACAAGTCTACCCCCCTTACAATAGGTTTCGTCCCCGAAACCTATCATAAGTCAAACAGTTGAGGGTACGACTCCTTCATTTCCGTCTCCGTTTCCCATGTAGCCTCCGATCCCCTTCGGTGCTTCCATTGGACTTTAACCAATTGGATAACTTTACTACGTAAACGTTTCTCTTTCCTGTCTAGGATGGCCACAGGTTCTTCAATGTAGTTAAGGGTGTTGTCGACCTCGATGTCAGTAAGTGGTACGTGAGCCGTTTCATCCGCCAAACACTTTCGCAAGTGTGATACATGGAAGGTAGGATGAATCCCACTTAACTCATCAGGCAATTCCAACCGATAAGCGACTTCACCAACCCGTGCCATAATCCTGAATGGTCCGATAAACCTCGGACTTAACTTTCCTCTCTTCCTGAATCGTATGATTCCCTTCCAGGGCGACACTTTCAACATTACTCTGTCCCCAACATTAAATTCAATAGGCCTTCGTCGTCTATCCGCGTAGGATTTCTGACGATCTTGGGCGGCCTTCATTCGTGCTTTGATCTGATCAAACCTTTCCGACGTTTCTTTTACAACTTCAAGACTTCCCAATTCCTTCTGTCCAATCTCACCCCAACAAACCGGGGTCCTGCATCTCCTCCCATACAACATTTCATAAGGCGGCATGCCTATCGTCGTGTGATGACTGTTGTTGTAGGAGAATTCGGCTAACGGCAGATGACTGTCCCAACTGCCACCGAAGTCGATAATACAGGCACGAAGCATATCCTCCAATGTTTGAATGGTCCTTTCGGACTGACCATCCGTTTGTGGGTGGTATGCCGTACTAATATTGAGTCTCGTGCCCATTGCCTCGTGAAACCTCTTCCAGAACCTCGATGTGAATCGTGTGTCCCGATCAGATACAATCGTCAGAGGCATCCCATGCCGCGCCACTACTTCGTTAATAAATACTTCCGCTAACCTTTCCGACGAGAACGTCTCGCGAATAGGTAGAAAATGAGCACTCTTCGTTAAACGGTCCACAATTACCCAAATGGTGTCATGACCTTTAGCTGTGCGAGGTAGCTTGGTTATGAAGTCCATTGTAATGTGTTCCCATTTCCATTCCGGTATCTCGAGTGGTTGAATTTTCCCATACGGTTTCTGGTGTTCGGCCTTCACTTGTGAGCAAGTCAAGCACTTGCTTACGTATTTCGTCACTTCGTGTTTCATTCCAGGCCACCAGTATTCCTTCCTTAGATCTTGGTACATTTTGTTGGTACCGGGATGGATAGAGTAACGAGACTTATGAGCCTCATCCAAGATTTTGGTTCTAAGCTCGCCACCCATAGGTATCCATACCCGACCATAACGTGTCCTAACACCAAGGGTGTTATATTCTAACTTGTCTTGTTGGCCAACCATCCTTTCCTTCTTTATGTTTTCCTCTTTAAGCGCCTCATCTTGAGCCTTTTCGATTTCCCTCATCACATCCGATGTTACCACCAACTGGCAAGCTTTCACTCTAATAGGAGCTGGCATGTCCTTTCGGCTTAGAGCGTCGGCCACCACGTTTGCCTTTCCAGGATGGTATATGATTTCACAGTCATAATCTTTCAAAAGTTCTAACCATCGCCTCTGTCTCATATTCAACTCCTTTTGTTCGAAGAAGTACTTCAAACTTTTGTGATCGGAGTATATGGTAAACTTTACCCCATAGAGGTAGTGCCTCCAAATTTTTAATGCAAACACAACAGCAGCAAGTTCCAAATCGTGAGTCGGATAGTTGACTTCATGAACCTTCAGCTGTCGTGATGCGTATGCGATCACTCTTCCACGTTGCATCAGCACACACCCCAACCCCTGACCCGAAGCGTCAGAGTATACCACCAGGTCTTCATTGCCCTCGGGAAGGGCCAAGACTGGAGCTTGGGTTAGCTTTTCTTTTAACTCCTTAAATGCCTCATCCTGCTTCGGACCCCATTCGTACTTTTCTTCCTTTCGTGTCAACTTTGTCAATGGCGAAGCTATTTTCGAGAAATCCTGAATGAATCTCCGATAGTAGCCTGCCAACCCTAAGAAACTGCGGATCTCCGTTGGCGTCTTAGGAATATCCCAGTCCCTTACCGTCGTTATCTTTGCTGGGTCTACCATAATGCCGTTCGGGTTAATGACGTGACCTAGGAATTGGACTTCCCTAAGCCAGAACGCGCATTTGGAGAACTTAGCATACAACTTCTCCTTCTTTAGAGCTTCCAACACTTCCTTCAAATGACAAGCGTGATCACCCTCATTCTTGGAGTAGACGAGGATATCATCAATGAACACAATTACCGATCGGTCCAGCATCGGTCGACACACCCTATTCATCAAATCCATGAACGCTGCGGGGGCATTCGTCAATCCGAAAGACATTACGCGGAACTCGAAATGTCCATAACGCGTGCGAAATGCAGTTTTCGGTATGTCTTCTTCCCTCACCTTCAACTGATGGTACCCGGACCGAAGGTCGATTTTCGAGAACCAACTTGCGCCTTGCAATTGATCAAACAGGTCATCGATCCTTGGTAAAGGGTACTTGTTCTTTACCGTTCGTTTGTTCAACTCGCGATAATCGATACACATTCTCATCGAACCGTCTTTCTTTTTCACAAACAACACCGGAGCACCCCACGGCGAGATGCTTGGTTGGATAAATCCTTTCTCAAGTAACTCGTCTAGTTGTGCCATTAATTCTTTCATTTCCACTGGTGCTAGTCGATATGGAGCCTTAGCCACGGGCTGGGCATCTGGTACTAAGTCAATTCGAAACTCAATCTCTCTGTCAGGTGGTATCCCAGGCAACTCCTCTGGAAACACCTCCGGGTACTCGCGTACCACGGGTACATCGTCCAGTTCTTTCACTTCCTTACACTTGTCAATTACGTATACCAGATAAGCCTCGCATCCGCGCCTCAAGTAATCTGCTGCCTTAATCATCGAGATGACGTTGGGCATCGGGGCATCGCGATCCCCAAGTACTTCCACTTCGCTACCATCCGGAGCCTTGAGTCGGATTATCTTTCGTTTGCATATAATTTGAGCCTCGTTGGCAGTTAACCAATCCATACCTAACACGACATCAAACCCTCCCAAAACCATAACAAATAATCTGACGGGAAATCTATGGCCTTCTATCTTTATCGTGGAATCGTCAACTACTTCGGTTACCATTACGGTTCTACCCTCAGCGGTTTCTACATTAAAGGCTCGTTCTACTTTACTAACCGTGTACTTTACTCGTTTACAGAAAGTTGCAGATATAAAACTCTTACTGGCACCCGAATCGAATAACACTGAAACAAAAGTGTTGTCAAGGATGAACGTACCTGACGCCACATCGGGGTCATTCCTGGCCTGTTCTTGCGTTAGTGCATACGCTCGAGTCTTCGCTCGGGGCCTTTCCTCCCTCTTCTCTGGGCCTTTCCCTTTCCCGGTCTCGCCCATCCTGGGCTTAGTGCATTCCCGGCTCATGTGGCCACTCTCCCCACAGTTGTAGCATTTGATACCGTTCGGGCATTCTCGGGAGTAGTGCCCGGTCTTGCCACATTTGTAGCACAAATTTGATCCCAACCGGCATTCACCGGCATGCCTTCCCCCACACTTCCCACAGACTGCTAATTCATTTACCCTGGCCCGTTTGTCCTGAGCCCCAAACAACTTCCCACCCGATCGCTTAGCGGGAAAACTCAGCTTCTTCTTAGGCTCTTCAATGGCAACGACATTCAGTGCCAGATCATCAAATACCACGCCGCTCAGTTCTACTACCGAATCGTAGGTAGTAGGGGCGTTTTCCTTAACATATGTGCGGACCTTGTCCGGCAACCCTTGAATATAACAAGCGATCTTTCTTTCTTCAGTAGTGACTAGGTGTGGCACCAGACGTGCCAGTTCATTGAACCGTGTCGTATACTGCCGGTGCGTCATGCTCCCGGCCTTCAAGCCCAGAAATTCCCTTTCTACCTTTTCGATCTCGTTCCTTGGACAGAAATTCTTGATCACCAAAGTTTTCAAGTCGTCCCACATCATCGCATCAACCACCTCATTACCTTTAGCCTGGCGTACACCTTCCCACCAGTGAGATGCTTCCTCCCTCAGGGAGTTAGCAGCAAATTTCACAACCTGATTTGCTCGGCATTCGCTCAGACGAATGGCGGCCTCCATACGAATTACCCAGTCAAAAGTAGCCACCGCGTCCTTCTTCCCAGTCAAAATTGGCGGGTCACATGCCTTAAAGGACTTATAATCGCATCCGCGAGCAGGCGGTGCATTGTCGGTCTCATTGTTCTGAGCACCAATTGCCGCGCTAGACCCACCCGCCCCATTGACCTGCTTCAGCGCATCAGCCAACAGACCTGGCAGAGAATTCTTCATCAATTCTGTGAATTCTCGAGCTATAGCTGCTCTCACTTCTGGTTCAAAAGTGAAAGGTTGCTCTTCAACCTGTGTCTGCTCGGCTTCATGCACACTAACCGCCGGTTCAGTGTGAACACTTCCTTCTTCACTGTGTTCTTGGCGCGCAGGAATCCTGCCACGCCCACCATTTCGACCGCCGGTATGACCACCGGTACGGCCACCACGCCTTCCGTTTCCTCTCCTCGCCATTTCGTTCTATAAGACAAGGAAATCCAATGTCATCACGCTAGTTAACAAATAGAATTCAACAAGCATTGTAAGATGTTAATATACACTGGCCATCTATAATTAACCATTACACTACTTTTCGATTTCCATTTGACCACCTTTGTGATTCCATCAGAACTCAAGTCCTCATCTAACCTCTTCTAAGGCATACTATATACACATACTCTACTTTTCATACCTGATGCTGTGGCTCGAGTTACCCGTACTGGCATCCGCTTTCGGTCCCATTCTCAGTTTAAGTTCAGACACAGGGAGTGTCCAAATCTCTCAAACTATTGCTCTGATACCAACTTGTCAGGCCCCAAACCCGGGAGGCCCCACGCGTTGGATTTACTCATTCACAAACAGTTCTCAAACTAGAATATCAAATAACGCAGCGGAAAATTTCATTTCAAACATAACATTACATCGTTTAACATGCGGAAGCGTAACATTTTCAAATACATGTACATAACAAAAACAACTCGTAACGGGATGCCAGTCTTCATATCATCCGGGTAACTCCTCAAGCCGCCCAGCATCACCGTCCATCATCATAACTTCCTTAACCTGAATGTGCATACTAAAAAGGTCAGCTACGCTGGTGAGTTCTAGTTTTAACATAAATCATTAACATCAAATATTTGCCAAAAACATAACATCATACTTTATTTAATAAAAGCGTACATAAAACATGCAATAACTTAACATCATCAAAACATCGTAGCATAACATCGTAACAATAGTCAATATGAACCGAATCTGCGCCTTCTCGTAACCGTCAAATCCATACATCGCATACCAGCGGATGAACTTAAGGCTCGTTACCTCTAAGTCATCCGTCATCCAGGTCTCCTAAGGCTCGTTACCTCTAGGTGGACCAAACATACGTCTCCTAAGGCTCGTTACCTCTAGGTAGACCATACACACGTCTCCTAAGGCTCGTTACCTCTAGGTAGACTAAACATACCATAGGCAATATTTCCCCGCAAGGAATAGTACCTTCCATCGGGATCCCGGTAATCCCATGGGTGACCGTCGTCACCCCATCCTCAACCAGTTGTACAACCGTTAGCCAGCCACAAAGGCCCCCCGTAAGGTAAGGCCAATACATACATACATACATACTCTAGCTGTGGCAGATTCGTTCATTCGTGACTTTCATAAAAACCTTTACCTCGTTTTAGTTAAAGCATTCGTACGTTTTATTAAATAACACTTCATTCGTAAACCTTTCACAACTTCGTTTGGCAAAATATTTTATAAACATCATCTCGTAAACCTCGTTTCGTAAACATCTCATTAACTCGTTTCGTCTTCCCCTTTCGGAAGCATCGTTCATAAACCTCGTTTCGTAAACCTCGTTTCATAAACCTCGTTTCGTAAACCTCGTTTCGTAAACCTCGTTTCATAAACCTCGTTTCGTATGTATGCACACCAGCCCAAAACATTTAATTAAAACATTAAAAGAAGGGCTTCTAGAACTCACCTTATAAGCTACTCTTGGGTTGTCCTAAACAAAGGTCCAACAACGTCACTTCCGATCTGAATTGATTAATTAAATACACATCAGACCTAAATCCCGACTCTAACGGTTTACTCGTTCTGTTACAGGTGAATACACTGACTTCACTTACTGATGCAGACCTATCGAAACTACTTAGTTTCGACAGGTGCAGGCCCATCGAAACTTCTAGTTTCGATACCTGCAGGCCCCTCGAAACTTCTAGTTTCGATACCTGCAGGCCCCTCGAAACTTCTAGTTTCGACACCTGCAGGCCGCTCGAAACTTCTAGTTTCGATACCTGCAGGCCGCTCGAAACTCTAGTTTCGATACCTGCAGGCCGCTCGAAACTCTAGTTTCGATACCTGCAGGCCGCTCGAAACTCTAGTTTCGATACCTGCAGAACTCAGCTATCTTCCCCGTGAAAAACCCTAACTTTCGCAATGCAGGTCCGACCTGGTCAAGATCCGGACTTTTTACATTCAGAACGTGTATTTTCCATTCGTGATTCCAAATTTATAACCCTTTCCTCATTTGGTTTATAAAAACCCGTCATTTTCCCGAAAATACCCGAAAACCCAAAAACGAACAAAAACTCAGATTTGGTTCGGGTGTTACCTGATTTCGAGATTCTGATCCGGAGGTTTTGCTCACGAGTTCAGTAGCAACAAGCTCCTTCAATCTCGGGTCGATCCGCCAACTTTCTCTCTCTACGGTTTCTCTCTCTAGATTCTTGCAAATGAGAGAAATGGTGTGTGTGTTGGCTATTTAAAGGGAGGAAACCCCCCCCCCCCCCTTCCTTCAAGTTTGCCGGCCCAACCGGCCCGGCCCGTTACGCCTCGTTCTTTTATCCCGTTCGTCCCGGTTCAACCCGTTATTTAAAATCCTCATTTATTTTGGGATGTTACATCGCTACATGACCATACCTTCCACAATTGGCACATAGACGGCATGGCATGTTTGAGAAGTGGTGATAGTTGCACGTGTTGCACAGAGGGTTGTTGCCCGCATGATGTGCACAAAGTAGTTTGAATTTAATGACTCAAAACAACCTAAATAAAACACTACGTAATACTCTAGACTCTCTAAACAACTAAACTACCGACAGGCAAGTGAACCTATCGAATGTAGTAAAGCTTAAGTAAGTCCGGATATCGAACCCACGAGACTTCTAAAGAAAAACACGAATTAGACTCGATTAAATATCTACACAATACAATTTGAAAACAGGTGATGAATTAATGGGGGGGGTTTTAACAAAACTCTAGAAATTAAATAGTTAAAAATAAACAAAGACGGTGGACGAAACAAACGAAGATTAACAACCACAATTAGCAACGATAAACAGATGATAATAAAAGCACTACCTAGGTTTGAATCCTATGCACGGTTGACAGATCTGTTAACGGTAATGGAACTGATATGAAACCGGGATCTTAAAATGCTACACTCCTAAAACAACTTAGAGAACCCTTGACCCTTCTCAAGAGTTAACAACTAAGAGGCCTAAGAGCCGTTAAATTACCGGTTGGATGGAAATCTCTCACGAGTTTTCCAATTCTACACTAAAGTACCCAAATGACAATCTACCTCACAGCACGAAAATCACAATACACAAACGTGTAAGGAGTAACTATGGAATTCCCTATTGCATTCGGTGAACAACCATGACAGGTAAACTAGGTAAAGCTTCTCACAAAGGTTTTAATCTAGCAATTTATCATGCTCGACACACAGACAATTTCTCACCTCACAGCTGTCGAAATTGGTTGAATATTTAGATTAATTACCTCACGACTCCGTTCCTAAGGAATACTACGTCTAGCAACCATCCACTAATCGAAAACACAAAGTAGACGATCTGGCATGCACCTAATGTGCGAAAGACATTCACTCAAGTACACGAGGATTAACGGAAACAATCATCAAACAATCCTAAATACGCGTTTACATGCAACAAGAAATACCATAGTCGTTACTTTATTGCTCAATCATGAATCAAGTTCCAAAACCGAAAACTAATTGTCTCGACCATACATATTCATCAAAACCTAGGTAGTCCAAGAATTCTAGCCAAAAATACTCATAAACACAGCATTTATCATCAAACTAATCATCCAAGAACACATGACAAATTGAAATAAAGCAAAGAACGCAAAACCGAATGATTAACACCCGAGGAAATCGATCCCAGTGATCCCTAGCTTCAATCCTTGCCTTGTATCCTTTGAAATCGCCAACCGGAAGCTTGTAAAATCGCCCTATCGCCCTTAGCCGTCGTCTGTGGTGTGTCTCCCTTTTAGGGTTTCTAATTTTTAGGTTTTAAAACAATTTCTGCGAAAAACCACCCGTCGCGTAGCGCGACGGGATCTTGCATACTCCTCGCATAGCGCGAGGGCCCCAGAAAAGACAAAACAGTCGGGAAATCATTAAAAGGGCATTTCTGACATTTTACAATCCTCGCGTAGCGCGAGGTAATTCCAACACCTGTCGCGCTACGTGACAGGGGTAAAAAATCCAGAAAGTTTCGGAAACTCGTTCTTCTTCGTTTTCAATCACATCTGCTTCCTTTGTGACCTAACAACCAAAATATATAGAAATATTAAGTACAAGCAGTTATAGAAGAAAACCGAAGCAAAACAAACACAAAGTGGGAATAAAATTGACAGTAAAATGCATGTATTTTGCAATACATCACATCCCCACACTTATCTTTTTTTTCGTCCCTGAAAAATTCATGCAAAACAGGATCATAATCAAGCACAAGGTCTTCAACATTTTATGGGTTATCTTATTAGACACGAAAACACAAAAACCGCGATTGTCGGTATGTTTGTCCTTCTAAACCCAACCACCAACGGATTTTCCCCAATCATATTTCGTTATCTTCAAGTGAACATTAGGTCTAGGGTCTCACACTAAGGTATCCACAGTTCTACCTAATCCCATCTCAAGTTTTCGAAGCACAGATTAAATCATTTGTTTCATGATTTTTCTTCCACTGTAACCCAATACCCAGATTGAAAACGAAACAGACATTAAACTAAAACTACATATAGACATCCTCACAAGACTAGATTAAAGCTAAAACATGACAAAGCAAGACAAAAAAACAACCAAGATGAAAAAGTTGGGATACATACCTGATAACCGACAATGTAAAACACAAAAAGTTCAGAAAACCGAAGACCCTTGGAAACCCGTTGTAGAAGTTTCAAGCTTGGTGGCTATGGTGGTTAAGAGGTGGATTTGGGGGTTAGGGTTTTGTAATCGCCGGAGGCATGAAATGGTGAAATGTGTGTGTGATTTGGGGAAGAAAGGGGGTTTTCTTTTTTTTTTATATCTGCGTCTGACACTACCTCGCGTAGCGCGAGGTCTTTAAGATAAATGTCGCGTAACGCGACGTGAGTAATTTGGCAGAGAGTTTCAACATCCACTCGCGTAGCGCGAGGGATTTAAGTAAAGTGTCGCGTAACGCGACGGGTGTCATTTGGCAGAAAGTTTCGAGTTTTTCCATGCCTTAACCAATTTCTCCACATTTTCCCAAATAATTCTCTTGACTTAAACAAAAAAATAATAATAATAATAATAATAAATACCTGGAAAAGAAAAGAAAATGACTCCAAAAACAAAGAACTCAAAAATAACCACAATGGTACAAACTCTACACTTGGGATTTCACCCAAAACTCCTAAACATCAATCTTCTCGGGAGTTTCAAAGGAAATCTCCTCCCTTTCGTTCTCATCCAACGCTCCTCCGATATAGTGCTTCAATCGATGGCCATTAACCTTCCACGTGCTACCATCAATATCATTTTTCAATTCGATTGCACCATACGGGAATACCTCTTTCACTACATAGGGACCCGTCCACTTGGATTTTAGCTTTCCCCTAAACAACTTCAATCGGGAATTGTAAAGTAAAACCCGATCACCCTTCTTAAACTCCTTCAACCCCTTCAATCTTCGATCATGCAACGTCTTAGATTTCTCTTTAATGCTCAATGAACGAGCATACGCCGCATCACGAAGGGCTTCCAACTCATGGATTTGGAAAAATCGTCTCCTTGCCACTTCGGTAAGATCAAGGTTTACCGTTTTAAGCGCCCAAAGCGCTTTATGCTCAAGCTCAACGGGGAGATGACAAGCTTTGCCATAGACGATCATGAAAGGTGTGGTTCCTAAAGGGGTTTTGTAAGCGGTTCTAAACGCTCACAACGCATCGTCTAGCTTGTCGGACCAATCCTTCTGACTTTTCCCAACCGTTTTCTCGAGGATCCTCTTCACTCCTCGGTTCGCATTCTCCACTTGACCGCTTGTTTGAGGATGGTAAGCGGTCGACAAACGATGAGTGACCCCGTAGCGTTCAAGAGCCTTTTCTAACATTGTGTTACAAAAGTGCGTGCCACGGTCACTAATAAGAGCTCTAGGAGTTCCGAACCGGCTAAACAATTTCTTCAAAAATCTCAACACACCTCGGGCATCATTAGTGGGTAAAGCGTGTGCCTCTACCCACTTGGAAACGTAATCAATTGCCACGAGAATGTACCGGTTCCCTCTAGAGACGGGGAACGGTCCCATGAAATCAATGCCCCAAACATCGAAAACTTCAAGAACTTGAATTGGGTTTTGGGGCATTTCATCTTTGGATGAGATATTACCTGTACGTTGACACGGGTCACATTGTTTAACAAACTCAAGGGCATCCTTCACCACCGAAGGCCAATAAAAACCACAATCAAAAACTTTTTGGGCGGTGGTGTGGTGACCATGATGACCTCCCGTTAGACCCTCATGACAATGCCTAAGGATTTCTAGACCCTCCTTCTTGCTCACACATCTCCTAAGCACTCTATCACCCCCTATACGATAAAGATACGGGTCATCCCAAACATATTTTCCCACATCCCGGAAAAACTTCCTCTTCTGTTGAGTAGTCATCCCCTCGACAACTACTCCATGAGCAAGGTAATTTGCCAAATCAGTGAACCATGGCATACCTTGCGTCTCAGCTTCTACAAAATCAACCGATTCATGAGGGAATCTATCTCCAATCGCCTCCTCACGAATCTCCCTCCTTTCCGGACCCTCTAATCGGGAAAGATGATCAGCGGCTACATTCTCCGCGCCCTTCTTATCCTTGATCTCAATATCAAACTCAGACAGCAAAAGGATCCATCTAATCAAACGGGGTTTGGCATCCTTCTTTTTGAAAAGGTATCGCAATGCCGAGTGATCGGTAAAAACTGTGGTCTTAGAGAGCACGAGATAAGACCGGAACTTATCAAAGGCAAAGACTACAGCTAGAAGCTCTTTCTCAGTAGTGGTGTAATTTTCTTGAGCATCATTAAGAGTCTTACTAGCGTAGTATATCGGGTGAAAATGTTTCTCACGCCTTTGGCCTAAAACCGCCCCTACGGCTTGGTCACTAGCATCACACATGAGCTCAAACGGTAAGCTCCAATCGGGGGCAACTAAAATGGGGGCACTAACCAACTTCTCCTTCAAAAATTCGAATGCCCTAAGGCATTCCTCATCAAACTCAAACGGGGTATCCTTCTCTAGAAGATGGGTCATGGGGCGGGTGATTTTGGAGAAATCCTTAATGAAACGCCTATAGAAACCCGCATGACCGAGGAAACTCCGAATTGACTTAACACTAGTGGGTGGTGGTAGTTTACTAATGGTTTCAATCTTAGCTTGATCCACCTCTATTCCCACTCTAGAGATCTTATGCCCTAACACTATCCCCTCAGTCACCATGAAGTGACACTTCTCCCAATTGAGCATCAACTTAGTCTCCTCACATCTCCTCAACATCCTCTCAAGATTCGATAGACAATGATCGAACGAGCTACCATAAACCGAGAAGTCGTCCATGAAAACCTCCATAGACGACTCTATCATATCCTGAAAGATAGCTACCATACACCGTTGGAATGTAGTAGGAGCGTTACACAACCCGAATGGCATGCGACGATAAGCATAAGTTCCATAGGGGCACGTAAATGTGGTCTTTTCCTGATCCTCCGGTGCAATGGGGATCTAGAAATAACCTGAAAAACCATCCAAGAAGCAGTAAAACTGCTGGCCTGCTAAACGCTCTAGCATCTGGTCAATGAACGGAAGGGGAAAGTGATCCTTCCTAGTGGCATCATTAAGTCGCCTATAATCGATGCACACTCGCCAACCAGTGACCGTGCGGGTAGGTATGAGCTCGTTCTTCTCATTAGTCATAACAGTCATCCCCCCTTTCTTAGGGACAACCTGAGTCGGGCTCACCCAAGACGAGTCGGATATGGGATAAATGAGACCCGCATCCATGAGCTTCAAGACCTCCTTCTTCACAACCTCTTGCATATTGGGATTTAAACGTCTCTGAGGTTGTACCACCGGCTTATACTCATCCTCCATGAGTATCCGATGTGTGCAATAAGCCGGGCTGATGCCCTGGATATCTGTGAGTCTCCAAGCAATGGCTTGCTTATGTGCCTTCAACACCTCAAGCAACCGACTCTTCTCCCCCTCATTCAACCTAGAAGAAATCACAACGGGTAGAGTGGAGTTTTCTCCTAGGAACGCATACTCCAAATGGGACGGTAAGACCTTAAGCTCTAAAGGTGGAGGTGCCTCTACCGATGGTTTCTTACTCTCCTCTCTCAACTCACTAACCTCCAAAACCTCCGGAATCAACGGGATGCTATCCTCAATGGCTTCTACATCTCCCTCACTATCATCTACTAACAAATCAACCCCGCACACATAATCTACACACCGGTCAACTCGTGATATAAAAGAATTTATGAAGTAAACGGAGTGGCACGGATCACTAAAGTCGTCTTGACTACCCGGATGTCTCATTGACTTAACAACCTCAAACGTGACATTCTCATCACCTACTCTAAGAGTGAGCTTCCCGTCAAAGACATCAATGATCGCCTTTGCGGTACGTAGGAATGGACGCCTCAAGATGATAGGAACAGAGTCATCGGCCTCCATGTCGAGAATCACGAAATCAACGGGGAAAACAAATTTATCAACCTTAACTAACAAGTTCTCCAAGATACCCCGTGGACATTTAACCGATCGATCAGCAAGAGAAAGTGTCATGCGCGTTGGGGTCAGATCACCGAGGGCTAGCTTCTCGTATAGAGAATATGGCATCAGATTGATGCTAGCACCTGAATCTGCCAACGCGTGTCTCTGAATGTCACCACCAAACAGACACGGGATTGTAAAAATACCCGGGTCTGTCAATTTCTCCGGTAGCTTGTTCAGAATCACCGCCGAACAACCCCCACTCAAGGGGATATTTGAAATCTCTCCCAGCCGATCCTTACGCTTCAACAGATCTTTTAAAAATTTCGCATACTTCGGCATATGCTGAAGGGCCTCAATAAACGGTAGATTGATTTTTAACTGTTTAAAAATGTCCAGAAAATGCCCATACTCCTTAGCATGTTTCTGATGAGCTAAACGAGCAGGGTATGGAAGACGGGAATGATCAATCTCGGGAATAGGCTTAAACCCTACAGGCTTCTTTTCTACCGACTTCTCTACTGGAGACTCATTGTCCGGTGCTGTACTTGCTGGGACTGGCCTCATGTGCACCCCTCTAGGAGTCTCCATTTCAATCTCCTCATCTACCGGCTCTTCATCCTCAATCTCTACCGGTGACCTATCTATATCTATTCCTCTACCACTACGAGTAGTGACTGCTTTTAGTTGGGCGTTTGGATTGGGTTGAGTACTACCTGAAAACTGGCCCTGAGGCCTTTCTTCTAAACGCCTAGCAATGTCACAAACTGAACGCTGAAGATCAAGGAACGCGGATTGTTGATTTTTCAGAAGAATGTCATGTTCTGCCAGAGTTTTCTGAGTGTTGGCATCCTTAGCAACTAACTGTGTCAACAACTCCTCTATCTTACTCATGTTGTTACCACTACCTCCTACCGAAGGATTTCCTGAATTTCCACTAGAAGACTGACCCTGCCCCTGGTTCTGAGGAAAATTTGAATGGAAACCAGGGGGATTTCCGGAAGATCGCCAATTGAAGTTTGGGTGATTCCTCCAATTTGAGTTGTAGGAATTTCCAAACGGATTAGTGGGAACTCGGTTTTGGCCTCCTACGAAATCTACTTGCTCTTGATTCAACACTAAACACTCAGAAGTGGCGTGACCGCCCCTACAGATCTCACATCTATCAACCTTCATCTTCAACTCCTTAACATCCTTCGACAAGGCTTCAAGTGCAGCAGCCACACTAGCGTCCGTATTAACATGGTGAATACCCCTCGTAGATGAGGATGAACTAGTGATAGGAGTGGAATTCCTATTGGCTGACCGCTGCTCATATTCAGCCTGAGCAAAACTCTCAAACAAGTCATTGCACTCGGCCACATCCCTCTTTCCCATAAGGTGGCCTCCTGCAGAAGTATCAAAGCGGGCACGAGTCTCATAAGTAAGACCATTGTAGAATTTCTCTACAAGGGCCCAGTCAGATAAACCATGTTGGGAGCATCTGCTAATCAGATTCTGAAAACGCTCCCAGGCAAGATAGTAAGGCTCATCAGATGCCATCCGAAACGAATGGATCTCATCACGAAGGCAGGCGGCCTTAGCAGGTGGGAAGTATTTCTTAAGGAAACCTTCACGAAGGATAGCCCAAGTTGTGAAAGTCCCAGGAGGGTGTGAATCCAGCCAAGTGGCGGCTCTTCCTGAAAGAGAAAACGGGAACAACTGAAGGAAGATAGCATCCTCAGTGGCACCTTGTAGGTTGAAAGTACCGCAGATACGAGTAAGGCGGGCAATGTGTGATGGAGCATCCTCATCATCACGACCATGAAATTGGCAGTTGTTGATTGCAGTCATGATGTATGAAGGTATTTGCCAAGAGTTTTCATTAGTGATACTCGGAACTGTGATGGGATTGTTAACTCCCGTGAAACCCTCGGTAGATTGTTGGTGAACGGTTCGACGGATGGCCATTTCAGGATGAACGAGTGGTGGACTAGAAGGAGTGGGTGGTCTAGATGGTGGAGTAGAATCAGAAATGGGCGAATTGGTGGAAGAACTAGTAGGTGAAGGTGAAACACTTACCTCGATTGACGTCTCCTCTGAATATTCCTTGGAATCGGTGTGCGAATCCAGCGAAATTTCTGGTACTGGTCCTTGCGAGCACAAATGTGGCATAAACTGCAAAGAAATAAAAGAACGTGTAAGAAACAAATATAAGAAGAACAAAATAAAAAAAAAATAAAATTATACAAATATGTGCAGATAAATTAAAACGAACTGATTTATGCAAATCTTTTATGAAATCCCCGGCAACGGCGCCAAAAACTTGATGTGCACAAAGTAGTTTGAATTTAATGACTCAAAACAACCTAAATAAAACACTATGTAATACTCTAGACTCTCTAAACAACTAAACTACCGACAGGCAAGTGAACCTATCGAATGTAGTAAAGCTTAAGTAAGTCCGGATATCGAACCCACGAGACTTCTAAAGAAAAACACGAATTAGACTCGATTAAATATCTACACAATACAATTTGAAAACAGGTGATGAATTAATGGGGGGGGGGGGTTTTAACAAAACTCTAGAAATTAAATAGTTAAAAATAAACAAAGACGGTGGACGAAACAAACGAAGATTAACAAACACAATTAGCAACGATAAACAGATGATAATAAAAGCACTACCTAGGTTTGAATCCTATGCACGGTTGACAGATCTGTTAACGGTAATGGAACTGATATGAAACCGGGATCTTAAAATGCTACACTCCTAAAACAACTTAGAGAACCCTTGACCCTTCTCAAGAGTTAACAACTAAGAGGCCTAAGAGCCGTTAAATTACCGGTTGGATGGAAATCTCTCACGAGTTTTCCAATTCTACACTAAAGTACCCAAATGACAATCTACCTCACAGCACGAAAATCACAATACACAAACGTGTAAGGAGTAACTATGGAATTCCCTATTGCATTCGGTGAACAACCATGACAGGTAAACTAGGTAAAGCTTCTCACAAAGGTTTTAATCTAGCAATTTATCATGCTCGACACACAGACAATTTCTCACCTCACAGCTGTCGAAATTGGTTGAATATTTAGATTAATTACCTCACGACTCCGTTCCTAAGGAATACTACGTCTAGCAACCATCCACTAATCGAAAACACAAAGTAGACGATCTGGCATGCACCTAATGTGCGAAAGACATTCACTCAAGTACACGAGGATTAACGGAAACAATCATCAAACAATCCTAAATACACGTTTACATGCAACAAGAAATACCATAGTCGTTACTTTATTGCTCAATCATGAATCAAGTTCCAAAACCGAAAA
This sequence comes from Smallanthus sonchifolius, assembly GCA_023525975.1. Classification (NCBI taxonomy): domain Eukaryota; kingdom Viridiplantae; phylum Streptophyta; class Magnoliopsida; order Asterales; family Asteraceae; genus Smallanthus; species Smallanthus sonchifolius. The sequence continues at coordinate 14,225,750 of CM042042.1, forward strand.
CTAATTGTCTCGACCATACATATTCATCAAAACCTAGGTAGTCCAAGAATTCTAGCCAAAAATACTCATAAACACAACATTTATCATCAAACTAATCATCCAAGAACACATGACAAATTGAAATAAAGCAAAGAACGCAAAACCGAATGATTAACACCCGAGGAAATCGATCCCAGTGATCCCTAGCTTCAATCCTTGCCTTGTATCCTTTGAAATCGCCAACCGGAAGCTTGTAAAATCGCCCTATCGCCCTTAGCCGTCGTCTGTGGTGTGTCTCCCTTTTAGGGTTTCTAATTTTTAGGTTTTAAAACAATTTCTGCGAAAAACCACCCGTCGCGTAGCGCGACGGGATCTTGCATACTCCTCGCATAGCGCGAGGGCCCCAGAAAAGACAAAACAGTCGGGAAATCATTAAAAGGGCATTTCTGACATTTTACAATCCTCGCGTAGCGCGAGGTAATTCCAACACCTGTCGCGCTACGCGACAGGGGTAAAAAATCCAGAAAGTTTCGAAAACTCGTTCTTCTTCGTTTTCAATCACATCTGCTTCCTTTGTGACCTAACAACCAAAATATATAGAAATATTAAGTACAAGCAGTTATAGAAGAAAACCGAAGCAAAACAAACACAAAGTGGGAATAAAATTGATAGTAAAATGCATGTATTTTGCAATACATCACCGCATATGGTTTCTTATTATGGTTTTGGGCTAGGGGAGCTACTTGGTTGATTGGTACAGCAGGGGTAATGACAGCAAAGTTACGTTTCTTATTGAAGTGAGGAGGTTTGGGTTTGTCTTCCTTAGAGGGTTCAGAAGAGGCTGTTGAGTCAGTGACTTTCTTTGTGCCTTTCCTTGTTAGTGTACCTGCCTTCACATGGTTATCGGTTAATGTGGCAGCTAAGTGGATAGCGTCTTCAAGAGTGGCTGGATTTCTTCCTAGGACTGTATCTTGGATTTTCATGGGTAGACCACAGATGTACTTCTCAATACCCCGAGTCAGTGGAGTGACCATGTGGGGTACCAGAAGACTCAACTCATGGAAACGAGTTGTGTAAGCTAAACTTTCACCACTGCCTTGGGTAAGATCCCAAAACTCCGCCTCCAACTTCTTCATTTCATTACGAGGACAGAATTCCTCGGTCATGAGTCTCTTAACTTCATCCCATGGTAAGGCCATGGTCACATCCACACCCCGGTTTCTCTTCTCACCATTCCACCAAGTGAGCGCCCTTTTCTGAAAGACGCTGGTGGCATAGCGAACTCGGAGATAGTCAGGGCAATCACTGTTGAGGAAAGTGCTTTCAATGCTTTCAAACTATTGAAGGAGGCCCGTAGCCCCTTCGGTACCATAGAACTTTTACGGGGTTGCATGAGTTAAAGTGTTTGAAAGTGCATTGGGGTGGATTGGCACCACCACCACCACCATTATTAGCACTGTTGTTAGTGCCGCCATTGTTGTTATTGGCCTGAGTGAGTTGGTTCACAAGTTGAGTGAGAAGGGCAGCAAGGTCATTGTTGTTGTTGTTGGTCTCGTTGGCACGACGGGGAGGCATACTATAGGTTTTAACAAAACAATAGGAAAGATATAAGAGGTTAGGAGGATTTCTTGGATATAAAACAAAGGATAGTTTAAAACATAAGTGTTCATAGTTTGGATTGCACTCAAACGGGGATAGTACCATTTGAATGTTATGACACATTAAGGTTAATAAACTTATATAACTTTCAAGGAGACATGCTTTAGCCTATAAGTAAACACTCATCCCAGTAATTCCCAGGAAAGCATACGAATCCCTCGGTTGATTGGGTTTTATATGAAATGCTTTCCTAGACAGAATACCCAGAATACATGTGTCACCCTTCCAGATTGCATGTGTCCTCTACTAGTTAACAAAGTTTAAAACCCTAACGAGGTGTAAAAAGAACTTTAAAAGACTTATGACGTTCAATATGTTATGATGGTAATGACATAGAAGAAGGATTGAGACTTACGACAAGAGTAAGAATATTATTTTTAATTTACTATTTAGGTGAGACCTAATAAGTCATGAGATCTAACAGGTAAGTATTTAACATATAATATATTAGTCATGTAGCATGTAGCATATCATATAATCATAGAGACATGGTATAAATAGGTGTCCTAAGGTTATTGTCTAGGTCAAAGGGGTCTAATAACCTAATTCCCTATAACCAAGGCTCTGATACCAATCTGTCACACTCCAGCCGACGGCGAAAACGTCGGGGGGACATGTAGACTGTTCATAAGCTCATGGTTTACTAAAGTTGTGATAATTAAACAATAACTTTCATTTCATATCTCAAGTAATCAAGTACAACTCTTACAAGAATAAAAATATATGAATAACTTTATTTAATTTTAAAACTAGGTCCTCAATCCTAAGTGAAGCGACTTGAAATCTTAACTAAAACACTGTACCTGAAACATGATAAAATGAGAGGGTCAACTATAAATAGTTGGTGAGCATACATAGGTTTTGACACCACAAGTAAAGTTTAAATGTTTTGTGTACAATTCATATGATACATGGTTTATAAAGCATTTATGGAGAATCTAAGTTAAGCTAGATGCACAAATGAAACTTTGTAATTGAAGGGCATAACAACACATGTTATCCTAATGTAGGGCATAACAACACATGTTATCCTGATGTAAATGTAGGGCATAGCAACACATGTTATCCTAATGTAGGGCATAAAAACACATGTTATCCTAATGTAGGGCCTAACAACACATGTTAGCCTGAAGTAATGTATTTGTGTTTGCACGTGTATATCATGTATATGTAGCCTTAATAATTAGCATTCAAGCATAAAGCACAAATAAACACATATGATCATATTGTAGAATTGTACGTGTGTAATTGCAAATAGTATTTGAATGTAATCATGTTTCACCCCAAATATGTAAATACGAAAAGGGGGCTATGTAAACTCACTTGTATGAATGGTGTAGATAGCACGCGAAATAGGTAGCAAAAGTGGTTCTTGCAAATCACCAAATTAACCTAAAGTGAAAATGCATGAACTTGAATTATTATCATGTACAAAGTCTAAGGCAAGTCTAGGGTTCAATGGGGTTTCGAGTGTGGGGATTTGTACAAAAAGTATTTGTGGAATTTTATGAAATGGATGTGTGTAAGTTGATGTTTGAATTTGAATAAGAGCTTAACCCAAAGTGTAATTTTTAAAGTATGTATAAATTTAATAATACTAATCGACTTAGAGTTTAATTCAAAATAGATAAATAATAAATAAATTCTTTTTATTTATTATAAAAATAATGAGTCATCAAAAAGGAGTGTAAATGTATATTAGTATATATATATAATTTAAAATTTATATAACTTAAACTCTAAATGAATTGTTAATGTACAACGATAAATAAATCCTTTGTATTCAATTATTTATTATTATTAAAGTATGTCTTTTAAATAATGAGAAATGTAAATATATATAAATATATATTTAGAAAATTTTATTTGTTTGAATTAGGGTTTAAACCCTAAAGTATAAAATTATAGTATTTTATAAACACTTTGTCACAAACAAATGCTCTATTTAAAATTAAATAAAAAAATGAATCTCTTTCATAGTTTTCATATTAAGGTTTTTAAATCATATCATAATGATAATAGTTTGCTTATAACATACATATATATATTCATTTATAAAATAGTAAATATCAAGATTATATGTATGTGTTTTGTTGTCATTTATCATCATGAAATTTTTAAACCCTTTTTCACTTTGTAAAGATACATGAGTTTATTTATATATATATATATATATATATATATATATATATATATATATATATATATATATATATATATATATATATATATATGTATGTATGTATGTATACATATATATATGTATGTGTGTGTGGGAGTGAAATAGAGGCAACACAAGAAAAGAATAAAAGAATAAAAAAAATGAAGCAGAGGCTGGTCGAACCCGTGACCTCTGCTGTGTGAAGGATGTGATTTAACCAGTCGGCCTGCTGTCTCAGCTTGGTTGTTATCAGGAAACGAAAATTTAAAAGCAGCATGTCCCTGCTTCTGATTCATCCTCCCTAGCCATCGCTACCAGCCCCCCTTTAACCCTAAACGCACGAAAACAGTTTGAAGCCAGGAAGAGACGCGATTACAGAGAGAGTAATACCTGGGCTAAAGGATTCGAACTAGAAAGCGTCCCCACCGCCGTCGCCTATGGAGGCTTCTCCCTTGCCAGCGCCAATCGGACCGAGAGAGAGGTAAGGTAAGGAGGATTTCAAATTCGTGGATGATTACAAGTGGGGACACGAATGAGGTATTAATAGGATGATTAGAGCGCGTTAATAGTTGGTAAATCAAACGAGTTTCGCGAGATTTAGCTTGATTTAAGTGATTATGCAAGATTTCACCCCATTTTTGGCCACTTACCTAAATAGTTTCAATTTCAACTAATCCGGCTTGCATCCTTCGAATTGGAGCTTGGAAAGTGGGCAATAATCGGTTATTATTGATTAGGATCCTTAAGGTAGGTTTGGTTTGCGGATTTGTGAGGATTGAACAAAGATTCGCATGGTTTGACTTTTTCAAGTTAAACTTGCGTTCTTGGGTTCAAGACAAGGTTCAGATATGAAGGGGGGAGGGGGTTCACAAAGGGTTCAAGGCAAAAAGAGGAGGTTTAAGCACAAGATGGGAGGGTTCAAAAGGCATAAAAAGGGTTGGAGATTAATACTTTTGATATTAAATTTTCTTTTATAAAACTTATACCATTATTTATTTTTGTTATCATCATATACATATATATAATTGCATATATTTTTTTTTATAAATGGATACTTATATATGAAAAAGTTGTAAACACATGATTAAAACTCACTAGTTTTATATATTGATTTAATTATCATAGTGTATATATATACATTTATATTTCTATATAAATATACATACGTATAATAAAATGAGAATGTGGTTATTGTATAATTTAAAATAGAATAATATTAGAGAGAAAAAAATCATGGATGTTACAGAACCGTTTATCAAGGTGTGGCTTGTGTGTGACCGTCACGGCGAACGTGCGTCTACTGCCACGGTTAGACGTGCCGGTAGCAAGAAAATAGGTTGTCCCTTTAAATTGGAAGGAGAGTACCAAGAAAATACTGATGATTGGAAATTAACGGTGAAGGATGACAGTCATAACCACGATCCTAGTCAACATCTTGTGGCGCACTCGTTTGCAAGGAGACTGTCTCAGTCGGAACAACTTTTGGTGGGGAAGTTGTATTCCCAAAACATGTTGCCACGAAACATTCTGGCAACTATAAGGGAACAAAACCTAGAGAGTAGTTGCATTAAAAAGGACATTTATAATGCGATACAAAAGATAAAAAACGAAACGAGAGTCGGTGAAACTCCAATACAGATTCTGGAAAACCTGCTTTCTTCTAAAAAATACGTCTACTATACTCGAGAAGATCCTGTCACAAATAGTGTGGAGGAGATATTCTTTGTTCATCCGAAATCGTACGAGATGTGGCGTGCATTCCCGCACGTGTTGATGATCGACGCGACCTACAAAACAAACATGTATAAACTTCCATTTGTCCAAGTGGTCGGTGTGACCTCCACACACCAGTCGTTTTGCGTCGCTCATGCATTTATATCAAAAGAACGGGAGGAAAACTTTGTTTGGGTGCTACTTCAAATAAAAGCAATGTTGCAAAAGTGTATGGAGCCGCGTGTGATAACGCCCATCTTGGGTTTCCATTGATTACGGGGAAAGATGCGGTTAACAATATAAAATGTTTTAAGGATTCGATACCGTCTTTATTTTATCCATACATTTCACATATACAGGATGTAAATCCCGACGGTAACTGTGGTTTTCGATCGGTAGATTTGGGCTTAGGGTTAAATGAAAACCGGTGGCTCTTTATCCGACAACAACTTCTAAATGAGATGGACAATAAAGAGGAATGGTGGAGAACTGTTTTTGACAGAGTCGCCTTTCAAGAGTATGATAGGCTACGTCACACAATAGATTGGCAGGATGTGAAAGCCGCACCAGTTAGTCGTTGGATGTCGATGCCATACACAGGACTCCTAATTGCTCAAAGATTTGGGGTGATTGTTCATCTTTTAAGCATTAACGGTAATCAAACATTTTTTCCATTGTGGTTTGGTCCTAACGTTCACGCTCAACATCAAGTCGTATCGTTAGTTCACGTCAAAAATGCTCATTTCATCCACGTCAAGTTAGACGGAGAATTTCCGATTCCTACGCCGAATGCACTTTGGAATTTGCACCGAAATGATGATGCAGCAAAATGGGAAAATATATACAATGATCGTATTGAACGATTTAAGAAAATAATGGCTACTAATAGATCTAGATTTTCATAATATTTCACGAATCTCGGATGATATTTGTTTAAAATTGTATTGTAACTAATTTTGAATTAATTTTATGGTCATTTTAAATATTTTTATTTAATTATAACTAATTGTAATTAAACTACTAATACGTGTGATTAATTTTATATCAGTTTTTACCCCCGTACTGTACCAAAAAAACTTTGTATAGACTTTTGTTATATCAGTTTTTACCCCCGTACTGTACCAAACGAACCAAACAAACAAACACAAAGCCATACGCGACCCGCTTATAAAACGCTCGTTAATTTGGATTGTGGCCTCAAAAAAACTTTGTAAAGGTACGTGTCTCAACCCACGATCATTAATGTTAGGTTTTTATTGAATATTAGCGGGTAAAACTGGGTAGATTAGCGATTTTTAGGTTTGAACTTAAGAACTATACGCCACGTATAGGGCCATACGTGGCGTATAGTTCGTCTTAGGAAGACGATGAAGCCATACGCCACGTATAAGTCTATACGCTGCGTATGGCTTGGTTTACCCGGTCACTTGCCTGCGTATGGCCTGGTTTGGGTCGCGTATGGCTTGGTTTACCCTGCAACTCGCCCGCGTATGGCTTAATTGGCCTGCGTATGGCTTATTTTGCCCGACAACCGCCTATACGCCACGTATACTATACGTGGCGTATAGGTTTTTAAAAAATTAATAATTATTATTATTATTTATTAATTCAATTAAAAACAATATATTATTATTATTTATTATTTAATATTTAAAATAAAAAAATTAATTATTATTATTATTTATTATTTAAAATTTAAACAATATATTATTATTATTATTTATTATTTAAATTAAAAACAATATATTATTATTATTTAAATTAAAAACAATATATTATTATTATTTATTATTTAAAATTTAAACAATATTATATTATTATTTATTATTTAAAATTTAAACGATATATTATTATTATTTAAATTAAAAAATTAAAAACAATTAATTATTATCAGATATGGCGGATCATAATGATGATATTCAGATGGATCAGCTATACGATCTTGCGCACTACCCTTTTCTGGATTTTCCGCCCGATACGGAGGCTTATTCCCGTTGCCAGAAGCTCCGGGTGGTGCAGATGGGTCAAGGTATGGCGGTGGATTGGGCCCTCCTCGAGGAGGTGCAAGAGGCCGAGCGAGCTAGGGCCATCATCGGTCAGGACACGCCATGGTCGCGTCTTTTTGGCCTTTCTTTTGCGGAGACATACCGAGAGCTGGTCGTCGAGTTTCTTTCGACGTTCATCTACTCAGAGACTGGGCTGCAGCCTCTACCCGGGGAGGCGCCGGATATTGATCCGGATCGTATTTCTTTTTCTATTTTTGGGGTCGTTTACCGTCAGACCCTCCGTCAGTGGGCCGTCACGACGGGCTTATACTACGAGCCTGAGACGGTCACGTCGCTTTTCACCGAGGCGGTGACGGAGGTGGACAAGGAGGAACTCCTTGTTTGTTGGGGCTTGATTTCAGATAGTCCTTGGTTGGGTACCAAGGGGAGGGTCTCGGGTATTAGAGACCCTTTGTATAGATATCTGCACCGGCTTATTTCGACGTCGATCGCACCACGTCTGAAAAGCCGTGAGTGGTGCACTGATAGAGATATTTTCTTCCTTTTCTGCCTGCTTACTGGGAGGCGGTGTGACCTGTCCACGAGCATGGCGCTTTATTTTTCTTCTGCCTATATGCGACAGAAGCGCGGACTTTTATATGGCGGTGCTTTCATCACGCATATCATGCGGTCGGTCATACCATTTGACCACCATGAGCCTGCGATGTTACCGCTCATTCCCCATGTCCGATTAGACCGTCGCACGGCGAGCGGCATGCGCATCACGCATCGATTCCCGCAGGGCCTTCAGTTCGTAGGGGCCGTCCAGGACCAGGTTTGGGTCCCGGTGCCGTTGCCGTAGATGCCTGGACAGGGGACCCGCCTATGCCTCAGCCGCTACAGGGTATGGCGATTGAGGACGAACCGCCACACGTCGAGCAGGTCCACGAGCATCCGCCACAGCATCCCCGACACGTACGTCGGTCTGTTAGGCTGGATAGGGCTACCCAGGCATTGCTTGATGGCCTTGTTGCCGACTCACGACGACAGGGTCGTCAACTCGATCGCATGGAGGACCTGATGATGTTGGCGGTTGGACAGCTCGTGAATCAGTCACGAGCCGCCGGCATCGAGCCACCCCCACTACCACCGCCACGTCATTATCCGGACGACCCCGTTCAGGGTGAGGGCGAGGTAGGTCAGGGTGACGCCGGAGCCGGTCAGGGTGACGGCGGAACCGGTTAGGTTTAGTTCTTTTATTTGTATTTTGTTTCTTTCGTTGTTATGTATGTAAAACATTTTGATGTATATATTTAATTTTTTAATGTAATGTATATAATTTTAGTTTATTTGTTTGGTTGTAATGTTTAATATTTTGTTTGGTTTGTAATGTTTAATATTTTGTTTGATTAACAAACTTATATTAACAAAATTATATAAATTAAAATATAAATAAACAAAATATAAATAAAATAAAAAAATTATAATTATATAAAAAACACCTATACATGGCGTATAGGTCAATACGCCACGTATAGGAGAACTTTTGAAGAAAATTATTGTGCCCTGCCACATACGCTGCGTATAGGGCAATACGAATCGTATGAGACATATACTTCAGACGGAGAATGACGCGTGTCATTCTTATGTCAGAGAGTGAACCCTATACGCCGTCGTATTGATCTATACGAGGGCGTATAGCGCGACGGCGGGTTCAATTAGCAATATTCCGTGTGTGGTTAGAATTTCCCTTTTTAATAATGTATATATTTAATATTATGGGTGTTTTAGTCATTTCACATGCATTTAACTGAAAAACTTAACTGACATCCACTTCAGGGCCAAATGTGTTACGATCGTGCAAACTTTTAGGCCAAACTTGTAGTTTTCCATTCCTAGGGGTCAAAAGTAAAATCTGTGTAAACCACAGGAGCATCCGTGTAATTAATTCTTAATTTAACAACTACTGTGATTAGAATATTCCATGGGAATTAATTTTGATGGATTCCACAAACGAATTCAATTCTCCTACCACCTTTTCGGCCCAAATTGCTTTTGATTATCACGATGCAATCCTTGCAAGATTAGATCGATGCTACTGTTTCCAACTCCACCAACCTTGAATTCCAGTTCAAACTTTTCATCGAGAATTAATTTGCGAGAACTCCGTATGCATAGCTTGAAAAATATAGAAGAAATTGTGTTGAAGGTTAAGACCTGGTTGCACTAATCATCGATATTTGATATGTTAATCGATTGAGTGATGAAGAATCGATGGTTCAAACCAATGAATCAATTCGGTATGTCGTCCATTTAGAGAAAGAAAGATATATTCAGTTATTTAGGGAGTGAATTAAGGATTTCAAAAAAGAAACTTAGATAACTACCAAATAAAAACGTGTTAAACGTACATAATTAACCTTCTATTTAAAATAGTAAAAATTAAACATAAAAAAATCTGATTGGTTAAAAAGGGGTTTTCTTGGTTTTCGCCTAACTTTGTGGTTTTCTTTTAATCATCTCCCTATATACATATATATATATATAGGGAGATGATCAAGAGAAAACTAACATTTAGGGAGAGAACTAAAGAACTACTATTTAAAGGTAAAAAAATAATAAAAAAAATCATAACTCAAAATATAAATCAAAAACTAAAAAAATGGTTCGGATACCTTGTTTCCCACGCCGTCCTCGTTCAAAAAAAATAAAAATAATCAAAAAAATACTCGATTTAGCCTTAGGGTTTAGTTTTTAGGTTTAGCTTAGCTTTTATGTTAGGTTTTTGGATGGGGGTGGGTGGGGGGTTTAGGTTTTTGGGGGGTTGGTGGGGGGTTTAGGTTTTTGGGGGTGGGTTAGGTTTTTGGGGTGGTACTACACATATACAGTATTACGTTTAGGGTTAGGTTTTTGAGGGTAGGGGTGGGTGCGATGGGTTTAGGTTTTTGGGTGGGGGTGGGTGGGGTGGATGGGTTTAGGATTTTGGATGGGGTAGGTGGGTTTAGGTTTTTGGGTGGAGGTGGATGGGGGGTTTAGGTTTTTGGGTAGGGGTGGGTATGGTGGTTTAGGTTTTTAGGGGTGGGTGTGGGGGGTTTAGGTTTTTGGTTGGGGTGGGAGTTTAGGTTTTTTCAATTCAAGTGGGTTTTATTATAACCACCCCCTATACACACATGTATCATGTATGGGTGTGTTTGAGTCTTTTACGTATGCACAAGAATCCTTTTATATATATATATATATATATATATATATATATATATATATACACATGATGTATATGCACACTTAAAGGATGTGCTCGTTCGTTAAGAAAATGATAGTATGTCACACCCACTAAGGCGGAAATACGGGATGTAACTGGTATATCGCATTGAACACAAGTACAAGAGAAACTAATAGGAAGATTGTGCATTACATTGAACCATGCTACATGCTTCTAACAAAGGTACAAATACAAAAAAAATCTATAAAACGGTACAAAGTGTCTAAATGCCTGACTACAACCAAAGTACATAATCAAAACTAGAAACAATAGTTCTAATCTAAAAGCGAGCCCCCATAAAAATCTCTTCTTCAATTCTTCAATTCTGTTTACCTGAAAGCATGTTTCGAAAACGGGTCAACTATATAAATAGTTGGCGAGTTTGCAGGTTTTGCGACTCTATAAAAAGTTTTTGATAAAAAAAAATCCAAAGTGATCAAAAATCCATTGATCGAGTACACATGTATTAGACAACATATTACCATGAGCCGCAATCAAAGGCTCGACGAAATAAAAATAAAGTACCACATACGGAAGTCTAATGCAAATAACCGCCTAAAAATTGGCTAACTTTGCGCCCAAGTGACCCTACAAGTCTGGTTGGCGCGACCAAACCATGAGCGGGGTTGTCAACCCAAGTAGTACTACTCAAAATTCCCAACGGCTACGCTCAGCTAATTGATTGCCCAAAATTGGGGACTTTAAGGCATTAAAAAAAATAACTCATGTATCAATGTATCATATAACATGTGAATAAAAATAAATAAAGAAACAGCTTTCCCTCAAAAACAGTAAACAGTAAGTAAAGTGGGGCCAAGAAACTCACCTGGACAATGCGGGCGAGTGATACGACACGGTCGACAAAAACCGATAAAATCCGAGTCCTAACAGGGTCCTACTAGTCAAGTGGACACAAGCGATGCATTCAGGACTCCTAAAGGTTGTGACCAAGTCAATAAAACAAAAAGTGGCTATGTAATCGGTTGCATACCCAAACTCGTGCATACGCGTACAGACTGTTAGAAACTGTAAAGCCGGCTTTTATTTAAATTCGTGACCTTAAAACCTTAAGTTTTAGATTTTAATAAAGAACATCAGTATATAAATTCATATACAATAAAATCTCAAGTCACGGTTTCGTTTGATCAAAAACACGGTTACGCGCGTAAAGAAAGGTTTAAGGTTTGAAAATAAGATACATCCGAAATTTGGGTTTTAGTGTGATATTAGCACCCAATTTAAAATTATAAATTTATGTTTTTAATGTGAACATATTTCTGTCCAAAATCCCCTAAAACGTTTTATAAAAACAATTTTATACAAAAATTCCCAAAAATAGTAACTTTTTATAACGTTTTAGTGGACCAAAATTCTAAACCATATTTAGACATATATTTACTGCTTGATACTTCCACAAATTGATAATATACATAAATAATAATTTCTGACCAATTTTCATAATTTTTCAATATCCAGATTATTTATTATAAATATAATATTGATAAAATTTAACAAATTCTGGAAAAATAGTTAAACTTGTCAAAAATTTACCAAATTTTTACCAGATTAGTGTTAGGTCCATATGAGATTTCATTAAAATTTTCAAGTCCTAATATTGTCCAGAAGTATAAGATCCCAAATTCAATCGTTAAAATTTCATAATTACCAAACACATACTTAGACAACTCTAAAGTTCACGAATTTTGGACAGGAATCATGTTTTATCATAAACTAATTATTGACCAATTTCCATATTTTTCCAATACTCAGAGGTATTTTTCCCAATTTTCATGTATTAAACTTGTAGAAATTTTAATTAAATAATCTATAAAGAGTTTGGTTACCAAAATTTCCAGATCAAACTTTTTTTATAAATAATACTGTTTATAAATAAATTTGGGTGTTAGATCACATTTTCAGAAAAATCCATCAAAACAATTGTTGTATAAAAATAAATATATTAGTTCCATTATTTGTTTTACGTGAACCGGGGTTGGGTGTATAACCTAATAACCACTAAAAATATCAAATATCTCAATACTAAATATTTTCGGGTTCAATTCTCAACCAATGACTCATAAAACTATTCTAACATAAAATCAAAGCTTAACGGGTAAAGTTTATACCTTCCGTATAAATGGTTCGCGTACGCGGAACCTCCCGTATTTCACATACAATATGAACCAAAAACACCATTAGGATCGTTTTTATCTCTTGAGCATTTCCATATGCTCAAAATTGACATGCAATGCCGTTTGGATGGTCATGCAACCCGATCAATTTCTTGTTTCGGTCCTATAAACTGTTACAATATGTTCGTATTCAAAAATATAGTTCCCAACATCTGATAGGAATTTCCTACAATGAAAACATTCGTATTTGTGCTAAAAAAATACTTTCCAAAAATCGTCACGATCCAACGGTCGGATCTCCGGGGATCGACGATTCTCTGAGATCCAGTTTTTCAAATCCGAAAATCCGACTAGTCACATTCGAGGGTATGAAAAGCATACCTAGAGAGCTGTGATAAAAAATTCCTCCAGTAGGATTTTGCGTCTATGTGTTGACAAGATCATATCCAAACTTCATACATTTCTAACGGTCGGATTTCCGGGGATCGTCCGATCTTTAAGATTGCGCATGTATAAAACTTTCTGGACAGATTTTAAAAACTCTTTTTAACGAATTTAAGCAAGGATTTAGACAAATCTGAGCTTACCATTGCGTTCGTAGCGTCGAGAAATGGTTCCGGATGAAAAACGAGCTTCGGCCGCCACCGACCACCGCACCGGACCACCGTTGACCGCCACGCACCACCGTCGGACCACCACTACTTTGCCGGAAACCTCTCCAGCCCTCTCCACTCTCTCTCTCTAAAATTTCTCTGAATTTTTGAAAAATGAGATAGTGGATGAAGATGGGGTATTTATAGCCCCTGCGGTCTCCGATCGCGTGTCGGTTTTTCGCTTAAACAAACCCGATAAAAATAGTGGCGTTATTTTACCCAAAAATAACTCGTTAGAATTTAATATTTTCTCTCGAGTCCTTGCGTCTCGTAAATATATATCCTTTCGGATTTAAATTGAATTTTACGAAACTGCTCGACTCGGGTGTTAACACGTATAGACCTGAACTTGATCAACTTTTTGGCATTATAACACCAAAATAAATCTTGCTATTATCTTACGTTCACTAACGAGTTCCTTTCGTATGAAAGTATATTTCAACATAATAATAATACTATTATTATACGAACTCGTCGAACACAGGTGTTGACCGTAAAAGTCACGATTGTAACATAGTATTTTGTGTTTATGTTAGCTCGCTAATAATGACCATAAATCCGCACAAAGAAACACAAATTAAAAGTAAATAGTATTTAAAATCCAAATTAAGTTCAAATATCATTATCACATGATTCAATACCATACAACATTTAAAAGTAGGTAATCTATAATATGTAAATTTAAGTCTAAATACCACTAGATGATTCTAAAATTAAATCAAGTACAAGCTTAAGAAGTAAACATAAACGTACGAATATGTAAATAGTGCACCAATTACTATTACTAATAACTAACAAAATAATTTAATTGAATATGTAATTGAAATGAACATGAACGAACAAACCGAAATGAGCGTAAACAAATGTAACTGAAAGAACATAAGTGAGCATTCATGAACGAATGAGACATGTATTCATGTTCCTTTATTTAATTAAATAAAGAAAAGTTTTTGTTCATTAATGAATTGACAATCGAATGATTCATAAACGCATCACTAAACATTGGCTTCATTTACCGACATAGATCAAACCATACTTTTTTTAGCCTAAGACCGTGGGGCGTGGTTTTCACTCCACATTGTTCACTCACTGTCACATTAGCGTCACATTATTCTTCACTTCCGACCACTCGACCATGGAAATGATCTTCACTCCCCCACCACTCTTTACTCCATTTTTTATTTTTTTTAAATCAAATAATAGTCAAAAATAGGGTACTAGGGCGTATTGCAGATACCCAATCAAGTATGTTGGGTACCACGTGTACACCGTCGCAACCCATGTGGGTACCCGTGACAGGTAGCAGACTCGAGTATATGTACCCATGAACGACAATATTGATGTTTGGAAAGAGAGTCGTTGGTGGCTATGTAGCCGTTGGAATTTAAAAAAATAAATTACTTAATTTAAAACCTACAAATACATAAACCTCTATTTATATTTCTACAACATAAACCATACTTTTTCAACTATATTTCTACACAAAAAATACACTCTTTTTACTACACATGGATTCCAAAAAATCAAAGGTCAGTAATCTGAAAAACAGGGGCGGCCCTTAGGGGGGCGGGGTTAAGGGGCCCGTAGTTTTTAAAAATTGTTTATATATTTTACATATATATTTATTTTTATAAAAGGCTATCTATTTATCCTATTAACTCATTTAGAAAATAAAAAAGTCTCACTATTATCCATTTATCATATTAACCCACTTAAAAATTAAAAATGTCTCACTAGATTTTCAAACTTATTAAAAAATAACAAAATAAGTGGGTTGAGACTGGAGCGAGAAGGGAACTGAACATCAATCGCTTTTATTATGGGGCCCGCTTTTTTTTACATGTCCCGGGCCCATAATGTTTTGAGTATTCTCGGGACCGGCCCTGTTGAAAAAAGTGTCTAAATCAAGAGGCGGTTCTAGCCAAAATCAATCAAGACAACAACCGATAGAACAACCGTTTCAATACCAATATTATCTGTATTCTCAAATGCCAACCATGTCTACTCAAATTGCACCTGGTCAATTACAAAATCAACTTTATGTTTGACCCTTTTGTACCCCGCTACCAAAACCTGCCATACCGTAACCCAACCTGTAATGAAGAACGAGCACTCCCGATTTTTTATGATGAAACTGAATAACAAAATAATGAAAAACTAGACGATGAAGAACAAGAGGTGGAAAAACAACCCGGAAAAAAGGAAAATTTTGCACAATAGTGGACCGACAAAACATAATATTGCTTTGTGTAAGGCTTGGGTTCATATTTTCGAAGACCCGGTAATAAGAAATCAATAAAAGAAAGACGAGTTTTGGAATCGAGAGCTTGAGCATTACAATAAACTGGTTCAAAGGTTTTTGGGTTCAAGCGGTATCTTTTTATTTTATTTATATTTTAAGTTCCGAATTTTATATGTAAGTTTATATTTCTGGTATTTTATTTATTTATTTATTTATTTAAAACTATATAGAACCGTCTACGTGCGAGTGAAGCCGCCGATGTTGATATAATGAATAAAGCATTAAAGGACTACCAAAATAAGCACAAAAAAAGTTTTGCCCCACATAGAGTGTGGGGAAATTGAACGGTTTCAGGATAAATGGAACAAAGTCCCGTTGATGGGTGAGAAGTTTTTGAGTCAATCCGAACATAAAAGAAAGTTTTCGAATTACAGCAACTACACGTGTTTAAATGATGATCCCTTCATTAGTTGGGCACCCGACCTTAACGAATAAGCAACACCGACAAGACCAACACGAAAAGCAAGGAAATCAGGCGAGTCGTCAAGCAAAAGTAGTTTGGCCGAAGCAGTTTCACACTACGCAACGATGGAAGAGAATATTATGAAAGAGCTATTGGAATCAAGAAAGAAAAAAAGATGAACAAGTTATTAACTTGGTGGAGAAACAACGGGAGGCGATCCGGGAGGATCGTATGGACCAAGATTTAAAATTGTTTACGAATCCACACGACCATTTGATCAGACCGAAGTTGGAAATAACTTTTAAATGAAAACGTGAAATAGCGAAACGGTATGGATAGCCTTGTGATTTCTAGATTTATTTTTATGTTATTTTATTTTATTTATTTTGATGTAATTTATTTTTATTTATTGGTATGTAATTTTTTTTTAAAGTAATGAAGTTAGTTTTAAATATAAAGAATTAATTTAAAAAATGAAGAAAAAAAAGACTTAGGGTAGTTAAGGTTATGCCTTATCACTTAAGGTACTTTGGGTCAGATTTTGGTAAAAATAAGGCGACACTATCTCATTAATTAAAGTCATTAGGGTCCTTAGGGTTGTACCCCTAATACCTTAAAACATACATTAAAGATTACTAAGAACATCAATAACACATAACTAAAATAAATAATCGATAATGATAATAAATAATATATAAGGAATATATTAATAAAGATTAGAAATTTATTAAATGACTTTATATGAAACTAATTACTATTACTAAAAGATGCAAGTCGGTTTGCACAGTGATTTTTTTACGTTTCTACATATTTGCCACCAAAACATCTTTTTTAGGTTAGCCATTAACATTTTATGTTTTCGTACATTCGACACCAAACTGTTACATAATTTTCATTTTCCCCCTTGGACTATAAATAATATATGTTTTTAACTCGTTTAATTTTCTAATAATTACGTTTTTTAGTAATAACTTTCGTTCTTTAGATTTAAAAAAAACGTAATCCACGTCTGTCTTTAATCTTTTTGGCAACATTCTGATATAAATTTTTTTTTGAAAATGGAATTGTGTTCAAAATCAATTATTATTTTTGACCGTAAGCTATAGCGAGTGCCGTTACCGTTACGATACCGTGACCAATATTGGTATTATTGGAACCGGTATCGGTATTCTTTTTTATGGTTTTCAACGAGCCCAATCTACAACAACATAACTTCTGCTGCATAGCACGAGGGAAAAACGATCAAACTCCCGCCGCGAAGCGCGGGTGAAGAAAACTAGTTATTTTAAAAATTAAAAAATAAATAAATAAAAAGTTGTGATTATTTTTTAACAGCGATATTTTTTTGATAAATAAATGAGTTTTAACAATTATAAAAAGTTTCTAAAATAAATGATTTAACATAGAATTTTGCGACTATTATGAAATCGGTCGCAAATCGGTTGGTAATTTTGCGACCGGCTTGTGTGGTCGCAATTACCAAGTTTTCTAGTAGTGTATGATTAAGGTTGTAAATGAACTGAACGAATACGAACAAGGCCTTGTTTGTATTCGTTAATTAAGGAAATTTTTTGTTCACCAACACATAAACGAACGGGATTTTATGTTTGTGTTCATTTATTAAGGAAATGAACATTTTCGTGTCCGTTTGCTTTCGTCCAAAAATTCTGTAACGAATGTAAACGCAAACGAACGTTCATGAATACAAATTAATATAACTTTTTAACTTTTAATTTTATATATGTTTTTTTATAATTATGGTTAAAAATTAAAGCCAATAATATAAAAATATAAAACCTTTAAAGACCAAACACACATGAACGAACACAAAAGAACGAAGATAAATGGACATATTATCGAACGTTCACGAACATAAATGAACGAATGTGACATGTGTTTATGTTCGCTCATTTAGCTAAACAAACAAAACTTCTTATTCATTTTCATTCATTTATTAAACGAGTTTTTCATCAAATGATTCATGATCTGTTTACTGTACGGTTAAAGGTCTCGTTGGTAAATAACGAAAAGGAGTAATAATCATCAGCTACAGATGTGAATACAAGAGTATTGGTGTACACAAATCCCAATCATTCCATAAAGAGTGCAATCTTCACCCAGCAACCAAATGAATCCCACTCCCGTTTGTCCCTTTCAAACGTTCGCGCCCACCTATACCATTTCCAACCACTCATTAACACGTGGCACGCCACAGCTTTTTCCACCTCCCGGAGTCGACTTATGACCACCTAGCTTTTTTTTTAAAGGCCAAATTTCTTTCTTTACATTTGGTCTTTAGGTATTTTTGAGGCTTTGTCTCTATCATTGGACCACCATCTTAATTGTCTTATGATCACCTAGCTAGCTTCCCTCCTCGTTCGTTTTGGGTATCTATCGCATGTCATAGCACCACATAGTAAGAGTGTGAACCCTTAGCCTCGTTAGCTTATTCACCTCCAGGTTCTGTGAATCTACGCCGAACAAATTAACGAAAAACCGATATGTAAGGGCCCACAGTATGACGTGAAGTTGGGTTGTTGGTGGAATGAATACCTCACAATTTTCATGTCGACTGGCTAAGGTGAGGTCGGCGAGAGGGGTCAGGATGGTGAGTCACACGGTTCGGATTATTTGATGCAAGAACCACATATTTTGGACTGGAGGTTTGATCCGGATTGATGGGGTAGTCGGCCCCATTGTCTGCTTTCAAAAAAAGATATCCAAATTGGCAATAAGTTTGGTATCTTATGACCCGGAAATCAATTAAGTGTGATAAATAACTCAAACCTTAACCCATGTAAATTACATGCATGAGTTTGGGAGTGAGGGACTTGTGTCCATTTTACTAAGCGTGAGTTTGTAAACAATATACATAAGTTGGATGTATCATTTTAATGAGTTAGACGCACCGTTGTAACGTAGAAATGTATCACCTAATCAAAACTCATTACAATCACAAATAAGAAGTTGAGTGCATGGGTATAGTTGTTGGATGCGCCATTATTATATGTTAGACACATTATTGTAACTAACGAGTGTACCATAACTTATTATAAAGAGTTAATAAAAAATGAAAAATTAGATGCATTGTTGTAATGAATTTATAACAGTGTTGTAACGGGTTTGAACGCATCCTTATCAAATTTAAAGAAAAAACACACAGTTTTCTTAGAAAATTGTATTTTAAAATATAAAAATAGTATACTCAAATTAAATAAAATAAGATTTTGATTTTTATTGTTATAAGGAATTAACATATTAAGATTTTGGAAATTAAAAAACTTAGTGGAAATTATTTTAAAATGAAAAGTCAAATTTGAGTTCGTACATATTTTTAACTAGTTGCGGGTTCGAAACGTAAATAAAAATAACCAAATCATGATAGTACATGCAACGTGACGTTAAGAAAAACACGAAGCAACGATATATTCAATAGTAACAAAAAATTTACTTCGTTGTATACGAAAGTGAAGTTATTCGGAAAAAAAAGTTATACCAAAATATATATAAAAATAAGCACGTCAACGACGCATTACAATGTTCCGCTTTAAACAAGCGTAGATAAAAAATTGTCCGAAGGACAAAATACAAAGATATGCATATATTTAGCATTTCATTGTGATAAACATGAAAATAAGAATTACCAAGCGAACGCTTTGAAATAAATTTGTCCATTATTAGTACCAAGGACAAAACAGGAAAAAAAACATAGACCTGGTTGTTTTTAATTTCCAACTAGGTTAAATCTCGTATATTAGACGAGTTGAATAAATAAAATGTTATATACTTAGTAATAAAAAAAATTTGAATAAATAAAATGTTATATATTAGTAATAAAAAAATTATATTCTTAAAAACCCGTTTAATACATAGGTTGAATAAACCAGAATATTACATCGGTTGAACTAGTTATAATTAAATAATAAGTATCCGTAATAAGATTTATATTAAAAATCTAAAAATAAATTCTTTTAATATCATTAGTCAATATGAGAGAGATTCGTGAAAAAATGATACAAATGAGCCAGAAAGTTACACGTGTCCATAAAATTTTATTTATTAATATAAAAATTATTATTTGAGATTATTATTTAATAGGAGAGAGAAACAGAAAATTTAATATTTAATAGGAGAGAGACGAAAAAATAAAGGTGGAGAGTAACCAAATAATGACACGTGTCGCTCATGGTTTTCCTTTATTATATATAATAGATAATAGATAATAGATTTTTTTTTTCTGGTAGGTTTCAGAGGGGAGAAATGAGAGGGAGTCATAGCAAACAAAGGAAAGATGTGCTTCAACCTGTTGTACCAAGAGGGTATCAATTTGTAAGTTACTATTCATACGTTAGTTTTTGTTTAGTTAGTAATTTCTTAAGTTTTTTTTAAAATAACTTTTATTTTATCCAATATATAATATTATAATTTAGATAATTAAGTATTATTATAAAGTTAGATATTATTATATAAAAAATCTGAAATTATATATATATATATATATATGAAAAGGATCATGTATTAACTATTTTTTCATGTGTAAACCAATAAACCAAATCTTGACCACACATTTAATTTTACATATTTTATTTAGTGACTCGTATTTAACGTTGATTTTTTTAATAAATGTGTGGCTAATATTGTTTAAATGGTATTATGGTAAAAAATGATTTTTTGACTTCTTCCTAAATACAAACAACAAATTTAATATTAAAAAAATATATGTATATTTGCATTAAGAAAATGAAGACAATTTGATTTAATATATTAAAAAATAAAAACGTAAATCTTTATTTCACAATTTGATTTAATATATTAAAAAATAAAAACGTAAAAATAAAAATTGAAAATTATTCTATCAAATAAAAATGTTTTAGTAATTTATTTGTTTTTTAAAATTTAAATCAAATTATATTAGTAAATACGATTTTTTTTAATCTTTAAATCAAAACGGACTTCTCAAATTCATATTTTAATATTTTTTTAACCAAATCGGATTTCCCAACTACGATTTTAGTTTCTAAATATTTTTTACGGTGTATTCGCATGTTTGTGTACGTGTCAGCATATTTTTGATACATATTACCGAATTTTTGTTTATTAGGTCAACATTTCGTTGGGCTCGTATGATTGTATTTTGAAAAGGTTGAAAAGTCAAAGTATAAAATGTGACATTTGAAATTTTAATATAATATTACAATAAGATATTACAAAAACCCTTTTGAGTGAATTTGAATTTAATATAATGTAATGTGATATACATATATGTAACAATAAGATATTACATATGTGTATATAATAATATATATATGTAGTTTTTTTTTATTTTAGATAATATGAACAATTACATATATGTTCATATTATTATGTAATTGTTCATTACATATAAGATATTACATATAAATAATATGGTATTACATATATGTAATGTGTTACTACATATATGTAACATCCCAAAATAAATAGAAACCCAAATAAAGGAAACAAAGTGGGCTTGGCCAAAGTTTCGGCCCATGGGCCCGAAAAATGACAGGGAGCCTTCATAGCAGCAGCCATCAGCCTCTCCCTCATTCACCACACTTGTCACGCAAGTTTCTAGTGAGAGAAAGAGAGAGTGAGAGTTTGGGTCTAGAGAGAGAAAGCTCGGGATCAAGCTCAAAGTCTCGAGGATTGTTGCTCAACATCTCTGGAGCATAAAGAAACGAGAAGGAAGCTGTAACAGGTAATTATTATGCCTAAATCTGAGTTTTTGTAACTTTCGGTTTCGGGTTAATAATCGAGTAAAGGTTTAGATTTTTACGTGTGAAACTGGAAACAAACCACGGGTTTGGGTTCATGGGGGGAAATGGAACATTTCGAACGTAAAAAGTTCAAAGCTTGATCGATTAGAACAAAGGGACCAGATCTAGGGTTCTGTTTGGGGAAGAAGACTGCACAGTCGAAACTACTAGTTTCGATATGGATCTATCGAAACTACCTAGTTTCGACAGGGGCAGACCCATCGAAACTACCATAGTTTCAATATAGACCCAAGACCTTAACTAAGAATTTATATAAGTCATACGACTCGAAACTACTTAGTTTCGATAAGAAGCAGTGACTCGAAACTACTTAGTTTCGATAAGAAGCAGTGACTCGAAACTACTTAGTTTCGATAAGAAGCAGTGACTCGAAACTACTTAGTTTCGATAAGAAGCCAGGGCTCGAAACTACATAGTTTCGATAAGGAGCCAGGACTCGAAACTACCTAGTTTCGATAATGAAACCATGACCCGAAACATCTGAGTCAAGCCTAGTAATGTCTAAGTGTCCCCTAGGAACACAGCCTTACGCCTATGACTTGATTATACAGATTGTGGGTGACCATAGTGACATTCAGGAACCGGCTAGGTGTAAACAGAAACGATTCATCTGGTGAGTTCTTATTGCCCTTTTTCCTAATGGTTTTGGGCTGGCATGCATACTGGTATAGTATTTTATAAAAATGTTATTTTTATAAAATGAAAGGCAAAGTATAGTATTTTATAAAAATGTTATTTTTATAAAATGAAAGGCAAAGTATAGTATTTTATAAAAATGTTATTTTTATAAAATGAAAGATAAAGAACAAAAGAGCATAGTATTATCTTTTAAACAAGTTTTGAAAGATAACAATGAGCTAAAGAAAGAACGATAAAGGAGCCGTACTTCGGTACAGCTCGACAGTGACAGTGACAGTGACAAATACCATGTTATATGCTTATGTGTTAATATGTGTTATTTGTCTATATGAAAGTTATGTGATTGCATTTCTACTTGTGTATTAGTGTAATTGCATTGCATAGTAGTTGCATAGTAGAAAGTCCTGCAGGCATGCTAAAGTAGAAGTCTCACCCTGAGGTGTGAGCAATGCTAAAGGAGTCTTACACTTCGGTGTAAGCAATGCTAAAGGAGTCTTACACTTCGGTGTAAGCAATGCTAAAGGAGTCTTCACTTCGGTGTAAGCGAGAAAGTCTCACCCTGAGGTGTGAGCAATGCTAAAGGAGTCTTGCACTAACGTGCAAGCGAGAAAGAAAGTCCCACCCTGAGGTGTGGGCAGCGCTAAAGTAAAAGTCTTACCCTGAGGTGTAAGCAAGATAGGGATCTGGTCCTCGGACCACGATCCATATGTGATAGTTAAAGTATGATAAAGTCACTTGTCAAGTATAAGTGAAATGATAGACAGAGTACAGTGGGACACCCTAACGGGTTTCCTTAAAGATAAAGTTTTAATGACAGATAGTAACGTAACAGATTTATAATTGTAACGTTGTAAAGTTTTAAAGTAATAGTTAAAAGTTTATTTCAAAGAAAGTGAAAGTAAAGCTTATTTTATTTTAATAAAACTAAGCTACCAAAGACAAAGTTTACAGTTTAAAGTAAAGAGAGAACTCACCAGCGTTAGCTGACTTTTAGTATGCATGACAGGTAAAAAGGGTAAAGCTAAAGAAAAGTGAAAGAGCCATGTGGGCTGGATAGCATGGACATCGGGCTGCGGTATTGAAGACTGACATTTCCAATCCTGATAGTTCATGTTATAGACAATATTTCATGTTATAGTTTGATGAATGATTTGAATTAAAGACTTCCGCTGTAATAGATTCTGATTTCCGGTTTAAGAACTATGTTTGTTATGTTGTGTGCCAACTATGAGATGTACCCGTTTTGGGGCGTTTCAAGTTGGTATCAGAGCCATAGTTTGAGAGATTCAGACATTTGCGATAATGTCTGAACTTAAACTGAGAATGGGACAAAGCAAAGGAAGGGAAGGAATGTCAGTCGGAGCAGCCCGTCCATGGAAAGATAGTAGACAGAAGGTAGTCAATGTCCTTACATAGAACATAGACAATAACGCCTTAGTACAGATAGCAGAAAGTAGATGCTTTAGCATAAATAGTACATGCCTTAGCACAGACAGTAGACAGTAGATAGTACGTGCCTTATAGTAGAAACTCTGAACTTGGATGCAAATGTTACTCGGAAAGGAAATGTTCAGAACCCGAGTAGTAAAGTAAATTAGTAATTTCATACCGGTCTCTGTAATTAGTAATTTACAGTACTCGAGGTGTTCTAAATTGTTACCTATCTTGATAACACGAGCTATCCTTGTTCACAGTAGACACTAAATGGCTAGAGCAAAGAGAGGAGGTCGCACTGGGGGTCGTACTGGTCGTCGAGGCCGACCTCCAGGTAACCGGAACCGTCCTGAAGAAAGTGAGCACTCCCGCAACGAAGCTGAATCGATGCATGTGGAGCATAATGATAGTGGGAACCATATGTCGGCTCCTAACGATGCCCCTAATGAGGCGCTTGAGTTGGAACCGATTGTGAAAGAAGCTATAGCGGCAGAGGTTACTTCAATCTTGAAGAAAGTTCTACCAGAAGCATTGGGCGAGGCCCTTAAAGAGTTTAATATAGGGAAGAAAGAAACGAAAGAGGAAAGCAGCAAGAGACTTGGAGTCACTGACAGTGATGATTCTGATTATGAAATGGCAACCCGGGGTTGCAACTATAAGTCCTTTCGGGGGTGTGACCCGCCGAAGTATGATGGACGGAAAGATGCTGTTGCCACTTTTGAGTGGATAGAGAGAATGAATGGGGTGATCAACATTAGTGAGTGCCGTGATGATCAAGCGGTCAAGTTTGCCGCTCACTCATTCACTAATGAGGCATTAAGCTGGTGGAGATCGATCGAAAGAATCAAGTCTTCTGCTGAGATGAAAAAGATGAAATGGGACGACATGAAAAAGCTGCTAATCACTAAGTTCTGCCCGCAGAACGAGATTGACAGAGTTGAGAGGGAATTTCTGGGGCTCTGTGCTGGTAGTATGACTCATCGCCAGTATACCTCCAAATATCAAGAGTTGGCTCAGCTGGTTCCACATCTGGTGGACACTGAGGAAAAGAGGATTAAGTACTACATCAAGGGACTACCACAGAAAGTCCGTGTGCACGTGAAAGCTAATGCTCCCACGAGTTTTGAATCTGTGGTATCACTTGCTGGAATAGTTTATGATGACTTCGAATCCGCAGACCCACTGCCTACTGAGAAGAAAGTGACCAATGCCGTTAAACGGCCAGCTAAAGAGTGGGCGGGGCCGGAGACGAAGAAACTGAGGATTGAAGATGGGGTTGAATGTGCTAAGTGTGGCAGGAAGCACTCGGGCGAGTGCCGAGTTGGGTTAAATATGTGCTATAGGTGCGGAAAGACCGGACACTACTCTCGAGAGTGTCCCGGGGCACAGTCTTGTTATAACTGCGGGATACCTGGCCACATGGCCAAAGACTGTCGGGAACCCAAGGCTACTGGCACCGAGAAGGGTAAAGAACCTGAGAAGCCGAAGGCAAGGACCCGGGCGTATGCACTGACACAGGAGGAGGCTAGGGGAGACCCAGATGTTGTGTCAGGTACGTTCATCCTTGACCACACTTA
The DNA here is from genome assembly GCA_023525975.1 of Smallanthus sonchifolius. Classification (NCBI taxonomy): domain Eukaryota; kingdom Viridiplantae; phylum Streptophyta; class Magnoliopsida; order Asterales; family Asteraceae; genus Smallanthus; species Smallanthus sonchifolius. The sequence goes on from CM042042.1 coordinate 14,251,447, forward strand.
TGTTTCAGTATTATTTGATTCGGGTGCCAGTAGGAGTTTTATATCATCTTCTAAGTGTAAAAGAATGAAATGCAAAGTTACTAGAGTAGAGCAGGCCTTTAATGTGGAAACCGCAGTGGGCAAGACCACGATAGTAAGTGAATTGGTAGATAATTGCACGATAAAGATTCATGGCCATAGATTCCCAGTTAGGTTGTATGTTATGACCTTGGGAGGATTCGATATAGTTTTGGGTATGGATTGGTTAGCTGCCAACGAAGCCCGAATAATATGTAGACGAAAGATAGTTCAGCTCAAAGCTCCAGACGGTGGCGAGGTTTTGGTGTACGGGGATCGCGACGGTTCACTAACGAACGTCATATCAATGATAAAGGCAGAGAAGTATATAGGGCGCGGATGCGAGGCCTACCTGGCCTATGTGATAGACAATGATGTAAAGGTGAGAGAGTTAAAAGACGTACCAGTGGTATGTAATTTTCCGGGGGTGTTTCCTGAGGAGTTGCCTGGGTTACCACCTGACCGGGAGACAGAATTCCAGATAGACTTAGTGCCAGGTGCCCAGCCCGTGGCTAAAGCACCGTACCGACTTGCACCTCTGGAGATGAAAGAGCTGATGGTACAGTTGGAAGAACTTTTGGATAGAGGATTTATCAGACCAAGCATTTCTCCATGGGGTGCTCCGGTTCTGTTCGTAAAGAAGAAAGATGGTGCCATGAGAATGTGCATCGACTACAGAGAGTTGAACAAGCGTACAGTAAAGAACAAATATCCGCTACCAAGGATCGATGATCTGTTCGACCAACTACAGGGCGCCAGATGGTTCTCCAAGATCGATCTGCGGTCGGGATATCATCAGTTAAAGGTAAGAGAAGAGGACATACCTAAGACAGCGTTTCGCACGCGTTATGGGCATTACGAGTTTCGCGTGATGTCTTTCGGCTTGACGAACGCTCCGGCAGCATTCATGAGTATGATGAACCAGGTGTGTAGACCGATGCTAGATAGGTCGGTGATAGTGTTTATAGACGACATACTCATTTATTCGAAAAGTGAAGGTGATCATGCTTGTCATCTTCGAGAAGTACTAGAGACGCTACAAAAAGAAAAGTTGTATGCCAAGTTCTCCAAATGCGCGTTCTGGCTTAAGGAAGTCCAATTCTTAGGTCACGTTATCAACGCAGACGGCATTATGGTTGACCCGGCTAAGATAGAGGCAGTACAGGAATGGGAAACCCCGAAGACGCCAACCGAGATTCGGAGTTTTCTGGGATTGGCAGGTTACTATCGAAGGTTCATTCAGGACTTCTCGAGAATAGCTTCGCCACTGACAAAGTTGACACGTAAAGAAGTAAAGTACGAATGGGGTCAGGCTCAGTCCAAAGCATTTGAAGAGTTAAAGAAGAAGTTGACCCAAGCCCCAGTGTTAGCACTACCCGACGGTAACGAGGACCTGGTGGTATATTCTGACGCATCGGGACAAGGGTTAGGGTGTGTTTTGATGCAGAGGGGAAAGGTGATCGCGTATGCGTCACGACAGCTAAAGATCCACGAAATTAACTACCCGACTCACGATTTGGAGCTCGCGGCAGTTGTTTTTGCGTTAAAGATTTGGAGGCATTACCTCTACGGGGTGAAATGCACGATTTATTCGGATCACAAGAGCTTGAAGTATTTCTTCGAACAGAAAGACCTGAATATGCGGCAAAGGCGGTGGTTAGAATTGCTGAAAGACTATGACTGTGAGATCCTATACCACCCGGGAAAGGCGAATGTGGTCGCTGATGCCCTAAGTCGTAAGGAGAATCATTCTCCTATTAGGGTAAAAGCGTACCAGTTAGTGATAACCCCAGATTTTATGACAGAGCTAGAAGCAGCACAGAAGGAAGCACTAAAGGAAGAGAACATAAAGAAAGAAAGAATGGTCGGTCAACAGACAAAGTTAGAGTTAAACACTCATGGAGTGAGGACCAGGTGTGGTCGCATGTGGGTACCGAAGGGCGGAGAGCTTAGGGCCAAAGTACTTGACGAGGCCCATAAGTCTCGATATTCCATCCACCCAGGAACCACGAAAATGTACCAGGATTTGAAGAAAGAGTATTGGTGGCCTAACATGAAGAATGATGTGACCGGATATGTAAGCAAGTGTCTGACTTGCTCACAAGTTAAAGCAGAGCATCAGAAACCGTACGGGAAGATCCAGCCTCTGGAAATACCCGAATGGAAGTGGGAGCGTATCACCATGGACTTTATTACAAAGCTGCCCCGCACAGCAAAAGGCCATGATACGATTTGGGTTATAGTGGATCGTCTGACAAAGAGTGCACATTTCTTGCCAATTCGCGAAACGTATTCATCTGAGAAGTTGGCAGAAGTATTTATCAATGAAATTGTCTCTCGACATGGCGTACCGTTATCAATTGTATCTGACCGGGACACCCGATTTACATCGAGGTTCTGGAAAAGATTTCACGAGTCAATGGGTACAAGACTGAACATCAGCACGGCTTATCATCCACAGACGGATGGTCAATCAGAAAGGACCATCCAGACGTTAGAGGATATGCTCCGCGCATGCATTATAGACTTCGGTGGCAGTTGGGATAGTCACCTACCGTTGGCAGAATTCTCCTACAACAACAGTCACCACACCACGATTGGTATGCCGCCCTACGAAATGTTGTATGGTAGAAGATGCCGAACCCCGGTCTGTTGGGGCGAGGTAGGACAGAAAGAGTTGGGGAGTTTAGAGGTAGTCACAACAACCTCTGAAAAGATTGACCAGATCAAGGCCAGAATGAAAGCTGCACAGGACCGTCAAAAGTCCTACGCGGATAAAAGGCGAAGACCAATCGAATTCAAGGTCGGGGATCAAGTACTATTGAAAGTATCTCCCTGGAAGGGGATCATACGATTCAGAAAGAGAGGGAAGTTAAGCCCAAGATTCGTCGGGCCTTTCAAAATACTAGCACGGGTTGGTGAAGTCGCTTACCGGTTAGAATTACCTGATGAGCTGAGTGGAATTCACCCAACCTTCCACGTGTCGCACTTGCGCAAGTGCCTGGCCGACGAATCGGCACACGTGACACTTGACGACATCGAGATAGATAATAGCCTCAATTACATCGAGGAACCCGTCGCCATATTAGACAGGAAAGAAAAGCGGTTACGGAATAAAGTGATACAGTTAGTCAAAGTACAATGGAAGCATCGTAAAGGTTCGGAAGCTACATGGGAAACCGAGACAGAAATGAAAGAGTCGTACCCGCACCTGTTTGACTTATAACAGGTTTCGAGGACGAAACCTTTCGTAAGAGGGGTAGACTTGTAACATCCCAAAATAAATAGAAACCCAAATAAAGGAAACAAAGTGGGCTTGGCCAAAGTTTCGGCCCATGGGCCCGAAAAATGACAGGGAGCCTTCATAGCAGCAGCCATCAGCCTCTCCCTCATTCACCACACTTGTCACGCAAGTTTCTAGTGAGAGAAAGAGAGAGTGAGAGTTTGGGTCTAGAGAGAGAAAGCTCGGGATCAAGCTCAAAGTCTCGAGGATTGTTGCTCAACATCTCTGGAGCATAAAGAAACGAGAAGGAAGCTGTAACAGGTAATTATTATGCCTAAATCTGAGTTTTTGTAACTTTCGGTTTCGGGTTAATAATCGAGTAAAGGTTTAGATTTTTACGTGTGAAACTGGAAACAAACCACGGGTTTGGGTTCATGGGGGAAAATGGAACATTTCGAACGTAAAAAGTTCAAAGCTTGATCGATTAGAACAAAGGGACCAGATCTAGGGTTCTGTTTGGGGAAGAAGACTGCACAGTCGAAACTACTAGTTTCGATATGGATCTATCGAAACTACCTAGTTTCGACAGGGGCAGACCCATCGAAACTACCATAGTTTCAATATAGACCCAAGACCTTAACTAAGAATTTATATAAGTCATACGACTCGAAACTACTTAGTTTCGATAAGAAGCAGTGACTCGAAACTACTTAGTTTCGATAAGAAGCAGTGACTCGAAACTACTTAGTTTCGATAAGAAGCAGTGACTCGAAACTACTTAGTTTCGATAAGAAGCCAGGGCTCGAAACTACATAGTTTCGATAAGGAGCCAGGACTCGAAACTACCTAGTTTCGATAATGAAACCATGACCCGAAACATCTGAGTCAAGCCTAGTAATGTCTAAGTGTCCCCTAGGAACACAGCCTTACGCCTATGACTTGATTATACAGATTGTGGGTGACCATAGTGACATTCAGGAACCGGCTAGGTGTAAACAGAAACGATTCATCTGGTGAGTTCTTATTGCCCTTTTTCCTAATGGTTTTGGGCTGGCATGCATACTGGTATAGTATTTTATAAAAATGTTATTTTTATAAAATGAAAGGCAAAGTATAGTATTTTATAAAAATGTTATTTTTATAAAATGAAAGGCAAAGTATAGTATTTTATAAAAATGTTATTTTTATAAAATGAAAGATAAAGAACAAAAGAGCATAGTATTATCTTTTAAACAAGTTTTGAAAGATAACAATGAGCTAAAGAAAGAACGATAAAGGAGCCGTACTTCGGTACAGCTCGACAGTGACAGTGACAGTGACAAATACCATGTTATATGCTTATGTGTTAATATGTGTTATTTGTCTATATGAAAGTTATGTGATTGCATTTCTACTTGTGTATTAGTGTAATTGCATTGCATAGTAGTTGCATAGTAGAAAGTCCTGCAGGCATGCTAAAGTAGAAGTCTCACCCTGAGGTGTGAGCAATGCTAAAGGAGTCTTACACTTCGGTGTAAGCAATGCTAAAGGAGTCTTACACTTCGGTGTAAGCAATGCTAAAGGAGTCTTCACTTCGGTGTAAGCGAGAAAGTCTCACCCTGAGGTGTGAGCAATGCTAAAGGAGTCTTGCACTAACGTGCAAGCGAGAAAGAAAGTCCCACCCTGAGGTGTGGGCAGCGCTAAAGTAAAAGTCTTACCCTGAGGTGTAAGCAAGATAGGGATCTGGTCCTCGGACCACGATCCATATGTGATAGTTAAAGTATGATAAAGTCACTTGTCAAGTATAAGTGAAATGATAGACAGAGTACAGTGGGACACCCTAACGGGTTTCCTTAAAGATAAAGTTTTAATGACAGATAGTAACGTAACAGATTTATAATTGTAACGTTGTAAAGTTTTAAAGTAATAGTTAAAAGTTTATTTCAAAGAAAGTGAAAGTAAAGCTTATTTTATTTTAATAAAACTAAGCTACCAAAGACAAAGTTTACAGTTTAAAGTAAAGAGAGAACTCACCAGCGTTAGCTGACTTTTAGTATGCATGACAGGTAAAAAGGGTAAAGCTAAAGAAAAGTGAAAGAGCCATGTGGGCTGGATAGCATGGACATCGGGCTGCGGTATTGAAGACTGACATTTCCAATCCTGATAGTTCATGTTATAGACAATATTTCATGTTATAGTTTGATGAATGATTTGAATTAAAGACTTCCGCTGTAATAGATTCTGATTTCCGGTTTAAGAACTATGTTTGTTATGTTGTGTGCCAACTATGAGATGTACCCGTTTTGGGGCGTTTCAATATATGTAATAATAAGATATATTACATATGTGTAATATGATATTACATATATGTAGTTTTTTTTTATTTTACATGATATGAACAATTACATATTACTATGTAATTGTTCATTACATATAATATATTACTTATATGTCATATGTGCAATATAAGCGATTAGATATGTGTTTTTTTATCATTATGTATACTTGATTACGTGGTTTTTTTTACTTAAAATTAAGTATGTCTTGAACGTGTAGCTTCACACGTATTCTATGTTATTACATATATCTAATAGCTTATTACATATATGTGCTAGGTTATTGCATATGTGTAATTTGTATTAAAAAATAACAGTATATAAAAAAAATTATTAAATTGAAATAAATACGGTGAAGTTAGTTTAAAGAAAACTAATTAGATTAACACATAGCCATGTGATTTTTTTTTAAGAAAACTAATTCGTTTGGTTTTCGAATAAACCAAGTTATGGATTTTTTAGTTTTTTGAAATGAACAAATTTCTTGGTTTTAGTTTTTTTTTTTGCATGAACAAGTTAGATTAACACATTTATATTCGAGTTTTTGATAAAACATTATTAATGTTTTAAAGAGGATGATTTTAAAAAAAAAAAATTGGATAAACTTGGAACAACTACATTTATGTTTATATTTACATATATGTAAATATTTACATATATGTAACTGTTCGCTACATATATCTAATAACTAGCGTTAAAAAAATAAAATAAAAAATTGTAAGACTATATTCGAATTAAAGATAAAAAAAAGCTTTATTTAATGGTGTAATTTTTATAAAAAATAATGTTTTATAAAAAAGTTATGAATATTTAAAAATGGGAGGGGGAAATTTAAATAGGTGGAATCTTTATTATTAAAAAATGTGAAGAATGGTTCATTTTACCAAAATACCCTTTTATTAAAAAAAATGATTAATTATGTGTCATTTTCTTATTGTGTTATATGGTTTACACATAAACATGTGGTTTACAAATGATCTCTACTATATATATATATATATATATATATATAGGGGACGTATCAAATAAAAATCCTGAGTTGTTGTGAAAACCCATAAACCCATCCGAAACCACACATTTAATATTTTGATTTTCTGTTTAATTTTTATGTTTCAGGGGCATTTAGGTCTTTTTTTTCTCTCTCTCTAAACCAACCACCTCTGTCTATAAGTCCAGCTCTTTCTCCCTTTTTCCAAAAACACCTCCAAAGATCTGTAATATATTTCTCCCTCTTCACGATGTTATGGTCCAACGCTGGCATCTTCAGATCGGGAAACGAGAAGTGTCGTCGTCAAAAAAGTTATTCTAAAACCCAAACATCTCTGTTAACCTCTTCATTTCCACCCACATCATCTACATTCTCTCTGTTCGAAGAACACCCACACGAAGAACCCTAACTTGGGGTTTATGTTTAGGAGCTGGAGACAAGCGGAAGCCCCATCTTCACCGACCTCTTCATTTCCACCCCTCTCGTCTCCAACCTCTCTGTTCGAAGAATACGCACATGAAGAACCCTAATTTGGGGTTTAGGTTCAGGAGCTAAAGACAAGCGGAAGCCCCATCTGTTTAAGCCTGGGACTCTGGCACTTCGTGAGATCAGTAATTATCGTATTTCAAAATTGGTTTTTTAAAGTGTTTATCACTGTCGTCATTCAAAAGAGCAGGCACGCCGTTTATCCCTCTTTCATTCAAAATTGGTTTTTTAGTATATTCACCCAAAATCTTACTTCACATTTCTATAACTTGTATTTCAAAATTGGTTTTTTTAAGTCGATTTATATTTCAAAATTAGTTTTTATGTGTTCCCAAACCCAAAATGTTACTGCATTAGTTTTTAGGTGTTCCCAAAATGTTACTACATGAGTTTTTAGGTTTCCTATTTTGGGTTTGGAAATTTTGGTAGTTAACATATATATTTTTTTTGTTTAAACACTTAAAATCATGAATCTTTTATTCGGTTATTTACTTATTTTAATAACTTTATTTAGGATGATCAGATGAGACTGACTTGTTGAGAACCATTGGGTTTGCCTTCTTCACCTTCATGGTTGTTTTTCTTAAGAGGTATTGTCCACAAAAGATCAGAATCAGATCTAACGGTTACTGTTTCTCCTTTGGCAATATTTGATGTGCTCACTAAACCCCCCAAATCTCATTTTTGTGTTATATGTCCTTATGAAAGTTGTGTTTAAAAAGAAGCAGATATCAAGAAACATTAAAGTATATATTTTGTGTATTTACACCTGTGTATTTATTTTTTACACTCGTGTATTTTGTTTTTACACATATGTTTTTTGATTTTACACTTGTGTATTTGAATGTAAATTTTTTTTCTAATTCGTAAAGGAATTTTAAATTAGTGTGCAAACTGTTATTCAAGAATAAGTATTGTAAAAATATTGTGGAATGTATTAACTTAAATAATAATATCAAAGTAAAAATTAATAAACAAAATCTATAAACAAAGGAATGTAATATGGTTGTGAGATGTTTATTCATTGTCTGGGCGTAGCAAAATTGGGGAAGGAAGAAAATGTTTTCAAAAATTGGTTTCTTGTTTCTCTCATCAACCAAGATTGGAAAAAAGTAGCTTAAAAGGAAAAAAGTTTGGAAGTTGCCTATGTGTATTTTTATTTTACACTTGTGTATTTGGTTTTTACAATTGTGTATTTGGTTTTTACAATTGTGTATTTTATTTTTACATATATGTATTTTGAATTTACACTTGTGTATTTGTATGTAATTTTTTTTTCTGATTTGTAAAAGTATTTGGTATTCTGGATGTAGAATTTTTCGTTGGTCATGGTTGGAATTAGAATTTTCGGTTCATTTATAAAAGTATTTTGAATTTTGTTCTTGTAAATTCATGTAATTATTTATAAAAGTTTGGATCTGGATTTTTAGAGTTGAAATGTATATAAAGAGAGATAGAGTCTGTGCACATTTATTAAAAAAAAAACCAAGTAAATTTACTTATTTACCCTTTTAGGGTATTTTAAAAAGAAAAGAAAAGAAAAAAAAAAGCTAGATTCAATGTCAACCACATATTAAAATATACAAAAATGGATTTGTGGCTAGAAATGATTTTAAGGGTTTTCATAACTCAGAGTTTTCATTTGATACGTCCCCTATATATATAATATATATATATATATAGGGTATGGATCAATTGTAAACCACATTTCCTTGTGTAACCAATTAACCCAAAAAGAAAAAGACACCTCATAATCATTTTCTTTTATTAAAACGGTATTTTGATAAAAGTAGTATTCCCACCATTTTTTAATATTTAAATATTTCACCTAATCAACTTCCCTCCTTCTTTTTTGAATAATAATAACTTTTTTATATAATATTATTTTTTTATAAAAATTACACCATTAAATAGAGAGTTTTTTTATCTTTAATTCGAGTAAAGTCTTGCTATATAATTTTTTTATTTTTTTAATGTTTGTTGCTACATACATGTAAGGAACAGTTACATATATATAATATAAACATAAATTTAATTGTTCAATATTCCACATTTTTTAAAAATATTTCTCCTATTTTTTAGAATACTAATAACGTTTTGTACAATGTTTTTGTTCATAATATCAAATATGTAAAAATTACATATATCAAAATTTAAACAATTACATATGGTAATTGCATGCTCAACCTATTTTTTAATAAAAGATTTCATCTATTCAAATTTACCTCTCTTTTTTGAAAATATCCGCCCTCCTTTTTATTACATTAATCACTTTTTTAGACAATTTTATTTTTTTAACGTCTGTTATTGTATATGTAATATAGATATAAATATAATTATTTAAAATCCTCTCTTTTTATAATATTAATAATTTTTTTAATAAATTTTATTTTTAATAAAAGTTACAGTATTAAATAGAGAATTCTTCTATCTTTAATTTTATTATACTTTTGCTATATAAATTTTTTTAACGTCTATTATTGCATATATGTAAGAAACAATTAAGTATAGTCGTGTTATAAAATTTTTTTAATGTCTATTAAATCATGTATTTAAATAATAGCAATGTGCATTCAACAATAATTTGTTTTTTTTATAAAATAAATGTAAAGATTAACATTTACAATAAATGAAAATAATTACATATATATAATATACAATCACATACATATGTAATATGAACATATATGTAATTGTTTATATAAAACATATGGAGTAAGATATTACATACAAATATTATCGTATTACATATATGTAATCTCATGTTATTACATATATGTAATGTCATATTACATATAAGTGAAATCTTATAACATATATGTAAATATCTTGTTAATTATGTAGTACATTATTACATACATCTAATAGCTAGTAACAGATTACAAAATAATTAACCATATTTCATATCATTAGTTTTACCAAAAAAATTACAACTTTAATACACTTTACGTATACGTATGCATCAAAGATCAAAGTTTTCATATAAACTTTGCATATAAATGTTTAGAAGATTCAAATGAATGTGAATTAAGGGTTAAAAAAAAAGAAATATGTGGCTTAAATATAAATAATTAAGTAGAGTTGTGTGCAACGTATACAAATAACTCATTCATTTGTTATTTTTAAATAACGATTTCGCTTTAAAAAACTATACATCAAATATAAATAATTAATACAACTCTAGAAAACAAAAAATACCGTTACTGGTTCCTATAATGACGACGACGTTATTGGTTCGTTTCGTTACGGTACCGGCACGAAACCGTGATCGATTACATTTAGTATATTAAATTTTAAATAACATTTAATATTTCTCAATATTATAATAAATAAAATTTTAAATAGTTTTAACTTTATAATAAGGAAAATTTTAAATAAATAACAATTTTATAGTTTTACATAAATAAAAAAGTAAGTTTATATATAGTAATATTAATTTAAAGTACTAATTTAAAATGTGGTTGTGATTAGAGAGAGAAAAATAGTCAAATTATCATTACACCTTTATATCATTCTTAGCCATTCATTTATAAAAAAGAAATCATATTTAATTTGGACCACTAATTATAATATTATGAAATTAAATGAGTGGCCCAAGATTAGTTTTTTGGTTTATATAATAAAAAGTGGTTTACACATGATCCTTTTCCTATATATATATATGGTGAGTTTACTAAGAAACTCATTTTCATGAGAAAACCCAAAAACCAACCCACCCTAAAAAACCTAACCCCCCACCCCACCCCCACCCAAAAACCTAAACCCCCACCCCCACCCAAAAACCTAAACCCACCCCACTCACCCCCTTACCCACCCCTTAAAAACCTAAACCCCCCACCCACCCCTCAAAAACCTAAACCCCCACCTCTCCAAAAACCTAAACTAAACCCAAAAACTAAACCAAAAAGCCTAACCCCCCCCCAAAACCTAACCCCACACCCCACCCCCACCCAAAAACCTACCCCCCCACCCCCACCCAAAAACCTAACCCCCCCCACCTACCACCTCACCCACCCACCAAAAACCTAAACCCCCCACCCACCCCCCCCCCAAAAAAAACCTAAACCCCCACCCTTCCCCTCCAAAAACCTAACATTAAAGCTAAACTAAACCCAAAAGCTAAACCCACTACTTTTTTTTTGAACGAGGACGATGTGGGAAACAAGGTCTCCGAAACAGTTTTTTAATTTTTGATTTATTTTTTGAGTGATGATTTTTTTTACCTTAAATAAGTAGTTTTTTTGTTTTCTCATGAATATTGAGTTTTCTTATGATCTTTCCCTTATATATATATATATATATATATATATATATATATATACATACACATATATATAGAGAGAGAGGAGGGTTTCAGAGAAAAAACACAAGTTAGGCGAAAACCAAGAAAACCACTAAAAAAACCAATTTTACCCAATCATATAATAGTTTTTATTTTTTTGTTTTAGTTTATTTTTATTTATTTATAAGAGTATCAATGTAATATTAAACATTTTTACCAAAAAACATTTTTACACATAGTGTTACGTATACGTAAACAAAACAATTGTGTTTACGTATACGTAAATAAAAAAAATTGTTTTTGGATACGTATACGTAAATAAAAAAAATTGCCTAAAATGATGTGGTTTTCTTGGTTTTCGCCTAACTCTGTGGTTTTCTCTTGATCCCTCTCCTATATATATATATATATATATATATATATATATATATATATATATATATATATATATATATATGATTAGGTTTAGGTAAAAATGATTCTAATACTAAAACGGGTGAGAAAGATTTAGGGCCATTAGAACAAATTATAGAAAAGATTTAATGGTTGATATCCTTACTCGTTAATATCCATTAGATGCGCACTTTGAGCCTATACATTTTCTTTTGACAAAACCCACAACATTAACCCATTCACCTTTTAGCCCTTTCTTTTTAAACCCGTGAATTGGAATTCAATTAACTTAGATTGTTATAGTTGCGGTTCCAATTGAGATATTAAAAAAATTGAAAAAATGAAGGAAAAGGAAATACCAAAAAATAATCTCGGGTCGATATTTGCACAAAAATTGTGAGTATTAGTTTGAGTAAAAAAAGAAAAAAAAGAGAAAAAAAATTGAATGAAAAAGAAATGCAAAAACAGTATTGGGTCAACATTTGCCCAAAGGTTTTGAGTATTAGTCTGAATTACAATAAAAGATGTTATTGGGTCAATTTTAACCCAAGTTTCATTTGATAGTTTGAAGAAATAAGAATTTTAGTGTTGATGAGTCATTTATACCCATAATAGGAATTTGCAAGTTTTAGAGTTGTTTTTTAGTTTCATTAGTTGAATTCCACTCACCTTTAGCCATTTTAAAAATCCTTATCGATGCCCGCAACCCTAGCCTACAATACAACCCTTAAAAGACCTTTTGATTTGTGCGTTTTAGTTGTGTTAGTAGGAGGAGATGTGATCAATATGCAAGCTTATGATAATGTGGTTCATTGTTTGGTTTTGAGTAGCATCATTGCTAATCCAAATATGAAACCGAGGGGAGTGATTGATAGTGAGGGGTGTGTGCATGCAAAGAAATAACTAGATATGAGTTAAGCTCGTTCAAGTGTTTCCTTTTGTTTAAAAAGTCATCGATTGTTTGTTAGATTGTAAATCTATTGAGAGTGTAATTCTTATGAATCTTGCATGACCTTGGACCTTAACTTATGTTTAGTGAAAACAGTTGTTTGAGAATTTGTAATGTGGATTTGAAGCAAAAGACTTTGCTTGAAGGCAAGCAAAACTCAAGTGTGGGGATGTGATGTGTAGGTGTTCGTTGGGTGTTTATAATTTTTTATGTGTGATTTAGTATGGAACGCGTTTACTTTGAATGCGTTTATGATTTATAGGTGTTTGGATGCTAAGTACGTGTTTTGGAAGCATTAGAGAGGAAGTAGAGGGATTGGATCGGAAACTATGCAAAAGATGGAGGCTGATGTGGAAGTTCTGGAAGCTAAATCTTGAAACATGTATATCTTGAGCTAGAAAATGAGTTACGAGACCCATAATATATGAATCTTGGGTAGCTCGAGAAGCCGGATTCAAAAAGTTGGTTAAGAATTACTCTAGGGGCGTAATCTTACGCCCTAGGAGCGTAAGCTTATACCGGTAACATTTTCTTAACAGTAGCTTCAGCTCAGCGGAGTAAGCTTACGCTGGTTACGTTTCAGACGTGGATTTTTAGTGAAACATACGATTTTCAGTGTTTAATTAGAGGTTTCTTCCCCAAATTCAAAATCATCTTTTAGAGAGGGTTTTGGGGGTGATTTAGGAGACTTCTTGGAGGCTAGAAATACGATTCCAACATCAAATTGAAGATTAATACCCGAAAGATTGAAGGATTGAAGATGATTTCCTCCACCATGAGCGACTAATCCACCGGTAATCATTCATGTGTGGATTGTTTGTAAGTTTTTAGGGTTTTATCATGTGCTAGCTTTGAGAAACAATTCTTGTAATCGTTTTGTTTGAAGTACTCGAATATTTGTGTTTAGTAATCGTTATGAACTCGCGGGAGTCGATAAATTCTTGCACCATTGACCTTGTTAGATGATAATTGGTATGAACTTTGATTGGTGTTGAATCTATTGATTAATCTAATTCTATATTGCATACATTTGTCTCAATTTCATTTGTGAATGTTGTTTTGCACCGTTTGCCTATGATGTATGAATATTGATGTTCTTGTTTAGATTTGGTCAATTTGATTTGGATAATTTTATTGATTGCTTGAACTCATATCTTGGTGTGATAATCCCTAATTACTTGTGAACTTGAAACCCGGGCCTGATTCCTCTTTAATTATTATTTACAACTTAAACCGTTTGTTTGTTACTTGGTTCCTAGTGATTGTTTTGCTATTTGATAATCATTGTTTGTTGAGTTTGATAAGTTCCACCTAAATCATTGCTTGTGTTTGGTTAGAAAGACCCATTGCCACTTCATAAATCACTATGTCAATTGAAGTTAAGCGTCGACCACAAACTCTTCGTGGTTCAACACCCTTCTTACCCTAACTAGTTTAAGGTGATTTGGACACACTAATTCTCTATCTTTGACCGGTCCCTTCGACACCGATCAAATACCACGTCTGGTCATTGTGTAATATCAGGTCATTCTGTAATTAGTCAGGTCATTGTGTAATTAGTCAGGTCATTGTGTAATTAGTCAGGTCATTGTGTAATACAAGTTCATTGTGTAATACCACGTCTGATCATTGTGTAATATCTGGTCATTGTGTACTTAGTCAGTTCATTGTGTAATTAGTCAGGTCATTGTGTAATACAAGTTCATTGTGTAATTAGTCAGGTCATTGTGTAATACAAGTTCATTGTGTAATACCACGTATGTTCATTGTGTAATGACCTGGTATATTACACAATGACCATTATGTCATCCCTTTAAAAATAATAAAAGTACACATGTCAAACCGAGAATCCTTCTTACCCTTCTTATTTTTAAAACCCTTTTTATTATAACCTAACCCTATATATATATATATATATATATATATATATATATATATACTAGTTTAGGCCCCGTGTCTACACACGAGATGAAAAATATCAATACATAAATTTTTTAAATTTTTATTTATATATTTTACCATGTGATGATAGAAAACAAAATTCAAAACATGTAAAAATTAATATATAATTGAGTTTCAAAAATACATTAATTACTATTTAATATAATTTAATTTTCATTTAATGTTTGATTGAAAACAAAAGTTACATAATTGGATTTCAAAATTTCTTATAATAAAAGATAATTTAAAATAAGTGTGTTTTATTAGTATAATTAGTATTTTCTTCAAATATTTACTATTATTAAAAGATAGATGTATATTTAATAAGAGAGAGACGGGCAAAAAATCTATACTATATAATAAATAAAGGTTTTTCAATGCCACGTATCGCATTCATATTAATTCTTATAATTTTTTCCCGCTTCTCTCTCTTATTAAATACGCCTCCATCTTTCCGATAATAATATATTTTTTAACAAATTATTAATTATACTAATAAAATACATTTATTTTAAACTATCTCATATTAAAAGAAATTTTGAAATACAATTACCTTACATATGTTTTCATTTAAAGAGTAAATAAAACTCAAATTACTTTGAATAATAATTAATTTATTTTCAAAACTCAATTATACATTAATTTTTACATATTTTTGGATTTTATCTATTGTTAGTATATGTAATTACATTTTTCCACCTATAAGATATATACAAAAATTTAATAATTTTATGTATTAATATGTTTCACCCTGTGTAGTACACAGTTTCTAAGCTAGTTATGAGAATGACTATGGAAACGACACGTGACACAAGAAAACTTTATTTATTATATAGTATAGATATAGATATAGATTAATACTTTGTTTAAAATTTTATTATTATTGAAAATATGGAAGTTCATTTATTAAGAGACAAGGGCGGGAAAACTTTTTTAAGAATGTGGAGGCGACTGGTGTCATTGAGAAACTTTTATTTATTTTATAGTAGAAATATATACTAGTTTAGAATTCTGTGTATTACACATACACTATTAACACATACACTCATCAAAATGGAACAATATGAATATGTAAATATATGATTAAAAGTTTTTTATTTGAATCCTAACTTGCTATAAAAAAAATTCTGTTTGTAGAGTTACTAAAAATATAAGTGAACAAATTAATTGATGATAAACACAATTTTAAATTAAAAAATGTGTAGATAAAAATTGAAACAAATAATTAATTTAGTTACCTAAAATAGTGGAGTTGGTTATTAATAGGAGAGAGATACGAGAAAATAAGAATGAAGAGGCCTATAATTGTGACAAGTGTCCTTATTGATAAGTAATAAAGAGAAATTGAGAGAGAAAGTGATTCTGTGTATTCATTTATCTGATAATACATCATATATATATATATACACACAATTTATGAGATAAAACTCTAAAGCCCATAAACATTAGGCTGGGTCATAAAATAGTCTGTATTTATAACACATTCCCTCAGACATTTTATATTATGCACTATCAACATTATACTACCGGATAATGTTGTCTCGGTTCTTCAGGACCGATACTAACTGATACTGCAGGATCAATTAGGTTGCCTCATTAAAATCTTACTTAGAAAACCCAATGGGACAAAACTTAGTTAAGGAAAAAGAGTATAACGTGCATAATACTCCGCCTAATTTAACATATATCTTCTCGTCTTTGGAGTGCAATCTTCTGTGGTAACTGATTGACTTGATCTTTATTCTAGTATTGATGGATTTTAGTGATGCATGTTGCATGGTCTTCATATAGTGTAGTCGGGCTTCTTTAGATCAACTCTGGTCCGTAATAATGTCTACTTTGTTGATTGCCATGAAATTGTTGTACATCTGTGTGCAAATTTAGATCAAGCTATGTGTAACATGCATCACCATAAACAATTGCTTGGGACTCCATATTTTTCTCGTAGAACAATCCCTTGTCTCGAGTCCCGTAAAGATATCAACTTATATTTTAATATGCTCGATAATTACGCCTCGTTAAAAACCTTGCTAGGAAAACCCAGTGGGACAAAACCATAGCTAAGGGGAAAATAGTGTAGAGTGTATTATGCATTATTAACAGCATACTTCCAGATGATATTAAATCGGTACTTCGGGACCTATAAGGTAAACTGATGCTACTAGATCAGTTACATCGCCTCGTTAAAAACCTTACTAAGAAAACCCAATTGGACAAAAACTTAGTGAAGGGAAAAAGAGTGCAACATGTTAGTTTAGAACTATATTTCGCTAGCACATATACGTAAACATAATATCATGTCTTGTGATATACATGAGACGCATTATTGCACCGATCGTGCTTAAGTTCGATACTTCTAGACCAAATACTTCTACACCCTCTTCTTGGGGAAATTAGCGATATTTGTATATGTTTAGCGACCAAACAATTATGTGTGTGCTTAGAGAATAAACTTTATCCATATTAGAATATGCTAACATCTTCTGGATGTAATTCAATTTATGGACAAATATATACTCGAACATTAGGTCGATAAATATTTAGTCTTGTCAACATCTCACATGGCTGATTTTATCAAACTTATACCCCATTTTTTTCAAAATATATACTGATCCGATTGTACAAGTTATGGCTAGTTTTCTTAAGACTATATAAAATTCTCTTGAGATTTATAACACACATCTCGGGGTACTAAATATAATGCTTCAGGCATTTCTAACCCTTTATGGATTTCCATGCAGATGTCACTTTCAAAATTTCCACACAAGTATGTACTAACAACATCCATAAGTTTTCTAAAGTTTTTTTGAGATTGCAAGGCAGATTAAACATCTAAAGGTTATCGCATCCACTACAGGAAACACGTTTCCTCATAATCAACTTCTGGGATTTGGGAAAAATCTTAATGTTACAAGTCTTTCCTACATCGCATAATCTCATAATTTTCATTTCTTTTTATTTAAATACACCCATTTATAACCTACTGGTTTGACGTCTATGGGTGTTCGGACTACAGGTTCGAAAACGTTTCACTTGTCATGCAAATTTTGTTTAGCCATTTAGGCTTGCCATTTTAGGCAGTCATCTCTGTGTATGTATTCTGACAGATTTAGATATGTAATCTTTTTCTTTGATTACATTTGTTGCTATGTCATATGAAAATATTTCAAACATGTGTTTTATTTTGATTTCATACTGTATTGCGTTGTACATAATTTAATTGAGATCTCATATTTGTTTGGTACATGAGTTTCATCTGGAACTCCGTTTTCCTCTTCTGGGGCATTATAATATATATATATATATATATATATATATATATATATATTCTTTTTAGAATCTTATTAGTCTCTTCTAAGACATTTACCTCTTCTAGGGTTTTATCGCTTCTTTGTGCGATTTCGTTAATCTCTTCTAGGATTTCAACAATAACCTCTTAAAGGTTTTGTGTGTAACCTCTTCTACGGTTAGACCAACTACATCATTCTGCTCTTTTTGTTCGCGTGGGTTATTATGTTTGGAACCGATTTATTTTCCATGTTTCATGTATATGGTAATCTTTCTATGATTACTTTAGTTTGAGTAGGTGACATTTATGTTGGTATATATGACTTTGTCACTCTGTTTGTGTGTGAATGCATCTAATAATTCATTTGCTATTCTTTGCAAAAGCATGACATATTAGACATCAGATTCATATTAACCACTTCCGGGGTGATGATGATGCATCCGATATTTTTGTTTTCATGTATTACCAGTCTTTGCTTTCTTTATCCAATCTCCCCCTAATACTGGGAATAGTGTCTTATTTAGATAACATATTATGTTGTATACATGTCTAATTCTCGTACATTATTATGACGGTATTGGTACATAGATCACACAACAAAAATATTTATTTTTGAGACAAACTTAGTTCTCTTCCGGAGAACATTTATATGGGGGAGTATTTGTGATCAGCAGTTGGTTTGAACTGATTAGTGCAACGCTATGTAGAATAGCATGCCCCTCACATAATAATTTAGATCTTATCAAGATCGATATAGCGATTAACTTTAATCATTTACTTAATGATTCAACTTAACTATTTTTATATTTGAATATGAGCTTCTCGATGTTCAACATTTATCTCGATAGATATAGCATTAAAAACTTGAGATGTGAATTATGCTGCATTGTCCATTCGGATGTTTTTAATATAATTCCCGTGAAATTAGCTTTCTATTGTATGTTTTTTCGTTAATAGTCAGGCAAATGCTACATGCGGGTAGCTTAAAGACTTAGATGTGACCATATAGAGATGTATCTCTTACAATCGTAAAATATTGAAAATGGTCCACATGGAGATGAACATGCATGCACATGTCCCCTTAGATTCTCTCCGAATAGAGGAGAGATTCTTTGTAAGAGTTTGTTTTTCAGATGACCTAAATATTAGATTTATGAGAGGAATCGCTACACATGATAAGTCCTTTGGTAGCAAATCTTTTATTTAGTTTGTTGAGTAGGTGTTTGTCGACACTTTTGACCATTCACCTCATCACAATGTTACCTCGATGACCTATTTGGTCATGTTGTATGACGAGAGTATCTTTGGCTAGTAACTTCTGGTTACTCAACATATTTGAATTGTATTAGATGTATTTTATGAAATATATTCTAAACGGTAAAACCTTTAAGTTTCTAGTATGGTCTTCTAGCCATATTTATAATTTGGAAACATTCGTGTAGTTTCAGTCATGGTTTTAATGTAATAACCATTTGCTGAATATATTTGAAACTAAGTAAGGTTCTTCGGGATTTATTAGAATATAAGATACTATCTATAACAGTTTTGATACAGGTAGGTAATGTGGCACATACTCTTCTGGAATAGTATCAATAAGTCTCTCTGCTATAGATAACTTATAAGAGTATTTATATGTGTTTAGGATAGTGCTAGGGCCACAACTTCTTCTCTATATGACATATGGTGGCAATATTCGCTTCAGGGAATGGGCTAGCACGGACTGGTCACACTTTGTTGCTTTTTTAAGGTAGGAGTTTGTTATTTTGCTCCACAACCCGAACACATGATTTGAGCTCAGAGTATCTTGTGAAACTATATTCTCTAAACTGTTGCGACAAGGAGCAAGTTAATAGCATGAGACGTGGAGAACGCCTTGTCGAACATGTCAACATCGGTGATGTTCTCTCCGCATAGTTTCAACTCATAGGTAATGTGTTTAATCTTATCTCTACTCCAGAAGGTAAAGCAATGAATTTAAAATACGATTCATCGTTTATTAATTTACTAAACTAGTATAAGAGCAATTTGTTTAAGCTACATATCACTAGTTATAATATTGTCTACACACAATATATGAGATAAAACATCATATATATACACACAATATATGAGATAAAACCCTAAAGCCTATAAACATTGGGTTAGGCCATAAAATAGTCTGTATTTATAACACTTATATTTTATTTGTTTATTAGGAGATATAGCTAAATTATAAAGCAAACTTCCATTTTACCTTTTAGCAACTAACAGTAACTAGAAAGATGAAGTAATAGCTTATTCAGTTTCAATAATTTCTCAAAACAGAAATAAATAATTGGGTCTTATTCATGTAAGATTGTTGCCACTCTTGGAATTTGTTCAAATCATTTGAGAGATGTTTGATCTTCAAAAGCATGATAGTGAAACACCCAATTATTTTTCTTTACTTGCTTTTAGGAATATTTATGTTTTAATTAAAAGCCCATGTTATATATTATACTTTCAATAGATCCATATTAAAACTCAAATAAAGTTTCCAAACATCGTAAGATCCTAAAAACAAAATTACCTACACTAAGGTCTATTTTACCCTAACTTCATGCTTTTGATACACATTTTCATTCCAAATCCTTAAAAATAATTCGCTATGTGAACATAATTCGGCTACGTTCTTTTATACACTACGCATTTTCACACACTTAGAGGTGTTGCGTACATCATTTGGACCAAAACCCAATTTTAGGTATAAACGGAGGCGGACCTATGCCCTCCATGAGAAAAAAAATAGTGTTATATATATAACCGGTCGCCCCCATAAAATTTTGCAATCACCTCCTGAAAGCCACTTACGAAAAAAATTTAGTGTTATATACGTCTTGTATATCGCTAGTCAACTTACCCCAATGAAAAAAATTATGAATCCGCCACTAAATATAAACCATAACCAGAAGATGCAAACAAGTGATTAATTACTTTATGGTTATTGGTTAGAGATTACTATGGCTTCAACTTAACGAGAAAGTAACAAACACCGATCGATTTGTAGTTAAGATGTGTGTAGATGTTAATGTGGAGCTAGCCCATTTGCTAGAGGCACTGGTCTCTTAGAGGGGGATACTAGGTTTAAACCTAAGCAATATAGTAGTTTAGAATTATTAATCTGTGACAACCGCGAATTTTCAGGTCAACACCGCGTTCGACGAGTTCATATAATAAAAATAGTATTATTATGTTAAAATATACTTTCAAACGAAAGGAACTCGTTAGTGAACGAAAAATAATAGCAAGATTTATTTGGGTGTTATAATGTCAAAAATTTGATCAAGCTCTAGTTTATACGCGTTAACACCCGAGTCGAACGGTTTCGTAAATTTTATTTTAAATCCGAAAGGATATATATTTACGAGACGCAAGGACTCGAGGGAAAATAATAAATTATAATAAGTTATTTTTGGATAAATTTACGCCTCTATTTTTTATCGGATTCGTTTAAGCGAGAAACCGGCACGCGATCGGAGACCACGAGAGATATAAATACGCCACTACACTCCCTTTTTATCATTTGATCAATTCAGAGAAAAATTTAGAGAGAGAGAGAGAGTGGAGAGGATTCCGGCGAAGTAGTGGTGGTCCGGCGGTGGTGCGTGGCTGCCAACGGTGGTCCGGCGCGGTGGTCGGTGGCGGGCGAAGCCTGTTTTTCACCCGGAACCATTTCTCATGCTATGAACGCAATGGTAAGCTCAGATTTCTCTAAATCCTTGCTTAAATTCATGAAAAAGAGTTTTTAAAATCTGTCGAGAAAGTTTTATGCATGCGCAGTTTTAAATATCGGACGATCCCCGGAAATCCGACCCTTAGAAATGCATGAATTTTAGATATGATGTTGTCAACACATAGATGAAAAACCCTACCGGAGGAATTTTTGATCAGAGCTCTCTAGGTATGCTTTTCATACCCTCGAATGTGACTGATCGGATTTTCGTATTTGAAAAACTGGGTCTCAAAGAATCGTCGATCCCCGGAGATCCGACCGTTGGATCGTGACGATTTTTGGACAGTAGTTTCTTAGAACAAATATGAATGTTTTCATCATAGGAAATTCCGATCAGATGTTGGAAACTATATTTTTGAATACGAACAGATTGTAACAGTTTATAAGACCGAAACAGGAAATTAATCGGGTTGCATGGCCATCCAAACGGCAATGCATGTCAATTTTGAGCATATGGAAATGCTCGGGAGATAAAAACGATCATAATGGTGTTTTTGGTTCGTATTTCATGTGAAATACGGGAGGTTCCGCGTACGCGAACCATTTATACGAAAGGTATAAACTTTACCCGTTAAGATTTAATTTTATGTTAGAATAGTTTTATGAGTCATTGGTTGGGAATTGAACCCGAAAACATTTAGTATTGAGATATTTGATATTTTGAGTGGTTATTAGGTTATAAACCCAATCCCGGTTCACGTGGAACTAATATATTTATTTTTATACAACAATTGTTTTTTATAGATTTTTATAAACTTTTGATTTAGATTCCCAATTTATTTTTAAAAATTAGTATTTATATAAAAAGTGAGATCTGGAAATATTGGTAACTAAACCATTTATAGATTATTTATTAAAATTTCTACAAGTTTAATACAAGAAAATGGGGAAAAATACCTCTGAGTATTGAAAAAATCTAAAATTTGGTCAGTAATTAGTATATGATAAAACATGACTCCTGTCCAAAATTCATAAAAATTAGAGTTGTCTAAGTAGATGTTTGGTATTTATGAAGTTTTAACGATTGAATTTGAGATCATATACTTCTGGACAACATTAGGACTTGAAACTTATAATAGAATCTCATATGGAGTTAAAAATTATTTTGTAAAAATTTGGTGAAGTTTGGACAATTATAACTTTTTTTTACCGAATTTGTTAAATTTTAACAATATTATATTCATAATAAATAATCTGGATATTGAAAAATTATGAAAATTGGTCAGAAATTTTTTTATATGTATATGAACAATTAGTGAAATTTTCAAGCATTAATTTTATGTCTAAATATGATTTTAGAATTATTGTCCATTAAAACTTTATAAAAAGTTATTATTTTTGGAAATTTTTGTATAAATATATTTTTATAAAAGTCTTAATGGGAGTTTGGACAGAAGTATTATCATATTAAAAAATATAAAATTTGGACTTTTAAATTGGGTGCTAAAATCACACTAAAACCCTAATTTCGGATGAATCGTATTTTTAAACCGTAAACCGGACTTTACGCGCGTAACCGCGTTTTTGGTCAAACGAAACTGTGACTTGAGATTTTATCATATATGAAATTATAACTACTGATATTCATTAATAAAATCTAAAACTTAAGGTTTCAAAATCAGGAATTTATATAAAGGCTCGTTTTACAACTTTTGAGCGGTTCGTACGTGTATGCACGGGTTTTGGGTATGCAATCGACTACATAGCCACTTTTGAGTAGTAGATTCAGTTTTATACTTTAGGCGTCCTAAATGCTATTTTTTTTATGTCTACTTGGTTAGTAGGACTCGGTTAGGACACATGTTTTAGCGGTTTTTGTGGATTTAGTCGTACCTTGGTAGCACTGAGTTGCTAGCCATACTTTGCTTGCATTTGGCTGCTGGCATTTGATAGAATTTGGATGTTAACCGTACTTTACGGTTTTTGTTGACTATGTCACACTTGTCACCGACGTTGTTCATGTAAGTTTCGCGGCCCCACTTTTCATTTTTACTGTTTTACGGGGGAAAAGCTGTTTCACTCTACACGTTGTTACTTGGTATTAGGGTTACCCGGGTTTACTTATGGATGTATTAAATCCCCACTTTAACGCAATCAATTAGCTTGGATAGCCGGTGGGAATTATAAATAGTACTATTTGGGTTGACACCCCCGCGCCCCGGGTTGGTCGCGCCAACCAGACTTGTAGGGTCATTTGGGCGCATAATTAGCCATAGTAGGTGTTGGATACAGGGGCAACAACTAGTCTGACGGTTTTGATTGTGGCTTAGGGTAATTATATCTTAATACGTGTATTTGATCATCTACGGATGGTTACTATTACATTTTGAAATTTATTTACTTACTATAGAGTCGCAAAACCTGTGTGCTCACCAACTATTTTTATAGTTGACCCGTTTTTGAAACATGCTTTTCAGGTAAACAATTATGGGGATAACGAGCTTTAAAAGGCTTGTTTTTTGGAAGAGTTATTATTATGTACTTTTGGTCGTAGTTGGGCATTTTAGACCCTTTGTATTGATTCAAAATTTTCCGTATATTTTTACTTTCGATAGAGGCATGTAGTATGGTTCAATGTAATGCATAACTTTCATTTTAGTTTCTCTTGTACTTGTGTTCAATGTGATATACCGGTCCCACTCCGTGTTTCCGTATTCGACGGGGTGTGACATAATCTAAATTAGAGTAAAATGTTTATTTAAAAGTAGCAATTAGTTGCGGAGTACATAGCCCTTGGGGTTGGTGACCTAATGGTAAAGAAAAATTCTTTAGATACCCCGGTGAAGGTTTCACTAAAAGTGGGTTTTCGCTAAGAAATGCTAAGAAGTAGGTCAAACGAACTCCGATTGAGCTCATTCTAACGACGTTGGAACCGTATCATCGAACCCTAACCTGCCCCCAAAAACCTAAACCCCCTCCACCGCACCACCAAAAACCTAAACCCTCTCACTCGCATCACCAAAAACCTAACCCCCCCTCCAACTCCACCCCGAAAAGCCTAAAACCACCACCACCACCCCCTAAAAACCTAAACCCACCCCTCACACACCCCCAAAAACCTAAAACCCCCACCACCACTCATAAAAAAAAATCTAAACCCTAAGGCTAAAACCATAAAATTCAACCCTAAAAGCTAAGATGGTAGAGTTAGATGAGACGGTTCCAACGCCGCTGGAATGAGTTTAATCGGAGTTCGTTTGATATCGTTTTCTTAATTTTTTTGTCATTTTTTAGGGTTATTAGCGAAATATCAATTCTTATTTGAACCTTCTTAGATACACCAAGGTTTAAAACATTCTCAGCCCGTTCTTTATATTCTGTATCCTTATCCTTATAATTATACTAAAAAACACTATTTTTTCTACCTTTTATCTCTACTTTTCTCTCTTCTTATTTTTATCCTTATAATTATGCTAAAAACCACTACTTTTATCCTTATACTTACAAAAATCTTATATCTTTTCTCTCTTCTCCACTCACAATCACTTTAAACCACTCCTTAAAATATATAAAACACACTCAAATAATTATACCAAACGAGTTGTGAATGCTTTTAAGTAGGTAATGAGTTTAAAAAATAATCAAGAAATTTACCATTCAAAGGGAATAAAGAAATTTATATTTCAATAAAAAAAAAGTAGAAAAAAATAAAGTTGCGGAGCACATAGGCATGCAAATACTCCTAGTCATTATCGTAATCCACATTAAAAAGCGCCACCCCTCCTTAACCTAATCATTTCATACTTATTTTAGCAAATGCTAACCCTACCCACTAAAATACGCATCTCACATCTTCTAGCCTGGGGACCACCTCCATTCCCATGTTCATTAGGTTGTTGTTTCACGCGCCTCCTGTTGTCGTCTCAGACTTATACGTCATTTTTCAATTTAATAAAAGAAACCCTTAATATTTAATGAAACTAATTACTTTTTTAATATTCTAACAGGTAGTGATTGTTACTTCTACTACTTTAATATTTAATGAAACTAATTACTTTTTATATTTAATATTACTTAACATGTTTTTTTTTGAAAGGCATTACTTAACATGTTAATTAATTAATTTAACCTTTAATTATATTTTTAGCTTCTTACACTTTATTATACTATCATATATTTTTTTACAGTCATGTTCGTATAAACATTAAACGATATTAAATTTACTTTATACATAATCAAATTATGAAATTGGTATTTCATAATTATTTCCACACTTGTAAAGACAAGGGTATGATACTTCTGGAAGTAGTATCTTATATATTTTTACTGTAGACACCAAACACACATACTCTCTCTCTAGAAACCCTAATTCTCTCTCTCTACAAACTGATCTTCTTCTTCTCACTGATATACCACAACTTCCATGGTGAGGGATATGAACCTACGTGAAAACGCCACCGTCAATGGCGGAGGAGGCGGCGGCGGGAGAAGGAGGTCAAAGGCTGACTTGACTCAGAGGAAAAACAAACAGCCGCAGAGAGGAATGGGCGTCGAACAGCTTGAACGGATTCGGTTACAAGACGTGTGGAAGAAAATGACTCATATACCCTCACTCCATCCTCAGCTACCTTTTCCGACTTCCTACACCACCGTCGTACCAAACGTCGCCGTTCAGTTCCGTCCTACTCCGGCGATGCTGTTTTCCACCGATCATGTCATGGATCCGTCTGCGATCGGATCCAATAATGCTGGATTCCGATCTGAGAATTCAATCCCTAACTTTATCAGATGCGGTTCCGATGCCTGTGGTGTTTCTCACAAGGTAAATCAATCTGTAAATTTTCGATCTGTTAGATCATCATTTCATTATACATGTGTTTGTTGAGTTGTAAATTTTGAAACAGCTTTTTCGTAAACTTGTCACCAGAAAAAGCGGATCAACGGCGGAAGTTACGCCTGCTCGATGAATCAGTTTCGTAATATCTGCGGGAACAATGGCGTCGTGGAGATCATAGACGCCGGTAAATCTCGCCGCGGTTCAGGACAGGTAGTTAATTATCAAAATATATATTGTAACTAAAACTTGGATCCACCAATATCCAGGTCCACCTCAACCATTTTAAGGGTCGGCATGGACATGTTAACACGACATTACACGGAGTTAAACAACTTTTGGTTTGAGATTAACAGGTTTCATGTTTTAAACATGTCGACACGTTTAAGGAATTTTTTTAAATGGTATACTTTTGAAAAATAAAGCGGCAAATGGTTGCATTGACCCAAAAAAATAGTAAATGGTAAAACTGTGATTCCCAATCACGGTTTCAGTTCATTTGCAAACACCCAATGATTTGGGGTCAGAAACTTGCCAGAAGATTATCATTTTAACTGAAACCGTGATTCGTAAGAACAGTTTCAGTTACTTTATTGCAAAACCAGTAAACTTGTTACAGACACGTCTCTCGATAATACCGTTTTGAACTAAAATCGTGATTGGGAATCATAGTTTTACCATTTAACACTTTTTTAGTCAATGCAACCATTTACCACTTTTGTTTTAAAAATATACCATTTAAAAAAATCCACGATAAAGACATGATTAAAACAGTGTCTTAAAAGGTCATAACCGGTTTAAGCACGATAACATTGTATATTTTTCAATATTTTAAAAAATATAAATATTTATTTATTTACTTTAAGGTTTAAAAAAAACCCTAGAAAGCCGAGTACCAGCTCCCTCTCCCTCGTTCGGTCTGCTACCTAAAATTACATCCGTTGATATAAAAAACAAGAGCTAATGAGTTGATTAAATACAGGTGAATGATCGGAACGGTGGGAGTTTGGTGACGGAGTATGAGTTTTTTCCGGGGAAAGGTGGCGGAGATGCGGAGGGGTACAGCAACTACACGGAGTTGATGAGTATGGGATCAAAGGCATGGTGTGCTAGTGGAAGTGGTGCATCAGTTGGAGGGATGATAGGGTTACGTGGTGGTGAGGGATCATGTGTGACAGCCGTAAGTGGTAGTGAAGAAGGAAGTGTTTCTTCTGTTGATTTGTCTCTAAAGCTTTCGTATTAGTTAAGGTTGTTTTAAGATGTAGTTTATATAGTTGAAACTGAAGTGTAATCAATCTTTTTAAGAATTGTATTAAAATAATGGTCAACCAATGTTCTATGAAATATGAAATTTGATGAAATGAACCTCTCTCTGTCTATATACACACACAATCATACATATGTGTATATATAGGTACTTCATACAAGAGGCATGGGACATGATCATGCATAATATTGCCACATATCATACAAATAATATGAATTACCAATTCACTCATTACTTGTAAAACTTGTTTCTGCTTGTAAAGCTAAATTTATATTCAAGATCTTTCACAAATAAATTATTTATTTGCTAAATTGATAAACTAAATAATTTATTTTTTGTTTTAATTGAAATCTATCTCTAACACTATTTAATATAAATCTTTTAATATCTTTTGTAATTTATTACTTCTAACAGTTTTTTTATTAACAAAATACTCAATCTGTTTAATCTTATGATACATATTTAGCATGACCATTTAGACAATTATGTATTTAAGAAAGCAGTGTTCTAAATACCGCAATTTATCGCTAATACTCCTTGTAATTTTGAACAAATCGGCTATTTAATCGGATATTGGTCAAAGACGGTCCTAACCGGAGCTAATCGGCGGGTTCCGGCAAGGTTAAACTAATTTCTTTATTAAACTAGTTTATTTATTAAACTAATTTCTCATATAAAAATATGTTTATATATACATTTAAAAAATTACATATTTTGAAAGTTATTTATACCGTAGTTATAATTATTAAATAAATTGTTAAAAAGTGTTGGAAAAGAGTCGGAAATTTGCGACGAGAACTTTTGTCGTAAATGTGTCACAATTTACGTCGCAATTGTGTCGTAAAGGCATTTCTAACGTAGGTTTTTCCGACAGGCACATTTTGTCGAAATTATGGTTAGAATTAATTACACGGATGGCTCCTGTGGTTTACTTAGATTTCACTTATGGCCCTTAGGAATGAGAAATTATATGTTTGGACCAATAGTTTGCACGATTATAACACATTTGGCCCCTAAACTGGATGGACGTTAAGTTTAACTGTTAAGTGCGTGTAAAATATCTAAAATACCTTTACATTAAAAAAAAATAGTTCATATCCCTCACCCATACCCTTACCCTAAAGCCTTACCATCATACCACCACCACACCTTCATCACTGCCATCTACCTCCTCACCGTCCAAGACCTTCCTCGAACAACGGCCCCATTAACAACTCATAGATAGTCAAAGAGCTCACCTTCCGATGCTTCTTCGAACAACGGCCCCATCGCCTTCACTCTGGCTCTTCGCTAACACCTTCTTCATCACCAATCTCATTGCACTGAATGCGACGGTGGTGGTCATGATGAATTTGCTGCCTGATGTGGTCTCCACCACCACTGCCTCGACCTCTACTCCACGTAATTGTCGTACCACGTCGGAGATCGACTTCCTTCTTCCCGTGAATCAATCTGCACAACAAGGTAGAGATAGGGCAACTATCACCATCTTGGCCGGAAAAACACGATTTGTATATAACAGAGACCAAGAGATGAGAGTTTTTTTGTGATTAAATTTCTGTTTTGGCACAGTGGAACACAGAGGGGTAGTGTTTGTTGGTCAATTGCATTTTGGCTTAGAGGTACAGACAGTGGGTTGTCTAGATTTTAGTTTCCCTGGTTCAATTTTGGTCACTAATCTCCATTTCACATGAACCCCATCAAATTTATTGATGATTTCTTTGTTGTCGTCGATGATTTCTTTGTTGTTTTTTTCTAACAACTAAATTTTTATGTAGCCGAAAATTGCAGGTGTTGCCGGAGTCGTGTCATGCCGGAGAAGACGAAGGGGTGAAGTTTGGTTAGGGTTTGTTTGTGGGGGAGCTGATGTATTTTTCTGATTTAGTCATTTCACAAAAATCCCATGTAAAAAATTTTTGATTTTAAAAGAAAAGGGCAATTTAGTCATTTCATAAAAAATTAACTGAGTTTTTTACGTCTGTTAGTGTCAGGGACCATCTCTTTAACAATCGTGCAAACTATTGGTCCAAACATGTAATTTCTCATTCGTAGGGGCCATTCGTAGGGGCCATAAGTTAAATCTGGATAAACCACAGGGGTCATCCGTGTAATTAATTCTTATGGTTATTTACTCGTTTGTGACCTATTTCTAACGCAATATGGCATCACAAATCTATCGGTTTTTTAGCAGTATACTTCTAGAAGAAAGGAACAAATATAGAAAAGGGAAATTTTTGGATTGAAAATTGCATTATCTTGTATAAGAAATAATATTATATGACATGCAAAAACAACCCCAAATGGCTAAATTATTAAATTGTGAAAGAGAACATTTGGGGTGGACAAGATGAAGCGTTTTGCTGCAAACCTACAAAAGGCTAGCATATACATACATACATAACATATATATATACATGTGTTTATGTGTGATGAAGGAAGTTTTGTGTTACACTTTAAACTTTATGAGTGCTTGTTCAATGTAAAAGAAGCTGCTAGAGAGACAGAAATATATTGGAGATGTGCAGAAGTGGCTGCTATATGCAGATTTTGCAGCAGTAGCAGAAACAGAAACAGAAACGGTGCAGTGAGATCTCTCGTTATATGTCAATGTGGGATTAACTTGATAGAGACTGTTGCCTCTTAGATGGAAGGTCCTGAGTTCAAATCCAGACATGAGGTGAAATATTTGGTGTAATTTAAAAGTAAGAGTAGAATAGATTTGCCGTTAAAAAAAAAGATCTCTCATTATATGCTCTTCATTTTCTCTCTCCAATATATATATATCATTAAAATAAGAATTATACATCATTTAATGTGATTTGTTTGTTTTTACTCATTATTATCATACATCATTAAAAAAAAGTCAAATCAGTTTTTTTTAATTTAAATTAACTTACTTTTATTTTTTTACTCTAAATTTTACCCATTATTATTTGGTTTATTTATTTTTTATTTTACTCTAAATTTTGTATATAAACTTAATATGTTTTTTTTTTAATTTAAGTTAACTATTATTTATTTTTTTAAATTAAGTTAACTAATTTAAAAAAAAATGTATAACGTTTTTTTTCTAAAAGAGTGTTAATGGAAACTTATTGCTGGATCGTCATACTTTATAAAAAAATTATATTTAAAGTAAAGTTATTTTAAAGAGTAAAGAAAAAGTTTTTAATAAATAAACATATTGTTGGATCGTCATACTTTATAAAAAAATTTAAATACTATTTTATAAACATTTTCTTTAACTTTTTTAAATGTTTTAAGTCTTTCATAAATATTTTTTTAATTTCTTTAAAAATACTATAAACGTTTTTGCTTTTAACTTTAAAAACCTTTTTAGGCTTTTTCATTAAAAAAAATTTCTACTTTTTTAAAAACGTTTTTTTTTTACTTTTTAAAATCATTTTTTTAGTTTTTTTTTTCCTAAACGTTTTTTTTATATTTTTTTTCATAAAAAACGTTTTTAAAAACATTTTTTGGTTTTTTTATCAAAACGTTTTTAGCTTTTTCGTAAAATATTTTTTGAACTATTTTGAAAACATTTTTTTTAATAAATTGTTCACTGTTTTAAAAAATATTTTAAAAAACTAGTTCACTTAAAAAAGTAAAAAAAACATTTTTAAATAGTTCACTATTTAAAAAAAACTATTTTTTAATAAATAGTTCACTTAAACTATTTTTTTCATAAAAATGTTTTTTAGTTTTTTCGTAAAATGTTTTTTAACTATTTTAAAAATGTTTTTTTAATAAATAGTTCACTATTTAAAAAAACCATTTTTAAAAAACTAGTTCACTTAAAAAGTAAAAAAAAACATTTTTAAAATAGTTAAAAAAATATTTTGCGAAAAAACTTAAAACATTTTTATAAAAACACTAAAAAAATATTTTTAAAAACATTTTATATATATATTTTAAGGGTTAAAAATGAAAATAAAAAAAATATATTTTAACTGACACGTGACACTCCCCCATTGGGGGAGTTACTGTTCACCCACGTTCTTTTTTAAACTGAGTTTCTAATTTCTTTTTTAGAAAAAGGTTTTTATTTAAAAAAAATTTAGGTTTGTTCATAAAATAATTTTTAAATTGAATATTTCGTTAATTATTTTATTTGAAGTACTAAATATATATTTTAAATATTACAAAAAGTACTATAATTTATTTTTTTTTGCCTTTCAAAAAAATAAAGTTTAGATATTTTAAATAATGTTATAAATATATTATACACATCCAATATTTTTTTAATTGCTAAAGCTTAAAATATCTTTTTTTTGTTTATTTATGTAAAGTTAGTTTTTTGATTTGACTATCTTGTCATATCAAATGGTGTAAAATTCTTAGATGGTGTATGAATCTCATATGGTTATTATATAAATAATTTTTACCGTACAAAGCGTACGAAGGCATCAACTTGCGACACGTGTTCAGTATATCATGGGTATATCCGTCCGCGTTATAATAATAACGCATGTTTAAAAATTATAATAACGCAAACCATAATCATGTATGTTTTATAATAACGTATGACCATGATCACGCATATTTAATAATAACGCGTGACCATAATTACACATGTTATACGAATAATCATGTCTGTTATAAGCAAAATCACGCATGTTTAATAATAACGCATGACCATAATCACGGATTTTAAACGCACAAAACATCAACATTTTTTTTAAAAGAGTCGATTTTTTAAAATAAAAGTTTAGCAAGACTATACTCAAAATAAATAGAATAAAATGCTCGATTTTATGGTGTAATTTAAAAAAAAATAATTTTGTATAAAAAAAGTTATACACGTTTTAAAAAATTGGGGAAAAGTCACATACAAATGATATACAATTATGTCATTGTCATTCCAATACCGAGGTACCGCTATCCACTTATTTGTATTATCTTTAAAAGTGTAAATTTCAAAGAGCGTATAAATAAGTTTACTCTATCACTATACTTTCCATTATTTTACAAAATATAATATATTCTATAAAGCATTCGTTCATTCGTCTATGCCATTCATTAAGCCTTTTCACTAGTTAACTATGCATCTCAGCCCAAAACATAAAAAAAAGGACAATAGAAACTCACTAGGGACGCTATCACTATTCACTATACTTATGTCAAGCAAGATGATAAGCTACATGATCTATACAAATTCAACAAGTGAAATCTATCAATTTCTAGCTAGTGTCGCCCATGCTTAGTGTCACATGAACACTTAGTGTCGTCCAACAGTGTCGCCAGTGATAATGTCGTCTACACAGTGTCGCCATAACTTTCGTTATGGACTTAGCGTTGTCCCAATAGTGTCGACACTTAGTGTCACCCACCGACAGTGTCGCCACTCCCAAGTGTCGCCAATTGTTAGTGACGACATCTATTAGTGACGTCACTACCTCGATTACCGTCGTATTCTCCGCATGATCCACGACTAGTGTTGCCTTAAGAAATAGTGTCGCCACTTGAAGATCATGTGTTTCCGACTCTGTTTTGACCCAATTTCGTAACTTTTTACGTCCAAAACTCTTGTATCTCATTCATTAAGAAAACCCTTGAGTCTAAACACCAGTTCATTTGTTAAAATTACCCCCGTTTATGAAACCTTTATATATGGGACGAAAATACACAATTAATGAATCGTTGTAACTTTTCACGAAAATGGGTGATAGTTGACAGTTATAATCGCTCATAACTGCATTAGTGGGAACATCAGTTGAAATCATCATTAGTAGTAACTTGGTTACTACCAACCCCTCAGTGCCTACCGAAGTACAAAGTTACTACCGGAATATTGACCTACATAATTGTTACCGATTATCAGTTACTGCTGAACTTCAGTAGTAAAATACTACTGTTTTATCAGTTCTTTTTTATCATCGATTTTAAACGACTTTTCACCAATCATGCAGACCTAATGCGACCCCGTCAGGGGAGTTTCCCCTTGTACCCTATCAGAGGCTAGCCCTGACCCCCTGCCAGGGCGGTGCTCTAGACCCCCTTGGAATCCCCATGGTTTAACAAAATTATGCGTTCTAACTTCTCATTTAACCTTAAGTGATCTAACTAAACTAAAATGGCCTAAATGACACGAAAACCACCAATACAATATTAGTAGGTAAAATAACTAATTTAAAAGGAAATGAATTTATAATATTATAACAATATACAATTTTAATTAATAGATTTTGTTGTATAAACAGAAAAAAGAACGATGGTGACTAATTATCGACTTTTAAAACTAATTTAATCAAATACAAGTCGCTTTGTTTATTTTTCTCTTCTTTGTTGGGCCACGGCCCAGGGGAAATCAACTGGGCTTGACAGGTACATAAACTGGCCCAATAGTACAGGCGACATGGGCCTAACTGTACAGTCGACATGGAGAATCGGAGACGCTATATTGAAGTAGAAGGTCGGTAAAGATGTAATGTGCACCTAGACCCCTTGTATTTATTTAATTACGTACAAAATGCACCCATATTTTTTATTTTATAGTTTTAGACAAGAACATCTAGAATTTATATCCAACTCCTTTAAATAAACGCCCCTTATTATATATTTTTACTTTTCCTTTTTTTGCTCATGATCTTCTAAAAACTAAAAAACACAACTCCTTTTTTTTGTAATCGTGAGAATTGTTACCGAAAAACGTACAAGGCCTTTCCAATACCCTGCTAATTAATAAAGTCAGGTAAAATGTAGCTTACACTAAGCATGTGACTTTCAAAGGGCTTATAATATAATACTAGTAAAAGTTGAATTTGAATGTTAGACCTTACTAAAAAGACTCAAACACTTCCCACTGTTTCACCTCCCTTTTAGCCAGAGTCTAGAATTGATTCTTGAGATTTCCTGTTAGCAATGTCGAAAACGGTTATACGAAAGAATACGAGTTGTGAATATCAACATTAAATTTTTTATAGATTATTTGAAAAATGATTGTTTTCATCTTCTAAATATTACCAAAAGAACAAGGTGCTAACTGAAAAAGAGTCCAAATTACAGGGGTCTAGAGTGAAGAAAAAAAGTATAAAATCTTATTTGGCGTGTGGAATTGAACAGGAAGGACTGTTTTCCAAGAAAACAAACGCACAGTCTCCTTTCCGGCGGAAACTCGCTCCCAAATCGTTAAAATTAGGGCAACGAATACACACCTGCAATCAATCAATCAATCAATCTTCATCATCCAATCAATTCATCACAGCTTTACGATTCATCATCCGAAAGAAGAAATCACATAGAAATGGAACTCCTGCGAGCGAATCTGTCGAAGGTTCGAATTCCGGAGCCTACGAATCGCATTTACAAGCAGGAATGCTGCATCAGTTTCGATACTCCGGTGACTTTTTCTCTTTCAATTTCATTTCTGTTTATTCTCTTTTCCTTGTTCGTTATAACGATGTTTATGAAAGTTGGATGAAATAGGGTTTTTTGCGGTTTCTGTTAGGGTAGGTTACTATAGATTATGGTATGCATGTGTTGTATTTGTGCGTAATTACTGCTCTCTAGTTATTCTGTGATTCACAGGGGAACTGCTTTTGTTTGTAACTTGTCGATATTGGGAGAGTTACACTCCGATTTTGATGTTAAAAATAAGTTTTCAAATTCAAAAAATGTTATGGATATTGGACACATACATCCACTCACATGCATAAGTTTTCTTGTTTGGATAACAAAAATATGTGTGAGATATGGCTCATGGAGGTAGGTAAATTAGGAATGTGTTAATTTTAGTTAGATGGAGGTCAATTTCGACTAGTTTGCAAACCTAATACTAGTTAAATGCTAAATTTTGTGGAATTTTATGTATCTTGGAAGCTTACTTGATGTAATTTGATGATTTTTATTTCGTTATGTTGTGTGATGTGTACTTGAATTTCTGATTTTCTTTGACATGCGTTTTTCTGTTGCTTCAGAAATCTGAAGGTGGATTATTTGTGGACATGAACACGTTTCTTGCCTTTGGGAAAGATTATGTTGGTTGGAATTTTGAGAAGACTGGTAACCCGGTTTATTTGCATATAAAACAAACGAAGAAGCTGATTTCTGAAGATAGACCTTTGAAGAAACCTACTCTGCTGGCTATAGGTGTTAACTCCTGTCATTTTTTTATATGTACTAATGGAGCATATATTCGTTAACGAACCTTATGAAAATTGAACTTGCATGACTGATTCTATTTATATGGCTTCTTTTTGTAGGCGTTGATGGAGGATTTGATAACCAAGAACCTGAATATGATGAAACGTACAGCATAGTAATGTTACCCGATTATACAACTTTTCCTTTTCCATCAGTGGCATTGCCTGAGAAGGTTCATTTTCACTTTTACTATTTAACTTGAAATATTAGAGATCAATGATCTTGTTAAGTTCAAAAGGCTAATATTTGTTTCCTGAACAGGTAAGGTTGGCAGTTGATGCAATTTTAATTGCAGAGGGTGCTGAGCGGAAGGAGCAAATTGCATCATGGACAGCCGATAAAAAGCAAATTAGTGAACATGCATTGACCCTGAAACAGATAGATAATGGTGTCATAATTCCTCCATCTGGATGGAAATGTTCCAAGTGTGACAAGACTGAAAATCTATGGTTGAACTTAACCGATGGAATGATCTTGTGTGGGCGGAAACTTTGGGATGGCAGTGGTGGTAATAACCATGCAATTGAACATTACAATGAAACTCATTATCCTCTTGCTGTAAAGCTTGGAACAATAACTTCTGACCTGGAAGGAGCAGGTAATGCCATCTTGTTTAAGTAGATTGCCAAGTCATCATGTTCATTGACAATTGTACATCGCATAAAGTTATTGCAAACGTTATTTGTTTTTTCAAATATAATTATGAGTTACATATTTTGGCAGCTCAGATGTTTTTTCATATCCTGAGGATGAAAGTGTGACGGATCCTCATCTGGCGGAGCATCTGGCATTTTTTGGTATTGATTTTTCCTCCTTGCAAAAGGTAAGTATCCGACTCTAGTCGTATATAATATAGTATTTTTCTTCTAACATTTGTATTTCTGCATATTGTATCTAATGGGCTAAATTTTATAGAACATATGTTCTTGTTGGAGGAAAATAAGTCGGATTGCTTAATCATAGTTATGAAGAAGTTTCTGAAATTTTCAAATAATAAGTGGCATTGATTACCCTTCATAAGTATGCTTATGTTGACTTGAAATGTTGCAGCAAAAACACATTAAAGATGTATTGGCATACGAGTTTCTTGGCATTTCGGTTTTCTACACTTATAATACTTACATAAAGCATTTTGCCTGCTAGAAAAGTTACATTTTTTAATGTAGAAAACTAGTAATTGAGTGTTCATGTTTTGGTAGTGGTATGTTCATAAATATTAGTTGGCTGTTCAAATAATGACACTGATATATGACTTCAAAAATTCAGACGGAAATGACAACTGCTGAAAAGGAACTTGACCAGAATACTAATTTTGACTGGAATCGTATACAAGAAAGTGGACAGGAAGTTGAACCACTTTTTGGGCCTGGGTATACAGGACTTACTAATCTTGGTAACAGGTAATTTTTGTTCTTTTTGAGGGAATATTTTAAAAAAGGTAGTGTCATTTGTGCGCTAATGTGTCGTGTGGTTTAATTGTCTCTTGCAGTTGCTATTTGGCTGCAACTATGCAAGTTATCTTTTCAACTCATTCATTTTGCTCACGGTCTGCATACTATTGCTTTTTGATGAGCTTACATAACTATTCAGATTCTACGTGTTTCATATCATCTTGTCTTCACCTTTCCCAGATACTACAAGAACCAAAGTTTAAAAATGGCTTTTGATATTGCTCCTGCTGATCCAACTGTAGACCTGAATATGCAATTGTAAGTTACTGCATAAATTGACTGCTAACAATCTAATAAGTATTCTAAAATACAATTATATATGGATTCTTATTTGTTTGGCAGAACCAAACTTGCTTATGGTCTTCTTTCTGGTAAATACTCTGTTCCAGCTGTGCAGGTATGTTTAGGATTGTAACTTATCTTGGTTTTACATTTCTTGTCTCTTATTGTGATTTTCCATCATGTGTTTATTCTTCAGAATGATGATGTGGCAAATGCTATGGACTTGTCTCCAAGTGCTGTAAGTTTTGTGATTGAATTTTCTTTTGCTGTGTCATGTGTTTTCTCGTCTGTTGGTGAAACTTGGCTTCATCATGAATTAATTTCTGATGTGATATTGAAATTTATAATTTTTCTGTGTTGTATACATTTATTACATTTTCTGGTGCTTTGCATCTTTTGCATCTACTAACAGATTACCTTTTCTGTTTCTTCTAGAAACAAAAAGGCATTCGTCCAAGAATGTTCAAGGCGGTAATTGCAGCCAGTCATCCTGAATTTTCAACCATGCGTCAGCAGGTACATTAAACATTGAATAGCGTATCATGTTTTATTTGATCGTATATTTTGTTACCATATTATTTATGTAGATAACTGAAACTAAATTAAATTGTAGGATGCACTTGAGTTTTTCCTACATTTCATTGACCAAGTTGAACGAATTAATGCTGGTTATCCTGAAGCGGACCCCGCAAGGAGTTTCAAGTTTGGTATTGAAGAACGCCTTCAATGTCCATCTGGGAAGGTTGCTTACAATAAAAGAAATGACTACATTCTTTCTTTAAATATTCCCCTAGAGAAGGCTACTAACAAAAGTGAGTTCATCCCTTCTAATTTTTAAGTTTTTACCTCCCTGACTGGAAGCCCTTTTATATTATTATATTGGTTACTTACATTTCAGAGGAACTAGAAGATTTTCAAAAACTGAAGGCACAGAAAGAAGCAGAGGGACAGGAAATGTAAGTCTGATACAACTTCAATTTAGTGTTTTTTTTTTCATTTCTTAGATTAGTGGATTAATGAAAATAATATTTTACTGGTAGCAGCTCTTCAAATGAAATTGTACGCCCAAGGGTGCCATTAAGTGCTTGCTTAGATAGCTTTTCTCATCCAGAGGAGGTGCAAGGCTTCTATAGCACTGCATTAAAAGCTAGGACAACTGCAATCAAGTATCTTTTCTGTTTTCTGCTACCTTTTCAGTTTTATTACTTATTTTAAGCTTTAGACTAGAGGTGGCAATTTTGAATCATTTAATCGTGAATGGGTTGATTTGTGCTATGTTTGATCTCTTAACCAGTAAGAAAATTTGCTAATAAAGGGAAAGGGTCTAGTGTGAAATCACCAAAAGTGTATTTTTAATCCATAAAACCGCCCAACTTATTTTATTTAAAAAGATTCATGCTTTATCTGTTTATTTACTTGTTGCTGCTTTGGCTTTCCAATAGGACTACAGGTATGACTACATTCCCTGATTACTTGGTGCTGCATATGCGGAAATTTGTTATGGAAGCTGGTTGGGTGCCCAAGAAGCTTGGTATATATACACACACCTTTTTCTATAGTCTATACAATTTGTTTTATTTTTTTATAAAATCGTGTTGACATTTTGATTTGGTTGTAGACGTCTACATAGATGCTGATGACATCATAGACATTAGTCTCATGCGAAGCAAAGGTCTTCAGCCAGGCGAAGAGTTGTTACCAGAAGATGGTATAGAATATTACTATACAATGCTTAGTGTTTGTTTAGTTCAAATATAATTTATTGTTTCTCGTAACTTGGCCTTTATTGTACGATCTAGCTCCTGGAAGTGAGGAAGAGTCAACAAAGGTTTTGCCTAATGAAGATATTGTTTCTCAACTTGCTTCAATGGGATTTAACCATCTTCATTGTGAAAAGGCTGCAATCATCACCTCAAATGCTGGAGTTGAAGAGGCAATGAACTGGTTACTTTCTCACATGGATGATCCAGGTTTTGATTTATTTTTTTTTTGCAAAATACACTTTATGTGCTCATGTTATGATTAAACAACATTTTAAATAGCTAACACCTTTTTTTTCCATTTTTTAATTCTCTAGACATTGATGCTCCCATTAACAAAGAGGCGAAAAACAATGATGTTGATCCATCAAAAGTTGCTACACTGGTGTCGTTTGGATTTGAAGAAGAAATAGCTCGCAAGGCATTGAAGGCTTCGGTAATGATTCTTTACTTTTCTTCCCTCTATTTTTTTTTAATTTTCTGTCTTTATCTTAAAAAAACATCGAGTAATTGTTTTTTATTACTACAGGGTGGTGACATAGAGAAAGCAACAGATTGGATTTTTAATCCCAGTGCAGCTGCATCTGGACCATCGGATATGGATGCTACATCAAGCAGTGGACCTACCGTGGATGCCACATTACCTGACGGGGATGGAAGTTAGTTTCTCACTATTTCATCTTTGATACTTTTGGTGCATATGGGAAGATTAGATTTAGAATATTAATGTATTAATATTGGTTGTTGCAGAATACCGACTGATCGGGCTGGTGAGCCACATGGGCACCTCAACCCAGTGCGGGCACTATGTTGCGCACGTCTACAAAGAAGGAAGGTGGGCGATCTTCAACGATGATAAGGTGGGTGTTTCTAAAGACCCTCCAAAAGACATGGCCTACCTTTACTTTTATGAGAGGATTCAAAGTTGAGTTGTTTCATCAAAAAGACGGTTTTAGACAAAGTATTTGACTTGTCTGTTTGTCCTCGACCTTTCTTGCTTACCTTGGGGGTTTGGTCTGTATCCGATAGAGAGGAAAAGGAGGAAGAAAGTGTGTTTCTTGTACTTTTTTTGGGGTGGGGGGTTGGTTGTCACTGGGTTTCAAGTTTTCAATCTTTCCTAAGGCAACTTATATTTGGTTCTGTATTGGTGGTTAAAACGGTTAACAATTCCAAAGTGGTTACCACATGGCTTTTCTCAACCTGTGTCTGAGATTGATGAATATCAACATTCTTGGAATGATGAATGTAACATCCCAGCCTAATATTTGTCTTTACCATGTTTGGAAGGTGGGAAGCTCTCATGGTAGCCCAATACTGAATTTAAGTTTTTATATATGATTTCACATGTGAATTAGCGAAATACCTGATACCCTAATGAGAAGAACAATATGTTATATTCTAATGCAACCAATCAAATAAAATATAAATAAGTTTCACCCACAGAATTCTCACATGTAATGTTACAATGAACGAACCGGGGACCAGACCCTACGCCTGGGAACCAGACCCTACGCCTGTTCGGTTTATAAATATAATCGGTTTGTGTTTGGACCGGGTGGTTTGTGCGTTTATTAGTCTGCAATATGTTTATGGTTTGGACAGAGGGATAGTTAAAACAATTCTTTTTATGGTTGTGAGGTTTGAATTTTTAGTTGAAAGCTGAAAACTTTAACCAATTGTTGTATCAAATTTTGATGTTAAAT
Organism: Smallanthus sonchifolius; assembly: GCA_023525975.1. NCBI lineage: Eukaryota > Viridiplantae > Streptophyta > Magnoliopsida > Asterales > Asteraceae > Smallanthus > Smallanthus sonchifolius. The sequence continues at coordinate 14,292,500 of CM042042.1, forward strand.
AACTGAAATAAATATACATAGCATACTATCATCTATTACACTTTATTAAGTTTATATTTATTGTTTAGGTTATATATACAACTATATAATACCAAGGGTCTTCGTCCCAACAATATCCATGTGTATTAAATTGGTGTTCCTCCCTAAAAGGTTGAGTGTTCAAGTCTTTTAGTCTTTGGTGGTGTTAAAATTAGAAGTAAATTATGTTGCTATTTAAAAGAAAGGTAAAATTACATATATCTCCCTATTTTTAACCCTAATTACATACATACTCAACCCAAAACTTAAATTACATATATCCTCATCTTTTATAAAATTAGTCTTTTAACCTTACAAGAAATACGACTATTCTTATTCCATCGATCCCAACTCTAACCTTCTGAATCCCGTTTCCGATCAATGCCAACATCTAGCGTCGCTTCTGATCAATTCTAACACCCAGTTGGGTATATTTGTAATTATGAAGGGTTGTACGTAAATAAAATTTTGAGTTAGGTATATATGTAACTAATTAAGTTTTTAGGGGGATATATGTAATTGCTTTGAAAAAAATATACAACTATATAATACTTATATTTGCATGTGGGACCAGCTCACTTGTTAGAGACTCTTGGCTCTTAGATGAGAGGTTATGGGTTCAAATCCATGCATGAGGTAAAATATTTGGTATAATTTAGGAGTAGCAGTAGGATAGATCTGTCGTTAAAAAAATATAATACTTATATTTATTAGGACAAGACTTGCATTTTTTTATTTAGTTATAAAAGATCAACAAAAATATATAAATTTTTTTTTCTTTTATGTCTAAATTAAGTTGTACTTTTTCAATTTTTTACAATTTTAAAAATAATTATGACATAATACGGTTCTTAATTAATTATGATTCTTGAATTATAATCATATAAAAAAAAAAAAAAAAGTGATATGTAGAATATGAATATGTGGTTGAGTTACAAGACTCCTTCTCCTTCTCCTTCACTTCAAATTCATCTCATCTCTCTTCTATCCTTCAATGGCTGCCTTCACTCTCTCTCATGCTACTTCTTCTCAGCTGCGATCTGGTAACAATGGACTGTTCTCGCCGGCGCAAGGGCTGCTTGCAAAATCCTCCGGCAAGACTCAGTTGGCGGGAAGGGAAAGAGGGATGAAGGTGACGTGTCAGGCAGCGAGCATCCCGGCGGATAGAGTGCCGGATATGGAGAAGAGGAAGCTGATGAACCTGTTGCTGCTAGGGGCCATCGGTCTCCCCACCGCCGGGATGTTGCTTCCGTACACTTATTTCTTTGTTCCACCAGGGTATGATCTCTTCTCTTTCTTTTAACATTGCGTGTAATGTTTTCAGAACCGGACCGGACCGGACAACAAACCGACGGTCTTAAAGGTCTAATTGTTGAACCGGATTTAATAAACGTACGACGTCGTAGATAATATAAAAATTAAAACTATGTATATAGACATATATTTTTTTGTTTTTACGTGAATTTGCAATTTTAATGACATATGAAGACTTAAAACAAATCAAATATGCAACTTGAAATACTAAATTAATTTGAAAAATATGATATCTTAAAAAAAATACAAAAAATTGAAATCCGGTCCGGTTCATCTGTCCGACCGTTAACCAGTCGGTTCAAACAAAAGCGATTCAACTACACATTTCCCGGTCTGACCGGTCGGTTTGGTCCGCTACTGAAAACACTGATTGGGTGTTTGGATGTGATTATTTTGATGTCAAGTTGTCAATTATTAATCAAAGTACGATTAGCAAATGAGGGATTGATTTTGTTAGTTTAAAGTTGTTATAACTAAATAACGTTTAGATAATTTGATTATTTAAATAAACTTGACATACTTTCCAAAAAGGAAAAGATGTATTTTTTCATACATGATAGTCGATGAATCGATCGAACCGGTCATCAGTTTGATTTAAAAACGAACGAAATGGTTTTAGTTTGACGACCTGTTTAAAAATTGTATCATATCGAAATAGAATGTTCACTTTTTCTCTCTTTTACTTAAAAGATGTTTTTACCATAAAAATCAATACATGCAAATTAATATGTTAGATTGTTACATAGTTTTGGAAGTTTCGAGTCAACCCAACATAACGTAAAAGTTGCTTGTTTTGAAGGCACAAACCATCAAATAAAACTATAGTAATGGTTTTATTTGATTGAAACTTTTAACGGTTGGATAATAGTGTACGGAAATTAAAAAATTACTAACAGTTTTACTCACGATTTCACTAAAAATCCATTAAAACCATATTGTCTCATATTCTTGATATGTTGCATAACATGTTTGTGATAATTGATGTTACAATGCTTGTTCTTACTATGGACCTACAAGTTATTGTAAGCATTTTTATCTTATATACGTTATAAGTAGTGCAATTTCACATAATGGTGTTCTAGAATCATGTGTGCCCTATAATTGTTAAAATTACTTGTTATTTATACTAATTTTAGTTGTCATTGTTGTTGTTACGTGTTTGTGTAAAACAGTTCAGGAGGTTCGGGTGGTGGTACCCCGGCTAAGGATGCACTTGGAAACGATATTGTTGCAACCGAGTGGCTAAAGACCCATGGACCGGGTGATCGGACCCTTGCTCAAGGTCTAAAGGTACATCCTTTTTAATCATAATCACGACCCCAATCGACATCTAGTCAATGGTTAATGACTACTTACCTTTTATTGCAAGATCTACGTTTACATCAATTGTTAGAAGTGAAGTTGAAGTAAATGATGTTTTTATTTTTTTACCATGTTATTATTATAAAACTTAAAAGTGAAAATTTGTAGGGCGACCCAACATACCTAGTTGTCGAGAATGATAAAACCCTAGCCACATACGGAATCAACGCGGTGTGCACCCATTTGGGGTGTGTGGTGCCATGGAACAAGGCAGAGAACAAGTTCATGTGCCCATGCCATGGTTCTCAATACAACAACCAAGGCAAAGTTATTAGGGGTCCTGCTCCTTTGGTAAGAACCCTTTCCTCCTTTTCTTTCCCTTACATCTAGAGGTCTTCACGATTCAGTTTTAACAGTTTTTGGGTTAAACCGTGAGTCAAAACCGTTAGTTACGATTTTTGACCATTGTAAACCAAAATGTTAAAAATTAAAACTGAACCAAACCAAACAAAACCATTAAAAACAATGTGGCTTCACTTTGGTTTCACGGTTTGGACTTATTAGGCTTTATAAAAATTACGTAAAATGTTATCAAAATAAAATGACAATGTTCTAGCTTTTAAAACTTAAAAGATTGACTATATGTATTGTATCATTAAGCAAAACCTAATCATAATATATAAAGTTACATAGTCTAAAATCCTACGGCCCGATTCAATTTTCCGACTGGTTTTGAGTATAAATCGTAAACCAACCCGTTTGATTCCATTTGAAAATTCCCAAACCGACCGACCAAAGTTTTTTTTAAAACCGTGACCATGAAACTAAACTGATGACCTGTTAAACAACTTCACGGTTTCAAACCAAACCATGGACAACCCTACCTCTACGTGTACATGTTTTGATGCATAAAGTACAAGTAGTGATGCAATAAGTTTTGAATTGTGAACAGTCATTGGCATTGGCTCATGCGGATATTGATGATGGGAAAGTTGTGTTTGTTCCGTGGGTGGAGACTGATTTCAGAACCGGTGAGGCTCCATGGTGGTCTTAGAATCTTCCATCATTTTGGGATTCTTGCATTGTTTGTTCTAGAATCAACATATGTACACACAACTTAATGTTTTATTTCTTGTACCCCACAATTTTATAAAATTTTCAAATGCCCACCAATAATATATATATTACAAGTTTTCTCAACTATTTTATTTGTTGAGTAAAGTTAGATTCACACTGTCTTTCCAAAGTTGACTTGTAGACTGTAGTATTGATTCGCATCAATGCTTGATCTTTACATGGATTTCACTTTTGTTAAAGATTTTCTTCATTTCACTTGAAAGTGTAGCTTGTATCTTAAACATCAAGTACACCATAGAATAAGTTCTAAGTATATCATTACTAAATCATCCCATATCATACAAAATTGTAAAGGAAATCCAAAATAAAATTTGACATTGAATAGTGCAGAAAAATATAATGATTATATAATTTTCGGCCTACGTTCATATTTGCTTCAACTTACAATCCAAGATATTTAAACGGAAAGGAACCAGCTTTGCAATGAAGGACGTCGGTCATGCTTTGAATTTCCTGAACATCGACACCAATTCCGTAGAGAGACAGGTCGATTTCTAGACCCGACACAAAATAGAAGCATCTCAAGATTCTACCCAGATTCAAGGTATTTGACTTGCTCCAATCCCCAATGGATACCACATCATCTGCAAACAAAAAAAATGAAAAAATGGGTTAAAGACGAACCATTAACACGGTTTAAGCCATGAAAGATTCCAATGGAGCAAGAATGTTCTATGATTCCAAAAAGGACCTCCTTTCGCCAGCCAATCCTTAATACGAACATATAAATAACTATGTTAAAAAGCCCAATAACATTAAAAACTTAAAATGTTACAAAATAGATAAATGTTTAAAACATATATAAAAAACTAGATTGTCTTCGTTTTCTCTTCGTAACTTCGTTTTTTTATCATATTTGTGACTTCATTTGGTGATTTATTGATCTAAACATCCACCAACTATTTATACTAAGTTAAACATTTTCGAGTGTGGTAACTAAACCAAAACATCCACCAACTATTTATACTAAGTTAGGGCCATTAAAATGTCAAAAAAATGCCTAAAAAGAGGCTATAACGGTTATATTACCGTTATAAAACGGTCAAAAAGGTTACATCACTTTTTTCGGGAGAAAACCGGTTTTGGATGAACCGGTTTTGGATGAACCGGTTTTGGATGAACCGGTTTTGGGAGAACCGGGTTTGAGAGAGAACCGGGTTTGTAGGAACCGGTTTTGGAGAGAACCGGTTTTGGTTAGAACCGGTTTCGGGTTTTTTTAGAACCGGTTTTAACTAGAAATATTGAGGGTCGGTTCCGGTTCAGGTCCTTAAAAACCGATTTTTAGGAAGAACCAGTTCTGGTTATGGTTACTTAGACGGTTCTGGGTTTTTTTGTTCACCTCTAAGGAGGAGTAGATTCTAAAGAATCTTAAAATAACATTGTCATAAATGTGAGTACGTTCGTGACATAAGATTTTTAGACGTCACATGAGGGAATCTGACACACTTTCAAAACATTTAAAACGTTTTGCTTTTTTATTTATTTATTTTTGTATTTAACTTTGTATCAATGTTTACTATACGATGCTAACAATCCAAACCCTAATACTATGCCGAATCTTCCCCGTCTGCTAGAAAAAAGAAAGGGAAATCAGTCGTGGAACCTACTAAGAAAGGGTTCAAAGGAAGTGGGCAACAAACGAGGAGAAGCTTCTTACTCGGGCTTTTCTTCGCATCTCTGTGGATTCGAAAATTGGAAATAGCCAAAAAAGCAATGATTTCTGGGCGCGTATCCACGCTTATTTCAATGGCAATTCAGGTTATGACCATTCGGACGATAACTTGAGGTCACACTGGCATATGATTTTGACACCAACTCAAAAGTTCAATGGCATTTTCTACAGGCTCAAATCCCAAAGGAGAAGCAGTTGGTCGGTCGATCAAATCATGTCTCTTGCTAGAGAAGATTTCATTGTTGCCACCAGATCTACATTTAGATGCGAGCATGTGTAGAATATCTTGAAAGTACAACCTAAATGGCACGAACCGATCCCCTTTCAGCCGAAGAGGAATAAGACTCCAGCTTCAGGGGACTATAGTACTTCAGCTTCCGAAGGCCAGCCAATCCCGATGACAATCCTATCTTGATAGAGGGCTTCGAGGACAACCTGGAAGACGAGCCAGAAGAGTATCATGGACCGACGCGTCCCATCAGTCAAAAGAAGTCAAAGGCAAAAACGAAGGTGAATTCAGACAAAATGGAGGAGCTTGTTGAGATGTTGAGAAAGCGAGTAGAATCCGTGGACACATTCAAACAACAAATAGACCATTTCCCGTATAACCAAGACAATAACATACTAATGATGGATCAAACACACATGGATCCGGGAAGATTGGCGACACATATGGTGTTATGTGAGAACGTTAAGAAAAAACATAACTTGTAGGTTATGTAATTTTTTATTTTTATGTAATTTTTAATTTTTAGGATATACAATTTTTAATTTTTAGGTTATGTAACTTCTAATTTTTAGGTTATGTAATTTTTAATTTTTAGGATATGTAATTTTTTTATGTTATGAATTTTTAAAACTTTTGTTTTTTTTTTGGAATATTATATTATTTTAAATAATACAAAATATAAAAAATAAGATTATAATGAATAAGTTTTTTGGTACATAGAATATAAATGTAAAAGCAGGTGATAATATGTAAATATATGAGTGTTTGAAAATAAATGTATGATTTAAGTAAAAAAATTAGGTTTTTAAAGGATAAGTAGAAATTTGATGTGACAACTGATGTGACGTTTGATGAAGATTGCGAGTGTACTCTTATGGTCAAGTTTATTGAAAATAAGTTAATTTCATACAATATACATACATACACATAGTATATATTATTTTTAGTACAAATGATGACCAAAGATAGTACAATAAGTACGAGAATGGGGTACAAGTACAATTAGCCAAAACCCATGTGAAGCAAATGATTTGAGTTTAGACAGGAAGTACAATGCGTGACCAGTACTACACTTCCTATGCTCCGGCCGTTCACCGATTTCCAACTTGTATAAATAAGCCACAATCTCATTAGTTTAGGAGATCAACACGATGAACCTGTCGGAATAACTTTCAGAGAACTTAAAACGTCATTGAGTGCAGCGTTGATTAAATTGTCTTAAAATACGGTTTTGTCAACACTGCACTCAATTATGTTTTTTCTTCTTTTCTAATACGTTTTCGGTTTACTTTGGATCTTTAAATTTCTGTATTAAGTTTTATGTAATCTAGTTGTTACTAGTATAGATTGGTATAGATTAGATGGGCAGGAAGATTATAAATCATGGAATTAGCCCTTTTTCATTACAAATAAGAGGACTTTCACCGACGATAGATTCATCAGAGAAAATAATCGGTTGGTGAAATTACGTGAGAAATCCGGTGTTGGATATAGACTTCATCGACGGATGAACGGCGAATCACCGATGGTCACTTCACTGACGGGGCACCGATTGGTCAACAATGGCCACATCACTTATGGATTGTGATGACTTATTCACGACATATCAGATCATTGATGGTCTGTATGACGGTTGTTTCACCATTATATCCGATGATATGTCATCGACAAAAAGCCGTCAGTAACGTGGGCGACTCAATGCTTTGATATTTTATGCTTGGGTCTAGGTCCTCAAAATTATTGGGCTCCCGAATTTAAAAGAATAAATTATATACTTAGTCTAATCTATGTTATTTGTTTTGAGTCTAAAAATGTCCAATCATAGTTTAGCAAAACAAAATTGGGCCTATAATTTTTTTTATGTATACATAGTTCAATTCTACTTAAAAAACCCGTTTTTTGCCTTCACTCATAAAAGATCCCGGATATGTCGTTGTTTATAGCGATAACAGATGAAAAATGGCTCAGGCTTTTACTTCTTCTTTGGCCTCACAAATTCTGAACCCTCATACATTCAAGTTTGATGATGACAATTTTGTATTCTTATTTCAAAATTAGTTTTAGTAATTAAATTAAACAATCAAATTGTAAGGGTAATTAATAATAATCGGTAGGCCTATAAATAAACTGAACTTTTAGTGAACCGTACGACGGTAAGTTCATTCATATTCGTTTATTTAATAAACGAACAAACATGAACAAAACTTATGTTCATTCATTTACGTTCGTTTATTTTCTTTTCGTTCATTTATTTTTATTTATTTAATTACTAATCCCATCCAAATGGTTTAACAATTAAAAAAAATTAAAAAAAATTATTACTCATTTAACAGGCCATTTTGGGTTTCTTACCGCACACAACATCCAACAAGCTTAAGAGTTTTCTAAGTAAGTATGATGGTTATATTTGGATATCCTGAAGCTTTTAATATGTGAGAAGTCTTACGAAGGGGGTGGATCTAGTGCTATGTTGATTCTAGTGATGATCTGATCAACAAATCAGCTATAGATCAACTGTTATTGATGAAATCAATAGAAATGCAAGAAAAAGAGCATAAATACTAAGAACAAAATCTATCAAAACTTATTATTATTTCACTAAGATGATTACAATATGCTCCTGGAATGGTTACAACGATTTACCACACTACAACATTATCATCCTATCTCGACGATTTTTTTGACCCTATAGCGACGACTTGTCATCGGTATATACCGACGACATGTCGTCGGTACAGATGTCGTCGGTATTGCCTCGTCCCAATAGGTCAAAGATGTCGTCGGTATAGGTGTCGACGGCATAGGTCGACCTATGCCGACGACATGTCGTCGCTATAGGGTTTAATTAAAAAATTCAAAAAGAAATTCTAAATCGACGACATGTCGTCAGTATAGGTTCTGGACTTATCCGGACGACAAGTTGTCGGGACAGACCCAATCTATCCCGACGACATGTCGTCGGTATAGGCTATTTCCAATTTTTTTAATTAATTAATTTTGAAAAAGACCTACGCCGACGACATGTTGCCGGGATAGGTTTTTCTGTTTTTATTTTATTTTTTTTAAATTTTCAAAATTTTCCAGAAATATTTAATTTCTAATTACCAAAACCTGCAAATCAGATAATTCAAACCATTCAAAAATTGAAATCCGAAACATATTGTTCGATACAAAAACCTTTTCGATGCACAAACCAAATATTCAAGCATAAAGTTGTCCGACACACAAACATAAAAATATTCAAACATTCAACAATAACACCGACAACAAAGGCAAATGTGCAACAACTTCAAGCTAGTTATCGTCGCTGCTAGTTCGGCGTTCCCACATTCGACGCATTTCATCCATTTGTCGTTGCATTTCAAGCATTTGTTGATTATGCACACGACGTTCTTCCTCTTGTTGGGCTTCGCGTTGTTGTTGATCTTGGACTTGTTGTTGAAGTTGAGTTACACGCTCATCCACTTCTTGCCAATGTGGTTGTGGAGGGGGGGTACTGAACAAATCCGGTGTGGGATTATTCACCACATGACCGACAGCCCTGATATGGCCACGCCGATGACCCAATGCACGCTCCATGCATGCAAACTCATCGACAGCAGACGAGTCACCACCAGACTCAGCAGAGGATCTTGTATACTCCTCTTGGATTCGGTCCTGTATTAAACAATGTAATAAACAATCACTTGACTATTTTACTAAAATTCGACAGCATAACTACTGTAAAATGGATAACCAACCTGTTAAACTATAAATTATAAACGACCCAAATTCACAAATTCCAATCAACCAACACTAATAACAACAAATACTAATAATACTAGCAAAAATATTCAACAATTGGGCTAGAGTTGGATGTTCTAATTCTATTAAAGTGTGTTTGAGTCATTTTGACCCGTTTAAAGTTACAGTTGGATGTTCTAAGTTTATTAAAGTGTGTTTGGGTCATTTTGAGATGTCCAAAGTTAAAGCTGGATATTTTAAGTATCTTAAAGTGTGTTTGGGTCATTTTGACCCGTTTAAAGTTACAGTTGGATGTTCTAAGTCTAGTAAGTCTAACAACAAAATCATTTGACTTACATAATCTGATGATGCAGTCGGGTTGGCCCAACCGATCCCTTCTTTATAATGGGTCGATTTGAACACATCAATTGGGCCGATACCCTGTGAAAAACAAAAATAATATCACTAAGAATTAATAAGCATGTTTATATAATACTAACAATTGTATTTCATACCTCCATGTGTCGGCGCTGGGCGTATGATTTGCTGCCATGGTAACTTGGGTAACGTTGTTGTGATCGGTTTTGTTTGTTCTTTTCCGAGCGGTTTTTATAGCTCTCATCTAAAAACAGCTCATTAATCAAAGTCTCCCAAGTTTCTTGATCAAGATCTTCTGGTGGATTATTCATCGCCGCTTCCACATCATCGTATCCTCCATTCTCCTCGAAGTGAATTTTCAACTCTCTCTTGTGATCTTTATACGCCCTCTGACACTCGGTGGTGATTCCGAGTTCAACGCCTCGCCACTTATCAGTGTTTCTCCAGGAGTCCAGATCAAAATAATCCTACAAATGGAAAGTAATTATAAATGTAATAGTTATGAAATTGTAAGTATTAATAAAATATCTATACTTACTATAAGAGTGGGATATACGACCCGTTTCTTCTCATTTGGAACCTTAGCCCAATTTGGATAATACGGAGGAACAACTTTTTCAACCTCCAACGAGATAGCACGGATAAAATCCGAAGCGTTGGGACCCACAAACTTGTACCCCCCGCCATGAAGTTCTACATTAATGGGAAGAGACTTCCTCCCATTTTGCTCAAATTTCTTATACAATTTTAGGTTTTTGCCTTTAGATCGTCTTTTTTGGGAGGCACTACCTACATTGACACATGACATTCAATAGTTAGGCAATTATAAAAACATCTATTAAACACTAACAAGTAACTTACCAATAGATCCAGTCGCACAACTCGAGTCGAAGTGATACGGACCCCCGTCTCCACCATCTCCACCGTGTGATTGCGCGATTGTTGCCATTTTTCCTACAACAAAATTTATTAGTAAACACAAATAATTATTAATTAACAAAGACAAATAGTACATTTTTAACATACATTCAATCAGAATCATCACTAAAATAACGTGTGTCAACAACATCATCATCTTCTTCATCGTCGTCATTTATTTCGTCTTCATCATCTGAATTGTATGCATCTTCTTCATCATCATTAATAAAAATTTCATCGAGATCAATCGAGGCAACATGACTTGGGTCACCACCCTCATTTAAATTTGTACGCATAGGCAAGTCGCCTAAGTCGACAACCAAGTTACCAAAAAAATGATTGAGTTTCTCGTGTAATAGATTGACTATCAACATGAGGAATTGGAGTTTGGTCACCACCTACGTGACTTGATTCACCACCTTCGCATCCGGTGTCGACAACGAAAGTATAATCATTTGATTGAGTGTCGTGCAATATATCTATCTCATTAACAACACTAGGATGATCCCAAAGCTTCCGATGGTGAACGTCCTCAACAACCCTCTATTGGCCAGTGGTTAGAGAAGGATCTCGAAGATAGAACACTTTTTTAGCCTGTGTGGCTAGTATATATTGGACATCATCATACCATTCTTTGCCAACATACCAATCACGACCAATGTCAATTATAGTATTATTGTTTTGCTTAATTAATCTTTTACCTCTCGTGTCGAACCATTTACAATGGAATAGTAAACCGAGTAACCATCTATGTAGTTCAACTCTATGATCTCCTCTAGTTGACCATAAAATGGAGTATCGTCTTCTCCTATTGTAACCACACCACTGTTCTGAGTAGTGCGTCGGGAATCACGATTTTGTACCATAAATCTAACACCATTGACTATGCAAGCTGTGTAAGAAGATGCGTACAAGGGACCATGTGCCAATGCCCTTAATTCTTTGTTATCGGGTGTAGAAGATGAAGATGAAAATACATTTGCTTCATATTTTAACCATGAAGAAAAATTGGTTTGCATATTGCGTTCAGGAAATTTAGATTCAAATTCACTGGTAGATGGACAAAACAAAATTTAAATTAGTAGAACTAAATGAAAATATAATAATAGTTTATCACGGGTAGATAGACAAAAAAACTTACGATTTGTAGGCTTTGATTTCATCGCAGTTGTTCAACACAAACCATTGTAATGATTTGTTGGCATGTTCAGAGAGCGCCTTGATTTTCTTTTTCGATATTGGTCGACACTGTGAAGAAAACACTTGAAACTGCCTTTTAGGAATGCCAGCATCTGCATTTCTATCTGGTCGGTTAAATTTGGTCTGCATACCGTCCAGATACATAGAGCAGAATGTCAAGGCTTCATCTGCAACATAACCCTCCGCAATTGAGCCTTCAGGTTTGGCTTTGTTTCTAATATATGCTTTTAGCTTTTTCATGTATCTTTCAAAAGGATACATCCATCTCATATACACAGGGCCACCAAGAATAGCTTTTTCAGGTAAATGAAGAATGAGATGAACCATTATGTCAAAAAATGTTGGAGGATATATCATTTCCAAATTGCATAATATCTTAACCACTTCCTCATTTGCTTCATACATGTCTTTCACATCTACTGATCGTGCATAAATTTTTTGAAAGAATGTGCAAACATCATTGATTGTTGTTGAAACATTTTTGTGCAGACCCGATCGTACCCCTATTGGCAGCAATCGTTGCATGAGGATGTGATAATCATGGGACTTTAACCTAATTATATTTGAATCATTGGGAAGTACCTTATTTTTGAAATTCGATCCAAATCCATCAGGCAGTCTCACTCCTCGAATAAACTGACAAAAACGTTCTCGATCACTGGGTGTGAAAGAGTAAGGAGCTTGTGGTTGGTACAACTTGTTGTTTTTTTGTGTTAACCATAGGTTATGTCGAATACCCATATTTTCCAAGTCTTTGCAGGCTTTGTGTGTGTCTTTTGATTTATCGTTCATCAACAAAGTACCCGATAAACTCTCACACACATTTTTCTCCACGTGCATAACATCAAGATTATGTTTTAAAACCAGAGAAGACCAACAATCCAGCTCAAAGAAGATACTTCGTTTAGTCCAATTCAACTCTGATGTAAGACACTTTCTTTTTACCCCTCCATACATTGGATGTTTCCTCGGAACACGATCTGGGAAATTTTTTAGTTGTTCTAATATTTGAGCATTAGTCAATCGTCGGGGAAGATGTTTTGTCTCTTTCTTGCCATCAAACGACAGATCGTTCCTCCATTTATGCTTTCTAGACAAGAATCTTCTGTGTCCAACAAAAGCTATCTTATTCGTTATAGCGCACGACGGTGTGTCAACGTTACACGTAGGGCATGCTTTATAACCTTGACCACTCCATCCAGACAAGCTACTACGAGCAGGATAATCGTTGATAGTCCATAACAGTGCAACATGCATCCTAAATACAGTTTTGGTTGATGCATCTCTCACCTGGACTCCTTCAGCCCACAACATTTTCAACTCATCAACCAAAGGCCTTAAGAATACATCAATGTCCTTACTAAGTGATTTAGGCCCAGGAATTAGCAAGGTTAACATGAAGGAAGACTCTTTCATACATAACCACGGTGGTGTATTATATGTTGTTAACACTACCGGACACATATTGTAAGTCTGACTCATGTTACCGAACGGATTAAAACCATCTGCAGCCAAACCTAAGCGGGCATTCCTTGGTTCTTTAGCAAAATCCGGATATCTCTCATCAAATTCTTGCCATGCCTTCCCATCAACCGGATGTCACATCATACCATCTGTTGAGCGTCCAGTATTATGCCAGATCATTTCTTTTGCCGTTAATCTTGAACTATACATTCGTCGAAGCCGTGAAGTTAAAGGAAAGTAGTGCAACACTTTATGTGGTACTTTCTTCCCCTTTGTGTTTTTATCAACCCATCTGCTCTCATTACAAACCGGACAGTTTTGCATTGATTCATTCTCCTTCTAAAACAGTGCACAATCATTAATGCAAGCATGGACAGACTGATATCCTAACCCAATCTTACTCAGTTTTTTCTTAGCTTCATAGTGTGACGCTGGAACGTGATTTTCCTTCGGCATTTGCAATTTGTAGAAGGTCCAACAGTTGGTCAAACGAACTATTCGTCCATTTGTTGATAACTTTGATATGCATCAATTTAGCTATGAAGTTTAGGGAAGACATTTGACTACAACCGGGGTATAACTCCTTATTTAGCTCCTCAAACAACGCATCAAACTCTGGGTCTAAACCAGTTCCATCTTCATCTATATTATCCTCATTTGTATTTTGCTCTGCCATCACATCATCTATGGCATCAAACATCTCATTATTTGTTGTTATAGTTATTGGAGGTTGTTATAGTTATTGGAGGAGTTGGTGTTGTTCTTGAGGCAAAAAGTGATGCTATCTCCGCCACACGAGGATGTTGTTCATCATGATAAATCCAATTCTGATATGATTGTAAAAACACATGGTAATGTATGTGGCCATATATCGTGTTCAAATCCTGTCGACACGCATTACAACAACGTCTACACGGGCAAAACGCTCTACCTCGACCATCGACATGGTTCTTGGCCGTCTCTATAAAGTTGCGAAGACCGCTTAAGAAAGCCGAAGAATTCCGATTTCCCAGTGTAACCCAGCTTTTATCAATTGCCATATCTAGTGTCATATCTATTGTGTTATAAGCATACGCATATACGTGCATGTAATAAATGTTATAAATGAATGTATATGATTTGGTCGGTACTCTAAGGCGGTGGATCCTAACCCACTTTTTGAATATTCTATCTCATATGTATACATTTTAACGAGTTGACTATTTAAGAAAAAATCAGCAGCATTTCCCCTTAACTCCCCAAGTATGCAGATAAACCGCAAACTCGAAGGAGTAAGGAGAAATAACTATCAATTTTTTCTTAAATGTCAACCCGTTAAAATGTATACATATCCTAAATAAGATAGAATATTCAAAAAGCAGTCCCAAAGGGGACAATCCAAAATTTATCTCTATCAGATAAATTTCGGACGGGTATATTCTAAAGAGTTTTCCTAAATAAACATACTAGTGTACACAACATGAGACGTACATAAAGGTATAAAAGTCGGGATGCGTACTTAAAAAAATTCAATGAAACACAAATAAGATGTTATTCACATCTCTCCAACCGCAATGAGTTCCGAACTTGCAACAAAATTAAATAAAGTTACATATACATACAAAGATATATACATACATTCACAATTACATAAATACATACATAATTATATACATACAAATCATACAATTACATAATCATACATACGAACATACATACACATATACATACATATTATATACAAACACACATAAATAAATGCCCAAATTCTAAAATTACATACACAAACACAATTACATACATAAAAATACATACATACACGTATATACATACATAGCCTTTACAAACATACATAAACAAATACCCAAATTCTCAAATTACATACATAAACACAATTCCATACATAAACATAATACAAAAACATACAAACACACACACACACATATATACATACATATTATATACAAACGTACATATATAAATTCTTAAATTCCCAAATTACATACATAAACACAATTCCATACATAAACATAATACAAATACATACAAACACACATACACATATATACATACATTTTATATACAAACGTACATATATAAATGCTTAAATTCTCAAATTACATACATAAACACAATTCCATACATAAACATAATACAAACACATACAAACACACATACACATATATACATACATATTATATACAAACGTACATATATAAATGCTTAAATTATCAAATTACATACATAAACACAATTCCATACATAAACATTATACAAATACATACAAACACACATACACATATATACATACATATTATATACAAACATACATATATAAATGTGACAACCGCGAATTTTCAGGTCAACA